>CAWUFW010000582.1:2675423-4013135 GCA_963921515.1 Calotriton arnoldi | reverse complement strand
TGACTGATGTCTGTCTGTTTCCCCATTGTTTGCAGATACATCCACGGCCACGGAAGGGGACAGTTCCACGGACCAGGAGGAGCCAGAGAGCCAGACTGGGTCAGCAGCCGAGGAGTGGTCGGAGGGACCCAGTGGCACGGAGGGCGAGGGGAGCCACACCGAGGAGTCCTCAGCAGCATCCACCTCAGCTGAGGACCAGAGCAACTCGGAGGATGACTCCCTTGTGGAGGCGGGTGTCAGCAGCCACCACACCCCAGCTAGTGTTGCTGTCCCCGCCACCACCAGCACCACCACCGCCCTCCCATCGGCTCCCATTCCCCAGGTCCGTGGAGGCTCCCATGTCCGGGAGCGTGTCTCCTTTGGGCCAGGCACCGCACCCCCTGCCCCTGTGTCCCCTGCTGCCCTGAGTGAGGAGTCTGTGTACCTCCTTCGCCAGCTCCATGTAGGCCAGACAGCCATGCTGAGTGTCCTCCATGCGCACACCGCGCTGTTGACTCAGCTGGTGTCGTTCATGGAGGGCATCTCATCGGGCATGTCTGACCTACAGAGGGGCAATAGGTCCATGGACTCCTCCCTGATGGCAGCAGTGTCCCTCCTCAAACGGTCCCTCACCCCTCCTGCCTCTGCTCCATCCACACTCCCCAGCACCTTAGCCATCCCAAGCACACACACACCGGCACACACCAGCACACACACATCCAGCACACTGACACACACGCCAATGACAAAACGCACACGCACGCACATTCAGGGGACTGAAGCCAGACTCACAGGGGATGGGGCCCTGGAACACACACACGCATCCACATGCACTTCGCAGTCCTCAGTTCCCTCTCCCTCCAAAGCACCCTCCCTTGCCTCACCTGCAACCCCAAAGTCACAGCAGCTCTTCCTCTGTGACCTCGGCCTCTTCCCCACCGATGAAGCTGCTCCAGCATCCCGGGGGAAGAGGAAGCACACCCACACGGAGCAGAGTGCCCCTCGCCCCCGGACACCCTCCCCCAGGCGCAGACGGACTGAGGCCCCCACCCGCAAGTCCCCCCGGTTGCCCCTCTTAGTGGATTGTCCCTGGTTTTGTGCAGGCATGCGTAGGGTGACATCTGCCAGTGTCACCCTGTTTGAACTTTGACAATGGACTGGCCATTGGCCTTTGCTCTTTTTTTCTGGACGTCGTTGTCATTCAACACATATGCTGAATAAAGCAACTTTCTTTTCTCTAGTGCTCATGCTTCAGATGTACATGTTGTTGGTGCTGCTAACCATGCCCTTGCTGCAGTGATGGTGATATCTGGTCTCATGAATATGAAGTGTTACTGTGCAGGAACACATGTGGTCCAGGGGGAATGTGTCCTATCATGTGGTGTATCCATGTCATCCATAGCAGCATCTGAGGGTGTCATGTGTTCAGTATTTGGCAATGGGATTTCCTACTTACATTAGCAATTTCATATCTGTGGCTTCCACCCCTGCACATCTGTTGTGCCTGCCATTGTTGGATTTGTCTACTTCCCTGACCGTGTTGCCATCTCCACTGGACATGCAGGTTTGGGCATCAATGGGGAAGGACTCATCCGTGTAGTCAGTGCAACATTGCTATACAAGTGTGTTGGATCTGTGCTGATGATTCCGTTGGCACATCCATGACCAGGCTGATGTGACGGGAGCCCTCATTTGGTGCTAATTGTTGATTGTGTGACCAAGTGCTCAGCTGACATGATGGGGCCCTACTGAGGCAACATATGGCACAGCTTTCCTCACACAGGAGTGGAGTCCCCTCATGGCAGTGTGTACACGTGTGACATTGCCTGCGCCCAAGGTGTGTGTTGTATGTGCATGTCTGTGTGTTCACTTCCATTTATCTGCGCATGCTGTGATCCCTAGTGTTGTACCTGTTTGTGATGCTTGCTGACTTGAGCTATGTTCCCCCAAAGTCTTCTCCCTGTGTTCTCTGTGATGTGGGTGCATGGCACATTACTGGTCATCAGGGTGTCACCCATAGGTGTGTTTGCTGTCAGGGCTGAGTTTGTGTGCAGACGCAGATGGGTCACAGTCAGGTTTCCCCTTGGCACTTGTTGTTTGCCCCTGTCATGTGATTTTAAGTTCGTGTTATCTTTAAGTTATTCTGACACGTTGTGTGTGTGACTGCTGGCACTCCTCAGGGTCCGGGCTGCGATGTTGGTTGTTGTCTATGTGTGTTCTTTGTGGGTGACCTTGGCTTCTTCATTGGTGTGTGACTGTGGCTGGGATCCCATTGGTTGGTGTGGTATCGCCGTCATGTCCATGTACAGCGTAGTGTGCAGTGTGTCAGACATTCAGGAGTCTTGTTGAGTGGCCATGTGTGATGTGTTTCTGCACCTTGGTTCCCACCCACCACCCTGGAATAGTCATGGGTGCATGTGCAATGTCACCAGTGCATGTGTACTTCACTGCTGCACATTGTTGGAGGTCGAGGAGTGTGGTCTTGAGTGTGTGCAGATGGGAGTTGTTGCCCAGCTAGACCCCTGCCTCCATGTTGGCCTTGGCTTACTGGCCATGCTGATTGATTTGTGCTTGTGTCGGTGTGATGGTAGTTTGTTGCTCAGGACACATGACTGTGGTTCACAGTGTGAACCACATTCAGCTTTGTCATCAGAGTGGGATTTTTATGCAGCCAAGGGTCACCACATTGTGGGGGCCCTGGGGGTGGTGCTGTGGTGTGTCTGTGTCTTGCTGTGTCAGTTGTTGTTCCTACGTTCCTGTGTGACATGTGTGTTTTGTGCTCCCTCTCATCTGACAATGCCTGCTTGCCCACATAGGGGATTTGGATCCATGAGTTACCTTAGTGTGGCAGTGTATGCACATCTGTATGATTGGTATTCAGCTCTCCTCATGTGTTGTGTGGTTACCTGTGGACACTGCCCCCCCTCACCTGCTGTGTATGATGACAGTGTTGGTCTGCCTGTTTGTGTTTGTGCATCTGCACCACTGCATTGGCATATCTTGGGTGTGCCATTGGCTGTATGTTGTTTGGTGTGTTTCCCCTGCTGTCCCTGGGACTCCTAGGTCATCGGTCAGCACAGTGATCATGGTTTGTGTGTCCCATTGCTGCCATGGTATGGTATCTGTTCACCTCACATCTGCTGTCTCCACAGGATATCTGCATTTGTGTGCCCATTGGTGCAAATATGTGGTTCTGCATTCTGATGGTCACTTCTGTCATTGTGTCATTGATGAATGTTGACGGTGTCAGCCCCCATGGGTGTTGTTTGTCTGCACATGGCCAAAGGAATGTCTCATTTGCACTGCAGTATTTGGCTCACCCAATTTATGTTGCAATGGGACACATACACTACTTTGCCACAGATGAGTTTTTGGTTCTGTGACCAGGAATGATCCATGCAGTTTGGCAGTTGCAGCTCTTTCTTTGTCAACACTTACCTTTTGGTCACTGTGATGATGGGGGTTTAGACCCCATTGCCACAATGGTCAAAATGTGCTTCAGCTATGGACCCCACACTTGCCTTTTGGTCACTGTGATGATGGGGGTTTAGACCCCATTGCCACAATGGTCAAAATGTGCTTCAGCTATGGACCCCACACTTGCCTTTTGGTCACTGTGATGATGGGGGTTTAGACCCCATTGCCACAATGGTCAAAATGTGCTTCAGCTATGGACCCCACACTTGCCTTTTGGTCACTGTGATGATGGGGGTTTAGACCCCATTGCCACAATGGTCAAAATGTGCTTCAGCTATGGACCCCACACTTGCCTTTTGGTCACTGTGATGATGGGGGTTTAGACCCCATTGCCACAATGGTCAAAATGTGCTTCAGCTATGGACCCCACACTTGCCTTTTGGTCACTGTGATGATGGGAGTTTAGACCCCATTGCCACAATGGTCAAAATGTGCTTCAGCTATGGACCCCACACTTACCTTTTGGTCACTGTGATGATGGGGGTTTAGGCCCCATTGCCACAATGGTCATGGGCTGCTTGCATTGTGGGTGCCACACACATATATGTGTGGCACATGTGCTAGGGGGTCACATTGTATGTTCAAAGTCATGTTCGGTGTTGTAGGCATTTGACACAGCCTACACACGCTTGTCATGGTGGTGGGGGGATGTCTTTATCTTGCATTCCCTAGGTTGTGGTGTGCTGGTTGTGTCATGCATTGTCCATCCTATGAGTGGGGGTGGTAGTAGTGGTAGGCATCCTGCCCCCCTGGGTGAGGGTGGTAGTGGTGGTAGGCATCCAGCCCCCTGGGTGAGGGTGGTAGTAGTGGTAGGCATCCAGCCCCCCTGGCTAAGGGTGGTAGTAGTGGTAGGCATCCAGCCCCCCTGGGTGAGGGTGGTAGTAGTGGTAGGCATCCAGCCCCCCTGGGTGAGGGTGGTAGTGGTGGTAGGCATCCAGCCCCCCTGGGTGAGGGTGGTAGTGGTGGTAGGCATCCAGCCCCCTGGGTGAGGGTGGTAGTAGTGGTAGGCATCCAGCCCCCCTGGGTGAGGGTGGTAGTAGTGGTAGGCATCCAGCCCCCCTGGCTAAGGGTGGTAGTAGTGGTAGGCATCCAGCCCCCCTGGGTGAGGGTGGTAGTAGTGGTAGGCATCCAGCCCCCCTGGGTGAGCGTGGTAGTGGTGGTAGGCATCCAGCCCCCCTGGGTGAGGGTGGTAGTAGTGGTAGGCATCCAGCCCCCCTGGCTAAGGGTGGTAGTAGTGGTAGGCATCCAGCCCCCCTGGGTGAGGGTGGTAGTAGTGGTAGGCATCCAGCCCCCCTGGGTGAGGGTGGTAGTAGTGGTGAGGCATCCTGCCCCCCTGGGTGAGGGTGGTAGTAGTGGTAGGCATCCAGCCCCCCTGGGTGAGGGTGGTAGTAGTGGTAGGCATCCAGCCCCCCTGGGTGAGGGTGGTAGTAGTGGTAGGCATCCAGCCCCCTGGCTAAGGGTGGTAGTAGTGGTAGGCATCCAGCCCCCCTGGGTGAGGGTGGTAGTAGTGGTAGGCATCCTGCCCCCCTGGGTGAGGGTGGTAGTGGTGGTAGGCATCCAGCCCCCCTGGGTGAGGGTGGTAGTAGTGGTAGGCATCCAGCCCCCCTGGCTAAGGGTGGTAGTAGTGGTAGGCATCCAGCCCCCCTGGGTGAGGGTGCTAGTAGTGGTAGGCATCCAGCCCCCCTGGCTAAGGGTGGTAGTAGTGGTAGGCATCCAGCCCCCTGGCTAAGGGTGGTAGTAGTGGTAGGCATCCAGCCCCCCTGGCTAAGGGTGGTAGTAGTGGTAGGCATCCAGCCCCCTGGCTAAGGGTGGTAGTAGTGGTAGGCATCCAGCCCCCCTGGGCGAGGGTGGTAGTAGTGGTAGGCATCCTGCCCCCTGGGTGAGGGTGGTAGTGGTGGTAGGCATCCAGCCCCCTGGGTGAGGGTGGTAGTAGTGGTAGGCATCCAGCCCCCCTGGGTGAGGGTGGTAGTAGTGGTAGGCATCCTGCCCCCCTGGGTGAGGGTGGTAGTGGTGGTAGGCATCCAGCCCCCCTGGGTGAGGGTGGTAGTAGTGGTAGGCATCCAGCCCCCCTGGCTAAGGGTGGTAGTAGTGGTAGGCATCCAGCCCCCCTGGGTGAGGGTGGTAGTAGTGGTAGGCATCCAGCCCCCCTGGTTGAGGGTGGTAGTAGTGGTAGGCATCCTGCCCCCCTGGGTGAGGGTGGTAGTGGTGGTAGGTATCCAGCCCCCTGGGTGAGGGTGCTAGTAGTGGTAGGCATCCAGCCCCCCTGGCTAAGGGTGGTAGTAGTGGTAGGCATCCAGCCCCCCTGGGTGAGGGTGGTAGTAGTGGTAGGCATCCAGCCCCCCTGGGTGAGGGTGGTAGTAGTGGTAGGCATCCTGCCCCCTGGGTGAGGGTGGTAGTGGTGGTAGGCATCCAGCCCCCCTGGGTGAGGGTGCTAGTAGTGGTAGGCATCCAGCCCCCCTGGGTGAGGGTGCTAGTAGTGGTAGGCATCCAGCCCCCTGGGTGAGGGTGCTAGTAGTGGTAGGCATCCAGCCCCCTGGCTAAGGGTGGTAGTAGTGGTAGGCATCCAGCCCCCCTGGGTGAGGGTGGTAGTAGTGGTAGGCATCCTGCCCCCCTGGGTGAGGGTGGTAGTAGTGGTAGGCATCCAGCCCCCCTGGGTAGGGGTGGTGGTGCGCATTCAGGCCCCTGTGTGCATATGTGGCATTGGTGATGGGCATCCCGCCCCTATGGTGCTGCTGTTGCTGGTGTAAGTATATTCAGCATCCCCGTGTGTGTGTGTGATGTGTCGTGTACGTGTTGTATGTGTTTTGTGGTTGGTGTCTGACTTACCTTCTGCGCCGTACGCGTCCGTGCCTGTTCCGGTAGTAAATGTAGAATATTGGTATGATCGGGACGAAGGGATTCATGGTTGGTTCGTGTCGTTCGTCCTTCTCGTTGCTTCGCGTCGTCCTCGTTGCTTCGCCTCGTCCTCGTCGCTTCGCGTCGTCCTCGTCGGTGCCGTGTTTGTCTCGGAGCCGTGGATCGTGTTGTGGCGCGAATCGGAGCTTATGTGCGCCTCTCCCGGATGCTTTGACGTGCCGTGCGTAGCGACGGGTTCGGAGCGTACGGAAAGCGCATCGTACTTGTCCGGCCGGACGGGGCTGCATTTTCCCTTCCGTGCGACTCGATTCGGCGTTTCCGGATTCGCCTCGGTCGGAGAACAGGACCTGGTTTGGGTGAGTATGGCTCGGCCGGATTTTTTGCTGTTGTGTGCATCGTACTAGCTCGTTCGGTGTACTGTACGGATCGGTCGGGAAACAGGCTTTCGCATGGCTTTTTTCCCGACCGAATGGTATTGGGTGCGCCTCCGACCGAGATCGGAATCGGCCCCTATATTTTTACAAATGATGTTAATGACTTCTATATTTTAAAAATCGATATTGCTTACCTTAAAATCGATATTCTTGACAACTATATTCTTGCACTCGATATTTCCATTCAACAATATTTTTCACTCGATATTATGGTCAGTTGAAATTTTTTACTTGATATTCTTCTCAACACCATGGGGAGGTACAAAGCCTGCGCCTGAATAGGCAATCATCGTTTTAGCTGTTTCCCAGGTCTCGCTCCCTGGCCTGTCAGTAAAGGGAGAGATAATAATCGTTTACCATCTCATTATTTTTTTTTAAATGATTTCCATGTTGACCACAGCTCCATCCTTTGCATGGAGAGCAGTGACCTGGGAACATATCCCTTCTGCCCTGATCAAACTGGCCAAAAACGTAACCGTCTTATCACTCTCACTATGCCGTTTGACTATAACGATGCAAGCCAAGTTTGTCTAAAGACTCCCTATGCTCCTTCCTTACCTGAGCCAACAGGGGGAGTTGGGAAGGGTCCCCAACCACCTCCATCTCCAATGTCTTAAGCCTGCCTTCTTATTTGAGTGCAGCCTTTTCTAAAGCTTTCCTCACGCCATACCTCATACCAAAGCAGGCCCCCCTAACAGTGACCTTAAAGGCTTCCCACTTTACAAGCATATTTCCTGTTGAGCCCTCTTTATCTTCAAAGTCAATCTCATTCACAGTAAGGGGCACATTACGATGGCGGACGGACTTCCGTCCGTCCGCCATCGTGTCGGATTTGGGACCGGCCACCCATGAGGCGGCCTCCCCACAACCCAAATTACGATGCGACCGCCACCATGGCGGTCGCATCACCTATATTTTGCATTGTGGCGGGGATGCGTTCAACAGCCCCCGCCGCAATGCAAAATTAAAGGCACTTGCATATCCCTGCACTACGTGGCAGGCACCATGCAGTGCCTGCCACATGGTGCAGGGATATGTAGGGGGGCACCATAGATGCCCCCCCAGTGCCCTTGACCCAGTCCCAGGGATCCAGGGGGGCCACTACGGGCCCCCACATCCATTTACGCCATTCGTTTTGCGGCGGTTTGGTCGCTGCAAAATGAATGGATGAAAGGGATATCCTAATTTCTACGCACCGCCGCAATGTGAGCCTATGGTGTAGTTCCGCAAGGAGGTCGGAAAGGGACCGCCTTGCGGAACCGCGGCGAGCGGTCTTTACGACCGCCGCGCTGCACCAATGATTCCCCTCGCCATCATAATTTGGCGGGGGAAAACAGCAGCACGATGGCGGAAGGCCCGCCACCGACAGGCTGTCGGTGGCGGGCCTTCCGCCATCGTAATGAGGCCCTAAGTCCCTATAAGAATGATCTAGCCGTGCTGCAGGCTGGAGGCACCACAATGGTATTCTGCTAATAAAGAGACTTCACCTCAGAGCAATTTCAGCGGGAAGAGATCTGCTAGAGTCTTACCAAAGAGCTCAGGATCTCCCCTGCCAACGAGGGTGACACAAGAATACAGGGGAGTACAATGAGAACTCCTTCTATGTCTGGTGCATTTTGTGCCAACAGACCAACAATTCCCAGTTATGGAGCCACTGCTGGAACCTGGTCGCCAACAGGCCAGCATGTGCACCCTGGAGCACCGGCAGGGACCTGTCCATTTCCACTGAAGGGGCAAATTAAAGTCCCCACCTGGAGACTAAAGCACTCAACCTCGTTCAGCAGAATTCCTGCCACAAGCTCAAGAAAGTCCAAATGCGCCACATTCATGGCATAGATATTCACAAGAACACGAGGGAACCATCGTTGGTTCCACCAAGCTGCACAGCTCCAAGACTGTCTGAATCCAATAAATCAAATTCATATCATTTAATGTTCTATTTTCTCCATTTATTCACCATTGGTTTTCAACCTTCCTTCTTCACTTTGTCTTTCAATTCATTTTATCCAATCAGTATTTCACGTCAATTCACAAAAGCTCAGGAGCACTAAATGGGTTCCACATGTCATGATTTTATTATAACGACCCAATGCATTTCGGGACAAAATTCCCTTCATCAGGGGCATCTACAAATACAAGCATATATATGTTTTAGCCATCTTAGTCAACACAATAAAGCACTTCACTTAAGTTTAAAAACGAATTCCATCAATTAAACACGAAGGAATTGTTATCGATAAAAAATGTTAACGATAAAGAAAAACCACTACGAGTTAATCTGACCTATACCCAAAAAGGTTACCGCCGGCATACTACATCCAATCCTTTCTATACCCACATTATTCAGCATAGCGTATTAATCCTAAATAAATCCACCCCCTTTGTACGGTAAACATGATAACGCTTATTCAAACATGATAACACTTATTCAAAACAACATACTTGGTTCTGTCACTTAGGGGCCGATTCCGATTCCGGCCGGAAATCTCTCCGACAGAGACGGACCCGGAGAGAATTCGGACCGAATCGGGCCCTAGCAGTCCGACCGGACGAGTACGATGCATTCGCATGCTATCGGACTCGAGTCGGTCGGACTCCCATTGAAGTCAATGGGAGCCGGTCGTACAACGCGTACGCGGGCTCCCATTGACTCAATGGGTGCGAGGCGGACAAGGGCGCCCCCTACAGCGTGTACGCGTCCATGCGCATCGCGGCGTACATGCACAGGTAGGGGGGACCCATGGGTCCCCCCTGTGTGCGACTCGCGCGCCTACGCGTACAGGGGGGTCCGACGCGGACCCCCAAAGTCCGGCTCCGACAGCTTTTTCGAGCCGGACGGCGCGAGTCGGTCGGACTGCTCGCAGCGCGCATCGTACTTACCCGGCCGGGAAACGTCTCCATAGCGCGGTGCGAGTCGTGTCCATGCGAGTCGGTCGGAGCGTGTTGAAGCCGCGTTCGAGTCGGTCGGCGATTTCGCGGGTGCTTGCATCGTACTCGCTCGGCCGGACCCGCGTACGATTCGGTTGGGAAACAGGGCTCCGAATCGGATCCGGTGAATCCGAATCCGATTCGGAGCACTACCGGCCGAGATCGGAATCGGCCCCTGAATATTCCTGTTTTCTAGCGTGACAGAACCAAGTATGTTGTTTTAAATGGATTTTAATTTCTGGAATCGACGTTTGAAGATATAGGATTGATCAGTATGTCATGGTAAGCGTGTACAAGCCGATAGTAGTTTCCGTACTTTTGAATAAGTGTTATCATGTTTACCGTAGGTCAGATTAACTCGTAGTGGTTTTTCTTTATCGCTAACATTTTTTATCGATAACAATTCCTTCGTGTTTAATTGATGGAATTCAAAATGGAATTCGAAAGAAGGAAGGTTGAAAACCAATGGTGAATAAATGGAGAAAATAGAACATTAAATGATATGAATTTGATTTATTGGATTCAGACAGTCTTGGGGCTGTGCAGCTTGGTGGAACCAACGATGGTTCCCTCGTGTTCTAGTAATGTTGCAGCGCAATGAGACGAAGCGCGGAGCAAGCTTTGCACGCCGAAAAAGTTTGAATGGAGTAAGTTTGATGTAAAATGGATGACTAGGTGTGCATCTCATCCCCACTAATCTCATAGATATTCACAAAGCATTGCAGACGTCTGTCCAGTCTCCCAGCCAGAATGATATATCTCCTCTCGTTATCTTTAGTGAGTGCGGTGAACTCAATGGGACCAGAGGGTCTATCCAAATCAGCATACCTCTAGCGTAGGAGGAAAAGGTTGTGCCATGTAACTGCCACCTCCACCAATGTCTCAGCCTACCCAATTTATTCCCATCCTCGTAGGTCTCCTGTAAGTAAGCAATGTGGGTACCCCTCTTGCAAAGGTATGCATAGAATCTGTGCCTCTTGGATGGGCTTCCCGACTTCCCATACCATGGACATTCCAAGTTAGGAAGTTAAAATGCTGCTCCCCCATTGCTTTCTAAATAGGCACAGCCCATTAAAGGGACAGGGATTCCGTGTCCCATCTATCCACCGAGTAGGCCAGACTACACCCGTTCCATGCTAACGATGCTCTACACTATCTGAACCATAAGACTGCCAATCCTCTGCCAAAAAGAAGAAATTATCATGCCTGGTTAACAACAAACCACTAACAAAAAGCCAAACTGTTCCCCACCCAGGGCCCAGTAAAAACACACTGCCACCCACCACAACCCGTGGGAAAACATTATTTGCAACCTCTCATGCTATGAACAACACAGGACTGGTATAAACGGGAGATAAGCGTGACATAGAGAAGAATAGTCACCACTTCATAAGTCTATAGTATAAGATACTCACCATGTGTGCAATACCCGCTAGCTGTCAATGTGCCCCACAGGACTTTAGAGGGAAACATTATGTTTGAGAGTAGGCGAATGCTGCCCCCAGCCCATAAGATGAAACCCAATGCATAATAACAAGCATTCACCCCCTTCACAGCAGACCCGTTACCCTGGTCCAACAGCAGCTCATTCAATCACAGTTCAAGAGCTAAGGATCTCAAAAGATGATGCTATCCGCAGTCATGGGTGGGACACTCGGCAAATCTGAAGAGTCTATGTCATCTGTCTCAGCACCCGAGGCCGCACAATCAGAGCCTGAGCTGGAATCCATACTTTGAGTCGGTGACTATCTCTGGACCCAGTGGCTCATAGCATCCAGAGCATCCTGCTGTGATACTATGATCTGTTCCACCCTTGGCTTAGAAAGGTTTGGTTTGCCGGACACCCTCCACCTCCTAAGTTGACGCGATTTCTGGGGCAGTCATGTAGTCAGCAACATTCCTTTCTCAGATGCCAGTTTGGTGACCCACTCCGGCCTCGCCCAGTTCTGTGAAAAAAAGAGGTACCTAGATAAATTATTTTCAGGATTGCAGGATAAGGCTTGGAAAGAATGGAGGTCTCAGTTGACTGAGGTCATCTTTGACAAGTTTATTTGAAGATAAGCAGGAGCCCCTGGTGCCGCGATCCTGCCTCCATGAATCCACAATCGCAACTGCTGTGCGGCCGTGGAAACCATGGAGAAAGAACTCGGCAAGAAGCTCATCGCCAATAACATGTTTTTTCAAAAGAAAATGACACGCGTGACCATGCTCGTGATGCTGCATCATCACTCGCATGACCACTCGTGCTATACAGTACATTCTACATCATCTTCCTTCTTATAACAATAACAAAAAAATTCAATGCACATAGAAATCCTTCAATCTTGTAGGCATGAAAGCGTTGTGTACAGGTCTAGTTTCCAATTGAGCCTCGGATTGGATACATACATCAGGGGTACAAGGCACTGAGACATTGACTTCAGAGGACAACTGATGAGCACAAGTAGCAGTAGCATCTTCTGCTGCATTATTGTAATCAGAAAAATCTGCTGATAAAGTGGATTGAAGCCTGTCTGTAGGAAGAACATTTGCATAAGAAATACCATCTCCCACAGCAGACCAGCCTTCAGATTCACAGCTATTATGTTTGCATATTTCAAGAGCTTGTTCATGAGACAGTTTAACAATATCTCTCTTATTCCACCAGCCCTTGTCTTGTAAGAACACAGCACCGTTTGAAACCTTTACTATTCTGACTGGGTTTGAGAATATAGATTCTCCCTTCTTGACCTAATGTGGAAGTTTAACCATAACCCAATCATTCACTTGAAAATCAACAGATTTTGTAGCATGGGATTCATCATAAAGTGTTTTCTGCTTTCTTTGCGTCTCTTTTACTTCTTCTCTGACCGACTCAGAAATGGTACAGAAACAATGACTGTCTTTAGGTAAGGTATCCTTTAACCAGTCAGGAAAAAGTTCTGACCTGGGATTTCTTTTCCTCAATAAGAAAAAGGGAGACACACCTGTAGTGGAGTGTGGAGTGAGATGATAATTCCACACTTTATCTTTCAAGAAAATGTCTACTGGGACACCAGTAGCTAAGGCCATTTGCACACCCTCTTTCAAAAACTTGTTTGCTCTTTCTACCAAACCATTTGAGGTGGGGGAATATAGAGCTACTTTAAGGTGTTTGATGTGATGTTTTGAAATAAAATCTTTCATTTGTGTAGAGACAAAGGGGCCGATTCCGATTCGGGCCGGAAATCTCACCGACCGAGTCGGACTCGGAGAGATTTCCGACCGAACTGGACTCTGGCAGTCCGACCAAACGAGTACGATGCAGACGCATGCTATCGGACTCGATTCGGTCGGACTCCCATTGAAGTCAATGGGAGCCGGTCGTACGACGCGTACACGGGCTACCATTGACTCAATGGGTGCGTCGCGAACAAGGGCGCCCCGTACGTGTATGCGTCGGTGCGACTCGCGCCGTACATGCATGTGTGGGGGGACCCATGGGTCCCCCCTGTGTGCGACTCGCGCGGCTACGCGTACAGGGGTGTCCGACACGGACCCCCGAAGTCCGGCTCCGACTGCTCTTTCGAGCCGGACGGCGCGAGTCGGTCGGACTGTTCGAGGCGCGCATCGTACTTGCCCGGTCGGGGAACGTCTCCATTGCGTGGTGCGAGTCGAGTCCGTACGAGTCGGTCGGGGATTTCGCGTACGCTCGCATCGTACTTGCTCGCGCGGACGGGTGTTCGAATCGGTCGGAAACAGGGCGTCCGATTCGGTGCCCTACCGGCCGAGATCGGAATCGGCCCCAAAGTGTGTACCATTGTCGTTACAAGTTTCCTTGGGGGTCCTTCACAATCAAAAATGTTGCTTAAGAACTTAGGGCTTCATTACGATGGCGGAAGGCCCGCCACCAACAGCCTGTCGTTGGCGGGCCTTCCGCCATCGTGCTGCTGTTTTCCCCCCGCCAAATTATGATGGCGAGGGGAATCGTTGGTGCAGAGCGGCGGTCATAAAGACCGCCCGCCACGGTTCCGCAAGGCGGTCCCTTTCCGACCGCCTTACGGAACTACACCATAGGCTCACATTGCGGCGGTGCCTGCAAGGCACCGCCGTATAGATTAGGATATCCCTTTCATCCATTCGTTTTGCAGCGGCCAAACCGCCGCAAAACGAATGGCGGAAATGGATTTGGGGGCCCGTAGCGGGCCCCCCTGGATCCCTGGGACTGGGTCAAGGGCACTGGGTGGCACCTATGGTGCCCCCCCTACATATCCCTGCACCATGTGGCAGGCACCGCATGGTGCCTGCCACGTAGTGCAGGGATATGCAAGTGCCTTTAATTTTGCATTGCGGCGGGGGCTGCTGAACGCATCCCCGCCACAATGCAAAATATAGGTGATGCGACCCCCATGGTGGCGGTCGCATCGTAATTTGGATTGAGGGGAGGCCGCCTCATGGGTGGCCGGTCCCAAATCCGACACGATGGCGGACGGACGGAAGTCCGTCCGCCATCGTAATGTGCCCCTTAATCACAGAGGCAGTATTGGCCTGCGGAACAGAATCAAAGAAAATCCATCTTGAAAAATAGTCAACCAACACTACCAAAAACTTTTTATCAGAAGAAAACAAATGGAACGGACCAGAAAAATCAAGGGCAACTTTTGCCCAAGGTTCATCTGGTAAAGGAACAGTGTGCAACGGGGTTTTGTATGGAAGCCAATGTTTGTCAGATAAAAGATATGCACTACAGGAAGATATCCATGCAGCAACTTGTGAATCCATTGAGGGCCACCACAAATACTGTTTAACATTTTTTGAGGTGGCCTCAACACCTAAATGACCAGAGTGAGCTGCTTGGAATAACTTTGACCTAATTGACATGGGGGGAACAACTAAGTCATTGCAAAACACTAAACCATTTACAATAGAGAGTTCACTTGAGACTTGAGAAAATGGTCTCAAAGGGGAGGGAAGACATCTTTCTTTTGGCCAACCTTGAATGATAAACTTCATAACTTGGGACAAAGTATTGTCTTCTGTAACAGCGGACATCCATTCATCACGAGACACCAAGCTGTGATTTTTTAAAATGTCATCCAACGAGGCCACCACAGACTCAATCTCCTCATGTTCAGTTTTTGTACAATCATCATCGTGAATAGGCATTCTTGACAAGAAATCAGCCCTAGAATTTTTGCTCCCTGGAATGAATTCGATCTTGAAATTATACTTGTGTAAACAAGAAAACAATCTTACCAATCTGGAGGAAGCTTTACCTGAACCATCTCTGTCGAGAAGGTGAATAAGTGGTTTGTGGTCAGTGAACACTCATTCCCCAGAGGTAAGTCTTAAATGTCTCAATGGCCCAGGAACAGGCCAAAGCCTCTCTCAATTGTACTGTACCTGGATTCTGATAACTTCAACGACCTTGATGCAAAAGCAACTGTATGCTCATTATTAGCATAAAATTGAGAGAGAACTGCTCCTATACCCTTTTTGCTGGCATCTACAGTGACCAAACATCTTGCACCCGGTTTAAAAGCAGATATTGCTAGGGCGTTAGTGATTACATTTTTCAGAGTACTAAATGCGTGCTCAGAAAGATTATCCTAGGTGAAATGAACATTTTTCTTCAACAAATTCCTGAGAGGTTGGACAATGATTGAATACACTTGTATGAACCAGGAATAGTATTTGCTCATCCCCAAGAAGGATCTGAGGGAGTCTCTGTCTTTGGGAGGAGGAACATCTTGGATTGCTTTGACTAAAGAAACTTTAGGGTATATGCCAGTCACCGAAATGCTATGTCCCATATAATCTAATTGTGTTTTGCAGATTTTGCATTTGTCAGGTTTGAGAGTTCTGCCCATCTTTCTGAAGACCTCTAAGACCTTTGACAGAATAGATTTATGCTCTTCCATTGTGTTTGAAAACATAAGGACATCGTCCTGATATGCCTGTGTACCAGAAATTCCAGTTAATATGGTATCCATAAACTTCTGGAACACTCGCTGCAGAAGCCAGGCCGAAGGGAAGTCTCAGGAATTTATATGCCCCAAAGGGAGTAATAAATGTCGTGAGATCTTGGGATTCTGCAGCGAGTGGGATCTGGTGATATGCAGAACGAAGGTCTAAGAGTGAGAACATTTTTGCACCATTGATGTTTGAAAGTAAATCACTCACCTTGGGCAAAGGGTGGCAGTCAATAAGAATATTCTTGTCCAATGTGCGTAAGTCGGCACATAGTCTAATACTGCCAACCTTTTTTCTGACGATAACAATGGGACTGACCCATTCAGATGAGTCAGTCTGGATAATTACTTTATCTCTGACCAGGGTGGCTAGTAAAGACGTAAGTTCAGATCTGACTGATAGGGAAACAGATCTGAGCTTGTGGGAAATTGGTACAGCATTTTTATAAGCTTAATTTTATGCTCGAATTTGTCAATCACGCCTATTTTATTTGAAAAGACTTCTGGAAAGTCTTTTAATATTTCTGCAAAAATATCACCTTCCGAATCCTGTGTGGATGCAAAATTGAAATCACAGATCCTGACAGGATTGGGAGATCCAGGCACTAACATTAATCCTAATTGAGCTAAATCTCGCCATCCAAGAATTAATTTGCCTTTCTTTGCTACATAGATCTTAGTATAGGCTTCTTTGCCCCAACACTTTACTTTCTCTACAAAGAAACCCAACAGATCAATGTTCTTGTCTCCATAAGCATTTGGAAAGACATCGGGTATATCTAAAGGTTTAGATGTTGACCACACTTGATCATACAAGGTATCTGAAATTATGGTGATGGGGGCACCTGAGTCTGCCATCATATCAAGCTTTACATCACCAATGTATACATCACAGATGGGACCTTTAATTGGAGTGGAATCAATTGTATCAACTTCAATAGTAAGTACTATTCTTGACAAGTCTTGTGTACACTCCTCAGACACGGATGAAATATCAATGGCACCTACCCTGGTAACATTTTGAGAACTTCTGCATACCCCAGAAAAATGCCCCATCTTATGGCATTTTATGCTTTTTTTAACCAATAGCAGGGCAAAGGGGATTATTGCTCAGGTGACTTTTAGATCCACAACTGTAACAAAAGGTATTCTTTTTGCCCATGGACTTGTTATTCTTGGACCTGAAAGATAAAGCGTTAACTGATTCAGGGAGTTGCACAGTGCTAACAGGTTGACATGTAACATCAGTAGAGATGCATTTGGAAGAGAACATAGAGAGTTCAACTGCTTTTGCTTTGTCAACCACTTCTGAAAGAGTATGATCTCTGAATGAAAGTGGATGTTCTTGAATTGTTTTTGAGTTGCACCCAAATACAAATTGGTCTCATATCGAAATTTCAATAGACGATCCAAAATTGCACTTTGTAGCCAAGATCCTGAGTGCCAAAATATAGTCGTCCACCGACTCATCCATCAATTGGTTTCTTTTGTTGAACTTGAACCTTTCAAGTAGGAAGCTTGGATGCTCTGTGAACTTACTTCTCAGTCTAGTTGTGGCTTCTAGATAGTCGTTCCATCCTTCACTTTATCCTTCTGCAGATATAGAAGGGAGACTATCGAAGACTTGTTGACCCTCAATGCCCAGGTTACTGTATAAAATGGCTTTTTTCCTCTTTGCGTTGAATTTGTCGGCACCAATGGCAACAAGAAAATTTTCAAATGAATTATACAATTTTTCCCATGGTTAAATAGGTTTACCAGGGTTGAGCAGGAAAGGTTGAATCTGGACAAATTGTTGGAAATTGGACATAGTCCAAACAATAGGGTCTTATGCAGGTGAAAGAAAAATGTTTTCGTGAAAACTTGTGGGCAGGTATGTATTGATATCAATAAAGTTTGCAACAGTGAGTATTTGAAATCTTTTCAAAACAAAATGCTTGCCAAAAACTTGTGAAAGGATGTGAAGCTTCCCAATCCAAAATGGGCGGCACAATTTTAGAGTTTATAGACAATCCAAAATGTCTGCCACGTCTGAATGACGAATTTGCCCAATCTAAGATGGCCGCAGTCTGAATGACAAAATTGCCCAATTTAAGATGGCTGCCACGTCAAGGTAAGATTAGGAGTCGGCTTGACCAATCCAAACTGGCCGCCGCGTGACGTCAGCGATGACGGGAGCCAATTGGAATAACCCCAAAATCACGAAAAGACTCACGATGTCTGCCGAGAAGACTATGAAGCTTCGTGGGTCATCCCGAACTTCAGTGGGGCTGATAAAGGTGTGGCGGTTGAGGCAGCTGACGTAGGGGCAGAGCGGTTGGTGAAGTGTGGGTCCTTTATGTAAAAAGATGCTGCGACGAGCTCCTGCTTACAGCTGATCGTCGCCAAATGTAAAGAATGGAGGTCTCAGTTGAGTGAGGTAATCTTTGACAAGTTTATTTGAAGATAAGCAGGAGCCCCTGGTGCCACAATCCTGCCTCCATGAATCCACAACCGCAACTGCTGTGCGGCCTTGGAAATCATGGAGAAAGAACACGGCAAGAAGCACATGGTCAACAACATGTTTTTTCAAAAGAAAATGACACGCTGACCATGCTCGCGATGCTACATCATCACTCGCATGACCACTCGTGCTACACAGTACATTCTACAAGGCTGCATGTATTTCTGTTCCAGTTGCCGAAGCTCACACCTTACCTCCAAAAAGGCACGCCTCTTAGATTGAACAGCCTGCAATATAAGGTATCTGTCTCGATCATTAAGAAGGTAACCCATCACTATTCACAGGGTGCCCCTGGCACACCAGCAGCTTCGCTGGGATCGTGTGACCTCCTTCAATAACAAAATGCATGGACAAGCCAGTTGGTGCTACAAATTCAGGAATCCATTTCTCCAGAAAAGAGGCCATGTATCGGCCTTCATTTCACTCCGAAGTCCCACTATTCTTACGTTATTGTGGTGCAATCTTCCCTCTGCATCCTCAGCTGTGGCCTCCAATACTTATGGTTTCTGTTAGACTTCAGAAGTCTGCTTACTTAAGTCTTTCACTGCTGGGGGATCTAATCTAGGATCTTTTCATTCATGGTAACCCTTTACATGGTCTTCTGCTGATCTGAGCAGGGTAACATTGATCACCACAACCCAAATGTTGTTCTCCTGTTCTCTAGTGCCTCCCTGAATTATTTAATGGTATTTAAAATGAAATCCAGTTTGCTAGGGTCCACCACACTCCCAGCATGAGATGAAACAGAACTAAATGTGTCCCCATCTCCAGACGGACCCCCCTGGCTTTTAGGGGTCTGAGTCTACCCATAATTCAGCAGGTGAGGCTTGGAGGTCCCCTCAGTGACTCTGTGGCTACTAAAATGGAGGCAGTCTGAGCAATCATGCACTAGGATTACTTAAAACCAAAGGTGGATCCCTCCAATGTCCCTCCCACATAGGAGAACGAAAAGTCGCAGACTCTAAGCTCACACAGTCGGGTGTCTAACATTAGAGGGTGCACCCCCACAGCAAGCCCCTGAAGCTCGTTCCTGCTAAAGGCAAGCTGTTGGGAGTCTGTACTGGCCTCCAACTCAAATGACAATGAGTAATGCAAACTCCTTTGGCAGCAAAGCAGAGGGGCACAATTCAGGGTGTGACGGCCTGAGTCAGAACATTGGAAGGCAAGAAAGGCTCCCAAACAACGAGGGCCACCACTCATGCCAGTAAGCTGGAAGCAGGTGCATTCTCATGATGAGGTATATAAGCGGTCTCCCATGCTGAGAAGCACTCACCAGGCAGAGCGCACACCATTAGGCAGATCTTCTCTGTGGCCCCCAGCCCTCATCACAGCCGGGGCCTGGCATGCAACTACCATGCCACTCTGCAGTCGTCGGCACCCCCACTTACCTCTCCTGCAGCTGGGGCTACCTCCAGTGCAAGTGCCAGAGCCAGCGAGGGCAGACTCACAGGCTCGGTCTGCCCCTCATGTTCCAGACCGACTCCGGCTGCCTCCCACTCTGCTCTCTATATACCGACTTTGCCTCTCGCTCACTCCTACAAGAGCAGTAGCACAGTCCCTCCAACCAAGAAAGCAGCAGGGCATAAGTGAATCTGTCTGCTGCATTCTGAATGACCTGGAGTCTCCTGGTGAGTTGTGCAGTGAATGTGTTTCTGTAGTCCAATTTGCTGCTGATAAGGGCTTGGGTGATGGTTTGATGAGTGTTGAGCGGAAGTCAGCAGAAGATTTTCCTGAGGAGCTTGAGGGTGTGCAAGCAACCAGAGCTGATTGAGTTGACCTGGTTGAACATTGAGATTTGGTTGTCGTTCACGATCCCTAGGTTCTTGGCTTGGTTCAATGGAGTGGGACATAATTCTGAGCACCACCAGGCCGAGGACCAGTGTGAGGTGTCTTTCCCAAAGAGTACTACCTCTATCGGACTTGAGTTTCAAGCAGTTGGACTTCATCCAACAGGCAACTTCTGATATGCAGTTGAAGAATTTTGTGTGTCATCAGAGAGGGATAGGATGAGCTGGGTGTTGTTGGCATACGAGGTGATGTTCAGGACATGGACTCGGACAATGCAGGCAACCCGGGCCCTGTAGACATTGAAGCGTGTGGGGCTGAAAGAATAAATGTTTAGGTATGCGGCAGATCAGGTTGGAGGCAGAGGAGGTATATGGGGCCAGGCTGACAGCCTGCATGTGTCCTGTGAGGAAGGAGCTGATCCACTGGAAAGCAGTTCCGCGTACTTGAGTCTCATGAAGGTGTTGGATGCGGCTCTGGTGGGAGATGATGTTCAAGGCCACAGAGAGGTCGAGAAGGATAAAAACCATGGTGTTGCCCTTGTCCATGATGAGGCGGATGTCATCGTTTACAATGATGAGGGAAGTCTCAGTACTATGGCTTGGTCTGAATCCAGATTGGGTTGGGTTCAAGAGGTCTTTGATGTTGAGGTGGTCGGCTAGTTGCTTGTTGATGTGTTTTTCCAGGACTTTCGCCAGGTAGGGTAGTATGGAATTGGGTCTGCAGTTTGCTGGTGTATTCAGCTCTACTGTAGGCTCTTTCACTAGCAGCAGGATGGTTGTGTGTTTATGTTTATAATTATGTTTGGTAAGCTTGTATAGCGCACAGCTGCCCCAGCGAAGGGGCGTCCCGGTGCTGATAGCAGTGTCAGTAGAGAACAGGGGCTAGACTGTAGGGAACAAGTGAGTTTTGATGGCCTTACGGAAGGGTAGCAGGCAATCTAAGCGGCGAATCTGAACAGGGAGAGAGTTCCACAATTTAGCGGCAAGACAGCGAAAGGACCGGCCCCCCGCTCTGATGCGTTTCACCCGGGGGACCGTGGCCAGAAATTGCTCAGCGGAGCGTAGCTGGCGTGCGGGAACATAGGGGACCAACAAATTAGATAAAATCTCCGGAGACGAGAGTTTTAGTATTTTGAAGGCCAGACAAAGTGCCTTGAATTCGATCCTCTTTGGAACGGGTAGCCAGTGAAGGTGCCGCAAAGCACCCGACGTAGCGCAGGTTCTTGGGAGCATGAGCAGGACTCGAGCGGCTGCATTCTGGACTCGTTGAAGGCGATTCACTTCCGCCTTATTGGCGCCTAACATCAATGAGTTAGCATAGTCCAGTCTGGACAAAATAGTCGCCTGTACTATCAACTGGCGTGTGGCTGGGTAAAAAAAAAAACAATATAGGCCTCAGACCCCGTAAGAGTCCAAAGCAGGTACCAGCGATCTTTTTGGTATGCTCCTGGAACCCAAGAGTAGAGTCGAGCCAGATCCCTAGGTTCTTTACCACCGACTTAGGGGTGGGGGCGCTGCCCAAGGATGCCGGCCACCATTGCGTACTCCAGAGCCCCTTGTTGTTCCCCACCAACAGCACTTCTGACTTGTTGGCATTAAGTTGAAGGCAGTTGGTGGTCATCCAGCATGCGACCGCTTCTAGCCCAATCCGGAACTGCGTGGCGCCCCTAGAATGGTCATCGGAGAGGGCCACCACCAGCTGCGTGTCATCAGCATACGAAACCATGGTCAGGCCATGGTCCCGTGCCACTCCCGCCAGGGGTTGAACGTAGAGGTTAAACAGAACAGGGCTTAGCGCCGAGCCCTGGGGAACCCCCTGCTTGATGGAATGGGCGAGAGAGAGGAAGGGGGGGGCAGAGACCTGGAAAGCTCTATCAGATAAGAAGGACCGGAACCAATCCAGTGCCAGACCGACTACCCCCGCCTCCTCTAGGCGACGCAGGAGGATCTGATGGGAAACCGTGTCAAACGCGGCGCTGAGATCGAGCAGAATCAGAGCCGCAGTTTGTCCCTCATCCAGAATGGTCCGCAGATGTTCACTCACTGCTAAAAGCACCGTCTCGGTACTGTGACCGGGACGGAAACCATTCTGGGAGCGGTCTAAGGCACCGATGTTGTTCAAAAAGCCCGAAAGCACTTTATTGGTGTGGGCCTCAGCAATTTTAGCAACCCAAGGCAGGAGAGAAATAGGTCGAAAATGTTCCGGCTTATTAGGGTCCAATGAGGGTTTTTTCAGCAAGGGGACCACCCTAGCTTGCTTCCATGACGAAGGCACCACCGCCGTAGTGAAAGAAGAATTGATCATCTGACATAAGGGCGTGAGAAGTATTGGTAAGCAGTCTCTTAATTGGGCAGGCCTCATGGGATCCAGAGGGGAACCTGATTTGACCTTCGTGCTCAATGTAAGAAGCTCGTCCTGAGAGATAGGGGGTATTGCTGCCAAGGTAGTAGTAGGAGGAGAAGCTAATGGAACCACGAGGTTCATGGGGCATATGGGGAAGGATTTATAGATGGCTTCTACCTTCTGAACAAAGAAGGTGGCCAGATCCTCACATTGCTGCCCGGACGTGATCGTCGAGGTGGGGGGATCTTTCCTGTTTTTAAAGTCGTTGAGTATTTTAAAGATACTTTTCACAGGGTTTTTGCTGAACTTGATCTCGTTAGTAAGGTAGGCTGCTCGTGTCAGATGTATGGCCTTGTGGTATCGTTTAATCTCGTCCTGGTACAACTTTTTAGCCGCCAGGTCGTATTCCTTTCTCCAGGCCCGTTCTAGCTTTTTGCATGTGCTACGCAAGGCGGCTAGAGAGTCATTGTACCAGGGATTGGAGCTCGAACAGCGACCTTTGGACCATTTAGCAGGAATAAGAGTGTCTAATGCCTGTAGTATCCAGTCACAGAGTGCTTTATACGATTGCTCTGGGTTAGTGTCTAAGATAGGGGGACAGGATGCCAGGCAGGCAAATAGGTCCTCTAGTTGGAGTTTATGCGAGCAACGTCTGAAGGTGACCTAGAGGTCAGCTCTGGGCAATGGCTCGGAAAGCGGGAGGGAGATGGAGACTAGGAGGTGATCGGACCAGCACACCGGGCTAGGTGTTTTGACCGTAAGAGAAGAGATGTTAGAAAAAACTGGGTCAAGTAAGTGCCCAGCATTGTGGGTAGGGCCCACCACCAGCTGTCTTAATTGACAGGCAGCAAAGTCAGCGAGCAAGCTGCTGATATCCGGATCGGAGGGACGGTCAAAGTGTATGTTTAGGTCACCAATGAGACTGAAATTCGCAGCTGTCAGCGCCAGGGAACTCACGGCCTCAATAATGGCTGATTTAAATTCCGAGATCGGTCCAGGGGGGCGGTAGACTAATAGACCGGTGATAGAAGAGTGTGCACTGAAGGAGATTACAAAACAAGCGCATTCGCACCCGGCTACATCCTCCTTAACAAATGTACAGTGGAAGCGGGACTTAAAAATAACAGCTATGCCCCCGCCTCTAGTCTCCCTGTTAAGAGTCAGAATGCTGAACCCCGGGGGGAGTGCAAGGCCTGGGTCAGCCACTGTGGCATCAGTTAGCCAAGAATCGGTTATGAAGAACACGTTGGGAGATTCATCCTCTATAAGGTCATAAATCTCCATATAGTGTTTAACCAAGGAGCGGACATTAAGGTGTAAGATTTTCATAGTGGGTCTGGGTGGGGCAGGGGGCAGTGAGGGGCAGGAGTTAAAGCCACACTTTCGACAACAAAAAGGCCCTTCCACTGCAACCCCTAGGCGCAAGCCGCATGGGCTTATCCGCTGGCCGATGGACATCAGAAGCTCCCTGGAATAAATTGGTACCCCTGATTTGAAACCGCCAACATGTCTGGCGTCTGGCGACGTACAGGCGCGGACGGGCGCAGACGGGCTTGCCTTTGGCGCGCCTTAGGCGCACGTCCGCTGCGCTCCCACGCCATGGGCAGCCTAAATAGTGTGTCCTGGAGCAGGGGGGTGTAAAGACTAGCCCGCCTCCCCAGGCAAAATGGCGGCAGTGAGACGGCAACCGGAAGTGGAAGAAAAAACCACACCGGCCGGGTCAGAGCAGTACTCCCTCCACAACAATCAGCCCTAATGGCTGTGGTGGACCTGGGAGGTGCAGAGACCACGCAGCACACCGTCACAACAGGTAGGCACAAAAGGTTTAAAAGCGATAAAGTAAAAGCAACAATGGTACATTAAATTCTAAAAACCATTCAAAAGTGCACGTCAGAACACATACATTTTTAAAAAAAAGTTATTACATCAAGAAAGCCTTAAAAGTAGTTTTAGCATTCAAAAGCAAAATAGCAGCGCGTGAAGCATACGAAGCCGTCCGCTTCTACCGACAACTGCAGCAATTAAGTGCGCTCCTGCGCCATGGGCAGCCTAAATAGTGTGTCCTGGAGCAGGGGGGTGTAAAGACTAGCCCGCCTCCCCTGGCAAAATGGCGGCAGTGAGATGGCAACCGGAAGTGGAAGAAAAAACCACACCGGCCGGGTCAGAGCAGTATTCCCTCCACAACAATCAGCCCTAATGGCTGTGGTGGACCGGGAAGGTTCAGAGACCTCGCAGCACACCGTCACAACAGGTAGGCACAAAAGGTTTAAAAGCGATAAAGTAAAAGCAACGATGGTACATTAAATTCTAAAAACCATTCAAAAGTGCACGTCAGAACACAGACATTTTTAAAAAAAAGTTATTACATCAAGAAAGCCTTAAAAGTAGTTTTAGCATTCAAAAGCAAAATAGCAGCGCGTGAAGCATACGAAGCCGTCCGCTTCTACCGACAACTGCAGCAATTAAGTGCGCTCCCGTGCCATGGGCAGCCTAAATAGCGTGTCCTGGAGCAGGGGGGTGTAAAGACTAGCCCTCCTCCCCTGGCAAAATGGCGGCAGTGAGACGGCAACCGGAAGTGGAAGAAAAAACCACACCGGCCGGGTCAGAGCAGTACTCCCTCCACAACAATCAGCCCTAATGGCTGTGGTGGACCGGGGAGGTGCAGAGACCATGCAGCACACCGTCACAACAGGTAGGCACAAAAGGTTTAAAAGCGATAAAGTAAAAGCAACAATGGTACATTAAATTCTAAAAACCATTCAAAAGTGCACGTCAGAACACATAAATTTTTTTTTTAAAGTTATTACATCAAGAAAGCCTTAAAAGTAGTTTTAGCATTCAAAAGCAAAATAGCAGCGCGTGAAGCATACGAAGCCGTGTTTCCAGGTGTCTGGGAAGGTAGCGGTACTGAGAGAATCATTGAGGATGGGAGTGAAGGGAGGACAGATGGGCTCCATTTTGTGGCAAAGGCAAAGTGTGGGCAACAGTCTGAGGGAACTCCTGAGTGGATCAAGCGTGTGGTGGCTGCGGTTTCCATAAGGGTGATGGTGGGTCGACAGGTCAGAGTGGTGTCCGTTGTGTTCTCCTTGTCAAGTTGGAGGGCTGCCATAGAGGAGAGGTCCGGTTGGGGTGCAAAGCTGTCATATATTGTGCTTATCTTGTTGCTGAAGTACTGAGCGAGCTGGGAGCAGAGTTCCTGAGGGAGGGTGATGGCCATGGAGCTAGAGACGAGGGGGGTGGAATCCTTCATATGGATGAGTTTCTTTAAAGTTGCTGGTACTGTTGATGATCCATTTGGTCAAGGCTGCACATTGGTGAATCTAAATTACTGATGAAAGTGCCGGAGGGCTGCTTTGTGGGTTGACCGTTGTTGTCATTGAGGGTGAGTCTCTATTGGTACTGCAACTGTTTAGAATGGCAAATAGAGAGTCATAGGTCATCTGTGTACTACCTAGCCTGTGATCTTGTCCGTGAAGTGGTAGTGGTTTTGAGTAGGGCTAGGGTGTCTGTGGAGGAGGTGATCCAGTTTTGAAGTAGGCGATGGATCAGGAAAGATAGTCATGGTGTCTTAGGCAGTGGATTTGGAGTTCTGTGGTCCAGGGTTCCTCAGATAACTTGTCCCAGTTATGTCAGGTGGTCTTGGTGGATGAGGTTTCCCATCTGTGGGTAAGGTGTAGGTCGAACTGACCAAGGGAATGGCTGGTCCAACTGAGGGGGGTGGATTTGTCCACTATGATATTGGAGAAGTTGGTGAAGACAGGGTCGAGGAGATAGCTGGCGGCGTGGGTGGTGTGCTTCTCTCAATGGGTAAGTCCGAGTGTGTTCCGGTCTTCCAGGAGGTTGTTGGTGTGCAGGTCGATGTGGTCCTCCAGGTGGAAGTTGAGGTTCACGAGGAGAATGAAGGGGTAAACAGCCCTTACTACGAATCCGTCACCCCGCATGTTGTTACAACGCGGTATTTACAACGACCCCGTTGTAACAACGCATACTATTACCCCGCAAGGCGTAACAACGACTTGCGGAGGGGGGAGAAGGTGTTGGATTTAAAATCCAACACCTTCCCTACTGTCCGCACAGATTGGAGTTGGAATAGTAAATTATACTATTCCAACATCCAGCGCCCCCTCCGCAAGTCGTTGTTACGACTTGCAGGGTAATGGTATGCGTTGTTACAACGCAGTCATTGTAACAACGCGTTGTAACAACATGCGGGGTGATGGCAAGCGGAATAAAGAGGCATATTCGGATGAAGAAGCTGGAGTTGAGCATGACAGGGGCAATGATGTCTGTGATGGTGTTTCCAAATTCAGCTCTCGGTCTGGGAGGTTGGTGGAGTAGGGCTTCTCCTAGGGTTGTGATGCTGTAGATGTTGAGTTTGAAAGCCAGATTTTCGAGTTGGTCCAATGAGTTTACTGAGGAGAGGGAGCAGTGGATGTAATCCTTATAGGTGAGTGTAATTCCTCCTCTGGGTTTGTTGGTTTGGTCCTATCTTGTACTCTTGTAGCCAGGACTGATGGCTGTCATGATGTCCAAAGTGGAATTAGGTTTGGGCCTTCTAGGAGAGGAAGAGTAGGTCCAGGTAGAGGTATTACAGGAACTCCCAGACTTCGATGCTGTGTTTGGTGAGCGAGCGGGTGTTGAGAATGCAGGCCAGAGTGGGTAAAGTGTTGTACGTGTTTGTACTATGTGGGGTTGGTGTGTGCATGTGTGTGCACGTGTGGTGGGGGGATAGAAAGGGCGTGGGTGTTGGGGGGTGGTGCAGGCGAAGTGGCATGCAGCGCAGATGATTGCACCTTAAGTGCTGAACGGGGAGGCCTGGTAGCATTGTGGGGTTTCAGGGCATGAATGGCTGCAGCAGAATAGCCTCTAGGGCTGCTCTTGGTGGAGGATGCCAAGTCCTGGCGCTGTGCGTGGGCAGGGCATAGACAGGCTTGCCTTTGGCACACCTTTGGTGTGCTAGGGGTGTGTCTGCACTGCAGCTGCTGTTAAGAAGTTCCGGGGAGGGGAGGAGATTCTGGGGGCAGTTGCAGGAGAGGGTAGGAAGCAGCTGAAGGAAGGAGCAGGTGAGTTCCTGGTGCTGGTCCAAAAAAGCAGACAAAATGTTGATAGAGCATACATATACATTACAATCATGTTAACAAAATGTATGACAATGTATGTTGAAATGCAAATAAATATAATAAAATCTCTAAGACCATATGAAATACACAACTGTATATGTAGCAAAAATGAATATATGTAATAAATAAAGCTTACCCTAAAATACAGTATGTCGTTCTTAAATTTTAACTTGATAACCTAAAATGTAAACCAAAGCATCTTATTACAAACTGTACATTTACATATAAATGCTACTTTCATCTATAAAACTACAAACAACAAAACAGCAAATCTAACAATACTTGAAAAACAATATTTCTCCCTCATAAAAGTTAAAAACCATAAACCAAGGGTTCAAATTAGAACGGTGTAAATTAAATATTCAAATTCCAAACGAAACTACATTGTAGAAATTATAAACAGTACAGAGAGTATATTTACTATTCCCACTCCAATCTAACCCACATTGGTTAAAGTGTTGTACTATGAAAGGGGTAGATTTATTATACCCACTCCAATCTAGACCATGTCGGGAAAAGTGTTGGACTTTCAGCAGTGTAGATTTACTATTCCCACTCCAGATAAAGCCACAATGTGGAAAGCTTTGAACTTTGAGGGGGGTAGATTTTATATTCCCACTCCAATCTACTTCACATTGGAGAAGCTTTTGAACCTTAAGAGGGGGTTAGATTTACCAACCCCCTTCCAATCTAAGCCAAATTTGAGAAATACCTAAACTTTTTAAAACATAAATAAACTATTTCTCATCCACTACAAAACACATTGATAAAAATGCTATACTATAAACAAAAATCACAGACTATGAAAATAACAATAAAAAAACACTTGTGAATTTGAAAAATACAAATATATAAGCTAAATAGAAAAACATTTATACACACAAATTAATTATATGAAATAAAATATTGAAGCAAAACTTGAATTACTTCAAAAAAATAATAATTAGAAAAATAAACATCAACTAATTTACTTACCTACAAAAACACATAAAAAAATCAATAGAAATTAAAATATATACTTTACAAAACGTTTTAATAAACAAATATAAATAAAAAGTACAAGCATTTTAAATAACAAAAACATTTATTTTACAAAACTGATAAAGTATATTTTTATTAAATAGTATTTTTAAATCCTAAATTAAAATCAAATAGTTTTATTGAAATAACAATTATTGCACAAGAAACAAATATAGCAATTTCTATTAAAAATACAACTATTTTACAGAATTTTAAATGTTTCATTATGATATTTATAAAATTAATATTTAACCAATAGTTTTCTTAGATTTTGTAACCCAATACATTAAACAATATATACATCAAAATAAAAACATTTAAAAATAATAAAATCAAATTTTAAAAATTCCCCACCCAATTCCCCAGTACACCCTACACCACACTTCTAAATTATTTTAACAATTCAAAAGAACATACAAAAAAAGTCAATATTTGTACATTAAAAAACTACAAAAAATATAAAAAATAAACAATTCATCACAAACGACAATATCTTTAAAGCAGTATTGACAAACAAATACTCCCTACCCTATTACCCTATAACCACACATCTCACGCATAGCAAATAAAACAAACATAATTCACAACAAATATAGCATAAAACAATTGATTTAAATACAGCAATATTTTAAACTATTATATTATCAACAACAATATTTTTAAAAAAATTTAAAGTACAGTATTGAACTGTGATTTCGGTCTAAGTGGTCTGTGAATGATCATTGTAGTTAGTGGGATAGACTGTGTCATGTCACTCTCAGTGCTAAATGATGGAAGGCAGTATACAGTTCTGTACCAGTTGAACACATACTTGCTTTGTGCACACCCAGTAGTAATGTTCGGGATTGGGGGCTGCAAATCCTCCCCTGGAGTAAGGAAGAGTTAGAATATCCCAGTGCACCCTGGGGATGTTTTCACATCCATATACATCTCAGAAGCACTGAGCATAAGGATTTGAAAAATGGCAAAGGTTTGTTGATGAACAAATACAATAGATAGGATAGACAGATCATCTTTATTATTGCGGTCCTTCCAGCCATCGGAAGGGAAAGTATTCTACATCTATTGACCTGTGGCTTTATTTTCATCACCACTGGGCTGTAATTTTCTCTAAATACTAAGGGGTCGATTACGATGGCGGTCGGAAAAACATACCGACCGCCATGGTAGCGGCAAAAAACCGCCCGCATGGCCAACGGGAAAAACGCCGGATACATTACGATGAACCGGCACAATAATCCGTCCGCGGTGGCGGGAGACAATGAAAAACCGCCCGCACTCGCCGGACCAGCTGAAAATCCGACCGCAACGGCCGGATACTCAGCGGAAAAGCCAAGAACCACCGCCATGCACACGGAGTAACCGCCCGTGACATTATGACATCCCCGCTACCACCATGGTACCTACCTATGAATCCGACCGCATCGTGCGCGAACAGTGATGAATCCGATAGGCGGCGGAAGGGCTGCAGCATAGCCACCGCTGCCGAGGAACCGCTGCGGAGGATCCGCAAAAAAATGGCGGACGTAGAAAAAACACGAAAAAAATACAAACAATGCACACACTGAAGTAGACCTGTCCCAATACAAACCAAAAGTGCCCAATGACAACAGCCCCAGAAATTTCAAAATAACCAATCACAGGACAACACACACAACACACCTGACAGCAACATACCAGCTTGCCACACCCCCATAGCCGAGCATAAAACCAGCCCCTCCCTGACCACAATCCTTTGCTACACTCCACAACTGAAGGTCCCAACCCCAGAGAACAAAGGAGAGGCAAACCTGCACACAGCACCACCACAACACACACACCACCTACACCACCCACAACACCCACACAACTGCACCACAGAACATCTGCACAGCACACACCATGGCACCACACAAAATGCCAAAATTCACTGATTCAGAGCTTGCAGTCATGGTAGATGAGATAATAAGAGTTGAACCACAACTCTATGGCAACATGGTCCAACACACCCCATTAGCCACAAGAACCCAAATGTGGGTGAGGATAGTCAATAAGGTCAATGCAGTAGGGACCACCCCCGCAACAAGCAGGAAATACAGAAGCGGTGGCATGACCTGAAGACCGTGGTGAAGAGGAAGAGGGCCAAGAACCGTCAGCTGGCTGACGGGACTGGTGGAGGCACTCCCATCCCACCCAAACCATACAGTCCGTGGGAGGAGAAGGTCCTTGGAATCCTACATCCAGAGAGTCTTGAAGGAATCCGCGGGGACTGGAAGCTGGTAAGTACAAACCAATGTATATCATCACATTGCCATGTACCGTCTTGCACAAATTCAAACCTACAACCCCTAGGCCAAAGGACATTCGTCTGACCCACAATACCCAAAACAGGTCACACAGATGTAACCACCACTCAACCTGATAAAGCACAAAGCTAAACAAAACCAACTGGGATGCATGTGTACAGACAAAAAGCACTACAACACACACCAGGCCCCCATCTCCCACCCCTCAGCAGGATGGAGCACCACACCCAGAAGCATGTGTCAGCCATTGAACGCTCCCCCACCACCTAACAGGTAGGTAGCCATCTTCACAGGGATGGGGAATGTGTATCTGGAGGCAGCACCACAACTCCCAACAGGCCCCCTCTCCCACCCCTCAGCAGGATGGAGCACCCCACCCAGAAGCATGTGTCAGCCATTGAACGCTCCCCCACCACCTAACAGGTAGGTAGCCATCTTCACAGGGATGGGGAATGTGTATCTGGAGGCAGCACTACAACTCCCAACAGGCCCCCTCTCACACCCCTCAGCAGGATGGAGCACCCCACCCAGAAGCATGTGTCTGTAAGTAAAAACCAAAGTGACACTGCACAGGTAATCAGACAGTGCATGCACACCACCACCACTCAACAAAAGCATTGAGAGACATGACAACATGAGGCTCTACTTCACACAAAAATAGAAAAGAAAAGCACAGCCATTGACAGGATGCAGACAGCTCAGCGTACGTAACTGTGACAGAAACAGAACTGTGACTCTCAACAAATATGTCCAAGCAAACGGGCCTCTGACATGCATCACCCAGACTTCCCTCTGTAGCGTACATGGGTGCTGATCATGAAGGACCATGGGAAAAACAAACTAGCATGGTCTGCTGTATAAAGAAATACAAGCACAGGACATGTCAACGGTATGCATGTGATGACAATAGCTAGTCCATGCACACAGGTAATGTCTGCCAGGCAGAGTGATCAGCAAAGATGCTGAACATCAACTTGTAGTCATGCCAGTTGTCAGATGACAACCTCACATTGAAATCACCAATACTAGACGTGTGGCATGCTAACCAATCACAGGTCACACCATTGTGAAATGATGAATGTAACTCCACTTCATGGCATGAGGCACATCACTGTGCAGACATACAATGTGTGAAAAAGGCAACTGTGTGTAGCATAACATGTAAATAAGAGACATCAAACACAGCAACCCTGAGGTGTGTAAGGCAATTACCATCTACTTCCTGTCCCACAGGTGACCAACAATTGACTGCAGAGGACGCCAACCTCAACCAGCACAGCCAGTCACCAGCTCCCAAACATCTCCCCTCGGATGCAGACTCCCTGGATAATGAGGAGGAGGAGGACCAACCCGGACCATCTGGTGTGGCAGGGCGTAATGTGTCCCAGGACCCCACAGCCCCACCACCCTCAGCAACAACATCAATGCAGAGCCCTGCTGCAACGACCTGTGCCACCACCACCACCACCTCCACCACCACTACCACTACCACTGCTGCCTGCAACACTCGCCCTGCTCCACAGGCCAACCAGACCACAACAACTGCGGAGGTACGGGAGAGTAGGCCGGTGCCCACAGGAGGGAGGCAACAGGGCCGTGACAGCAGGCCAGGTGTGAGGACAAGGCTGACCCAAAGGGAAGAAGACCCTGGCACTGAATCACTGGCACACATTCACAGAGTTGTGGGGGCCTATGAACACGCCCAGGGACAGTTGAGGCAGGCTCAGCAGGATGCCCGTGAGCAACAACAGATACTGCACTCAATTGACAACCGCATGGGCCAACTCGTGGCCTGCATGGGCCAAATCAGGGACCTCCTGGGCCAGCTAGTGGGGGTCCTCAGGGACAGGCATGCGGCACCGCCAACACCTACAGCTCCCTCCGTTGTGACGCAGGATGACAGACCCCCATCCTCCCCTGCGTCCAGCGAGCATGGGGACTCATCAGACACCACTGGCCATGCACCTGTGTCCCCCCCTGCCAAAAGAGCAAGGGGCCGCCCGAAAAAATCATTGGGAGCATCCCGTGGCAAAGCACCTGGCAAAAGCCAGTCAAGTAGCCAGCCATGATGGCACCCCTCTTCACCCTGCTGTGTACCCTGCAGACTGTCCCCACACACAATGCCGTGGGAATGGCAAATGACTGTTGGACTGTGTTACCATACTGATCTAGTGTATACTCTATTGTCTCATCTACCATCACTGACAAATCTGTTATTCACCATTCACAAATCTGTAAATATCCACATCTACATCACATGTATCCACTGTAAATAAACACTAATAGCGCACCAATGTAGTTGTCACTGTTCCATGTTCATCACAGTATGTTAACTCACACCCATGATTACAATGTCACAGGAGCAGGGATACTCCGCAGGCAAGTAGAGGCTGAAGGGACCTAGGAAAACACAACAGAACATCAGTTGCTACTCAGGTGGTGGACTAACAACCATCACACAACACAGCACATCAAGGTACGACAATCTGCACATGTCACAAGGAGCAACTGTACCAACATAGACATCAAGTAGCTGTGTCAAAAGATCCCTTACCATACACATCTGCAGCCAGCACTGACTCTGCAACATGCTGTAGTCACAAAACTCACATACACATATTCACCAAGCACAACATCATCAGACAATAGCCAGTATTGACATTGCCACTGACCATCAAGTGAAGTAGTTGTTGATGAGCTGCTGACGCTGTCCAACACCTTCCTCCTCTCCACTATCCTCGTCACTTGACGTTTGGGTGTTTGCAGGTGGGGGCTGTGGCTGGTCATCATCATCCTGGATTAAGGGGATCCCCTTCCGCACGGCCAGGTTGTGTAGCATGCAGCATGCTACCACTATCTGACACACCTTGACGAGTGAGTACTGCAGAGCCCCTCCGGTCTTGTCGAGGCATCGAAAACGCGATTTCAGGAGTCCAAATGTTCGCTCAATGACCCGACGTGCCCTCCCATGGGCATTGTTGTAGCGCACTTCAGCTGGTGTCCTGGGATTGCGAAGTGGACTCAGCAACCAAGGTCCGTTGGGATATGCAGAGTCACCTAAGTGTGAAAGACACATACAGATTGAGTGTCTGACATGTGTCTGAGGACAGCATGGCACACAAACAGCACACGACTCGACCCTTTGTACTCACCCACAATCCATGCCCGCTCCGGCGCCAGATTGGCCATCAGCTGTGGTAAAATGCTGTTGCGCATTATGTGTGAATCGTGGGCTGATCCTGGAAACTTTGCACAAACGTGTGAGATGACCATATCTGCCTGGCACACCACCTGCACATTGATGGAATGATAATGTTTCCTATTTCGGTAAATATGCTCCCGTGCTTGGGGTGGAATCAGGGAAACATGTGTGCCATCTATTGCACCAACTACATTAAGAACGTGTCCAAGTGCATAAAATTCGCCCTTCACATCCGCCAACTCATGCCGCCTGGGGAAATGTATGAATTGGTCCCTGTATTGCATCATAGCCAACAGGACATCAAGTAGCACCATGCTGAATGTTGGTTGGGACATCCCCCCTGCAATGCCCACAGTTTGCTGGAAGGATCCCGTAGCCACGAAATGTAGGAATGCCATCACCTTTGCCGTTGCCGTGAGTGCTGTTGGGTATGTCCTGCGTGGAAGCAGGTGTGGCTCCAAAATTGCACAAAGTTCCAGGAGGTTTGTCCGATCCAGACGGAATCGCCTTATGATGTCGGTATCCTCCATGTTAGCCAGCAGGGTGAAGGTACGAAACACATTAGGTCGCCTCCTAGGTGAGATGGAAGGGGACACGTCATAGCAACATAAATTAGGATGTGCACAAATTCATAAAGTCTGTCCTGTCACGGCGCTAACATTGACTGTCATCCCTGAAAGCACACAGTGCAATTCAGTGTTGTCCCAACATGAGACAGATTAATTGTACAACTGTCATGGATGTGCACAGTCAGTAGACACAATACGAACACTGTCTATGTGAATGCCAAGAGTCACATATCGAGCTGAGGTGGACTCAGCCTTGGGTGTACATGACACAGGACATGTGTGAAGCAGAGACACTGCTGGCTTCCACGTTGCTGCTGTACCTGCCACACCTCCTTGGCCAATAATTGCAGGGGACACATCAACAACACAATGTGGATAGATCATTGGGATTGTCTTTGTACTCAGTGCCACTTCGAACACACTCAAATTCAATGACATTCACATCCCAAACCCATACATGTGCCAATGTCATCAGTACACAGGCCATATCTGCTGCTGACTTGAATACAAAGTCGGACAGTGACAGATGATGTCACGCCTGTGCAGAGTATGTGTACCACTGTAACAGGCCACCATTACCCCACTGCCCAAATCTCTCTACAAGCACACAGATAGCCAATGTGGCACACATTAACAATAGATGAGGGACGTGATCAGCAGGGCCTGTATGCACCCTTAATCTTCCCCCATTTTGGACATTTACATGCAGCATCAAGGAGGGACTGCCCAAGGACACATGTGCACCACAACACATACCATGGTGATACACATCCAGCTGTTTCAAGACACAACAGTGTCACAACACAAACATACAACACTACATGGACAATGCCAAGCCAGTATGCCAACAAGTCTACGCATGAACAGACTGTATGCATGACATATGGACAACTGGCTCAGACACCTGACACCAGTGGATGTAATTTTACACCACATGTCCCAAAGGACATGCATCCTGACCCTCATTCCACACAGGCTGTCAGGCCCAACACAGCATACAATCAATATCCCACATCTAACAAACATGCTGGCTGTGCATGAGTAGTGGGACACTGGTACCTCACATTGACCAAATGTCGGAGTTGGATGAGTGTCACAGGCACAACAGTCAAGGTACATCTCACCTGTCTTGGGTGCCCACTCCATCCTGATACACCAGCAGATGTGATCCACCCACACAGTGCTGGAATAGATGGTGAGCAAGGATGGCTAGCACCCCATAGCATGCACATACACTAGTGTTGGTGGCAACACACTGCACACGTGTGCCACTTGTGCTGACCATCCAACATTGCAGACAATTCCCGCTAATCAATGCACACACATTGCACAGGCAAAACTGGACACCCATAGCCTGTGGACAAATGTCGCGTACTATATTCCATACAGTTAGCACAATCCACAACCGTGCATGCAGTCCATCTGCCAACGCAACATTCCTGATGTGAACAATGGACATGCACTGGTGGCAGGTGAGTAGCACCGGAACACAGCACAACACTCAAAAACATAGTTTAGCTAAGCACCATTGTTGAAATGTACATGTCACTGATTCACATACAACAGTCCAAACAACATGAGCACAGACCTGACACTACCACATAGGTCCCTGTGGTTACAGGTGGCAGACATGTAGCAAAGACATCTGCTCTGGCCGTCTACCCAAGTGACAAACAATAATAATGCAACGGATGCCAGGTGTGGTGCTGAAGTACTCGTCATCCTTTAGCAGGTCGAGCCCCCCTGTACATGTGGACATACACTGCAGGAGTTGCCAGTGTGTACAAAGACATAACATGCGGCATGTAATTGGTCTTAGCAATGACACAACAGGGTGACATCTGTTTCCAATGATGACAGTCATGCTGAATAAATGAGTTCATCTGGGTTTTCAGTGTAACACATGGGCTCAGGTGTGAGATAGTGGTCAGCATGGGTGGCAGATACGACATTGTGTGTAAATATTGCTCAACATAATGGAGTACAGTGTTCCATTTGGTGTGAGACGTTACACAGTGGCTGACATTTGTGACAGGAGACCATATCAATGTTATCCAGTGCCATGTGCCACTGTACGTATCCACTGTGCGTAGTACAGTAATGACCATTGATCCACACACAACAAGAACTGTCCGTAGGTGCCTTAAACGTGCCCCATAAACACAATGACGCTCAGAGTGTACGATGTGATGCTGCATATTCCCCATAGCGGACGCACATACTGTCCGTGAATTGGGTGGCGGAGCATGCCAACCACCATTTGAACCTGTGTCGATGCCCACCACTGACGCAAGTGTTTCATGTGCTGCACATGACACATTGGTGTTAGTGATGGCCCTCTACATAGCTGCAGAATGCGTTTGTCATGCTCCACCAGCCACATCCCGGTCACCCATGTCACTCTATGGCAATCAAACAACGTTAGCGCCGGCCACGACCCCACGGTGTGTCACCGCCATGAACCATGCCCTTGCAGCCAATGGGGACCGCTATCGCGGTGGCATGATGCAGATTCAAAAATCGCGGTAGGCGTGCTCCGCCCCCAGCGGATGCGGAGATAGGATGCATTTGTAAGATGCACCACCGCGGTAGCGCCGGCCAGGACCCCGCGGTGTGTCACCGCCATGAACCATGCCCTTGCAGCCAATGGGGACCGCTATCGCGGTGGCATGATGCAGATTCAAAAATCGCGGTAGGCGTGCTCCGCCCCCAGCGGATGGGGAGATAGGATGCATTTGTGAGATGCACCACCGCTGTAGCGCCGGCCAGGACCCCGCGGTGTGTCACCGCCATGAACCATGCCCTTGCAGCCAATGGGGACCGCTATCGCAGTGGCATGTTGCAGATTCAAAAATCGCGGTAGGCGTGCTCCGCCCCCGTGGAGGCGGTCATTGGATGCTTTTGAAGAAGGCTGACCTGGAACACCAATGGCAGAAGACTATGACCACTGAAACGAGTCCAGGGCCCTATATATGTGTGGAAGGGAGCACCACATTTCCACTGCTCACAGAGCCTGCTGCCTGGGACCCCTCACCTGCTGCTGCCTCCAGGGACTGCTGCCTGGGACCCCTCACCTGCTGCTGCCTCCAGGGACTGCTGCCTGGGACCACTCACCTGCTGCTGCCTCCAGGGACTGCTGCCTGGGACCCCTCACCTGCTGCTGCCTCCAGGGACTGCTGCCTGAGACCCCTCACCTGCTGCTGCCTCCAGGGACTGCTGCCTGAGACCCCTCACCTGCTGCTGCCTCCAGGGACTGCTGCCTGGGACCCCTCACCGCCCACTGCCGCCACTGACGTCTCATGTCCACAGTGATGGCTAGGACGGAGAAGATCCGTACCAGTCCATTTACAAGCGAGGAGCTGGATGTCCTGGTGGACGAGGTGCTGACACAGTACCCACGGCTATATGGTGGCCCAAATGTTGTGGTAAGTCTCCAACAGTGGGGGTGTGAGTGCAAGGGGGGCACACATGTAGTCGATCAGATGGTGTATGTGCCTGAGAGTGTGGGGTTGTGTAATGCACTGGCTGACATGCTGTTTCCTAGTTGTTAAGGGGGTGTATGCAACCCACACATTAAATGCATGGACATGAAGGGTGGATGGACATGTGTTGTGTACACATCCATATTGTGTGACAGCTATCTGGTGATGCATGTTTCGGGACAGTTATTGTTCATGTGACTGTTTGTGTGGCTCCTCGTTGTCCATCTCTGTGTGATTCTACCTGGCATGGACTGTCCACGCCCAATGTGACAAGGACACATCACTGACTGTACAGAGTGTGATACGTGTGTGGTTGGCATGAGTGTACATCAATGACCCATATCTGCCGTGTGGAGATGAGTCTGTGTCATGCCACTGTTCAGAGAGAGAGGTTTTACCATGAGAGTGTGTCACTCATGTTTTCCCCCTCTTGTCTCCCACACCTGCAGCTCAAGGTACACCAGCGTAAGGCCGTGTGGAGGTCCATTGCAACCAAGGTGCGGGCTCTGGGAGTGTCAAACCGCCGGCGCACCCACTGCCACAAGAGGTGGGACGACATATCACGACTGGCAAAGAACGTTGCCGAGATGACACTGGGGATACTCCCTCGCAGTGGCAGGTTGTCACGACGCAGCTTGACACCACTGATGTGCCGCATCTTGGCTGTGACACAGCCTGAGCTGGACGCACGTTTGAAGGAGCATCAACAGCAAGCTAGGGGTGAGTATTCTGTGAAGGTTGATTTTGTCTGTGAGTGGCTGCATGTGTACCAAGCCTGTACCTGCGCTGGTGTACGTGATGTGGTTAATGTGATGCAGTGGGTTGTAAGTGGCCCCTGTGCTGGGTGTGGCAGTCACGGATTTTACATACATGCACTTACTGATGTTTTTCCAATCCTGGGAATTTCAATGGCATTGTGGGTGGTGTGCTGCAGGCCTGGTCCATTGGTGTTAGTGTTTGTACGCCCCAACATGCATGATGTTGTGCTGTCTGCCCATCACATGGCTCAGCTATGCCGTGTTTAGATGTTTGTACGCACTGTTTGAGGTAGTGAAGTGTGTCTGCATGGTGAGAATGCACGGGGTGGCCTGCAACATGTAGACTTTGTCATCCTCAGTGTTGCTTTGCTTGAATATGTTTGTCCTGTTGCTGTCACTTTGCTGACCCTACATGTCTCTCTGTTATGCAGCATCTCCCGTGGGCACGGAGGGACAGGGGACGGACACCAGTGGTGGTGAAACAAGCACAACAGCTGCACAGGATCCCAGTGACACAGATGTGACCAGCGCCTCGGAGGGGGATAGGAGTATGCTGGAGGAATCACAGCCCGAGACGCGAAGTTCAACATCATCTGATGACGGCGGTGGTGCAGACATCTTGGAGGACACAGGGAACGGAGAGTCTGCTACATCTTCCAGCACACAGTGTGCAGTGCCCACCCTCCCAGCCACTTCCTCTGTTGCTGCCCGTGTTCGCACCACAAAGAGGGGAAGAGTGTCCTTCATTCCAGGCACCGCTGCCCCTGCCCCTGTGCCCCCTGCTGCCATCAGTGCAGAGTGTGTGGACCTTATGCGCCAGCTGTGTGTGGGGCAGACAGGGCTCCTCAATGCATTGTCAGACCACGACCGCAAATTGGCACAGGTGTTAGCTTTCATGGAGGGCATACATTCAGACGTGGGTGGGCTGCACCGCACTGTCCAGACAATGTCCTCCACAATGGCGGCTGCACTTCAACTGGCTCAATCTCGTAGTCCAATTCCAGTCCCTTTGTCCACCCCCATGCCAGTGGCGACGTCTGACGACGGTGACCACGCTTCACACACCTCAACGTCACGATACTGCACACGTAGCACACAGCAGCAGCAGCCCAAGCGGTCAAGGTCACAGACACCTTCCCCTACGAAGAAAAAAACAACCCCAGAGCGCAAAGGGAAGAGCCCGTCAGGCGTTGCAAAGGCACATGATTCAAGGAGGAAGTACTCAGGGTCACAAGCCTCAGAACAATCCCCGGCCACAGACTCTGTGGTCCCAAAAACGTCTCGCAAAGGCATGCAGACACTCTCCATGCCCACTGTGAAGGTGGGGCCTGGCAAGGCTACACATAGTAAGGTATCCAAGGCTGTTTCACCAACTACCTCTACTCCCATTCCAAGTCCAGTGAAGCAGGGACAGGAGAGCACTGTAAGGGGCACACAGGGTAAAGAGGGGATGGAGGGGCAGAGGCAATGCCAGGCTAAGCGTCCTTCTGGATCCAGCACATCCCCAAAGGGAGGTCCAGCGTGTGCACCTGCGGCAGCCTTGGTGATGAGTGTGCCGTTTGTGTCCACACCACTTCCCATTGATACCAAGACAGGCAAGCCATTTAGAATCCCCAAGAAGTGGAAAGGCACCCCTCCACTGTCTCCCTCCCACACTGTGTCCCACGTCGGCCTGAGTCCACCTCCACGTGCCACTACACCACCTGGTCCAAGCAGCCCTCCAGCGTCCAAGGCCACTGATAGCTCTTCCTCAGCTGGGCGTCTCACTCCCCAGTCAAGTGGTCCAACAGTGCCCGACACACAGTCAGCTCCCAGTCAGACTGACAGCCAAGTATGAATGTTGATCAACGTCACAGACCTATCTCTCCCAAACCGGTACCTGTGCTGCCCATCGTGACACACCAGACTGTGTTGCTGACCATGGCGGAGTTTGGTGACACACATTCCCTGTGCAGCTTCTCATTGACTCTGTCAGCACCTTGGACTGGCCACTGGCCTTGCAGTTTGCCCCCTGCCTGTGCAGCTTCTCATTGACTCTGTCAGCACCTTGGACTGGCCACTGGCCTTGCAGTTTGCCCCCTGCCTGTGCAGCTTCTCATTGACTCTGTCAGCACCTTGGACTGGCCACTGGCCTTGCAGTTTGCCCCCTGCCTGTGCAGCTTCTCATTGACTCTGTCAGCACCTTGGACTGGCCACTGGCCTTGCAGTTTGCCCCCTGCCTGTGCAGCTTCTCATTGACTCTGTCAGCACCTTGGACTGGCCACTGGCCTTGCAGTTTGCCCCCTGCCTGTGCAGCTTCTCATTGACTCTGTCAGCACCTTGGACTGGCCACTGGCCTTGCAGTTTGCCCCCTGCCTGTGCAGCTTCTCATTGACTCTGTCAGCACCTTGGACTGGCCACTGGCCTTGCAGTTTGCCCCCTGCCTGTGCAGCTTCTCATGTTCAGGCTCTGCATCTTGTGCCTTGGTCTTGTCTGATATTGTTGCCTATCAGTGCTATTTGTGAATAAAAACAGTTGCTCATGTTGTCAGTTGTGTCATTGTCCTTACTGAATAAGGCTTTTCCTGTATGTCTAACATTTACTGGGCCACATGCTCTGTGTGCCACTTCAACTGTGCCACTGGCTTGTTTGACTTATCATTTTTTTACAGGGGTGACGGGGACTTCAGTTCTTCATGACTCGGATACTTGTGGGGTCAGTGATGTTGTTTTCGGTGACATACCAGACTCATGTTCCTTCCTTGTTGCTGTTGGCTATGTTTTACTGCATCCTGGTATGTGGGCACTGCAAACACATAGAGGGGTCATATACGCGGGATTGCAGGCAGGCTGACCAGGCTCAACATGTATGTGCGTTCTTGCTTTCATGTATGCCTAGCAGTGTAGATGTGTAGTCATGTTGTGATGGGCAGTCATCCTAGTCACAACGGTTACTTACATGGTGTGCATTTGGGTGGTCAAGGGTTGTACGGTGTGTTGGTTGTGGCTTTGTCGTGTGTGTTGATGTGTGTGTTAATGGCGTGTGACTCATGGCTGTGTGGGACTGTTGTGTGGTTGTGTGCACTCACTGCTTGTTGTGCATTCAGTGCTGTGGGTGTATGTTGCCTTGTGCTGTCCTAGTGTACATCCCCTGATGTACTGCTGTGTTTGCTATGTGCTTTGTGGTGTTGTGCATCTGTTGTGTGTTTGATGTGTCTGTGTTGTTCTGTGATGGTGCACTTCTTGTCTGTGTTGTGGTATGTAGCCTATGCATTTTTCCTGACTGATGAGGTGGTGCACTCCTGTTGTGTGTGTGCTCCCATTGCCTTCCCCTAGTTTGGCTGCACAGGTGATGTGTGTTATTTTTGTGGTTCTGTATGTGTTTCTGTTTTGAATTGTGTTTGCCATTTTTGTTTTGGTGCAGACGTTGGTACTGAAATCTCTGTGTGTGTGTGATGTTTGTGGATGCCCCCAGGGGGTTTGATTGTTTGTCTGTATCTTGTCTGGACATTATGTAGGCCCTTCTGTGTGTCTGGCATTGGGGTTGTGTGCTGCAGGTATGAGGGGGGTATGTTTGGGGACTCCTACTTGTGTTTGACAGTCATTGAGGGTGCCAATGTGCCCTGTGTGATACTCATGTGTACTTGCTGTTCACTGTTTGACTTGAGGTCCTTCCTTTCATCCCTGTCCCTATACATGGGTTACCTTGCTGTCTCCCTGAGTTGTTGCACTGAGGTGACTGTTGTTTGACTTCACTCACTGTGCCAGCCATGTGCTTGGATGGGGTGTGGATGTTGTTCTAGGTTCCTTGTCCTGCATGTGTCTGTTCACCTGGTTGTTGGTTGTCTCCTTGCCCTCCCATTTGTGTGCACATCATTTTTGCTTTCCTCTATGTTGTGCTCCATTGCTGGTGGCATGTAGTCTGTGTATGTGGCTGTGTGTCGGTGTGGGGTATGTCTGTGTGAGTTGGCAGGGTGTGTGTCCAGTAGTCTGTATGTTCCTTGTGTGTGTGGATGTTAATTTTGTGCTTGTATTCAGCTTTCTTGCCATGTATGTGGTGTTGTGGTGTGTGTGTGTGTTGCCCTGTGCCTCTGTGCTGTGTGTTAATCTACACCCAATGCTGCTGTGTCTGTCTCCCTAGGTGTTAGTTGTGTGCTGCTGGGTGTGGATTTAGCTCGCTTGGTGTTGGACATGGGGGTGCACGGGGGGGGATTGGCATGTTTCTTGCTGTGTGCGGCGGAGCTGTGGGTGGTGGGTGGTGGTGGTGGCCTGTGGTCTTTCTGGCCTGACCGTTGCTGTACATGCATTCTGCTTTGTGCGATGGATTTCCCGCATACTCACCGCTGCGGTGTCGTCAGCAACAGATTACATTATGTTCGCGGTAATTTGGTGGGCTTGATGCAGGTTGTGAATTGGTGCCAGATGAGCCATGTGTGGGTACACTGATGGATGTGTTCCTGTCCACACCAGTGTGTCTGGTGTGGCCAGGTGCCCTGTTTCAGCCCGTGGAATTTGTGTTCTGTTTTGTGTTGTATTGTGTTTTTTTTACGTACCTGCGGCGGCGTCCGCGGCGGGCGATGTTGACCTGGTGATGTATCACGTACAGCACCGGGAGGACGTGTAGTGCTGGATCCATGGCGTTCGGATCCGGGTGGAGGGCTCCGGAAGTCTCGTTTCACGCTCCGCTGTCGAGATTCCGCCGTGTCTGGAAGGGCGGTTTCTCCCCTGCGGTTCGACGGGTTGTTTGGCGCATCCTAATTTGTTGAGCGGACGGGACGTCATTACGCACGGCGGTGAGTCTCCATTGGCTCCCACCGGCGCGGTGGCGGGCGCAATTTCATGGCGGTCGGCGTTGCACCGCGGAGGTCGGGAAATGGGGCATATTTGCCCTTCATAATATGGCGGCCGTGAGGACCGCTGCTGGCGGGCGGTAAAAGGCATTTTTCCGCACCGCTGGCACAGCGGTACTGACACCGACTGCCATCGTAATCGGCCCCTAAATTTGAAGATCTATATATTTTCACTCCCAAATATCTAATGGGGTAGTCACACCATTTTACTGGAAAGTCAATATTAGGCATAGTGGTATTTGGGGTGATAGGGATTACTTGGGACTTGCAATCCAGAAAACCTCTCTAAGTGAATAAGCAATCTAATTATCAGAGTGAGATTATTAGACCGGTGTTTTACATCCAAGGCAATATCATCTACTTACAGAGATAACAGATAACTCCTTCCAGCAATCCAGGGTCCCCAATGATCACGACTCTCTTTTAGTATACTGATCAAAGACTCTGTAGCCTAAGCCAGCACAAAAAGCAATAGCGGTAGGAGGCAATCCTGTTGCGTGCCTCTCACAATTTGAATGGGGGGAAAGACAACCCGTATTCAGGCAGTGGGCACATTATACAATAATGTCGTTCAGCCAATCATTCCCTCACCCAAGCCCATGAATCTACGTACTGCAAACATATAGGACCATGACAAGGAGAACAAGCATTGGCAAAGCCAATAGGTCTCGCCTTTGAGTCCTTCTGGCTTTGCCAATTGTTTTTTTGCCTTGCTGTACAGTGTTCCCATGTTGTGCAGCATGGCTAAATAAGAAAAAAAAGTCTATGGCATGGCAGGCTGCGTAATTTTGTAGGCACGTGCACCAAGCATGCACACCTACAAAAGAAGGCAGCAGGTATTTATATTTATTTGCAGATCGAAGTTTAGTCAGCAAATAAAAAAAATGGTGAAATTTTTTTAAACATCGGTTGTAGGGGCCCAACGCGGAAGGTGCGGGTGGAAGGAGCAACAGGGAGGAGTAACAACGGGGAAGACAGAAGAGTGAGCAACATGGAGGGGGCAGGATAAGCACATGGAGACAGTCAGAAACAAGAAGCAGGGAATGTGAACTACACAAAGGTGACAGCAGAGAAACGCAGGCACTCTCAGATTTAATTCCTGGATAGTTAAGTAAACAGAGTAACAAGAAGTATTTTTGTCATGGCACAAGTGACTGATGAAGGCCAATAAGTCTTCACCTTTTTCGGAAGGAGTCGAGTGCTAGCGAGTCGATTATGACCACTCCCATTCTTACTCTACCAATAATTACTACTCCGATGCCAGTAACAAAGCGACCATATATTATCTTTGGAAGCATTAGCAAAGCCAATCTCTAAATGGCTTTGCTTTCAGCAGTACTGCGGGAATCACCCCCTCTCTCCTCACCCCCACGCCCCCAACTGTGGGGGCGAATACAAACAAAGCTTCCTTACCTGTCCAGCACAGATGCCGCACCTCTTCCCCAGCCAGTTACGCTAGTGCGGGTTACGGATGAGTATGGGTGGGGGGCGGGAAGAAAGACAACACGGACAACGGGGCGGGAGCAGAGGGAATGGGGTAGAAAAAAAGACAACACTGACAACGGGGGAGGGGGCGTGAATAAAGGGAATGAGACGGGGCGGGAAAAAAGACAACACGGACAACGGGGAGAGGGGTGGGAGCAAAGTGAACAAGGACAACGGGAGGGGGAGCGGGAGGTAAGGAAAAGATGACAGGAAATGAGAAAAGAAGGCGAGGAAAAGGAAAAAGTAGTGCGGGTACCAAAACATATTGCCTGTAAGGAAAGGATCCATGCAGCAGGGGCAAACACCAGGGCGGAAACAAAACAGCCATAAGGTGGGACAAATGTACCTTATCAACGAGCAAAAACTATGCCATTTAGAAAGGTGGACCAAACAACCAATCACAAGCGGTAGGCGTGTTGTGGGTGTCTTCTAACTTCCCAGAGACATTACAGCATGCCTCGCAGAGCAGCGTATGTACGCTGCCTCTAGGCTCGACCTAAAAATGCCTTGTGAGTGTCCAGTAACATGGCAGCTATAAGGAGATATGGGTCAATCTGGTGTGTAAGAGAAAAAAAGATTCTGAAATTATCCGGAAGTAGACCTGCCGAGAATAAAGCCTGACTGTTCCAGCAGAAGCAGGCCCCTCTTATAGGGCCTACTCACTATTATTTTCGCTAGTATTTTGGCATCAAGATTAATCAGCGATAATGATGTGTATGGTGAAAAACCGGCTGCTGGTTTTCCATGCTTCAGAAAAATTGTGATAACCACCTCTTGCAAAGTAGGAGGTAGGATTCCCTGCTCTCAAGTATCACCAAATAGAGCTAGCAGGCGTGGTACTAATATAGCAGCATTTTCTGCATAAAAAAAAATTCAGAGGTCATTCCATCTGTGCCAGGCGCCTTCCTGCCGGGCAGTGACTTAACGACTGCTTTGATTTGTTCAGTTGTTAGGGGCTGGGTCTGTGATTCTTGTTCACGTATTTTGAACCAGACAAGAGTAGATTCTGATAGGTAATTGAGCAGGTGATCAGCAGAGCATTCATCTTTCATATCATATAGATTTGTATAATAGTCAGTAAATCTAGTTAGAATCTTCAGAGCAGTAGTACTCCTGGTTCTGCCTTCATTCGACAAGTCAAGTATCACTCTAGTGGCCCACCTCAGATTCAGCAATCTAGCCAGCATCTGGCTCAGGCACCCCGCATTCGGCAACATCTGGTCTGAGGGTATTTCCCAAGATATAGAATCTCCCGGTCAGTCTCGTCCCTGAATGTTACGCAATGATGCTATGATTTTAGGGTCTTGTGTCTTCAAATATTCCTCCTCATTAGTTCAGTCAAATAGCTTTATTCGACAAATTAAGTCATAAAAGCGTTTAACAAAAACAGATAAAAGAGTGGATAAAAACAATTACCACAATATAATACATAACCTGATTGAGACAACATAAAAATAAAAATTGACCTTTAAAAAGAGAAGAAATAAAATATGTACAATTTACTCTAAATCAGTATATTAAAACCAATTTTTGGGCACGATAAATTTTACAATTTTCAATGCGAAGAACAAGCTTCCCACCAAATTCAATCACGCATCTACCAGAACGTCTCCATTAGAAAATGGAATTAACTAATTCGCTTTTCTTAAGTTTGGCGTAGGGAATTAGATCTTAGTGCCCACGACCACCCTAAATATTTTGCCATTGCTATAACAATGGATGCTGTTGTATCAGTGCGCAAATTTTTTCAGCATCGCTGGCCCTTCTAGTTCCTAAAAGCTTGCAGATTGGTGACAACCAGACTCGACGTGGAGCATCATATCCAGCACAAACAAATAGTAAATGTGCCAGAGATTCTACGCTATCCTTGCATATCGGGCACGCTTTATCACTAGATGGGTTCCAACTAGCTGTAAATGCTCTCAGTGGCAGCGTGCCTACCCTAAACTGGAAATATAATTTCCAGTCGAGCGGCTTTGTAATAAGGTCCCAGTATGACTCCATCTTCGGGATAACTTTAAATTCCAAAAATTGACCAGTTAAAGTGGAAGACTCGCTAGTTCTGAATGCGTTATGCTGGACCCATTCCCAGTACTTATCTTTCAAACATTTCTTAGTAGGAAAAGCGGAGTTTATCGGGTCATTCCACAATGAAGTCATGCCAATATTAGACAGGATATCTCTGACCACCCTTAACCATTTTATACAGTGAAAGGTATCAGCCCTAATTATATCCAAAAACCCTGCTGCGAAACCTGCAAGTTCAGGTACAGTCCATATTCTGTGCCAATACAAGAGGGGGTGCAGTTTGGCTAATGCTGCAATAGGTTTCCTCCCTAAATCGTACAATAACGGGCACGTAGGGGTACTTTGGGGTAACCTAGTGATATTCCTCAGAAACCTATTTTCAGTGGATGTAAGCGCAGATAAATTTTCGCAACCCCAAAGTTCAGAGCCATTGAGGGCTGAACTGATGACTTTCATTTTATAAATCTCTAATGCTGGACTAATGGGTTTAGGATATGAGGTGTTATATTCCATCTGTACCGCCCCAGCCAATTGCCTGTGTTTAAGGGATGCTAATTCTATCTGATGATTCCATTTCAGCTTATCCTGGATGTTAACCCCCAAATAGATGAACTCTTTAACATGTTCTAACGGCCTACCGTTCATTTGTATTCCCCCCTTAAAGGCCCTTTGTGTATTAAATACCATGAGCCTTGTTTAAGACACATTAACCTCCAATCCTCGCTGTAAGCAGAACTCCTCAAATATTTTTAGGGCCTTTCGTAGTCCGCCTGGGGTCTTGGAGATGATTAATGTGTCGTCCGCAAACAACAGTATAGGGGTTTTTTCTCCTGCTAGTTTTGGAGCATCCGTGGGGGTAGAACTCATACTGTTCACTATTCCATTAATATATAATGAGAATAGCGTCGGGGCCATCACATAACCTTGTCTCACCCCTCTTTCCACAGGGAATGATTAGGTGGCTTCACCTGACTCCCCCATCTTATTTTAGCATTGTTATCCTCATGTAACCTGATAATGAGTGTCAGTAGTTCTGGTGGCATCCCTAACTCTTGTAACACATTCCAGAGTTTGGCACGAGGGACAAGGTCAAATGCCGACTTAAGATCAACAAATGCGGCATACAAGCTGCCGTTGCCCAAAATAACTGTCTTCCAATAGAGCAGGACAAACCTAAACACCTGATCTGTGGTACTGGTAAAAGCCCGGTACCCTGCTTGCAGGGGAGATAAAACATTGAATTCGTCGAACCAATACTGAACTTTATTCAATACCAATCTCCTCATTACCTTTTGCATACAGTCAATCAAACTGATTGGCCTGTAGTTCCCTGGGCATGACTTGTCCCCTTTCTTAAAAACAGGTATAATTTCTGCCCCTTTCCAGGAGTCTGGTATTGGGGCTCCTTGGGCAATGGCATTAGTCAGCAAAAGGATATATCAGCACCATTTTTCTTTATCAAAAAGGAAGACATCCCCGGGTATACCATCCGGCCCTGGTGCCTTTCCGACCATAATAGATCTAAGTGCCGTTTCCACCTCGGCCCGGCAGAAGGCCGCATCTCGGTAGGGTATTATGGTAAAATACCCCTCCTCTGCGACTATTTTTAGGGCGTATTGGGGTTTAAAATGAGTCACCCAGTCCCTTTGAGATACATGATTTTGCGGCTGCTGGGCCTGCCCTCCTCTACCCCATTTATATACATTCCAAAATGGTGAATAGACATTATATCGAATTATAAATATCGAATTGTAGTAATATCAAAGTTGTAATATCGAATGTTAGATAATATCGAATACATGAATATCGCAATCAAAAATATCGTTTTTTTATTTCTTTAAAAAATATCGAAGTACAAAATATCGAATAAGTAATATCGTAAGTAGATAATATCGAATTGTTAGTGTTGTAAAAAATATCGAACAAAAAATATAGAAACTGTAAAATATTATTTTTTAGTCAATAATTAAATATTTTGTATTGTTATTAATTTTGTATTATTAAAAATGTTTTAATATTAGTGTGAAAATGTATAAAAAAAAATTGTAACATATGTTTTAGGAGCGGGATGTTTAGTTATTAGGGGTAAAGGGTGGGGAGTATTTTAAAAATATTAGTGTAAATTTAGATATTAATTTAAAAATTTTAGAAATTCGAAATTAATTTAAAAAACGAAATTTATATTAAAAATGTAAAATATATGTTTTCTTTTAGCAGTGGGATGTTGGGTTATTAGGGGATAAGGGTGGGGAGTATTTAAAAAATATTAGTGTTAATTTAGATATTAATTTAAAAATTTTAGAAATTCGAAATTAATTTAAAAAACGAAATTTATATAAAAAATGTAAAATATATGTTTTCTTTTAGGAGCGGGATGTTGGGTTATTAGGGGATAAGGGTGGGGAGTATTTAAAAAATATTAGTGTAAATTTAGATATTAATTTAAAAATTTTAGAAATTAGAAATTAATATAAAAACGAAATTTATATTAAAAATTTTAAATATATGTTTTGTTTTAGGAGTGGGATGTTGGGTTATTAGGGGATAAGGGTGGGGAGTATTTTAAAGATATCAGTGTAAATTTAGATATGAATTAAAAAAAATTAGAAATTAGAAATTAATTTAAAAAACGAAATTTATATTAAAAAGTTAAAATATATGTTTTGTTTTAGGAGGGGATGTTTGGTTATTAGGGGATAAGGGTGGGAAGTGTTATTTAAATAATATTTTAAAAATATTTATTAAATAGAAATTAAAAAAATTGCAAATAATTAGAAGAAATAAAGTAATTAATAAATATAAATAGTAGGTTGTTTTTAGTACTGGGATGTTGGGTTATTAGGGAAAATGGTAAAGTTGTTAATATTGTAAAACATATATATTTAGTGTCCAGCGTCTTCTTGACTTCATAATTACTGGAGTGGGAATAGTAATTTTTATGTGTTTAATGTCCAGCACCTTCCCTGAGTTAATATTTACTGGAGTGGGAATAGTAATTTATATATGTTTAATGTCCAGCACCTTCCTTGAGTTAATACTAACTGGAGTGGGAATAGTAATTTATATATGTTTAATGTCCAGCACCTTCCCTGACTTAATTTTGACTGGAGTGGGAATAGTAATTTTATATGTTTAGTGTCCAGCACCTTCCCTGACTTAATTTTGACTGGAGTGGGAATAGTAATTTTATATGTTATGGGGTCGATTCCGATTCGGGCCGGAAAAAGCACCGACCGACTCGGAGCCGGAATTTATTCCGACCGACACGTACCTGTGGCGCCCGACACGCCAAGTACGATGCAAGGCGTGCAAAATCCGACCGACACGTACCGAACCCAAGCCGAACGACCGAGCCGCACGGAAAACAGCAATCCGGCCGGAAAAACACGCGAATCGAACCGACCGACACGCACCCGGAACAAATCCAACCGAAACGTACACGCGAACTCCAAACCGCAAAGTACGATGCAAGGCGCGAAAACCACCACCGAGTCGTACGGAGGACAAGCCGTACGACCGACACGCATACAAAACCGAGCCGAAGTAACACAAAACACCGCGACCGACGCGTACGCAGCATAGAAAACTGCACAAACACAGCGTGAACGAAACGGAGAACACCGTACGAGACAAATGCAGGGTCCGACTCGGTCACAAGAACGTTTCCAACATGCACAGACAGTACAAAGGAAAAATTACACAAAAAAAGGCCAAACAAGCAATTACAAAGCCAATAAATACTGGGGGGTGGGGACAGAGAACAAAGACACACCCACAACTCCACCCATATAAAGGACACAAATCCCAACCATGATCCTTTGCAAATGCCATTCTACTGCCAGCACCCAACAGACAGCAACCACACACCCACATCTCATCCCTCACACAAGCCACACACCATCAGCACACCAACAAATACCTACCTCACATACACCCAGCAAAACACACACCCACACACCCTCACCTGCACACCAACACACACATCACTCACCATCACCACCCATCACCATGCCCCCCAAGAAGAATCACAAGTTCCTAGATTGTGAATTGGAAGTCCTGGTAGACGAGATCCTCAGGGTAGAGCCACAGCTGTTTGGCACACTGGTCCAACAGACCCCCATCTCCCAGAAAACCAAGATGTGGGAGAGGATCATCAACAGGGTGAACGCACAATCACCATGTCTGCGCACAAAGACCGACATCCAGAACAGGTGGTATGACGTGCGCAGGAGGGTCCGGGAGCTGCTCAAGAAAGACTACCTCCTGAGCCAATACACCGGCAGTGGCCCTCCTGCCAAGCCAGTATACCTCAGGCCCTGGGAGGAGAAGGTGCGGGCCATCCTTCCGCCAGTGAGCGTATATGGACTAGAGAACATCCCAGAGCCTGGTGAGTACACAACAAATGTACACAATATTCTGCCACAATACACACACACATCACTGTCAAGGGGAGAGTCAAACCATGCACTCATAGCAATTACACAGCAACCAGAACAGAATCATCCCTAAATGTGTATGTCAGTCAGATAAACACAACACATGCCATCTCAAAGTTACATTTAACCGTGCCATCACATGTACAAACACAACTACAACTACAGCTAGGCAGTGGCACAAATAGAACTAACAAACACATCCAGACATGTAGCCACCACTACAACACCAACACACAGTGAAGACCACTGAAAGAAAGGAATTCTGTGTATGCTGGGCAAGTCAGTGTAGCCAATAGCATCATGGGAGTCGTAGTCACACATATTGCCCCCCCACAACTGTCCCATCAACACCACCATGAACCATGCGCACATCACAGGGAGTGGAAAAGGACTCATAAGATGGCTGACACTGGCTACTGCTGTGGGGAGCACAAGGCCCTGCTGGCAACTGTGCAACAACCAACAGCAGGACACCACTGACTGACATCCTGAGACACAACTTCCACTCCCTGCAATGGAAGCACGTTCCATGGTGGGATATCTGGCTGGCTGGGTGGGAAGGAGGACTCGCACCACTGACCATAGTCACAAGCACCTCCCCTCACACACACCCTCAACACATACTCAACATAACCCACCTGGGAGAATGCAATGCCACACATCCTAACTCAAGATCCCACAAAGAACCTCCACCCTGGGTTATGTCGTGTGAAGCACAGGGACACTCTTGGGACTTTCAGCCAAACAACTGCCAGGACAACACTCCCAGCCATCCTGTCAGCACAGGCAGCCCACCCCACAGGGAAGCAGAGTCAAAAGGAAGGAAGGATGGGCATGCTGGGAAGGGGGTGGAGGCAATAGCATGATGGGAGTCGTAGTCACAGCTCTACATCCCCCACCACATGGCCCAGCAAGCTCACACTCACGCATGCACATCCCACAGAGAGTGGAAAGGCCCATCAAAGATGTCTGACACTGTTGCTGTGTCGTGGGGAGCACAAGGGCATGCTGGGAACTGCACACCAACCAACAGCAGGACACCACTGTCAGCCATCTTGCCATTGCCCTCACACCCACACACACTGAACTCCCCACAAAAGCAAGTAAGTATGGGAATGCTAGGAAGTGGGGTGGAGGCAATAGCATGATGGGAGTCACAGTCACAGACAGAGCTCACCCCCACAACTGTCCCATCAACACCACCCTGAACCATGCTCACATCACAGGGAGTGGAGAAGGACTCACAAGATGGCTGACACTGGCTACTGCTGTGGGGAGCACAAGGCCCTGCTGGGAACTGTGCACCAACAAACAGCAGGACACCACTGACTGACATCCTGAGAGACAACTTCCACTCCCTGCAATGGAAGCACGTTCCATGGTGGGATATCTGGCTGGCTGGGTGGGAAGGAGGACTTGCAGCACTGACCATAGTCACAAGCACCTCCCCTCACACCCCCTCAACACAAACTCCACAGAACCCACCTGGGAGAATGCAATGCCTCACATCCTAACTCAAGATCCCACAAAGAACCACCACCCTGGGTTATGTTGTGTGAAGCACAGGGACACTCTTGGGACTTTTAGCCAAACAACTGCCAGGACAACACTCCCAGCCATCCTGTGAGCACAGCCAGCCCACCCCACAGGGAAGCAGAGTCAAAAGGAAGGAAGCATGGGCATGCTGGGAAGGGGGGTGGAGGCAATAGCATGATGGGAGTAGTAGGCTCAGCCTCACAACTGGCCCATCAACACCACCCTGAACCATGCTCACATCACAGGGAGTGGATAAGGACTCACAAGATGGCTGACACTGGCTACTGCTGTGGGGAGCACAAGGGCATGCTGGGAACTGCACACCAACCAACAGCAGGACACCACTGTCAGCCATCTTGCCATTGCCCTCACACCCACACACACTGAACTCCCCACAAAAGCAAGTAAGTATGGGAATGCCGGGAAGTGGGGTGGAGGCAATAGCATGATGGGAGTCACAGTCACAGACAGAGCTCACCCCCACAACTGTCCCATCAACACCACCCTGAACCATGCTCACATCACAGGGAGTGGAGAAGGACTCACAAGATGGCTGACACTGGCTACTGCTGTGGGGAGCACAAGGCCCTGCTGGCAACTGTGCACCAACAAACAGCAGGACACCACTGACTGACATCATGAGAGACAACTTCCACTCCCTGCAATGCAAGCACAGTCCATGGTGGGATAACTGACTGGCTGGGTGGGAAGGAGGGCCGGCTGTCAACCAAATACAACCAATGCAGACCATGTTCACACCCCAACAAATACATAGAAATGCCCAAATAATGCAGGACAATGTGCCACACCAATATCAACCCCTGACTGTGACGACTTAGGACAATGCAATGTACAGGCCCGCACCCAGAGGCACAGTCACAACTGTCAGGTGTGTCAACCATTGATGCCTGCAGAAACATAACATACATTGTGTGTGTCTCCCAAAAACAGGTGATGATGGGGACACAGCAGCAGACGCTGAGGAGTCCCAGTCCCAGGCTCAAGAGGATGCGGAGCTCACTGGTGTCGTACAGCCTCTGCCCTCCTCAGACGAAGAAGACCAACCTGGCATATCCGGTGCAAGTCTACATGCAGCACCAGCAGGACCACCAGCTGCAGCACCAGCAGGACCACCAGCTGCACCCCCTGCACCCACTCCTCCAACGACTGTCACCACAAATACCATCCCCGCCGACATGGACAGAACAAGGAGCAACACCAGCACAGGGACCCTGGACCAACGTGGGGCCATGGACACCACCACCACCAACCCCCAAGGTGGACCAGGGTCATCTGTGCGTGCCACTGCACGCACTGCACATGTCGGCAGGGGTGGTGGGAGGGGTGGGAGACAGAGGTCGCTGCTTGCAGAGGTTGCTGGTGTGCATGATGACCCACAACTGGTACTCATAGCTGATGCGTACCAGTCCAGCACCGGAGATCTCAGCCAGGTAGTGGGGCTCCTCAGAGACATGAAACAGCAGCAGGCTGCCCATCATGCCCGCTTGGACTCACACATGTCCCGCGTGGACTCACACATGTCCCGCGTGGAGTCCAAGTGGGACGCACTGCATGAGATGACGGCGGTGCACAGGGACATTTTACAATGCCTCCGCCAGATGAACAGCAACCAGTCCACACCTCCCTGTGTGCCAACAACATCTGGTGCTGAACAAACTGCAACTGCCACAGGGAGGGAGGATGACTCTGGCGGAGAGTCCCCTGCACTGCAGCAGCCTGTACTTGAGGGGCCCCCCAAAGAAGAGGGGTCGTCCGAGGAGGGGCAAGTGAGAGGCCGATGGCCAAGCGCAACTCCCAGGAAGCCTGAACCTGTTCTGGATGTTCACCTTTGTGCACAGACTGTTCACCCTGTTGACGGCAACACAACTCCCACACATTGCATGGGGAGTACAAGTTGGACCAATGTCTCAGACAACTGTGGCCCCGATACCGGGGATTTTGTCTACCAGGACTTTCAATTCACCTAGGAACTTCTGATTGCAAGATATATGTACAGCACTACCCATCCTATGCACTATTCACACAAATGTATCACAATAAACACACTAATACACCATACTTGCCTCTGTTGTGATTCCAACGTGGGTGCTGTTATGGGGATGATGAACTGCAAAATTACACTGTGTATGCGAACTGCAACAGCAAGTACAACACAGGCATGTGAGTAAAGGCAACGTGACACATATGAGGGAGACACACCACCAGGGCTACACAACACAAACACACCTAGGCCATCTGACTCATTGCCTACACTGATGTTGCCAGGGAAGACGGTGCAATGCACAGACACCACACCTATTCCCAGTTGTAGTCAAGTAGCCCACAGGTGCAGTAAGCAAATGGCAGTCAAATGTGTGACCACAGACAACGCACATCACAAAGTGAAGCACAGGTTTATTACACAGTTGCAACATGTCGTAACCACTACAGATGCAAGGTAATCCCACCTGGCAGCGGGCACACAGTCAACAACTGTAGAAGGAAGGAAGTCCATGGGTGTGGCGCACATCACCTGTAGGGACACAACAGCTACCACCCTGTAAGTACAATCACGTCGTCGGTGGACACAGTTGACCAAACGAATCTGAAAGTACCCTGTGAAGGACAGAAATGACACACAGTCAAAAGCAATGGAGAACAGGACAGAACAGCAAAACTCATGCACAATACATGTTACAAGATACCCACCCAGAACCAAGTTAGCATGTCAACACTGTTGGGGAGTACAGACCACCTGTAAGCACACATCGCTACACACATCCAGTCAAGTAGCCCATGGACACACTCCAACAGCACCAGAGCACCACCTACACATATCATGCCAACTCACATCATTGACATGACACCTCAGGATACTCACATTCAGCTAAAGAAGTTGGTGATGAGCTGTGTGCGGACATCACCCTCATCATCATCATCATCATCACTGGCATCGTGGTCCAGGCCAGGATCCTCCACAGGTGGCGGATGTTGGTCATTGTCATCCTGGATGAGAGGCAACTCCTTCCGCACTGCCAGGTTGTGGAGCATGCAGCAGACGATGATAATCTTGCACACTTTCGCAGGGGCATATGGGAGGGACCCTCCGGTCTTGTCCAGGCAGCGGAAGCGGCTCTTCAGGAGACCAAATGTCCGCTCAATCACTCTCCTGGTCCGACCATGTGCCTCATTGTAGCGCATCTGGGCTGGTGTCACAGGGTTCCTGAGGGGTGTCAGCAACCACGGCATGTTGGGGTATCCCGAGTCACCTACGGACAGACAAGTGCACATTAGCTAACTTGGAAAAGTGGGTGGAATACTACAGATCAGATCACACCACACACAATGGCACAAAGTCAGTACACACCGACAAGCCAGGCACGCTGGTTCTGCATCTGTGCCATCATCCTGGGGATGCGACTACTCCTCATCACAAAGGCATCGTGTGCTGAACCAGGGAAACGGGCACACACGTGTGTGATGGTCATATCTGCAAGACACACCACCAGTGCATTGACCGAGTGGTAGTGCTTGCGGTTCCTGTAGGCCTGCTCCTGGGCCTGTGGTGGTACCAAAGCCACATGTGTCCCATCAATGGAGCCAATGACATGCGGCATCCTCCCCAGGGCATAGAAGTCACTCTTCACGTCAGTGAGTCGTTGCAGTCTAGGGAAATAGATGTACCGGTTCAGGAATAGCAACATTGCCACCAAAACATCGCGGAGCACACGGCTCAACATGGTCTGTGACATCCCACCAGCAGTCGCCACAGTATGTTGGAAGGTACCGGTGGCAAAGAAGTGTAGGGCTGCCATCACCTTCACCTTGGGGGTCAGCGCTGTAGGATACGGCCGGCCAGGCTGCAAATGTGGGGCCAACTGCACTGCCAAATCCTCAATCATCTGCCTGGTGAAGCGGTACCGTCGGATGCTGTCCCGTTCCACCATCGTTGCCAGGTCTGGGAATGGTCGATGGACAGCAGGAGCCCTGCAGTGCAGAGGAGAAGAAAGCAAGATTGTCAGTCAGTCCACATATGCGGCATTGAACACACTCAATATCCCAACATACATCATTATGAGGCACAACTACATGAAGTGTGCAGTTCCGTAAGGACATGTATGGTACATACATGGCCAACATCTGTCATCACGGTTCAACAAGTGGCATCAATAAGTCCCAGGTTGGCCCTTTGGATATCATGAGGCCGTGTCACAGTTCCCATCTCCTGCTGCCGTGTCACAATCACCCCCCACAGTGACATGTGAGGACAGATGTGCCCCAGGCATCACAGCTCAACGACAGGTACATTCCCAGGGACCCTGTATTGCCACATGGACACTGGCATTACATGGAGTATCATGTATACACCACAGCAAAACAACTATGACCCCCACAGGTAGTGGTCCCACTTGCCACTGCAGGACAGACATGGACGTCTGTGACACACACACGCACAACATCAAAGTCCATGCACACACAACGTGGATGTGGAGACTGTCTCCCATTTTACACATGAAATCAGAGACATTGTAAACACTACATGCACACAGACTGTGGAGGACCATCACTATTGTGCCACTGGGACACCCTGGCTCAAACATACCGTCCCACATGGGACTCACGGGGTATGTGACATGACATACACATACACCACCGTGAAATGTGACCATGGCACATGCACAGATATGAACAGTTGCACATCACAGTGGTCATGTACACGTAACACCCAGGATCCTGTCCCCATGAACACGTGCCCAGCCTGGGGGTGGCTGCCCCCAGGTGACACCCACAGGACAACATGTACACCAACATACACACAATAGGAAATGCAGCCTTACATGCCTTATCATACAGTTTGGACAGGCTGTCGTGTTGTAGGTGTGCCCCTCACTCCCTGGGAGCTATCTGTGGCTGGCATATGTCCATCTGAGACAGGCATGGTGACATATGCCAGTCACTTGTACAGGGATGCGTTGAACAGCAATGGACCGATCGGTGCCCCCGGCCGGCCCATTGCATTCAATGTGTGCAGGTACGCGTTGTACCCCTGTACGCGTTGATCAGCAATGGACCGATCGGTGCCCCCGGCCGGCCCATTGCATTCAATGTGTGCAGGTACGCGTTGTACCCCTGTACGCGTTGTACCGCAATGGACCGATCGGTGCCCCGGCCGGCCCATTGCATTCAATGTGTGCAGGTACGCGTTGTACCCCTGTACGCGTTGTACCGCAATGGACCGATCGGTGCCCCCGGCCGGCCCATTGCATTCAATGTGTGCGGGTACGCGTTGTACCCCTGTACGCGTTGTACCGCAATGGACCGATCGGTGCCCCCGGCCGGCCCATTGCATTCAATGTGTGCGGGTACGGGTTGTACCCCTGTACGCGTTGTACCGCAATGGACCGATCGGTGCCCCCGGCCGGCCCATTGCATTCAATGTGTGCGGGTACGCGTTGTACCCCTGTACGCGTTGTACCGCAATGGACCGATCAGTGCCCCCGGCCGGCCCATTGCATTCAATGTGTGCAGGTACGCGTTGTACCCCTGTACGCGTTGATCAGCAATGGACCGATCGGTGCCCCCGGCCGGCCCATTGCATTCAATGTGTGCGGGTACGCGTTGTACCCCTGTACGCGTTGATCAGCAATGGACCGATCGGTGCCCCCGGCCGGCCCATTGCATTCAATGTGTGCAGGTACGCGTTGTACCCCTGTACGCGTTGTACCGCAATGGACCGATCGGTGCCCCGGCCGGCCCATTGCATTCAATGTGTGCGGGTACGCGTTGTACCCCTGTACGCGTTGATCAGCAATGGACCGATCGGTGCGCACCCATTGACAATGGCCTAGCCTGGCAACGGACGCGTTTTCGAAATTCGAACGAGTCGGTTGCTGGAAATTCAGTTGGTCACCCACAACAATGTTGCAAAATCATGTATGTCATGAAGTTGAAGATTTGAAGGATGCTGTGGGCGTGTATTGGTGCTGCTATTCCATGGATTGGCCAGATTCAGAAGATGCAAACGACTTGGACCTATCACTTTGGACACAAGGGACAGTATCTGCCTCTCCAGCACATATATATTGCTGGCTGTTCCCCTGAGAGCTCACTTGCCTGCACTACATGCTCCAGGACGACATCTGCCACTGCACTGCTGCTGTCTCTGCCCCTCTGGACCCTGCAATGGCACGTACTGTGGAGAGAGCCCCAGCCTTCAGCCTTGAGGAGAACCACGCCCTGCTGGACAGCCTAATTCCACAGTACAGCAAGCTGTATGGGACACCAGGGGAGCAGGTGAGTGTTCTGTGCACTGCCTTTCTGAATGTGCATTTTGTCTGACTAGCAAGGCTGAAAGTCTGCACGCCACTGGCTAGCAGGCTCACTGAGTAGTTGTCACCCCCCATAGTGTGTAGTGACATGCACTGGACAGGTATGGTGCAGTGACAGTGCATTTGAACAAGGTTTTACTTCCCATGCAATGATACCATGTAGTGACTTCTGGCAAACTGTCCATGGGCAGCTTTGCACTGCCTGTGTACATCATGTGCCCCTGTGATTGAGACATGTATATACAACTGTGTCATGCACGGATATGTTGCATGTGTAGTAATGGCCTTTTCACTTTGTCATCCTGACAGGTTAATGCCCATCGGAAGCAGGAGATCTGGAAGGACATCGTCCGGGCTGTCCGGTCCGTGGTAGTCTACAAGCGCCGGATCCGCAACTGCCAGAAGAGGTGGCAGGACCTTCGGGGCTGGACCCGGAGGATTGCACGGGTCCAGCTGAAGCTGTCGCCTCCTCGCAGGAGGGGCGGAACACGGACCCTGACCGCCCACATGCTCCAGATCCTGGCGGTGGTGTTTCCAGACCTGGATGGGCAGCTGAAGGCCAGACAGCAGCAAGGAGGGGGTGAGTGAAAGACTGCACTGTGAACTCTGTATTACATGCTATGTGCCCTCCTCGGGCCTGGTTAAACTGCCACAGTACAGCAGTCATGTTGTCCAGGAGCCATGTCCCTCTATTGTGCACTGTCCACTCCTCATCTGATACCCAGGTGTGGCCCTTACATTCAGGGAATTGTGTCACTTGGGACTGTGTCCTTGCAGTTTGCTTCACTAAAGGTGGGGGACAGCATCTGTTTCCCTAACTCTGTTGTGGGCATCATGGGTGGGTCCATTGTTCACACAACGCCTGTGTTCGGACATGTAATCTGCGTGTTGCTTTGATATGCGGTCCACTTGCTGAGCTGAGCCACCACATGTGCCTGGGGTATGTGGCACACACCCATGCAGCGGGTTGGAACAATGTTTGGGCCCCAGGAGTGTGCAGATTACGTGTGTCACACATACATAGCCAGCTATCCACTGTCCAGGGCTCATCCCTCATTCATGTGGGGCAGGACAGTCATGCCTACTCCAGGCCATGCAATGCACTCTGTACTCCCACTCCCGTGTATCAGCTGACACATTGTGCGCAGTGATTTGACCCCTCAGGTGTCTGCCTCTGTGTCAGTGTGCTGTGGATTTGTTGCCAGGACTGCTGGGGTGTTTCTCGGTAGGGGCTCAGCATGCCACTGGAGATGTGACCATAGGAGACGATACTTGTGTGTCACATAGGTGTTTGATCAGCTGCCCGTGCAGACTGGGGTATGCGAATGTGAAGTTCAGGCAGCTGTTCCCCATTCACAGCAGATTGTGAGGGGCTCAGGTTCAGAGGGTAGTGTCACAGGTCTCCCATATGTCCAATCGGTATGACCTGGACAGATGAGGGTTAAGATGATGTGTTGTGTGGGGGATGTACATGTGCACTTGTGCAGCTCCAGGACTTGCATTCCCCATGACCTACTATTGTGACACAGTGCAGAGTGTTGTTGTCTGGCTGCCAAGTCATACATCACTGAGACAGTGATGTATGACTTAGCAGTCATGCCTCCGCCATGGCATGTGTCTACTTATTGGTGATCCTGCAGGGGAGTGACATGTGCTACATGCACACCATTGTGGCGATGGCTATCAGGACATGGGTGCATCATGGTGTCTGTCGCTGGTATGCATCACATGCATTTCCTATTTGACTCTGGGCGTCCCTTTCATCCGGAAACCTGTACTGACTCAGTGGCAAGAGTTGTGATGTGTCCATGTCCACATGCTACACCGTGTCCTCTGCACTGTCCAACTACTGTGTAGTTAGTGCATGTGTCCACACTGGGGTGTTGCTATCCAACAGACACCAGACAGATGGGTGCAAGGCCATGTGGGATGTGAGTGCCATGGTTGGCATCAGACTGACAATTGGCTTCTCCTGTTCAGTTAGGGCACTTTTAGCAGTGTACAACTAATGATGCCAGGGCTTGCTCTGTAATGTGCTGTGCTCACAGTGGTGTGTGCGTTTGGTGCAGGTGACTGATGTCTGTCTGTTTCCCCATTGTTTGCAGATACATCCACGGCCACGGAAGGGGACAGGTCCATGGACCAGGAGGAGCCGGAGAGCCAGACTGGGTCAGCAGCCGAGGAGTGGTCGGAGGGACCCAGTGGCACGGAGGGCGAGGGGAGCCACACCGAGGAGTCCTCAGCACCATCCACCTCAGCTGAGGACCAGAGCAACTCGGAGGATGACTCCCTTATGGAGGCGGGTGTCAGCAGCCACCACACCCCAGCTAGTGTTGCTGTCCCCGCCACCACCAGCACCACCACCGCCCTCCCATCGGCTCCCATTCCCCAGGTCCGTGGAGGCTCCCATGTTCGGGAGCGTGTCTCCTTTGGGCCAGGCACCGCACCCCCTGCCCCTGTGTCCCCTGCTGCCCTGAGTGAGGAGTCTGTGTACCTCCTTCGCCAGCTCCATGTAGGGCAGACAGCCATGTTGAGTGTCCTCCATGCGCACACCGCTCTGTTGACTCAGCTGGTGTCGTTCATGGAGGGCATCTCATCGGGCATGTCTGACCTACAGAGGGGCAATAGGTCCATGGACTCCTCCCTGACGGCAGCAGTGTCCCTCCTCAGACAGTCCCTCACCCCTCCTGCCTCTGCTCCATCCACACTCCCCAGCACCTTACCCGTCCCAAGCACACACACACCGGCACAGGCACACACCAGCACACACACATCCAGCACACAGACACACACGCCACAAACAAAACGCACACGCACGCACAGTCAGGGGACTGAAACCAGACTCACAGGGGATGGGGCCCTGGAACACACACATGCATCCACGAGCACTGCGCAGTCCTCAGTTGCCTCTCCCTCCAAAGCACCCTCCCTTGCCTCACCTGCAACCCCAAAGACCCAGCGGCTCTTCCTCAGTGACCTCGGCCTCTTCCCCTCCGATCCAGCTGATACAGCATTCAGGGGGAAGAGGAAGCCCACCCACACGGAGCAGAGTGCCCCTCGCCCCCGGACACCCTCCCCCAGGCGCAGACAGACTGAGGCCCCCACCCGCAAGTCCCCCGGAGTCGTAAGAGCAAGACCCCGCCGCCGCCCTGCAGCTCAGGCACCAGGTCTCCTTCCTCCATCTCTCAGGCCCCCACTCCACAGGTGCCCCCACCACACCCTGCCCCAGGTTCCCCCACCCACAGATATACCATCCCCAAGAGGATCCGGCCTTCTCCCCCTGCCACTTGCTCTCCCGGCACCACACCCCCGCTGCGCTTGTCTGTGCCACTGATGTGGTGAGGGTGTCCTCCCCCTCTGTCCAGCCCACCTTGCCTGTTCCCCATTCTCCTCCCCTGGTGGTAGGCACTGCAGTGGAGTCCACTACCACCCTGTCTGACTTGGGCACTGCAGTGGCGGACCTGTCCACTCCATCTGCAGGGTCCACTGCAGTCGTGCCGGCACCCACAACATCTGAGTCATGCCCCCAGTTGTGCCGGCACACACCATGTCAGACACCTCCACTGCAGTTGTCAGTGGCTCTCCAGCACCCACCACCCCTTCCCTGCTTCCTCCTGGTGAGCCCTGATCCTGTCCCTGCGGTGCCTGGCCTGCCCCCCGGTTGCCCCTCCTAGTGGATTGTCCCTGGTTTTGTGCAGGCATGCGTAGGGTGACATCTGCCACTGTCACCCTGTTTGGACTTTGACAATGGACTGGCCATTGGCCTTTGTGTTTTTTCTGGACTTTGTTTTCATTACACACATATGCTGAATAAAGCAACTTTCTGTTCTCTAGTGCTTATGCTTCTGATGTACATGTTGTTGATGATGCTAACCATGCCCTTGCTGCAGTGATGGTGATATTTGGTCTCATGATAATGAAGTGTTACTGTGCAGGAACCCATGTGGTCCAGGGGGAATGTGTCCTATCCTGTGGTGTATCCATGTCATCCATAGCAGCATCTGAGGGTGTCACGTGTTCAGTATTCGGCAATGGGATTTCCTACTTAGATTAGCTATTTCACATCTGTGGCTTCCACCCCTGCACATCTGTTGTGCCTGCCATTGTTCAATTTGTCTACTTCCCTGACCGTGTGGCCATCTCCACTGGACATGCAGGTTTGGGCATCAATGGGGAAGGACTCATCTGTGTTGTCGGTGCAACATTGCTATACAAGTGTGTTGGATCTGTGCTGATGATTTCGTTGGCACTTCCATGACCAGGCTGATGTGACGGGAGCCCTCATTTGGTGCTAATTGTTGATTGTGTGACCAAGTGCTCAGCTGACATGATGGGGCCCTACTGAGGCAACATATGGCACAGCTTTCCTCACACAGGAGTGGAGTCCCCTCATGGCAGTGTGTACTCCTGTGACATTGCCTGCTCCCAAGGTGTGTGTTGTATGTGCATGTCTGTGTGTTCACTTCCGTTTAGCTGTGCATGCTGTGATCCCTAGTGTTGTACCTGTTTGTGATGCTTGCTGAGTTGACCTATGTTCCCCCAAAGTCTTCTCCCTGGGTTCTCTGTGATGTGGGTGCATGGCACATTACTGGTCATCAGGGTGTCACCCATAGGTGTGTTTGCTGTCAGGGCTGAGTTTGTGTGCAGACGCAGATGGGTCACAGTCAGGTTTCCCCTTGGCACTTGTTGTTTGCCCCTGTCATGTGATTTCCAGTTTGTGTTATCTTTCAGTGATTGTGACACGTTGTGTGTGTGACTGCTGGCACTCCTCAGGGTCCGGGCTGCAATGTTGGTTGTTGTCTATGTGTGTTCTTTGTGGGTGACCTTGGCTTCTTCATTGGTGTGTGACTGTGGCTGGGATCCCATTGGTTGGTGTGGTATTGCCGTCATGTCCATGTACAGCGTAGTGTGCAGTGTGTCAGACATTCAGGAGTCTTGTAGAGTGGCCATGTGTGATGTGTTTCTGCACCTTGGTTCCCACCCACCACCCTGGAATAGTCATGGGTGCATGTGCAATGTCACCAGTGCATGTGTGCTTCACTGCTGCACATTGTTGGAGGTCGAGGGGTGTGGTGTTGAGTGTGTGCAGATGAGAGTTGTTGCCCGGCTAGGCCCCTGCCTCCATGTTGGCCTTGGCTTACTGGCCATGCTGATTGATTTGTGCTTGTGTAGGTGTGATGGTAGTTTGTTGCTCAGGACACATGACTGTGGTTCACAGTGTGAACGACATTTAGCTTTGTCATCACAGTGGGATTGTAATGCAGCCCAGGGTCACCACATTGTGGGGGCCCTGGGGGTAGTGCTGTGGTGTGTCTGTGTCTTGCTGTGTCAGTTGCTGTTCCTACGTGCCTGTGTGACATGTGTGATTTGTGCTCCCTCTCATCTGACAATGCCTGCTTGCCCACATAGGGGATTTGGATCCATGAGTTACCTTTGTGTGGCACTGTATGCACATCTGTATGATTGGTATTCAGGTCTCCTCATGTGTTGTGTGGTTGCCTAGGGACACTGGCGCCCCCCCCCCTCACCTGTTGTGTATGATGTGCAGTGTGGGTCTGCCTGTTTGTGTTTGTGCATCTGCACCACTGCATTGGCATATCTTGGGTGTGCCATTGGCTGTATGTAGTTTGGTGGCTTTCCCCTGCTGTCCCTGGGACTCCTAGGTCATCGGTCAGGACAATGATCATGGTTTGTGTGTCCCATTGCTGCCATGGTATGGCATCTGTTCACCTCACATCTACAGTCTCCACAGGGTATCTGCATTTGTGTGCCCATTGGTGCAAATATGTGGGTCTGCATTCTGATGGTCACTTCTGTCATTGTGTCATTGATGAATGTTGACAGTGTCAGCCACCATGGGTGTTGTTTGTCTGCAGATGGCCAAAGGTATGTCTTATTTGCACTGCAGTTTTTGGCTCCCCCAATTTATGTTGCAATGGGACACATGCACTACTTTGCCACTGATGTGTTTTGTGTTCTGTGACCAGGAATCATCCATGCAGTTTGGCAGTTGCAGCTCTTTCTTTGTCAACACTTACCTTTTGGTCTCTGTGATGATGGGGGTTTGGACCCCATTGCCACAATGTTCGAAATGTGCTTCAGCTATGGACCCCACACTTACATTTTGGTCACTGTGATGATGGGGGTTTGGACCCCATTGCCACACTGTTCAAAATGTGCTTCAGCTATGGACCCCACACTTACCTTTTGGTCACTGTGGTGATGGGGCGTTAGACCCCATTGCCACAATGTTCAAAATGTGCTTCAGCTATGGACCCCACACTTACATTTTGGTCACTGTAATGATGGGGGTTTGGACCCCATTGCCACACTGTTCAAAATGTGCTTCAGCTATGGACCCCACACTTACATTTTGGTCACTGTGATGATGGGGGTTTGGACCCCATTGCCACAATGTTCAAAATGTGCTTCAGCTATGGACCCCACACTTACCTTTTGGTCACTGTGGTGATGGGGCGTTAGACCCCATTGCCACAATGTTCAAAATGTGCTTCAGCTATGGACCCCACACTTACATTTTGGTCACTGTGATGATGGGGGTTTGGACCCCATTGCCACACTGTTCAAAATGTGCTTCAGCTATGGACCCCACACTTACCTTTTGGTCACTGTGATGATGGGGGTTTGGACCCCATTGCCACAATGGTCATGGCCTGCTTGCATTGTGGGGGCCACACACATATATGTGTGGCACATGTGCTAGGGGGTCACATTGTATGTTCAAAGTCATGTTCAGTGTTGTAGGCATTTGACACAGTCTACACACGCTTGTCATGGTGTTGGGGGATGTCTTTTTCTTGCATTCCCTAGGTTGTGGTGTGCTGGTTGTGTCATGCATTGTCCATCCTATGAGTGGGGGTGGTGTTGGTGGTAGGCATCCAGCCCCCCATGGGTAGAGGTGGTAGTGGTGACAGGCATCCAGCCCCCTGGGTAAGGGTGGTAGTAGTGGTAGGCATCCAGCCCCCTGGCTAAGGGTGGTAGTAGTGGTAGGCATCCAGCCCCCCTGGGTAAGGGTGGTAGTAGTGGTAGGCATCTGGCACCCCCTGGCTAAGGGTGGTAGTAGTGGTAGGCATCCAGCCCCCTGGGTAAGGGTGGTAGTGGTGGTGGGCATCTGGCACCCCCTGGCTAAGGGTGGTAGTAGTGGTAGGCATCCAGCCCCCCCTGGGTAAGGGTGGTAGTAGTGGTAGGCATCCAGCCCCCCCTGGCTAAGGGTGGTAGTAGTGGTAGGCATCTGGCACCCCCATGGCTAAGGGTGGTAGTGGTGGTAGGCATCCAGCCCCCCTGGGTAAGGGTGGTAGTGGTGGTGGGCATCTGGCACCCCCCTGGCTAAGGGTGGTAGTAGTGGTAGGCATCCAGCCCCCCCTGGGTAAGGGTGGTAGTAGTGGTAGGCATCCAGCCCGTGGTAGGCATCCAGCCCCCCCTGGGTAGGGGTGGTAGTAGTTGTAGGCATCCAGGCCCCCTGGGTAAGGGTGGTAGTGGTGGTGGGCATCTGGCACCCCCCTGGCTAAGGGTGGTAGTAGTGGTAGGCATCCAGCCCCCCCTGGGTAAGGGTGGTAGTGGTGGTAGGCATCTGGCACCCCCCTGGCTAAGGGTAGTAATAGTGGTAGGCATCCAGCCCCCCCTGGGCGAGGGTGGTAGTTGTGGTAGGCATCCAGCCCCCCCTGGCTAAGGGTGGTAGTAGTGGTAGGCATCCAGCCCCCCCTGGCTAAGGGTGGTAGTAGTGGTTGGCATCTGGCACCCCATGGCTAAGGGTGGTAGTGGTGGTGGGCATCTGGCACCCCCCTGGCTAAGGGTGGTAGTGGTGGTTGGCATCCAGCCCCCCTGGCTTAGGGTGGTAGTAGTGGTAGGCATCCAGCCCCCCCTGGGTGAGGGTAGTAGTAGTGGTAGGCATCCAGCCCCCCCTGGCTAAGGGTGGTAGTAGTGGTAGGCATCCAGCCCCCCCGGGTGAGGGTGGTAGTAGTGGTAGTTATCCAGCCCCCCCTGGCTAAGGGTGGTAGTAGTGGTTGGCATCTGGCACCCCCATGGCTAAGGGTGGTAGTGGTGGTGGGCATCTGGCACCCCCATGGCTAAGGGTGGTAGTGGTGGTTGGCATCCAGCCCCCTGGCTTAGGGTGGTAGTAGTGGTAGGCATCTGGCACCCCCTGGCTAAGGGTGGTAGTAGTGGTAGGCATCCAGCCCCCTGGGTAAGGGTGGTAGTGGTGGTGGGCATCTGGCACCCCCTGGCTAAGGGTGGTAGTAGTGGTTGGCATCCGGCCCCCCCTGGGTAGGGGTGGTAGTAGTGGTAGGCATCCAGCCCCCCCTGGGTAAGGGTGGTAGTAGTGGTAGGCATCCAGCCCCCCCTGGGTGAGGGTGGTAGTTGTGGTAGGCATCCAGCCCCCCTGGCTAAGGGTGGTAGTAGTGGTAGGCATCCAGCCCCCCTTGGGTAAGGGTGGTAGTGGTGGTAGGCATCTGGCACCCCCCTGGCTAAGGGTGGTAGTAGTGGTAGGCATCCAGCCCCCCCTGGGTGAGGGTGGTAGTAGTGGTAGGCATCCAGCCCCCCCTGGGTGAGGGTGGTAGTAGTGGTAGGCATCCAGCCCCCCCTGGGTAAGGGTGGTAGTGGTGGTAGGCATCTGGCACCCCCCTGGCTAAGGGTGGTAGTAGTGGTAGGCATCCAGCCCACCCTGGGTGAGGGTGGTAGTTGTGGTAGGCATCCAGCCCCCCCTGGCTAAGGGTGGTAGTAGTGGTAGGCATCTGGCACCCCCCTGGCTAAGGGTGGTAGTAGTGGTAGGCATCCAGCCCCCCTGGGTAAGGGTGGTAGTGGTGGTGGGCATCTGGCACCCCCCTGGCTAAGGGTGGTAGTGGTGGTTGGCATCCGGCCCCCCCTGGGTAGGGGTGGTGGTGCGCATTCAGGCCCCTGTGTGCATATGTGGCATTGGTGATGGGCATCCCGCCCCTATGGTGCTGCTGTTGCTGGTGTAAGTAAATTCTGCATCCCTCTGTGTGTGTGTGATGTGTCGTGTACGTGTTGTATGTGTTTTGTGGTTGGTGTATGACTTACCTTCTGCGCCGTACGCGTCCTTGCCTGTTCCGGTAGTAAATGTAGAATATTGGTATGATCGGGACGAAGGGATTCATGGTTGGTTCGTGTCGTTCGTCCTTCTCTTTGCTTCGCGTCGTCCTCGTCGCTTCGCGTCGTCCTCGTCGCTGGCGTGTTCGCCTCGTAGCCGTGGATCGTGTTGTGGCGCGAATCGGAGCTTATGTGCGCCTCTCCCGGATGCTTTGACGTGCCGTGCGTAGCGACGGGTTCGGCGCGTACGGAAAGCGCATCGTACTTGTTCGGCCGGACGGAGCTGCATTTTCACTTCCGTGCGACTCGATTCAGCGTTTCCGGATTCGCCTCGGTCGGAGAACAGGACCTGGATTGGGTGAGTACGACTCAGCCGGATTCTGTGCTGTTGTGCGCATCGTACTTACTCGTTCGGTCTGCTGTACGGATCGGTCGGGAAACAGGCATTCGCATGGCTTTTTTCCCGACCGAATTGTATTGGGTGCGCCTCCGACCGAGATCGGAATCGGCCCCTTAGTGTCCAGCACCTTCCCTGAGTTAATATTTACTGGAGTGGGAATAGTAATTTATATATGTTTAATGTCCAGCACCTTCCCTGAGTTAATATTTACTGGAGTGGGAATAGTAATTTATATATGTTTAATGTGCAGCACCTTCCCTGAGTTAATATTTACTGGAGTGGGAAATAGTAATTTATATATGTTTAATGTCCAGCACCTTCCTTGAGTTAATACTGACTGGAGTGGGAATAGTAATTTATATATGTTTAATGTCCAGCACCTTCCCTGACTTTATTTTTACTGGAGTGGGAATAGTAATTTTATATGTTTAGTGTCCAGCACCTTCCCTGACTTAATTTTGACTGGAGTGGGAATAGTAATTTTATATGTTTAGTGTCCAGCACCTTCCCTGACTTAATTTTGACTGGAGTGGGAATAGTAATTTTATATGTTTAGTGTCCAGCACCTTCCCTGAGTTAATATTTACTGGAGTGGGAATAGTAATTTATATATGTTTAATGTCCAGCACCTTCCTTGAGTTAATACTGACTGGAGTGGGAATAGTAATTTATATGTTTAATGTCCAGCACCTTCCCTGACTTAATTTTGACTGGAGTGGGAATAGTAATTTTATATGTTTAGTGTCCAGCACCTTCCCTGACTTAATTTTGACTGTGGTGGTAATAGTAATTTTATATGTTTAGTGTCCAGCATCTTCCCTGACTTAATACTGACTGGAGTGGGAATAGTAATTTATATATGTTTAATGTCCAGCACCTTCCCTGAGTTAATACTGACTGCAGTGGGAATAGTAATTTATATATGTTTAATGTCCAGCACCTTCCCTGACTTAATTTTGACTGGAGTGGGAAAGGTAATTTTATATGTTTAGTGTCCAGCACCTTCGCTGATTGAATTTTTATTGGAGTGGGAATAGTAATTTTATATGTTTAGTGTCCAGCATCTTCCCTGACTTAATATTGACTGGAGTGGGAATAGTCATTTTATATGTTTAGTGTCCAGCATTTTCCCTGACTTAGGGGCCGATTACGATGGCGGTCGGTGTCAGTACCGCGGTGCCGGCGGTGCGGAAAAATCCCTTTTACCGCCCGCCAGCAGCGGTCCTCACGGCCGCCATATTATGAAGGGCAAATATGCCCCATTTCCCGACCTCCGCGGTGCAACGCCGACCGCCATGAAATTGCGCCCGCCACCGCGCCGGTGGGAGCCAATGGAGACTCACCACCGTGCGGAATGACGTCCCGTCCGCTCAACAAATTAGGATGCGCCAAACAACCCGTCGAACCGCAGGGGAGAAACCGCCCTTCCAGACACGGCGGAATCTCGACAGCGAAGCATGAAACGAGACTTCCGGAGCCCTCCACCCGGAGCCGAACGCCATGGATCCAGCACTACACGTCCTCCCGGTGCTGTACGTGATACATCACCAGGTCAACATCGCCCGCCGCGGACGCCGCCGCAGGTACGTAAAAAAACACAATACAACACAAAACAGAACACAAATTCCACGGGCTGAAACAGGGCACCTGGCCACACCAGACACACTGGTGTGGACAGGAACACATCCATCAGTGTACCCACACATGTCTCATCTGGTACCAATTCACACCCTGCATCAAGCCCACCAAATTACCGCGAACATAATGTAATGTGTTGCTGACGACACCGCAGCGGTGAGTATGCGGGAAATCCATCGCACAAAGCAGAATGCATGTACAGCAACGGTCAGGCCAGAAAGACCACAGGCCACCACCACCACCCACAGCTCCGCCGCACACAGCAAGAAACATGCCAATCCCCCCCTGTGCACCCCCATGTCCAACACCAAGCGAGCTAAATCCACACCCAGCAGCACACAACTAACACCTAGGGAGACAGACACAGCAGCATTGGGTGTAGATTAACACACAGCACAGAGGCACAGGCCCAGGGCAACACACACACACACCACAACACCACATACATGGCAAGAAAGCTGAATACAAGCACAAAATTAACATCCACACACACAAGAAACATACAGACTACTGGACACACACCCTGCCAACTCACACAGACATACCCCACACCGACACACAGCCACATACACAGACTACATGCCACCAGCAATGGAGCACAACATAGAGGAAAGCAAAAATGATGTGCACACAAATGGGAGGGCAAGGAGACAACCAACAACCAGGTGAACAGACACATACAGGACAAGGAACCTAGAACAACATCCACACCCATCCAAGCACATGGCTGGCATAGTGAGTGAAGTCAAACAACAGTCACCTCAGTGCAACAACTCAGGGAGACAGCAAGGTAACCCATGTATAGGGACAGGGATGAAAGGAAGGACCTCAAGTCAAACAGTGAACAGCAAGTACACATGAGTATCACACAGGGCACATTGGCACACTCAATGACTGTCAAACACAAGTAGGAGTCCCCAAACATACCCCCTCATATCTGCAGCACACAACCCCAATGCCAGACACACAGAAGGGCCTACATAATGTCCAGACAAGATACAGACAAACAATCAAACCCCCTGGGGGCATCCACAAACATCACACACACACAGGGATTTCAGTACCAACGTCTGCACCAAAACAAAAATGGCAAACACAATTCAAAACAGAAACACATACAGAACCACAAAAATAACACACATCACCTGTGCAGCCAAACTAGGGGAAGGCAATGGGAGCACACACACAACAGGAGTGCACCACCTCATCAGTCAGGAAAAATGCATAGGCTACATAACACAACACAGACAAGAAGTGCACCATCACAGAACAACACAGACACATCAAACACACAACAGATGCACAACACCACAAAGCACATAGCAAACACAGCAGTACATCAGGGGATGTACACTAGGACAGCACAAGGCAACATACACCCACAGCACTGAATGCACAACAAGCAGTGTGTGCACACAAACACACAACAGTCCCACACAGCCATGAGTCACACGCCATTAACACACACATCAACACACACGACAAAGCCACAACCAACACACCGTACAACCCTTGACCACCCAAATGCACACCATGTAAGTAACCGTTGTGACTAGGATGACTGCCCATCACAACATGACTACACATCTACACTGCTAGGCATACATGAAAGCAAGAACGCACATACATGTTGAGCCTGGTCAGCCTGTCTGCAATCCCGTGTATATGACCCCTCTATGTGTTTGCAGTGCCCACATACCAGGATGCAGTAAAACATAGCCAACAGCAACAAGGAAGGAACATGAGTCTGGTATGTCACCGAAAACAACATCACTGACCCCACAAGTATCCGAGTCATGAAGAACTGAAGTCCCCGTCACCCCTGTAAAAAAATGATAAGTCAAACAAGCCAGTGGCACAGTTGAAGTGGCACACAGAGCATGTGGCCCAGTAAATGTTAGACATACAGGAAAAGCCTTATTCAGTAAGGACAATGACACAACTGACAACATGAGCAACTGTTTTTATTCACAAATAGCACTGATAGGCAACAATATCAGACAAGACCAAGGCACAAGATGCAGAGCCTGAACATGAGAAGCTGCACAGGCAGGGGGCAAACTGCAAGGCCAGTGGCCAGTCCAAGGTGCTGACAGAGACAATGAGAAGCTGCACAGGCAGGGGGCAAACTGCAAGGCCAGTGGCCAGTCCAAGGTGCTGACAGAGTCAATGAGAAGCTGCACAGGCAGGGGGCAAACTGCAAGGCCAGTGGCCAGTCCAAGGTGCTGACAGAGTCAATGAGAAGCTGCACAGGCAGGGGGCAAACTGCAAGGCCAGTGGCCAGTCCAAGGTGCTGACAGAGACAATGAGAAGCTGCACAGGCAGGGGGCAAACTGCAAGGCCAGTGGCCAGTCCAAGGTGCTGACAGAGTCAATGAGAAGCTGCACAGGCAGGGGGCAAACTGCAAGGCCAGTGGCCAGTCCAAGGTGCTGACAGAGTCAATGAGAAGCTGCACAGGCAGGGGGCAAACTGCAAGGCCAGTGGCCAGTCCAAGGTGCTGACAGAGTCAATGAGAAGCTGCACAGGGAATGTGTGTCACCAAACTCCGCCATGGTCAGCAACACAGTCTGGTGTGTCACGATGGGCAACACAGGTACCGGTGTGGGAGAGATAGGTCTGTGACGTTGATCAACATTCATACTTGGCTGTCAGTCTGACTGGGAGCTGACTGTGTTTCGGGCACTGTTGGACCACTTGACTGGGGAGTGAGACGCCCAGCTGAGGAAGAGCTATCAGTGGCCTTGGACGCTGGAGGGCTGCTTGGACCAGGTGGTGTAGTGGCACGTGGAGGTGGACTCAGGCCGACGTGGGACACAGTGTGGGAGGGAGACAGTGGATGGGTGCCTTTCCACTTCTTGGGGATTCTAAATGGCTTGACTGTCTTGGTATCAATGGGAAGTGGTGTGGACACAAACGGCACACTCATCACCAAGGCTGCCGCAGGTGCACACGCTGGACCTCCCTTTGGGGATGTGCTGGATCCAGAAGGACGCTTAGCCTGGCATTGCCTCTGCCCCTCCATCCCCTCTTTACCCTGTGTGCCCCCTACAGTGCCCTCCTGTCCCTGCTTCACTGGACTTGGAATGGGAGTAGAGGTAGTTGGTGAAACAGCCTTGGATACCTTACTATGTGTAGCCTTGCCAGGCCCCACCTTCACAGTGGGCATGGAGAGTGTCTGCATGCCTTTGCGAGACGTTTTTGGGACCACAGAGTCTGTGGCCGGGGATTGCTCTGAGGCTTGTGACCCTGAGTACTTCCTCCTTGAATCATGTGCCTTTGCAACGCCTGACGGGCTCTTCCCTTTGCGCTCTGGGGTTGTTTTTTTCTTCGTAGGGGAAGGTGTCTGTGACCTTGACCGCTTGGGCTGCTGCTGCTGTGTGCTACGTGTGCAGTATCATGACGTTGAGGTGTGTGAAGCGTGGTCACCGTCGTCAGACGTCGCCACTGGCATGGGGGTGGACAAAGGGACTGGAATTGGACTACGAGATTGAGCCAGTTGAAGTGCAGCCGCCATTGTGGAGGACATTGTCTGGACAGTGCGGTGCAGCCCACCCACGTCTGAATGTATGCCCTCCATGAAAGCTAACACCTGTGCCAATTTGCGGTCGTGGTCTGACAATGCATTGAGGAGCCCTGTCTGCCCCACACACAGCTGGCGCATAAGGTCCACACACTCTGCACTGATGGCAGCAGGGGGCACAGGGGCAGGGGCAGCGGTGCCTGGAATGAAGGACACTCTTCCCCTCTTTGTGGTGCGAACACGGGCAGCAACAGAGGAAGTGGCTGGGAGGGTGGGCACTGCACACTGTGTGCTGGAAGATGTAGCAGACTCTCCGTTCCCTGTGTCCTCCAAGATGTCTGCACCACCGCCGTCATCAGATGATGTTGAACTTCGCGTCTCGGTCTGTGATTCCTCCAGCATACTCCTATCCCCCTCCGAGGCGCTGGTCACATCTGTGTCACTGGGATCCTGTGCAGCTGTTGTGCTTGTTTCACCACCACTGGTGTCCGTCCCCTGTCCCTCCGTGCCCACGGGAGATGCTGCATAACAGAGAGACATGTAGGGTCAGCAAAGTGACAGCAACAGGACAAACATATTCAAGCAAAGCAACACTGAGGATGACAAAGTCTACATGTTGCAGGCCACCCCGTGCATTCTCACCATGCAGACACACTTCACTACCTCAAACAGTGCGTACAAACATCTAAACACGGCATAGCTGAGCCATGTGATGGGCAGACAGCACAACATCATGCATGTTGGGGCGTACAAACACTAACACCAATGGACCAGGCCTGCAGCACACCACCCACAATGCCATTGAAATTCCCAGGATTGGAAAAACATCAGTAAGTGCATGTATGTAAAATCCGTGACTGCCACACCCAGCACAGGGGCCACTTACAACCCACTGCATCACATTAACCACATCACGTACACCAGCGCAGGTACAGGCTTGGTACACATGCAGCCACTCACAGACAAAATCAACCTTCACAGAATACTCACCCCTAGCTTGCTGTTGATGTTCCTTCAAACGTGCGTCCAGCTCAGGCTGTGTCACAGCCAAGATGCGGCACATCAGTGGTGTCAAGCTGCGTCGTGACAACCTGCCACTGCGAGGGAGTATCCCCAGTGTCATCTCGGCAACGTTCTTTGCCAGTCGTGATATGTCGTCCCACCTCTTGTGGCAGTGGGTGCGCCGGCGGTTTGACACTCCCAGAGCCCGCACCTTGGTTGCAATGGACCTCCACACGGCCTTACGCTGGTGTACCTTGAGCTGCAGGTGTGGGAGACAAGAGGGGGAAAACATCAGTGACACACTCTCATGGTAAAACCTCTCTCTCTGAACAGTGGCATGACACAGACTCATCTCCACACGGCAGATATGGGTCATTGATGTACACTCATGCCAACCACACACGCATCACACTCTGTACAGTCAGTGATGTGTCCTTGTCACATTGGGCGTGGACAGTCCATGCCAGGTAGAATCACACAGAGATGGACAACGAGGAGCCACACAAACAGTCACATGAACAATAACTGTCCCGAAACTTGCATCACCAGATAGCTGTCACACCATATGGATGTGTACACAACACATGTCCATCCACCCTTCATGTCCATGCATTTAATGTGTGGGTTGCATACACCCCCTTAACAACTAGGAAACAGCATGTCAGCCAGTGCATTACACAACCCCACACTCTCAGGCACATACACCATCTGATCGACTACATGTGTGCCCCCCTTGCACTCACACCCCCACTGTTGGAGACTTACCACAACATTTGGGCCACCATATAGCCGTGGGTACTGTGTCAGCACCTCGTCCACCAGGACATCCAGCTCCTCGCTTGTAAATGGACTGGCACGGATCTTCTCCATCCTAGCCATCACTGTGGACATGAGACGTCAGCGGCGGCAGTGGGCGGTGAGGGGTCCCAGGCAGCAGTCCCTGGAGGCAGCAGCAGGTGAGGGGTCTCAGGCAGCAGTCCCTGGAGGCAGCCGCCGGTGAGGGGTCCCAGGCAGCAGTCCCTGGAGGCAGCTGCAGGTGAGGGGTCCCAGGCAGCAGTCCCTGGAGGCAGCAGCAGGTGAGGGGTCTCAGGCAGCAGTCCCTGGAGGCAGCAGCAGGTGAGGGGTCCCAGGCAGCAGGCTCTGTGAGCAGTGGAAATGTGGTGCTCCCTTCCACACATATATAGGGCCCTGGACTCGTTTCAGTGGTCATAGTCTTCTGCCATTGGTGTTCCAGGTCAGCCTTCTTCAAAAGCATCCAATGACCGCCTCCGCGGGGCGGAGCACGCCTACCGCGATTTTTGAATCTGCATCATGCCACCGCGATAGCGGTCCCCATTGGCTGCAAGGGCATGGTTCATGGCGGTGACACACCGCGGGGTCCTGGCCGGCGCTACCGCGGTGGTGCATCTTACAAATGCATCCTATCTCCGCATCAGCTAGGGGCGGAGCACGCCTACCGCGATTTTTGAATCTGCATCATGCCACCGCAATAGCGGTCCCCATTGGCTGCAAGGGCATGGTTCATGGCGGTGACACACCGCGGGGTCCTGGCCGGCGCTACCGCGGTGGTGCATCTTACAAAATGCATCCTATCTCCGCATCCGCTGGGGGCGGAGCACGCCTACCGCGATTTTTGAATCTGCATCATGCCACCGCGATAGCGGTCCCCATTGGCTGCAAGGGCATGGTTCATGGCGGTGACACACCGCAGGGTCCTGGCCGGCGCTACCGCGGTGGTGAATCTTACAAAATGCATCCTATCTCCGCATCCGCTGGGGGCGGAGCACGCCTACCGCGATTTTTGAATCTGCATCCTGCCATTGCGATAGCGGTCCCCATTGGCTGCAAGGGCATGGTTCATGGTGGTGACACACCGCGGGGTCCTGGCCGGCGCTACCGCGGTGGTGCATCTTACAAAATGCAGCCTATCTCCGCATCCGCTGGGGGCGGAGCACGCCTACCGCGATTTTTGAATCTGCATCATGCCACCGCAATAGCGCTCCCCATTGGCTGCAAGGGCATGGTTCATGGCGGTGACACACCGCGGGGTCCTGGCCGGCGCTACCGCGGTGGTGCATCTTACAAATATATCCTATCTCTGCATCCGCTGGGGGCGGAGCACGCCTACCGCGATTTTTGAATCTGCATCATGCCACCGCGATAGCGGTCCCCATTGGCTGCAAGGGCATGGTTCATGGCGGTGACACACCGCGGGGTCCTGGCCGGTGCTACCGCGGTGGTGCATCTTACAAAATGCATCCTATCTCCGCATCCGCTGGGGGCGGAGCACGCCTACCGCGATTTTTGAATCTGCATCATGCCACCGCGATAGCGGTCCCCGTTGGCTGCAAGGGCATGGTTCAAGGCGGTGACACACCGTGGGGTCGTGGCCGGCGCTACCGCTGTTTGATTGCCATAGAGTGACATGGGTGACCGGGATGTGGCTGGTGGAGCATGACAAACGCCATCTGCAGCTATGTAGAGGGCCATCACTAACACCAATGTGTCATATGCAGCACATGAAACACTTGCGTCAGTGGTGGGCATCGACACAGGTACAAATGGTGGTTGGCATGCTCCGCCACCCAATTCACGGACAGTATGTGCGTCCGCTATGGGGAATATGCAGCATCACATCGTACACTCTGTGCGTCATTGTGTTTATGGGGCACGTTTAAGGCACCTACGGAGAGTTCTTGTTGTGTGTGGATCAATGGTCATTACTGTACTACGCACAGTGGATACGTACAGTGGCACATGGCACTGGATAACATTGATATGGTCTCCTGTCACAAATGTCAGCCACTGTGTAACGTCTCACACCAAATGGAACACTGTACTCCATTATGTTGAGCAATATTTACACACAATGTCGTATCTGCCACCCATGCTGACCACTATCTCACACCTGAGCCCATGTGTTACACTGAAAACCCAGATGAACTCATTTATTCAGCATGACTGTCATCATTGGAAACAGATGTCACCCTGTTGTGTCATTGCTAAGACCAATTACATGCCGCATGTTATGTCTTTGTACACACTGGCAACTCCTGCAGTGTATGTCCACATGTACAGGGGGGGGCTCGACCTGCTAAAGGATTACGAGTACTTCAGCACCACACCTGGCATCCGTTGCATTATTATTGTTTGTCACTTGGGTAGACGGCCAGAGCAGATGTCTTTGCTACATGTCTGCCACCTGTAACCACAGGGACCTATGTGGTAGTGTCAGGTCTGTGCTCATGTTGTTTGGACTGTTGTATGTGAATCAGTGACATGTACATTTCAACAATGGTGCTTAGCTAAACTATGTTTTTGAGTGTTGTGCTGTGTTCCGGTGCTACTCACCTGCCACCAGTGCATGTCCATTGTTCACATCAGGAATGTTGCGTTGGCAGATGGACTGCATGCACGGTTGTGGATTGTGCTAACTGTATGGAATATAGTATGCAACATTTGTCCACAGGCTATGGGTGTCCAGTTTTGCCTGTGCAATGTGTGTGCACTGATTAGCGGGAATTGTCTGCAATGTTGGATGGTCAGCACAAGTGGCACACGTGTGCAGTGTGTTGCCACCAACACTAGTGTATGTGCATGCTATGGGGTGCTAGCCATCCTTGCTCACCATCTATTCCAGCACTGTGTGGGTGGATCACATCTGCTGGTGTATCAGGATGGAGTGGGCACCCAAGACAGGTGAGATGTACCTTGACTGTTGTGCCTGTGACACTCATCCAACTCCGACATTTGGTCAATGTGAGGTACCAGTGTCCCACTACTCATGCACAGCCAGCATGTTTGTTAGATGTGGGATATTGATTGTATGCTGTGTTGGGCCTGACAGCCTGTGTGGAATGAGGGTCAGGATGCATGTCCTTTGGGACATGTGGTGTAAAATTACATCCACTGGTGTCAGGTGTCTGAGCCAGTTGTCCATATGTCATGCATACAGTCTGTTCATGCGTAGACTTGTTGGCATACTGGCTTGGCATTGTCCATGTAGTGTTGTATGTTTGTGTTGTGACACTGTTGTGTCTTGAAACAGCTGGATGTGTATCACCATGGTATGTGTTGTGGTGCACATGTGTCCTTGGGCAGTCCCTCCTTGATGCTGCATGTAAATGTCCAAAATGGGGGAAGATTAAGGGTGCATACAGGCCCTGCTGATCACGTCCCTCATCTATTGTTAATGTGTGCCACATTGGCTATCTGTGTGCTTGTAGAGAGTATTGGGCAGTGGGGTAATGGTGGCCTGTTACAGTGGTACACATACTCTGTACAGGCGTGACATCATCTGTCACTGTCCGACTTTGTATTCAAGTCAGCAGCAGATATGGCCTGTGTACTGATGACATTGGCACATGTATGGGTTTGGGATGTGAATGTCATTGAATTTGAGTGTGTTCGAAGTGGCACTGAGTACAAAGACAATCCCAATGATCTATCCACATTGTGTTGTTGATGTGTCCCCTGCAATTATTGGCCAAGGAGGTGTTGCTTGGTACAGCAGCAACGTGGAAGCCAGCAGTGTCTCTGCTTCACACATGTCCTGTGTCATGTACACCCAAGGCTGAGTCCACCTCAGCTCAATATGTGACTCTTGGCATTCACATAGACAGTGTTCGTATTGTGTCTACTGACTGTGCACATCCATGACAGTTGTACAATTAATCTGTCTCATGTTGGGACAACACTGAATTGCACTGTGTGCTTTCAGGGATGACAGTCAATGTTAGCGCCGTGACAGGACAGACTTTATGAATTTGTGCACATCCTAATTTATGTTGCTATGACGTGTCCCCTTTCATCTCACCTAGGAGGCGACCTAATGTGTTTCGTACCTTCACCCTGCTGGCTAACATGGAGGATACCGACATCATAAGGCGATTCCGTCTGGATCGGACAAACCTCCTGGAACTTTGTGCAATATTGGAACCACACCTGCTTCCACGCAGGACATACCCAACAGCACTCACGGCAACGGCAAAGGTGATGGCATTCCTACATTTCGTGGCTACGGGATCCTTCCAGCAAACTGTGGGCATTGCAGGGGGGATGTCCCAACCAACATTCAGCATGGTGCTACGTGATGTCCTGTTGGCTATGATGCAACACAGGGACCAATTCATACATTTCCCCAGGCGGCATGAGTTGGCGGATGTGAAGGTCGAAGTTTATGCACTTGGACACGTTCCTAATGTAGTTGGTTCAATAGATGGCACACATGTTTCCCTGATTCCACCCCAAGCACGAGAGCATATTTACCGAAATAGGAAACATTATCATTCCATCAATGTGCAGGTGGTGTGCCAGGCAGATATGGTCATCTCACACGTTTGTGCAAAGTTTCCAGGATCAGCCCACGATTCACACATAATGCGCAACAGCATTTTACCACAGCTGATGGCCAATCTGGCGCCGGAGCGGGCATGGATTGTGGGTGAGTACAAAGGGTCGAGTTGTGTGCTGTTTGTGTGCCATGCTGTCCTCGGACACATGTCAGACACTCAATCTGTATGTGTCTTTCACACTTAGGTGACTCTGCATATCCCAACGGACCTTGGTTGCTGAGTCCACTATGCAATCCCAGGACACCAGCTGAAGTGCGCTACAACAATGCCCATGGGAGGACACGTCGGGTCATTGAGCGAACATTTGGACTCCTGAAATCGCGTTTTCGATGCCTCGACAAGACCGGAGGGGCTCTGCAGTACTCACCCGTCAAGGTGTGTCAGATAGTGGTAGCATGCTGCATGCTACACAACCTGGCCGTGCGGAAGGGGATCCCCTTAATCCAGGATGATGATGACCAGCCACAGCCCCCACCTGCAAACACCCAAACGTCAAGTGACGAGGAGAGTGGAGAGGAGGAAGGTGTTGGACAGTGTCTGCAGCTCATCAACAACTACTTCACTTGATGGTCAGTGGCAATGTCAATACTGGCTGTTGTCTGATGATGTTGTGCTTGGTGAATATGTGTATGTGAGTTTTGTGACTACAGCATGTTGCAGAGTCAGTGCTGGCTGCAGATGTGTATGGTAAAGGATCTTTTGACACAGCTACTTGATGTCTATGTTGGTACAGTTGCTCCTTGTGACATGTGCAGATTGTCGTACCTTGATGTGCTGTGTTGTGTGATGGTTGTTAGTCCACCACCTGAGTAGCAACTGATGTTCTGTTGTGTTTTCCTAGGTCCCTTCAGCCTCTACTTGCCTGCGAAGTATCCCTGCTCCTGTGACATTGTAATCATGGGTGTGAGTTAACATACTGTGATGAACATGGAACAGTGACAACTACATTGGTGCGTTATTAGTGTTTATTTACAGTGGATACATGTGATGTAGATGTGGATATTTACAGATTTGTGAATGGTGAATAACAGATTTGTCAGTGATGGTAGATGAGACAATAGAGTATACACTAGATCAGTATGGTAACACAGTCCAACAGTCATTTGCCATTCCCACGGCATTGTGTGTGGGGACAGTCTGCAGGGTACACAGCAGGGTGAAGAGGGGTGCCATCATGGCTGGCTACTTGACTGGCTTTTGCCAGGTGCTTTGCCACGGGATGCTCCCAATGATTTTTTCGGGCGGCCCCTTGCTCTTTTGGCAGGGGGGACACAGGTGCATGGCCAGTGGTGTCTGATGAGTCCCCATGCTCGCTGGACGCAGGGGAGGATGGGGGTCTGTCATCCTGCGTCACAACGGAGGGAGCTGTAGGTGTTGGCGGTGCCGCATGCCTGTCCCTGAGGACCCCCACTAGCTGGCCCAGGAGGTCCCTGATTTGGCCCATGCAGGCCACGAGTTGGCCCATGCGGTTGTCAATTGAGCGCAGCATCTGTTGTTGCTCACGGGCATCCTGCTGAGCCTGCCTCAACTGTCCCTGGGCGTGTTCATAGGCCCCCACAACTCTGTGAATGTGTGCCAGTGATTCAGTGCCAGGGTCTTCTTCCCTTTGGGTCAGCCTTGTCCTCACACCTGGCCTGCTGTCACGGCCTTGTTGCCTCCCTCCTGTGGGCACCGGCCTACTCTCCCGTACCTCCGCAGTTGTTGTGGTCTGGTTGGCCTGTGGAGCAGGGCGAGTGTTGCAGGCAGCAGTGGTAGTGGTAGTGGTGGTGGAGGTGGTGGTGGCACAGGTCGTTGCAGCAGGGCTCTGCGTTGATGTTGTTGCTGAGGGTGGTGGGGCTGTGGGGTCCTGGGACACATTACGCCCTGCCACACCAGATGGTCCGGGTTGGTCCTCCTCCTCATCATTATCCAGGGAGTCTGCATCCGAGGGGAGATGTTCGGGAGCTGGTGACTGGCTGTGCTGGTTGAGGTTGTCGTCCTCTGCAGTCAGTTGTTGGTCACCTGTGGGACAGGAAGTAGATGGTAATTGCCTTACACACCTCAGGGTTGCAGTGTTTGATGTCTCTTATTTACATGTTATGCTACACACAGTTGCCTTTTTGCACACATTGTATGTCTGCACAGTGATGTGCCTCATGCCATGAAGTGGAGTTACATTCATCATTTCACAATGGTGTGACCTGTGATTGGTTAGCATGCCACACGTCTAGTATTGGTGATTTCAATGTGAGGTTGTCATCTGACAACTGGCAGGACTACAAGTTGATGTTCAGCATCTTTGCTGATCACTCTGCCTGGCAGACATTACCTGTGTGCATGGACTAGCCATTGTCATCACATGCATACCGTTGACATGTCCTGTGCTTGTATTTCTTTATACAGCAGACCATGCTAGTTTGGTTTTCCCATGGTCCTTCATGATCAGCACCCATGTACGCTACAGAGGGAAGTCTGGGTGATGCATGTCAGAGGCCCGTTTGCTTGGACATATTTGTTGAGAGTCACAGTTCTGTTTCTGTCACAGTTACGTACGCTGAGCTGTCTGCATCCTGTCAATGGCTGTGCTTTTCTTTTCTATTTTTGTGTGAAGTAGAGCCTCATGTTGTCATGTCTCTCAATGCTTTTGTTGAGTGATGGTGGTGTGCATGCACTGTCTGATTACCTGTGCAGTGTCACTTTGGTTTTTACTTACAGACACATGCTTCTGGGTGGGGTGCTCCAACCTGCTGAGAAGTGTGAGAGGGGGGCCTGTTGGGAGTTGTAGTGCTGCCTCCAGATACACATTCCCCAACCCTGTGAAGATGGCTACCTACCTGTTAGGTGGTGGGGGAGCGTTCAATGGCTGACACATGCTTCTGGGTGGGGTGCTCCATCCTGCTGAGGGGTGGGAGAGGGGGCCTGTTGGGAGTTGTAGTGCTGCCTCCAGATACACATTCCCCATCCCTGTGAAGATGGCTACCTACCTGTTAGGTGGTGGGGGAGCGTTCAATGGCTGACACATGCTTCTGGGTGGGGTGCTCCATCCTGCTGAGGGGTGGGAGAGGGGGCCTGTTGGGAGTTGTAGTGCTGCCTCCAGATACACATTCCCCAACACTGTGAAGATGGCTACCTACCTGTTAGGTGGTGGGGGAGCGTTCAATGGCTGACACATGCTTCTGGGTGGGGTGCTCCATCCTGCTGAGGGGTGGGAGAGGGGGCCTGTTGGGAGTTGTAGTGCTGCCTCCAGATACACATTCCCCAACCCTGTGAAGATGGCTACCTACCTGTTAGGTGGTGGGGGAGCGTTCAATGGCTGACACATGCTTCTGGGTGGGGTGCTCCATCCTGCTGAGGGGTGTGAGAGGGGGGCCTGTTGGGAGTTGTAGTGCTGCCTCCAGATACACATTCCCCATTGTGAGAAGTTGGCCTGGCATATGCTGTCCACTAATTATAGTGGGCACCTTGCACCAGTCCAAACAACCCCTTATTGGAGATAGGTTAAAGACAACCTTTATTGAAAGCTATCCTAGTGGTAGCTATGGAGAGCAGCCTTCAGGCTAAGTCTTGAAGGAATGTAAAGCAGCTTGTTTTACCAGTCTATAATCTCTTGAGTGATCAAATGAAAGAGCACCACACCAGGTATATATTCAAAATATATGTATTTATTACTAAACACACCCCTCTAGTCTCTTTATGAGGCTAGAGTTCGAAGTACATAAGTTATAAGTTATTTAAACACAGTAATAGCACAAATACACGTTTGGGCCCTAGGGGCGTACTCAAACCATATACCAATAAAGTGGTATAAGAACCACGACTGAGCTAGACACTAGGCCTAGAGCCTCTAGAAGTGCTTGGACCACAAGGAACCACCCAAGGTAGTGACACAGGGGACCCACGGGGGACGCGTGCAGTGTAGTAACACAGCCGCGAATCGCCGTTAACTTCTATGGAGAAAGTCGCGGTTTGGAATTTAAAGAAAAGGGACACTTAAAGAAGGACTTTGAGCAAACCCTTTGAGAACTAGGTCGTTCTAGAGTCTCTACCCACGGGAGCACCGGAGTACTCTTGTTACCTCACCCAGGGAAGCCGGGTGCATAGGTGCCTTTCGGGGTCGGGTTTCGTCGTCGATTTGAATGGCGATCTGCTGCAAAGTGCTGCTGGCGACCAAGTGAAAAGTGTCCGGGTGGATCCAAGGGTGGATCGGCGATCTGAAGAACCTGAAAGCAGAGGGGACAGAGTCTGGGTCACTAGCCAGTGACCAGGAAGGCGATGAGCAGATGCCCACCGATGTCGAGTGCTTCAGGTAGGTTGACGGTTGTCTTGACTCTTCAGCCACGAGGTCCAGGAGGCGTTGTCGGTGACCAGGAGCAGGATTCGGGCTGGTACACAATGTCTGTCGAGTACTGAGGTATTGGCGACCGGATTGGACCCAACAAGCCTTGGCAACGGCAAGTCTTGATGAAGATGAAGATTGACGATTGTGCAGACCAGCAAGGTCTGAGGAACTCACCCAGCAAGGGTAAGTGAGGGCAAGCCTGGACCAACCAGGGAGCCCAAGTAGAAAAAGATTGGCCTTCGTGAAGGGCTACTAGCCAACGGGCTAGCAACCGCGAAGGAGCCTCGAGGCGGTGCACGGGGAGCTGGCTCATAGGACACTCGTGGAGTGGAGGCCAGTGATCTTCGGTGCAGTTGGTGCTGGAGGCTAGGGCTACTCGGAGCCCAAAGCACGACTTCGTGGGAGATCCAGAAGAGGATGCACTTGCAAATGCGTGCAGTGTCCAGGGGTCACGGTTCCACGTTACCCACGACAGATACGGGCCTCAGCTTTGCTGGGGACTCAGGGCACCCTCGGGGAAGTCTGGAAATCCACCTCTGGTGATGCAAAGACTTCGGCGTCCGACGGGAGCTTAGGCGATGCAGACCGGACAATTGCTTCTTTGGTGCCTGCCAAGCAGGGGAGTCACTCCTTGACCCCAAGGGAGATTCTTCTGTCCTCTAATCTTTAAGTAGAGCGTCGAAGGTCCAGGATTCTGTGTCAGAGTTTCGTCCAGGGATAATCTAAAGTCCTAGGACTGGGTTCCTATACTTATACTAAGTTTAGGGTTGGACTTACTCTGTGGCCCCACCTATGGGTGGGTCAGGGCAGAGGGGTGGCTACACCCCTTTCCCTTTGTCCAGTTCGCGCCAAAGCAGGGGCTGCAAGCCCCTGATCCAGTTTGAACTGGGTATGCACAGGGACACCAAATGTGCCCCCAGTGCAGGACTTCAAAGCACCCGAGAGTGCTCCCGCCCAGCCCCAATACACACTATCCTGTCTGGGGAGGTGGTCACACCTCCCTGGGACAGGAAACCTATTGTCCAGGCCTCCCCTGCCGGAGTTTCGGTCAGCAGCAGGAGGCCAGACTTGTGTCTGTGGCAGCAGCATCCATTTTGTGATGCCAGGGCTTTAGAAAGAAGTTACCGGGCAAGCCAGGGTTAACATGTCTCTCCCTCTAGAAGGGTGGAATGCTACCCCCGCCGCCAGAATTGGTGGGGGGGTAGTATTCCAAGATGTTTGACACCAAACACGACATGTTTCGGTGCAGCCATTCCAAAGTTAGCATTTAACGCGAGGTTATAATGCGCTTAAGAGTATATGGTCAGGCTGCACTACAAACAGCATCAGAGAAGGGTCTCCGAACACTGCAGAGGGGCCCTGCTCATGCAGGGGCACCCTCCCACATAGGAACCACGCACTCTGCCTTCAGGATTGATAAGGCCTGCCATAGGAGTGACTTATAGGTTTATATGTGTGTATGTATACAGTGATATAGGTAGCCTATATCACAGTAAGGGGTGCATGCACCACCTTACCCAGGCTGTAGTAGCAGACCTGTGGTGTCAGTTTGGATGGCCTTCCAGGGGTGGCACAATACATGCTGCAGCCCCTGGTAGGCCTCTGAGGTACCTATGCCCTGGGTACATAGTATACCATATACTAGGGACTTATAAGGGCACTCCAGATTCCAATCAGAGATGTGCCTAAGGCACATGGAAACCATTTTAGAGAGGAAGCAGCTAGGCTGGGGTTCTGATTAGCAGGGCCCCAGCCAGACTAAGGTCGAAAAACAGTGAAGCATCAGCAAAAAGTGGGGGTACCCATGTGAAGCAGATCCTACTCTCCTACACAACCCCCCCAAACGTAGGGACATTAAACTAACCTTGCCCAGTTAAGTCTTCATGTTCTAAGTGGAAGTACCTAGAGAGTCCATCTGCATTGGCATGGTTACTCCCAGGTCTATGTTCCACTGTGAAGTCCATCCCCTGTAGGGAAATGGACCACCTAAGCAGTTTGGGGTTTTCACCCTTCATTTGTTTTAGCCATAAGAAGGGCTTATGGTCTGTTTGAACAAGGAAGTGAGTACCAAACAAGTATGGCCTCAACTTCTTCAGAGCCCAGACCACAGCAAAGGCCTCCCTCTCAATGGCTGACCAATGTTTCTCTCTAGGGGTCAGCCTTCTGCTAATGAAAGCTACTGGCTGATCCTGACCTTCTTCATTCAATTGTGACAGTACAGCCCCTACCCCCAATTCAGATGCATCAGTTTGAACAATGAACTTCTTGGAGTAATCAGGACTCTGTAGAATGGGAGCAGTGCACATGGCCTGCTTCAGGTCATCAAATGCCTTTTGACAGCTAACTGTCCACTGAACCTTTTGGGCATTTTCTTGGAAGTTAAGTCATTCAGGGGTGTCACTATTGATCCATACCCCTTGACAAATCTCCTATAGTACCCAGTCAGGCCTAAGAAGGCTCTCACCTGAGTCTGGGTAGTTGGAGCAGTCTAGTCCATGATGGTCTGGATCTTGCTCTGCAAGGGTTGAACCTGGCCTCCACCCACAAGGTGGCCCAGGTACACAACCTGACTCTGCCCTATCTGGCACTTGGAGGCCTTGATAGTCAGACCTGCCTTTTGCAGGGCCTGTAAAACATTCCTGAGGTGGACCAGGTGATCCTCCCAGGTGGAGCTAAAGACAGCAATATCATCTAGATATGCTGCACTATAGGCTTCCAGACCTGTGAGGACTGTATTCACCAACCTCTGAAAAGTGGCAGGTGCATTCTTTAGACCAAAGGGCATCACCACAAATTGATAATGCCCACTAGGGGTTGAGAATGCTGTTTTTGGCTTTGCATCATCAGCTAGTCTGATCTGCCAGTAGCCAGCTGTCAGGTCAAATGTGCTTAGATACTTGGCTGAGGCCAAAGTGTCTATTAGCTCATCTGCCCTAGGTATTGGATGGGCATCAGTCCTAGTGACTGCATTGAGACCCCTGTAGTCCACACAAAACCTCATCTCTCTTTTTCCACCACTGGTGTGAGGTTTTGGCACAAGGACCACTGGACTAGCCCAAGGGCTATCTGAGGGTTCAATAACTCCCAAATGCAACATTTTCTGGACTTCAGTCCTGATACAGTCCCTGACATGGTCAGGTTGCCTATAAATCTTATTTTTAATAGGCAGACTGTCCCCAGTGTCCACTTCATGAGTGCACCAGGTGGTCTGACTGGGTGTCAGTGAAAACATGTGTCTAAACTGATTGAGCACCTGTCTACAATCAGTTTGCTGCTGGGTAGTGAGGCTGCCTGCCAAGGCTACACCATCTACTGACCCATCGTCAGGGTTCTGTGAGAGCAGGTCAGGGAGTGGGTCACTCTCTTCCTCCTGCCCTTCATCAGTAGCCATGAGCAAGCCCATGTCTGCCCTGTCCACATATGGTTTTAACCTGTTGACATGGAGAACCCTGTGGGGACTCCTGGGTGTTCCTAGGTCTACTAAGTAGGTAACCTCACCCTTCTGCTCAACAATGGTGTGGGGTCCACTCCATTTGTCTTGGAGAGCTGCTGGGGCCACTGGCTCCAACACCCACACCTTCTGTCCTGGCTGATAAACAGTCAGTACAGCTCTTTGGTCATGCCAGGCCTTTTGAAGTTCCTGGCTAGCCTCAAGGTTTTTAGTTGCCTTTTTCATATACTCAGCCATCCGGGAGCGGAGACCAAGTACGTAGTCCACTATGTCTTGCTTTGGGGGCTTGAGAGGTAACTCCCATCCTTCCTTCACCAAGCACAGTGGACCCCTGACAGGGTGACCAAACAAAAGTTCAAAAGGGCTGTAGCCAACCCCTTTTGAGGCACCTCCCTGTATGCAAATAAAAGGCAGGGCAAGAGTATGTCCCATCTTCGCCTAAGCTTTTCTGGGAGCCCTTTAATCATGCCCTTCAAGGTTTTGTTGAATCTCTCAACTAAACCATTGCATTGTGGGTGATAGGGTGTGGTGAACTTGTAAGTCACTCCACACTCCTTCCACATTGCTTTTAAGTATCCAGACATAAAGTTTGCACCCCTGTCTGATACAACCTCCTTAGGAAAGCCCACTCTTGAGAAAATTCCCAGGAGGGCCCTTGCCACCACAGGTGCTGTAGTGGTCCTAAGGGGAATAGCCTCTGGGTACCTGGTGGCATGATCCGCTACCACCAGGATAAACCTGTGCCCAGATGCTGTTTGGGGATCCATGGGACCAACAATGTCAATCCCCACCCTTTCAAAGGGAACCCCCACCACAGGTAGTGGTATCAGGGGGCCTTTGTAGTGCCACCTGCCTTGCCACTGGCCTGGCAGGTTACACAGGAGCGACAAAACTCCTTGGTGTCTTCAGACATGTGGGGCCAGTGAAAGTGAGGGACAATTCTGTCCCAAGTCTTATTCTGGCCCAGGTGACCTGCTAAGGGAATATCATGGGCTAGGGCCAATAGGAAGCCCCTGAACTTCAGAGGTATAACCAACCTCCTGGTAGCACCAGGCTTGGGGTCTCTACACTCTGAGTACAAGAGTCCATCATCCCAATACACAGTATGGGGACCACTAGCTTTCCCAGCAGCCTCAGCAGCAGCTTGCTGTCTGAGGGGTTCAAGGGAGGGGCAGCTCTGCTGCTCCTGGCTCAGATCTGCCCTGGAAGGTCCCCCTGTCCCCAAGAACTCAACCTGTTCAGGTTCAAGCTCCTCTGGGACAGTTCCTTCCTCAGGACTGAGATCATCCCCTCAAGGGACTGATCTTCCTTCTGAGCCAAGGGGGAAGGCACTGCCTTTACCCTACTACTCCTCCTCTTGGAAGACACTTGGTACATTATTCCAGAATCCAAGGCCTGTTCAGTGCTAGACATTTTGGCTTGTGACCTGGTCACAGCAAACACATCTGCAGGGATCCCCAGCATTTCTGCATGGGTCCTGAGCTCCACTTCTGCCCAAGCTGAAGTTTCTAAGTCATTGCCAAGCAAGCATTCAACTGGTAGGTCTGCACTTACCACAACCTTCTTAAGGCCAGTTACCCCTCTCCAGGAGAAGTTAACAACTGCCAGAGTATGGTCTGTTCTGACATTGCTAGCATTGGTCACTTGGTACATCTCACCAAGTATAACTTGCCCAGGATTCACAAGGTCTTGTGTCACCATGGTGACACTTGCCCCTGTGTCCCTAAATGCCAAAGCCTCTCGTCCATTGATTAAAGGCTGTTGTCTGTACTTGCCCAGATTACTGGGACTCATAGAGGAGGTCATATCCATGCCTCCATCACAGAGTAAGACAGCCTGAGTGAGTTCTCTGACTAGGTCAGAGCCCATCTCAGTACCCAGGGTCAACCCTACTAAACCCTTGGTTGTAGTACTCCCACCACCAACTGTAACAGCACTAGGGGGAGCAGGTGCCTTACGGGCATTGGTGGGGGCTGGAGTCGAGTCTTTGGACTTGGTGCAATCACTGGTCCAGTGGGTCTTTTGCTTACAGACCTTGCACCATGGTTTTCTTTGGCCTTTCCCTTTTGTAGACTGTGAATCCCCACCTGAAGAAGATTTTTGGGGGCCTTGTGAAGACTTTTGATCTTTACCCTTCTCCCCACCCTTATCAGAGTTCTTAGAATCTTGCTTCTTAGGGTCACCACCTTGGTTCTGTACCTTCTGCCTCACCCTGGTTCTGACCCATTTGTCTGCCTTCTTTCCCAATTCTTGGGGAGAGGTCAGATCAGAGTCCACCAGGTACTGATGCAACAGCTGATTTTGACAGTTATTAAGAATCTGCTCCCTCATTATCAGATTGTACAATCCTGTGAAGTCACACACCTTACTGCCCATCAACCAGCCTTCCAGAGCCTTAGCAGAACAATCCACATAGTCTACCCAGTCTTGAGTCTGTGCTTTTTGGGCATCTCTGAACTTTAACCTGTATTGTTCAGTGGTTAGGCCAAACCCATCAATAAGAGCACTCTTCAAGACCTTGTAATTATCAGCATCCTCTTCTCTTACAGTGAGGAGCTTGTCTCTACCTTTGTCTGCAAAGGAGAGCCACAAGATTGCTGCCCACTGCCCTTGAAGGACCTTCTGTACTTTACAGGCCCTCTCTAGAGCAGTTATCCATTTGTGGATGTCATCCCCACTCTGGTAGGGAGGGACAATCTTGCTCAGGTTTCTATGGTCATAAGACCTTTCCCTATCTCTAGGGATATTGCTGCCACCATGGGACTCTAGTCCCAACTGTTTTCTCTCTTTGTAGAGATCTAGGGACTCCCTGTCTAGAGCCAATTGCTGCTTTCTGAGTTCAAGCTGGGCTTGCTCATACTGAATCAGCCTCTTTCTCCTCTCATGAGAGGATTCCCTCCTATGAGAGGAGACAGAGGTCCCTATTTAGGTGTCAGAGTGGTTAGACTCCTGAGAAGGAGATCTAGACCTTCTAGGCACACTCATAATCCTTCCTGGGGGACAAAGTGGAGGTCATTCTGATCCTCCTCTTCCTCTTCCACAGGAGGGATTGGGTTTTCCAGGTCAGGGTCATTGTCACCCTCCTGGTCAGTTCCAGAGGGGGGTTGGGGGTGTTGCTACCCCTGGCCCCATCCTCATCTTCTGCCCCACCCTCTGCACCTGCCCCTTCAGTCCCTAAGGGCCTGTTGAGGTCATCAGCCAGTAACATCTCTCTCAGATGTTGGGTGGTGGGACTTTGGCCTGTCTTCAGTTTCCTCACATTGCATATTGCTCTCAATTCCAAGAATGGGAGTGTATCATACTTGGAGGGAAGAAGCCCAGTGGCTTCTGGCAAGGACTCTCTGGGTCCTGGCTTTGAAGACATCACTAGTGAGGTGTGGTGTATGCACTACCTACTCTAGTGTGGCCTACTAAACTCTCTTGAGTTGTAGAAAGGGTGTGCTATCCCTTAACACACAACTCTAAGTTCAGTAGAACTTACTGGATACTAAGCTTAATTTATATGTACCTTAGGTACCTTTAGTGGTTTTCAGTTGATCAATTCAATTGAGATTATCTGGTAAAACAATAGCAAGCTGGAATCCCACATGCTGCACACCAATGTGAGAAGTTGGCCTGGTATATGCTGTCCACTAATTATAGTGGGCACCTTGCACCAGTCCAAACAACCCCTTATTGGAGATAGGTTAAAGACAACCTTTATTGAAAGCTATCCTAGTGGTAGCTATGGAGAGCAGCCTTCAGGCTAAGTCTTGAAGGAATGTAAAGCAGCTTGTTTTACCAGTCTATAATCTCTTGAGTGATCAAATGAAAGAGCACCACACCAGGTATATATTCAAAATATATGTATTTATTACTAAACACACCCCTCTAGTCTCTTTATGAGGCTAGAGTTCGAAGTACATAAGTTATAAGTTATTTAAACACAGTAATAGCACAAATACACGTTTGGGCCCTGGGGCGTACCAAACCATATACCAATAAAGTGGTATAAGAACCACGACTAAGCTAGACACTAGGCCTAGAGCCTCTAGAAGTGCTTGGACCACAAGGAACCACCCAAGGTAGTGACACAGGGGACCCACGGGGGACGCGTGCAGTGTAGTAACACAGCCGCGAATCGCCATTAACTTCTATGGAGAATGTCGCGGTTTGGAATTTAAAGAAAAGGGACACTTAAAGAAGGACTTGGAGCAAACCCTTTGAGAACTAGGTCGTTCTAGAGTCTCTACCCACGGGAGCACCGGAGTACTCTTGTTACCTCACCCAGGGAAGCCGGGTGCATAGGTGCCTTTCGGGGTCGGGTTTCGTCGTCGATTTGAATGGCGATCTGCTGCAAAGTGCTGCTGGCGACCAAGTGAAAAGTGTCCGGGTGGATCCAAGGGTGGATCGGAGATCTGAAGAACCTGAAAGCAGAGGGGACAGAGTCTGGGTCACTAGCCAGTGACCAGGAAGGCGATGAGCAGATGCCCACCGATGTCGAGTGCTTCAGGTAGGTTGACGGTCGTCTTGACTCTTCAGCCACGAGGTCCAGGAGGCGTTGTCGGTGACCAGGAGCAGGATTTGGGCTGATACACGATGTCTGTCAAGTGCTGAGGTGTCGGCGACCGGATTGGACCCAACAAGCCTTGGCAACGGCAAGTCTCGATGAAGATGAAGATTGACGATTGTGCAGACCAGCAAGGTCTGAGGAACTCACCCAGCAAGGGTAAGTGAGGGCAAGCCTGGAGCAACCAGGGAGCCCAAGTAGAAAAAGATTGGCCTTCGTGAAGGGCTACTAGCCAACGGGCTAGCAACCGCAAAGGAGCCTCAAGACGGTGCACGGGGAGCTGGCTCACAGGACACTCGTGGAGTGGAGGCCAGTGATCTTCGGTGCAGTTGGTGCTGGAGGCTAGGGCTACTCGGAGCCCAAAGCACGACTTCGTGGGAGACCCAGAAGAGGATGCACTTGCAAATGCATGCAGTGTCCAGGGGTCACGGTTCCACGTTACCCACGACAGCTACGGGCCTCAGCTTTGCTGGGGACTCAGGGCAGCCTCGGGGAAGTCTTGAAATCTACCTCTGGTGATGCAAAGACTTCGGCGTCCGACGCCAGCTTAGGCGATGCAGACCGGACAATTGCTTCTTTGGTGCCTGCCAAGCAGGGGAGTCACTCCTTGACCCCAAGGGAGATTCTTCTGTCCTCTAATCTTTAAGTAGAGCGTCGAAGGTCCAGGATTCTGTGTCAGAGTTTCGTCCAGGGATAATCTAAAGTCCTAAGGACTGGGTTCCTATACTTATACTAAGTTTAGGGGTTGGACTTACTCTGTGGCCCCACCTATGGGTGGGTCAGGGCAGAGGGGTGGCTACACCCCTTTCCCTTTGTCCAGTTCGCGCCAAAGCAGGGGCTGCAAGCCCCTGATCCGGTTTGAACTGGGGTATGCACAGGGACACCAAATGTGCCCCCAGTGCAGGACTTCAAAGCACCCGAGAGTGCTCCCGCCCAGCCCCAATACACACTATCCTGTCTGGGGAGGTGGTCACACCTCCCTGGGACAGGAAACCTATTGTCCAGGCCTCCCCTGCCGGAGTTTCGGTCAGCAGCAGGAGGCCAGACTTGTGTCTGTGGCAGCAGCATCCATTTTGTGATGCCAGGGCTTTAGAAAGAAGTTACCGGGCAAGCCAGGGTTAACATGTCTCTCCCTCTAGAAGGGTGGAATACTACCCCCGCCGACAGAATTGGCGGGGGGTAGTATTCCAAGATGTTTGACACCAAACACGACATGTTTCGGTGCAGCCATTCCAAAGTTAGCATTTAACGCGAGGTTATAATGCGCTTAAGAGTATATGGTCAGGCTGCACTACAAACAGCATCAGAGAAGGGTCTCCGAACGCTGCAGAGGGGCCCTGCTCATGCAGGGGCACCCTCTCACATAGGAACCACGCACTCTGCCTTCAGGATTGATAAGGCCTGCCATAGGAGTGACTTATAGGTTTATATGTGTGTATGTATACAGTGATATAGGTAGCCTATATCACAGTAAGGGGTGCATGCACCACCTTACCCAGGCTGCAGTAGCAGACATGTGGTGTCAGTTTGGATGGCCTTCCAGGGGTGGCACAATACATGCTGCAGCCCCTGGTAGGCCTCTGAGGTACCTATGCCCTGGGTACATAGTATACCATATACTAGGGACTTATAAGGGCACTCCAGATTCCAATCAGAGATGTGCCTAAGGCACATGGAAACCATTTTAGAGAGGAAGCAGCTAGGCTGGGGTTCTGATTAGCAGGGCCCCAGCCAGACTAAGGTCGAAAAACAGTGAAGCATCAGCAAAAAGTGGGGGTACCCATGTGAAGCAGATCCTACTCTCCTACACCCATCCCTGTGAAGATGGCTACCTACCTGTTAGGTGGTGGGGGAGCGTTCAATGGCTGACACATGCTTCTGGGTGGGGTGCTCCATCCTGCTGAGGGGTGGGAGAGGGGGGGCCTGTTGGGAGTTGTAGTGCTGTCTCCAGATACACATTCCCCATCCCTGTGAAGATGGCTACCTACCTGTTAGGTGGTGGGGGAGCGTTCAATGGCTGACACATGCTTCTGGGTGGGGTGCTCCATCCTGCTGAGGGGTGGGAGAGGGGGCCTGTTGGGAGTTGTAGTGCTGCCTCCAGATACACATTCCCCATCCCTGTGAAGATGGCTACCTACCTGTTAGGTGGTGGGGGAGCGTTCAATGGCTGACACATGCTTCTGGGTGGGGTGCTCCATCCTGCTGAGGGGTGGGAGAGGGGGGCCTGTTGGGAGTTGTAGTGCTGCCTCCAGATACACATTCCCCATCCCTGTGAAGATGGCTACCTACCTGTTAGGTGGTGGGGGAGCGTTCAATGGCTGACACATGCTTCTGGGTGGGGTGCTCCATCCTGCTGAGGGGTGGGAGAGGGGGCCTGTTGGGAGTTGTAGTGCTGCCTCCAGATACACATTCCCCATCCCTGTGAAGATGGCTACCTACCTGTTAGGTGGTGGGGGAGCGTTCAATGGCTGACACATGCTTCTGGGTGGGGTGCTCCATCCTGCTGAGGGGTGGGAGAGGGGGGCCTGTTGGGAGTTGTAGTGCTACCTCCAGATACACATTCCCCATCCCTGTGAAGATGGCTACCTACCTGTTAGGTGGTGGGGGAGCGTTCAATGGCTGACACATGCTTCTGGGTGGGGTGCTCCATCCTGCTGAGGGGTGGGAGAGGGGGCCTGTTGGGAGTTGTAGTGCTGCCTCCAGATACACATTCCCCATCCCTGTGAAGATGGCTACCTACCTGTTAGGTGGTGGGGGAGCGTTCAATGGCTGACACATGCTTCTGGGTGGGGTGCTCCATCCTGCTGAGGGGTGGGAGAGGGGGCCTGTTGGGAGTTGTAGTGCTGCCTCCAGATACACATTCCCCATCCCTGTGAAGATGGCTACCTACCTGTTAGGTGGAGGGGAGCGTTCAATGGCTGACACATGCTTCTGGGTGTGGTGCTCCATCCTGCTGAGGGGTGGGAGATGGGGGCCTGGTGTGTGTTGTAGTGCTTTTTGTCTGTACACATGCATCCCAGTTGGTTTTGTTTAGCTTTGTGCTTTTTCAGGTTGAGTGGTGGTTACATTAGTGTGACCTGTTTTGGGTATTGTGGGTCAGACGAATGTCCTTTGGCCTAGGGGTTGTAGGTTTGAATTTGTGCAAGACGGTACATGGCAATGTGATGATATACATTGGTTTGTACTTACCAGCTTCCAGTCCCCCGCGGATTCCTTCAAGACTCTCTGGATGTAGGATTCCAAGGACCTTCTCCTCCCACGGACTGTATGGTTTGGGTGGGATGGGAGTGCCTCCACCAGTCCCGTCAGCCAGCTGACGGTTCTTGGCCCTCTTCCTCTTCACCACGGTCTTCAGGTCATGCCACCGCTTCTGTATTTCCTGCTTGTTGCGGGGGTGGTCCCTACTGCATTGACCTTATTGACTATCCTCACCCACATTTGGGTTCTTGTGGCTAATGGGGTGTGTTGGACCATGTTGCCATAGAGTTGTGGTTCAACTCTTATTATCTCATCTACCATGACTGCAAGCTCTGCATCAGTGAATTTTGGCATTTTGTGTGGTGCCATGGTGTGTGCTGTGCAGATGTTCTGTGGTGCAGTTGTGTGGGTGTTGTGGGTGTTGTGGGTGGTGTAGGTGGTGTGTGTGTTGTGGTGGTGCTGTGTGCAGGTTTGCCTCTCCTTTGTTCTCTGGGGTTGGGACCTTCAGTTGTGGAGTGTAGCAAAGGATTGTGGTCAGGGAGGGGCTGGTTTTATGCTCGGCTATGGGGGGTGTGGCAAGCTGGTATGTTGCTGTCAGGTGTGTTGTGTGTGTTGTCCTGTGATTGGTTATTTTGACATTTCTGGGGCTGCTGTCATTGGGCACTTTTGGTTTGTATTGGGACAGGTCTACTTCAGTGTGTGCATTGTTTGTATTTTTTTTCGTGTTTTTTCTACGTCCGCCATTTTTTTTGCGGATCCTCCGCAGCGGTTCCTCGGCAGCGGTGGCTATGCTGCAGCCCTTCCGCCGCCTATCGGATTCATCACTGTCCGCGCACGATGCGGTCGGATTCATAGGTAGGTACCATGGTGGTAGCGGTGATGTCATAATGTCACGGGCGGTTACTCCGTGTGCATGTCGGCGGTCTTGGCTTTTCCGCTGAGTATCCGGCCGTTGCGGTCGGATTTTCAGCTGGTCCGGCGAGTGCGGGCAGTTTTTCGTTGTCTCCCGCCGCCGCGGACGGATTATTGTGCCGGTTCATCGTAATGTATCCGGCGTTTTTCCCGTTGGCCATGCGGGCGGTTTTTTGCCGCTACCATGGCGGTCGGTATGTTTTTCCGACCGCCATCGTAATCGACCCCTTAATATTGACTGGAGTGGGAATAGTAATTTTATATGTTTAGTGTCCAGCATCTTCCCTGACTTAATACTTACTGGAGTGGGAATAGTAATTGTTATATGTTTAGTGTCCAGCACCTTCTCTGAATTACTAATTAGTGGAGTGGGAATAGTAATTTTAATTCGTTCAATGTAAAGTAGTTTTTATTATTTAATGTATACTGTATTGGGAATAGTAAATTATATATGGTTAATGTTTTGTATTTTTTATTACTAAATTTTAAGTGTAGTGGGAAGAGTAAATTATATATTGTTTAAGTTTACCACCTTCAATGAATATTGTTTAAATGTATTGGGAATAGTTGGTGATGTTTGTTTATGTAGAAATATATTTTTAGAATTATTTATAATTTATATAAAATACTTATATAACAAATATGTTATTTGATGTGTATTTATTTATTTTATATAAAGAGTTGTAGGAAACTTACTGTATGTGTTTTTATATGTGAAGGAATATAAATGTATTTTATTATGTGTAGTGAAAATGAATTTGTCTTGTGTAAGTGATGTATAGTTTATAATTTTCTAGTAAAAAAACCAATGTTAATTAAAATGGTACATTTATCAAATTAATATATTTAAGTAAAATATTTAATAATAAGATATACATATAAAAATAAATTAGACTTTTTTATATTCAAATTTTTGTATTTTTGTATAAGTAGATAGAAAGAGAAACATTTTTTTATTTTATTTATACAATGGAATAGACATTATTAAATATACATAAAATATGTCAATTTTTATTGAAGGAACATAAATTATTTTACATACATTTATTCGTTAATTGAATTTTTTAAGGGAAAAAAAATGTTATGTCATTATTTTACAACATTTGTAACATTGTAATATATGTATACAAATTATATAACCATTTTTGGCATATATATACAGAAAGTAAAGCATTGTATGTTTATTTATTATTTAATATTGTAACATTATAATGTTGTAGTAAATATTGTTTATCATTTACAAATAATTAGCACTTTATTACATGTAAATATATTTTTAATTAATATTATTAGTATATAAAATATTAATAATATTAATTATCACATTGCTGTATTGAATGAATTTTTTTTTTAAACAGGTAAGTTTTATTTAACAATTTTACATAATTAATATGTATTTTTTATAATTTTTATCATTACAAAAAAACATATACAATTATAATAATAATAAATATATTTTTATATTAATTATTATTATAACTTTACAAAGTATAATACATTATATAGTAATTTTTAAATATACAGACAATTGTGTACAACATAAGAAAAATATATGTGAAATTTATACTTTGCTATAATGCTTTTTTTTAACATTATTCATTTTTTAAACCTTTATTTAAGCAGCCATTTTAAGTTTACAGGGACTATTTTGTAACCGCGTACTGTTATTTTGGGTCATTGAGGATCGGAGAAGCTCGCGGTTGGAAGCTGCGTCGCGTCGAGCAAGGTAAGGGAAATTTTACTTATTTTTCTAAGTTAATACTTATGTTTTAGTGTAGTTAGGACCTATATATTGTATTTATAGTTAGGTTATTACGTTTTTGGTGTGCTGTAGTTGTTAGTTATATTTTAGTGAGATGTCGTGAGTTACTGTTTGAGGTGTAGTGTAGACGGACGTTAATATGAGTAAATATGTGTTGTTTTGTTGCTATAAATTCATTTTATTGTATTTAATCAATGTATTTGGGTGTATTTGTGTGGGTGGGTATGCTTTTAATCTTTTTTGCAGATTAATTCTAATCGAGTTTACGTTGGAGACAGAGACGCGTTTTTTTAAATAAAAGAACTGTGTATTAGTTTGTTAAACTAATATTATTATCACAGTTTCTTTTATTTTTCGGTATTTCCTGGAGCGTTTTTTATATTTTTGTATCTTTTTCGGGTTTTTGAGGGTTTACGTAATTTGTATTTCGGAAGGATGGATTTGTATGGGACGTGTTGTATTTTTGCATTTTTTTGGGGCTTTTTTAAACTTTAACATGGATTAACACATAGATGGAAGGATTATTTCTTTTTGGAATACATTTTCTACAGCTACATAAACCGTAAGTGTATTTTATTTTAATTAATTGGGTGGGAAATGTTTTTAAAATTAATTGTGTTTTATAGTATATTTTGATAATTATTATTTATTTGTAAATATATTTTTTTAATTTAAGAAAATATATATGACAAATAAGTAATATTTGTGAAAATATAATATTAATATATGTGTGTAAAGTTTTTGTTTTATGAACGAAAAAAAGTATAATACCTGTGGAACTTTTGTTTATAAAATGCTTTTGGCTATTAGGGATAGGTAATCTAGGCCTCTTGTAGATGGGTATAGGACAACCTGACTTTGCAGTAGCTGAAACATTTTTTTAGTTTGTTTAGTTAATTTGGGACATATTTGAGTTACAGATTGTTCCATCCGTAATTCTTGATAGCTTTGTTCTTTTTGTATAGATTGTAGAAGTTTTTGTAGGGTAGGTTTACCTCTGCTTGTTGTTGCTTGGAAGGCATTATGCCATCCTTCAGCACTATTATTTGTTTTTGCTTCTTTGTTTAAGGTACTTAGGTACACGTTCCACCAAGGAATGTGGAATTTAGGTTGCCTTCTATGCCCTGATCTATGCAATCTTCCCACCCAGGTGTCCTCAAAGTAGTCTAGTAGTGGGCTTATTTTGTCTTCGTTCCTTTTGTAATAGGGGCTTTCTATTAGAATATTGTAGTGTTCTGCTACATCGGTTACAGGTACATATGCTAGTGCTATTAGATTTTTTATTTGGTAGGCAAAAGTACTGTCTGTAGCATATTGTACACTTAGGGTTGATTTTTGTAGATGTCTCCAGAGACTCTGATTAAAATGATAATAGCAACCCTGAATTGCTGTGTGTGGATAATTTTTTAGTATAGCATTTATCATGGCTATTTTCAAAGTCAATAATTATTTTTGAAGGAAAATAATTATTGCTTTCTTCTTTTATTTTAGTGAGTATATCAATGTAGGTAGTTTGCTGTTTATTTGGTAATAGTGCGTAGATGAATGGAATATTTGAATGTTGGTATAATCCATGTATTGTGTACAGCTGGTAAAATGGTTTTGGACAGACTTTGAAAGTTCCATCCATCATCCAGGTGTCACATTGCTGTAATTTAAGTAAATTGTTTGCAGTAGCAAACATAATTATTCTTTTTTCTGGGCATTTGTTATCAAAAAATATAAATGGTTCTTTACTGTGAGTAATGCTTAATTCTGGTGGAATAACTACTTCTGCAAATGTTTTAGGGGCAGGTATAGTAGTTGTGGTAGCTTTTTTTTGTCTGGCAATTGTTCTTTTTAAAGAAGCTATGGACGGTAATTGTCCTGATGCATGTTGAGGTAATTTTAATAGTTGCTCTTTTAGTATTTGGGTAGTTGGTTTGTCAGTACTAGTGCTTGCTTCTTTTATACTTTCAAGAGCATCTCTAACCTCAATCTCTGTTATGTTTGGGGGTGATTATGTTCTTTTACAGAAATAACAGTAGTTTCCTGAGTAGTAGCTCTTCCATAGCATTTGTTAGAGTAGTATTTGCTACACTTCCAAAATACTTTAAGGCCAATTTGTTTCTAATGTGTATACACATACCCCATATAACATAATAGCATTTTATTTTTTTGTGACATTACAAATTCTGCACCTTCAGTCATGTTGTTTTGTTTTATGCTAGGGAAAATTCAAAAAGAAAATATTTTAATATAATAAATACAACATGTTTATTAAATACTGTTACATCTCAGTGAATATACTTACAATGTTTAGTTTGATGTAAATGAAATTGGTTAGGAAATGATTTCAAGCTTTCTTTTCTATTTTCTTGATGTAATTTCTGTTGAGAAGAGAAAAAACATATTAATAATTTGATTATATTGTTTGTAGATGATAGGCATTTTAGGGGTAAAGGGTTATTTGGGTGGGTATTTAATGTTGTTTAATAATGGAAAATGATATACTTACTTTTTAGTTGTCTTTATTTTGTTAGTAGTTGTAGAATTATTTTGGAAGCTTTTGCTGTTGGCTGTAGAGGAGATAGATAAAAAAGAAAATATATATTAGTGAATAACGTTTTGAAAATATTTTTAAGTCGGTTTGGGAAAAATAGAATATACTTACATTTATTGTTCTTTTATTGGTGAGTATTTTTGAAATAATTTTCTGGCTTTGTAGGATAACTGTAGAGGTGATATAAAAGTAAGGAATGAAAGAATAGTCAATTAGGTTTTAGAAATAATTTTTGTTGCAGGTTAGTAGTATTGTTATATTTTAAAAACAGTTTTACTTACTTAGGGGCACATTACGATACCCGGCGTAAAAAAATCCGCCAGGCATGGAAGCGGCAAAAATCCGCCCGCACACACCGCCTGAACACCGACCACGCCATTATGAGTACACAAACTGAAAACCGCCATCGGCGGAAAAATCATACAAAATACCGCCCGCCATCGTCCGAGTCGGAGTCAAACCGCCCGCCACGGACGGAAACACGCACGACAACACAAAACCGCCCGCCCACACGGCCGACACACCGCACGTGAAATTACGATCGCACCGCCATGAGCGCGGAAAAACAACAAATATACCGCCCGCCAGCGCAAACAACGCCGATGAGAATCGACACGGCAGAAGCCATGGCGCCCACGTACCTGCACAGAAACCATCCGCACACAAAACCAATAGCACACAACATGGCCAACAAGTCCACACAGCAAGGCACGCACAAATACACAAGCACAGTACACATCCCGAAAACACCCCCCGGACAAACAAAAAATACAAAGGCCAGAACACCAGACACAACACACCTGAAAACAACAGACCATGAGGACACACCCACATAGGTGAGTACAAAAGCAGCACTCCCACAGACCACAACCCCTTGCTACATTGCAAACCAGAGAGGAGAGGAGAGGACACAGTGACACAGCAAGGACAGCAGCACACCACAGAAACGCACACATCACAACCACCACCACCACCACCACCACCACCACCAAACACCACCACCACCACCACCAAACACCGGCACCACAAACCCCCTGCACATTACACAACACACACCGCACCAGCACCACAAACATCATGGCACCACAAAGAATGCCCAAGTTCACGCCCATGGAGCTGACGGTCATGGTCGACGAGATCATCAAGGTGTACCCACAAATCTATGGGAACATGGTCCAGCACACACCACTAGCCACCAGAAACAGAATGTGGAACCGGATCGTAGACCAGGTCAATGCAGTCGGGACCCTGCCCAGGAACAGAACCGAGATAAACAAACGTTGGAATGACGTAAAGAGCCTGGTCAAGAAGAAGGAGGGCAAAAACAGAGAGCTGGCTGCCGTCACTGGCGGAGGGAATCCCGCGCTCTTTAAGACCTTCAAAGCGTGGGAGGAGAAGGTGCGAGTCGTAATCCATCCGGAGATCCTCGCCGGATTAGCAGGGGGAGTGGAGGCTGGTAAGTACAAACTAATGTATACCAGCACACCGCTATGTACACACATGCGCAACCACCATGCCACAGCTCCCAGGGACAAACACCCCCATGTCCAGCACACAATACACAACACATCACACGCACATGCAACAGACACTACCACACACAGGCCAAACCGAACAACTGTAAGATGCGTGGGGACATGTGTACACTAAGCCAGCCACGTAACCACCAACAGGTCCCCAAATATGCCAGAAGCGCCACAACGAGCACCCACCACACCCATGTGTCCGCCACAGCTGCACTAACCGACAAGTAACAGGTAAGTGGCAGGAACACGAAGTGCAGTGGGTCGGAGGGGGACAGCTGAAGTACAACACCCACCAGGCCCCCACTCCCACAGACCAGCAAGGTGGAGCACTCCCCACACCCATGTGTCAGGCACAGCTGCACCAACCGACAAGTAACAGGTAAGTGGCAGGAACACAAAGTGCAGTGGGTCGGAGGGGGACAGCTGAAGTACAACACCCACCAGGCCCCCACTCCCACAGACCAGCAAGGTGGAGCACTCCCCACACCCATGTGTCAGGCACAGCTGCACCAACCGACAAGTAACAGGTAAGTGGCAGGAACACAAAGTGCAGTGGGTCGGAGGGGGACAGCCCAAGTACAACACACACCAGTCCCCAGTCCCACAGCACAGCAAGGAGGAGCATCCCCCACACCCCACACCCACGTGTCAGCCACCGCAGTGCACAACGACAGCCGAAAGGCAGACATCACGGTCCACAGCAATCGGTGTCAGTGGGTGTACAGCCACCCCCACGACCCACTACACCCCCCCACCCCCACAGACCTGCAACATGGAGCACCCCCGCTAAGAGCCATGTGGCATCCAGTACAGTGCACGCACGAACAACTTGCAGGTGGGAAACTGGACAGGGCTGGATTACTGGAGGCATGAGGACCATAACACCACCAACACATGGGACATGTCACGTAGCACACGAACACGCAGCACCGCCCACCGTCACGAACAAGTGAACAATGTGCACACGGACATGAACAGCAGACTCACACCCCACATGACCCATCACAGACATAGCAACACCCAAGGAGCCACGTCTGCATGCACAAGCCACACTGAATATAGTCCCACACGGCAGCCACTGTGCAACTTATCACACACAACCGAAACACCATTGAAGTCCTGTCCATGTAGCCCCTACTGCCTGTCAACCACACACCCCACAACTACGCCTATGTAAGACAAACAACACTAGACGCAACAGAGCGGAACAACATAAATGCACACGAACACCACTGAACCCATCAAACACACAGACACACCATGCACATACAACATACCATCCATCCCATCCGTCAGCCCCAGTCTCATGAAAGGCATGTCATCCGCACAGCTGCCACACATACAGCAGTCACGCTAAGACACATGCCCATGCCCAACCATGTGCCAGAAGTCAATTAAGCGCACGACACACTGTGAGCAAAAACACACAACATGGGCCACACCCCCCCCCGAGCACTGCAGTGATGCACATGGCACAGGGCAGCACGCACACCAAGGAGATGGGACAACTGCAATACGTTGGCTGGCACACAACTATCACTCACTCATAACGATGCGTCCAATGCCATTTCCAGTAACCACAACTGACAGCAAATATGCAGGGCATGTCAGGCATGCACACACCTCAGACCATGCACTGTCATGCTGCCACAACACATGTCACGTTCGGCACCCATGGCTCACAGCATGTACCCCAAAAGCATATACCCTCCCAAATGCGAATCTGGGGCATGGCCCCCATGTTGCCATATGCGTTCCTAAGCGTTCCATTTGAACCCCAAAAGCATATTCCCTCCCAAATGCGAATCTGGGGCATGGCCCCCATGTTGCCATATGCGTTCCTAAGCGTTCCATTTGAACCCCAAAAGCATATTCCCTCCCAAATGCGAATCTGGGGCATGGCCCCCATGTTGCCATATGCGTTCCTAAGCGTTCCATTTGAACTCCAAAAGCAAAGTACAAACCAGACCCAGGATGGGCCAGGAGCCCGCATACACCAGAGTCACAATGAGTAGGGGCAAAGCAACACACCCATCGGCATGGCCAATCCGTCCCATGCCACATGTGCACAGCACACAGTCCCATTGCCTAGCACACACACCTACAGATGCCACAGCCACACACTCGCCTCCGGGAAACCCATGTACGAGATTGCACGAACTGCCAATGTCAGACGACTAATACATACTTCGCCAGGTGCAACACAATAACAAATCTCATTCTCTCCACAGGTGACGAACTGCTGGACGCTGGGGATGGAGACAGCAGCCAGCACAGCCAGCCTACAAGCCCCCAACGAGGACACACGGATCTGGAGGATCTGTCCACCTCTTCGGACACGGACCACCAAGCTGGCCCATCTGGCGTGGCAGGGCCCAGCCGCTCCCCAGGACCCCTCCTACCCACCAACCCATCATCCAGGGATGCTGAACAGTCCCAGTCCCCTGCTGCCACTGTCGATGCGGCCACACCCACGGTCATTGCGGCCACTACCACTGCCGCAACCGCCACCATCGCCGCACCGACCACCACCGCCTCCACCACCACCACGTCTTCGCTGGCACCAGCCCCAGCGCAGGTGGTGGCCCGGCCGACTGGATCCACCCTGGGAGCCACAGCGAGGACCGTGGTGAGCAATGTGGCTAGTGGGCAGGCCGGTGGCAGCAGGACTGGTAGGAGGAGCAGGGTCAGGGAAACGCCAGCCTCCCCTGGGAGCCATGCCCTGCCTCAAATGGCCAGAGTCCTTGGGGCCTCTGAAGAGGCCCAAGGACAATGGGCCAGGTCTGCTACTGACACGCGGGAGGTGCTGGGGGTGCTGAGGTCCATGGACGCCCATATGGGCCAATTCGTGTCCCGTATGGACCAACTCGTGGACCTCATGGGCCAGCTGGTGGTGGCGGTGGGGTCACAGGCAAGGCCAGCAACACCACCTCCGCCACCACCTGCTAGGGCGCAGGCTCGGGCAGCAGTGTCCACTTCCCCTGCGTCCACAGCCAGTGAGCACACCTCACCCACCACCAGCAGGTCGCCACCACACACCCCCCTCCCAAACGTGGAAGGGGCCGTCCGAAGAGGAAACAGATCTCCCGGGAGGACTTCGCACGCTCCAGTCGCAAGTGAGGCAGCCAGCCAGCCTTCCGCCAGCCTTCCTTGACCAGCCACTGCATTGACTTGCTCTACGATCCCACTCCACACAGCCATCTGGATGGCATGTGTGTGTTGGACTATGGACATAGAACCAGTGGGTACACCCTGATCATCACGCAGCCATGACCGACAGCTCATTGTCACTGCACGCACCACTTTTGTCATCACCTTACACACAATCACATGTCACAGTTTGTAATAAATGCACCTTTTTCACTAACTGCTGTTTGTGCCCTGTGTCTTTATTGTACGGAATACAACGGCCACCTTGGGCGGAAAGGCACCTGATGCGTGGCATGGAAATGGAATCCGGAGGGCCTGTAGGGACCTAGGGGTGGGAGACAGAACAGGAGCACATTCAATGAGTGTGTCACACACCCATCACACAGTACATGTCAACAACTACAAGCAATGTACACACATCGCACAGAGCAATAGGGCACAATGCCACAGTCACCAACAGTGGCATACTACCCTGGCCATGGAGCGTTGACACACTGCACGCAGTGAACATACGGCCACCCTGACACAGCACACACACACCTGCATAGATACAGACACATCATCCGTCGTACATGGACACTCACCGTCAAGTGAAGTAGCGGGCGATGAGCTGCTGGCGCACATTCCCAGCTTCCTCCTCTCCGCTGTCCACCTCACTCGAGCTGTCCTGGTCTGCGGGCTGGGGCCCTGGTTGATCTCCGTCATCCACAATGAGGGGGATCTGCTTCCGAATGGCCAGATTGTGCAGCATGCAGCACGCCACCACTATCTGGCACACCTTCTGTGGGGAGTACGCCAGTGCACCCTCGGTGCGGTCCAGGCACCTGAACCTGGACTTGAGGAGGCCAAAGGTACGCTCGACCACACGTCTGGTCCTCCCATGTGCCTCATTGTATCGATCGTCTGCTGGGGTGCGAGGATTCCTCAATGGACTGAGCAGCCATGCCCCATTCGGATACGCAGAGTCACCTGGGTGTGAGGGACACAGAGAACCGTTGCTATTCCAACTGGACAGGGGACAGCATCGCACAACCAGCACGCTACACCACTCCACATACTCACCGACAATACAGCCACGATCCTGTTGCAGATTGGCCATCAGTCGTGGCAAGATGCTGTTGCGCATTATGTGTGCGTCATGGGCCGAGCCTGGAAACTTTGCACACACGTGGGTGATCACCATGTCCGCAAGGCACACCACTTGCACATTCAGGGAGTGCGTGTGCTTCCTGTTGCGGTACAGGTGCTCAGTGGCCTGTGGTGGAACAAGGCCAACATGAGTGCAGTCAATGGCTCCCACGACGTGTGGGATTCTGCCAAGGGCATAGAATGCACCCTTCACTGCCGCCAATTCACGAGCCCTGGGGAAGCGGATGTACCTGTTCCGGTACAGCATCATGGCTGCCAGTACATCCCTCAGCACCTTGCTGAACATGGGCTGGGACATCCCTCCTCCACTGCCCACTGTGTGCTGGAATGACCCAGTGGCGAAGAAATGCATGGCGGCCATCACCTTAGCCGTGGGGGTGACAGCAGTCGGATACACCCTGCGGGGACGGAGATGGGGCTCTAACATGGCACACAGTCGATGCAGAGTTGGCCTGTCCAGCCGAAACTTCCTGATTACCTCTGTATCGTCCATGTCCGCCAGCAATTGGTATGGGCGGTCAATGTTCGGTCTCCGCCTGGGTTAAATGGCAGAGGACACATGTCAAAGCAACGCGGCACATAGCAATTTCGCATACACATCACTGACATGACTGAGCAAGCACATGGGCCACAGCCCAGCTGTCAAGCTGGGACGGCACGGCCACAATACACTTACACAGGTCTCCCAACAATGGCAATGGCAAGTGAGACATACCACTGCCATATGCATGCACATGGGGATCTAGGCCCCAATGACTTGCGGGGCGTGCTGATGGGGACTGACTGCATATTCGTCAAGCGGCAACGCCACGGCAACATGAGTGTCTGCTGAGCATGGAACTGCTTCCGAGGCTGGATGAGTATGGCACACGACGACGACGATGTGGGCACGGGCTGAGCGGCCAATACAAGTGGGACCTGTGGCACGAGGGGATATGAGACAGTAGTAGGTGTCAGCACTGCACCCTATGTACAGCACTGTACGGATCACACCTCCCGAAACATTGACTGGTGTCCACATTGACAGCCCCATGCCAAGACGGCTGTGTGCTTGCAGTCACACGTCACAGGTGAGAGGTTACATTGCACGTGCCAGGTGGCAGTCGTACATAGTGGGAGCTGGCATGTGTGTGCATGTGTCTCCTGTTCAGGATCCACCAGATGGGCGCTGACTCTGTACTGACCATTGGACACAGCATGTTCCGTGGAAGGCTTGTGTGTGTGGGATGGTGGCACTGGATGTGCCTCCGTTGGGTGGGGGCCATGCACAGGGCGGGTACGTCGATGATTGCGCATTGTTGGTCACGGTGGGTGCACCAGCTAAGATGTGTTGCCCTGTGTTCAATTCCTATGTCCGCATGATGATGGACTGTGGATGTGGGCAGACTACACATTGGTCGATGTGCTGTCCATATGCATGTGCCTTCACACCAGGCACAGCTGCCCCTGCACATGTGACCCCTGCTGGACTCGCTGCTGGGTCTGTGGAGCTGATGCACCTTCTGCGCGTGGGGCGGACAGCTCTCCTCACTTCCCTCATTGCGCATGTCATGTCTTTGCCGCAGGTGACATGGATCATGGAGGGCCCACATGTACGCGTGGGTAGGCTACACATGATTGTTCACTGGTCGCCACCCCCAGTCAGTGTTTCGAATGGGAAGGTTGTCGTGCTGGTGGTATGTTCGATGTGGCGGATGGGCGGGCCTAGGTGCGGGCTTACATTCCGGACATGGGGGGTAGTTGGATTGGCGACTAGTTGCAGTACACACGGGACACGTCTCTTCCTTTCCACATCTGGGTCATCCCTTGTACTAACTGACAGTGATACAGTCATCTTCGCCCCAGCCCTCATGTCCTCCCCTCGCCCCCCAATATGCATGCTCACCTGCGAGGCTAGCGCTTGCACAGGCAGCCCCAAGCTCGCACCAGAGAGGGCAAGGAGTGCATGTGTGGGTCCAGTTGCACGAGTGGGCTGTCTCAGGGTATGATGTGTGGCGGGACGCCGTCCACCTGCGTGGTGCCTCAAATGGAGACCCGGCCTGCATGGACTATGCATCACAGTCTTCGCCTTCCGGATCCGCCACCTGCGACACCCAGTGGCTGTGGCTGCCCTTGCGGCCATGCCGCGTCCGTCTGTGGCTGATGGCCCACACATTCACTCTTTGGCCTCTCTGGGGAGGGCTCAGGGGTGGTGGCGCACGCGCTTGCACTTAGTCGCAATGGCATGTGGCGTGGTTGGTATGATGGGCAATGGATGGGATGGTGCGAGCCACCTCCCGTGACGTCAGTGCTGCTCGTGCTGTGGTGCGTCCCCCTACACTTCCATTTGACTTTTTGCCATGCTGGACGTTGAGGTTCTATTGCCTGCGTGATATGACCAGGAGGAGCGCGAGGAGACCTCTCACACACCATGCTCCACTGCCATCCCGTGCCCTGTATCGCCTGTGTGGATTGACTATGTTGGGGTTACACCTGGTCGACTGGGGCTGTGTGTGCCTTGTCAAGGGGCATGGCGGGCGCACAACAGGATCCAGCTTGTCCACAGAGGGTGGGCATTCGGTGCGCCTGGTACCGCTTTGTACGTGTGCCCGGCTGCTGTGCACACACGTGTTCACTCCCCCCGACAGGTGTCCTCTCACAATGCCCAGGGAAGCGGTGGTGTACTGTTCATGACCCCTCCCAACACGGCGTGCTCCAACTTGGCATGTGCGCATCTACCCGTCGCACCCACCCACCTGAGCACTGCGTCCATACGACTTCACACGACACATGTGTGTCTTCCACAGTAGTGCTACTCATTTGCGTTGACATCCAATACCAGTGGACTACATGGTCATGTCACGACTGCCGTGTACTTCACATACTCTCATCCTCTCTCATTCGTACTTGTGAAATGAGTCAGCGGAGACAGTTCTGGTTTCAAACATTATATTGAGTCTTCTGTCCTCTGTGATGCAGTATAGTGGACACTACTGGCAGTGGGATACATGTTGAGGATATACTGAGCATGATTACAAATGGGATAGGGTGTGGGGTTACATCTGCTTGGCCAAGGCTGTGCTAATGTACATTTACGTATGGCTGCGGAGCTGCGGACTTTGACACAGACGGTATACATGTAGCCTACCAGACCGCTCGGCATCATGGGCACAGTCCATCTCAGTTCCATGTGACAGGTTTGCTGCGGTTGTTCCTCATGCACGCGTGCATGTGAGATGACATCAGGGCATGTGCTTGCGTGCATGCAGCGGCGTGCCACTTGTTGTTGCACTGTGGTGGTTACTGGACATGTCACAGTCACTGGGGTCGTGTTGTTGTTGTATGCACTTGTCGTCCATGCAAAGGTCCTGGTATGGGATTCCCGGGGCGGGGGTGGGAGGGGTGCAGCACCCACAGACTCCAGGCGACCTATTCATGTCCACTGAGCGGTTTGTGTGTCCATGGGCGCTGGATCCATGTCGTGTCCTGGTTGTTCGTGCAGTTCCGTCCATGTGGGTGCGATACACAGAGCCCATGCCACTGCCTCCCACGATGCATGCGGTGTTCCTGGATGTGATGGGGAACAGTGTGCATGTCCCGGTCATATCCGATGTCATGGCGATGTCGTTGATGGTGTGGTTACAGTTGCCGGTCGTTTGGTATGGCTGTTGTGGTGGTGACTGGCCAGTCCGTGCGGAAGCTAAGCATGGGTGCGGGGTTGGACATCATAGGTCACTCGGGGAACCTGCGTTGTGGTCCGACGTATTTACAGGTTGTCAGGTATGCGATGCCGTCCAGCAGGGCTTCCATGTCATTGGTGGTGTACATGTTTGCCAGCCAATGAAGCGGATGGTGGCTGTCAAGGTGTTGTTCGTAGGTTGTCCCTTGGAGGACCATGATGGGGCATGCTGGGTGACATTCGATGTAGCTGTTCTCGATGATCCGTCGTGTGGAGGCACAGTGGTTCCATTTCAGTGCGCGTGCGATGTTGGCCACATACGCCATGCCCCCATAGGCAGAGCAGGCCCTGTCGTGTGCGTCCAGAGGGAGGAGAGGCATATCTCGACGGGATGCTGGTAGGGACACCTCCGACAGTAGAAGACGGGCATGACGCAGCTGAACAATGTGATGCGGTAAGTCAGTCGGTAACTTACGTTCAGCAGGGACAGGAGATCGCATCCCAATGTATGTATCGTGCTGGTTTGGTACAGCTTGAGCTCTTCGGCGTAGTTGGGTAGGTGTGTTGCGGTTGCCATTTCGCAGCGGTTCGTAGAGGTGGCGTGCTCCGGCTGTGTGTGCAGTCTGCAATGTGCACGCTCCGGGGTTGCTGTGAGCTCTGTGTAGTCGTGGGGAGACAGGACTTGTGTTCTGTTGGCTTGTTTGGAGGACACGGGCCCTCTTCCCACATGCTTCTCAGACAGTTCAAGGTCGGTGCTGTGTGACTCCTTCCAATTAACTTGCATGTGGCCGACATGGGGGAGTGTTTTCTTCTTTCTTCCCCGTCCGTTGTGTGCTTCTGTGATATGCGCTATCTGCCGTGTGGTCAGTCTCCTCGGCATGCCTGTGTTGGTCTATTCTTGGACAATGGCTGTATTCACCGGCTTCTGTCGTAGGGCTGTGGTTTCGGTGTTGGAATGGAAGGTCATTCAGTGCTGTCTGCTCTCCCTTGTGTGGGCGGCAGGCTGCCTTTCCGCTCTGCGTTGGGCCTTGTGTGTGGATGTAATTCTTGGGCCACCTGTTGTCGGTCCCCGGGCTCTTTGGTGTTCCGTTTCATGTGTCTTGTTCATATGTGCAGGGTGGTATGGGTTTTTCAGTGTGGTACTGGCGTTCCTCTTCCCGAAGGGGCCCTGCTTCTCCTAGTTGGTGTTGCCGCCGCTGTGTGCTTCGCGATGTTGGCCACATACGCCATGCCCCCATAGGCAGAGCAGGCCCTGTCGTGTGCGTCCAGAGGGAGGAGTAGTGGTAGCAGGTCAGCCTTCAGACATGCCGGGTTGGAGAGGCATATCTCGACGGGATGCTGGTAGGGACACCTCCGACAGTAGAAGACGGGCATGACGCAGCTGAACAATGTGATGCGGTAAGTCAGTCGGTAACTTACGTTCAGCAGGGACAGGAGATCGCATCCCAATGTATGTATCGTGCTGGTTTGGTACAGCTTGAGCTCTTCGGCGTAGTTGGGTAGGTGTGTTGCGGTTGCCATTTCGCAGCGGTTCGTAGAGGTGGCGTGCTCCGGCTGTGTGTGCAGTCTGCAATGTGCACGCTCCGGGGTTGCTGTGAGCTCTGTGTAGTCGTGGGGAGACAGGACTTGTGTTCTGTTGGCTTGTTTGGAGGACACGGGCCCTCTTCCCACATGCTTCTCAGACAGTTCAAGGTCGGTGCTGTGTGACTCCTTCCAATTAACTTGCATGTGGCCGACATGGGGGAGTGTTTTCTTCTTTCTTCCCCGTCCGTTGTGTGCTTCTGTGATATGCGCTATCTGCCGTGTGGTCGGTCTCCTCGGCATGCCTGTGTTGGTCTATTCTTGGACAATGGCTGTATTCACCGGCTTCTGTCGTAGGGCTGTGGTTTCGGTGTTGGAATGGAAGGTCATTCAGTGCTGTCTGCTCTCCCTTGTGTGGGCGGCAGGCTGCCTTTCCGCTCTGCGTTGGGCCTTGTGTGTGGATGTAATTCTTGGGCCACCTGTTGTCGGTCCCCGGGCTCTTTGGTGTTCCGTTTCATGTGTCTTGTTCATATGTGCAGGGTGGTATGGGTTTTTCAGTGTGGTACTGGCGTTCCTCTTCCCGAAGGGGCCCTGCTTCTCCTAGTTGGTGTTGCCGCCGCTGTGTGCTTCGCCATGTTTGTTACACTGTGGTGTGTCCTGCTGTTGCGTGACTTAACTGACATGTGTGCGTCGGTTGTGTGGCGTTGGGTGTTGTCCGTGAATTGGGCGTTGGGGACATGTCTGTGGCCGGCCTGTCACGTGTCATGTGCGTTCGGGGTGGGGCTGGTGTGTGTGCTGCTTGGTTGTGTCCCTGTGTCTGTGTGCGACGCATGCATGGCGCTGCGGTTGGCCTCTGCGTTGTGCGCATGTGTGGCGGCGTCATCGGCGCTTTGGGGCCGTGACGGGGTGGTTGGTTCCTAGTCCCAGGTGGTGTGTACACATGTGTTCCGCGATGTTGTGATTTGGCCTGTGTGTCATATGTGGATGCAATGGTGGATGTGTAGTGTGCACGCGCTGGTGGGGGGTTGTCCGCTTTATCCGCCCTTGCACTGTGTGCGCTGTTTGCGTGCACTTGTTGTGTGTGTGCCTACCTGCGTCTCCGCGGTACGTTGCGTCCTTGGTGGTGCATCAGCAGAAGCATGGGAAGGGCCTGCAGTGCTGGATTCATGCCCGGGGTGCCGCTTCTTCGTTGTCCGTGCTCTGCTTCCGTGTTTCCGCCTCTCTTTCACGTGCGGTGTCTCTTTGCCGTGGGAGCCGTTTGTTTGCGGCATCGTAATTTATGCGCCGGGCGGGACGTGTTTCGTCGGACGGTGTGTGTCAGTTGTGCTGCGCCGCTACGTGTGCGGGCGCACTTTGATGGCGGACGGTGTTGCTGGCTTGCCGGCGGTGTTTGGCCTGCTTTTCGCATCGTAATTGGGCGGGCGTGTGGACTGCTGCGTGCCGGCGGTAACTGGTGGTTTTTGCATCCGCCAGCACGGCGGTAGTGCTTCCGCCCGCCATCGTAATGGGCCCCTTAGTGCAGTTTTAAATCTCTTTTTTAGTAATGAAAGTTTTCTTTCAGGAAACAGTTGGGCACACTTTCACCTTCTTCTTTATTGTAGTTTTTAAGTGTAAAAGAGATGTATGTCTTTGATGTTTATATAGTGTTTATTTAATTGGTTGCTTTATGTTATTGGTGTATTTTGAAATGTAAGCATTTTATTGGTTGAAGTTAATTGTTTTTATTCTTTTGCCACTTTCTTTCCATATAAGGGAAACGCTAATTAAGAAACTGTTAGTAGAAAGTAAATATTTTATCTTTTTACTTTTTGTAAATAATTTAAATGTTGTTTTTAATGTGAAATAATGCAAGTATTATATATTTTACAGTTTATATTTTATTATTGTAATACGTTTGTTTAGCCAAAATATTTTGTTTTATATATTGATGTGTTTGCAAATTATTTTATTATGTTGTTTAAGTATTTTATATTGTTTTATAATGTGAATTTATATTTGGTGCTAAAGATATATTTAATTGAGCAGTTTTTATATAGTCGATATTTGTAAAAAGTCGATATTATTGATGTCTATATTTTGGTATTCGATATTTTTGTAATGTTGTATGTTATAAAAATTTAAACGATATTTAACGTAACGATATTTAGCATTTCGATATTGTGGTGAACGATATTTTTTATATACGATAGTGTGTACTCGATATTTTTGTATTTTTATAAATAAGTATTGGTAGTAGATATTATTGTAGTCGATATTCTGACGCCGATATTTTGAATATTCGATATTTTTGTAGTCGATATTATGTCAGTGATCCTTCCAAAATACTTTGGGATTTTTCGAGGCGCAAGCCTCCCTTAAATCCTGCCATCTTTTATCATCCCATTTTCACTTTGCTATTTTCTGGGTGCTCTTGTAAGTACATCTTGCTTTTCGAACTACTATAGGATCTCCCGCTTTAATAGCTTCCCCTAAGGCAGTCCGTGCCTCTCGACATTCTTTATCAAACCAACACTCAACTTTCTGACATAAAACCTTTTTGTTTCTACCCTGCTTATAAAAATAAGTGCGCAGATGAGCGAAAAAATGATTATGGGTGTTTGTTATTTGATCTAATGTCTTGTAATTTGCTACCTTATCTTCAAGTTCATTAATAGCGCTATCCAAACCCTTGTTTATACAATCCATCAGATCTGGTGATTCAATAATTTGTGCCCATTTAAGACGTCTCATATCATTAGATGGTATGACGTCACTTAAGGAATTACCAGTTCTTCGTTCTTTGTGTGCCTTGTACCCCCCTAAATCAATAGTCACGCACAATGGGTTATGGTCACTTTCCAACCTATCTATAACTAGCATGTCACTAAGGGTGTGCCATAGTTACAGACTCAACAGCACATAGTCTATTCTGCTAGTGCTGTGTCCATTATTAAAGGTATTAGCCCCAAACATATCTGAGTGTGTACGCCCGTTAACCGCCCTCAGACCCTTTTCCATACAAATAGTGTTAATTTGGATAACCACATCGGTCCACTTCCTTATGGGATATAATTCCAACTTCGGAATGCCCCAGTAATTATCTACTTCCTCCGTATGGTGGCCTCCCTCCTGGGATAGGGGCTCAAACGTCGTGTTGAAATCCCTTGCAACAATGATATTCGGGGCTTCCTGGTTGGAATCAAGGAGAACGTCGAGAGCCGCCAAGACTCCCGACTTCTTCCCTCTAGTACCCCTCACATACTTTCTACCATTTCTACACTGTCCAGAATGCCCCGGATGGATTTCAATAGACAAGGTTGTTTAAATACAGAGAGGCCTCTAAGGTAAATGCCTCCCGTAGTTTTTAGGCCTTAGAAACTGTTCCCTCATTGGAAGGCAAGTATTCCTCAATCTCGTCTCTGATTTCATATTAAAATACCCTGTCCATTAATGCGTTAGATGGAACGTACAGGATCCTATCTCCAGCCTACATGTAACTGGGGAATAATCAGAGAGTGTGCATGGAAGTATGGAAGTCTTAATACATCTAGGACATGCATCTCTGAATATCAACCAGCAGTCAATGCATGATAGCGCATTGTCACCGAGAAATAAAAGAGAAGTCCCCTCGGCCTGGAAATTTAAAACACTGAGGGGCCGATTCCGATCTCGGCCGGTAGGGCTCCGAATCGGATTCGGCTTAACCGGATCCGATTCGGAGCCCTATTTCCCGACCGATCCGTACGCGCGTCCGGGCGAGCGAGTACGATGCGTATTCGCCGACCGACTCGTCCGGGCGTCCCGACCGCTCCGACCGACTCGATCCCGGGTCGAACCGCACCGACCGACTCGCACGGACACTACTCGCACCGCGCAATGGAGACGTTCCCCGGCCGGGTAAGTACGATGCGCGCCGCGAGCAGTCCGACCGAGCCGCGCACTCCGGCTCGAAAGAGCTGTCGGAGCCGTACTTTGGGGGTCCGTGTCGGACCCCTGTACGCGTAGCCGCGCGAGTCGCACACAGGGGGACCCATGGGTCCCCCTACCTGTGCGTGTACGGCGCGAATCGCTTCGACGCGTACACGCTGTAGGGGGCGCACTTGTCCGCATCGCACCCATTGAGTCAATGGGAGCCCGCGTACGCGTTGTACGACAGGCTCCCATTGACTTCAATGGGAGTCCGACCGACTCGAGTCCGATGGCATACGTGCGCATCGTACTCGTTCGGTCGGACTGCATGGGTCCGATTCGGTCGGAAATCTCTCCGGGTCCGGCTCGGTCGGGGAGATTTCCAGCCCGAATCGGAATCGGCCCCTGAATATCTATTAGGGAATCAGTGCATATACTGCAGTTTGAGAAGCTCAGGAAAGTGAGTGGGATGAGGCAGTCAATCTGTCCTTGTCCATATCTCAGGTAGTATTGAAGTCGCTCCATAACATAGTACGATTGTCTAGAGTGTCACATTTTTGTATAGGCTGATTAAAAAAGGATGGAGTGCCTGTACTGGGACCATACACGTTTACCAGCGTCAATCCCTCAGGCCCAATGATACCCTTCATATATTATACCTGCCCCCTGGATTCTCAACAGTAGCAATATGTCTGAAATGTACAAAGGGTTTGATCAGGATTGCAACTCCATACGAGTGCGCAGGATATGAATCAAAGTATCTGTGTGTACCGCACTCTTTGGCCAATCCCATCTCTGTATTGGCAGTGAGGCGAGTCTCCTGTAAATACATCCACCCCGTGCATGCTCCAGCAGTTAAGCGTCTGTTTGGCTTTTTTAGGAATGTTCAGCCCTCTGGTGGTCCATAACATTCATTTGATCACAGTGTTACCAAGGTGCTGTGGACCCATCAGTAATGGTTAACCAGCAGGTTTGTATATTCACAGTGAAATATCTACTCAGAAGGGCACTACATCTGTACTGTAGTCTGTGTTGAGCCCTCTGATTCAAAATAAGAAGCAGAAAGAAGGATACATAGCCTAGTATCCTTTTTATGTGACCATTGGGACTGTATCCCAGTAATCCCAGACCCAACCCACACTTCCAAACCCTCCCTACAAACATCATAAACATAAACGTGTGCCAAAGCATATAGGTTAGGTAATCACCCACAAGATGGCCCCAGTGGTCCAGCCAAGACGCAGTCCATATCGCGTCAAACAATTCCAATTCCATGGTCTAAGTGTTTGCTATCCCCCTCCCAAATCCTAGCATCACTTTATTTCTGACATGTTGCAGAGTTAATTACCACTTTGAGCCATCTGCCATTTCGATGTTTCTAATCCAATGCATGCAGTGTGAAGCAAAAACAGTACCCTTCCCCATCTGGCCTCCTATCTTCTGTCTGGCTGCTCTTTCAGAAATATGCTCTAATAAATGACTACCTCATGCACATCATACATAACAATTGTACAATCCAGGGGAGCTCAGTGTTAATCATTATCATCCGTTCGTTGTGAAGGATCATCTGTACTCAGTCAATCAGGGACCATTGTGTTCTTTTTCAAAAAGCACATCGCCATCTTGGGGTCTGTGTAAAAGAATTGCTTGCTTTTATGTTTAATTTTAAGTCTGGCGGGATATAACATTGCATATTCCAGGACCTGTTTTCCTAAATGGTTCTTCACTGGCAAGAAGGCCTGATGAGCCTCTTGTACGGCAAAGGTGAAATGCGATAATAGGGATATAGTGGAGCCTTCATAGTTCAAATGACGCTTTTTGGGTGCCAGCTTCAGCACAGTGCCCCTCTCCCTGAAATCCAGAACCCTGGCAGTGATGGGGCTGGGAGACCCCCTAAGACTGGTCAAGAGCTCAGTGCCCAAGGGGTGCGCTCAACAACTAACAAAGGGGGCAAATTAGAGATCCTGAGCAGCTCAACCAGCTCATTTCCCACAAATAGACCCATTTTGCAAGTGTTCGATATACAGGTTAGTAGGTAAGAGTGCGCCTCGAGGTCTTCATGCTTTGCAAGTGTGCTAATGCTTTCTATAGCTGCTGTATTGGGCTACTGTGGGCACTCATGCCATCTTCCAGGTTGGATACGCGCCTCTCAGATCCATCTAGGCACTCTGCGAATTTATCGAGTCTTTTGCATGCGGTGAAGAGTCAAGTTTGTGTGCAGGCTCTCTCATCTCTAACAGGAGAGATTTCAAGCTGGTGTCTTCGGAATCACCCTCCAGTGATCCAGCTACCATGGGCACCACCTCTCTCTCTTTCTCGAGGTGGCCTTGCTGTGCCTTTTTGACTCAAGCATGACCTTGGCTTGTCCCTGCTCATTTTTACCCATGGCTGCTCTTGACCAGGGCCCAATAGTTACCCCAAGTCACCAAAGAAAAGGCAGCTGAACTGTATAACAACTCGCTTATCCTCCCTCTTGCCAGTTGGAAGGGGGCATAGGTTTGTAGCTGCGCCAAAGGATACTAGTCAGACCCCAGCTTCATATATATCTTCTCCAGACTCAGCACTGTATTGATGTCAGAAGCCGTGGCATGGTGAGTGAGCCTCTTTCCACCACTGCTGGTGCATCCAAGTAGACCCTTCAGAGAGCGCAGACAGGCGATCCCCCTATAGTGAACCACTCGGGAACTACACAACATTGTAGCCACATACACCTGAAGGGCCGGGCTTGTTCCGCGGGAATAAATAAAGCTGCCGAGGTCACTCGTGACCAGAGCACGTACCAAAGCAACTGTGTGCTGTGTGTACTGTATCATTTAAGGGGCCTACAGGAGTAAGGAGCGGTTACTGGAACGCTCTCCACATTGTGGGCTCCAGGTCCACATACTTGGAAAATAAAGGACGCAGATACACTGGAACGGGCCCAGGGCATGTGCGCCGGGCCCCTTTTATTATCAGGGTCACCTGACCGGTGACGTCTGTGATGGGTGGGTGTAGTGTGTGTACAGCACATTCCTGGAACACTAGAATGTGCCCAGCAGGACACTACATCACTCCCAAACTTTATTGGAAAAGAGATGAACAAGTCCAACCTGTGGGAAAGAACAAACAAACAAAACTCAGCACAACTGAGTCTCTTCAGGCCATCCGCTGGGCAATACTGGATCTCTTGACTGCATGTTCTTGAGGTTTTAGTACACCTTGGCGATGTCGTTCGGAACGGCCTGGTCTCACGGTGTTGGAGACTATTTACATAGTTCAATGTGGGGTGCATCCAGAGCAGTGGTGGAGTCCTCTGCGGAGATCTCTTTGAAGGCGCTCAGGCTCCATGGACGGCCAACCTACAAAGACTAAGGATGACATTGATGGGGGCGTGGCCAAGACCCGAACGGAGATGGCCGCCTAAAGAGGGAGCTCCGTCTTAGCTGATCTCCCCACGTCTATCCGCCACACAAATCCGAATCCCAAAGGTTGGGAAACGCACCGGAACAATAGCGGAGGGCATTGAGCCGCGTAAGAGGGCCGAGCTCCGCTCCCGTGCCAGATACTGCGACCCTCGTGAGAAGAGGGCCCGTGAGCACCGTGAAGCAGAGAGCTCGATTTTAGTGACGGGCCGCTGCAGCGCAACGCGACTTCGGCCTTTACCATCTGAGGCCGCCGGGGCTGACACAGTGCCGTAAGCAGACCGTAAAAGCGGTTGGGACCTGCGGGTGGCGCCGGCTGAGACTGAACCCGGGGATCGACACAGCCTGAAAGGAGAGTTGAGGTGGCAGGAGACCCTACTAATCAAGGCATGGGGCGTGAAGGAGGCGACTGAACACCACATGAGCCAGAGACTGCAGGCACAGTAAAACGCAGGCCTATAGACACATCGAAGCCAGGAGCTCGATTTGCAAGGCAAGCCGACGCAATACATTATGCCCTAAACCTTTTTCCATCCATGCTGGCTGAGACCAGTACAGGGCCGGGGACTGTCTGTGGTGTTGCTGGGACCCATCGGAGGCGCCGAGGGTATTGGGTCCATGTGGTGAGTGTTACTGGAGGATCGACGCAGTCTGGAACACCCGGTTCGAAGGCTCAAGGTACCGAGTGATAGGGAGAGGCGGCAGAAGGCCACCTGGGACTTGTGGGCAGTAGTGGCATGCGGGCCCTCATCACCCTCTGAAAATTTCTATATCCCACTGCGAGGGCGAATCGCTGGAGCCCTGGGTGGCAGCCCTCCCCCATAGATCCGTGGACGCAGGGGTGAGGCGGGGATCGGCTGGGGACGTGTGAAACCCTGGGCACCGGGTAAGCCCAGTAGCTCTGAAAGCAACAACTTGCTGACACACCCTTGCCACAGATAGACAGCGCCCAACTGGGGGTGAAGCAGCTGCAGCACTGCCCCTCCTGCGGCCGCAGGACGTTGGGCAGAAAATCTGGACGCCCGGAGCCCGGGACACGGTGAACGCGTCTCCTCCCGCTCCCTTGCGTGGGTGCTGCTGATTTCCGTGGGTCAGGCGGTGGAGGGCGACAGTGTCCGCGACCAGGCCGCGGCTCAGGCTGGAGCCAAGCTCGGACCGACCAAGGGGCCCAGAGAGTGACACTGAGCAGATATGGAGAAGAGCAAGTCGGCAAGTGCCAGGGGATCTAAGGTGGTGCAGTCAAATAAATTAGATCGCTACACGCTCCCTAAAGAAGTGATCCAACGCCGCCAATCCAGGGACAGCCCCACGAGTGAACAAGTTGGGGAAGACCAGGAACTGTCCCTGAGGGACGTCATGGAGGCCATCTCCAGTGTAAAAACCTCTCTGGAACACAAAATGGACACAATCGCCATAGAGGTGAATCTAATCCGAGCTGATCTGTCTAAACTCAGCGAAAAAGTCAAGCAGGTCGAGATTACCACCTCTAGCTTGGTGGGAGATGTGGCGCAGATCCAAGAGGAGATGCAAGATATGCGATCATTCCGTACGGCGACCGAGTTAAAGCTGGATGATTATGAAGGGCGGCTGCGTCGCAATAACCTACGGATCCTAGGAGTTCCGGAAAAAGCTGAGGGGCAGTCCCCAGACCTCTTTGTGGAGGACCTCATCCTGCAACATCTGCAGCCCAGGGGTCTCAGCAAGTTCTTCGTCATCGAAAGGGCCCACAGGGTCCCCGGAGGTCGCCCCAAGCCCGGGGCTCCTCCTCGCCCGCTGTTGGCTAGAGTTCTGAACTTCCGCGATCGAGATATAATCCTCCAGAATGCCAGAACTCGACCCAACCTCCGCTACGAGAATGCAGACATTTCTTTCTTTCCGGACTTTACACAACGAGTGCAGAGACAGAGGAGGTCCTTCCTCCCTGTTAAACGAACACTGAGAGAAGGTGGTTTCAAGTATGCCATGCTATTCCCGGCACGCCTCCGAGTGGAGGCGGAGGGAAGGGCCTGGTTCTTTGAGCGGCCGGAGGAAGCGGCGGAATGGCTTGACCTACACTCGAATCGTGAGACGGGCGGCGGCGGAGCCGCGGAGGTGGATGCCACTCAGCAGCGTGAGTGACAGGACTAAGAGAGATGTGGGCTCTCCGTGGTGCAGACGCTTTCCTGTGAAGCCTTGGGACAGGTAACGGGCGGAGTGGGGGTCGACCACCAACGTAGTGGCCCCCCGGCCTTCGGCCTATACCCAGAACTGTGGTGCGTGACTCTCTGAGGGACTTTAATAGTCACTAAGTGGGGAAGGTCAGCTAACTGGTATGGCATGACCCTACGTTTTCTACTTTTAGTGTTCATTCAGGGCGACAGGCACTCTGCAGAGTTTTTCATGGGCAGTTCTAAGCTCACAGTGCAGGGAAGCAGGGTGGGGGGTAGTTGGGAGGGGGTCTCACATTTTTATGTTTGTATTGTTTTCGCATTGTTATTCCAATTTTATTTTACAATGGAGGAGTCTGTACTTTTTGAGCTAACTGATGGGTACGCAAGGGGGGGGAAATGTTAGGATATTGAGTTGGAATGTTAACGGACTGGGGGACAAGATCAAGCGTAGTGTAGTCCTCCAGTATATCAAACGACAAGCCCCGGATGTAGTCCTACTACAGGAAACACACCTCATTGGCAACATGTGTAAGGCAATGCACAGATGGGGATACAAAATGTTGGCCCATGCAGGATTCACCTCGGGTTCAAGGGGAGTGGGCATTATGATGAGAAACTCCTTCCCCTAGCTGTGAGCTCCACGTGGGTGGACGACCGGGGCAGGTATGTCGGGGTATCGGGCATGTGGGAGGGGCGTCCCACCACATTTATGTCAATCTACGTACCCCCGGGACTACAGAACACAACCTTTACAGATCTGAGCTCTATCCTGCTCACCATTCCAGAAAGCCACTTGATTATAGGGGTGACTTTAATGCAGTAGTCTCTGGCACATTAGATCGTTATCCCCCGCGAGAGGTGGGGCCCTCTTCTCAATGGTTGCCTGACTTCCTCAATTCCAATGGGCTGGTAGATGGGTGGAGAACATACCATCCGGATCAGCAGCAATACACCTTTCACTCCGGAGCGCACAATAGTCTCTCCCGGTTAGATTATTGCCTGGTTCCGGCAGCACAGGCCCACTGCATACAGGACATCAAACATCTAGCTAGAGGCATTTCAGATCACTCGCCAATATGGACACATATAGCCCTTAGTCACTCCACGGTGGGCAGGCTAGCTTCCATTAACCCCTGGTACCTAAAAAACCCCAAAATCCGGAAAGACCTAGTGAAAGCTATGGATAACTACTTCTTAGATAATGAGGGCTCTGTTTCCTCACCCCAGACACTGTGGGAAGCATTCAAGACGGTAATCCGAGGCCAAGCGCTGTCATTGATCTCTGGAGTTAAGAAAGACAATCACAAAGAAGTGGTTAATATTGAGTCAGAAATTGGTATTCTGGAGGGAGACCTCGAACTTGGAGCAACGCCAGAAAAACTCCACCTGTTGAGCCTGAAACAACATGAATACAAGGCCCTGGTGATGGATAGGGCGAGGGCGCTGAGCAGGGAACAGCTAGGTAGGGTCTATGACCTTGGAGATAAAGCAGGGAAACTTATAGCGTGGCTCGACAAAAAAGAGTATGCGAGCAGGCTTGTGCCGGAACTTAAGATTGCGGGAGAGAATTCCATTACGGAGCCACAGGCCATAGTGGATAGATTTGCCACTCACTTCTCCACTGTATACAAAACAGTAACCCCGCACTCCGAAGAAGACTCTCAGGAATTACTACGTGACATTAGGCTCCCCCGACTCACTTTAGAAGACCGTCAATATATGGACAGTGACTTGACAATAGATGAGATTGGGCAAGCAATCCGCTCCTTAAATTCAGGGAAAGCACTCGGTCCGAATGGACTCCCTATTGAGCTATACAAACTTCGGCCCATACCTGAAGGCCATGTTCGAGGAGGCCAGAGAGGGCGGTGTGCTACCCAGGGAGCAGAGGATCGCGACCATAGTTACAATACACAAAGAGGGCAAGGCCAAAACCGAATGCACATCATACAGACCCATCTCCCTTCTCAATGCCGAGCCCAAAATATTGGCCAAACTATTGGCCACGCGCCTAGCCAAAATAATCAGCGTCTTGGTTCATCCGGACCAATCTGGATTTATGCCCCATAGGAACACGGCACTAAACCTGCGCAGACTACATGGAGTAGTGAGTAGAGCACATACTATTCAAGAGTCAGCTGTGGTCGTGTCCTTGGACGCCACCATGGCATTTGATACTATGGAGTGGCCTTACCTATGGGCAGTCTTAGCTAAAATGGGCTTTGGGCCTAATTTTATCCAATGGGTATGTCTTTTATACAGTGAGCCTCTAGCCCAAGTGGTAGTCAATAACAAACTTTCCGCATCCTTCCCACTTAGCAGGGGAACCCGTCAGGGATGCCCGCTCTCGCCCCTCCTCTTCGCCCTGGCCCTTGAACCGTTTGCAGCTTGGATCCGCGGAGACCCTAGGATAAGAGGACTGAAATGGTCCCCGGACTGGGAGGACCGCATATCCTTGTATGCGGACGACATCCTCCTTTATTTAGCCTCTCCTAAACACTCCGTGGTGGTGGTATTAGACATACTAGAAGTCTTTGGCAGATTTTCTGGCTTCACTGTAAACTGGAGTAAGTCCCTGTTATATGCCCTCAGTGGTGACCCACCCCTCCCCCCGAGGAACTGCCCAATACAGATAAACACCATTGGGTTTAAGTACTTGGGCATATTTGTCTCCCTAGATTCCACACTCCGTTACGAGCGGAATCTCCTTCCACCCCTTCACAGACTCCAGAAGGATATTGCTAGTTGGAAAAACTCCCCTTTCGCTTTTGGGTAGGGCGGCCCTTTTAAAATGATGTCCCTCCCTAGATTCCTGTATATCCTGCAGAACACGCTGGACCCTGTCCCAGCCCACTACTTCAAAGAGATTGAGAATCTCCAGCGAACTCTGATATGGGAGGGAAAACCCCGCATTGCCTTGACTAAGCTTACCTTATCGTGGTACGACGGAGGCATCAGCCTACCCGACATTAAAAAATACTATTGGGCAGCTCACCTGGCTGCCATTAATCACGGCACCTACGGCCGCCCGGATGACCCGGGCTATGCTATGGACAGATGGCTCCTCCCGGGAGGGACGTATGGTAGAGCACTATACTCAAGGTCTAGATGGTTTGCCCTAACCGGCCCCACTGCACATACCGTTCAAGTTTGGCACAGCGCGACTAACTCGCTCGGGTGGGGCAATAAATTGACACTAGCAACTCCATTGTGGGACTCAGAGAGGTTGGGTAGTTTGTGGAAGACGAAAGGGTTTGACAGGTGGGATCTTATAGGAATATCGCGCATAAAAGATATTTGGGGAGCAAGCGGGATCAAGCTCTTTGCTGACCTCCAAAAAGAATGTAAATTGGCAGACACTGAACACTTCCGTTATGTACAAATCCTGCACTCGCTCCGTACGCACATGCCACGAGACACCGTCCCTCCCGACTCTTCACCATTGGAAGATAGAATACTAGACGGGTCACTACCTGAGAAAACTATTTCTCTCATATATAAGAAGTTAATCAATAATGGGGAAGACCTGCTCCAAACACTGCGGGAGAAGTGGACAGGGGACGGGATTGAACTGGATGAGGAAGATTGACAGGAGGCGATATCCTCTCCTAGGGTGGTGGCCATACCAGCGCACCTCAGATTAGTCCAGCTTAAAATCCTACACAGGATCTACATTACTGGGCCCCAGCTATTACATATTGGAGGGGAGACGAGTGGGGAGTGTAGGAGGAACTGTGGACATACGGGAACATTCCTCCATATTCTTTGGGAGTGTCCGGCCATCAGCTCATTCTGGCGCAAGGTTCATGACGCAATCAACACAGTACTCTCGATCTCGCTTCATCCAGAGGTGAGACGTTGCCTCCTGAACATCTGGGAACCCACTGACTTGAATACCGCCCAGACACAATGGTCTACACTGGGATTTATGATAGCGAAAAGGAACATTGCACAGCGGTGGGGCGCAGAGCAGCCTCCCACAATAGAAGCTTGGGAGAGGGATCTAGACTGGTGCATGTATAGGGAAAAAACGGTATACCTAGCCAGGAGTTGCTCCCAAAAAGTGGTCCCATGTATGGGGCCCCTGGAATACATACCGCGGAGAAATATGCTCACCGCCTGTGCTGTTTTGATATTGAAGACCCGCCCTCACCGTAGCATTTCTCATTTCATGTATTCATGTAACACGATTTTGTTCCCCCGTGGTACCTCATGCCCTTAAGTGGTTGACTCCTCTGTAATGTATTATTGCACTATTTTCTGTTTAATAAAAAGAAATATAAAAAAAAAGGATGACATTGATGAATGGAAGACTTCCTTGAATGCCAAGATGCTTCCAGTGCCCGCTGGTGGAGTGGCTTCAGACTACCCTCTCATGCCTGGACACCCCTCTCACTGGAATTTGCTTGAGGGTGTAGAGTGTGTGTACAGCACATTCCTGGAACACTGTAACGTGTCCAGCAGGACACTACATACACTAATCACCTTCTAACCACCACTTACCGGCACATCGAGTCTTCTATATAGTGCTTCCCTCTCTGCATCTCCATATTCCTTCTTAGACCTCTGGCCACACACTTAAGCTGCATCAGTATAGAGTGAATCAGGGACCGCCAGTGTGCCCCCTCCTCCGCTCCCAGTGAGGCAGCACCACAGCCATTTCTCTTTTGGTCTCCTGTTCTCTCCTGCGAGCCCCAATCCATAGGCAGCAGATTCAATGCAGGTGGTAGCTCCACAGCCATTTCCCCATCAGAGCCCCAATCCATAGGTAGCAGATCCAACGGGGGTGGTAGCACCGCAGCTATTTCTCCTTCGGTCTCCTGTTTGCTCCCGCCGGAGCCCCAATCCCTAGGCAGCAGGTCCAACGCAGGCGGTTGGTCTCTCTCTTCAAGATAACTCTCATCATGCATCACCCTAGCAACTCGGGCCCTGAGATTGCGGAGGCTCTTTTAGCGAAAGAGTACTTGTCATATAAGGATTGCTACGCAGATCTGCAGATTTCAGGAGGTCATGGGCAGCATTTATGGATATTTTAGGCGCATTATGAGCTGGGTACTTTGAGCCACTTTATAAAGTGATCACCTTGGACGGAGCTCTCTGCTGCCCCCCTCAAAGTGTGGTCTTGAAGCGAATGTACTTCATAGCAGCTACTATAACAGGCAAAATAGGCACTACTTCGGGTGCTGAAGAATATTATTAAATCCTCTCTTGCCCTCAGACTAGTTCCTTAAACGAGTAGTGGTTCTGCCACAAATATACTACTGTAATACAATCTTTGTCTGTCCCCCCTACAAGGAGGGGATTTCAATAAATGATGAACACAAGGAACTGTCTAAACACTGCTTAAAGAAAAAACAAACCAATTGTACTCATTTGAAATGTGAATAAAGTTTTTATCCAAAAAATCATATCTAAATAAGGAACAGGACATATACACACAAAACACTATAAGACATGCAATTCTACTTCTTGCATGAATAAAGCACAGGTAACGCAAAACAAGAGTGTTCTTACATATACATCACAACATAAACAGAAACCAACATATAGTACATGTAGCACAATAATACATTTAAGCACAGCGTGAGTTTCATAGAAAATGCGCTTTTAAACCAGACCAAGAATGAATCCTTTTAGTGTTTGATGGTCAAGTTGGGCTATTACGCTTGTCAATCTACGTCGACGTTTCGACCCCTTTAGGATTTAGTGTAAGTAAAAAAACATCATCATGGGGTCTTCTTCAGGACTAAACACAATGTCTGTGTGTTGCCTGCATGAAGAAAGAAATGATTGTATTTTGAAAAGAATTCTCGTTTGTGTTAAGACAGTGTTTAAACAGTGTTTAAATGTAATGTTACAGGTGAGAACTCATAAAGCGCTGCTCACCTTTTTGATTGGTCCAACTGATTACCAAAAGAAAGATTGCCATCTCAGCAAGGCGGCTGTTTATATAAATGTGGCGTTCTCCTGTCAAAAATAAATGTATAGGACAGTAAGCACCAGATGGGTGTTTTTAAATATTGCGTGACAAAGGTACTTTTGGGCATAACCACAAATGGACAGTACCTTAGGTTGGAGTTTCCTTTCCTCTCACAGAATTATCCCTGGTTAGTCTGGATGAGGGGCACATTGTGCTCACAAAGGGGTATCTATAATAATATACACAAATCGCCCTTTGGTAAACGTGTTAGATCATATGTGTGGAATTTAAAAAAGATGATCAAAAAATGTATATATAACATGGCCACACTAACCTCCGGCGTCTTGCGCTCGGGGTCATCTGTTTCCGCGTTATACAGTGGGAGGGACTCCGTGATGACAAGCACGTAGGAATTTGCATTCCTAACGTGACTGTTGCACACGAGGACGCCTGCCGGACGCTGACGTTCCATTCGGGAAGCTACTTCAGTCGGAGTGTTTCTTTCACTCCTGAAGGATGTTTCCCGGTTACACTCTGAGCGCAAGTTGCCAGAGGTGAGTTCTTATAAACGGTTCCTTCCCGCTTTTTCCCCATATGACAAAACACGGGCTGATTTGGTTTTTACTTTTATGTCTTTTTATCACAGGGTCCAAGGGAGCAAATTTGCACCTGGACTATATTGATTAACATTTATGGAGGTGGTGAGCCCCTACCTACCTTGAAACTTTCCGGATTAACGCGGAAACATATGACTCCGAGCGCAAGACGCCAGAGGTTAGTGTGGCCATGTTATATATACATTTTTTGATCATCTTTTTTAAATTCCACACATATGATCTAACACGTTTACTAAAGGGCGATTTGTGTATATTATTATGTTATCTTATGTTATGTTAAAATTACTTATAAAGCGCACGTACACCAATTGGTTTCTTGGCGCTGAACTTAAGGAATTGTTGGAGCCCCCTGTATTCAATTGTCTGAAGAACTAGTTGTAAGCTTGGGTGAATAGCCAAGTCTTAAGAAGCCTACGGAACCTTGTGAATTCAGTACAAGTTCTTATGTCCAAAGGAAGAGTGTTCCAAAAACTGGGTGCCAATACCGCAAACCTGCAGCCTCCTATTCCATTCCGTCTGTAGGGAGGGATGGCTAAGAGGTTCTTATGGGCAGAGCGTAGACAACGTGCAGGTAAGTATTTCTGGACAAGTCTGGATATAAATTTTGGGCTAGCACCATACAAAGCTTTAAAAATAAGGCAACCAACCTTGAATGCACATCTTTGTGGAATGGGAAGCCAGTGTGGTTCTTTTAAGGTGGGAGAAATATGTTCCCATCTAGATTGTTGGGATATCAGTCTGGCTGCCTGGTTCTGTACCATTTGCAGTCTCTTGGTGAGGTAGAGTGGTATGCCAAAGTATAGAGAATTGGCATAATCCAGGTGTGCCATAGCTAGGACCACCTGGATTAAGGCTTCCCGTGTAAGTAATCTCCTGATCTTCCTTATTTTCCTAAGTTGAAAAAAAAAGGTGGAAGTTACTGCTCCTATCTGAGCTTTCATGGTGAGATCACTATTGATGATCACTCCCAGACTTTTGGCTGAGGAAGAAGAATTGGGTGGGGAACCCAGTTCACTCGGCCAAAACTATGCATTCCATGGGTTCAGGGGACCACCCAACAGGATCACTTCTGTTTTGTCCGGGTTTAATTTCAGCTGGTTATTATTCATCCAGTCACGAATGTGCAACATTGTTGCCTGGAATTCGAGTATCGACTCAGAGGAATTGTCGATAGAGAACACCAGTTGCATGTCATCTGCGTAGTTGTACGTGCATACTTTCCTGTTCCTAAGGGAATGAAGTAAGGGAAGAAGGTAGAGATTGAATAAATAAGGGGACAGCGAGGAGCCCTGAGGAACTCCACATGTCGTTGCCATTTTAGGTGCAGAAAACTGGGAGAGACGTACTGACTGAGTGCGTTCCTCTAGAAATGACTCAACCCAGCTAGATGCCTTCCCCTTAAAACCGAGTTGTCCTGACACGGTCGATCAGAATACCATGATCGACCGTGTCAAATGCCGCAGACAGGTCTAGTAGCACCAGGACCTGGGGGAGCCCTTGTCAACTTCTTTCCGAAGCGTATCCAGAACAGTAAGTATCACTGCCTCAGTAGAATGAGCTGGGCGGAACCCTGCTTGATTTGGATCAAGATAGTCAGACTGTTCAATAAAGGTACAGAGGCTTTTGGCCACATGGGATTCCAGTATTTTGGCCAAATAAGGGAGCAAGGAGATGGGCCGATAGTTGGTCAGAACCCTAGGGTCCGCACCAGATTTTTTTAGTAGGGGAACCACAGTTGCTTCTTTAAACGCTTTTGGAACACAGCCCTGTGCCAGAGAGTCATTGAGTAGTGCCAAAGCAGGTCCGGGAAAGGTGGTGAAAACTTCTTTTAAAATATGAGGCGGACAGCTATCAGTAGGTGATCCCGACTTTACTTTGGATAGAAGGTCCAAAAGAATCGTACTGTCTATAGCTGGAAATTGTTCAAGGGAGCATGAATTTTCCGGCGCTAAAGGTGAGCCCTCAGGAACAGGGCAACGGGGAATGCTGGCTTTTATTGTGACAATTTTGTCAATGAAGAACGAATTGAGGGAGTTACACAAGACTTGACTGGGTGTAGATTTTAATGTGACTCTATCTGGATTGGATAATTCGTTCACAATGGTAAATATTTCTTTAGACCTGTTAGTAGAGCTCATTATTTTAGAGGAGAAGTAAGCAGCCTTAGCGGAAGAGATTGACTTTTTGTACTCTTTCAATTGGATCAGATAACTCTCTTTTTTGTCTAAAGAGTAACTAGTTCTCCATTTTCTTTCTGATTGACAAAGTGCTAACTTTTGGTTTTGTAAATCGGAAGAGAACCATCTTTGTGCCTCATGACGTCTTACGGAACGTATTGTTTTTAATGGGGCATGTTCATTGCTGGCCATAGTGAGCCATGCTGTCAGATTATCCTCACTTAGATTAAGTGACGTCTGATGGAGGGGGACTGTATTTGCTAATGTGGCATGGAAATGTGTTTTGTTGATCTTGTTCCAGTTCCTAGCTACGGATGTTTTTAGACTTGGAGATTTTACTTTAGCAACATCATTAATAATAAACTGGATTAGGAAATGATCAGACCAAATGCAGGGAGAAACGGTCAGTGCAGATAGTGTGATGTTAGGTGTCCACACCTGGTCCAATGTGTGTCCTTTATTATGTGTTGCCATAGTTATTTGTTGAGTAAGGTTTAGCCCACTAAGAAGGTCGTTCAAGTCTTTGGCATGGAGACCGCCTTGAGTATCATTGGCCCAATAGTTAAAGTCACCAAGCAGCAATATTTTTGCACTGTTGGTGGTTAGCTGAGCCAACTGTTCAGCTAGGGAATGAGGAAACACACAAATTAAAGAAGACGAAGCCGACTCCAGCTTAAGGACTAAGTTATCTACTGAAGGTAGATCAAGTGGAGTTAGGTTTGTAAATTTTAGATCATGGTGAACAATAGCCGCTACTCCCCCACCTATAATCCCTGATGTGCGGTTTGCCTGCAGGATATAGTAGTCGTTAGGGAGGGCTGCTAGAATGTCTGGGGCTGAATTCTGTGACAGCCAAGTTTCCGTTAGGAATAGGATGTCAGGGCGGCTGGAGTCCAGTAAATTGAATATCTCAAGCTGGTGTTTCACCATTGACCGAGTGTTAAGGTAGAAGATAGTGGGTTTAAGATTAGTATGTCTAATCTGTCTTTGTGTAATCGTAGTAACATGAGCAAGGGTGATAATTTCGGGGAAAGTAGCCCTTGCTTCCATGATTCCTTGCTTAATCAATGTAATATTAGTGAGGGGATTGAGTAAATAATTACCAGAGTGCAGAGATTTTTATTCTTGTGCTGAATAAGACCGGGTTTGAACATAATGGCTGGCCCCTGGGCCCGTGCGGGCGCGGACGGGCGCAGACGGGCTTGCCTTAGGCGCGCCCGCTGCGCGCGTCCGCTGTGCGTCCGCACCATCAGGCCTTTTAAGTGCTTTCCGGTGGACAACTAGACCGCGTCCAACCCGGATGGGAATTGCGGCGGAAGTGAGGCAGGGATCAAAGTTAGTGTGTCCGCCCTCCGTTCAAACGGCACGGCAGCCGTGACAGACCGGGTTCGGCACACACCAGGACAAGACTGAGCAGGCTATCAGTTAAAAAAAGGTATTAAAAATATTAGCAGCAATAGATGTTTAAAAAAGCAGCAAAGTCACATCAAATGTTTAAAAAAAAAAAACGTTAGCAGCAGTAAATGTATTTTAAAAGGCAGCACTATCACAATATATTTCCAAGCAGCATACAGATAGAATATTTAACTGGGTACGAGACAGCTGAATGTAGCGAGGCGCCAGCAGGGCTTACTCAAGTCTGCTGCGCGTCTGCACCATCGGGCCTTTTAAGTGCTTTCCGGTGGGCAACTAGACCGCGTCCAGCCCGGATGGGAATTGCGGCGGAAGTGAGGCAGGGATCAAAGTTAGTGTGTCCGCCCTCCATTCAAACGGCATGGCAGCCGTGACGGACCGGGGTCGGCACACACCAGGACAAGACTGAGCAGGCTATCAGTTAAAAAAAGGTATTCAAAATATTAGCAGCAATAGATGTTTAAAAAAGCAGCAAAGTCACACCAAATGATTGTGAGCACAACGTGCCCCTCATCCAGACTAACCAGGGATAATTCTGTGAGAGGAAATGAATCTCCAACCTAAGGTACTGTCCATTTGTGGTTATGCCCAAAAGTACCTTTGTCACTCAATATTTAAAAACACCCATCTGTTGCTTACTGTCCTATACATTTATTTCTGACAGGAGAACGCCACATTTATATAAACAGCCGCCTTGCTGAGACGGCAATCTTTCTTTTGGTAACCAGTTGGACCAATCAAAAAGGTGAGCAGCGATTTATGAGTTCTCACCTGTAACATTACATTTAAACACTGTTTAAACACTGTCTTAACACAAACGAGAATTCTTTTCAAAATACAATCATTTCTTTCTTCATGCAGGCAACACACAGACATTGTGTTTAGTCCTGAAGAAGACCCCATGATGATGTTTTTTTACTTACACTAGATCCTAAAGGGGTCAAAACGTCGACGTAGATTGACAAGCGTAATAGCCCAACTTGACCATCATACACTAAAAGGATTCATTCTTGGTCTGGTTTAAAAGCGCATTTTCTATGAAACTCACGCTGTGCTTAAATGTATTATTGTGCTACATGTACTATATGTTGGTTTCTGTTTATGCTGTGATGTATATGTAAAAGCACTCTTGTTTTGCGTTACCTGTGCTTTATTCATGCAAGAAGTAGAATTGCATGTCTTATAGTGTTTTGTGTGTATATGTCCTGTTCCTTATTTAGATATGATTTTTTGGATAAAAACTTTATTCACATTTCAAATAAGTACAATTGGTTTGTTTTTTCTTCAAGCAGTGTTTAGACAGTTCCTTGTATTCATCATTTATTGAAATCCCCTCCTTGCAGGGGGGACAGACAAAGATTGTATTACAGTTGTATGTTTGTGGCAGAACCACTACTCGTTTAACGAATTGATCCCCAGGTTCTGCACGTAACTGGCTTACCCCATTGTTCTATATCGACTCAGACTAGTTCCAGCCCAATTGAAGCTTGATCTGGTGATTCCTTTTGTCATTAGCCACAACAGGCGTATTTCTTTGCTACCATCTTGCTTGAAGACCCTGTTATCAAACTCCTTAGCTACTTCTTGGAAACAAGGACTTTCTTAAACTATATTCCATCCTGGTCACTCAGCAGCACTGGTGCTGCTGGCAAGCCTAAACAACCTCAATTTAGAAGTAAATTCTTTCAGTTAGTAGCCTTGATTCTTCTTGATCGGTTAGTGGTGTTTAACACTGTTGATGGCATCATGCTGTCGCTGTTGGATAGACTGAGGTCTGCGGACTCTGCCCTGGTGCATGACCATCCGTACCAATTGGTCATCTCCATGCTCCCCATCTCACTGGATTATGGGGTCACTGAGGGATCCTCCATGTTAAAGAAAATCTGTGCACATGCCAATTCCAAATCTGTTATCAATAAAGACAAGCCCTTATCAACCGAATGTGCATAGAGCTGTCCACAAAGAGGCAAGGCACATACACAGGGCTTCGATGGAGATCATCTGATGAGACTGAATCTAACCTTCAAACTGATTCATAAATGGAAAGTTTCAGTGCTGTGCATTCTATTAAAACAATTCTCCCCTATAATGCCAGGCATGAGAGCGAGCCTTTGTATGTTAGAGTTGGGCAGAAACTTGTTAGCGTTGGTTATAATTAAGCAAAGAGATGGCTGCCACTGTTGCAGTTATGCTAAAGTGATATTTTAAATTTCACAAATCCTCCTTCTTGTACAATTTATTGTGCAACCCCAAATCAGATCAATTGTCATTAATTGTTTTACTTTGAGACGTCATCATTAATATATTCAAGTCAACCATAATCAGACTTTTCCACCTATCACCATCATTTTTTGATATTTTTTTTTTAGGTGGGAAAGAAGAATCAGATTATTTATAGTGAAATGGCTAATGGAACATATATACATTCTGAGAAGCATGTATAATAATATCAGGACAATGAAGCCTTCCAGACTAATTTCTATTCCTTTCATTCCCAGTCCCCTAAATATACCCTTTACCCAAGACCAAATGCTCCATCCATTAGGACTAAAGTCATCATTTATCCTGTGTAACACTATAATTATTTAACACTGTAACAAATCTGCTCATGTATGCTTAAGGAAATGTTCGATATAAAATATAACAGCATTCTGATCTGAGAATAGCAGGAACTGAACCCTTAGCAGCCAAAACCAGGAGCCGATCTGTATTACAAAAAGACAGTCCTTTGTGCTTCTAATTGGTCAGAATTTAACCATAAAGATATGGCACAACTTAGCTACAATCAGAATTTCCTGGATTGACAGTCGCACACAGTCCTATCCCATTGATAAGAAACAGGATAGTGAAGAAGCAGACAGTTTAGAATATTTCTCTGGTCAATCTTTTTCAGTGCGAGATATGCAGGAGTGTGTCAGATTGCTGGGACAATGTACGCAATGTAGTCTTTGGGCAACCAGTTTATTTTGCTGCAGATAAAGTAACAGGTTGCACTTGAGAGCGGCTGCAGTAGTGAGGGACTCCTGATGGAAGGTCAAAATAATAGAGGCTGAGTTGGTATTACAGAAATAGAGAAATGAGAACTAGGTCACAATCACCGTGACCCAGGTAGATGCTTTGATTTCAAGTTACACAAACGATTCAACTGGCAGTGTCACCAAGGTAGACAGCAGGGACATGATGCCTTGGTTGGAGAAATGGAAATTACCAATTTTGAGTGGTGTTTAGATAGAAACATTGTCACACTTGCCTGGTGAGTGCCTATGTATGTACAAATCAAGGCATTGTTCTTCATCCTCAAAGGGAACAGGGACCATAAGCATACCACCACCGGTGCAGCAAAAGGAAAGATTTGGGTTCTGCTGACATTCCTCTAGAAACTACAAAAAGGTGTTTTCACTATAGAATTAGGACATCAAGACTGGTAGCAAAAACAAAACAGCCAGGACAACAACACAATAGATTAATGTAGAAGGCTGTTCCTGTCCCAACTAACGTGGTTCTTCAGCACAAGGAGGGGTTTCTGCTACCAACATCCACCAACATTGTTCTCACCAGAATCCCTTGGATTCTCCACACCAGAGTTGGTGAAAGGTCCTTCTTTTTTCTAGGGCAGCCAGCACAGTGCCGTCTTAATGCATGGGCACTCTGGGCAGTTGCCTGGGGGCCCCACGAGCATAGAGGCCCCATGCAGACCAGAATTTATCACTAATTTTCCATTAAACATTTTTATTCATTAGAGTGGTTGTGTAGGCAGGGCCCAGTGCACTGCTTTGCCCGGGACCCTATAATGCATTTAAGATGGCCCTGCATCAGCATGGAACAAACTTCACTAGAGTTACAATCAATTGATTGTTTAGGAAAAAACTGAAAATGTGGCTCTTTAAACAGGAATAGATGGTCTATTTGCACTCTGTATTTGTTGCCTGTGTGCAGAGCACTGGGACACTTCTCGGAGTAACCGTGCGCTATACAAGTTGCCTTTTATTCATTCATTCATTCACCAGGATCCAGATGCTCCTCCTGTGTGCAAGTATAACCTCGGGCAATGCAGCTGGGATCCTCCCAGCAACTTGATACTCAAAGGCAATATGCGAGCATCAAGTGGTCCCTTGACATACGTACTACTCTTAAATGAAATGAAATTAAATTATTTTTATCTTAAGATCTCCACCTAAAGTATAACATTTATAGTTATTTATTATGCATAAAATTATTAAACGTTATGTAATGAATTATTTAAATCAATGTTATTATTTTTTTGAATAATGTACCATTGGTTTTTAATTCAAAAAGGTTATTAAAATATTTTATAATAAACTAATAATTCTAATGCATTTATATATAGTTTTGAAACTTTAAATTACATGTATTTTTTTAAACAGTTAAAATAATTAATGTATTGTAAGATTACTTCTAGTGGGCTTTTATTTTAAGTCCTTGTTTCCATTATTTTCTATGGGAGGATGCAGTACCAGTGCTTGGCCATATGTGGTGCTGGACTTCCTCCAGCTCTGAATAGGAGAACATTTACTTTTGCTGTGGGTCATTTTAGGCTGTAGTAACTATAGAAGTGAAGTTTTTGAACCGCAGTGGGTTTCTCTTTTGTGGGTGGGTGCATGTGCCTACCCAAACCTCTCCTTAGCCCTCACCAAACCCCTCTTATTTCTCCCTTAGGTCCTCAAATTTTGTAGTAAGTTTCCCTCATTTTCCAACCACTCCCCTGCCCCCCACACAATTACTACTAACATATACACCTTAGTATGCAGAGATCACTGCAGTCAGAGTGGCACATAAATGATAGGAGAGGCGGAGGCATAGTCCTCCCCATGTAGGTTGTTGAATAGCATTTTATAGTAGTACTACTAGCATTACTAAATATACTATGAAATGCAGTTTGCGAATCGGTGCCATAGTTTTCAAAGGTGGGCAGCAACCTCCACATCTGCAGGCAAGGTGGAAGTCCTGCCAGAAGTGCAAAAACAACAAGGTGATGGATGGAATGCTAGAAGTAATCTCAGACACTAGCAATCACATGGGCCGCACTCCAGTCCATTGCTTATTGCCCACCATGCCACCTCAGTTTGTACTTAGCCATATGCACAACACTCTTGACATTGATCCAATAGAAACAGTCCAGCCTGAACTGCTGGGCTAGGTACCCCTGAATCAGAACACATGCAACCCAAAACCGGTTTCGCCCTGATTGGAGCTCTTGAGTCAGGTGTAGCTTGGTTCTATACTCGTCACACTTTGGGCATCATTTTCAACAACAACAAGGTGAATAATGGAATGCTTGAATTAATCTCAGTCACTGGCAATTGCTTAGGGACGCACTCCAGTCAATCGTTTTTCACCCACCATGTTGTAATAGTATGTCGATTTGTAGAGTGCTCTAATCACCCGTGAGGGTATCCAGGGAATGAGCACATGTGTAGGCATGTGGTCCTTGCCAAATTATTCAAAGAACCAGGTTTTCAGCTTCTTGCGAAACTCAAGTAGCGAGGAAGAGACTCAGATGTGTTGTGGGAGGTTGTGCCACGATTTGGCTGTGATGTATGGGAACGAGCGACCTTCTGCTCTGTTTTTGTGAATGTGTGTGCGAGTGAGGCTGAGCACAGTTGTCCAGATGGATTGTGAAAGTGTATGCAGTTGTTGAGGTATGCTGGTCCAGTGTCATGTAAGGATTTGTAGGTGTGCGTGAGGAGTTTGAACTGGTTGTGTTTGTGAATGGGGGAGCTAGTGAAGCTCCCGGAGATGAGGTGAGATGTAGGTGCGGCAGGGATAATTGAATGTTAGTCTTGCGGCAGAGTTCAGAATGGTCTGAAGTCTGTTCAGGAACTGCTTGGAGATTACGGTGTACAATGCATTGCTGTAAATCAAGCCTGCTTGTCATGAGTGCTTGTGTGACTGTTCGCCTGGTGTTCGCTGGAAGCCACTTGAAGATTTTCCACAGCATCCACAGGATGTGGAAGTAGGTGGAACTCAATGCGTTGACTTGTGCCGCCACGATGAGCTTGTCCTATAGGAAGATCCCCAGTTTTCCGCATGGTCGGTGGGCGTTGATGTGGGTCCTTGTTCATTGGCCACCAGGTGGGATCTCACAAGGAGTTCCTGTTTCAAAAGACAAATGCTTCTTTTTTTTCTGAGTTGAGTTTCAAGCAGTTGGTTCTCATCCATTCTGCTACCAAGATCATGCAGTTGAGGAAGTTGGTTCTGGTGGAGGGTATCTCGTCTGTCAGGCAGAGGATGAGTTGGGTGTTGTCTGCGTAGGAGATGACGATGATGCCTTGAGATCTAATGATGTTGGTGAGCGGTGCCATGTAGACGTTGAACAGGGTCAGGCTGGGAGATGATCCTTGGGGGACTCTGCATATTATGTTCTTGGCCTAAGATGTGAAACGTGGCAGAATGACTCTTTGGGTTCTTCCAGTAAGGAAGAAGAAGATCCAGTTGAGGGCTGGTCCTTGGATGCCAGTCTTGTGGAGTCTTCTGATGAGTATATTATGGGGGACTGTGTTGTATGCCGCAGAGAGGTCGAGCAGGGTGAGGGCCACTGTTTCTCCTCGGGCTAGGATGGTCCTGATGTTGTTGGTGGCTGCGATAAGTGCAGTTTCTGTGCTGTGGTTCTTTCTGAAGCCTGATTATGTGTTGTCCAGTAGATGGTGGAGATCAAGGTGGTTTGTGCGTTGTTTGTTGATGGTCTTTTCAATCACTTTTCCTAGGTCAGGGAGATAGGACGAAGTTGGCCAGTTGGTTTGGGTCGGTTGATGGTTTCTTGAGGAGGGCATTAACTGCTGTGTGCTTCCAAGCTTCCAGGAAGGTGGCACAGGTGATGGAGGTGTTCAGGGTGTGAGTGAGTGCTGTGCTGATTGGTGATATGCCGAAGTTATAGAAGTTGGGGGGCATAAGTCCGTTGGGGCCCCAGGGTGGATGGTCTTTACTGGTGAGGATATTCCATGCTTTCAGATGGTTGTCTTGATTGGTGAAGGACAGGTTGGCAATGAGTTTGCTGGGGTATGGTTGGTGTATGAAGTTGCTGTAGATGTTCACGAATTTTGCTGTTGAAGAACTTGGATAGGTCATTGCACAGTTCTTGAGAGGGAGTGATGCTGTTGACGGAGGATGTCAGTGTGGTGAATCTTTGATGAGCGAGAAGAGTTCTTTGCTGCTGTTGGGGCTTCCTTCGATGCATTCACCTAGCACTCTTTTCTTGGTATCTCTTAATTGTTCTTATTTTCTAAGTGCAGCTTTGAAGGTGGTTCTGTTTGAGGTTTTGTGACTGGCTCTCCTCTTTCTCTCTAGCTGTTTGCAGTGCCTCTTGGTGTCCCGAAGGTCCTCCATGTACCGGCTGGCTTGCATGTTGGATCTTCTCTGTTTGTTGAGTTTGATAGGTGTGAGGGAGTATGTGCAGTTTTTGATCCAGTTGTTGAAATTGTCAATATCCTTGTTGATGTTGTCTGTAGGGTTAGGTTGGCCCATGCGGAGGGCTTTGAGACAGTCTGATTCAGAGATTTTGCTCCAGCTGCGGCAGAGTAAGCTGACGTTGGTCGTTGCATTGGCTTGCTGTGTGTTGACTTGGAAGTGGATTATGGAGTGGTCGGTCCGTGTGAAAGGTGAGGTCGAGTTGAACTTGATGCCGTCAAAGGTGGTGAAGATGAGTTCCCTCATGTACGTCCCTGTGTGTGGGTTCTGTGATGAGCTGGGTTAGTCCAATATTGTTTGGGCTTTCTAGGAGTGCTGTGGACAGGGTCGGTTCTGTCTTCTAGGTGGTAATTGAGGCCCCAATGGAGTATGAAGGCTTTGGAGTTGATGGTGAGGGGAGCGATGAAGTTGGTGATGAGGTTGGTGAAAGTAGCTTGTGGTCCTGGTGGTCGGTAGACGAGGATTCCGCTTAGGGTGATGTTTTTGGAGATATGCAGCTTGAAGTGTAGATGTTCCATGCATGGAGTTGTGTTCTCTGTGGTCGTTGAGCACTTGACGGTGTATTTGTAGACGATCACATGTCCCCCTCCCGGCTACTGAAGGTGGTCCTGTTGTGCAATCTTTTGTAGTCTGGTGGGATTGCCCTGGCGATATCATGTGCTGATGTAGGGTTTAGCCAGATTTCCGAGATGAAAAGGAGGTCCGGTGTGTTGATGCTAAGCAGGTGCTAGATTTTGGTTGCATGTTTGCTGAGTGAGCGGATGTTGAGTAGCATGCATGTGAGTGAGTCTTGGGCTGCTGGTTTGCTGTTGAGTGACGTGCTGTGTGGATGTGTTGTTGGGTGGCTGGTGCTGCATGAGGGGTGTGGGTAGGTTACTGCAGGTGAAATGACAGTGGGTAGAAGTAAAGGTTCCTACTATAGGTGTGGTGTGGTGCAGGAGCAATACAATACATTTGTAAAGCACACAGTTACCTTCAACAAGCATTTGCAATGCAACAGGTCTCGCATTAGTGAAGGTTTGAGCTATTGGTGTTGCAAATGATAATGTTTGTTAGATTTTATTTTTATCAAACAATATCCCAGCAGTAGCATAAGTAATTTAAAAAATGGAAACATATGCTCAGCCGCAATGGTTCGTTTTATAACTGCATTAAGGATGCAGTACCTTTTGTGGCTAATAGAGATCCATTTATAACTTCACAGGGACACTTAGTAACAGCCTGTGGTACTGCACCCTTTCTTTGCTTTGTGTATTTTTTTTTTATTTGTTATGTTACTGATGGGATACTTTTTGACAAAAAAAAATCTAACAAACATTATTATTTGCAATGCCAATAGCTCAAACATTCAGTAATGCGAGACCTATTGCATTGCAAATGCTTGTTTTGCTTATGGGAGGTGGGGGTGAGCGACACGGGCAACTAAGGAACAAGGCACCACTGATAACAAGTGGGAGGGTGGGAGATAAAGGTCAATGGGGCAAAAAAGTGCACCATGGCACTTTTTTGTTCTTATGGCAAACACGGACAACGGGAGGGTAGAGGGGAAAGAAGCAACACAGACAATGGGGGGACAGGAGGAGGAAGTAGTATCAGACAACGTGGGATTGGGGAGAGAAGGGGAAAAGCAACACAGACAGCAGGGAGTGGAAGGGAAGAAGCTGCATGGTCAATGGTAAAGGGAGGGAAAAAGCAACATGAACAAGGAATGACAGGGGAAGAAGAAAAAGAAAAATACCTCAATCGCAGTGCAATCAGCGGTAGGACTGCAATCACGCTGAAACCCTCAGTACTTTGGCCATGCTCCAGCCAAAAGAAGAGAAAGTGTAGCCGGCAGACGGTGGCCAATTGGAAGTTAGCAAATAAGAATGACGATGAAACCAATGAATGGTAAGCAAAGGATGGGCTTCAAGCCCCTTGTTGTACACAATATTCCTTGCTAATGAGAGCGCATGCACCGCCGCAAGTGAGACCTAAGAATTTGTACACATTCTGCAAATAGAAGCAGTTTTGAACTTGTAATGAAACACTGTATAGATATTTTAAAGGTATGGGTGACTGCATGCACCGAACCACCAGACAAGAAAACAGCCAAAAAAATCTGCCCACACAATGACCTATCAGACTAGCCCTCCTGACAGTGCCAGACTGCCTTGTAGCCCAGACCGACTCTGTAGGTCACAGGTTCAACTCCTCTTAAGGCTAATTCAGCCTTTCATCATTCCAGTGATAGTAAAATAACATTTCCAATAGTAACATTTGTTATTTATGGTATTAAGAACACACACAATGTAATAGGAAGCACTGTATACAAAACATGTTAATATTAGAGCATTCAAACCAACTCTTCCCCAGTCAAAAGCGCACTTCCATTAGTGTGCACATTTGTCGCTTTTCCTGTGTACATTTCCCTATGAGGCTCTATCAGTGTGTTTGTGTGTATGTACCCGTGTGTGTGCGTGCCTGTGTGTGTCTGGCAGTATAGAAATGTGCCTGTTTGGGCCTAGCAGGGTTTAGTATCTGTGTGTCTGTGGGTGTAGTAGTTTGCATGCATCTCTCGGCCTTTGTTTGTGTGTGCCTGTAGGTGTCAATCAGTATCTATGTATGTATCTGAGAATGTTTAGCATTGTATATTTGTGTGTCTGGCAGTGTTTACATGCCTTGGCATGTGTGGCTAGCAATTTGTTTGAATGTGTGCCTGTGTGCATGTGGCAGTGTGTATGTTTGTGGATAGCAGTGTGTATGTGTGTCTCTTGCAATATGTATGTGTGTTTAGCAGTGTTTGTGTTTAGGAGTGTGCATGTATCTGTGCTGAGTGTGATTAGCCGTGTGTACGTCTCTGTGCTTGTGTATGTTTAGCAGAGTATATGTGTGTGTCTAGCACTGTGTACATGACTGTGCATGTGTCTAGCAGTGTGTATATGCATGTACGTGTAGTAGTGTGTGTGTGTTTGTGCGTGCCTAGCAGCTTGTCTGTCTGTGCCCCTGTGTCTAGCAGTGTGTATGTCAGTGTGTGTGACTAAAAGTGTGAATATGGCTGTGCCTGACTTGCAGTGTTTGTGTGTACCTAAGTGTTTTTTTAGATGTGTGTGTGTGTGAATAGCAGTGTAACTATGTGACTATCAACGTGTATGTGTCAGGTGCCTGAGTGTGTCTAGCAGTGTATGTGTTTGTGTCTAATAGGGTGAATATGGCTGTGCCTGAGTTGAAGTGTTTGTGTGTACTAAGTGTTTCTAGCAGTGTGTACGTGTTTAGCAGTGTCTAGCAACGTGAATGTGTCAGGTGCCTGAGTGTGTCTAGCAGTGTATGTGTGTCTGTGTGTGTCTAAAAGTGTGAATATGGCTGTGCCTGTCTAGCAGTGTTTGTGTGTACCCAAGTGTTTCTAGCAGTGTGTGAGTATTTAGCAGTGTACTATGTGTCTAGCAACGTGTATGCGTCAGGTGCCAGAGTATGTCTAGCAGTGTGTCTGATAGTGTGACTATGGCTATGCCTGTCTTGCAGTGTTTGTGTGTACCTAAGTGTTTCTAGCAGCAGGTGTGTGTTTAGCAGTGTAACTATGTGTCTAGCAATGTATATGAGTCAGGTGCCTGAGTGTGTTTTCAGGGGCTCTGAGGTCGTTTCTAGTACAGCTCTCAGATCTGACCAGTAGTCCGTTGCTGCAGCTCGTCGTTCGCTGCTTATAGTGTCTTGCGTGGCTCGAGCCCTTTACGCGCGCCCTGTGTCCCCCACCTACGCACCCACGCCTGGTACATTCACACCCTTGCCCTCTATTCTAGTGTGGCTCAATGGTTAGAGCGGCAGACCCTGATGCAGAGATCTGGCCCGGGACCAGGGTTCAATTCCCTCCTCGGCGGGTCTTGGGCTCAATTCCTCGGACCTGATAATTCTCGCCTCGGTGCCTATTCTAATCATGGGTCCCACTCTGCAACTCTGGGCAATAGCTTGCTTAATCTCCACAACGGCCCCAACAGCGCTGGGATGCCTGGCTTCACCCTGGGGGTGCCCAGGAGTGGACATTTCACAGGGAAAAGCCAGGAAGGGTTCCACAGCGGTATGCGTACAGCGCCAGGACACCCCTTTGGGGATATAAGTGCGCTTTACAAGTACAAATTTCATTTCATTTAATTTCATTTCATTTCATATTCTATGCTCTTACCTTTTCCCAAACACTGCTCCTGCGCGCGTGATGGAACTCTGCTCACGGCCACGTGACGCTGCCTGCCCATGCCCTTCACCACAGGCCCTGACTACAGATTTCTCAGAATAGCCCCCGGAGACAGATAAATAAGCATTGTCACCTCACAAGGGAACATGGCTCGAGGCACTGTCCATGGTTTTGCGCAGTGAAGAAGGCAGCAGCACGCAGCAGGGTCGGATATCTATGCGATCTGGTTGCTCATCCTTGAGACATTACAAGAAACAAGGTGGCTGAAGGAATAGTTAAGTGAATCTCAGCCACTGACGATGCTCCAGCCGCATTTTAGTTCATTGTTTTCCACATCATGGTTTTTCATCCACCGTGACAGAGACCTGCCATATGCAAATCAGTCTCAGCCCTGCTCCAATCAAGACAGCCCAACCCCACTTTCAGGCCAGGTACCCTCCAGATGGACACACAAGCAACACCAGACCAGTTGTGGATGCCACTAGCATGCCATTCTGAGGATGCGGACATGGCACCAGGATTCTGCGTGCCTACAAGAGCTACAAAGAAAACAAACATTGGCACAGTCAATAGGTCTCACCCATAAGTGAACTTTTGGCGTTGGCAATCGGGTGGGAGTAGCGAACGGGGCGGGGAGGGAGAAACAGAGACGAGGTGGGAGAAGAAACAGGGACGGGGTGCGGAGGGGGGAGAAGAAACGGATCAGAGGTCGGGTGGAAGGGAAGAGGTACAATGATCGTACACAGATATTCGAAATCACAGAAAGCAGACACGTACAGTTTTCTGTTATTATTATACATTTGAAATAAGCAATTGCTCTGAACTCAGCGCCAACATTGTTTGGTTTTTTTTGCCTTTAAAGTGCTCTGAAACAACATGTTGGCAGGGCCAACATTATGCAAAGTAATTGTAGTCTAGAACTTGGGGCGAACTGAGGTGAATGAGGACTACAGTTCCCATTATGCACCGGGCTCGTAAATAAAGATCCAGGAGAGGAACTTCATACCCCTGATGTCAATCGTCTATGCCACAGACTACAGTGAATGTCCCGATGACATATTGTTACACATGTCATGGGCTGTAATTTATCGAAATAAGATTTGTCTAGCCAGCTCTGCAAGACATTGAACCGCGAGGCAACTGTGTTTACAAAGATAACTTGTCTGCAGGAGCATCGTACAGCTCCTGCGGCACTCAGACTGGCACTAGCCAGGCCGCCTCTGCCAACTGACCCCACATGCATTAGTCATTAAGCAGCTTTCAACGAAGGTCGGTTCCTCTGGCGGTCTCCCTGCTCTAATGGCTCAGAGAGCCTCCCTTTGTCCTTGCACAGTGGTCACTCTGAGCTTCGGTGGTGGTCCGGAACAAGAGTCAGACTGGGTCACACACACACGGCTTTGTGTAATGTAACTGGGGCTCATGTATATTGCTCCAATACCTTCGGTTCAAGTGTGCGCTAGATAAAACTGCAAAAAAAGGGGGGGATAGGTTAACTCAGTTGTGACTTAAAACACAAGCCCTCATGTTATGGACACAAAACGATAACAAGATGCAAACAGTCTGAACCTGCTATAACACATTTCCTAGAGTGAGACTTCTTGTGATGGGACAGTCGTTGTCACGCACGAGCGCAAAGAAGCCCCCAGCCTACCTCTGTGCGAGCCAAGTATTCTCATGGAACGACTCCCTCTGAATATGCCAACAGTCATTCAGTAAAAACAAATGTTTATATGCATGTGTGTTTGTGGTATTTGCATAGCGCGAACCTCGAAAAAAGGCAGCATGACAATTAGCAGAATAGCTTGCGAAACTACTGCGGGATCTGCATAAACAGCGAGCCAGACTTTTGAAGAGATTACTAAGAAACGGGAGGGGAAGGGATCCCCGCGGCGGACTGCTCTGGTGATTGGCTGGACCTGGCCACAGTGCAATCCAACCCGGCGATAAGCACCTGCGGAGAGCCTTCTTGCGTGAAGCCCACCAGCGTCGAAAAAGGTCTCAAGCACCGGCGCAATTGGAGGAGAAATTCTAACAGCATTACACTGGACTGGGAGGCTGCTGTGGAAGCACAAGAGCAGCAAAGGCATCCATCGCACCTGTGAAGCAGAGAACTTTTTTGAGATTAAGATACAAAATAGCATTTTGGATCCCCGATTTATTCACGCTCATCTTGTATGTTGCCATGCGCAGAAATATTTCCTTTCATGGTTGCGGAACTGTGTTAGTCAGCCACACGAGCGCAAATGACCGGAAATGCGCGTAGGCTGACAGAAACAGATACCAGCACGAAACGATGGGCACGGTGCGCATTATGAACGTAAAGGACCGATGTGGAGGTAAATAGGATGCCCTTCATTATGCCACCTGCAATTACAATATCGCAGGAGCCCTTGTGATCGTGCGAGCGTGCACATTGGCTGTCCAGACGCAAGCTGAAAGACACGCCGTGTGCGTGCCCATGTGCTGTCCGGGCCCAAGCTGAAAGACACGCCGTGCGCGTGCCCATGTGCTGTCCGGGCCCAAGCTGAAAGACACGCCGTGCGCGTGCCCATGTGCTGTCTGGGCCCAAGCTGATGCAGACGCCGTGAGGGTGCACATCGGCTGTCCGGGCGCGAACATGTTTTGTCTCCCTTCGTGCACCAAACCGACAACAATAGTCTCGCCAAGGCGAAGCAGCGCATGCGCTGCGTTCGCTAGGCGAGACCTAAAAAGGGTCCCAGTGTTAGCGTAAAGGATCACCCAGCAAAACCCTAACTGAATTAATGCTAACAGATGTTTATGCAGGAGTCAAATAGTAGGGTTTTTAAAGACTTGCTAAACTGTTTCAGACGGGCTGCTTCTCTGTTCAAGAGGAAATGCATTCCACAACTTAGTTGCCAAGCAAATGAATCATCTGCCTCTACTTCTGGTCTTGTGGATATGGGGGATTTGTAAAAGTTTGAGATTGTTGGATCTCAGAGATCTCTCCTGGACATAAGGCTTTAAACAGCGCCTAAGGTACAGAGGGCCCTTGTTGTTGTAAGCCCTAAAGGCAAAGATCAGTGTGTCTTGACACAAAGGCCTAATGGGGGATCTTGAGAATCAGCCGGGCCGCAGAGTTCTGAATGATTTGGAGACGCTGAATCAAAAAGGTCGGGAGTCCCTAATACAAACTGTTGGAGTTATCTAACTTAGAGGTAATTAAGGCATGGACAATTGTCTAGCAAAGCTCCACAGGGATAAGGCGCTGCATCCTTTTCAGGGACCTAATAGTGAAAGCAGGTGGCAGATAAAGCCTTGATCTGGGACTCGAATGTAAGGTTGGAGTCAAATTTCATCTCAAGGTTTCTTACCACTGGAGAAGGAAGGGGGGAAACACCCATTTCCGACGGCCACCAAAGGCTGCATGAAGAGGTGTGCTTAATAGCAGAGAAAATATTCTCAGTCGTATCTGAATTAAGCTTTAAACAGCTTGCGTTCATCCACTTCACCACTGATTTAAGGCAGAGTTTGAAGGAGCTCAGGGATGTCAGTGCGTTTTCCTGGAAAGCCAAGAGGAGTTGAATGTCATCCGCGTAGGATACAACTCTCACTCCCCATGATTCAACTAATTTCACCAGAGGCTCCAGATATATATTAAAAAGTGTGGGACTGTTGCGACAAGCCCTATTGAACTCCCCATTACAAGGGTTTTGCCTCTGAGGTAAAGGGAGGAAGGAAAACAGCCTGCGAGCCCCTGCTGATGAAGGATTTATGCCATAGTTGGGCTTGGTGTCTATTACCAATCTTTTCAAGTCTCTCCAGCAGAAGAGCGTGAAAAACTGTATTGAATGCTGAGGAGATATCCAGGAGCATTCCCATGACTGGGGTGTTTAAATCTAAATTAAATTTGATGTAGTCAGAGACTTCAAGTAGGGTGGTCTCAATGCTGTAACCAGCTAAGAATCCTGATTGCGAATCATGAAGCAGATGGTTAGACTCCAGAAAGTTTGATAGCTGCCGATTTTATGTTTATCTCAAGAAGGTTTGCAACTATAAGAAAGAGTGAAAAGGGTCTAAAGTTGCCAAAACCCTTGGGGTCGGCTGATGGCTTCTTAAGCAGGGGGAGTAATAGAGCTGGTTTCCAGCTGGAAGAAACCAGATTCCGGTCAAGAGATTAATTGAGCAGTCTATTCAAGCAGGGATTCACCATCTGGGCAGCATGTTTGAGGATGAGGTGTGGCGCAGCGGCCAGGGTGCCTGACTCCGGACCACGGGGTTCACGGTTTGATCCCCGGTGCCGGTGGCAGGTTAGCCCAGCACCATGTGACTCTGGGCAATAGCTCGCTTAATCTTCCCGAGGGCCCCCAGCGCCAGGACACCTCTCCGGAGGTAGCTGTGTGCTTTACAAATGCTGGTGTTTGGTGTTTCATGACAGGGGGGGAGGGGTCAAGAGGAGAACCAGACTTACAATTTGCGAGTTCTGTTGCAAATACCTCATATGTGTTGGGAGCAAAATTAGACAGTAATGGACCGGAAAAGGCCTGTGACGTTGCCTCTTGATTAGTGGAGCTCTGTACTGGAAATTGCTCATATATGGCTTGGATTTTCCTATAAAAGAAGCACGAGAGGCCCTCGCAAAGCTCCATAGAAGGGGTGAGGATGTTTTTAGTTGCCATGGGGGAGAGAAAAGAGTTGGCCAATTTAAACAACTCACGAGGTATGTATGCAGCCCCTGAAATGGACGTGGCAATGAATGATTTCTGGGCCATCCGAATAGCCGCATGGTATTTTTTGAGAGTGGTCCGATAGATCAATTTAGTTATCCCTTGTCATATTTAGACCTCCATTGCCTTTCCAATCTTTTACATAGTGATTTCTCTGCCTTAAGGGCAGCAGAGAACCAAGGCGCAGAGTGTTAAGCTGCTTGGAGGAGTGGGAGTTTCCAAGGCGCAATGATGTCAATAGCCTTCGTAAGCCAGCCATTGAAACACGATGCGTCCTGTTCTAGGTCCCCAGTCCTATAGCAGGTAAAGGACTGAAGTGACTCAGAAAGTAGTGACTTAGTGATTTTATGCCAGGGTCTGTACATCTTCTTCGTCAGTCTTTGTGGGGCGAGGGGAGTCGGGGTTTCAACATTAAAAAGGACCAGCAGCGGAGGGAGAAGCGTCTCAGGTCAAGCGAACGAAGGAGCTCCACGGGGTATCGTTGGGGGTGGTTGGACCAGAGTTCGTGGACCTGGGCATGATTTGGTAAAAATTGCTAGTTGGTAATTGCAAAATGCTTTTTGATACATATGGCCCTTTATGTCTTTACCAGGCTTTTTGAGCATCAAAATGGGGGTATATTAGAACGATGCCATTTTGAATATTCCAGTTAACCAGTTAAAAGAAGAAGAGAAACCTGACGAGACCAAATCTCCTCGACCTCTCACCTGGCTTCCCCCCGTCCTTCGATTTTGCTGTGCACCAGTACTTGATTTTTACCTGCCCCTATCATTTTGTCTCTCCATTACTCCCTGCCACCTCCTTCTGCATTTTTTTAAAATTATTGTATTTGTAAAGACATCAGTGTAGATTGATTTGACTCCTTTACCTTTCTTCCTCTGCTACACTATGAATTGAACCTGAAACAAGTTCAGTAAGGCTCCATTCAAAGAAGATGGGATGGAGTTGCTCCTGCACGTTGGGCTGCACCCCCTGAACAAATTCAGCTGCCTGTGCATTCTCCATGTCTTGTTCAATACCACAATATTGTTCAAATACACATTTCAAAGGTCAAGATTATCAACAGGAGCTTCACCCTTGTATTGTTTACAGGTACTGATTTTGGTCTAGTCAGTCTTGACCAGACACATAATTATTAAAGTCTTTTTTGTTATCGCCGTGAGAGACGCTGCATCACCGGAGGTCTGTTGAGGCTAATTACTCTTTTTAATCGAATAATTTTTTACTTCACTCAGAACAGCACAAAACTTTAAAAGCATTAAAGGGCATCTTTACGCTTAATAGATAAACTAAGCACAGATCATGGACATCAACCTGTAACATCCTGTATTGAAACTATCAAAATAGGAGGGTCTTCTGAGCCTTCTGAAAGCCCATATACAACTCTGTTGCTTTGATCTGAAGTGGGAGGTTATACCACCTCCATTGTCACAGATATGACGTAGCTTTAACACCCATCCTTGCTTTCTTAACTCAGGGTACCACAAAAAATAGTTTTGAGTTGGAACGGAGGTCTCAGAGAGGTATATAGGTTATGAAGCTAATATATACAACTCCGTTGCTTTGATTGGAAGCGGGAGGTTATACCACAACCATTATGACAGATATGAAAGAGCATTAGCACTCATCCTTGCTTTCTTACCTCTGGGTACAACAAAATATAGTTTTGAGTTGAAACGGAAGTCTTTGAGAGGTATATACCATTTGAATCTGATTGCTAGAGCGTTTTTTTCAATTTCCAAGAATTTCCTAAACATTAGACTTATAAACAGGATTTCCTGTCTGGTCTGGCAGGAATACAGTGCAGTTTCCGGCTCTAATTTCAATAGTTTGCATGCTGTTTTAACCGCCAGATTTAGAATCAGCTGTAATGCGATCAATGAAGATTCTGGAAGACCTAGATACAATATATTGCAATAGCCAATTTTGGATAAAGTACAAGCCAATACTTATTGCTTATATACATCTTTCAGCATTAAAGGCAATATTTTTCCGATAACCTCCAGTGAATAAAAACATTATGAAGTAAAGGCATTGATCTGATGACTCATGAACAGATGTTGATCTACATGTACACCCAGTGATTTTGCCTTAGACACTGGGGCAGGTGCTATCCCCGTACACTACACCATAGGGAGTCCTTTCACCTGGCCATAGGGTTTCCCACCAGCAGCAGCTCCATTTTAATTATTCACTCAGTACAATGAGGCTCAATAATTGATTCATATGAGCCCAATTAGCTTTGTAAGACTCTAATACTGTTCACAACTCTTCAGGAAATTTCCGAGGATTAGCTCAGATATTAGGGAATTGTCATGTAATATTTGATAAGTTGGCAAGGGACCAAGAGGCATAAATGGTGACCTAGCCACTTGCAGCAGGGCAGGGATACTCTCTTAAAGGCAGGAAAGAAAGAGGCATCCTTGGAGTTTTCCCTGTCTATGTCACTTGAGGAGGGGTCATGTTGAACATTTCAGAGGTTTCTTTCAAGTTCTCTCACTCTTTGTCCCTCTGTATGCCGGTTGGGCTGCATGCCCTGCTGCTCCAGTGTCGATCATCGAACCGGTAGGATGCCATACAAGAATGCGCTCCGATGGAGGAGTGAGATGTCGTGAAGTCAGCCGCTCATCTTGCGGGCATTGCACTGTCCTCTCGCACTACTGTGCTTGTTGCACTTACTGCATTTGCCACACCCCTTGCGGTTGCTTGCACTTCAATTGCCCCTTTGACTGGTTATATTGCTAACGCTAACACTTTATGGGCATCATTACGGGTGCGCCCCTGGCATCATCTACCGGCATACTGAGATTCATAACATCAAATATATCTTCCTTCTTCCCTTCTACTAATTCTGTCTTATCAGGCATAATTTGTGGAAAGGTGAAGCAGAAGACGAAAAAGCCCTAACCCTGCTAGTCAAATGGGTGATTTATTGTTTTAGTCTCTCTTGGGTCTCTCTCATATCCTGTATTTGAGTCTCCTGTGTACATTTGTTGGCTTCCTCAAACTAGTTCAGAAGAACCATACATTGATTTGCGCCTGCCTTGCTCTTGAGTTTCTTTAGCAGTTTTCTGAGATTGTTTAAGCGCTGTATACCAAAGTTACCTTTTCTGGAGAGCACTTCTTCTGATCCTCATGACTAAGTCCAACCCACTAGTCTATATATCTGATTCTGCACACACTTTTCCATGCTGGTGATTCTTCACATGGGTGGGAGTTTGTTTTTGTGGGGCTTTTTCCACATTTCTACCCCGACTTCTGCAACTACACCTTCATTCACAACCAGGAAAACAGTAAGATGTCTGCCACTTTGTGCTGCAGCTTTTCCTGTGCAAGAGGTTGGGTAGACGGAAAATGAAGGAAGGGTGAGACTAACAGCTCTTTTCCTGTCTGTTTCTCATGGAAGAAGATAAGAAAGTGCTTCCACGTCTTACCAGTGATCCCCTTGCTTTTAAAAGTCTCTGGTCATAGCCTATCGAACAAGGGATAGGTTCGGGTGCAAGTGGGTCAGCAGCTTTCTTTTAATAACACTTTCATCCACTAGGGTATGTTCTGGGGTTCTAGATGCTTCTTTGCCTTTTCCCCCATTCCTGTTCCCTTCTAAATCCGCCTCCTTTTCTACATAATATATTTCACTCACACCTCTAACTGCTAATATTCTGGGGGTTCAACCCTTACCTATCTCAAAACCGGTTTGTCCTGCTGTCACCTGCTCAGCCGACACCTTCAAAAATTCACTTTAAAGCAAGACAGTCGATAAACAGAAGCAGGCTTCACTTGGTATAAAATTTCGAATCGCACTCACCCCACCACCAAAAAGTTTCTCCAGCTTACCTTATGGTGCCTGGAGTTTCCTGTGGAGGATGATCCTGGTCCTGGGTAAGCGCAGGCATTCTCCACCATTAATGCACCAGGTTTGTTAAAGAAAATCTGCACATATGCAACTTTGAAAGCTTCAAGTGTTTATTAACAAAATAATATTATTCTGTGAAACACACAGGCTGGCAACAAGGCGATCCCGAGTATCCCAAGGAGCATAAAGCTGTCCAAGCAGAGACAAGACACACATTTATAAATGTATATGACTACATAGATAGGACTCCAATGGAGATCATGTGATGAAACTGAAACAAAAACGTTGCACAGGTGCAGTATCTGAAGTCATAGGAATAGTGTACAATGGCCGTCAAACTGATACAGAAGTGTAAACTTCCAGCACTGGCCAAGCTACTAAAACATTTTACGCCTACAATGCCAGGCATGAGAGCGAGGCTTTATTCGTCAGAGATGGGCACACACGTTGAACTATTGATTACCATTAAGAAGAGAGATGGCTGCAACTGTTTCAGCCAGCTAAGGCAATATTTTAAATTTCACAGCCTCATATCCATAAATTTTTAATGATGAGCCACCGGCAATCATATTTGTTCCCAGGTATTTACCTTCTAATTCTACATGTATGCTGACGCCACTTAGCCTATTATTCGGTTGGATGGCAGAACCATTCCTGCTCTGTATGACGGAGTCTGGAAGTGGATGTGGATGGGTGGGCATTGGCTTAAACTTAACTCAGCGAGACATCGTGGTCATTGGCGGTAAGACAGATCTCCGAATGGAGATCCATACGCCCAGTGAGATGGGCTCTCATCCTGCCATGTCCTCCTCTTTATGCAACCTGCAAGTCTGGTTCGATTCTGATTTTTCTTGGGTCCTCAAATTGTGGCTGTTGCATATGGCTGTATCTACAATTTCTTGCACCTACGCAATAGTCTACCTTTTGTCAAGAACAACAATAGGAATCTAACTGTGGCAGGCATAAGTGTCTCCCAGTTCGATTAGGCAAGCTTTGTCTACTTGTGGGTTCCCAAACATTTTGTACAGAGACTCCTAATTGTCCAAAGTCAGGCAGCAAACCTTGTGACCTTGTGACGTTGGGCACCTAGGATCAGTCATTCCTAGCCCCATTTCTCCACCTTCCAGTGCTCTAGAGAGTCTCCAAGTAGTGACAATTGGGGGCTATTTGTAAATTGAGCCTCACACCTCTGATCTAAGAGTGGTTTGAGATGCATGAGTTATCTGGTCCCATGGCTCAGTAATGCAGCCACTTAGCATCGTTATCTCCTGGAGGTTATTCTGATGAAATTTCTATCACCACTACGGGAACATCACTGGTGGGATCCTCCTTGTCTTTTACGATTGCCCATGTTATGGAGGTCTGCAGGCTCCTCAGAGCACAGCGTCAGGGAACTGATATGGGCTGTGTTGGCCTTGTTGGAAGTCTATAACCTAAGGAGCTTTGACTTCCAACAGCAGGAACGAGAATATCAGGAAGAAGTGGAGAGTGACCTTGTTTTAGTGTCTGAGAAGGATATGGACATTTCTCTAACCACCAACCACTAGGTGTTTAGAAATATGTGCGATGCTTCAAAGCTCTTGATGCCGCAGAAATAATCAGTTCATTATATGGGCTTTCACTAAGGTGCTTTCCAGAGAACATCTCTCCTTTTATCCACAGATGAAAGATGAAAGGCTGACTTGTTTGCCAAGATTTGAACCATCATACTGCAGTTCACACTTAGATCTACACAGCGAGTGGGTCACTCACTCCGCTGCGTTTAACGTATTGGCAGTGTGCACCTGAGTCATATTTACCATTTCATACCTGGAAAAATACGAAATGAGTTCTTCAGGTTATTAAGTTACATTGCTATACATTGTCCTTAAATAAACATCCGTGTTGGTAAGATACCAGCAACCTATACGGTGAGGTTATTTTCTTACCTGCACATTCAGTATAAAATAGGTAACTGGTGTACTCATGGTAAAATATGCCTAATAAGAAATTCTGTTGCCTCTGGTGGGGTGATGCAATTCTCGCACCCTGAGCTGGAATGTCTTCCTTGCTTGGCCACCGAGTCTTGAAAGTCTTATCCCTTTTCTCGGTTGTCCATCATTCAAAGAGGATTTCTTGACAGCAGATTTCTGGATCTAGTTCACCATATACCACCTGAAGACTATTAGCTGGTGAAAGATATCTCACACAAAGCAGTAATAAGGATGGGAAGGGTGTGCCCAATGACTAATGTTTCGATGATTGCGGTATGGTGGTTCTATTGTGCCAGTCCAGCTTCCCAAGTAATTACTGGTCATTATGAGAGAGATCTCGTTGAAGGCTGGGGGTTCTTGGCTACAGGGACTGCTTACTGGCTTAACGTGCTGTTACAAAGATCGTACAATGTATGATTTTCGAATATATCTGTTGCCTTTTTTAGTCCAGAAAGAGCTCTAAATATTGAAATTTAAAATATCGATATCTTTCATTATTACAATACCCATGGAAACAATTGGTATGTTTTTTAGAAACCAATTTCTTATGCAATGTTTGTGTTTGTTTTGTCCAATAACATGTATCATATCCTTTCACGTCCTGTGTTATTTTACTAAAGTTTTGTGCTAGAGTATTGTGCTGCAAAGTCATGTGTCAATCAGCTTACCATTATGAAAGCCTGTGGGCTCAGTGCAAAATTGCGCAGCAGTACATGAGTGCCGCATAAGTCTTAATAAATATCCTGTTCATTTAAGGCCGTTGAGATAGCGCAGTGGATATATATATATGTGTGTGTGTGTGTATATATATATATATATTCACTGAAAAAAACAAAGGTTATAGGGACATTCTAGTTAGGAAATGGAACTTTAAAAACCTTAGAAATTCACTGAAAAAAACAAAGGTTACAGGGATGTTATAGTTAGGTTCAGATTTTACACACACAAAACCATAGAAATTCAGCAGTTATAGTTACCAGAGCTAACTATATCTTACGCCCCTCGCAATGCTCTGCTTGTGACCTCACATATTACATCACTCATGACATGGTCAGTGACATCACTGATGGCATCACTGATGAACTGGAACCAAGTCCAGTTGTACAAAATGGAGGCTGCAACTTTCCTCTCAGGTTGCGGCCTGCCAATCATGGCATTGCTGTTGGCACGGTGGATCTGCATCTCTAGATATACATAGATCTTTTTACTCTAATAACTCCAAAACTACTGAACAGGTTTACATCAAATTGCCAAAAGCACTCTTTCTGGACCAAGATCTTGCTTTCTGCCAAATTTGGTGTAATTCCGTTCAGCCGTTTGGGCTGCAGTCATGTCTAAAATCCATAATGGAAATTGCATGGGGAAAATTTGTTTTGGGACCTTCCCCTTTTTCTGGGACCCCGCTTGACAGGTCACCCCAAAACGTGCCCCGACAGCAGCTGAAGTGACTGACAAACTAGTTTTGAAAATGTTGTGAAAATTTGTAAAACGGCACCAAAGTTATTAGCAAAAAAAACAAAAAACGCTCTTCCTATAGAAACTAGGTCTTAACTGGCGACCTCCAGTCAGTAAAATATATATGGGGCATATTATCAAGAACAGGGTTAAAATTATCGCCGGTTTAGCGGCAGAAAACTGCCGCTAAAGCGGCGATAATGGGCTTGATAATATGTTCTGAGAATTCCAATAGAAGCCATGTTGACACCAGAACATGGGCTTCTATTGGAATTCTCAAGGGCATATTATCAAGCCCATTATCGCCGCTTTAGCAGCAGTTTTCTGTCGCTAAAGCGGCGATAATTTTAACGCCGTTTCTTGATAATATGCCCCATATATTACTAACTGGCAAGGCAGGAGATACTGCCGAAATGCGGAGCAATAAATAAATAGAGTGGGGAACCTATGACCGAGTCTGCAGTGTCGATGTCCGGTTGTATTGGGGAACTGGAGTGTATATATATATATATATGATATATATATATATGATGTATGTATGTATGTATGTATGTATATATATATATATATATATATACTATGTAAAGTAACAATTGTTGGCCCTTTAACTCACTATGCCTACGTAGCCTTTCGTGCATGTTCCTTCATGGGCGTATATTTTACAGCACTGTACTTTCACAGCTAGAGCCTTCTGAGATAGGATGACCTTGCCAGAGATTACTCAGGGACATTTGTTTTCTATAAATAGAAACTAATTTGTGCCAAAGTTTTCAGACTCTGACGTACTTTAATGGGTTTACTGCCACCTTTAGTAAAATATTGTCAACACCTATCGAACACTTTCACCTTTTCTCCTGTATACTGGAGCTCATCAAGTCGTAAATGTCTGTGGGTCCTGTGGCTCAGACGTAGTAAAGGGCCATAACTGCAGGTAAGAGGCCCTGCCCAGGAAACAGAGCTGTCAGCATCACAACCCAACTTCAACACCTATAAAACCAACCGTAAGTTAATTATCAATGCCGCCTGTGCGCTGTCTGGCTGACAATGTCGATGCTATGGGTCATTTACTTCAGTGTTTTCCCAGAGCCTGCAACCATTTTTATGGTTTAGGCCAGGGGAAGACATAAAACTATTTCTGATAGAGCCTTCTGCACCCTCTCATTAAAATGTTTGGGGAGCATATGTAGTCCCCCTCAAATCCCCCTCTTTGTGCACTGATGTTTCTCATTGGCCTTGTTTTTATCGTGAGAGGAATGCTGGAATTATACAGCAGCTGAAGACCAAATCATGGAGGCATCACTGCAGGACAGTAGAGTACATTTATTATATATGTCTCTCTTGTATGTGTGAGTAAACACAAGCAAGGAGGGAGAGAGATTTATAGAGTCACTACCAGTACCGACTCCCTGTAATATCTATAACACTGCATACCGTTGAGCGGTAGAGTATTATGATATATTCAATCTCCTATGTGCCAGTAAACTGTTTATTAGAAGGACTTTGGCCTCTTTGGCCTGTGGTGAAAAATGGGGAAAGAAAGTAATTAGTGAGGATTCTACGGAATCCCTCGCCCACACTAGGAGGCATGATTCATAATATTGGTGCAGGGTGGGCTCATCTAGTGCTTGTGTGAAGGCATTTTTACAGAATGGGAAGCATCATGAAAAAAGGGTTAAAACTATTGAGGAACGAATATTGCAAAATATTTGTTGTTATCAAATAGTCCTATCTAATACAATATTAAATTCATCAAATGAATGTGGTGTGTCAAAGCCATAATGAACTAATTAAGAGAGTCTGTGCACAAGATTGGGACTATCTGAGTCTTCGTAAGACTCTTTCTAATTCTTCATAAGATTAGTCCAAAGTTAATAAACAAACGTGTGAGACAAGGATCCAAGCTTAAACCCTAATGTGGTTATTGAAAAATATGATCATTACAGAAAGCAAAAAGTAATTAGTTAGTCATTAGGAATTAGCATCAATCAAAACACTCAAAACATTATTTTGCAAGAGGATTAACATAAGGTCAGCCTCTGAAGAAAACAAATAAAATGGACAAGTTATTAATTCAGTAAACAGACTAACATGGAGTCCGCTCAGTTAAGAAGGCCAGGAAAGCTCTGGCTCAGCTTCAAAATACAGTCGTTTTTATAAGGTTTCAGAGTACAGAAGCTCCATACTTGACATAGCATGACACGACTTCCCAGGCACTGTAGCGAATGCACAGCCAAACAATATTCTGGTAAACACTGTACTTATAAAAACACCTACTTCCTAATGAATTCTATTGGACAGGCTATATATAACTAATCAAGAAAACAAAGTGATATATTATGTAATGTAGAAATACAATGACTTGTTCAACTAATGAATGGCATCCAAAGAGCTTTAGCAGAAAACCTTGAAAAGTTATAAAGTAAAGGAACATCTTGAACACCGCTTCCTCGACAGAGCACAAACGTTACATTACAGACATAACAGAATGAGGCTTCTTTTCAATGATTTGCCTGAAATGGAAAAAACACAAGCATACAACAAGGGAAAAGCTTGCTCTTGTAAAATAAATGAACACTATTATTTCTGCACCTGTGAATAGCTGTAAATGCTAAATGAACCAAATCTAGATTACTCATTATTTCTAATTAGTAAACACGTGCCTACTGGTCTGTGGTGTTTATTATGATACCCCTCTCACTTCCATGGTAAGGTCAACATGTTTCAGCTCTTATCTAGTGTATTCCTCCAACTATGGGCTTTCCTCAGGCCTGAATTAATTCTTCTGTAACGGCTATTGCTGCTGAAGGATTTCTTCTCAGTGGACATTTTTAAAGGTAAATGACATATCTGCAATGCCATTTATGTGGTGTAGTATGACGTCCAATCTCTCTGTACTCCTATTGTACTTATGATAGTAAGTTAGAATACCCTCACCTACCCTGTACTATATATTGTTGGCACTTTTCTGAAGCTCTGTCACACAGGTTTACATAAACTAAATTCTCATGGCCCAGACTAGGACTGGAGGGTCACATTTAAGTAAACTTGAGGGAAAGAGTGTCAGGCAAGGGCCTACAGCATATAGTATGGGGTAAATTTGGTGCTCTACACGGCTGTTACCAGCCTCTGTGTGCATAGTCTAACTGAAGTGTCCATTTATGGATCTCATTATGAAGGCCACGTATTTCAGATAGGAACGGTCATAGCAGTCACAGGCCACATTGGAATTATGAGCTGTTTACTTTCATTTTCATCTGCTGGAAGCAGGCCAATACTACTGGTGAAAGTCCATGCCAAAATGAGGAATTACCAGGGCAAACAGACCTGGAATTAACGATTCTGCTTAGTAATTCTTCATTTCTTAGTGGATCCTCAGCATCCAATAGTAATAGGCCATATTTCCCATACCCTCAGTATCGATAACCCCAGGGATGTGCAAATAATGACCCATTTCCCAGACCAATTGTAATGAAGGAGAGGAGGTGATTTAGAATTCAAGACATAGGACTACAAAAAGATATGCAACACATTTGTGATTCTAGAGTCTGAGTGCTGTGTTAAACTAACTCCAGCTTTCAGAACAGTATCTGTGATATGAACATCAGTTTGCGTTAATAGTGAGACAAAAAACTAAAGAAATCATTCTATCCACCCATTTCCCACTTGTATTGCATGTAAGTATTTACATTTGTTTCTTTCCTGTTGCAAACAAAACTCCTTCCCATGGCCAATTAGGTGAGGATGTTTAATCTATCTGAGTAACAATAGCGTTGTCAACGCTTTAAATATTTCTGCCGTTTGGGTTAAGTCTGTAAGTTCTTTATTGAAAATGAATAACCTGTGAAGGACAGATATTAATGACAAGGGGAGCCCCCATATATCAGCAATAGAGTCATACTTCCTGAGAGAAGGCAAGACTCAAACATATACCCTATTACACACGCAGTGCTTGGTATAGGTTGCATGATGACATTCTCTCCAACAGAACCAGGAGGTGGCTGGCTGATCTCATGAGAATTAGTAGATGGCCTTCCCAAAAATTAAAAATGTAAATAGTTTTAGCTCAGCAAGCTAGTTTGCAATTTTTCTTGTCTAGGGTGCCAGATAACAGCACGTGTAAGCCCCAGAGATGTGTGCATCTGGTTGGTTAAGCTAACAATAGCAAGTAAACATTGTTCAGCATCTTACAATTACACCAAAACAGGGCAATACTTTTAAAAGTTTCACAATCCCTCCCTCCTTTGCTGTTTATTGCACAATTAAGACAGTTCAATATTCATCAATCAAAATACCACTTGTTTTCACCATTGTCTTTACTTTCCAAGGTACAAAAGGCAAACTTATTATTGACAATATAATCAGTGAAATAATCATCAAAGGTTGTTAAGCGGTAAGTTGGGGGGAGTTCCCTTGGCTGTGGGAGCACTTGATATGGAGGCAATACAGACTCAGAAGAGAATGTATATTAGCAGAAGAAGAGGTCTCACCATTCAATTCCATCATCAATAAAGTGTAAGTTAAGAGTTTCAAATATATTATCAATCCAATCTGTTCATGAATCCTCACAAAAAGGCCCAGGATATAAGTACAACATTCAACACGATTCATAGCACAAACACCCTCCTTAAGGGTTCAAATGGAATGCAGAAGCACTATTCTGTACGCCCACGGTTATTTGTGTGACTAATTGGTTGTTGCTAGCTTGAGAAAGTTAGCTTCAAATAAGCCACACCCTCCAATACTTTAGCAACTCGACAAATGTCATGGATAGATAGGCCCAATCCATAGCTTGGTATCAGGATAGCAAAGAAACATGTAATTTCTGCTTAATTTCTCCCACACAAGGGAGGGATGGTATCATTAAATATATGATGGCAAACACCTTGTATCTAGGATAACAGGACACAGAAAAGTCTTTTGAGTACCACACATAGGCCCAAAGTTCCAGTTTGATCAGAGACACTTCTTTGGGTGAACAGCACACGCGGCAAAAAAATAGGCCGTGGCATCTCAACGTTGGTGAAGACTGGGAAGGGAATTGGGCCCATTTGCTTAGTTATAATAATGTTACATGTTCACTGTGTCCCATGAACATCCTGCAGTGTCGTTCCTCATAAACCAGTCAATGGGCATCTTTAGTGTATTGCAGGGACAGAACTCTTGGTTGGGCAAAGATACAATGAAGGCATTGATAATAACACAAGTAGTGTAGTTATAACAATCTAATAGAGACTTCTAACGGCAGATTCCTTACCTTTTTTTAAAGACATAAATTAGCATTTCACTAATGAAACAATGAGAATAACAGTTACAAAAATAACAGCCATTTCCAACTATGTCACAAGTATAGCAGGTACGTAAATCAGGAGCCGGTCTACAACATCACAATAATATGTCTCAATCACTCTTTACATGGATACACTAAACGAGCATTCTGGGAGCTCCTGGAGTGTCCAAGAGGGAACATACATTCCATACAGGTACATTTTCAATACCCATCAGTGTCGCTAGTCCCCTCCCCCTCCCCCTCTGCGGAAGAGTGTGGTCTAGTACCCTGGGGGTCTGCGAAGCCAGCCAGTAGCTCTGCCCACACCCTCAGATCCTCCTCAGCCCTTTCATCTTGCCTACAGCTTCTCAGACGTATCTCCTCTGCCACTGCCAATTCTGCCACGTTCGCCACCCACAGTTCCATGCTAGGGCCCGACTGACCCATCCATGCAATCGCTACCCGCCTCTTGGCTAGGAGCACAACCAGGTGCAGGAATTTAAATGCCATTTCCTGCCCTCTAAGTCGACAGATGTCACCCAGCAGGCACACCGCAGGAGTCATGTCCACAGGCATCCGCACCACAGGTCTCGCTCGAGTTAACACTTTCAGCTAAAATGCATACACCACTGGGCAGTTCCAAGTCAATTGTAGAAAAGTAGCCAAGGGCTCCTGACATCTAGGACAGTTAACCAGTGTCCATCCTATGTAGCAGCACTGGTGTAACGTAAGTGCGTGCAAAAAATTTAAATGGATAAGCTTAAACCTAGCGTTGACTGAGACCGACTTTACCAATGCATACATTATCGGCCACTGAGTGCCTCCGAGTTGGGCCCCCAGATCCCCATTCCAAGCATCTCTAGCCGGAAACTGAACATACAAGCGATCTGCCGTCATGGTTTTGTACAGTGTAGAGATCAAGTGTTGCCCCCCCAACACTAACAGGCCCCTAAATGTAAGAGACGTGGCGGGAGCATCCGGGAAAGCAGGCCAATGTCCTTAATTATAGCTGCAATACTGGCATAGTGCAAGAACTGTCCCATTCGTATGTGGAATGCAACCAGGGCAACCTCAAAGATGACAAATTCCTCATTGCAGAACAAATCCCCCAGCATTTCGCAGCCACCATTCCTCCAGGTCGAGACATCAACAGACTCCGAGAGCACCCAAAGTGCCGGCAGATCCCATAAAGTGAATTCCCTGGCGAATGGAGCCCTCCCTAGTATCGTTACATCCCGAACCCCAGACATCAAGAGTTGAGGAAGGGAAGAGTGCCTCGATGCGATGAGTCTGATAACAGCGACTTCTCCCAGTTGCCTTCCTCCACCAGCCAGTGTGTAGCCTGCTGGACCTGGGTGGCCAGGTAGTACGGCTCAAGATTGGGAATCGCCAGCCCTCCCTCCTCCATGGGTCTAAACAGGTGATCCCTCGCAATCCTACTCCATCCCCGAACCCATATCAGAGAGGTCAGGAGAGAATGCAAACTTTTGGAACACCGTGTGAGGCAAAGTATCAAACGAGTGCTGCATTTTGCACAGGAATCATGGTAAGAACACCATCTTAGAACAGGCTACTTACCCATAACCGAAAGAGGGAGCGAAGTCCAGAACTTTACTGACAACTGCAGACCCCATGTAACCCTCCCAATATTATATTCGGCACGTTTTGTTTGGAGTATGGGCCACCATAATTCCTAGATATCGAAATGTATCCGTTTCCCACGCTGGGCGGGAGGGAGGCCGGGTCGCGACCGACCAAGGATCCCAATGGAAACACCAGAGACTTCCTGTGATTGTTCTTGAGCCCTGACAACTCCCCACAAGCAGTCACATGGGTCAGCAAAAGAGGGAGCGATCACCAAGGGGCTGAAAGATAAAAAAAAGTTTATTATCAGTATACAGGGATACCAGGTGTGTTACGTCCCCCACTCTGATTCTCAATGCTGACATGGAGTGTCTAATCTGTAGGGCCAGGGGCTCTAATGCTATGGCAAAGAAAAGGGGGACAGTGGGCAGCCCCGACATGTACCCCTACCCACCTTCCAGGCAGCTGATACAACTTACCAACACGTACCCTAGCGGTGGATGCGCACCCAAGTTCAAATATGCGCCCCGAAACCCATTGCTTCAACACACGCATGAGGTAGTGCCTATCAACGATATCGAAAGGTTTGGCTATATTGATGGAAACCACTGTAAACTCCTCAACGCTGCCCTTCACTTCGTGGAGCACATGCATTAAGTGCCGTAAATTCCTACTAGTACTGCACCCAGGTATGAAACCACATTGATCATTGTGAATTACCTGCAGAATCAAGTGCTTTGCAAACAACTTTGGTATTTGTGTTGATCATAGTGAGTGGCCAATAGGCGGTTGGGCCCAATGTATCCGACCCCGGTTTTAGCATCATAGAGATGCAACCTTCTTGCATAGTCGGGGGAGCACCCCCAAGTCCCCAGCCTCCAGGTAGATCTCCAGTAGGTGTTGCAAAAGAACGGATGCAAAAGCCTGGTAAAACTCAGCAGGAAGACTGTCGCTACCCGGCACCTACCCCCAGGAAGCTGCGCCAGGGCCGTACGGATCTCCTCTAGGGAAAGTGCAGCATCCAAGTCATTAATTGCAGCCCCCTCCCAGCCATGAGAGCAGCACTGAGGCCAAAAAGGCATCAAGACGCTCTGATTCAGGTCTGGACGGTTTACAATATACCTGCTCCAAGTTTGTGCTATGCCCTCCTGATTGTAGACAACCTGGCCCTGAGCAGATCGCAAGTGAAGAACGGGGGGTCTAGGTGTCTCCCGACAAAGAACCCATGCAAGGAGTTGACCAGAACTGTCACCCTCCCAGTGCGAAAGTTGACAATAAGATCTGAGCGTATATTTCTCCAGCCTATCCCTCACCTCAGCAACCCGCCACTGTGCTAGTATTTCCTCCCACTGCCCCTCCGCTCCCACAAGCGGCAATCCCTGAATACACACTAACTCACCCACCCTCAACAGGAGTTCAGATAGTAGGGTACGCCGCACTCCACAGGAGAGACCCAGACATCGACCCTGGATCACTGCTTTTATTACCTCCCATTCATTAGACTGAGTGTTGGATGTCGTCCAATTAATCCTAAAGAATTACGTCAATGCACTCGCTAGAACCTCTCTACCCTCAGCATCCTGTAGGATCTCCGGGGAGAGCCTCCAGGTCAACAGTAATTGGGGACCAGCCCACATCCCAACTCACAGTAAACAGGAGTGTGATCAGATAAATAGCGAGTCAGGTGAGACACCGCAATGATGTTGGGGCCCATGAGGTAGTCAGCAAGATATGGTCAAGGCGGCTGTTTGTACCGTGTGTTGGTGAATAGCAAGTGTATTCCTTCGATGCTGGGTGGAGAGCCCTCCAGATGTCACAGAGCCCCAGGCGGTCTGTTACCTCCCGAAGGGCTGTAGTCATCTGCGGTTTGCTATTAAGTCGAGGGAAGTGCATATTGATGGCACCATCTAATACACAGCTAAAATCTCCCACCCAATGCGTCTTTATGCCGGCCTGTAGCACAGCGTTTCATTTACCAAGGCTCACGCATGTGCCTCATGAAACCATGGAAGATGATCGCGAGTTAGCTCTAGTCTCCCTAGATCTAGAAAAAGACTTCGATATTGTGGAGTGGACTTATTTGATGGCAGTATTGGTAGGAATGGGATTTGGGCCCGTCTTTTTCGCAGCTGGGTGCAGCTATTATATACTGACCCCATGGTCTGCATCTGGGTGGGGGCGACCTCTTGGAGGCGTGGTCAGTGGGGAGGGGAACCAGACAGGGTTGTCCTCTCTTGCCACTCCTTTTTGAGCTCACGATCGAGCCACTGGCCTTACTATTGTGCAAGGAATTGGAGCTGTGGGGTATTTGAGTGGGTAACTCCACACATGTTATTTCCTTATATGCGGATGACGAGCTGGTTTATGTCCACTCCCCCAGCAGGTCAGTGCGGATCTTGATGGGATTATTGAATGATTTTGGCGAGGTATCCGGTCTCTGAGTTAATGTTAGAAAGTCACTTCTGTTCCCCTTTGGGAGTTTGGTGGGGGCACTCGTCGACCAATCCCCGTAATAGGCCTCCACTGGGAGACGGAGGGATTAAGGTATCTGGGCATACAGGTTGCACACACAGAGGTAGTGCATAAGCACTTGAATGTGGATGGAGTTTTGGCAGGTCTCGAGGGCTCAATAGGGTCCTGGAACATCACCCTGTTGGTGATGGGAAGGGCAGCAGTGGTTAAGATGGTCTTCCTCCCTCGCTGCCTTTACAGTGTCCTGAATGTGATGTTTCCACTCAAGCCACAATTTTTTTGCAAACTGAATAGCATACTGTCTTTATTGGTCTGGGCTTGACCTGTTAGTCCTCAAATGAGACATGGAGGATGGAGGTCTGGCTCTCCCAGATATGCAATTCTGTTATTATGCAGCGCATCTACAGCACACTGCGGGGTGGCTGGCAGACCCCGACCATTGGGAGAAAAGGTTGTTGGTGGATAAGCTGCAGGATAATACCCTGGCATGCCTGCTCATGTGGGGTGGTAGGTCTGAGGGCCCAGTCCCATACTTGGTGTGGCGCACATCTGCGATCTGGGAGGCAGCGGTTGGGAAGGTGCTGCGAAGGGCCCCCTTTGATACGGGGTTATGACTCTGGGATCTTCCACCGCTCCGGTCGATCGCTATAGATATGTCCATGGACCAGTGGTGGGTGGGAGGCTGCCAGGTAGCGGCCGACTTGTACCTTGGCGAGGTTTTCCTCACCTATCAGGATGCACAGGAGGCTTTTGGAGTAGGACCAGGTCACTTCCTTCACTAAGCCAAGCTGGAACGCATGACGAGGAAGGGGTGGACTGGGTTTCCAGCGGTGCCGAAGCCCTCTCGGGTGCTTGGTGGTTTACTTCAATGGGGGGAGGGAAGACACCTGATCACTTTATTTTATAAAGCAATCCGGCGAGACATGATGAGTACTCCTTATGCAGCACGTTTAGCCTGGGAGAGGGCACTGGAGGAGCCCATTGCGAATGCGAAATATGTGTGCGCATGTAAACTGGTGAGGACGGTGTCTTTTAATCATAGATTTAAGTTACTATATTTCAATTGTGTACACCGCACCTGTCTGACCCCTGGTCAGCTGAACAGGATAGACCCTTCTAGGGCAGCAAAATGTATACGATGCGGGGAGTTGGGGGCCACCTTTTTAGCATTTGGCTTGGGCCTGTACCGGGATCCAGGGGTTCCGGAAGGAGGTGGTGCCTAAAAGTACAAGAGCTACGGCATAGCGGTCACTCTGACTCTTATGACTTGCCTTTTAAGAGTGGTGGCAAGTCCCAGAGGGCGAAAGATTCCTTATATGGTCACCCAGCTTGCTCTTCTACTGGCCAAATGGTGAATATTGGTTGGTTGGGCACCAGAGTGCTGCTGACATCCTCATGGCTGCTGGATCTGCTTGAATGGGGGGTGGTGGAGGATAGCCACATGCGCCTTTCTCTTACTGATGAAAGTGCTATGGAAGCAATTATGACATGGGAGCTTCTTCTCAACAAATTCAATGATGAAGGTGATTCCAGTTTGGACGATAGCTCGAATGGTGAGGTGTGACTTCTGCGTAATATGTACTATCGTATAACTGATGTGATAGCCAAGTGTGACATTGATGGATCTCCTACTATATACTTAGCTCGATTACTTTGATCATGCAAAATACCGATCCTAACAAGGCATTCTTCTGGTGGCTAATTTTGCCATGCATGATGCTGTTTATTATTGGGATCTCATGTAATGTGGATATGGTACTTCTCCTATTTTGTACTTGGGACATCACGCTGCCTGTTTTGTTGTTCTTTTATGAAAATCAATAAAGCAAATTTTATTCAAAAATTAAATCTCCCACCCACAGGACCAGAGAGCCCAGGGCCGCTGAGACAGCATTCCCCACCTTTGGGTAAAAGACCTCGTCATCTAGGTTGGGCCTATACGAGTTAACAATCGAAGGTACCAGAAGGTAGTAACCCTCCAATTCAGCCACCATGTAAGAAAGGGCAAAGGGGAACTACAGGTGCAAACCAAATAAGTACACCCCAAGAGAGTGTCAAGTAATTAGTGTAGTACATTTGCCCCCTCCATTTTTTGGCTTGCTAAGCAGCTTCTCAATCAGAGAGATGGGTCTCCTTCGCCGCTTAAGGAAGGAGAGAATCCTGTCTCATTTCTGATAAGGCCCCAGCCCCCGAACATTCTAGGAGAGGAGTTTAAAAGACCCCAATGTATTCATTGTGTAAACAAAGTGACCAACCCGTTTCTATTTTACCTTCATTAAGGTCTTTGCCGATCCTGGACCCTCTGGGTGTAATCAGGGTAAATTGCTATGGTACAGTTCTCAAACTTCGGGACTGCTGCCTCCCTGGCATCCCTCAAGATCGCGTCCCTGTCCCTCTAGTTCAATATTCTAGCTATGAAGGCCCTTGGAGGGGCACCGGAGGAGGAACAGGTGCAAGTGCCATATGCGCCTTCTCAATAACAAAGAAATCAGACAGATCTTTGGGGCAAAGCGTGTGTCTCAACCAATGATCAAGAAAGCGCTCTGCGGATTGGCCTTTCACCCGCTCAGGGAAACCCAGCAGGCACACATTGTTCTGCCACGATAGACCGTCTGCATTCTCCACCCGGTTTTCCAGGGTGCCAGTGACGGCCTGTAGCTGAGAGGCCTGTTGTTTGAGCTGCCGCACTTTCGTCTGCAGGGTGGTGATATTAGATTCCGCATCCTTCACCTTATCTGCCACCTTGCGAGGATCTACCCATAGCAAGATCCCCTCGATCACCCCCGCTATTTGACTGTCCAGGGCCGCCCTCGAGCCCTGTATGGCTTTCAGGATTGCTGAACATGAGTGCTCCTCTTGGTGTTCCGGAGAGTGTTCCGGGGAACATGAGCTCTCCTGAGGAGTGAGTCTGTGGGTGGCCTGGCTAACGAGTGGTATATTGGGTGATGGTATACGCTTGCTATTGCCTTTGAGGCCTGTCTTTCCCCATAGTATGAAGATGTGAAGGGCGCTCTCAAGAATGCGTTCCCGATGCAGGCCAACAGTAAAGAGTTCTGGTAGGTTCCTTTCCCAGTGCAGCGGGCCAGCCAAAAATCAAAATTGCAGAGCCAGACAATGAATAGATGCCAGTGAGTACATCCCAGAGCACTGTCCAGGAGGGCCACCGGTGTCCCCAGTCACCCCTGCCACTAAAAGGTCAGCACCTGAGCCCCTGAGCAGTCATTCAGTATCAGGCTGAAGGATCAGTGCCAACGCTGCGAGAAGCCCGCTGCCAGGGCATTATACACGGCAAGGGCAGAACTGGGAGGGAGGGGCTGCCAGCCAGTGAGGATGCTTGGTGCCCTGGTGATACCCTGCCAACGACTGTCCGGGCACCACGCAGTCCAACAGAGGAGGGCATCCCTGGATGCCCACATGCTCAACCCCCAGCAGAAAACACTCACAGGGTCCAAATATGCACGTGGTTTTCGTAGTGTAGCACTCCACCGTGCCAGGTCCCAGTAATGCAGCCTTGGCCTCTGGCACCATACATCCAAAGTTGGTGGTTGCCAGATCGTCCCCCGATGCCCCAGCAGCAGCGACAGTGCTCCCAACCTCAGCGAAGGCCCCTCCTCCACACTGCGGACAGCTCCCCTTGGCCGCCGCGGACCCCCGCAGCGACCGTACTCCGGCGGGTAAGGACGCCCCCCCACGGCACCGTAACCAGGAAGGGGAGAAACTAGACTGGCAAGAGGTGCGCCAGGGGAATCAGACGACGCCCTGGACCAGGCCCCCCAGGCCCATTACTATGCCAGAAAGGCAGGCGGCAGAGCGTCATAGGCCCATTGATTCAGGAGTTGGCAGCCACGAGTCCTCCAGGCAGGGGCACCCAGACTCCGGGCAAGTCCCCACACACCAATGCCAGGCCCCACCAGCTTGGTCAAGAGTCACGTAGGCACAGTCCTGTTGGGCCAGTCAGTGCACAGCTCCGTGCTGGGGCCGTGGCAGGTGCTCCCCTCTTGCCCCCAAGGGCATCTGCTGGATCAGTCTGAAGTTCAGCTAGCATGGAGAGGCCCAAATGAAGCATGATGTGACAGGATTATGCAGGATGGTCCAGCGGTGAGACAGAGCTCCCTAAGGGCACGTCCTGTTGGCCATCTTGGCTGTCCACGCCCCACAGATTCCTTACCTTAGAATATTCCCCTGGCACCAGACTAGATTTGGAAACTTTCCGAGCAGTATGTGGCATTGTTTGGCTGCACATTGGTGTCAGCCATGCCGGAAGTGATGTGCACAGTGCGTATATAGGCGGCACCAGCGTGCTGACACCAGTTCTTTGCTTTCCGCTCCAGTCAGCGCAGAGCCGCAGACAGGTAATTTTTGACTGACCTTTTTTCAACATTTTGCCGATTTTTGTTTTTTAGACCTTGTCTCCCAGTGTGCTAGGGATGTCCCCCTAGAAACCTGTGAGGTTTAGGGTGGGCCGACCCCCGGGAGCACCTTCGGGCCCCATGGGTTCGGCAGGTGCCCCACTGGATTTTCGTCAGCAGGTCCCCCTTCGGCACCAGTGGGGCCCCTTGGATACGGTGTTAGATCTGGAAAGGCTCCACCTGTGAGACCGTGACCTGTCTTAGAGCCTGCTCCAGCAAAATTGTTCCCGGCACCACTGTGGGACGTCCCACGGTGGACCGAACCCATCATCATACTGAACTTCGATACGAAGCCGGATATACGTCACCCAATGCCGATTCCAGCACCGACCATAACCAGACCATTCGAGTCGTAGCCATTGCCTCCCTTCTTTGACAGGCCTTGAGAGGAGTATGATTGGGGGGATCTGAGGATCCCTAGCACTACAACCCCCTTGAGGAGGCTGATGGCAACTGGCATGAGGAACTGGCAGATGCTTGTGGTCTGGACACCTCCCAGACACTGGTGTGGTATCTCCTCCTTGTGTGGCTAAGGAGGGAGGGAGCTCATTTGCTATGGCGGTGTGCAGGTCAGCTGAGGTCCTGGGCCTTCAGCTGTTTTGACAGAGGTGCTTTAGCCAGGAGTCACTCCCTGAGATCCCCTGTTCCCCTATAATGAAGCCCTCACTGATGTCCTGCTTGGGGCTTGGGCCAAGCCCTGCACTGGGGCGCCTGTGCAAAGGACCATTGCCCGCCACCATCGCTCGCTCCCAGGGACCCAGTTTCCCTCACCCAGCACCCCACCCCGGAGAGCCTGGTTTCCAGGCCTCCACCTCCAAGGTTAACCCTGGCATTTTACCTGCCACACCACTAGATAGGGAATCCAAAAGGCTGGACACCTTTGACAAGAGGATGTTCTCTTCTACCAGCCTAACACTGCAGTCAGTGAACACTGCGTGCCTTTTGGGCCGATACACCCACACCGTTTGGGACTCTGCATCCTACTGGTGACACATGCCATGGGCATATACGGGCTCTGCAATGGGTCCTGAAGTCCCAGTGGACGCAGCATCAGGGGAATCACTACAACCTGGTCAGGGTCTCGGAGGGAACTGCAAAATACCTGCAATAGTGGCTGTTGAACCACAATTGGGTCAGAGGCAGTCCCTCTCCCTTCCCCAACCAGAGCTGACTGCAGTGACAGATGCGTCCCCCTTGGGTTGGGGCAGTCATCTGAGACAGGCAGTGATCAGAGGACTCTAGTCTCTGGTGGAGTCTCATATCCACATCAACTTGCTGGAGCTGAGAGTGATCCGACTAGCCTTTCTTCCTTCCTATCAAGGGAAGGCTCATTCAGGTGTTCATGGACAACACCTCTGCCATGTGGTATTGCAACAAACAGGGCGGGGTGGGGTTGTGGACCCAGGTTCAAGAAGCCCTGCACTTCTGGACATGACTGGGGGTTCAACATTTGGAGGACTCTCTGAACGCCAGAGCAGACAAACTCAGCCGTCGATGCCTAGCAGATCACGAATGGCATTTTCATCTGGATTGGGGAGAAACCTGCTTGGACTTATTCTCCACCATCAAGAATGCGGAATGTTAGCACTTCTGTGTTGTGGAGTTTCCAAGTCGACTCTCACTTGTTTTGAGTGGAGCTCAGGCCTGCTGTACGCCTTTCCTCTGATACCAATCTTCGCCAGAGTTCTCAAAAAGATGAAAAATGACCGGGCTCAAGTCATTCTTGTGGCTCCGGATTAGGCATGGAAAGTTTGGTATGCCGAACGTCTGAGCATGCACATCGGGCCTCTGATCAAGCTGCCTCTTCAAGAAGATCTTCTCTTGCAGCAACGCCGGGTCTTGCATCCAAACCTGTGCACACTCCGTCTTCATGCTTGGAGATTGAGTGGCGGCACTTGACTGTTTTTAGGTTTAAATCTGTTTTATTGAAACCAAGCATCTGACATTACATACAAAATAATAATTCTTTATGCCGATATACCAGACCACTCGATCAGTGTTTAGATTAACTCCCCCACCCCTTTACCCTCCCCCCGTTCCGCGTGCATAAACAACAATCCAGTATCTACTACAATAAGGAGAAAAAGTCTGGGACAACCTTGCACTTCACTGTCTTCTCCCTCTCAGGAGCTCTCTGTATGTGCCATAAGCTGAAGCAGCCACAAGTATTTAGGACAGGTGAGTTCAGTAAATTATTGTGATAGGAGTCGGAGGAACGGCTTCCTTAGCTCTTGATATGCGTCATCTTGTTGTATCAATGAGAGTCTCTCCATACCCAAGATATGCCAGAGCTTGTGCAGCCAATTTAATCTAGTTGGGGTTCTCTCTGTTCCCCATGCCGCCAATATAGATTGGTGTGCTGCCCCCAATGCCAACGCTATGTGCCTATCCCGTCTAGAGCGTAACGGAAAGGTGAGTGGGTTAGGGTTGCCTAGTATTGTGAAGGTGGGAAACCTGGGCAATTGAGTGTCGAAATGTATTTATTTATTTTTATTTTTATTTCTAAAGTTTTCAAGGAGAGTAATACGATAAACAGGAATATAAAATGTGTATCTATATCGTGTAATACCTCGTCCCAAAATTGCGTCAGCTTAGGACACTCCCAGAGTATGTGTAACAATGTTCCCTGTGTGTCACATCCCCTTCAGCATCTGTCACTTCTTTCTGGGTTCATCCGGTGTAGTTTCTCGGGCGTTAGGTACCAGTAGGAGGTCTCAGGACTAGCAGTATTTGAAGCAGTGTGTCGTGCCTGGTAGAAAACATCTAGCCATTCCCTCGAGGAGAGCTGTCTACCCACCTCCCACTCCCACCTAAGCTGCGAGGGTGATTTTGAGTCCACCCCGCCCCCTCTAAGATGCCCGTATAATTCTGTGATCGCCCCACGGTCTGTGTCCTTGCGTATCAACCATTTCTCGAAAGGTGTAAGTGGGTGTTGCGCCGCTTTCCTCACCGAAGGTTGTGTCAACCAGTGCCTTATCTGTGTGTACCTATATCGCTCCATCTCAGAAACAGCCAAATCCCTCCTTATTTCATCAAGGGGTATGAGACCGTCCTCGTCGAAAAAATGGCCTACTGAACGGCATTCCAGCCCCTGCGAAGCCTTGAACCCACTGGCATCTAGTCCTAGGGGAAAGTCCCCATTTCCTACCACCAGAGTGAGGGGGGAAGGGAAGGACGTCAACTCTTTTGGGGTGGCCACTGCATCCCCAGCCCGCAGCATGGGTGATGTGATCAAATACAGATAGAGGTTGGTGGGATGGTGAGTACATGTCAGGAAAGGAACCTTCCATAGATTTGTGTCAGCTAAGGCCTTGTCCATAAAGAGCCACCGTTTCTCAGACTCCGGTCTCGACCATTCCACCAAAAACCAAAGCTGAGCTGCTTGGTAATAATGGAGCAAGCACGGGATACCCAAACCACCCCTCGCCGGAGTATCCCAACTGCGGTCCCTGCTCATTCTGGGGCGCTTGCTTGCCCAAACAAATTGTTGCAACTCCCTTTGTAATCGACCTATCATTTCCTTTGGGGGCTGCAGTGGGAGGGTCTATAACAGGTTTAAGATTTTGGGTAGTATTGTCATTTTTAAAGCCGCTATCCGTCCCAGCCAGGATAGCGGGTACAGTCTCCAGCGCTCTAAGTCTACTTTTACCTGCCACAGGAGGGCTTGGTAATTCAACCCCGACACCTCCTCTATTGTCGCGGCAACCTGTAGGCCCAGATATGAAATGGATCGCAAGGCCCATTTGATGGAGAATGCCCCAGATATGTTCCTCCAAGTTTCCGGGGCGACTGTGAGGTCTAGTGCCTGAGATTTAGAGATGTTGATGTGGAACCCTAAGACATTCCCGGGTCCTCCAGGGCAACCAGGAGGTCGTCTGCGTAGAGTGATTAGGTGTTCCCCTCTGCCAAAGCTCACTCCCCTCACCCCTGGGTTATCCGGCATCCTCTGCGCAAATGGCTCCATATAGAGCACAAAGAGAAGGGGAGACAAGGGGCATCCCTGGCGAGTGCCCCTTCTAATCGGAAAGCGTTTTGAGTTGTAACCATTCACCTTGACCGAGGCCACTGGAGAATCGTAACCACTCAGCACTCAAGCTCAGAACCTCTTGCCCAAGCCAAAGTGAGCAAGCGTCTTCATAAGGTATGGCCAGTAGATCAGGTCAAAGGCCTTCTCAGAATCTATAGAGAGTAACATAGCCTCACCCCGCGTGCGAGTGTCCTTGTTGATCAGATGTAAAACTCTTTTTGTGTTTTCCGCACACTGAAAGGTCGGGATAAACCCCACCTGGTCTGGCTCGACTAAGCCTAAACAGACAGAGCTAAACGAGCTGCCAAAATCCCCTTCAATAATTTCCAATCAACGTTTAGAAGAGAGATGGGTCTGTAAGACCCGCATTGGGGCTTGTCCTTCCCTGGCTTAGCTATAACCGTGATTGATGGCTCCGCCATTGACAATGGAAGGGTGCCAGGTCCCTCGATTGAGTTAAACACTTTAGTAAGGATCGGGGTTAGTTCCCTGCAGAAGGTCTTATAAAAGGCCACTGGGAAACCGTCTGGACCTGGTGACTTACGCATCTTTAATTGAGAGATCACTGAAATTACCTCTTCTACCCCTATGGGTGTGTCTAAAATGTCTGCTTGGTGCGCTGTTAGGCGCGTAACCTTAGCTCCCCCCCAGGTAGCGCTGAATATTTGAAGCGGGACACTCTTGAGAATTGTACAGGGCTGCATAGTAGGCTCTAAACCTCTCCGTTTTCTGATTGTTGCCAGTTACTAGGGCTCCATCCTCTGCCCTCAGGGAGTTTACCGCAGTGGATTGCCTCTGTCCCTTGAGCTTATTTGCTAATAACCTGCCACACTTATTGCCCCTTACATAAAAAGAGTGCTTAAGGCGAAGGAGAGCATATTCGACTTTGTCCAAGTCGAGTCCTGCCAGTTGTTTTCTGACTGCCTCTAACTGCTGCCATATTCTAGGCGCCCCTGTACGATGATGGATACGTTCCAACTCTCTCACTTGTTGTTGAAGCTGGGTGTATTTTTCCCTTCTTATCTTGTTGTCCCCTGCCAAAATCGCAATAAACTCTCCCCTTAAGACTGCCTTCATTTCCTCCCATACTGTTGCGGGTTTCACCTCAAGGTTATCATTGATTTGCATGTAATTTTTCATTGCTACCTTAATCTGCTCCACTACTTCCTTTCTACTAAGCAGAGAATCCCGTAATCTCCACGTGCGTGACCCGTCTCCTACCCAAGGAAGGGATAATTCCATAAGAACCGCTGAGTGATCTGACAAGACACGAGGTTCTATCTCTATCGTCTCTAGAGCATTCGGTACCGACCGAGTCCGCAAGAGATAGTCAAGACTGGCAAGGGATTTGTGTGTGTGGGAGAAGAAGGTATAGTCCCTTGTGTTAGGGTGTTTAACCCTCCATAAATCATTCAGCCCTAGTTCCTGCAACCATTGGGTCCCTACGTGTGATAATGCCCCCGTGGCCCCTTTCTCTGCACCAAATGATATAGATCGCTGTGAAGCACTAGATTGAGATCCCCTTCCAAGAATCACTCTCTGATCTTTTGTGGACATGATGTCTGCCACTGCACCTTCCAAGAATTTTTCCTGTCCCTCATTTGGGGCATAGATGGAGCCCACCACTAGCTCCTGTGTACCCAGATACACACTATACCCTAGGAGACGGCCCTTTATTTCTGCGATTTTTGCCCCCACTTTCCCTTTAAATGTACGCGCAAAGAGTAGTTCTACCCCTGCTGCTTTACGTGGCAAGGAGGAGAAACTGTTGGGGAAATTCCCTGGTTCGCAACCTATGCCAGTCTCTGGAGAGCAAGTGCGTTTCCTGAAGTAGGCAAATCTCTGCCTGTGACTGTTCTAGGTAGGAGATAATGGCCCTTCTCTTCACTGGGTTGTTGAGCCCCTTAACATTGAGAGTTAACTCTATTAGTCCTCCTACCATGAGAGATTTTAAAGGAACTTTCCGTTTTGCCCCTTCCCCCCCTCCTGCATATCTCATTCTTCCCTGTCCCATCCCAGTGCAAGTTCCCCTTGACCCTACATGTAGTGTTATTGAGAGATAATGACAAGCTAAGTACCCGGAAACCATCCCCAAAAGAGAACAAAGAACAACAAATGTCCCCGGAATGCGGGAAGGGCCAACAGCTCCGACCCCAGTCCAGTGGAAAAATATAGCTAGGAGAAGTGACCTCTGTCCTCAGCCCCTCAGCCCCTCCACCCCAAGCCACCCGGATCCTGCATTGACCTCATGCCCTCAAACAGGACCCTGTGAACCTGAGTCTTCTGAAAGCTTTCCCAGCAGCGCTCTCCTCTCCGATGCGATTCTCATTGAGTCCGGCCTGGAGGCTCCCTGCTCTGGAGCCACTCATCTCCACCGCAACTGTGTATCCGCTCGTCCCTTTCTCCTCTCTGTTCCTGCTTTCTCTTCGTTCTGGATGTCGATCTGCAGCAGTGCGCACGCCTCCTTCAGGGATCTTAGATGATGAAGACGGTCCTGCCAGCTAAAGGTAAGCCGGAAGGGCTGGCCCCAGGAGTATGGGATCTTTTAATCTCACACAAAAGATGTGACCGGCTGAAATTCCCTTCGCTTTTGAAGTGTGGAAGCAGCTGGGTCCTGGAACAGCTGTACCGGGTTACCTCGGAAGGTTATTTGGGACAATGCTCTGGCTTCTCACAAAATCCTTGTTTTTAGAGGAAAGCTATGCACACACATTAAAATGTCTGCTGGCTGTGCTTGCCCTGGGCCACTGCGGCCCGCTCTATGTGTCCTGTTCAGGCAGATCTCATTTGCTGGAGTGTCCCCCAATATCTGAGCAAATAGTTCAGTAACATATTTTCCCACATCTTCTTTTTCCGCTTCAGGTGGGACTCCTCTGATCCAAATGTTATTTCTTCTCGAGAGGTTTTCAAGATCCTCTGTGTTGGCCTGTAAGTCTAGCTATTGATCAGTGAGCCGAATTATTTCCTGCTGTAACTGTACGATCTCTTCGCCTTGGGTAGTCCCATGGGTTTCAAGTGTGTCCACTCAATCCCCGATCTCGTTCACCTCCTTCCTGATGGACTGCAGCTCACATGTGAGGGCTCTTTTGAAATGTTGTAAGTCATCTCTTAGGGAGGAGAACAGTGATTCCAAGTAGGGTTGGGTGACCAGTGCCTCTGCGTCCTCCCCCGAGGGCAAGGATGCTCTGCTTGCCATTTTCTGTGTGTCTCCATCCTGCAATGTTGCCTGCTTCGAGGACATCTCCTTGAGTGTGCCCCCTTTTTTGGTGCCACCCAACGCCATCAGGGCTATATCTCCTCTCTACGGTAGGCTTTTGCTCCCTTTGCCTCCCCTATCGTTTGCAGTCCCCAGTGAGGATTCGCTCTTTCTTAAAGCTGTCCTTCAGCCTCTTGCGACGGTGGCCCTTCCGCTCTTAGGACAGTTCTGAGTCCCTCGAATTGCCCCAGGGCTCCTTGCTATATTTCTGTCTTGGGGTTTGTGAATTGCAAGTGCCGAGGCCTCCTGGACCCCGTAATGGCGTCGTGGGCTCTGCGTCGCAATGCCTTCGGCCCTAACCACAACTCCTTCAAGCGTCCTGATTCCCTCTCAGGTGTCTCTCAGCTCTAATGTGCAGCCTCAGATCTTCCTATTGTCCAATCATCGGGCAAAGGGCCTTGTCTCTATCTCTTGGCCTGGAGGTCTACTCTATCCCCACGTGGACTTCTGCTTTTCTTCCTCAGCGCGACATTGCTCGGGCCTTCCCATCCAGCCTCTTGCTTCACTCGCTCTCCCCTTCATCACCACAGCCGCTGCCAGATCCGTCGCCCTTGCACCGTGGTTTGCCCCTCTTTCGAGTGTCTTTCAGGCCCCTGGGCACTGCTCCCGCCGATGCCTCCCAGGGCCTTAGCTACGTCTCACCTCCGCTCCTCTGATGCCCCGTTGCCTCATCACACCCCGGGTCCCAGTTGCTGACGTCGTTCATTCGCCTGGGCTCCTCGTCTGGCTTCCAAGTCCCCGGTTCCCTGCACCTTCAAGGGGTTTCTTGGGACGAAGCTCTGTCTCGCTTCGGGGCTCCTTGTCCCCTCCCTGCTCCTCCCCGTCACAGGGCCCGGGCGCCGATCTGCCGCTGCTCTCCGCTTCAGCTCACGTTGCCCAAACCCCTGTCAGGGATCGGGGGCAGCAGCTCCTCACCCTCTCTCTGTCGCCGACCTGGATGGCGCGTCTGTCACCTGCCTCTTCTCTGCTTCCTCGTCGCGCTGGGGCCCATGGACTCTGCTCCCGTCTCCGCTCCGCTAGGCCCACCTCTGCAGGCCTGCTTCGATTTCTTATCAGGGGCAGTAAACTGCTTCCCCTGCATAGCTCAGGTCCGAGAGGGGGCTACATTGACTCCTGGCCCTCTCAGGCACTCCGCAACATAACTCCGCCACCTCTTTCTATGCCAGTGAGGGTGCCGGGCGGCTCCAGGACGGAGAGGCCGAGTTTCACGTCCTACTCGGTCGCCATCTTGGCCACGCCCCCACTTGACTGTTTTTCACCTTCCTCCTGAAGTCTGTGACGTCATTCTGATAGTCAGACGTCCCTCAACCAAGACAGTATATGCCTGACTTTGGGACACATTTATGACTTGGTGTGTTTCCAAAGATGTTGATCCCCTTTCTGAAACCCCTGTCCCATGTTTGGTTCTTAGTTCTCTCATTTGCCCAGCAAGGCTTTACTCTGGGCACTGTTAAGGGATATGTTTCAGCCATATCGGCTTCCTTACAGTTACTGAATCAACCCTTTTTAGGTCTCGCGCCTAGAGTTGCAGTGCGCAGCACTGCTCGCGCAGCGAGAGACCTCATGTAGGGGGTTTAGAAGCTGACCTAGGAATCGCACACGCTCGTGCGTGTGCTTTTCGTTTTTCCCCCGGCTATTGGGCTTTGCGTGCGTCTTTATAAGAAAGACAGCACGCAATTGGGCAAAGGCGGGCGTTCACCTCGCTGCCGCGCTCCCTTTCCCCCCCGCTCCTCTGTGGTGCGCGCGCACCACTGGTTGTTTTTTTTGGGTGCGCCGCCTTTTTTTTCTTTACTAGTGCACAGTGCTTTCAGTTTCAGTTTCATTTCCTCTTTCTTACAGCACCCAACCCACATTCCTCATGCCGAGTACTGGGAAACATATTTTACTGTACGAGTACTGCACAGACCGCCTTTTATGCTGAGATAATATTTAAAATATCCTGTTCAACTGAAAGCTTCAAGTAGTGTTATGGTGCGTGCAAGGTAAGTGTCATTGGAGCTCGTGTCGCTTTACTTGTCTCACTTGCTGTGCTTTTCTTAGCAACATTTCTGTCACACACCTCCCAGCTGACCCTACTGAGGCTGTAATTTCAGAGGCAATATTTACACGAATAGGAGTCACATTCCTTGAAAAATCTCTAGTTTGCTCTGCTGAGGGGTCTGGAGACACGGGGGCCGGTTTCTGAAGCTCGTGGCGACCCCCACCTGTACCATTCTCTTCAGCTCCCCGGGGTTTATGGCAACTGGCTCAGTGGAAACAGAGAGGAAGGGAGCGGGGCTGTTCGAGCAATTTATCAGCACTGCTTTCGCTTCCGAGAAACATGGTTTTATGCGCACACCGGAAAGAGTTGTCGTCCTTGGAAAAAACAAGCATTTGCAATGCAATAGGTCTCGCATTTAGGCGAGTTTAAGCTATTGGCATTGTAAATGACAATGCCTTTTATTTATGTTTTAAAAACGAAAACAAAAATAAAAGGCATTGTCATTTGTAATGTCAATAGCTCAAACTCGCGTAAATGCGAGACCTATTGCATTGCAAATGCTTGTTGTTCAAGTCACCTGTTGTGACTCGCTTTCTAAAAGGACTCCAAAACATGTTTCCTCCAAGATTCGTCATCATGCCCCAGTGGGACTTGAACCTGGTTCTAACTTTCCTGATGTGTGTGCCCTTTGAGTCTTTACATAATTGCCCTCTATGTTTCTTAACCATAAAAATGACTTTTCTGGTGCCCATTACATTGACCAGGGGAGTTAGTGAAGTGCAAGCACTTTCTGTGCACCCTCCTTATACAACGTTCTACCCAGACAAACTGGTGTTGAGAACTTGTGTCTCCTTTCTCCCAAAAGTGGTAACAGCTTTTCATGTAGGCCAGATCAACGCCTTGCCTAACTTTTTTGCTCCATCTCACCCTTCCAAAGAAGATGAGAGACTCCATTCTACATTAATCGTACCAGAGAGTTCAGGGTGGACGATCAACTCTTCGTTGGATATGTTGGAGCAAAGAAAGGAAAGGCCATGCAGAAACAGACCATCCCATGATGGATTGTGCTCTGCACTAAAATCTGCTACGCATTGTCTCAAAAGGAACTCTCTGAGGGCTTGCATCCTCATTCTACCAGAGCCAAAGATGCGACCACTGCATTAGCTTGTGGAGTCTTTGTCCTGGACATCTGTCAGGCTGTAATATGGGCGTCTCTGCTCACATTTACTAAGCACTACTGCCTGGATAGACAGGTCCATCATGGCCGGCTTTTTGCCCTACTCGGTCCTACAGGACTTTTCGGTCTAATCTGTTCACAGACCCCACTCCAAGGAGGTATTGCTTGGGTATCTTTTCCAAGGTTAGGATTCTGCGGCTAGAAGTCTCTATCAGATGAACAAGTTACTTACCTTTGGTAGCATCTTATCTGGTAGAGACTCTATTATTTACAGATGCCACCTACTGGCACACAGCGATACTGCTCAAAAAGTTCCTGGATCCAGTCTGATGCTTGGGGAATATTCTAAGGTAAGGAATCTGCAGCCAGATAGAGTCTCTACCAGATAAGGTGTTACCAAAGATAGGTGATTTGTTCTTTAAGAATAAAGTGCCCATGGAGGTGAAGATCTCCACATTATTCCTCCCATTCAAAGGAATTGGAATAATAGGCACACTCTCATTGGAGTCAGTAGGAACATTGATTACCATCATCATGACCAAAGATTCAGGTCCTGCTTATATTAGTCAGGGACCTGCAAGAAGATTTTCTATTTGTAGAGTAATTGCTTATGTCTGAAGAAGGCAGTGGGCTGTCTGTGGTTGACTTTCCTCAGCTCACTGTTTGCCCCCTCTTGATACAGCCACAAAATGAACCAAGCAAACAAACCTGCTGTGAAGATGACCTGCCAGACCCACCAAGGGATCAAGGCATTAGCTAAGGGCAGGAGAAGGAGCTGCAACCTTTTTGTGACTTTGTAGTGCACCTGTGGAGGCAGAAGCTCCTCTGTCAGCAGGTCCATTGCTTCTTGGCTGTGTATTCTTCTTGCAATGTGATGCATTGATCCAAGCGGGCAGTCCTCAGGACTTGATGTTGGTGATGAGCAGGACTTGAATAGTCATTGACACTGGAGCTTAAGAGGCATCTTTTGCTGGTGGATCTTTATGTAAATCCAGTCACCGGGCTGCAGATCACGGCAGGTTTCGATAGGGCTAGCGAGCATTGAAGCTTAAATCTGAGAACAAAAGCTTTTGAGACAGCAAATCAGTTGTTTGTAATACTCTAGAGTCACATCAATAGACAGGTGCAAATCAAGTAAAGCTGGAGACATTGATAGGGTGAAGGGGAGAATGATTGGTCTACCCACAATATTTGTATGGGCTCAATCTCGTTTTATGGTTTAGATTGTTTCTCATTGACTGTGCTAATGGTAGCAAATCTGGCCATTTAGCTCCTGTTTACTCACATATTTTAGACTTTTACGTTTGTGTCAGTGTTATATTTAAGCACTCAACATTTAATGAAGACTTGGGGGCCGATTCCGATCTCGGCCGGTAGGGCATCGAATCGGATTCGGCTTAACCGGATCCGATTCGGAGCCCTCTTTCCCGACCGATTCGTACGTGCGTCCGGCTGAGCGAGTACGATGCGAGCGCACGCGAAATCGCCGACCGACTCGTACGCGGGTCCGAACCGCTCTGACCGACTCGCACGGACACGACTCGCACCGCGCAATGGAGACGTTCCCCGGCCGGGCAAGTACGATGCGCGACGTGAGCAGTTCGACCGACTCGCGCCGTCCAGCTCGAAAGAGCAGTCGGAGCCGGACTTTGGGGGTCCGTGTCGGACCCCCCTGTATGCGTAGCCACGCGAGTCGCACACAGGGGGGACCCATGGGTCCCCCCTACCTGTGCATGTACGGCGCGATTCGCATCGACGCGTACCCGCTGTAGCGGGCGCCCTTGTTCACCTCGCACCCATTGAGTCAATGGGATCCCGCGTACGCGTTGTACGTCCGGCTCCCATTGACTTAAATGGGAGTCCGACCGACTCGAGTCCGATTGCATGCGTGCGCATCGTACTCGTTCGGTCGGACTGCCAGAGTCCGATTCGGTCGGAAATCTCTCCGGGTCCGGCTCGGTCGGAGTGATTTCCGGCCTGAATCGGAATCGGCCCCAGAGTGTACATGGAAATGTTGTCAGATATCTACAGCTCTTCAAAGTTCCTGAACTACAAAAGACACAAAATGAATTCCGTTGTCTCTTCCATTCTTGAGTTTGGTTCTGAATCTGGAGACAAACCCTCAGATCAGTCTCTTGGCTACAATGAAAGCAGCTGCTCAGGCAAAGACACTGGCTTCCACCTATCCAGAGAATATACAAACCAAACCAATATTAAGGGCCTAATTAAGAGTTTGGTGGAGAGAGGGTATTCTGTTGCAAGTGTGACAGAGTACCCTCTCTACTAAATCCTTTGTCAGCCCGCCTGATTTAAGGTGACCAGACTTTAAGTATGTCAGTGACTGAGCCTACCCCGGCAGAGTACAGCCAGTCGGAGGTTCAAATTTAACACTGTTAACCCGATTTATATTGGAAGGTGTTATATGTTTTTTATACTGTTTATCGGTGAAGGACAGTAAAAAATAAATGTCCCCCACGCCATATGAGACACATCCGTTGGTGTGTGTGGAGGGGTAGGTGGGGGGGAGTCGATTTTTTTATTTTTTTAAAACAAAATCTCACTTTAGGATTTTATTTTGAAAAAAGCACAAACTTGTTAAAAGTTTTATAGGCAGCTATCATGTTTGATGGAGCCGTCTGGAAAACTGTCAACACATTGACAAGAACTGCCATGATGGCTCCTGCCAATGTTCAGAGATTCTGGCTGGGCCGGCGGACATTTCTAAATGTGGAGTACGGGTCCTCCATTGGGGCAACAGAGTATTTTACTCCGTCGCCTAACAACTAAATACCGTAATTCACACTTTAAATCAGGCCCTAAGACATAAACATAAGATCAGCATAGGGGCATTTGAATAAAATCTATCTGAATGTGCACGATGGTCCCCACAGGTCAGGATGGGCACTTGGGTAGTTATTGTGCCCTTTTCAATGTTCAAACATGTGCTAAGTACTACTAAGCAACAGAAGGGAAATAAGTTGCTAATATGTGCACTCAGCAAACAAGCTAAATTTGGTAACAGTAGGAAACATTTTAACATTCTTGTCATGCCCCTACCCATTGGGGTGGCTATGGCACCCATTCTTTCTCTAAGTCCAATTTTTACTTTCGGGCAGTTGCTTCTTTAAGTCAGGCAGATCTTATAGTGTGCATACGAGGGGTTGAATGGTTTTGGCCACATACAAGGTTACATCAGAATCAGGGGACAAACAGCATTTCTGGCAGCACTGTCAGCAAAAGCATTACATTTAGACACTTCATCTTGGGTAGCTTGGTGTCAGACTCACTGTTCCACTGCAGGGATGTCTGGACTTCGATACCGCTCTGTCTCACCCATCTTGTTTTCTGATGAGGCTAAGAAGTCACTCCCAATGACACAAAGGGTATGGGTATTTGGGAAAGAAACATGTCACTGCGTAGCACCCTCCCTTGGACCTTTTATGGATTTGTCTCATGCATTTGAGTCCTGAAGCGAGTAAACAAATATTTACTATATCATCTCTTGAACTGAACTATCAAAAACTAAAATACTCTGGCCCTTTTAATGACTGTGGCGGTCCATCTAACTGCTGTAGCCACGGTGGCGGAGGGGGCACCGCAGTACAGGCAGTCCTACCGCCCCATTACCACTTGGTCAGTCGGACTGCATTGACACCACTGCTACCGCCAGGGATCAGAGATCCTTGGTGATGTTGCGGTGGTCTTGATGCCACAATATGCTTGGTGGGGCTGCAGCATATTACGAGTTTCCTTTCTGCCACGGTTTTCATGGTGGTGAGCACGCCATAAAAAGTGTGGCAGAGAGAAACAAAGGGGGCCCTACAGGGACCCCTGTTATCTCTGCGCCAGTGGATGCATGCAGGGGGGCACAGTCCATGTCCTGCAGGAACCTGCAATGGCGTTCCCATTGTGGTTCCTGTTACGGCTCTCCTCTGAGCCTTTAAACAGGCAGCACCGTGGGCCAGCCGCCACCGGATCGCCCTAATTGGATTCCAGTCGGAATCCGGCGGGTGGTCTAATTACAGCTTTGGCGGGGCGCTGCCGTGGCAGCCCGCTTCGGCATTGCCAAAGTCATAATAAGGCCCTCTGTATGATATATCTTTTAGAGTTGGGTGACACCCTGCAGCTATGTCTGCTGTTGAATACAAGTATTTTGACTTGAGTAATATTGAATGCAGCTTACAATATGTTTTAAAAATCTAATCAAGTATGTGGTTGAAAGTCTTTAGAAGGACTGAATTGTCATGCCTTCAAACGGAGTGAGATACAAGCAGGCAAAAAAACAGCCAATGGCAAGCAAGGTTCTATACTGAAACTAAACTCCCTCAAAACGGAATTCGTCTTAATCGCCCCCCCAAACAAATCGTCCAATATCCTCAACTGGATGAAGCACCTAACAGCACTCAAAGGTCAGCCTCTCATTGTCGAATCAGCGAAATCACTGGGGGTAACACTGGACAGAAACCTAAAGATGCATAAACATATCAGCGCCTCCACAAAAGGTGCAAATTTCCACATGAACACCTTGAGAAGACTAAAACCCTTCCTGCCAGCAAACGACTTCAAACAAGCTGTTCAAGCCCCAGTAATCCCAAGAGTGGACTATGGGGCTGTAGCCCTATCCGGCCTCCCCAGATCGACTACAGCCCCGCTAAGAGCTGCTATCAACTCAGCCGCAAGACTCATCACAGGTTCAAAAAGAAACACTCACATCTCCCCAGACCTCAGAGCCCTCAATTGGCTACCGTTCGAAGCTAGAATTCATTTGAAAATCGCATGTATGACGCACAAGGCCTTACATCACAACACTCTGAGTTATCTAGCTCAGAAACTGGTGCTCTCTGCTGGTAATAGAGCCTCTAGGAGTTCCAAGATTCTTCTACTGAAACCACAACGATTTGCCAAGAAGAAAACTTACAACCGGACCTTCTCGGGAATGGCTCCTAGGATCTGGAATGCATTGCCTACAGAAACAAGACTGAACCCTTCTACTGCCTACTTCAAAAAGAAGTGAAAGCGATTCTCATGGCTAAATTCACTTGAATTACTTACTTATCACTGTAATATAATTATTAATCGTTATTATTGATCACCTGTTATCGATAACACCTATATTTTTATTTTTCTGTGCATGTACCTGTGTCCAACATCTTCCTTGTAAAGCGCTCTGATACCTGCAAGGGTCTTGTTCGCGCTATACAAAACCTTCAAATAAATAAATAAATACTGCTTGATGTACTAGAGTTCAAAGATAACCTCCACATTTTAGTTCACATTTGTTCTCATTCAGAATGTTACTCTCACTATGTGGATGCCTACTTGGTTTGAAAAGGGTAGGCCAGACACTTATCATTTTGGCTTCCATCTTAGGGGCCGATTACGATCTCGCTAGGAAAGCCCTCCGTACGACTCGGATCCGGAGGGCTTTCCTAGTGAATTGCGCTCCGCGAGTTGAGCGACCAATTCCGATACACCCGTATGGTGACGGACGCCGTTCGCTCAGACTCCCATTGAACCCTAAGGGAGCCTGTATGGCGAACGCGTACATAGGCTCCCATAGCAAAAAGGGGTGGGTGGGGAAAAGCGTACACCCTGTGGCGGGCACCCCATGGTCCCGCCATACTGTGAATACATGGAAAGGGGGGACACATGGGTACCCCCACGGGACCGATTCGGAGGGCCCCGGGTGAAGAGGGGCCTGCTACAGCCCCCTGAAGTCCGTTTCCCACAGCCGTTTCATCTCGCTGAGACCAGGTCAATACAGCTGTCCGAATCGTGCATCGTACTCGCTCGTTTGGAAGCCGGCTCCATTGCGCGTCACGATTCGGCAGCGAACGAGTCGGACTGACAGGATCGGGTTCGGAAACGATTCGGTTGATGCGGACAAGATCTTTGCATCATACTTGGTCATTCGAAAAGGGGGAAGATTCGGTTGGAAACATAGGCTCCGAATCGGATTTGCTAGTTCCGGAACCCGTCTGGAGTCCTTCCTAACGAGATCGTAATCGGCCCCTTAGAAGGACAGAACATTATTTAAATCTGCATTCAATATTAAGTATGTGAAATAAATATCCAAGATATAAATGTTCTGAGTGGCTAAATGTAAGGAACCATAAATGGACACAATGCCTATGTCCAGCTACCTAAATTGGACTGGTTGACAAATACTCTCCTACTCTGACCGCAAGCATGGTGTGTTAATGTTACTGACACTCGGTAGACAGCACATTTAACAATTACTACTTTCTTTGGAGGTTGGAGAGCATCAAGCAATCCCTACACATTTGCAATTTTGATAGCAGTACTCAAATCAGTGCTTAATTTGTAAAAAGAATGTATACAGGGGCCCAAAGCTCTGCTCTATCTGTGGTATTAATAATCAATGCGCTGAAATATCAAGGGTACATAATGCTGAATTCACCTCAGTCCTTTTTAATCCACTACCAGACACTGCTGCCTCTATATCTCACTCTTGCCGGTCTTTAATTTCTTCCTTTATGCCTGTTTTACATCTTTTTTTTCATACTTCTTTCCAGTTTGTGTGTTTTTCTCTCTCCTGCAATGTCTGATGAAGAACAATGAGTGCTGGTGTCCACAAATGATTGCCAGTGGCCCCAATGGCTATCACTGGATCAAATTATGCACTGGTAATACAGGCAATAATGAAGAGCCCTTGCTGAATCCAGAGGAATCCAAAATCCTGGTCAATCCCAAATGTATACTGTGATGATGGTTACATTTTTCAGAAAGGCCAAAGTGCACACATTTCTTTTCAGTGTAAAAGTATAATATTTTCCTTAATGTCTTTGAGGTTGGAGTGGGAATAGTACATTTCACCCACCTGAAAGTCCCCTAATGTGGTTATGTTTAGAGTGGGAAAATTACACTGTACCCCTGCCAAAGTCTAGCACTTTCCTCAATATGGTTAAGTTTGGAGTGGGTGTAGGAAATCTGAACACCCCAAAGTCCAACATCTTCCCCAGTGTAGCTAAGTTTGGAGTGGGAATGGAACAGTAAACTGTACCTTTCCCCTGCACCTGCCCAAATGTCAACACTTTCCCCAATTTGCTTAAGAGTCATGTGGTTATAGTCAATTGTGCTCCCCCCACCTCCAAAGTCCATCATTTCCCCAATGTGATTAAGGGTTTGGAGTGGGAATAGTAAATCTGAGCCTCCAAAAGTCAAACCCTTTTCCCAATGTGGTTAAGTTTGGATTTGAATAGTAAATATACACCTCTCTCCCCCAAAGTCTAACGCTTTCCCCAATGTGGTTAGGTTTGGGGTGGGAATAGCAAATCTGAACCACTCTAACTCCAATACTATTCTCAGTATGGTTATGTTTGGAGTGGTAATAGTAAATCTGAACCTCTCAAAGTCCAACTCTTTCACCAGTGTGGTTACGTTGGAGTGGGATTGCTAATTTTTAACCCACCAAAGTCCAACACTTTCTCCACTGTAGCTAGGTTTGCAGTGGGAATAGAATAGTAAATGGTACCCTTCCCCCACCAAAATCCAACAGTTTCCCAAGTGTGCTTAAGTTTGGAATGGAAATAGTAAATCTAAACTCCTCAAATTCAACACTTTTCACAATGTGGTTAAGTTGGTAGTGGGAAGATTAAATCTGATTCTTTCAAAGTCCAACACTTTCCCCAATGTGGTTACATTTGGAGTGGGGATAGTAAATGTGAACCCTTCAAAATCAAACGCTTTCCCCAGTGTGATTAACTTTGAAGTAGGAATAGTAAATTGCTCCCCCCAAAGTCCAACACTTTCCTCATTGTGGTTACGTTTGGAGTGTAAATCTGAATACCCCAAAGTCCAACACTAGCCCTAATGTGGTTGAGTTTGGGGTGGAATGGTACATCTGAACCTCCCTCAAACCCCGCACAGTCTAACACTTTCCCTAATATCGTTAAGTTTGGAGTAGGAATAGTAAATCTGAACCCCTTTAAATCCAACAGTTTCCCCAATAAGGTAAAGTTTGGAGAGGTAATAGTAAATTTAATTCCACCAAAGTACAGCACTTTCCCAATGTGGTCACGTTTTGAGTGTTACATGTATATATATATATATATATATCTCCAAAATCCTCTACTGTGTTTAAACAGAAGAGCACGCACATGAAGACATGCGTCAATGCCCCCAAATCATGAGGAATAGAGGTGTATAAGCTATTAACATCTAGGCACATCAATAGATAGCTCTTATTCCAAATTATCTCATTAATTGGTAGGGGATAAACTCATAAGCAGGTTGTTTCGAAAAGAAACAGCGGGCAACAGTCTGCTGCATGCGGACAGCTGCCACCCTACCAATCTAATCCAGAGCATCCCCTACGGAGAGCTATTACGTGCAAAAAGAAACTGTAGAGGGATTTAAGAAAGAAAAGGCGCTTATGATGCAAAGATTTGCTGAGAGAGGGTATGCTAAGAAAACCATTAGACAAGCAAGTAAGAAGGTTGAAAAACTCAAACGTAATGAATTGCTAGTAACAAAGAAAAAGACAGATGCGGATGAGGACAAGCAAATTAGATTCATTACATCTTTCAACAACCAAGCCTGGGAGGTGAAACGTAGTCCAAAAAATACTGGGAAATTTTAAAAACAGACCCAGATTTAGTGAAACCTGTTGGAGACAACCCAGCCATCACTTTCAGAAAAGCGCGATCCCTAAAAGACACGTTGAGTCACTGTTTGGTTAACCCGGAAAGGGATAAGACTGACATCAAAGGATTTTTCACTTGTAGAAAATGCAAGGCATGTAAGTTTAGCCTCAATTGTAAAACCGTTAAACTATCCGAAAAACTAGCAGCACACAAAATCCTAAAACATTTCACTTGCAATATGGAATTTGCAGTATATGCTCTTAAATGTCCGTGCAATAAATTTTACATCGGGAGTACTGTCCACAAGGCCAAAAAAAGAGTATTAGAACATATGCGAGCTATTCGCAATGAAGATAAACAATACCCCATTGCGAGACTCTTTAAAAATGTCCATAACCAGAATTGTACCCTGCTGAAATTCTGTGTGCTTGATAGTGTTCCAATTCGAGAACGGGGCGGCAACAGAATTTTAGAATTAAGAAGATTAGAATCGAAAATGATTATCAGGTACAACAACCTTCATCCCACAGGCCTTAACCTTGATGAAGAATTAGCGGTACATCTAGGTTAATCATTACTGACATAAGGTTTGGAATAGTTATACCTCTCTTCAGGAAATGGATACTGGGTTCATATGTTTTTAATTCGAAATATGTAGTTACGTATTTGATTTTAATCACTATCTTTTGTCTATTTTTTGCAGTATACATGAAGATATCGTTGAGACGCAGGAGAGCTATAATATTTAACTACAGTAGGAAATGTTATTTTCTTATTTTTTTCTTATTGTTAAAAACATGGATGTGAAATGTAATTAAATTAATGAGTTGAAACTATGATGATGCAGTTTGAGTATATTGTATCAAATGAGAATAAGCCCACTTGGGCAGAATTGAAATTGAAGGAGTTATTATAATCAACAGCGGAGGGTTGAAAGTCAGGTGTGGCGCAACCATGTGACAATGACTCAATTTTGTTTGAATGATCGATTGATCTTCATTAATTATGCCAAAATATTGGGATTATTTAACAAAATTGTTTACACTCATGTAAGCCCACTAGGGCAGAATTGGACCGATTGATTCTAAAAGTGTAGCATATCGGTGATTGCTGCATAATGTTATGTGAATTTCACAAGAATCATGTTTGAACTATAAATAAGGATGTAGCAAAATGCTGAAATAATTTTGTCTCTCCAAACTTGCATTTAAATCTATATAATTTATCGTGAAAAAATGACTAAAAATGTTTTCTATTTCTATCACTAGCACATATCACATGGTGAGTTCTTTAAAAGAATCGGAAGTAACATATAACCTTACCTGTGAACAAGGAGCGCAAGGCTCCGAAACGCTTTGGGATGTTGCTGGCATTAATTGATTAAAACACGCTGTTAAATCGGAGACGCGGTACTGTGGTTTATGGACTGAAGTGAATTGAAAGTCGGTCGTATCTCACAGGCTTGTTGTGTATATATATATATATATATGTATATAGTCTAAACATGTAACATGTACTTATTAGAACCATTTTTACTGTACATTATTCCATTATTCTTCAATAATTATAATAAGTTTATTGGAATATTTTTTTATTTCCAAGAAAAAAGCAATTTTAATTCAGAATAATTGTAATTACATATCTGATGTATTTGTAGTGTAGTGTACATACATTTTTATTTGTAGTGATACCATTTTTAAAAATGTTCTGCAGTTATTTTTACCAAACATAATTTTTACGTTATTTATCTTTTTACACAATATGATATTTTACAAGTACTGAAAAATTGTTATATATTTTTATCAGTATTATTTAATATATAAATCCACATAAAAGATGTTTATATGTTTTATCATTTTAAAATGTTCTTTAGCATTTTATAAATGTTAATGATTAAAAAAAATATTTGTACATTGACTTCTTTTCTCCTTTTGTTCCAGTTTTTTTGATTTTGTAGTCTTCTTTTGTCATTGTGGGCTGTTCCTGGAGTTGTTTGGCATAATATTTAGTACATAAATATTGTGATACAGAAATACAAATACTTTGTACGTAAACTGCAAATATACTGAGACAAAAATATTGTGGCCCAGAATATCTTCAAAAAACAGCTAAATATTCACACAGCATTATATTTAATTTAATTTATAATGAACATTTATAATAATAATATATTTAAAAATCTGAAACAAAAGTTTAAAAATGTAAAAGAAAATGAAAACAATAAAAATATATACTTTCAAAAAATTGACCAATTATTAAACATAAAGTACATTACAATTATTATTACTAACAATAACAAAACAAATATAACAAAAATATATAGCTAAATATATTAATAAAAATTTGAAAAAGGGAAATGCCTAAAAATTGTAAATTAGTTCATTTTAGAAATAATTTTAAATATATTTAAACAACAATTGAAGATTAAAATACAAACTAATAATCCTAAAAAGCAAAGTAGAAAAAGTGTTGGACATTGAAGGAGTCCGACTTACTATTCTCACTTCAATCTGAGCAACAATAGGGAATTTGAATTTAGAGGGGATAGATTTAGTATTCCCTCTCCAACGTAAGTGAAAGTAGGGAATGTGTTAGGCTTTGGAAGGGTTAGATTTACTATTACCTCTCCAATATAAGCAAAAATAGGGAATGTGTTAGACTTTTGAGGGGACAAATGTACTACACCCACTCCAATATAAACAATAATAGGGAAAGGGTTGAACTTTGGAGGAGTCAGATTTACTATTCCCTCTTTAATGTAAATAAAAGTAGGGAAAGTGTTACACTTTGTAAGAGTTAGATTTCCTAGTCCCACTCCAACATAAGTAAAAGTAGAGAAATTGTTGTTGTTGGAGGGGTCAGACTAACTATTCCCACTCTAACGTAGACAGCAGTGGGGAAGTGCTGGAATTTAGAGAGGACATATTTACTATTCCCACTCCAGTCTAAGCAACAATAAGGAAAGTGTTGGAGTTTTAAGTGATCAGATTTACTATTCCTACTCCAACCTGAGCAATAGTAGGGAAAGTGTTGTACTTTGGAGTAGTCAGACTTACTATTCCCAGTCCAATCTAAGCAATAGTGGGTCAAGTGTTTGACTTTGGAGTAGTCAGATTTACTATTCCCACTCCAATCTATACAATAGTAGGGAAAATGTTGGAGTTTGGAGTAGTCATATTTAATATTCCCTCTCCAATCTGAGAAACAGTAAGGAAAGTGTTGGAGTTTGGAGAGTTCAGATTTACTATTGCCACTCCAATGGATGCAAAGGTAGGGAAAGTGTTGGACTTTGTGGTCAGATTTTCTATTCTAAGCAACAGTAGAGAAAGTGTGGGGTTAGGTTTATATCCCCACTCCAATGTAAGCAAAATCATGGAAAGTGTAGGATTTTGGAAGAGTTAGATTTACCATACCCACTCAACCATAAGCCTGGGGGAAATCGCTGGACTTTGATGGGTTGGGTTTACTACTCCCACTCCAATCTGAACAACAGTAGAAAAGGTGCTAGACTTTGCACGGGTTAGATTTACTATTCCCACTCCAATGTAAGCAAAATCAGGGAAAATGTTGGACTTTGAAGGGGATAGATTTACTATTTCCACTCCAACGTAAGCAAGAACAGGGAAAATGTTGGACTTTGGAGGGGTTAGATTTACTATTTCCACTCCAACTTAAGCAAAAACATGGAAAATGTTGGACTTTGAAGGGATTAAATATACTATTCTCACTCCAATCTATACAACAGTTGGTAACGTGTTGGACTTTGGAGGGGTTACATTTACTACTCTCACTCCAACATAAGCAACACAAGCAAATGCAGGGAAAGTGTTGGACTCTGGAGGAGTAGGATGTACTATTCCCACTCCAATCTTAGCAATAGTCAAGAAAGGGTTGGACTTTGGAGGGGTTACATTTACTATTCCCACTCCAGCGTAAGCGAATGCAGGGCACTTGTTGGACTTTGAAGGGGTTAGATTTACTATTCCTACACCAACGTAAGCAAATGCAGGAAAAGTGTTGGAATTAGGAGCGATTAGACATACCATTTCAATATTTAAATACCCAACAACATAAAAACATTAAAATGTACTTAAAACTATATGTTTTATAAATAAATACAATTAAATGTAATTTAAGTAATAAATATAAAATTCTTTTTTAAAATAGTACACATATCTTTCAAATGATGGCTGGAGCGACTAATACCAACCACACTTACCACTTCTGTGTGGTTAATTAGTTCCCAAAACAACAAATATTTTGGAGATATAGGTGCACAAGTATGAGGGACCAGCCACCGTGGACCCTCTATCAGGCAATTTCCTTGCTCACGAATATAATGCAAAATCACTCAGCACTCGCACTCAAATCCCAGATGCAATATTAATCCACAAATAATGTAGATCAATTGTCTATCTTTCAGTAAGCCATAAGAAGATTACTATATGCAGTTTGTATTCAATTCTTTGTTATTCATCGTCTCAAAAATAGTTTTCATTATAGCCATAGCCAACGTGTTTCATCCCACTTGGGACTTCTTTAGAGCTCCTACCAACAGTGGCGGCCTGCATGGCTCGCGGGTGGCGAGGCGGGCACGGGAGGGATCGGGAGGGCGCGCAGAGGGGTGCTCAATGTAAAAACAAATTTACAAAAAATCAACACTTACCTTGCCGCCAAGTCCCACGTCTCTGCACCTGCTCTCCTCGTCGGACTCGAGGAACAGGAAGCCCAGCCAGGCTCCCCTGACCAATCACAACGCTGCAATGCAGCGTTGTGATTGGTAAGCACCCAGGCTCCCCTGACCAATCACAGCGCTGCAATGCAGCGTTGTGATTGGTCTGAGCATCCTGGTTCAACGCTCAGCCAGGGAATGGGGGCCTGGGCATGTTCTCCATGCAGGCTGTAATGCAGCCTGCATGGAGAACAGGGAAAGTGCGCATCACTGTTTTGGGTGGCCCGAGCGGGCCGGCCAAACAGTCATGTGTACTTAGGAGTGGGCAAACCATTCCTCCATTGCCCTGCTCTGAGAGCAGAGCAGCCCCGTCCACCCGCCCACCAGCAAAGCAGCACGGAAACATAAAAGGATAATACCTCAAAGTTATTATCATTGTATGTTTCCTTTACTTTGCACTGCTTAAAAGCAGTGGGGTAACGCTCCTTCGCCATAGTGGAGGAGCAGCCCCTGCCTTCCAAATGTATTAGATGATGTCAAAACAATGTCTTTATCTCCACAGGTGAAACAGTAATTGGGTGTAGTCCCCAAGGTGGTCTGTCTCCAGGTGTGTGTGTAGCAAGCGCGTAAAATGTTATTATGAAATACAATTATCAATGAATTAACAATTAATTAAAATACAACAAATAAAATAACTGACATAACAAGTCTACAATTAAATATTTTACATAATTAATTACCAATTAAATATTTAATTAACATAAACAATTAATTTAATATAAAATATATAATTTAACAAACTTCCCACCCCACTCCCCTACAAACTCAACAATCCACTACTAGATTATAAATTAGTAATTAAACTATAGAAAATGAAAATTACTAAATTAGTTATTAAACTATAGAAAATTAAAATTACATGTTCTATAGAAAATTAAAATGACTCATTCAAAAAATATATAAATATGTAATTAAATTAACAATCAATTAAATAATTGACATATTTACCAATTAAAGATGTAATTAACATAATTATTGAAAATAAAAAAATAATGTATAATTTAAATAAGTTTCCACCCTATTCCCCTACAAACCCACTACTAAATTATCAATTACCAATTAAAATGTTAAAAACATTTAATTACCCATTAAAACTTACAAACTATACTAAACAAGCATTGGCAAAGCCACTAGGTCTAGCCTATATGAGGTCGATTGGCTTTGTCATTGTTTTCTATGCATGTTGCACAGCAGAGCCAGCTGCTGTATCACATGGCTAGATGTCAATAAAAAAAGTCATAGAGCTTTTTTTAAGCAATGTTGCATAGCAGCTCATACTGCTGTGCAATATGTTTTTAAAAAAAAGTGGAAGGAGGAAGCAACACGAGGGAGGTGTGGGGGAAGAGGGTGGGAGCAGCAACAACAGGAGAGGGGGGAAGCAACACAAGGGAGGTGTGGGAGGAGGAGGGAAGAAACACCAGACGAGGGCAGCAAAACTGAAAAGGAATGAGTGGGAGGGAGGGAAGAAGAAATAGTACCTCAGTAACAGCACAAGGAGTGGATGGGCACTTATTAAAACAAATCTCTTATGGTTCATGCTCCACAGAAAGGAACGGAAGTGACACTGTGGCCTGCGCTGGCTAATTTGGAGGCAGCAAAGAAGAGTGACATTGAAGCCAACAGATAGTAAGAAATAGGCGGGCTCCAAGCCCTTTATTCGAAACAAAAAGTCTCACAAGCAAGCGAGCATGCAGCGTATGCTCTGTAGCAGACTCCACGTAAAAATGTTACAATTACAATAATAATGTTAATACTTAAATTGATATAATAAGTAATATAGATCACACTAATTACAATGATATTTAATTCAGCTATTTTGAAATAAATAATATCATATGCAACAACATTTTAAACACAATATCATATGCATTAAAAAACGATATTCTTACCTTCTGTACTCTCGTCCTCATATTTTTGAATTGGAGGTTTTTTTTGACATAATATTCGCTCTTGCATCTCAAACGTTTTTGAAACGATACTTGTGTCATTCACCTCTGAGGCACTCGGGCATCATGGAATAATTGTCAGTGTTTTGACTTATTGTGTAGCACTGAATTAGTGTCTCAATAAATACTTAAAGTAGCGTGGGTGGAAGGAGAATGGCCATAAATGCATTACATATTCCAAGAGAATGGAGAAAAGGAGAGAGGAGTTGCCCATAGAGTATACAGTACCTCTCGGGCACATACCACCCATCTGCACGTGCTGTCTCTCTTATGTATGCAGTTATTTTCTGGAGCACTCATATAGCGCCGAAATAGCTCCGCGTGGCAGCGACGCATAACGGCTACACATATACCAATCGGCGCCTCCATTTGGATTTTCGTAAGCCAGCTCAATTATGCATTTTATAGTCACCGTATACACATCCTATTTGGCTTTTTTCCCGTGATGTATACAGTAACTCACCGACCTGAGATGAAGACGTTTTTCTTCTATGGCTGTTTTGTTATGAAGCATGAAAGGGTGAGCCGAGTTGGGTGGGACTTGAGCCTGTGACGTAGGAGTCCACAGACGGCTCTCAGCAGAAATGGCTTCCCTCGCTCAACTATATCCCTCAACGACAAGAGAAGCTTTAAAATTACCTCTTTCTCTAGTTGCAATAAAAACATATGTGTGGTAATTTTGACCGTCAACATACGTTGCAGAGCGTGCATCGCTCTTATTGCGCGGGGTTCAGACAGTGCTTAATTTGTAAAATATGAAGTGCAGGTGCTCAAATGTTTGTCGGAGGCCACACCTACTTTTCTCCAGCTCCACCCACATCCTCAACTGGCTAAAAGTCAGATGTAATAATTCCCCATACCCGATCTGAATTTCAGCAAGGGAGCCTTCCTCATAGTAAGGTTTTGATAGGAGGTTCCCCTGCCCTGTAAAAATTTTGAAAAAGATTACATCAAAAGTGCATTCAAAGCACAATTTTGGAATAAATTAGCTAGAATCACTAATGCATTGAAAAGGGACAATTCCAGTGCTCTATGTGCTGATTTGGGTAAAGGACAATACTGGGGTATGCCATTTTTAACAGTCTATGAGTTTAAAGATACAACTTTTACATAGATATTTGACAAAATGAACCAAAATGTTATGAAAACACGCTAGTAACATTATTACGATTTTTCAAGGCCTGTAAGTGGTGAAACAGGTAGGTATTTATTCCAGATAAGCATCCAGTAGAAGAAGAGGTGCCGAGTCCAACACGTCCAGGAATGGAGCTGCCACTAAACAACTGCCGCTGACAACTGCTCTTACTGAGGATTCCTCCCACGTTTCACATTCTAACCCACCAACATTCCACCCGAAAAATATCAGTAAGTAAGGAACGGAGCTTTTTAAAGTGACCATTGGTGAATTTAACATCTTCCATACTGAATGTTAGCTGATTAACCATTTATCAAGGTAAGAATCAACATGCATTACCTGTATTCAGAAATTTGCAACACCCACTGTAAAAATGTTGCTGCGTGGGCAGGTGCATACTTGCAGCTTATTGGAATCGCCTGAGCAGGAAAGAGGGAAAAGCAGCGAATCTCTCTCGCCGCTAACTATGAATAGAAAAGTTGACTTGACGATGTGCACTATCTTATTGCCACTGAACACCCACCCAGCTCCTAAAAATATGTATTTGTTTTTTGGTACTTTGTATTGTATCATATAAAGCTACGACCCTACTTCAAGGTGCCTTAACTGGGGACAGAAAGATACAGATAAATAATACACTTAATACATGCCATACACAAATAGAATACAGAAAGACAGAGTACCACACCATACATCTGATAGGTGTTAAAGTGTGTTGCAGGTAAGCAACCCCAATACACGTGGTTCTCATAACTATGGTTAACTGTGTTACAGGACACACAAAGCTTGGACCCATCTGTAAAAGAGAGGTTACTTAAATGCTACTGGAAAAGGAATAGTTTACCCTATTTTCAGATTTTTACGTCTATAGTGTGTCTGCATTTACTTGTTAAAATTCAGCTGTATTAAATCTTACCTAGCAGATAAGTGTGAATTCTTTTCTCTGCTCTAATATCCTACAAGCTGTGCCTGCTGTTAGTGCTCAGTTTGAAATATATTATGTAAAGACTTTGTAGAGGTGTGCATAGGCAGACTACTTATGCTTTCTGAGCAATTAAATATATTATGCAGAGAGCCAAGGGGAAGATTCAGTGGGAGAGTTTCTGGTTTTCTGTTTCCCTGAGGCCTAGTGATAGTTTGTGAGAGTCACAGTTCGTTTTTTCCAGAAACATAAGCCAGTGGTGCTACAGTACTCTATTTAGGGCTTGGGATTAAAACAGAATGCACTTGTACTAGGAAGTAAAAAAGACGAGTCCTTTCCCTGCTTTAAGCAATTGAAAATAAATCCATTCATGACTTTCTCTAGCAGCATTTAGAACAACTCTGAAACAAATAGGCCCCTAAATTTATTGACTTCCATGTCCCACAATGTTTCTGTATGTTTACATGTAAAAGCAGTTGTGTGGCTGCGTTCTCTGTTCTGTGGAAGCTTTCCATATCTAACCTTATATACCATCCCTTCTGGACCATACCTTATATATACCATATGTAATTTTACATACCATAACTAACATTACATACCATATCATATCAAACTTTAATTACATACCATACACTTACCAGGCCAATCCTTCCTAATCTACCACACCTACCATACCGACCTTCCATACCTACCATATCTAAACTAACCTACCATACTGTTACTAACCCATGTGCCCGTAGTACAGTGTTGTGGGTACTTTTATTAAACCAAGCACTGACAAAATCCTTATGTCTAGTTCAGCATCGGGGATAAAAAATGCATTTACTAATGCTGTGCAGCATAGGCGCAAAAATACAGTGAGCGGTAAAGCTGAGTAGCTGGGTGACTAAGAGCATAATGCATGCCTTTGACAAATAAAAATGCTGTAGCAAAAAGCTAATAAAAAGCTCTACAATTTTGGCAATGTCCTTTTTAATTGCTGGTGTACTAGGAGAGTTTTTGCCTTTTGCAGGCCATTCGTGTGCCTGTCCCTGACCCCCGTTTGTGGCATTGCCATGTTGGTGACATGGGATCGGGCTGGAGCGGCAGACAGAAGACACTAACTCAGTTGCCTGGAGTGGATACAATATTAATCTGTCCGTGTACGGCAGACTGGTGCTCGTTTCGTCTCTTACAGCTTCCTTCTTTTGCTGTTCTTTAGAAAGAAAAGGTCAAAAGACATGTATGTGTTCACATAGAAATCGCCGACGCCCGACATAGAAATATGCCCAAAAGTCGAATCTCTGATTTAACTGATGTTGATTGTCTTTGAATAACACAAATTATTTAAAACCTAATGTCTTCTCTGATCTGATACGAGATCGAGGAAGTCCTCTCTGCCTACCCCTGCAAACTTCGAAGAGCCAAATCCTCGCAGTCGAAGCCACAGCCACCCGACCTGTGCTGCAAGTTTAGGTGGTCTTTCCCTCAGCCTCTCCCGACAAGTGTAATAAATTATAAGAAAAGCAAATGTTTGTGGACCAGGTCCGCACAAGAAAATCTTAATTTAAACACCGATGCTGCTGCTGGTGCAGTGCCACACACCAAGAGACTCGTTAGGCGGGCCAAGCTACGCCATAGGCTGGGGGCGGGTGGACAGTAACGACGGTGCGTTTATGGCTACTGCTTGCCTAGCTATTTACTATAATACTGCTATAATACTTACTTGCGGTTACATGGTGGGCTGGGCCGGGGCACACTGCCTCTTAGTGCCTTTATTAACTGATCTATAAATAAACTGGGCCTGGTGCTGCTGCCTGCCCTCAACGTCGTCGCCTTGAATGCTGAGGACTCGGTGCGGGTGAGCGGCAATCTGAATAAAATCTGCGCACGCTGGCGCACAGCCCCTACCCCCGAAGAACCAAATCCAGCCCAATCTCAGTGTCCCGCCCACCGCCCGGCAACACTGAACTAAGGGCCTGCCAATGAATGCTACCATATCGGAAATTAATCTTCTTGGCTGAATCTTGACTCAGGCTATCACTGCCGCGGCGCAACACCAGTACTGCGCAAGTTTGCAACACTCTTCTTCACCGTGACTCCAGAGCAGTCGAGATTCGAGAACAACACTACTCTGCGCTGAGGACAGTAATCAACTATATTATCATAATCATACCATGTGAATAATGCTGCTTCAGACGTGTAGACCCGGCCCTGATAAGTAAGTGCTGGTGCTAAGCACCGGAAAGCTCCGGCACAAATTAAGCACTGGGTTCAGAGCACATTTGTGCGCGTGCAGAGAATTCTTTACCGCACGGCTTGTGTGTTCCATCTCCATGAAGTGGCGCGGCTAATTCCTAGATTTTAGGCAATTACCTGAGCACATCCTGCTCCCGGGGCCTTTTATGGCTTGAGAAAGTTCAGACAGACTAGACTCGAACCCTCCCTCCGCACCCCCTTGCCTGTGGAACAAGAATGTTTACAATGTGTCTCAAGTTCAATGGCACGAAGCCCTGCTGATAAAAACAAGTTTACAGCGGTGTGAGCTTGAACTTCATTGGGGGTGGGGGGAATCAGACAGTGGGAGGGGTCGGAGAGGGGGGAAGAGGGAATGCGAGAACAATTGGAGCCAAAATGTGGCAAGATGCCTCCCGGTCTCTATGGAGCAGCAGCTTTCAACCACAGACAGAGTGAATGCATACCAGGAGCCCAGGGAAGAAACACTACTGAGAGCACAGAGGCAGTCACTCACATCAGACACAGAGAACCAGGAACAGCGCTACCGAGAACTGCAGGAGTTTAAAAGAAACACTGACTAACAAACCAGCACAGCGTGACAGAGAGCCAGGAACAGAGCTACAGAGAACTAACTACAAGAGTCTAAAAGAAACACTAACAAACCAGACCAGAGCCAGGAACAGAGCTACAGAGACCTACAGCAGTCTAAAAGAAACACTGACTAACAAACCAGCACAGAAAGCCAGGAACAGAGCTACGGAGAACTACAGGAGTCTAAAATAAACACTGGCAAACATACAAGCACAGAGAGCCAGGAACAGAGCTACAGAGAACTATAGGAGTCTAAAAGAAACACCGACTAACAAACTAGCACAGAGCCAGGAACTGAGCTACAGGAGTCTAAGAGAAGCAATGACTACAAACCAGCACAGAGAGCCAGGAACTGAGCTACAGAGAGCTACAGGAGTCTAAGAGAAGCAATGACTACAAACCAGCACATAGAGCCAGGAACAAAGCTACGGAGAACTACAGGTGTCTAAAAGAAACACTCACTAACAAACCAGCACAGGAAGCCAGGAACAGAGCTACAGAGACCTACAGCAGTCCAAGAGAAACGCTCCTGAGACACCACTGACTAACAAACCAGCACAGAGACTGGCACGGAGATACATAGTACATCACAGGATCCTAGGCGAGACAAACTGTACAGACAACAATCACATGCAAACCAGTGACAGAGTCAGATGCAGAACTATCTGAATATATGAGTTAAACATTGTTCTGAGAGCACGAAGCTACGGAGAACCAGGCACAGAGATACAATGTACATCACAGGAGTGTCTGGGAGACACACTACAGACAACAACAGATACAAACACGGGACAGAGAGTCAGGCACAGAGCAATCACATTAATATAGGAGATACAATTGCACTGACACCACAAAGCTACAGAGAGCCAGGCACAGAGATACAATGAACATCACACGCGTCTAGAAGAGACAAACTATACAGACAACAATCAGATACAAACACGGGACAGAGAGTCAGGCACAGAGCAATCACCTGAATATATGACATAAACATTGTACTGAGAGCATGAAGGTACAGAGAGCCAGGCACAGAGATGCATTGTACATTACAGGAGCCATCAATCAATCAATCAATCATGTCACTTATAAAGCGCACTACATACCCGCGAGGGTCTCAAGGCGCTGGGGGAAGAGGGGGGTGGTGCTGCTACTGATCGAAGAGCCAGGTCTTGAGGAGTCTTCTGAAGGCCAGTAGGTCTTGGGTCTGTCGGAGGTTGGTGGGGAGGGTGTTCCAGGTCTTGGCGGCGAGGTGGGAGAAGGATCTGCCGCCGGCGGTCGTTTTCCGGATGCGGGGTACTGTGGCGAGGGCGAGGCTGGTCGAGCGGAGCTGGCGGGTGGGGGTGTAGAAGCTGAGTCGTCTGCTGAGGTAGGCTTGTCCGGAGTTGTGGAGTGCTTTGTGTGCGTGGGTGAGGAGCTTGAAGGTTATCCTCTTGTTGACAGGGAGCCAGTGCAGGTCTCTCAGGTGGGGTGTGATGTGGCTGCGTCGGGGGATGTCGAGGATAAGACGTGCAGAGGCGTTCTGGATGCGTTGCAGCCGTCTCAGGAGCTTAGCCGTCGTTCCTGCTTAGAGGGCGTTTCCGTAGTCCAGCCTTCTGGTGACGAGGGCCTGGGTGACTGTTTTTCTTGTTTCGGTGGGGATCCACTTGAAGATCCTGCAGAGCATTCGGAGGATGTTGAAGCAGGATGAGGAAACGGCGTTGACCTGCTTAGTCATGGAGAGGGTGGGGTCGAGGATGACCCCTAGGTTGCGTACGTGGTCGGTGGGTGGCGGGGCTGTTCCCAGTGATGTTGGCCACCAGGAGTCGTCCCAGGCTGAAGGGTTGGAACCAAGGATGAGGACCTCCGTCTTTTCCGAGTTCAGCTTCAGGCGGCTGGTCCTCATCCATTCGGCGACGGCCTTCATTCCTTCGTGGAGGTGGGCTTTGGCGGTGTGAGGGTCTTTGGTGAGGGAGAGGATCAGCTGGGTGTCGTCGGCGTAGGAGATGATGTTGAGGTTGTGCTGTCGGGTGACGTGGGCGAGGGGTGCCATGTAGATGTTGAACAGCGTTGGGCTGAGGGAGGAGCCTTGGGGTACGCCGCAGATGATCTTGGTGGCCTTGGATCGGAAGGGGGCGAGGCGGACGCTTTGTGTTCTGCCGGAAAGGAAGGATGTGGTCCAGTCCAGGGCCTTCTCTTGGATCCCGGCGTCATGAAGGCGTGTTCGTAGTGTGTGGTGGCAGACCGTGTCGAAGGCGGCTGATAGGTCCAGGAGGATGAGGGCTGCTGTTTCTCCGTTGTCTAGCAGGGTCCTGATGTCATCGGTGGCGGCGATGAGGGTGGTTTCGGTGCTGTGGTTGCTGCGGAAGCCGGACTGGGAAGGGTCCAGGATGTTGTTCTCCTCGAGGTAGCGGGTCAGTTGTTTGTTGACGATTTTCTCGGTGACCATGGGGAGTCAAACTACGCAGACAACAATCACATGCAATCCAGGACCGGGAGTCAGGCGCAGAGCTATCACATAAATATATGAGATTAATATTGTACAGTCAGCATGAAGCTACGGAGAGCCAAGCACAAAGATACGTTGTACATCAAAGGAGTCTCTGGGAGACATCCTGCACAGACAACCACATGCAAACCAGGGACCGGGAGTCAGGCACAGTGCTATCACATGACTATATGAGGTAAATATTGTACAGTCAGCATGAAGCTACGGAGAGCCAAGCACAAAGATACATTGTACATCACAGGAGTCTAGAAGAGGATGTGCAGTCAACAATCATATGCAATCCAGGACCGTGAGTCAGGCGCAGAGCTATCACATGACTATATGAGATAAACATTGTACTGTCAGCATGAAGCTACGGAGAGCCAAGCACAAAGATACATTGTACATCAAAGGAGTGTCTGGAAGCCATCCTGCACAGACAACCACATGCAAACCAAGGACCGGGAGTCAGGCACAGTGTTATCACATGACTATATGAGATTAATATTGTACAGTCAGCATGAAGCTACGGAGAGCCAAGCACAAAGATACATTGTACATCACAGGAGTCTAGAAGAGGCTGTGCAGTCAACAATCATATGCAATCCAGGACCGTGAGTCAGGCGCAGAGCTATCACATGACTATATGAGATAAACATTGTACTGTCAGCATGAAGCTAAGGAGAGCCAAGCACAAAGATACGTTGTACATCAAAGGAGTCTCTGGGAGACATCCTGCACAGACAACCACATGCAAACCAAGGACCGGGAGTCAGGCACAGTGCTATCACATGACTATATGAGGTAAATATTGTACAGTCAGCATGAAGCTACGGAGAGCCAAGCACAAAGATAGATTGTACATCACAGGAGTCTAGAAGAGGCTGTGCAGACAACAATCACATGCAATTCAGGACCGTGAGTCAGGCACAGTGCTATCACATGAATATATGAGATTAATATTGTATAGTCAGCATGAAGCTACGGAGAGCCAAGCACAAAGATACGTTATACATCAAAGGAGTCTCTGGGAGACATCCTGCACAGACAACCACATGCAAACCAGGGACCGGGAGTCAGGCACAGTGTTATCACATGACTATATGAGGTAAATATTGTACAGTCAGCATGAAGCTACAGAGAGCCAAGCACAAAGATACATTGTACATCACAGAAGTCTAGAAGAGACAAACTATACAGACAACAATCAGATACAAACACGGGACAGAGAGTCAGGCACAGAGCAATCACATGAATATATGACATAAACATTGTACTGAGAGCATGAAGATACAGAGATCCAGGCACAGAGATGCATTGTACATTACAGGAGCCATGGGGAGTCAAACTGCGCAGACAACAATCACATGCAATCCAGGACCGTGAGTCAGGCGCAGAGCTATCACATAACTATATGAGATTAATATTGTACAGTCAGCATGAAGCTACGGAGAGCCAAGCACAAAGATACATTGTACATCAAAGGAGTCTCTGGGAGACATCCTGCACAGACAACCACATGCAAACCAGGGACCGGGAGTCAGGCACAGTGTTATCACATAACTATATGAGATAAACATTGTACTGTCAGCATGAAGCTACAGAGAGCCAGCACAAAGATACATTGTACATCACAGGAGTCTAGAAGAGGCTGTGCAGACAACAATCACATGCAATCCAGGACCGGGAGTCAGGCGCAGAGCTATCACATAACTATATGAGATTAATATTGTACAGTCAGCATGAAGCTACGAAGAGCCAAGCACAAAGATACGTTGTACATCAAAGGAGTGTCTGGAAGCCATCCTGCACAGACAACCACATGCAAACCAAGGACCGGGAGTCAGGCACAGTGTTATCACATGACTATATGAGATTAATATTGTACAGTCAGCATGAAGCTACGGAGAGCCAAGCACAAAGATACATTGTACATCACAGGAGTCTAGAAGAGGCTGTGCAGACAACAATCACATGCAATCCAGGACAGGGAGTCAGGCGCAGAGCTATCACATAAATATATGAGATTAATATTGTACAGTCAGCATGAAGCTACGGAGAGCCAAGCACAAAGATACGTTGTACATCAAAGGAGTCGCTGGGAGACATCCTGCACAGACAACCACATGCAAACCAGGGACCGGGAGTCAGGCACAGTGCTATCACATGACTATATGAGATAAACATTGTACTGAGAGCATGAAGCTACGGAGAGCCAAGCACAAAGATACATTGTACATCACAGGAGTCTAGAAGAGGCTGTGCAGACAACAATCACATGCAAACCAGGGACCGAGAGTCAGGGGCAGAGCTATCACATGAATATATGAGATTAATATTGTAGTGAGAGCTTGTAGGTGATCGTACCACACACAACCAGGCATGGAGCTACAAAGAGCTACATGGGTCCAAGAGGGAAAAGCTGCAAAGACACCACTGACTAACAAACCAGCACAGAGAGCCACGCACATGGCTATATTGTAAATCACAGGAGTCAGGGAGAAACAACTGTAAAAACAAACAATTACATGCAAACCAGGAATAGAGAGTTAGCTACAGGGTGATCACATGAATTTTTGGGATAAACATTGTACTGAGACCATGTAGCTACACAGGTCTAACAGACAAACACTGCACAAACACCACTGACAAACAAACTAGCACAGGGAACCAACCACGGAGCTACATTGTGTATCACAGGAGGTTAAGCGCGAGACACTGTAAAGACTCCACTGACAAACAAATCAGCGCTGTGAACCAGCAGCAGAGCTACGTTGCACATCACATGAGTCCAAAAGAGAAACACTGTACAGACAAACAAACCAACACAAAGAGCCAGACAAAGAGCTGCATTGCACATCCCAGGAGTCCAAATGAGAAACATGTGAAAAATAAAACACAACAAGCTGAGAATCCCAAAGCCACCTATCTTTAGTGCAAAATAGCATGCATCGCTGCATAATAATTAAAAGACATCTCTCAGTTCGACTGACCAGAGCTCTAGCTAGGAAAGGGTCTATTGGAGCATAGTGCTAAAATACATAAAATTCAAGACAGATTATATAGATTTTCTCTCAATACAAGTCCATGTCAGTTGGAGCATAGTGCTAAAATACATACAATGCAAGACAGTTTATATAGGGTTTATATAGGTTATATAGGTTTTCTCTCAATACAAATCTATTGAACCTAGTCATGTGTCAGAAATTTTGAGCAAAAATGTATCTAACGAGCAGGTGGCAGGAAGCTCAAGACATCCTTAAGAAGGAGGTGTTATTCATGATTACAAAACTGAGGTTGTTATGCTCCCAAAATCTCACTTCTAGTTGTCAGAACAGAAGGTGAGGTTATGGTTAGCAAAATATGGCAAATCTACAGTCTTGAACAACATTTTGTTTGGGCCTACCAGAATCCTAAAACTTAACAAGCATATTTGAAGTTGATGAGTACTTCATACCATTAAGAAACAGCATCCATATTTGTTTATAAAATACATCACTGAGCTCTTTGTCATGCATATGTGAACAATAATACAGTAACATACATGAAAATATAATTATGTTTTCACAACCCCCCTTTTTCCGTGAAGAAAACTTCTCTACAGCATTCTGATGGAAAAGAGCCTCATCACTTCTCTTTTCACATCTTCAATATCACTTTCCTTCTCATCTTTGAGAACAGTAAGCGTAAAAGCATTGACAATGCCTTTGTTTTTGCAAGAGCTTTGGATGATGCATTGTATTTGTCTTATTGCTATATATAACTACAAAAAGATTCCAATAATTGATTCAACTATTTTCATTCCCTGGGTCTAAAGATTTCCCCCAGCCATGTCTAGATGCCATTGGGACTTGGATCTGGCCCACTCTCTACCTCATGTGGTTTTTTGATGTTTGACTTAATGTTATCTATTTGTTTGAGTATAGTAGCGGAAGTGTTGGGAAGATGGGTGCATGGGAGAGGATGTGGAGTTACGGGCAGAGCTGCTGAGTTTGGAACTGGGGAAACAGGGTCAAGTCTAGGCGTTGGCTCAACGTCGGGTGATTCTGGGCAAATCACTTGATCTCCCTGTGCCTAAAAAAAACCGAATTTGTCCTTGTGTAATGTAGCTGATGCTTGTGTAAAGTGCTCCAATACCTTTGAATCAACTTTGCGCTTTATAACACTGCAACAAAAAAAAAAACAATATCTAGACTGGTACATGACAGAATTCTAGTGCCATCCCAATTTTGAATTAGCAACTTAGGGGCCGATTCCGATTCGGGCCGGAAAACGTACCGACCGACTCGGAGCCGGAATAAATACCGACCGACACGTACCGGTGCAGCCCGACCCGCAAAGTACGATGAGAAGCGTGCAAAATACGACCGACTCGTACGGAACACAAGCCGAACGACCGAACCGCGCGGAAAACAGCCATCTGGCCGGAAAACCACGTGAAACAAACCGACCGACACGCACCAGGAAGAATCCCGAACGAAACGTACCCGCGAACTCCTACCCGCCAAGTACGATGCAACACGTGGAAAACACGACCGAGTCGCACGGGGCCCAAGCCGCACGACCAACACGCATTCAAAACTGCGAGCCGATGCAACCCAAAACCCCGCGACCGACACGTACGCAGCACAGAAAACAGCACAAACACAGCGTGAACGAATCTGAGAGGCTCGCACCAGACAACTGGAGGGTCCGACTCGGTCAGAAGAACGTCTCCTACATGCACAAAAAGAACCAAGGAAAAAAAAACACAAAAAAAGGCCAAACAAGCAATCACAAAGCAAATAAATACTGGGGGAAACAGGGAACAAAGACAAACCCACAACTCCACCCATATAAAGGACACAAATCCCTACCATGATCCTTTGCAAATTCAAATTACCTGCCAGCACTCAACACCAACAGACAGCAACCACACACACACTCACAGCTCATCCATCACACAAGCCACACACCAGCAGCACCACAACAAATAGCACCCTCACATACACCCATCAAAACACACACTCACACACCCTCACTTGCACACCAACACACACATCACACACCAGCACCACCCAACACCATGCCCCCAAAGAAGAATCACAAGTTCCTAGATAGTGAATTGGAAGTCCTGGTAGATGAGATCCTCAGGGTAGAGCCACAGCTGTTTGGTACATTGGTCCAACAGACACCCATGTCGCAGAAAACCAAGATCTGGGAGAGGATCGTCGACAGGGTGAACGCACAATCACCATGTTTGCGCACAAAGGTAGACATCCAGAACAGGTGGTATGACGTGCGCAGGAGGGTCAAGGAGCTGTTGAAGAAGGACTACATCGTGAGCCAACACACCAGCAGTGGCCCTCCTGCCAAACCAGTATACCTCAGGCCCTGGGAGGAGAAGGTGCGGGCCATCCTACCACCAGTGAGCGTCTATGGACTAGAAAACATCCCAGAGCCTGGTGAGTACACAACAAATGTACACAATATTGTGCCACAATACACACACATCACTGTCAAGTGGAGAGTCAAACCATGCACCCTTAGCAAATACACACCAACCAAAACAGATCATCCCAAAATGTGTATGTCAGCCAGATAAACACAATACATGCCAGCTCATAGTGAAATGTAACTGTGTCATGACATGTACAAACCTAACAACAAATAGAGCTAGGCAGTGGCACAAATATAACCAACAAACACAGTCAGACATGTAGCCACCACCACAACACCACCTCACAGGGAAGCTCACTGAAAGGAAGGAATACTGTGTATGCTGGGCAAGTCAGTGTAGCCAATAGCATCATGGGAGTGGTAGTCACAGATATTGCTCACCCTCACAATGCGCACATCAACACCACCATGAACCATGCCCACATCACAGGGAGTGGAAAACAACTGACAAGATGGCTGACACTGGCTACTGCTGTGGGGAGCACAAGGCCCAGCTGGGAACTGTGCACCAACCAACAGCAGGACACCACTGACTGACATCCTGAAAGACAACTTGCACTCCCTGCAATGGAAGCACGTTCCATGGTGGGATATCTGGCTGGGTGGGAAGGAGGGCCGGATGTCAACCAAATACAACCAATGCAGACCATGTACACACCCCAACATTCACATAGAAATGCCCAAATAATGCAGGACAATGTGCTACACCAATATCAACCCCTGACTGTGACAACTTAGGACAATGCAATGTACAGGCCCGCATCCAGAGGCACAGTAACAACTGTCAGGTGTGTCAACCATTGATGCCTGCAGAAACATAACATACATTGTGTGTGTCTCCCAAAAACAGGTGATGATGGGGACACAGCAGCAGACGCTGAGGAGTCCCCGTCCCAGGCTCAAGAGGATACGGAGCTCACTGGTGTGGAACAGCCTCTGCCCTCCTCGGATGAAGAAGACCAACCTGGCACCTCCGGAGCAAGTCATCATGCAGCACCAGCAGGACCACCAGCTGCACCCCCTGCACCCACCCCTCCAATGACTGTCAATACACATACCACCCCTGCCGACATGGAAAGACCAAGGAGCACCACCACCACCAGCACAGGGACCCTGGACCAACGTGGGGCCATGGACACCAACACCACCAACAACCCCCAAGGGGGCCCAGGGTCACCTGTGCGTGCCACCTTAGGTACTGCACGTGTCGCCAGGGGTGGTGGGAGGGGTGGGAGACATAGGTCGCTGCTTGCAGAGGGATCTGGACTGCATGATGACCCACAACTGGCAAGCATAGCCGATGCGTACCAGTCCAGCACCGGAGAGCTCAGCCAGGTAGTGGGGCTCCTCAGGGACATTAAACAGCAGCAGGCTGCCCATCATGCCCGCTTGGACTCACACATGTCCCGCGTGGAGTCCAAGTGGGACACACTGCAAGAGATGATGGCGGTGCATAGGGACATATTACAATGCCTCCGCCAGATGAGCAGCAACCAGTCAACACCTCCCTGTGTGCCCACAACATCTGCTGCTGAAACAACTGCAACTGCCACAGGGAGGCAGGATGACTCTGGCGGAGAGTCCCCTGCACCGTAGCAGCCTGCACTTGAGGGTCCCCCCAAAGAAGAGGGGTCGTCCGAGGAGGGGCAACTGAGAGGCCGATGGCCATGTGCAACCCCCAGGAAGCCAACACCTGTTCTGGATAATCACCTTTGTGCGCAAACTGTTCACCCTGTTGACTGCAACACAACCCCCACATGACATGGGGAGTACAAGTTGGACCAATGTCTCAGATGACTGTGGACTTGATACAGGACATTTCTGCTACCAGGACTTCTAATTCATTTAGGAACTTAGGATTGCAATAAAAATGTACAGCACTCACCATCCTGTGCACTATTCGCACACATGTATTACAATAAACACACTAATACACCATACCTGCCTCTGTCGTGATTCCAACGTGGTTACTGTCATGGAGATGATGACCAGCGAAATTACACTGTGCATGCTAACTGCTACAGCAAGTACAACACAGGCATGTGAGTCATGGCAACGTGACACATATGAGGGAGACTCACCACCACGGCTACACAACAAATACACACCTAGGCCATCTGACTCATTGCCTACACTGATGTTGCCAGGAAATACGGTGCAATGCACAGACACAACACCTATTCCCAGTCTTTGTCAACTAGCCCACTGGTGCAGTAAGCAAATGTCAGTCAAATGTGTGACCACAGACAACGCACATCACAAAGTGAAGCACAGGTTTATTACACATTTGCAACATGTTGTAACCACTACCAGATGCAAGGTAATCCCACCTGGCAGCGGGCACACAGTCAACAAGTGTAGAAGGAAGGAAGTCCATGGGTGTGGCGCACATCACCTGTAGGGACACAACAGCTACCACCCTGGAAGTCGAATCACGGTGTCGGGGATCACAGTTGACCAAACCACTCTGAAAGTACCCTGTGAAGGACAGAAATGACACACAGTCAAAAGCACTGAAGAACAGGACAGAACTGCAATACTCATGCCCAATACATGTCACAAGATACCCACCCAGAACCAAGTAAGCATGTCAACACTGTTGGGGAGTACAGACTACCTGTAAGGACACATCGCTACACGCATACAGTCATGTAGAACATGGACACACTCAAACAGCACCAGAGCACCACCAACACATATCATGCAAACTCACATCAGTTACATGACATCTCTGGATACTTACATTCAGCTGAAGAAGTTGGTGATGAGCTGTGTGCGGACATCACCATCATCATCATCATCATCACTGGCATCGTGGTCCAGGCCAGGATCCTCCACAGGTGGCGGACGTTGGTCATCGTCATCCAGGATGAGAGGCAACTCCTTCCGCACTGCCAGGTTGTGTAGCATGCAGCAGACGATGACAATCTTGCACACCTTTGCCGGGGCATATGGGAGGGACCCTCCTGTCTTGTCCAGGCAGCGGAAGCGGCTCTTCAGGAGACCAAATGTCCGCTCAATCACTCTCCTCGTCCGACCATGTGCCTCATTGTAGCGCATCTTGGCTGGTGTCACAGGGTTCCTGAGGGGCGTCAGCAACCACGGCATGTTGGGATATCCGGAGTCACCTACATACAGACAATTGCACATTAGCTGAGTTGGAAAAGAGGGTGGAACACTACATTGCAGAACACACACAATGATACAAAGTCAGTACACACCAACAAGCCAGGCACGCTGGTTCCGCATCTGTGACATCATCCTCGGTATGCGACTACTCCTCATCACGTAGGCATCATGTGCAGAACCGGGGAAACGGGCACACACGTGTGAGATGGTCATATCTGCAAGACAGACCACCAGTGCATTGACCGAGTGGTAGTGCTTGCGGTTCCTGTATGCCTGCTCCTGGGCCTGTGGTGGTACCAAAGCCACATGTGTCCCATCAATGGAGCCAATGCCATGCGGCATCCTCCCCAGGGCATAGAAGTCACTCTTCACGTCAGTGAGTTGTTGGAGTCTAGGGAAATAGATGTACTGGTTCAGGTATATCAACATAGCCTCCAATACATCGCGGAGCACACGGCTGAACATGGTCTGTGACATCCCACCAGCAGTCGCCAGAGTGTGTTGAAAGGTACCGGTGGCAAAGAAGTGTAGGGCTGCCATCACCTTCACCTTGGGGGTCAGCACTGTAGGGTACGGCCGGCCAGGTTGCAGGTGTGGTGCCAAGCGCACTGCCAAATCATCAATCAGCTGCCTGGTGAAGCGGTACCGTCGGATGCTGTCACGTTCCACCATCGTTGCCAGGTCAGGGAATGGTCTATGGACAGCTGGTGCCCTGCAGTGCATAGGTGAAGAAAGAAAGATTGTCACTCACCCCACATATGTGGCATTGTACACACTCAATATCACACGATACATCATTATGAGGCACAAGTACATGATGTGTGCAGTTCCGTAAGGACATGTATGGCACATACATGGCCAACATCCAACATCACAGTTCAACAAGTGGCATCAATAAGTCCCAGGTTGTGCCATTGGGTATCATGAGGACGTGTCACATTTCCCATCTCCTGCTGCCACGTTACAAACACACCCCACAGTGACATGTGAGGACAGATGTGCCCCAGGCATCACAGCTCAACGACAGGTAGATTCCCAGGGACCCTGTATTGCCACATGGACACTGGCATGACATGGCGTATCATGTATACACCACAGCAAAACAACCATGACCCCCACAGGTAGTGGTCCCTGTTGCCTCGGCAGGACAGACATGGATGTCTGTGACACACACACGCACAACATCAAAGTCCATGCACAAACAACGTGGATGTGGAGACTGTCTCCCATTGTGCACATGAAATCCGAGACATTGTAAACACAACATGCACACAGACTGTGGAGGACCATCACTATTGTGCCAATGGGTCACCCTGGGTTAAACATACCGTCCCACATGGGACTCAGGGGGCATGTGACATGACATACACATACACCACCGTGAAATGTGATCATGCCACATGCTCAGATATGAACAGTTGCACATCACAGTGGTCATGTACACGAAACACCAAGGATACTGTCCCCATGAACACGTGCACAGCCTGGGGGTGGCTGCCCCAAGTGACACCCACAGAACAAGATGTTCACCCCCATACACGGAATAGGTAATGCAGCCTTACATACCTTAGGATACAGTTTGGACAGGCTGTGGTGTTGTAGGTGTGCCCCTCACTCCCTGGGAAGTATATGTGGCTGGCATATGTTCACCTGTGACAGGCATGGTGACATATGCCAGTGACATGTACAGGGACGCGTTGGACAGCAATGGACCGATCGGTGCGCACACATTGGCCATTGCATTCAATGTGTGCTGGTACGCGTTGTATTCGCAATACGCGTTGGACAGCAATAGACCGATCGGTGCGCACACATTGGCCATTGCATTCAATGTGTGCGGGTACGCGTTGTATCCTGGAGTACGCGTTGAACAGCAATGGACCGATCGGTGTGCCCGGCCGGCCCATTGCATTCAATGTGTGCGGGTACGCGTTGTATCCTGGGTACGCGTTGAACAGCAATGGACCGATCGGTGTGCCCGGCCGGCCCATTGCATTCAATGTGTGCGGGTACGCGTTGTATCCTAGGTACGCGTTGAACAGCAATGGACCGATCGGTGTGCCCGGCCGGCCCATTGCATTCAATGTGTGCGAGTACGCGTTGTATCCTGGGTACGCGTTGAACAGCAATGGACAGATCGGTGTGCCCGGCCGGCTCATTGCATTCAATGTGTGCGGGTACGCGTTGTATCCTGGGTACGCATTGAACAGCAATGGACCGATCGGTGTGCCCGGCCGGCCCATTGCATTCAATGTGTGCGGGTACGCGTTGTATCCTGGGTACGCGTTGAACAGCAATGGACCGATCGGTGTGCCCGGCCGGCCCATTGCATTCAATGTGTGCGGGTACGCGTTGTATCCTGGGTACGCATTGAACAGCAATGGACCGATCAGTGCGCACCCATTGGCTATGGCCTGGCCTGGCAACGGACGCGTTTTCAAATCTTGAACGAGTCTGATGCTGGAAATTCAGTTGGTCACCCACAACAATGTTGCAAATTCATGGGTGTCATGAAGTTGAACTTTTGAAGGATGCTGTGGGCGTGTGTAAGTGGTGCAATTCCATGGATTGGCCAGATTCAGAAGATGCTAACGACTTGGACCTATCACTTTGGACACATGGGACAGTAACTGCCTCTGCAGCACACATATAATGCTGGCTGTTCCCCTGAGAGCTCACTTGCCTGCACTACATGCTCCAGGACGACATCTGCCACCACCACTGCTGCTGTATCTGCACCCTCTGGACCCTGCAATGGCACGTACTGTGGAGAGAGCCCCAGCCTTCAGCACTGAGGAGAACCAGGCCCTGCTGGACAGCCTCCTTCCACAGTTCAGCAAGCTGTATGGGAAAGCAGGGGAGCAGGTGAGTGTTCTGTCCACTGCCTTCCTAAATGTGCATGTTGTCTGACTAGCAAGGCTAACAGTCTGCACGCCACTGGCTAGCAGGCTCACTGAGTAGTTGTCACCCCCCATAGTGTGTAGTTACATCCACTGGTCAGGTATAGTGCAGTGACAGTGCATTTAAACAAGGTTTTACTTCCCAGGCAATGATACCATGTAGTAACTGCTGGCATACTGTCCATGGCCATCGTTGCACTGCCTGTGTACATCATGTGCCCCTGTGATTGAGACATGTATACACAACTGTGTAATGCACGGATATGTTGCATGTGTAGTAATAGCATCTCACTTTGTCATCCTCACAGGTTGATGCCCACCAGAAGCAGAAGATATGGCTGACCATCGTCCGGGCAGTGAGATCCGTGGGGACTACAAGCGCCGGATCCGCAACTGCCAGAAGAGGTGGCAGGACCTTCAGGGCTGGACCCGGAGGATCGCACGGGTCCAGCTGAAGCTGTCGCCTCCTCGCAGGAGGGGCGGACACCGGACCCTGACCCCCACATGCTCAGGATCCTGGCGGTGGTCTTCCCTGATCTGGATGGGCAGCTGAAGGCCAGGGAGCAGCACGGAGGGGGTGAGTCCATGACTGCATTGTGAACTTTGTCTGCCATGCTATGTGCCCTCCTCTGGCCTGGTTAAACTTCCACAGCACATCAGTCATGTGGTCCAGGACCCATGTCCCTCGATTGTGCACTGCCCACTCCTCATCTGATACCCAGGTGTGGCCCTTGCAGTCAGGGAATTGTGTCACTTGGGTTCTGTGTCCTTGCAGTTTGCTTGACTCAAGGTGGGGGACAGCATCTGTTCCCCTAACTGTGGTGGGCATCATGGGGGGTCCATTGCTTACACAATGCCTGTGTTCTGACATGTAATCTGCGTGTTACTTTGATATGTGGTCCAATTGCTGAGCTGATCCACCACATGTGCCTGGGGTAACTGGCACACACCCAAGCTGCGGGTGGGAACAATGTTTGGGCCCCAGGAGTGTGTATATTACGTGTGTCACACATACTTAGCCAGCTGCCTACTGTCCTGGGTTCATCCCTCATTCATGTGGGGCAGGACAGTCATGCCTACTCCAGGCCATGCAATGCACTCTGTACTCCCACTCCCGTGTATCAGCTGACACGTTGTGCTCAGTGATATGTCCCCTCAGGTGTCAGCCTCTGTGTCAGTGTGCTGTGGCTTCGATGTCAGGACTGCTGGGGTGCTTATCGGTTGGGGCTCAGCATGCCACCGGAGATGTGACCATAGGAGATGATACTTGTGTGACACATAGGTGTTTGAACACCTGACCGTGCAGACTGGGGTATGCGAATGTGAAGTCCATGCAGCTGTTTCCCATTCACAGCAGATTGTGAGGTGCTCAGGTTCAGAGGCTTGTGTTACAGGTCACCCATATGTCCAATCAGTATGACCTGGACAGATAAGGGTTCAGATGATGTGGTGTGTGGGGGATGTACATGTGCACTTGTTCAGCTCCAGGACTTGCATTCCCCATGACCTACTATTGTGACACAGTGCAGACTGTTGTTGTGTGGCTGCCCTGCCCATGTGACTGGAGACAGTGATGTATGACTTAGCAGGCATGCCTGTGCCATGGCATGTGACTTCCTATGAGTGATCCTGCAGGGGAGTGACATGTGCTACATGCACACCATAGTGGCAATAGCTATTAGCACATGGGTGCATCATGGTGTCTGTCGCTGGTATGCATCACATGCATTTCATATATCTGACTCTGGGCATCACTTTCATCCGGACACCTGTACTGACTCAGTGGCAAGAGTTGTGATGTGTGCATGTTCACATGCTTCACTGTGTTCTCTGCACCGTCCAACTACTGTGTAGGTGGTGCATGTGTCCACACTGCGGTATTGCCAGCCAACGGACGCCAGACAGATGGGTGCAAGGCCAGGTGGGATGTCAGTGCCATGGTTGACGATCAGACTGACAATTGGCTTCTCCTATTCTGTTTGGGCACTTTTAGCAATGTTCAACTAAGGATGCCAGGCCTTGCTCTGTATTGTGCTGTACTTACTGTGGTGTGTGCGTTCGGTGCAGGTGACTGATGTCTGTCTGTTTCCCTATTGTTTGCAGATACATCCACGGCCACAGGAGGGGACAGCTCCACGGACCAGGAGGAGCCGCAGAGCCAGACTGGGTCAGCAGCCGAGGAGTGGTCGGAGGGACCAAGTGGCACGGAGGGCGAGGGGAGCCACACCGAGGAGTCCTCAGCACCATCCACCCCAGCTGAGGACCACAGCAGCTCGGAGGATGACTCCCTTATGGAGGCGGGTGTCAGCAGCCACCACACCCCAGCTAGTGTTGCTGTCCCCGCCACCACCACCACCACCGCCCTCCCATCGGCTCCCATTCCCGAGGTCCGTGGAGGCTCCCATGTTCGGGAGCGTGTCTCCTTCGGGCCAGGCACCGCACCCCCTGCCCCTGTGTCCCCTGCTGCCCTGAGTGAGGAGTCTGTGTACCTCCTTCACCAGCTCCATGTAGGGCAGACAGCGATGCTGAGTATCCTCCATGCACACACCACTCTGTTGACTCAGCTGGTGTCGTTCATGAAGGGCATCTCATCGGGCATGTCTGCCCTACAGAGGGGCAATAGTTCCATGGACTCCTCCCTGACGGCAGCAGTGTCCCTCCTCCAACAGTCCCTCACCCCTCCTGTCTCTGGCCCATCCACACTCCCCAGCACCTTACCTGTCCCAAGCACACACACACCGGCACAGGCACACACCAGCACAGACATGAGCAGCACACACACACGCCACAGACAAGACGCACACGCACGCACAATCAGGGGACTGAAACCACACTCACAGGGGTTGGGGCCCAGTCACACACACACGCATCCACGAGCACTGCGCAGTCCACAGTTGCCTCTCCCTCCAAAGCCCCCTCCGTTGCCTCACCTGCAACCCCAAAGACCCAGCGGCTCTTCCTCAGTGACCTCGGCCTCTTCCCCTCCGATCCAGCTGATACAGCATTCAGGGGGAAGAGGAAGCCCACCCACACGGAGCGGAGTGCCCCTCACCTCCGGACACCCTCCCCCAGGCGCAGACCGACTGACGCCCCCATCCGCAAGTCCCCCCGGACCCGGAAGAGCAAGACCCCGCCGCCGCCGCCCTGCAGCTCAGGCACCAAGTCTCCTTCCTCCATCCCTCAGGCCCCCACTCCACAGGTGCCCCCACCACACCCTGCCCCAGGTTCCCCCACCCACAGATACACCATCCCCAAAAGGATCAGGCCTTCTCCCCTTCCACTTGCTCTTCCGGCCCCACACCCCCGCTGCGCTTGTCTGTGCCACTGGTGTGGAGACGGTGTCCTCCCCCTCTGTCCTGCCCACCTTACCTGATCCCCATTCTCCTCCCCTGGAGGTAGGCACTGCAGTGGAGTCCACTACAACCCTGTCTGACTTGGGCACTGCAGTGGGGAACCTGTCCACTCCATCTGCACGGTCCCCTGCAGTCTTGCCGGCACCCACACCATCAGAGTCATGCCCCCCACTTGTGCCGGCACACACCATGTCAGACACCTCCACTGCAGTTGTCAGTGGCTCTCCAGCACCCACCACCCCTTCCCTGCCTCCTTCTGGTGAGCCATGATCCTGCGGTGCCTGGCCTGCCCCCCCGTATGCCCCTCCGAGGGGATTGTCCCTGGTTTTCATCAGGGCAGGCATGCGTAGGGTGACATCTGCCATTGTCACCCTGTTTTGACTTTCATGTTGGACTGGCCATTGGCCTTTGTTAATTTTTTGCTGGACATCAACTGTTAGACCCACATAAATAAAGCACCTTTCTGTTCTCTAGTGGTTTTGCTTCTGATGTACATGTTGTTGATGATGCTAACCATGCCCTTGTTGCAGTGATGGTGATATTTGGTCTCATGATAATGAAGTGTTACTGTGCAGGAACACATGTGGTCCAGGGGGAATGTGTCCTATCCTGTGGTGTATCCATGTCATCCTTAGCAGCATCTGAGGGTGCATGTGTTCAATATTTGGCAATGGGATTTCCTACTTTCATTAGCAATTTCACATCTGTGGCTTCCACCCCTGCACATCTGTTGTGCCTGCCATTGTTCAATTAGTGTACTTCCCTGACCGTGTGGCCATCTCCACTGGACATGCAGGTTTGGGCATCAATGGGGAAGGACTCATCTGTGTTGTCAGTGCAACATTGCTATACAAGTGTGTTGGATCTGTGCTGATGATTTCGTTGGCACTCCCATGACCAGGCTGATGTGACGGGAGCCTTCATTTGGTGCTAATTGTTGACTATGTAACCAAGTGCTCAGCTGACATGATGGAGCCCTACCGAGGCAACATATGGCACAGCTTTCCTCACACAGGAGTGGAGTCCCCTCATGGCAGTGTGTACTCCTGTGACATTGCCTGCGCCCAAGGTGTGTGTTGTATGAGCATGTCTGTGTGTTCACTTCCGTTTTGCTGTGCATGCTGGGATCCCTAGTGTTGTTCCTGTTTGTGATGCTTGCTGAGTTGACCTATGTTCCCCCAAGTCTTCTCCCTGGATTCTCTGTGATGTGGGTGCATGGCACATTACTGGTCATCAGGGTGTCACCCATAGGTGTGTTTGCTGTCAGGGCTGAGTTTGTGTGCAGACGCAGATGGGTCACAGTCAGGATTCCCCTTGGCACTTGTTGTTTACACCTGTCATGTGATTTCCAGTTTGTGTTATCTTTCAGTGATTGTGACACGTTGTGTGTGTGACTGCTGGCACTCCTCAGGGTCCGGGCTGCAATGTTGGTAGTTGTCTATGTGTGTTCTTTGTGGGTGACCTTGGCTTCTTCATTGGTGTGGGACTGTGGCTGGGATCCCATTGGTTGGTGTGGTATTGCCGTCATGTCCATGTACAGCGTAGTGTGCAGTGTGTCAGACATTCAGGAGTCTTGTTGAGTGGCCATGTGTGATGTGTTTCTGCACCTTGGTTCCCACCCACCACCCTGGGATTGTCATGGGTGCATGTGCAATGTCACCAGTGCATGTGTGCTTCACTGCTGCACATTGTTGGAGGTCGAGGTGTGTGGTGTTGAGTGTGTGCAGATGAGAGTTGTTGCCCGGCTAGACCCCTGCCTCCATGTTGGCCTTGGCTTACTGGCCGTGCTGATTGATTTGTGCTTGTGTAGGTGTGATGGTAGTTTGTTGCTCAGGACACATGACTGTGGTTCACAGTGTGAACGACATTTAGCTTTGTCATCACAGTGGGATTGTAATGCAGCCCAGGGTCACCACATTGTGGGGGCCCTGAGGGTAGTGCTGTGGTGTGTCTGTGTCTTGCTGTGTCAGTTGCTGTTCCTACATGCTTGTGTGACATGTGTGATTTGTGCTCCCTCTCATCTGACAATGCCTGATTGCCCACATAGGGGATTTGGATCCATGAGTTACCTTTGTGTGGCACTGTATGCACATCTGTGTAATTGGTATACAGGCCTCCTCATGTGTTGTGTGGTTGCCTGGGGACACTGGCACCCCCCCTCACCTGTTGTGTTTGATGTGCAGTGTGGGTCTGCCTGTTTGTGTTTGTGCATCTGCACCACTGCATTGGCATATCTTTGGTGTGCCATTGGCTGTATGTTGTTTGGTGGGTTTCCCCTGCTGTCCCTGGGACTCCTAGGTCATCGGTCAGCACAATGATCAAGGTTTGTGTGTCCCATTGCTGCCATGGTATGGTATCTGTTCACCTCACATCTACAGTCTCCACAGGGTATCTGCATTTGTGTGCCCATTGGTGCAAATATGTGGGTCTGCATTCTGATGGTCACTTCTGTCATTGTGTCATTGATGAATGTTGACAGTGTCAGCCCCCATGGGTGATGTTTGTCTGCACATGGCCAAAGGTATGTCTTATTTGCACTGCAGTATTTGCCTCCCCCAATCTATGTTGCAATGGGACACATGCACTACTTTGCCACTGATGTGTTTTATGTTCTGTGACCAGGAATCATCCATGCAGTTTGGCAGTTGCAGCTTTTTGTTTGTCAACACTTGCATTTTGGTCACTGTGATGATGGGGTTTTGCTCCCCATTGCCACAATGGTCATGGCCTGCTTGCATTGTGGGGGCCACACACATATATGTGTGGCACATGTGATAGGGGGTCACATTGTATGTTCAAAGTCATGTTCAGTGTTGTAGGCATTTGACACAGTCTACACACGCTTGTCATGGTGTTGGGGGGATGTCTTTTTCTTGCATTCCCTAGGTTGTAGTGTGCTGGTTGTGTCATGCATTGTCCATCCTATGAGTGGGGGTGGTGTTGGTTGTAGGCATCCAGCCCCCCATGGGTAGAGGTGGTAGTAGTGGTAGGCATCCAGCCCCCCATGGGTAGAGGTGGTAGTAGTGGTAGGCATCTGGCACCCCCTGGGTAAGGGTGGTAGTAGTGGTAGGCATCTGGCACCCCCTGGGTAGAGGTGGTAGTAGTGGTAGGCATCTGGCACCCCCTAGGTAAGGGTGGTAGTTGTGGTTGGCATCCAGCCCCCCATGGGTAGAGGTGGTAGTAGTGACAGGCATCCAGCCCCCCATGGGTAGAGGTGGTAGTAGTGGTAGGCATCTGGCACCCCCTGGGTAGAGGTGGTAGTAGTGGTAGGCATCTGGCACCCCCTAGGTAAGGGTGGTAGTGGTGGTTGGCATCCAGCCCCCATGGGTAGAGGTGGTAGTAGTGGTAGGCATCTGGCACCCCCTAGGTAAGGGTGGTAGTGGTTGTTGGCATCCAGCCCCCCGGGTAGAGGTGGTAGTAGTGGTAGGCATCTGGCACCCCTGGGTAAGGGTGGTAGTAGTGGTAGGCATCCAGCCCCCCATGGGTAGAGGTGGTAGTAGTGACAGGCATCCAGCCCCCCATGGGTAGGGGTGGTAGTAGTGACAGGCATCCAGCCCCCCATGAGTAGAGGTGGTAGTAGTGGTAGGCATCCAGCCCCCCATGGGTAGAGGTGGTAGTAGTGGTAGGCATCTGGCACCCCCTGGGTAGAGGTGGTAGTAGTGGTAGGCATCTGGCACCCCTGGGTAAGGGTGGTAGTGGTGGTAGGCATCCAGCCCCCCATGGGTAGAGGTGGTAGTAGTGGTAGGCATCCAGCCCCCCATGGGTAGAGGTGGTAGTAGTGGTAGGCATACAGGCCCCTATGTGTATGTGTGGCATTGGTGAGGGCCATCCCGCCCCTATGGTGCTGCTGTTGCTGGTTTAGGTATTTCTGCATCCCTCTGTGTGTGATGTGTCGGGTACGTGTAGTTTGTTTTTGTTGTTGGTGTCTGACTTACCTTCTGCGCCGTACGCGTCCGTGCCTGTTCCGGTAATAGAGGTAGAATATTGGTAGGATCGACACGAAGGGATTCATGGTTGGTTCGTCTCGTTCGTCTTTCTCTTTGCTTCGCCTCGTCCTCGTCGCTGGCGTGTTCGTCTCGTAGCCGTGGATCGTGTTGTGGCGCGAATCGGAGCTTATGTTCGCCTCTCCCGGATGCTTTGACGTGCCGTGCGTAGCGACGGGTTCGGCGCGTACGGGAAGCGCATCATACTTGTCCGGCCGGACGGGGCTGCATTTTTGCTTCCGTGCGGCTCGATTCTGCGATACCGGATCCGCCTCGGTCTGAGTTCAGGTCCTGTATTGGGTGAGTACGACTGGGTCGGGATTTGGGGAGTTGTGCGCATCGTACTTGCTCGTTCGGACGTATGTGCGGTTCGGTCGGGAAACAGGCATTCGCCTGGATTTTTTCCCGACCGAATGGTATTAGGTGCGCCTTTGACCGGGATCGGAATCGATCCCTTAGTGTTCTGTTTTTTTTTTATTCCATAACTATTGCAGTAGACTTACCTATTTCTAAAATCTCTGCTTTTCCTCTTATTTCATCTAAAGCAATAGTCAGCCCACACATGGGAAGTGAAGCAGAAAAGAACCTAGTGGTAGTTGAAATTAGCCATTGTTTGTTCTAAGGCAGCAGTTTTTAAACGTTTGACTTCTGAGGACCTTCATTTAATCATTACTTGAACCCATAGACCCCACTGAGTCAGTACTGGAAGCTGGTGACCTGGCCCAAGCATTTTGGGGGATTTGAATTGCAAAACAAAACACAAAAATACAGAAACAAGCATTCCTCAAACAAATATGCGAATGATGAAATACTTTATGTAATTCATAAGAAAATGTAAAAAATAATGATTTTAATTTTAATAGGAAGGTTTGAGCATTTCTAAATTCAATTGAGGCCACTCATATTCCATACTTTATTTGGTTTGATGTACTTGCACTGCTCTCACAAGCCAATCTGGGGATACTAACTTAATTTTTAGCCTCCAATTTCAAATTCCTACACATTTATAGAATGTTTTACAAATTTCAATTGCGCATTTTGCTTCTTTATTTATATACACTTTATTAATCTGTAACTATTATTTAATTTACCAAGCAGTCACAGACCCCATGAGTAGGCTTCAATGACTCCCGGTGGTCCCCGGACCACAGGTTAAGAACCACTGTTCTAAGGGATAACCATCAAAGTCTCTCATAGCAGGAACAATGGATCCAGGATAACAAGTCTAAGTCCAGTCTAAAGGCAGCCATAGGTAGGCTCTTGATTTGCAAATGAAATATGCAAGACCTCCTAGCGGGTGACGCTTGTGAAAAAACAATCAATGAGAAAGACAATACTCAAAAGGAGGTGATTCAAAAGGAATGCTCTCCATTGTTTAAACACATTACTATGTCTAACAAAAACAGTACAGAAAATTGGTTCTAGGTGCAAATAAATCCTTGTTCAGTCATTGCAAGATGAGTCACAGCTGACATATTGTGGTTCAAAGCATTGATAAACTTTTCAGCACCTGGGAAGGAAGAGGGGGAGATGTCGGCATATTCTAGCAGTCTGTCCCGATAATGGAAAAGATGAAGGCAAGTATCATTATAACTGATGGATACTTTGATCAGAGAAATGCCATCACCCGCATCAGTAGAGATGTGCATGCAAATCCAGCAAGAGGAAGAATTAATTGTCTGTATTTTTCCAACAATAACACATAAGAGTCACCCTTGTAGGCAGAGTAGCGGCTCCATGTGAAGGAAGTTTCAATACAGTTCCATCATGGGATAATTCCCCATTCTGCCACAAGAACCTATTGCACCACCAACCAGATGCTCAGATCAGCCACTCACCTCCTCAATTGCCTACAAACCATCCAGAACGCAGCAGCAAGAGTCATCATGAACCTGCCCAAACAAGCCTACATCACCCCCCACCTCCGTAGCCTGCATTGGCTCCCGGTCAAGAGGAGATGCCACTTCAAACTGCTCCCGAACGCCTATAGAGCCCACCACAATGCCGGACCAGAACGCCTCAACAACCGCCTGACCTTCCACCGGCCCACCAGACACCTGCGGTCTGCCGCCCTCGCCACTGTCCCATGCATGCATGGCTCCCAAACCGGAGGTCGCTCCTTCTCCCACCTCGCAGCCAAAGCCTGAAACGACCTCCCCACCCACCTCTGAATATCACCATCCCTTGCCGCATTCAGGAGTGGACTCAAGACCTGGCTGTTCGAATAGACCCTCCTCACGCTAGAGCCTGGATACCCCTTGTGGTGATAAGCGCACTCTACAAATAAGTGATTGATTGATTGGGTAGCAGCAAAGATAGCAGGCCAGACACATGGCGGTTTGGTGTATGGAAGGAGGAGGCCGCTTACGTCAGATGGAGGTAGTAGCGACTAGAGGCTATAAGGGCATCCTTATGTGGGTTGGTGAAACAGAGAAAGAAGATAAATACGAAGAACTTGGCACACCAGCAGGCAATGGGGTCACAGCGGGGACTACTTCAGCAGAAGATCTAGGGCTAGACAGAAGTCTTGAAGCAGGAGCACCGTGGTCTCTAGAAATAGCAGCTTATTTACAGCAAGATGAATGGATCCATGCCACCAGACCACATTCAATAGCTGTGTTGGTGATGAGTAGGACCTGATAGGGTCCACATCAGCAAGGCTGCTAAGCAGACTTCCTCTGGTACACTTGAATATAGATGCAATCACTGGGCTGGAGAGAATGGCAGACCTAGGTCGGACACTCAGGTAAGGTTGATTGCACTTGAGAATGGGAACAGTAGACATTGTAGAAGCTTTCTGAAACATTGTAAGACAGCATCATCATTTAACTTTAAATCTAAATTGGCAGTGGAAACTGGGGGATTTGAAGGGAGCATCATGGAGCAACCATAATTATTTCATGCAGGCTCAATTTTGTTTTCTGGCTAGAAATCACCCTCAGGGATCATAAAGCTAAAGGTGGGAACACCAATCTATTTTACCTGGTTTCTGACCATATCTTCACTATTTTATTCATCAGAGTACCATTGCTCCTTTCTAATTGGATTGAGGACTGTGGATGATATGAACAATGAAAATGCTAGCATTCTTTTAGGGCTTTGCAAATTGCTTACACTACTGCTGAAACATTAAGGTACCCCAAATCGAGGGATACAGTCTATGAGTAACAACTTAGTTACTGTAATTGCATATGCATGTGTACTGGAGTATGCTCCCACCCATCTTGAAAATATGCATACGATGACTAAAAAATATGAAAAAATTGCACATTTAGGCACCTGAATATAGTTCATCTGGATGTGAACAAAGGCCATCAAAGGGGAGGGTGAGCAGCGGGCTGGCTTTAATCCCTTTTCTGACATTGTATAACCGACAGATGCACAGGACTGGCAATAACTCTGAGCTATAGAAGAAAAGAAGGGTGCATACAAATGGTTTGCTACAGCATATATGCTGCCCTACCTAGATGGGGTGCTCTGTAACACAACCTGGTAAGGATGGTGAGTAGAAATGTTTTTCATTATCAGAGATTTGCTCCACCTGCAATTAAGAAACGTGTTTTAATGTTGGTACAGTAAAGAAGTCCGTTTTCAGACAATCCATGCAAACATCAGCAGCTTTAGACAATGCTGCATTTCTAGCAGCTGCATTAGCTAGGGCATTGCCCCTTGAAACCCCATTATGAGCGTGCTGGGGCACTGCACGCTTTACCACTGCCACAATTTCTGGCAATTGGAAAGGATCTAACAGATTTTGGACGTGATGCACATTCTTAATAAGAGCTCTGGCTGAGGTTGGAAAACCTATCTGAATAAATAGGAGCCCAAAGTCGTGTATCACTCGAAATGCATACTTTGAGTCATGTACACAGCCACACTCCTTTCTTTATCTAGGATGCAAGCTCGGGAGAGAGCAAGAAGTTCTGCAGCTTGAGCTGATTTTACAGCTGGTAAATAGCAACTCTCCTCAATTTAATATACCGTGCATACAGCACTGGGCAACATTTTTACTATTTCAGGTTGCGAAATGTACGCGTAATTACTGAGATCATGCCATAAAGTCATGTCGTGTAACAAGACTTCAGTGCAGAGAAAAATCGTACATCGAAACAACTCGTTGTGAATACAAGCGGCATCTTCGCAAAGTGGAATTAACTGTTTCTGGATGATGAGGCCTGGGGTTAAATATGTTTTTTCTCCATTTCTTGGTTTTTTTTTGTAAATGTTATACTGTTTTGTTTCTCATTTTACAGTGATGATGTTGTTTTACTGCCTGGGGCCTAGTTTGCCCTGCACTAAGCCATGGGTGTATTTTTGATGTAATTTTCAGATTCTCACTGCAGCTGTGCTATGTTTTTTTAAACATGAGGGTTTTGTGGATAGCCTTGTATAAAATGCAACATGTTGGTTATTTTTGTCTGCATGTGCTGTTGGTGGCTAGGATTTCGTGTGGTTCCTAGACATCTTTCTTTGTTCTCAGCTACCTTTTTCCCAATGTGCTTGTCCACCATATTTTTAGGTCTCGGCCTGCACCAGCGCTTGCGCTGGTCTGGCCGAGAGTTTTAGTAAGCGGGTTTTGGAAGTGCAAACACTGGCTTTCGGCTGGCGACCAGCTTGAGTTCACGATGGCGTGCACGCGCAGGTGGCATCTGGGTTTCCTATCTCTTCCTCATTTCCTCGTCATGGCTCATTAACTCTCTGGACTCTGATGTTTCAATCGCAGCAGCAGCTCACATTACCAACGGAGGGCCCTGGACTACAGTCACATGAAAAACAACAGCGATTAGCATTGAAATGCAAGCTTTTTTTTGTCTAGTTAGAAATATTGCTTCGGTGGGTTGATTTCACCTTATATCGCTATTTGTTTTATATTGGGAGTCACAGCCTAATTAGCAGTATTTTTGTCTCTCACTGTTTTTTTTTATATTTATTCGCGCAAAGCACAAAGCTATATTTAAGGTTACTTTTTCCGCGTCACTTCTTCACTCTATTTAAACTCCACACCCCCACTCTTATTGTCTCTCTCCTTCTCTCTCTCTCTCCCCTCTCTAATTCTCTCTCTACTTAATTAACTCTCCCCTCTCTATCTTTTTTAGCCTTTCATTCTCTCTCACCCCTTTATTTGTTTCTCTTTCAAACTCCTTCATTCACTCTCTCTCCCCTTCTTTCTCTCTCTCTATCCCGCTCCACTCTTTATTCTATGTACACCCTTTCTCTCTCTTTCTCTCTCACCACCCTCTCTAATTGGGCATTATATCTTCACTCTATCTCTCACTCGGCAACACCACAGCATCACTCAGCGCAACCACAGCATCAATCAGAGCCAGCACAGCATCAATCAGAGCCAGCACAGCATCAATCAGAGCCAGCACAGCATCACTCAGAGCCAGCACAGCATCACTCAGAGCCAGCAGAGCATCTCTCAACGCCATCACAGCATCACTCAACGCCATCACAGCATCACTCAACGCCATCACAGCATCACTCAACGCCATCACAGCATCACTCAGTGCAACCACAGCATCACTCAGTGCAACCACAGCATCACTCAGCACAACCACAGCATTACTCAGCACAACCACAGCATCACTTAGCGCCACCACAGCATCACTCCGCGCCACCACAGCATCACTCCGCGCCACCACAGCATCACTCCGCGCCACCACAGCATCACTCCGCGCCACAACAGCATCACTCAGCACCACCATAGCTTTACTCAGCGACACCACATCATCACTCAGGGACAACACTGCATCACTCAGCACCACCACAGGATGACTCAGCACCACCACAGGATGACTCAGCACCACCACAGCATCGCTCAGCACCACCACAGCATCGCTCAGCGCCACCACAGCATCGCTCAGCGCCACCACAGCTTCGCTCAGCGCCACCACAGCATCGCTCAGCGCCACCACAGCATCGCTCAGCGCCACCACAGCATCGCTCAGCGCCACAACAGCATCGCTCAGCGCCACCACAGCATCGCTCAGCGCCGCCACAGCATCGCTCAGCACCGCCACAGCATCGCTCAGCACCGCCACAGCATCGCTCAGCGCCAAGACAATATCACTCAGCACCACCACAGCATCACTCAGCGCCAAGACAATATCACTCAGCACCACCACAGCATCACTCAGCACCACAGCAGTATCACTCAGCAACACCTGAGTATCATTCAGCATCACCTCAGCATCTTCTCCGCAACAGTCACCACCACCACCACTACCACCTCAGCATCACTCAGCACCACCTCAGCCTGCTCTCGGAATCTGGCATCTGTTGATTCTCCCCTAGCGTCTGGCCGCTGCTAGTGTTATAATACAGGTACTAGTTCCCAACCTTCCCCCTCCGATTGTTTATGCCCCCTCAAAAAAAAGCTTTAACAAACAACCATTGCAATAGGCAGAAACAAGTTGCCAGCATTGCAAGAACAAAAGAAAACTGAGGAAATTTTTTATTGTAAATACTTTTTTTAATATGGTTGTTCAGTTTTACATAATGCCTTCTTGGTCATATATAAAGTAACAAAAATGCTTCTGACACTTTTTTATTATAACTTTTCAGCATGCCGCACAGCAGCCACACTTCTCTACAGCACAGCTTGAAGACATTGGCAAAGTCAATAGCTCTGGCTAAACACTTATAAGGCCCCAAAGGCGAGACCTATTGGCTATGCCAATGCTTGTTTTGAGTTGCTCGTATGACATGGATGATATATTGTTTTACTTTTTTCTGCAAAATGTAAAAGTCTTTTGGAGGCATAATTGATGTTGCCTTCTATTTGTGATTTTGTAACCTAAGGAAGGCTTGGGTCCTAAGCTAACTGGATTAGACCACTAATAATTATATACTTGAGAGTATCCAGTAGCTACTATTTAAAGTTTAATCAAGAAAAGAGCCAATTGAATAAATTCATAGGCTCTTGTGATTTATTTCACAATTTTTCTGGGTTATTCCGTAAATGCAACAACATTCAATTCATGTCAAACATTAAGGACAACACAAACTGATGACATTTTTCAACATAGGAAATACAAAAACAATTAACAAATATGAAACAGTATTTGCAAATGTGTATAATACATTGATAAGTTGTGTATAATCAAAAGGACAATTACAGAAACACAAAGGGGTAAATAAAGCACCAGTCCATAAATCAAAAACAGCATCAAGGCGGAGTAGCAAGTCACAGCTTACTACCACTATTCCTACTCCTGCCTGTATGCACAGCTCTGGGTATCCCATGAATTTGGTTGATAGTGGCCTATGGAGGGAATGAATTAAGCCTTCTCCTAAGCCAATAGGGTTTGCTTTTACTAGACGCTGTTGTCAACGCGTTTCCAACCCCGTCAGCAGTCAGGGGTTTTCGTCAGGACTTGGACGTTGTGTGTTCTTATGTTGTGGAGATGTTCCTACTAATTCGAAAATTTCTGGCACTGGAGGTGGCGATGGGGCCTGCATAAATGGCTATTTTCAGTTGTGCAGGTTGGTGCATCAATTCAGTTGAAACTTTATTTTCACGGGCGTCTTGGTGTGTTTGTGATTAACAGGAACAAAGCCTATAAATTTATTCCATTGGCTCTTTTCTTGATTAAACTTTAAATAGTAGCTACTGGATACTCTCAAGTATATAATTTCTATTTGTGATTGACACTGGCGATTTAATGGTGGTGGGTAAAGGGCAGTTCCATGTTTGTGCCCAGATGCATTTCGGGGAAATAATAGATATATATGATGAAGGCGTGAAGCCGAAACGCGTCCTGAGAGACCGTTGGTGTGTTGTGGACTGACCCGTGAGTAAAACCACTTGGAAGCATTGAGTGCCCCACCTTCGTTATTTCGAGTAGAAGGAGTTTGCTAAAAAAAAAAAATTATATATATATATATATAAATAAATCCTCTCGCTTGGCGAAAACAATTTCAAAGCTCCTGCCAAGCTAGAGCAAACACGAAGTCCGCTCCCAGCTGTTGGGAGCTCTAAAAATGCTCCCACCAGCTGGGGTCTCAATATTACCGCCCGCATGGAGCAGCACATTTAGCTGCTCCTGGCGGACGGGAGCAATGGCGGCTCCTGTTGTAAGTGGGGAGCTGGCTGGGGGTGCGGGAGCCTTGGGACTCCCCCCACAGCCCCTAACATGGTCATTGTGGGTGCCACCCACCCTTTCTTGACTGGGCTCAGGGAATGGTGTCCCTGTAGCTGAAATTGGTCCGGAAAGGGAAGCTGTGTGGCCTCACTCCTTTAATTATTGGCCGGGCCCAAGGGGATAGGGTTCCCAGGGCCAAAATCGGCCCAGGAAGAGGGTCTGCGTGCCCTCCTCCCACTTTACTATTTGGCTGGGCCCCAGGGGATGGGGTCCCTAGGGCAAAAATCTGCCCGGGGAGGCGGGGCTTTGTGCTGCCCTCCCCCTTTGTAACGTGGGCCGGGCCCCAGGGGATGTGGTCCGGCGAGCCAAAATTGGACTGGTAGGGGGGACCGCGTGCCCCCTCCCACATTTTATAAGGCTGGAAACTGGGAGATTGGCATGAGGAGGGGGGCCATTTAGTCTAAGACCTGCCACAAGAAACAAGGTAAAAGCAAGGTTCCCAAAAGCCCTTTTAAGCGAGGAAGGCGGTGATAAAGAGCTAGTGATCGTCAGTGTGGAGCGTGGCAAAGAGGATGTACAACACCTCAATTCAACCTGCTCAGAGACACGTGATTCCATTAACACTGCCTACTTCCATATTTACAAGACACCAGAAACCTGCAGCCACAACCACCAAACCTACGACAGTTTCAGCATGCTCTACAGAAAGGCAAACAACAAAACCATCTAGCTTCAGATCTTAAGACATTGGCACAAATGGAAAGCTCTCCTCCCCAGTTTGGGACTTCTTTCCACTTAGCCCACATGAGGAGCACTTAGCAGTATGCTCCATTTGTCGCAATAAATGTTGTTGTGGTAAGCTAGATGGGCATTGCGGTACTGTAGGCCACCTGTCCCATCTGAAAAAACTATTTGTAGTCATGTGGAAAGGGCACCTTAAAAACATAACTGCTGCCGGTGATGAGTGAGAAGAAGCAGCTGAAGTGATAGAAGAAGGTGGTGATGAGAAAGAAACCAACCTAGTAAAAAAAGGGTGCAAGCTTAGATCTATCTCCACCTCTGTAGCAGCACAGACCGCGCCACCAAGATAGCAATAAAAAACAACTTCTGAAACTCCCATGGGGCATCCATCATAGGGCAAGAACCCAATAGAGCCAACATTGGACTATGTGATATTTGAATCTTTAATTGGTCCTCTAAAAATCTCACAATACTTTCCCAGAAATTACCCAAATTACCACAATGCCACATAATGTCCCCTCATCCTCCACTACCGGTCATACCATAACATAAACATTGATTCGGTCAATTTGGATTTATTTTATTTGAAAACTGAAGGGTCCTGTAGATCAACCATTTTGGGAAAAAATTGTATCCTACAAAAATTGGTCCCTCTTAAAGTAGAGAAATGTAAATCATTAACTCTCTGCTAGATATCCCTGGATAGTGTCACATTCTTCTCTGTGAGCCATTTTGTTGAGACCCGTTCATACACATCCATTTTCTCACAAGATAACAAATAAGGAACCTAAAGACCTATTTTCTGCTTATCAGAATTATCTAGCAATTTCAATACAAGATCCTTTTTGCCTGACAGGACCCTAGGATCCAGATTTCATAGAACCCTGGAGAGGGCCCTATAGGACCACTGCAGCCAAGTCTTACCACTTAAAAACTGCAGTTCAACCTCACTCCAAGTTTTCCACCTGCCATACAACAGTAAATCATCTAGATTAAAAAAAACAATAATTCCCCACCTGGCTACAATAGCTGTATACATAGAAACCCCATTTTCTCATTCCAATTGACCCAATAGATTTTCAGAGTTGATGTAAGAAATATCAAAAGCCTTAGAGAATAGCGCTCTTTTTAAAATGCCCTTGCAGCGTCTTGTATCTCACATTTTGTTGGGGATTTAATAAGTCTTGGAAGGTCTCTGATTTTGATTTCTTCTAACATTCTATTCATCAATTAATTCTGCTGGTAGCCATATAAAATATAAGCTTTATTGAACCTAAACATGTATTGTGTAAAATGTGCAAAGTAATATGACTTCAGGCATGGAAGAGCCAATCCACATTCCTCTATGCTCCTACGTAAAGGGGCAGATTTACAAGCCCCTTGCGCCACTTTTGCGTCACTTTTCCCATGTTAAAAGTGACGCAAAAGTGGGACAAGGGGCTTGTAAATAAGCCCCAAAGTGCTTAGTGCTAATCTTGGGCTGGCATTATGCCATAAAAAGAACAAAAACATTGAGTTTACAAGTGCCAAAAATTTAGAATAAATCACACATGGAACAGTTGCAAATAAAATATTAAAAAGAGGCCATTAATATTACAGGACCCTTCCAAGAAGTGTATGGGGAAGCAGTTTCCATCTAGCCAATAATCCTTTGCCTATGGTTAGCAGAGGCTTATAATTTAGATCGTACAATTCACTCACATCTTCTGTAAATAGTACCCCTAAATACTGCTTAGGGTCAGTGTGTACGCAGCCCCGGAACTTTGGAAGTAGCTCCTTCACTCAAAATGATGTCAGTTTTGGATTTATTCACCTTGTTTCCTCCTAGTGTTTGAAATGCAAAAGAATAGCAAATACTTTTCCTGTACTTCTTTCTTGGGAGACAACAAAACCACAATGTCATCCACATATAGCTTAATGTTGGCCATTTGGGGAGTAGGTGCCTGAATAATACTATCATTTCAAATGGCTAGAGTTAAGGGCTAAATAAAAGGCAAAAAGAAGCATTGAGAGTGGGCAGCCCTATCTCGTAACCCGCTGAACCCTAAAAGTCCCAATTTCAGAAAAAATGTAAATTAATTTAGCTTCGGCATTGAATACATCTTCTTAATAAAACCTGTGGTCTGGGAAGAAAATCCAACATTTTCTAATATACAAAAAAGAGTTTCCCAAACAATAAGGTCAAAAGCCTTTTCAGCGTCCAATAAAAAGATCGCATGAAATTTGATTTACAGCCAACATATCCCGTACCTCAATCAAATAATTAGTGTTAGTGCTCAGCTGCCGACCTGCAAAAAAAGATTTTGATCCCAATGAATTAACTAGGCCCCAGTTTATTAAATCTATTAACAGTCGATTTAAATATAATTTTATAATCTGAATTTAAAAGTGTAATCAGGTGATAGGAATTTGGGTCTGTATGGTCTTTGCCCTTCTTAAGAAAACTGACCACATTCCCCTATCTTAAAAGATGAAGGAGACAATCCTCCTTTAAAAGCAAAATTGGTGACCTCCAATAAATACGGGTTTAAAACCTCAGCAAAGGTCTTATATAATTCAGCAGGAAGCCCAACTGGGCCACAAAATATACCTTCAGGTATGCTGCCTATTACTTCCTCCAGCTCTCGCAGAGAAAAGAGGCTATCCATAAATCTCCGTTCTCCTTCTGAAAGAACCGGCATAGCAAAAGAATCCGAGAAAGAGTTCAATTGGAATAAGTTAACATCAGTGGATATATTATAGATATAGCTAAAATGTTCTAAAAAAATGCCAGTGATCTCTTTCTCCAATGTACAATGCATGCCTGTTCTAGGGCACTTCACAGAATGTTTGGACAAGTCCCAGTCCCATGCCTGCCAAGCCATATATTTTCCCACAAAATCACTTTCTTCATATACCTTTTGTAAATATGTTGAAGTTTGCTCATAATTCCTTGCATAATAATATTCCAGAAGGGCAATTTTTGCTTCTACAAATGTTTTCCAATTCATATCTGAACTATGCTTCAAAAACGTAATAAACTCATAATTAACTTTATTCTCCAAGCTAATTTACTCCTCTCGTAAAGCTTTAGACCAAACTATATCTCTGGCAGTAACAAATGCTCGCAAAGACGCTTTCATAGCATCCCATGCCATATTAGTTGGGGCAGAGCACTTATTTAATTTAAAAACTTTCGGTCTCTATTTTACAAGCCTTAATCCAGTTCTCATCTTCCAAATAAATCTTGTTAAAAATCCATCTCTGATTTTTTTGTACCCGTATCCTTAGAAAAGATTTCGAGTTCCACAGCTGAATGGTCTGAAAACCCACTAGGCAGCATATTCAGATGCTTAAACCCCACAGTGGAAGAAATAAAAAAAAATATCAATACGTGTCGCTGATTTATTTCTCGCTGAAAAGCAGGTATATTCCCTTTTAATTATATATGCTGCCCTCCAAGGATCAACTATACCATATATTCTCTGATATTCCACCAACGATTTCGCAATTCTAGGTTTCGTTTGAGCATTTTTGTGACAGGAAGCATCAAGGCCTGGATGCTGCAAAAAGTTGAAATCTTCTCCAATAACCAGTCCTCTATCAACTATTGCTAATGACTTAAACAATTTAATAAATGGGGCAGGATCATCATCAATTGGCGCGTATAAGTTAACTAATATTAGCCGCTGTGAATTAATCTTGCAGTCTACCCAGCACCATCATCCTTCCGTACCTGACTGCCATCTATGACTACTTGCTCGAACATTCTTGTTGATATAGGTTGTAACTCCTCTGTAAGCATCTCAAACTTAGCAAATCTATGTAGGGGAATATGAGTTTCTTGCAAAAATATCCCTGTGGGTTTATAATTTATTATTCAGGTTTCAACTGTCTGCTTTTTCCTAGCATTATTTAATCCATTCGCATTGACCAAAAACACCCTCACCATTTCACCACCTTAGAAACAAAAAGGTGTCTATCCGCTCTACTAATACAACCCATAATAGCTTTACGTCCACAAGTTTCCTCCATTCAGTCGTACTCCACTACACACTTTGCATCACTGTGCACATATACTCCTATTTGATAGGCAAACAACTTGAAGTACTTAGAAAAAACTTTATAAAATGCAAACTGAGCTACACGCACCTTAAAGTGCAAAGTGCCAAGTGAAAGGACCATATAGGCCTTTTACAGTTACTCTAGAATATAAGACTTATCAAAAATACTTGAGGTTTACCCTAGAACACAGCGTTTGATGCCGCATCATTATGCTTCATTTAGGGATCTTACCAATAAAGGCCTACACAAATTACTCAAGTGATACAGGTGACAAAACAGGATTATGTGAACTATGTAGAGGAGGAGTCCAAGGTATTGTTTCTTAAAACCTATATGTTTTAGATATAATCTATTTACCATCAATGACCTGATCGCATTAATTAGATCGTTCCCAAATGAATTTGTCTGTTACAATTTGTTTGAATTTTTTTAATCCTTTTTATCACCATTTTAAAAGAAATTATGTATACGGCTTGTTATATTTTAATAATGTAGTGTTTTTGTATTCATTTTAAATTGTTGATCTCTGAAGAGAGTGAATTGAATTGAAAGGACAATGTGCCTAAGAAAACATTTCATAAGTACGTAAAGTGCATAAATAAAACGTATTCCTGCAAACATATCTTTTAAAGTGCATTACCTATGGCAAAACTTGAGCCAACACTTTCTCCCGCCTGCTACACCTGTCGCGCCAATATATTGACTTCCCCCAGCTCTCCAATTCAAGTATCTAAAATATATATACCTAAGACTGTTCTCAAATAAACCTACAATACAGCACTGGCTCTCCTTATTCTTCATCAATCTCCAAAGCCCCCTGACTCCCACTCAGCTCCCCCTATCACCCCGTCGGCTATAGCGGGAGTTCTGCCCCCTTCTTCCACCCTAAATATCCCCCACAAGCCTGTAGGCAATCAATCCCATGACAGGGTGTTGTTTTCCTCCCAAATCCAACTAACCCCCATCCCTGATGTTCTCTCTCCTATAACCTGTGAATCTAATTAACCCAAATACAAATGTAATCAAGCCCCCAACTCAAAAATCAATTTACCCCCTCCCGCTTTAACTCCATAAGAAATTATTGGGAATCCACTATCTATGAAAAGACATGGAAACATCCTTTAGACAAGACTTTAAGTTTAGCCATTTGAATCAGGGACACTTGGGCCCCAACAGCCTGAAATGAAACAATCATATTCTTGAACTCTCTTCACTGTCGTGCTGTATCAATCATCATGTCCCAAAAAAAAACTAAATGTAAATTCATTTTGCGTTGAGAAAGTCTTTTCCTTGATAGCTTTGGCCAAAATCTTTTCCTTAACCCTGTATTCAGCAAAATTGACCAAAATAGTACGAGGGTATTTAGTGTTACTTGGGATATGAGAGGGCACCCTGTGCGCTTGCATTTTGATCAGATCTGGGGAAGATTCACGGAGCACAGAAGATCGAATCAATGAGTCAACAAATGTAATTGTGCCCATGTTGACCTCCTTCCCTTCTGGCACCCCACCAATCCTTAAGTTCAATCGTCTTAAATGATTTTCCAATTGTTCCTGTTTGTCCAAGAGAGACCTAATCTCTTTCTCGAGCCTCATGTTCAGAGAGGAGGCCGCTTCCAACTTATCCTCACAGCTTGTGACTCACTGTTCCAATTTCTCACAGTGCTCAGCAAACTGAGACATTTGCCCCTCTATATTCCTCAAGCGCTGTCTAATCTCATTTGGAAAATCAAACTGATGCTACCTTAAACTTTTATTTTCGCCTAGAACCTCCTTAAGCAGCAGCAACATAGGAGTAGAATTTCCCAGTTCCAGGCAAGAGTCAACCACATCACCGGAAACAGACTCCCTTAACTGCCTGCCTGTTTGTTGAATTCTGGATATCCAAAGCAGGGAGTGCAGCGGCAGGTCCTCCACTATGGCGGAGGAGCGTTACCCCCCCAAAAATGGCAGGAAAAGAGAACAAAATGACACTCGTTTTATTTGTCCTTTCCTTCCAAGGCTTGGGGACGGGGCCTAGAGGATGACGACACTGAGGGGAGTGGTAGTGCACTCCCTTCACTGCGCATGATGGTTTGGCCGGCCAAACCATCATTCGCAGTGAACCTCTCTCCAACCCCAGCTGCAATGCTGGGGTTTGAGTGAGCAGGCCCAGACTCCCAGTCTGTCCTGGAGCACTGATCGAGTGCGCTCAGGCAATTCCTGAAGCTGCTCTCACGTGAGAGCAGCTTCAGGATTGGCCGCAGGGCATTCTGGGAGCCTGTGCCTGAAGCAGAGGAGTGCGACCCGGCCGGCTGAAGGTAAGTTTTATTTTTGTAAATATTTTTTATTCCCCACCTCCTTTCGTGACCCCTATGCCCCCCTCACGCCTCCGCCCGCCCTCCTCACCACTCATCCCAAACACGGGCCGCTACTGAGGGATTGTACAGCCTACAGATCTACTTTGGGCTTTTGAATCTACTCCATTAGACATTTTATTCTGACGTGCTTTCACATCAGCCCCACTCTCTTGTTTTGATAGCATGTTGACATTAGTATTATCGATATCCCCCCTTGGCACTTGCTTCATCTTATCCTCAACATTTACCGAGCAGACACTATTAGCATTAGCCACAGGATCATTGCACAGAGCCATCCTAAGGCATACAGGCCGTTCTTTTGCCAAGTCTTGCAGAGCTTCAATAACCTACATCTCCCATGCTACAGGAGTATTTTTAGATAATATTGCACCTTCATGTGAGCCGTCAGTTACAGAATGGCTAGGTTTTGGCATATTTATGGGGTTTGACATGTCTCCTTCTGCTGTGCTTTGATCTACCGAATAAGCATCATTGCCTGCTCTCCGAGATTCCTGAAAAGCTGGCATACTGGCGGCCAGGGTGTATGAAGAGGCTCCCAGTCTCTGCAGCAGCAACCAACACCATCGCCAGCTACTAAATCCACAGCAATAACAGATTCCAGTTCACTCCCGACTTCTGCAATAGGTTTGTATCAAATGGTAGGACTTAAGTCAAGTGCAGAGGTGCAGACAATGCAGACACTGCAAGAGGCAGCAACAAAGACAATTCAGAAGATGGTCCACCACTATCTGGATGACCGAACAGAGGTATACTTGGAACAAGACCCATTGATCTGTGGTATGGGAAGAAGGAAGAGTGGCCAGAGCTCAGCAGGCTGGAAATACCATATTTAGCATGTCCTATAGCCAGTGTGTCTTCAGAGTGCATGTTTGGTACAGCTGGCAGTTGTCAGAGTCACAAGTTTCTTGACTAAAAATGTGTCAAGATTGATGATGATTAAAATGAACAAACACTTAGTATAAAATAAATTATACCACTCCTAAAGACTCAACTGTGGCTGATGAGGGCAATTGGTCTGATATCACCAGTGTGCCTAGTGATTATTCTCTGGACGTCACCCCCCCCACCCCACACCACCAACACCCCCTGAGTTTGAGGACGTACTCTACGTTCCTGATTAATACATACCAGAACAGAAGTTACAGATAGGAGGTCTTTAAAAAAATTGGTGTGTGTCTTACGCTGGCTATTGTAAATAAACATAAATGAAATGCACCAGTATGCATTGCACATATAGTTAATCAAGGAGGACACAGCAATTGTTTTGGCCTGGGCTGACTGTGCGATGAGAGGTGAGAAAGACTAATTAAACCTTTGGTTCAACTATAGACATTGAAATGAGCAAATGGTGACATTCTGCAATAGAAGTCATCATTTCCTAAAAAGAACAAGAAAATACCTCCCATCCCTATCCTATGTTTCATTTCCTTGCTGGGCTGCCAGTGAAGATTTAAAAGCCTGCCCTTTATTATGTATTGCTTCCATCAAAAAGAAAAGAGAGACACATAGGTAAATGAGCACCACACTTGGAATGAACAACTTGCACCAATGAGTAATGTCAAATGATGATGATTCATGTGGTGGCTGGAAGGGTCTTGTAATAATAAACCAAACTTGATATGTAATGTTTGGGGAATCATTCTACATCAATGCTTGCCTTTCACGTTTCACTGGGATGGAAACTTTAATTATCCTGGCGTAAACATAAGTCCATCATCTCTAGGTTCTTCTAATACCAGTCAGTTTATTTAATATATTTACTGAGATTAACCTAATCCTCAAATTCTTTTCATTTTCTTGTTTAACACTACTCTTCAGATCTATCTTTTTGGATGACCCACCATTGACAACAACCAGAAGAAGGAAAATTGCCTATATCAGTGGTTCCTAACCTGTGGTCCAGGGACGAATGGGGGTCTGCGACACGGACCCATGGGGTCCACAATGGCTTAGAACATAAAGTAATATTAACAGATTAGTATAGTGTATATAAATAAAGAAGGAAATTGCAAAATTCAAAATGTTCTGTAAATGTGAATTAATTTAAAATTGAAGGCTAAAAATGTAGGGTCATTTTTATGACCAAGTCACACAGTGGAGCGCAGCAAGTCACCTTGCTGAGCTGTACTGCATGACAGGGAAAGAGCAGGAATGAGCCATATTTAAGTTAATTTGGTGCATTCCTGCCCTTTCCTCTGCGCTGGTGCCCTTTTGGCTGCCTAGCAACAATGTAGGCACCCTTGCACCAAGGTGCAAGGGTGCCTGCATTGTAGGGAGGATTGTTTTTTGTGCAGGAAAGGGCACCTTCCTCCACAAAAAACAATACCCTGGGGATGCTTCCTCTTTTTATGTGTGCTGCAAAATGCAGCACACATAGATAATGGGAAAAAACGAGGAGAAATCAACATATTTCTCCTTGTTACGCCTCACATGGGAGGCTTAGGTTTTTGGCGCATACCCAGGTCTATCACTTCTGGTAAATCTGGGAATGCGCCAAAATCCATCAATGTTGCTTGGGAACACCCACGCAGCGCTCTAGGAAACGCCTCTCTGGCACAGAGTAATGCAACCCAGCGATTTACACTGCGTTGCATCACTCGAAATTTATGAAGCAACTTAGGGCCATGCAAGGTGGCCTTGCATGGTTTGATAAATCTCATTTTTAATTTGCGTCGCTCTTGTACCTCGTTGCGTGGTGCCATAGCGACACAAAAGGACTCGTAAATATGCCCCTAAGTTGGTATCCTCAGATTGATTCGTGTGTGAAGTGCACATGCATCAAACAGAATATAATAAGGACGATGGGTGGCCTCAATTGAATTTAGAAAAGTTCCAACCTTCCTATTAAAATTTAAAATTTTATCTTTGTAATATTTGTCTGTGAATTAAATAAAATATTTCATCATTTGTGTATTTGATGAATGCTTGTTTCCATACTTTTTGTATTGTTTTGTGGTTCAAATTGCTTAGTGCCGGAGTCCCTGAATTCAAATAATGACTCAGTGAGTGGTCCACAGACTCCAGTAATGTTTAAGTGGGGGTTCTTTCCATTACCTTCCACCCCTTCATCGTTTTTCTGATCCTTTCGGAACCATTACAATCAATTATGAAAAAAATATTATATAACATTGAATTATTGACTCCTTGGTTTTTAAAATGTCAAGTAAACCTTTCAAAGTGATACTCTGGATAGAAGATAGATAACCCAATATTAGTGAGGTAATGTTTTTGTAACGTGTGCAAAATCATCTGATGGTTACAGGTATCTAAATTTGTGAATTGTTTTTGTCTAGGTCTGGAATTACTCCAAGCTGCTCCAGCAGAGGGCAGGGAACATGATCATTCTGTGAAGGGGAAAGTATGGACTGCTGGGGCACGTGGTAAGCCACTTTCCTTTCTCCAGGACAACTACTGGATTTATTAAGGTATTCCTACCTTTCTTCCAAGCACAGTTAGCAATCCTGTTATAAATTAACATATATAATTGTATATATGTACATATCTGTGTATTTTAAATAAACGCATTCATATCTATATATTATATAAATATTGTATTATAAAATTTATATAGGGCTTACTACCACTATGGGGGGGGGTGCTGAAGCACTTGCCCACATGGCCAGTACACTGCACTGTGTTGGGTATATGGTTGGAAGTGTGTTGTCTTTGTGTTGATCCTGTATGGGAAGTGTTTCCATATTGTGCGTGATGACCACTGATTTGCGGTTATCATGTTATGGGACGCAGCGCTTAGCAGTGTGATAGATAAAGAAGAAACATTTGCGCAGTTTATGGCTTTGAGTAAACTGGCAGCTTTGAGCAGATCTTCAGATCCCTTTATGGTATTTCCTATGTTCATAGTCCACTTATCTGGTTACTGCACTAGATTGTCCATTTTTAGATGTTTTTTCTAAAGTTTATGGTCCTGAGCAGACATCGGTTAAACAGAAAATTAGTAGAGAGATCTTCTAGAATAAACTTTGTTAATACCATCCCATATCTGATTGTCACTGTAAGATGTCAAGAGGTCGTTGTAGCATTGATCTTGATGTGACCTGCAGTGGTGGACTAAATTAAAATTCTCCATTGACCAGCAGCATGTGGCAAATCTCTTCAGCTATTCCATGGCTGTTTAGTTGGTGATCAGTGGTTTATTTGCTGTGGACTGGTATAGTACTGGGTGATAGACAAGACCCGTCACAGTTTTGTCTTATGTGAGCGTGAGAGTGTCAAGCAGTAAAAAGATTACTATGCAGCATGTATGAATTACAATCCACTATATAACATATACTGTGATAATGCTCATTTATTATATATAAAATATATTTCATATCAGTGATATAATGCTGCCTGAAAAGTAATACATATAATATATTTTTTTTAAATTTCAAAACATCACTCACCTAGTCCAACCACCTCAACGCCTAGCAGGTCAAGCAGATCTCTTGATCCCAGTGGAGGAAGTCGGCCCAACGGTGTGTGACTTGCTGCTGGGTGCAAGAGATAATGGTGTGGTGGCACATGCACTGCAGAATTCTCCCCCACTACACCCGTCACTCTGCCAGGCCAACCCCGTTTCCAGCATGAGGTGAAGTTGGCACTGTGCAAAACACAATATGCGCTTCCACCTCCACCACACTAAAAATGTGATGCGGCATCACCTCCTCATGCCGCCATCACCCACAGGGGGGTGCAGAACTCTGTACCAGCGCTGGCTGCTATGCCATAGCTGGTAATGGTAGGGCTTGAGTGAGACAGGTACAAAAAGATAAACCTGGGAACAATTAAAAAAAAAAAAAAAAAGGGGAGGGTGGAAAAATAACAAAAATTAAAAATAAAGTTACAAAGTGATAGGTGAAGCAAAATGGAGTGGATTGGGTTGGATAGAGCCTAGCGAGAAGCAAACATGACGAGGTGGCTAGGCAGGGGCAGACTAAAGTAAACAAAATGGCCGCACACATGCGTAACAGAACCTGCCTTTTGTTCAGTGAAATACATCACAGGCGTATTTTTCTGGTGCAAGATGCACCAGTCGCATCTTGCTTAATTACGTGTAATTTTGCTGTATTTCAAAATAATTACCGTACACAAAATTATGTGGATTCCGAACACCCCTAATGGAAACAAGCCACCATACTCCCCCTTCTGAAGAAACCATCAACAGACTATAAGTGAGGCAACAAATTAACTGGGAGAGCCAAGCCAAAGTCGACCCAAGTGTCTGGCTCGGAACTTAGAGCCCATGCACGAGTCGAGCCATGAAAATGTTTGCAATATAAATCACACATCAAACTTCACATCAAACATGATAAAGCCTCTTCAAAATTAAAAAACCTATATTTCTTTAATATGTGGAAGCTTTTGACATGAATATGCCACACAATAACACTTCACTGAGAAGTGCATATTGAAAGTGATAGTATTTAAAAATGAACCATTACTGAGCAATATAGTTGTCATGTAAACCCAGTAACTGGACTATATTATCACAGTGCAACACAATAGATTTTTGTACAACTGGTGTTCTGAACTGACATATTTGAAAAAGCTTTCATTTGCGATAATGAAGAAAAAAGCGTATTGGCGAAATAAAATATTTGCTTAAGATCACACAATTTAAGCTGGGAAGTTGCGATTTTTCAGGTTTTTTGATTTCACTTTATATAAATCAACCAGTATATGGGTATATATTTGTCTTTCCTTATGTTAAGACTTTGCTTTTACATCTGTCCATTTTTCTGCATTTTATATTTAGCATGAACTTAGAGCGCTTTACATGAGTACCAGTTAAATTAGGTTATATTCATTGTTTATATAGCCATGGGGAGATTTAGGGGCTGATTATGAGTCCGGTAGTCTGACTGCCAGACCGCCATTGCGGCGGCTGGGAGAATGCTGCCAGGCCGACAGCATCCCGACCGCCGCATTATGAGTTAATCAGCGGTGGGCAGGCTGCGTTCTTGACGTGGTGAATTGCTTCAGCTCACAGAGTGAGCCTGAAGGCAATGCCGCTGCACTGCAGCACCTGCACTGTCATGCCAGGCACCATGTCGTGCATGGTACACAGTGCGTGCACGACAGTGCAAGTATAGGGGGCACAACATGTGCCCCCAGCCACAATGCCTAATTGGCAAAAGCACCAGAGGGCCCTGTTTGGGGCCCCTCCCCTTCCTTTCTGACGACCTTTTCATGGCATGGGTCCCGCCATGAAAAGGTTGGAGGAAATCCAAATTGGCATGGCTGTGCCTCCAATCCCCCCGCCTTCTGCACCGCCGCGGGGTCCAGGATCCTGGCGGAGGCAGGGGTCTTTTGGCGGTCTGACCGCCATGTTTGTAATCCGTCGGTTGGACCGTTTCCTTGGCGGCGGTGGGACGTCATGGCGGTCCCTGGACCACCGGACACATAATCAGCCCGTAACTGCTTCACCCGGAATCACAGGATGTTGAGCCGATGCCAAGACTCAAACCTGATTCCACAGTTTCAAAGGCGGCAGCTCTGGCTATAAGGCCACTTCTTGGGTACAGAGAGGGAGGGAAGCAAGAGCCACATCAGCTTGTTATTGGCTCGAGGGTCCACCAGGACCTCAAGCTGAGCCAGAGTCACAATTCAGGCTCAAGCCTAGCTCAAGCTTTCAGTGGCTTGCCCACCGCTACATCAGACCCGAAGACTTTGGCTGACTCCCAGCCGATCTCCTTGCTGCCCTACTCGGCCATGTCCTGAAGAACCAAAAGACTGGCCAACCACCATAACACCAATCACCTCCTCGACTCCACCTAATCCAGATTCAGACTCATCCACAGTACTGAAACCACCGTCACTGCCGCTACAGATGACATCTGACTATTCATGGACAAAGTCTTGGTCTCCACCCCATCTTCATTTAATGCCTCCACGAAGCCAGCATACAAGGGACCGCTCTCAACTGCATCTGCTGCTACCTCACCGGACGCACCGATTCGGTCAGCCTGGCTCTCTAAACCTTGGCTGTTGCTTACCTCATCTAAAATGTATCTCAAGGATCATCTCCTAGCCCCACGTTGTTTAATGCCTTCATGGCATCGTTTACCAACATCATCCAATCCCACGGAATCAACATTATCTCTTATGCAGACAACACCCAGTTCATCCTTTCCCTTTCTGATGAAACATCCAGCACCTGGACCAACTTCACCTGCATGTCACAAGTTGCCAGCTGGATGAAGACCAACTCTCTGAAACTCAACACAGACAAAACAGAAGTGGCAATCTTCGGCAATACCACCTCCCTATCAGTGTTTAATTTGTAAAACAAATAAGTGCCAGGGCCTTCGTCACAAGGTCACTGTAGCCTGCATTACACATTGTCCCTGACAGCGCTGCCAATGACAGTACCAACACAAACACTAACCATCACATTCTTACAAGTGTGACAATTTAGGCTATTCCAGGCCCCCAGAGTTATAAGAATGGGTTTGATGGCAGGTATAAACAAGTTTTGTTGAGCTCATTTCTAAATTAGATAAAAAGAGCTGCAGCATGTGACAGACAAGTGCCAGTGCCGAGCACCGGATACCACCGGCTCAAATTATGCACTGCTCCCTATGGAACTCTACTTGGTGGCCAGCAGACCTCAGACCTACACCCTGCCTGGCCATTCACACCAAGAGCCTGGAAATAGTGGTGGACAACCAACTGTCGATGACAAACCAAGTTAACCTGGGGCCTCCTCCAGTTTCTACACTCTAAAGATCCTCAAAAACCTCTGCAAATGGCTTCGAATTAACACATGCAGAACTGTCACCCAGGCCCTTATTACCAGCAAAATGGACTACGGCAACACACTCTGTTTCGGCATCACTGCCTAACTGACCAGCAGACTTGAGGTTATACAAAATACAGTGTCCAGACACACTCAGGCTCCCACCCCGCACATATCACCTCAAACCTCAAAGAGCTCCGCTAATTCCTCGTCCACAAACGCTCACTTTTCCAGGTCCTCATTCACACATACAAAGCTGTGCACAGCACAGGTCCCTCTTACCTCAACAACCGCATCCATTACCACACCCCAGCCAGCAACGTCCGTTTGGCCAACCTCCTGCTCGAAGACATCCTCGCATTTGCAGAGTTGGGAGTCATACTTTCTCATATCTCACACCCAAAGCCTGGAACGACCTCCCCTGCACTTCAGAGCAACCTCCTCAGTCCTTTAGGGGCATATTAGCAAGAACGGCGTTAAAATTATCGCTGCTTTAGCGGCAGGAAACTGCCGCTAAAGCGGCGATAATGGGCTTGATAATATGCCCTTGAGAATTCCAATAGAAGCCCAGGATCACAGCAGAACATGGGCTTCTATTGGTATTCTCAAGGACATATTATCAAGCCCATTATCGCCGCTTTAGCGGCAGTTTCCTGCCGCTAAAGCGGCGATAATTTTAATGCCGTTCTTGCTAATATGCCCCTTAGTTCCGCAAGAAACTGAAGACTTGGGTCTTCACCTGCGCAGTGACGTCCTTATCTAGCACCTGGATGCCCTCCCAGCTGAGATGCGCACACACTACAAACAGTCATAATATAACATAACATTGGAATAAGATCTCGAATTGCAAAGAGAATAAAGGAGAGTCACCAGCAGACTATTTAGACAGCCGTAAGGATATGTTTCAAAGGTATTCCGACATTGCTCGTCTGTAAGTGCAGCTTTTGTGAAGGGATTGTCGCTAAATGTGCGAAACCAATTGCAGTTGGATGGCAAACTAAAAAGCTGGTTGAACTAGTGATATATAGAATATTTGTGTAGCACCACATGAACTGAAGAAAGCATATGCAGAATCGAAGCTGATGTCTTTGATGGAGCAAGGACTCACAAATGAGACTTGCTCGAATACAATCTCCTCACAGTATTAATCTATTAAAACTTGTATTGTCTATATTAATCCTTGCATACATTACACGAATAGTAAGGATGCTTGCCTATGTGTTTAACTAACAAATAACGCTTGTCTATAATCTAAAATGGCCGCTAAAGCGTGGAACCTTACTGCGCATGTCTCAACCATATCACATGGTGTGACGTCTCTCTTTGCTTGGTGGGAAACTCCTGCTTCTGCGCAGTGTGCATTAAAATGGCTGCTTGATGTTTTCACATGCTTCAGCTTGCTCTCATGTTATTATTAATTTGTCGTTTCTTAACGCTACTAATGCGGGATAGAATTTATAAGTAAATGGGGATAGAGTAGAGAGAGTGGGTATACAGTGAAACATTTTATTTGTGATTTTAATATTTTCTTCTTGTACTTTTATTAGTTCGGAAACTTGGGCCTGGGGTTGGTAAACTGAAACTCGATAGACAGATGATTCTGCGCATGTGTCCTGCCTGCCTGCCAAAGAATAAAGATGAAGTCAACCTGGATGTCGTCCAAGGCCGCGACCTAATGACCAACATCGATGTATTCATGTTGTTCCTGTTGTCTTTGCAACTATGTTTATGAAGAATATATAACATTTGTCGTGAGACGGGTGGGAAATAAAGCAAATGTATTAAATTTGAGGGGCGGTATTTAAAAACAATGGCCTACAGAAAATGAACCAAAATCATATGGTGTGAGAATCCACCCCTGTCCAATCAGAGGTAGTGGTCCCATATTTTGGCAACATTAAGGGAGGTACATGGGCGTAGAAGGGTATAATAGATATAGAATTAGCTAATTAGTTTAGAAGGAGATGCTGCAACAGAACAGGCGTTCATGCTGTCAGGCAGAAGAGCTCCAGACCGCCAAGCTGATCGATTGCAGACTGAATCCCTGTCCAGAAGAGGTCCTGAGGAGGGGGCGGCGGAGTTCATTAGAAGGGAGAATCGAGGAGAAGCCGAGTATCAGAGAGGGAACGACGCAGGCGTCGTTGTAGAGAGGTCACCGGTCCTGTCCTGAACCTGGAGGAGGTCTTTGCTCTTCATCCTTCCTGGGTCCTATTCTTTTCCAACTCCTTGGCCAAGGGGTTTGGTTCTCGCACTTAGGTAAATATACTTGCAACCTTTAGTTGCGCTGCTGTCTCTATCTTCTCCTTTCTGAGGGACCGTCATTAATCAATAACTATTATTCTGTGTTTCATCCTTGAGATGCGATTAAGTACAAATGATGTAATGAAAAAGTACCAGCAGGTGATAACTTACCTGAAAGGCAAAATACCACTGAAAGAAACGGATTGGGTGAAAATAGACCGAACCATCCAAGAAGTCAGTGAATCGGTACACGCCTGTTATGAGCATTTATTGCAGGTATTTAAGCAATATAGTGGATTTGAGGACATTGGAGATAAGAACATGAGTCAGTTTGTTTATCGATTTGTTTATGGTCTGAAGCCAGAGATTTGTCAGATGATTAACCCCTTCGCTGCTAGGCCTTTTCCCCTCCTGTGCTAAGCCTTTTTTTGGCTATTTGGGGTAGTGCGCGCTTAGGCCCCTGTAACTTTTTGACCACATAAGGTATCCATGCCAAATTTGCGTCCTTTTTTCTAACATCATGGGGATTGTAAAGGTACCCAGGGTTTGTGGATTCCCCTGGAGGGGACCCAGAAATTAGTCAAAATACAGCTAAATTTTGTTTTTTTTGGGGAAAAATGCGAAAAAGGGCTACAGATGAAAGCGTCTTGATTTTTCCCTGCAAATGGCATCAAAAAAGGGGTTGTGGGGATGAAATCACCATCTTCCCAGCTTTCAGGGACAAGCAGACTTTTGTCAGAAAACCAACTTTTTTACACAGTTTTGGCATTTTTCTGGGACATAGCCTATTTTTGCTATTTTTTGTGCTTTCAACCTCCTTCCAGTTAATGGTAGAAATGGGTATGAAACCAATAATGGATCCTGGAAAGCCATACATTTATGAAAAGTAGACAAAATTCTGAATTCAGCAAGGGGTCATTTGTGTAGATCCTTAAAGTTTTCCTTATAGAAACTAACAGTTAAATAAAGGAAAAATTGAAAATTAGTTGAAAAACAGCCATTTGTGTCAACGTTTTCACCTGTAACTTCTTCTAATTATGACAGCTATTTGAAGGCAATATACCGTTATATCCGCTGGACCTTTCTGGTTGTGGGGATATATAGGACTTGTAGGTTCACCAAGAACCCGACGAACCCAGAGCCAATAATTGAGCAACATCTTGCAATGATTTTTTTTTAAGTACCGGGTATATAGCAATTATTTTGGGAAAATGTATACATGGAAAAATTGTTATGAAAGACACCTATGTATTTCTGAAATGGGAACAAAATGTAGATTTTAGAAACAGTAGATATTTGCACATTTCCGAAATTGGGAGTACCCATACTAGCATGAGAATTATAGGTCATTTTTCAAAATGACTTATTTTTTACACATTGTCTTTCATTTGGAAGGCAGAAATGCATCGAAAGTCAATAGGTAATAACAGTTGCTCTACAATTCTGTGTTACCCTAAGTCTCCCGATAAAAATGGTACCTCACTTGTGTGGGTAGCCCTTGTGCCCACAACAGGAAATGGCTCAAAATGCAACGTGGACGTACCACATTTTCACAATGAAAAATTACCCTTTTTTGCAAAGTGCCTAGGTGTAGTTTTTGAACCCTAGCTCTGCCGGCACCTAGGGAAACCTAGCAAACCTATACATTTTTGAAAACTAGACACCCAGGGGAATCCAGGATGGGGTGACTTGACTGCCTCCCACCAGGTTCTGTTACCCAGAATCCCTTGCAAACACAAAACATTGTCAAAAAAACCACATTTTCCCCACATTTCTGTGGTGGAAAGTTCTGGAATCTGCGTGGATCCACAAATTTCCACCCACCCCGCGTTCCCCAAAGTCTTACGAGAAAAATGGTACCTCACTTGTGTGGGTCGGCCTAGTGCCTGCGACAGGAAACGGCGCAAAACGCAACGTGGTCACACCTCAATTTCGCAGTGAAATATGACCCTTTTTTGGCAAAGTGCCTAGCTGTAGTTTTTGAACCCTAGCTCTGCCGGCACCTAGGGAAACCTAGCAAACCTATACATTTTTGAAAACTAGACACCCAGGGGAATCCAGGATGGGGTGACTTGACTGCCTCCCACCAGGTTCTGTTACCCAGAATCCCTTGCAAACATAAAATATTGTCAAAAAAACCACATTTTCCCCAAATTTCTGTGGTGGAAAGTTCTGGAATCTGCGTCGATCCACACATTTCCACCCACCCCGCGTTCCCCAAAGTCTTACGAGAAAAATGGTACCTCACTTGTGTGGGTCGGCCTAGTGCCTGCGACAGGAAACGGCGCAAAACGCAACGTGGTCACACCTCAATTTCGCAGTGAAAAATGACCCTTTTTTGGCAAAGTGCCTAGCTGTAGTTTTCGAACCCTAGCTCTGCCGGCACCTAGGGAAACCTAGCAAACCTATACATTTTTGAAAACTAGACACCGAGGGGAATCCAGGATGGGGTGACTTGACTGCCTCCCACCAGGTTCTGTTACCCAGAGTCCCTTGCAAACATAAAAAATTGTCAAAAAAACCACATTTCCCCCACATTTCTGTGGTGGAAAGTTTTGGAATCTGCGTGGATCCACAAATTTCCACCCACCCCGCGTTCCCCAAAGTCTTACGAGAAAATGGTACCTCACTTGTGTGGGTCGGCCTAGTGCCTGCGACAGGAAACGGCGCAAAACGCAACGTGGTCACACCTCAATTTCGCAGTGAAAAATGACCCTTTTTTGGCAAAGTGCCTAGCTGTAGTTTTTGAACCCTAGCTCTGCCGGCACCTAGGGAAACCTAGCAAACCTATACATTTTTGAAAACTAGACACCCAGGGGAATCCAGGATGGGGTGACTGGACTGCCTCCAGGTTCTGTTACCCAGAATCCCTTGCAAACCTAAAAATTATCAAAAAACACATTTTCCCCACATTTCTGTGGTGGAAAGTTCTGGAATCTGCGTGGATCCACAAATTTCCACCCACCCCGCGTTCCCCAAAGTCTTCTGAGAAAAATGGTACCTCACTTGTGTGGGTCGGCCTAGTGCCCGCGACAGGAAACGGCGCAAACGCAACGTGGTCACACCTCAATTTCGCAGTGAAAAATGACCCTTTTTTGGCAAAGTGCCTAGCTGTAGTTTTTGAACCCTACCTCTGCCGGCACCTAGGGAAACCTAGCAAACCTATACATTTTTGAAAACTAGACACCCAGGGGAATCCAGGATGGGGTGACTTGACTGCCTCCCACCAGGTTCTGTTACCCAGAATCCCTTGCAAACATAAAACATTGTCCAAAAAACACATTTTCCCCACATTTCTGTGGTGGAAAGTTCTGGAATCTGCGTGGATCCACAAATTTCCACCCACCCCGCGTTCCCCAAAGTCTTACGAGAAAAATGCTACCTCACTTGTGTGGGTCGGCCTAGTGCCTACGACAGGAAACGGCGCAAAACGCAACGTGGTCACACCTCAATTTTGCAGTGAAAAATGACCCTTTTTTGGCAAAGTGCCTAGCTGTAGTTTTTGAACCCTACCTCTGCCGGCACCTAGGGAAACCTAGCAAACCTATACATTTTTGAAAACTAGACACCCAGGGGAATCCAGGATGGGGTGACTTGACTGCCTCCCACCAGGTTCTGTTACCCAGAATCCCTTGCAAACATAACAAATTGTCAAAAAAACACATTTTCCCCACATTTCTGAGGTGGAAAGTTCTGGAATCTGCGTGGATCCACAAATTTCCACCCACCCCGCGTTCCCCAAAGTCTTACGAGAAAAATGGTACCTCACTTGTGTGGGTCGGCCTAGTGCCTGCGACAGGAAACGGCGCAAAACGCAACGTGGTCACACCTCAATTTTGCAGTGAAAAATGACCCTTTTTTGGCAAAGTGCCTAGCTGTAGTTTTTGAACCCTACCTCTGCCGGCACCTAGGGAAACCTAGCAAACCTATACATTTTTGAAAACTAGACACCCAGGGGAATCCAGGATGGGGTGACTTGACTGCCTCCCACCAGGTTCTGTTACCCAGAATCCCTTGCAAACATAAAAATTGTCCAAAAAACACATTTTCCCCACATTTCTGTGGTGGAAAGTTCTGGAATCTGCGTGGATCCACAAATTTCCACCCACCCCGCGTTCCCCAAAGTCTTCTGAGAAAAATGGTACCTCACTTGTGTGGGTCGGCCTAGTGCCCGCGACAGGGGACGGCGCAAAACGCAACGTGGTCACACCTCAATTTCGCAGTGAAAAATGACCCTTTTTTGGCAAAGTGCCTAGCTGTAGTTTTTGAACCCTACCTCTGCCGGCACCTAGGGAAACCTAGCAAACCTATACATTTTTGAAAACTAGACAACCAGGGGAATCCAGGATGGGGTGACTTGGCTGCCTCCCACCAGGTTCTGTTACCCAGAATCCCTTGCAAACATAAAAAATTGTCCAAAAAACATATTTTCCCCACATTTCTGTGGTGGAAAGTTCTGGAATCTGCGTGGATCCACAAATTTCCACCCACCCCGCGTTCCCAAAGTCTTACGAGAAAAATGGTACCTCACTTGTGTGGGTCGGCCTAGTGCCTGCGACAGGAAACGGCGCAAAACGCAACGTGGTCACACCTCAATTTCGCAGTGAAAAATGACCCTTTTTGGCAAAGTGCCTAGCTGTAGTTTTTGAACCCTAGCTCTGCTGGCACCTAGGGAAACCTAGCAAACCTATACATTTTTGAAAACTAGACACCCAGGGGAATCCAGGATGGGGTGACTGGACTGCCTCCCACCAGGTTCTGTTACCCAGAATCCCTTGCAAACCTAAAGAATTATCAAAAAAACCACATTTTCCCCACATTTCTGTGGTGGAAAGTTCTGGAATCTGCGTGGATCCACAAATTTCCACCCACCCCGCGTTCCCCAAAGTCTTCTGAGAAAAATGGTACCTCACTTGTGTGGGTCGGCCTAGTGCCCGCGACAGGAAACGGCGCAAAATGCAACGTGGTCACACCTCAATTTCGCAGTGAAAAATGACCCTTTTTGGCAAAGTGCCTAGCTGTAGTTTTTGAACCCTACCTCTGCCGGCACCTAGGGAAACCTAGCAAACCTATACATTTTTGAAAACTAGACAACCAGGGGAATCCAGGATGGGGTGACTTGACTGCCTCCCACCAGGTTCTGTTACCCAGAATCCCTTGCAAACATAAAAAATTGTCCAAAAAACACATTTTCCCCACATTTCTGTGGTAGAAAGTTCTGGAATCTGCGTGGATCCACAAATTTCCACCCACCCCGCGTTCCCAAAGTCTTACGAGAAAAATGGTACCTCACTTGTGTGGGTCGGCCTAGTGCCTGCGACAGGAAACGGCGCAAAACGCAACGTGGTCACACCTCAATTTCGCAGTGAAAAATGACCCTTTTTTGGCAAAGTGCCTAGCTGTAGTTTTTGAACCCTACCTCTGCCGGCACCTAGGGAAACCTAGCAAACCTATACATTTTTGAAAACTAGACACCCAGGGGAATCCAGGATGGGGTGACTTGACTGCCTCCCACCAGGTTCTGTTACCCAGAATCCCTTGCAAACATAAACAATTGTCCAAAAAACACATTTTCCCCACATTTCTGTGGTGGAAAGTTCTGGAATCTGCGTGGATCCACAAATTTCCACCCACCCCGCGTTCCCCAAAGTCTTACGAGAAAAATGGTACCTCACTTGTGTGGGTCGGCCTAGTGCCTGTGACAGGAAACGGCGCAAAACGCAACGTGGTCACACCTCAATTTCGCAGTGAAAAATGACCCTTTTTGGCAAAGTGCCTAGCTGTAGTTTTTTAACCCTACCTCTGCCGGCACCTAGGGAAACCTAGCAAACCTATACATTTTTGAAAACTAGACACCCAGGGGAATCCAAGATGGGGTGACTTGACTGCCTCCCACCAGGTTCTGTTACCCAGAATCCCTTGCAAACATAAAAAATTGTCAAAAAAACCACATTTTCCCCACATTTCGGTGGTGGAAAGTTCTGGAATCTGCGTGGATCCACAAATTTCCACCCACCCCACGTTTCCCAAAGTCTTACGAGAAAAATGGTACCTCACTTGTGTGGGTCGGCCTAGTGCCTGCGACAGGAAACGGCGCAAAACGCAACGTGGTCACACCTCAATTTCGCAGTGAAAAATTACCCTTTTTGGCAAAGTGCCTAGCTGTAGTTTTTGAACCCTACCTCTGCCGGCACCTAGGGAAACCTAGCAAACCTATACATTTTTGAAAACTAGACACCCAGGGGAATCCAGGATGGGGTGACTGGACTGCCTCCCACCAGGTTCTGTTACCCGGAATCCCTTGCAAACCTAAAAAATTGTCAAAAAAACACATTTTGCCCACATTTCTGTGGTGGAAAGTTCTGGAATCTGCGTGGATCCACAAATTTCCACCCACCCCGCGTTCCCCAAAGTCTTCTGAGAAAAATGGTACCTCACTTGTGTGGGTCGGCCTAGTGCCCGCGACAGGAAACGGCGCAAAACGCAACGTGGTCACACCTCAATTTCGCAGTGAAAAATGACTCTTTTTTGGCAAAGTGCCTAGCTGTAGTTTTTGAACCCTACCTCTGCCGGCACCTAGGGAAACCTAGCAAACCTATACATTTTTGAAAACTAGACAACCAGGGGAATCCAGGATGGGGTGACTTGACTGCCTCCCACCAGGTTCTGTTACCCAGAATCCCTTGCAAACATAACAAATTGTCCAAAAAAACACATTTTCCCCACATTTCTGTGGTGGAAAGTTCTGGAATCTGCGTGGATCCACAAATTTCCACCCACCCCGCGTTCCCCAAAGTCTTACGAGAAAAATGGTACCTCACTTGTGTGGGTCGGCCTAGTGCCTGCGACAGGAAACGGCGCAAAACGCAACGTGGTCACACCTCAATTTCGCATTGAAAAATGACCCTTTTTTGGCAAAGTGCCTAGCTGTAGTTTTTGAACCCTACCTCTGCCGGCACCTAGGGAAACCTAGCAAACCTATACATTTTTGAAAACTAGACACCCAGGGGAATCCAGGATGGGGTGACTTGACTGCCTCCCACCAGGTTCTGTTACCCAGAATCCCTTGCAAACATAAACAATTGTCCAAAAAACACATTTTCCCCACATTTCTGTGGTGGAAAGTTCTGGAATCTGCGTGGATCCACAAATTTCCACCCACCCCGCGTTCCCCAAAGTCTTACGAGAAAAATGGTACCTCACTTGTGTGGGTCGGTCTAGTGCCTGCGACAGGAAACGGCGCAAAACGCAACGTGGTCACACCTCAATTTTGCAGTGAAAAATGACCCTTTTTGGCAAAGTGCCTAGCTGTAGTTTTTGAACCCTACCTCTGCCGGCACCTAGGGAAACCTAGCAAACCTATACATTTTTGAAAACTAGACACCCAGGGGAATCCAGGATGGGGTGACTTGACTGCCTCCCACCAGGTTCTGTTACCCAGAATCCCTTGCAAACATAAAAAATTGTCAAAAAAACCACATTTTCCCCACATTTCTGTGGTGGAAAGTTCTGGAATCTGCATGGATCCACAAATTTCCACCCACCCCGCGTTCCCCAAAGTCTTACGAGAAAAATGGTACCTCACTTGTGTGGGTCGGCCTAGTGCCTGCGACAGGAAACGGCGCAAAACGCAACGTGGTCACACCTCAATTTCGCAGTGAAAAATGACCCTTTTTTGGCAAAGTGCCTAGCTGTAGTTTTTGAACCCTACCTCTGCCGGCACCTAGGGAAACCTAGCAAACCTATACATTTTTGAAAACTAGACACCCAGGGGAATCCAGGATGGGGTGACTGGACTGCCTCCCACCAGGTTCTGTTACCCAGAATCCCTTGCAAACCTAAAACATTGTCAAAAAAACACATTTTCCCCACATTTCTGTGGTGGAAAGTTCTGGAATCTGCGTGGATCCACAAATTTCCACCCACCCCGCGTTCCCCAAAGTCTTCAGAGAAAAATGGTACCTCACTTGTGTGGGTCGGCCTAGTGCCCGCGACAGGAAACGGCGCAAAACGCAACGTGGTCACACCTCAATTTCGCAGTGAAAAATGACCCTTTTTGGCAAAGTGCCTAGCTGTAGTTTTTGAACCCTACCTCTGCCGGCACCTAGGGAAACCTAGCAAACCTATACATTTTTGAAAACTAGACAACCAGGGGAATCCAGGATGGGGTGACTTGACTGCCTGCCACCAGGTTCTGTTACCCAGAATCCCTTGCAAACATAAGAAATTGTCCAAAAAAACACATTTTCCCCACATTTCTGTGGTGGAAAGTTCTAGAATCTGCGTGGATCCACAAATTTCCACCCACCCCGCGTTCCCCAAAGTCTTTCGAGAAAAATGGTACCTCACTTGTGTGGGTCGGCCTAGTGCCTGCGACAGGAAACGGCGCAAAACGCAACGTGGTCACACCTCAATTTCGCAGTGAAAAATGACCCTTTTTGGCAAAGTGCCTAGCTGTAGTTTTTGAACCCTACCTCTGCCGGCACCTAGGGAAACCTAGCAAACCTATACATTTTTGAAAACTAGACACCCAGGGGAATCCAGGATGGGGTGACTTGACTGCCTCCCACCAGGTTCTGTTACCCAGAATCCCTTGCAAACATAAAAAATTGTCAAAAAAACCACATTTTCCCCACATTTCTGTGGTGGAAAGTTCTGGAATCTGTGTGGATCCACTAATTTCCACCCACCCCGCGTTCCCCAAAGTCTTACGAGAAAAATGGTACCTCACTTGTGTGGGTCGGCCTAGTGCCTGCGACAGGAAACGGCGCAAAACGCAACGTGGTCACACCTCAATTTCGCAGTGAAAAATGACCCTTTTTTGGCAAAGTGCCTAGCTGTAGTTTTTGAACCCTACCTCTGCCGGCACCTAGGGAAACCTAGCAAACCTATACATTTTTGAAAACTAGACACCCAGGGAATCCAGGATGGGGTGACTTGACTGCCTCCCACCAGGTTCTGTTACCCAGAATCCCTTGCAAACATAAAACATTGTAAAAAAACACATTTTCCCCACATTTCTGTGGTGGAAAGTTCTGGAATCTGCGTGGATCCACAAATTTCCACCCACCCCGCGTTCCCCAAAGTCTTACGAGAAAAATGGTACCTCACTTGTGTGGGTCGGCCTAGTGCCTGCGACAGGAAACGGCGCAAAACGCAACGTGGTCACACCTCAATTCTCGCAGTGAAAAATGACCCTTTTTTGGCAAAGTGCCTAGCTGTAGTTTTTAACCCTACCTCTGCCGGCACCTAGGGAAACCTAGCAAACCTATACATTTTTGAAAACTAGACACCCAGGGGAATCCAGGATGGGGTGACTTGACTGCCTCCCACCAGGTTCTGTTACCCAGAATCCCTTGCAAACCTAACAAATTGTCAAAAAACCACATTTTCCCCACATTTCTGTGGTGGAAAGTTCTGGAATCTGCGTGGATCCACAAATTTCCACCCACCCCGCGTTCCCCAAAGTCTTACGAGAAAAATGGTACCTCACTTGTGTGGGTCGGCCTAGTGCCTGCGACAGGAAACGGCGCAAAACGCAACGTGGTCACACCTCAATTTCGCAGTGAAAAATGACCCTTTTTTGGCAAAGTGCCTAGCTGTAGTTTTTGAACCCTACCTCTGCCGGCACCTAGGGAAACCTAGCAAACCTATACATTTTTGAAAACTAGACACCCAGGGGAATCCAGGATGGGGTGACTTGACTGCCTCCCACCAGGTTCTGTTACCCAGAATCCCTTGCAAACATAAAACATTGTCAAAAAACCACATTTTCCCCACATTTCTGTGGTGGAAAGTTCTGGAATCTGCGTGGATCCACAAATTTCCACCCACCCCGCGTTCCCCAAAGTCTTACGAGAAAAATGGTACCTCACTTGTGTGGGTCAGCCTAGTGCCTGCGACAGGAAACGGCGCAAAACGCAACGTGGTCACACCTCAATTTCGCAGTGAAAAATGACCCTTTTTTGGCAAAGTGCCTAGCTGTAGTTTTTGAACCCTACCTCTGCCGGCACCTAGGGAAACCTAGCAAACCTATACATTTTTGAAAACTAGACACCCAGGGGAATCCAGGATGGGGTGACTTGACTGCCTCCCACCAGGTTCTGTTACCCAGAATCCCTTGCAAACATAAAAAATTGTCAAAAAAACCACATTTTCCCCACATTTCTGTGGTGGAAAGTTCTGGAATCTGCGTGGATCCACAAATTTCCACCCACCCGCGTTCCCCAAAGTCTTACGAGAAAAATGGTACCTCACTTGTGTGGGTCGGCCTAATGCCTGCGACAGGAAACCGCGCAAAACGCAACGTGGTCACACCTCAATTTCGCAGTGAAAAATGACCCTTTTTTGGCAAAGTGCCTAGCTGTAGTTTTTGAACCCTACCTCTGCCGGCACCTAGGGAAACCTAGCAAACCTATACATTTTTGAATACTAGACACCCAGGGGAATCCAGTATGGGGTGACTTGACTGCCTCCCACCAGGTTCTGTTACCCAGAATCCCTTGCAAACATAATAAATTGTCAAAAAACCACATTTTCCCCACATTTCTGTGGTGGAAAGTTCTGGAATCTGCGTGGATCCACAAATTTCCACCCACCCCGCGTTCCCCAAAGTCTTACGAGAAAAATGGTACCTCACTTGTGTGGGTCGGCCTAGTGCCTGCGACAGGAAACGGCGCAAAACGCAACGTGGTCACACCTCAATTTCGCAGTGAAAAATGACCCTTTTTGGCAAAGTGCCTAGCTGTAGTTTTTGAACCCTACCTCTGCCGGCACCTAGGGAAACCTAGCAATACTATACATTTTTGAAAACTAGACACCCAGGGGAATCCAGGATGGGGTGACTTGACTGCCTCCCACCAGGTTCTGTTACCCAGAATCCCTTGCAAACATAAAACATTGTCAAAAAAACCACATTTTCCCCACATTTCTGTGGTGGAAAGTTCTGGAATCTGCGTGGATCCACAAATTTCCACCCACCCCGCGTTCCCCAAAGTCTTACGAGAAAAATGGTACCTCACTTGTGTGGGTCGGCCTAGTGCCTGCGACAGGAAACGGCGCAAAACGCAACGTGGTCACACCTCAATTTCGCAGTGAAAAATGACCCTTTTTGGCAAAGTGCCTAGCTGTAGTTTTTGAACCCTACCTCTGCCGGCACCTAGGGAAACCTAGCAAACCTATACATTTTTGAAAACTAGACACCCAGGGGAATCCAGGATGGGGTGACTTGACTGCCTCCCACCAGGTTCTGTTACCCAGAATCCCTTGCAAACATAAACAATTGTCAAAAAAACAACATTTTCCCCACATTTCTGTGGTGGAAAGTTCTGGAATCTGCGTGGATCCACAAATTTCCACCAACCCCGCGTTCCCCAAAGTCTTACGAGAAAAATTGTACCTCACTTGTGTGGGTCGGCCTAATGCCTGCGACAGGAAACCGCGCAAAACGCAACGTGGTCACACCTCAATTTCGCAGTGAAAAATGACCCTTTTTTGGCAAAGTGCCTAGCTGTAGTTTTTGAACCCTACCTCTGCCGGCACCTAGGGAAACCTAGCAAACCTATACATTTTTGAATACTAGACACCCAGGGGAATCCAGTATGGGGTGACTTGACTGCCTCCCACCAGGTTCTGTTACCCAGAATCCCTTGCAAACATAATAAATTGTCAAAAAACCACATTTTCCCCACATTTCTGTGGTGGAAAGTTCTGGAATCTGCGTGGATCCACAAATTTCCACCCACCCCGCGTTCCCCAAAGTCTTACGAGAAAAATGGTACCTCACTTGTGTGGGTCGGCCTAGTGCCTGCGACAGGAAACGGCGCAAAACGCAACGTGGTCACACCTCAATTTCGCAGTGAAAAATGACCCTTTTTTGGCAAAGTTCCTAGCTGTAGTTTTTGAACCCTACCTCTGCCGGCACCTAGGGAAACCTAGCAATACTATACATTTTTGAAAACTAGACACCCAGGGGAATCCAGGATGGGGTGACTTGACTGCCTCCCACCAGGTTCTGTTACCCAGAATCCCTTGCAAACATAAAACATTGTCAAAAAAACCACATTTTCCCCACATTTCTGTGGTGGAAAGTTCTGGAATCTGCGTGGATCCACAAATTTCCACCCACCCCGCGTTCCCCAAAGTCTTACGAGAAAAATGGTACCTCACTTGTGTGGGTCGGCCTAGTGCCTGCGACAGGAAACGGCGCAAAACGCAACGTGGTCACACCTCAATTTCGCAGTGAAAAATGACCCTTTTTGGCAAAGTGCCTAGCTGTAGTTTTTGAACCCTACCTCTGCCGGCACCTAGGGAAACCTAGCAAACCTATACATTTTTGAAAACTAGACACCCAGGGGAATCCAGGATGGGGTGACTTGACTGCCTCCCACCAGGTTCTGTTACCCAGAATCCCTTGCAAACATAAACAATTGTCAAAAAAACAACATTTTCCCCACATTTCTGTGGTGGAAAGTTCTGGAATCTGCGTGGATCCACAAATTTCCACCCACCCCGCGTTCCCCAAAGTCTTACGAGAAAAATGGTACCTCACTTGTGTGGGTCGGCCTAATGCCTGCGACAGGAAACGGCGTAAAACGCAACGTGGTCACACCTCAATTTCGCAGTGAAAAATGACCCTTTTTGGCAAAGTGCCTAGCTGTAGTTTTTGAACCCTACCTCTGCCGGCACCTAGGGAAACCTAGCAAACCTATACATTTTTTAAAACTAGACACCCAGGGGAATCCAGTATGGGGTGACTTGACTGCCTCCCACCAGGTTCTGTTACCCAGAATCCCTTGCAAACATAAACAATTGTCAAAAAAACCACATTTTCCCCACATTTCTGTGGTGGAAAGTTCTGGAATCTGTGTGGATCCACAAATTTCCACCCACCCCGCGTTCCCCAAAGTCTTACGAGCAAAATGGTACCTCACTTGTGTGGGTCGGCCTAGTGCCTGCGACAGGAAACGGCGCAAAACGCAACGTGGTCACACCTCAATTTCGCAGTGAAAAATGACCCTTTTTTGGCAAAGTGCCTAGCTGTAGTTTTTTAACCCTACCTCTGCCGGCACCTAGGGAAACCTAGCAAACCTATACATTTTTGAAAACTAGACACCCAGGGGAATCCAGGATGGGGTGACTTGACTGCCTCCCACCAGGTTCTGTTACCCAGAATCCCTTGCAAACATAAACAATTGTCAAAAAACACATTTTCCCCACATTTCTGTGGTGGAAAGTTCTGGAATCTGCGTGGATCCACAAATTTCCACCCACCCCACGTTCCCCAAAGTCTTACGAGAAAAATGGTACCTCACTTGTGTGGGTCAGCCTAGTGCCTGCGACAGGAAACGGCGCAAAACGCAACGTGGTCACACCTCAATTTCGCAGTGAAAAATGACCCTTTTTTGGCAAAGTGCCTAGCTGTAGTTTTTGAACCCTACCTCTGCCGGCACCTAGGGAAACCTAGCAAACCTATACATTTTTGAAAACTAGACACCCAGGGGAATCCAGGATGGGGTGACTTGACTGCCTCCCACCAGGTTCTGTTACCCAGAATCCCTTGCAAACCTAACAAATTGTCAAAAAACCACATTTTCCCCACATTTCTGTGGTGGAAAGTTCTGGAATCTGCGTGGATCCACAAATTTCCACCCACCCCGCGTTCCCCAAAGTCTTACGAGAAAAATGGTACCTCACTTGTGTGGGTCGGCCTAGTGCCTGCGACAGGAAACGGCGCAAAACGCAATGTGGTCACACCTCAATTTCGCAGTGAAAAATGACCCTTTTTTGGCAAAGTGCCTAGCTGTAGTTTTTGAACCCTACCTCTGCCGGCACCTAGGGAAACCTAGCAAACCTATACATTTTTGAAAACTAGACACCCAGGGGAATCCAGGATGGGGTGACTTGACTGCCTCCCACCAGGTTCTGTTACCCAGAATCCCTTGCAAACATAAAACATTGTCAAAAAAACCACATTTTCCCCACATTTCTGTGGTGGAAAGTTCTGGAATCTGCGTGGATCCACAAATTTCCACCCACCCCGCGTTCCCCAAAGTCTTACGAGAAAAATGGTACCTCACTTGTGTGGGTCAGCCTAGTGCCTGCGACAGGAAACGGCGCAAAACGCAACGTGGTCACACCTCAATTTCGCAGTGAAAAATGACCCTTTTTTGGCAAAGTGCCTAGCTGTAGTTTTTGAACCCTACCTCTGCCGGCACCTAGGGAAACCTAGCAAACCTATACATTTTTGAAAACTAGACACCCAGGGGAATCCAGGATGGGGTGACTTGACTGCCTCCCACCAGGTTCTGTTACCCAGAATCCCTTGCAAACATAAAAAATTGTCAAAAAAACCACATTTCCCCACATTTCTGTGGTGGAAAGTTCTGGAATCTGCGTGGATCCACAAATTTCCACCCACCCCGCGTTCCCCAATGTCTTACGAGAAAAATGGTACCTCACTTGTGTGGGTCGGCCTAATGCCTGCGACAGGAAACCGCGCAAAACGCAACGTGGTCACACCTCAATTTCGCAGTGAAAAATGACCCTTTTTTGGCAAAGTGCCTAGCTGTAGTTTTTGAACTCTACCTCTTCCGGCACCTAGGGAAACCTAGCAAACCTATACATTTTTGAATACTAGACACCCAGGGGAATCCAGTATGGGGTGACTTGACTGCCTCCCACCAGGTTCTGTTACCCAGAATCCCTTGCAAACATAATAAATTGTCCAAAAAACCACATTTTCCCCACATTTCTGTGGTGGAAAGTTCTGGAATCTGCGTGGATCCACAAATTTCCACCCACCCCGCGTTCCCCAAAGTCTTACGAGAAAAATGGTACCTCACTTGTGTGGGTCGGCCTAGTGCCTGCGACAGGAAACGGCGCAAAACGCAACGTGGTCACACCTCAATTTCGCAGTGAAAAATGACCCTTTTTTGGCAAAGTGCCTAGCTGTAGTTTTTGAACCCTACCTCTGCCGGCACCTAGGGAAACCTAGCAATACCTATACATTTTTGAAAACTAGACACCCAGGGGAATCCAGGATGGGGTGACTTGACTGCCTCCCACCAGGTTCTGTTACCCAGAATCCCTTGCAAACATAAAACATTGTCAAAAAAACCACATTTTCCCCACATTTCTGTGGTGGAAAGTTCTGGAATCTGCGTGGATCCACAAATTTCCACCCACCCCGCGTTCCCCAAAGTCTTACGAGAAAAATGGTACCTCACTTGTGTGGGTCGGCCTAGTGCCTGCGACAGGAAACGGCGCAAAACGCAACGTGGTCACACCTCAATTTCGCAGTGAAAAATGACCCTTTTTTGGCAAAGTGCCTAGCTGTAGTTTTTGAACCCTACCTCTGCCGGCACCTAGGGAAACCTAGCAAACCTATACATTTTTGAAAACTAGACACCCAGGGGAATCCAGGATGGGGTGACTTGACTGCCTCCCACCAGGTTCTGTTACCCAGAATCCCTTGCAAACATAAAAAATTGTCAAAAAAACCACATTTTCCCCACATTTCTGTGGTGGAAAGTTCTGGAATCTGCGTGGATCCACAAATTTCCACCCACCCCGCGTTCCCCAAAGTCTTACGAGAAAAATGGTACCTCACTTGTGTGGGTCGGCCTAGTGCCTGCGACAGGAAACGGCGCAAAACGCAACGTGGTCACACCTCAATTTCGCAGTGAAAAATGACCCTTTTTTGGCAAAGTGCCTAGCTGTAGTTTTTGAACCCTACCTCTGCCGGCACCTAGGGAAACCTAGCAAACCTATACATTTTTGAAAACTAGACACCCAGGGGAATCCAGGATGGGGTGACTTGACTGCCTCCCACCAGGTTCTGTTACCCAGAATCCCTTGCAAACATATAGAATTGTCAAACAAACCACATTTTCCCCACATTTCTGTGGTGGAAAGTTCTGGAATCTGCGTGGATCCACAAATTTCCACCCACCCCGGGTTCCCCAAAGTCTTACGAGAAAAATGGTACCTCACTTGTGTGGGTCGGCCTAGTGCCTGCGACAGGAAACGGCGCAAAACGCAACGTGGTCACACCACAATTTCGCAGTGAAAAATGACCCTTTTTTGGCAAAGTGCCTAGCTGTAGTTTTTGAACCCTAGCTCTGCCGGCACCTAGGGAAACCTAGCAAACACTACACATTTGTGAAAAGTAGACACCCAGGGGCATCCAGGATGGGATGACTTGACGTGGATCCTCCCACCAGTTTCTGTTACCCAGAATCCCCTGCAAACCTCAATTTTAGCTGAAAAAATCACTTTTTCCACACATTTGTGTGGGGAAAGTTGTGGCATCACTGGCCTCACACAAATTTCCTACCACCCAGCGTTCCCCCAGGTCTCCCGAGAAAAATGGTGCCTCACTTGTGTGGGTAGGCCCAAGTACCTGCGACAGGCAACGGCCCACAACGTAGTGTGGTCGCACCTCAAAATGGCCTTTCACAAAACCACCTGGTTTTGGCAAGAGGGTCACCTGTGGTTTTTGGCCCCGTGCTCAGCGGCCATCTAGGGAAACCTACCAAACCCACACATTTCTGAAAAGTAGACACCCAGGGGCTTCCAGGGAGGTATGGCTTGCGTGGATCCCCCAACGTTTCCTTACCCAGAATCCCCTGCAAACCTCAATTTTAGCTGAAAAATCCCTTTTTCACACATTTTTGTGTGGGAAAGTGTGGCATCACTGGCCTCACACAAATTTCCTTCCACCCAGCGTTCCCCCAGGTCTCCCGATAAAAATGGTGCCTCACTTGTGTGGAGGCCCAAGTACCCGTGACAGGCAAGGGCCCACAACGTAGTGAGGCGACCTCAAAATTGCCTATCTCAAAACCACCTGGTTTTGCAAGGGGGTCATCTGGGTTTTTGGCCCTGTGCTCGTGCGGCCATCTAGGGAAACCTACCAAACCCACACATTTCTGAAAAGTAGACACCCGGGGGCTTCCAGGAGGTATGGCTTGCGTGGATCCCCCAACGTTTCCTTACCCAGAATCCCCTGCAAACCTCAATTTTAGCTGAAAAAATCACTTTTTCCCACATTTTTGTGTGGAAAGTGTGGCATCACTGGCCTCACACAAATTTCCTACCACCCAGCGTTCCCCAGGTTTCCCGATAAAAATGGTGCCTCACTTGTGTGGGAGGCCCAAGTACCCGCGACAGGCAAGGGCCCACAACGTAGTGAGGCGACCTCAAAATGGCCTTTCACAAAACCACCTGGTTTTGCAAGGGGGTCACCTGGGTTTTTGGCCCCGTGCTCAGCGGCCATCTAGGGAAACCTACCAAACCCACACATTTCTGAAAAGTAGACACCCGGGGGCTTACAGGGATGTATGGCTCGCGTGGATCCCCCAACGTTTCCTTACCCAGAATCCCCTGCAAACCTCAATTTTAGCTGAAAAAATCACTTTTTTCACACATTTTTGTGTGGGAAAGTGTGGCATCACTGGCCTCACACAAATTTCCTACCACCCAGCGTTCCCCCAGGTCTCCCGATAAAAATGGTGCCTCACTTGTGTGGGAGGCCCAAGTACCCGTGACAGGCAAGGGCCCACAACGTAGTGAGGCGACCTCAAAATTGCCTATCTCAAAACCACCTGGTTTTGCAAGGGGGTCACCTGGGTTTTGGCCCTGTGCTCGGCGGCCATCTAGGGAAACCTACCAAACCCACACATTTCTGAAAAGTAGACACCCGGGGCTTCCAGGGAGGTATGGCTTGCGTGGATCCCCCAACGTTTCCTTACCCAGAATCCCCTGCAAACCTCAATTTTAGCTGAAAAAATCACTTTTCACACATTTTTGTGTGGGAAAGTGTGGCATCACTGGCCTCACACAAATTTCCTACCACCCAGCGTTCCCCCAGGTCTCCCGATAAAAATGGTGCCTCACTTGTGTGGGAGGCCCAAGTACCCGCGACAGGCAAGGGCCCACAACGTAGTGAGGCGACCTCAAAATGGCCTTTCACAAAACCACCTGGTTTTGCAAGGGAGTCACCTGGGTTTTGGCCCCGTGCTCAGCGGCCATCTAAGAAACCTACAAACCCACACATTTCTGAAAAGTAGACACCCGGGGGCTTCCAGGGAGGTATGGCTTGCGTGGATCCCCCAACGTTTCCTAACCCAGAATCCCCTGCAAACCTCAATTTTAGCTGAAAAAATCACTTTTTCACACATTTTTTGTGTGGGAAAGTGTGGCATCACTGGCCTCACACAAATTTCCTACCACCCAGCGTTCCCCAGGTCTCCTGATAAAAATGGTGCCTCACTTGTGTGGGAGGCCCAAGTACCCGCGACAGGCAGGGCCCACAACGTAGTGAGGCGACCTCAAAATTGCCTATCTCAAAACCACCTGGTTTTGCAAGGAGTCACCTGGGTTTTGGCCCCGTGCTCGGCGGCCATCTAGGAAACCTACCAAACCCACACATTTCTGGAAAGTAGACACCCGGGGCTTCCAGGGAGGTATGGCTTGCGTGGATCCCCAACGTTTCCTTACCCAGAATCTCCTGCAAACCTCAATTTTAGCTGAAAAAATCACTTTTTCACACATTTTGTGTGGGAAAGTGTGGCATCACTGGCCTCACACAAATTTCCTACCACCCAGCGTTCCCCCAGGTCTCCCGATACAAATGGTGCCTCACTTGTGTGAGAGGCCCAAGTACCACGTGACAGGCAAGGGCCCACAACGTAGTGAGGCGACCCCAAAATTGCCTATCTCAAAACCACCTGGTTTTGCAAGGGAGTCACCTGGGTTTTGGCCCTGTGCTCGGCGGCCATCTAGGAAACCTACCAAACCCACACATTTCTGAAAAGTAGACACCTGGGGGCTTCCAGGGAGGTATGGCTTGCGTGGATCCCCAACGTTTCTTACCCAGAATCCCCTGCAAACCTCAATTTTAGCTGAAAAATCACTTTTTCACACATTTTTGTGTGGGAAAGTGTGGCATCACTGGCCTCACACAAATTTCCTACCACCCAGCGTTCCCCAGGTCTCCCGATAAAAATGGTGCCTCACTTGTGTGGGAGGCTCAAGTACCAGCGACATGCAAGGACACAAAACGTTTTGAGGCAACATCAACATTGCCTATCAAAAAATGTTTTGGGCCCTTGCCTGTCGCGGGTACTTGGGCCTCCCACACAAGTGAGGCACCATTTTTATCGAGAGACCTGGGGGAACGCTGGGTGGTAGGAAATTTGTGTGAGGCCAGTGATGCCACACTTTCCCACACAAAAATGTGTGAAAAAAGGGATTTTTTCAGCTAAAATTGAGGTTTGCAGGGAATTCTGGGTAAGGAAACGTTGGGGGATCCACGCAAGCCATACCTCCCTGGAAGCCCCGGGTGTCTACTTTTCAGAAATGTGTGGGTTTGGTAGGTTTCCCTAGATGGCCGCCGAGCACTGGGCCAAAACCCAGGTGACCCCCTTGCAAAACCAGGTGGTTTTGTGAAAGGCCATTTTGAGGTCGCCTCAATACGTTGTGGGCCCTTGCCTGTCGCGGGTACTTGGGCCTCCCACACAAGTGAGGCACCATTTTTATCGGGAGACCTGGGGGAACGCTGGGTGGTAGGAAATTTGTGTGAGGCCAGTGATGCCACACTTTCCCACACAAAAATGTGTGAAAAAAGTGTTTTTTTCAGCTAAAAGTGAGGTTTGCAGGGAATTCTGGGTAAGGAAACGTTGGGGGATCCACGCAAGCCATACCTCCCTGGAAGCCCCCGGGTGTCTACTTTTCAGAAATGTGTGGGTTTGGTAGGTTTCCCTAGATGGCCGCCGAGCACGGGGCCATAAACCCAGGTGCCCCCCTTGCAAAACCAGGTGGTTTTGTGAAAGGCCATTTTGAGGTCGCCTCAATACGTTGTGGGCCCTTGCCTGTCGCGGGTACTTGGGCCTCCCACACAAGTGAGGCACCATTTTTATCGGGAGACCTGGGGGAACGCTGGGTGGTAGGAAATTTGTGTGAGGCCAGTGATGCCACACTTTCCCACACAAAAATGTGTGAAAAAAGTGATTTGTTCAGCTAAAAGTGAGGTTTGCAGGGGATTCTGGGTAAGAAACGTTGGGGGATCCACGCAAGCCATACCTCCCTGGAAGCCCCCGGGTGTCTACTTTTCAGAAATGTGTGGGTTTGGTAGGTTTCCCTATGTGGCCGCCGAGCCCCGGGCCAAAAACCCAGGTGACCCCCTTGCAAAACCAGGTCATTTTGAGATAATGTGTTGTTTATTTCTGCAGCGTGAAAATTTTGGCACAATATTGCAAGGAAAATGTGACAGACATTTTGAGTTTTGCAGGACATTGTGGGTACCATAACTTGTTGGGATCCACAAGAGAGATATCACCATGTACTCCCATGGGTGTTTCGTTTACGACAATATCTACAGTTGGTAGGTTATTCTTAGACGGAATGTACACCTTGGCAGACAGACTAAAAAGACAAAGATTACTGCACAGCCATCTATTCCTCAAGCACACGCACATACTGGTTGGATTTGGCACGAGGGCAAGTGATGGTTCAGTATATACAATTTTATTAACAAGAGATTTCACAAAAATGAAATGCACTGTCAATAATTGAAAGGACAAAAAACGGAACCAGTGACTCGCAGCTCGTGAGCTGTAAAGCCACGTCAAGGCCCCAACCGCTTTACAGGCCATTCACACACCTTTCATACGTGATACACACAAGACCATTCACACCCCCAGGCACGAAACAAACACATTACAACATTCACAAAAAGGGACAAGGTACACCCTGCTTGAGAAAGACAAAAAAAAATATTACTGCACAGCCATCTAATCCTCAAGCACACACACACATACTGGTTGGATTTGGCACGAGGGTGAGTGATGGTTCAGTATATACAATTGTATTAACAAGTGATTTCACAAAAATGAAATGCACTGTTAATAATTGAAAGGACGAGAAACTGAACCATTGACTCACAGCTCGTGAGCTGTAAAGCCACGACAAGGCACCAACCTCTTTACAGGCCATTCATACACCTTTCATACGTGTGACAAATACAAAACCATTCACACCACCAGCCGCGGGCCCATCACATTACAACACTCACACCAGCAGACAGCGCCATTCAAGGGCCCATCACTTTCACACGCCCACATTCCTAACATCAACCACACAAGCTGATGGATTGCGTGGAGTGTCGCTCGGCTAGCAGTGTGTGTAGTGACCAGCAGCAAGTCACTACTCACACACTGCCAGCCGAGCGCCAGTCCACGCACACCGCCAGCCAAGCGCCACTCCACGCACACCGCCAGCCAAGCGCCACTCCACGCACACCGCCAGCCAAGCGCCACTCCACGCACACCGCCAGCCTAGCGCCACTCCACGCACACCGCCAGCCTAGCGCCACTCCACGCACACCGCCAGCCAAGCACCACTCCACGCACACCGCCAGCCAAGAGCCACTCCCAGCACACCGCCAGCCAAGCGCCACTCCACGCACACCGCCAGCCAAGCACCAGCCTACACACACCACCATCACATTTAGGATTTTTTTATACAAAAAAGAAAACACAAACAAATTGCAAATAGATACAAATCGACTAACACAAAATCAGAAACTAAATACATTGCACTAATACCAACCTTGAAACAGAACAACAATTCTTAAACATTACAGACCAGGCAGTTCACTTTACCACTCATGGTTGCTCCCAATAATTCTTTTGCTTGTGGTACGCTCTATAACAAGCAGGCACACACAGCCCAGGGTTAGAAGGACACTCAGGGCAGTACATACGAGTCTCCTTCCGCGTACCTCTTCGCCAACAGACTCTACATCTCCTAGTGGGAAAGTCTTTTGAGAGTGTAGGAGGAATGTGATCAGGAAAGTGGCGATCTTTCAATCGAGCCACATCCTCCACCACTCCAACTCTAGGAACACTTGCCTGTTCCACAACAACAAGGCTGCCTATGACAGACTCCTGAAACTGAACAAAAGTCAACTTTGACGCAGGAGAACACTCCTTGAACACAACAAAAGCATTGAAAGTTGCTAAATTGAAGAGATGGATGGCCAACTTCTTATACCAAATGTAAGACTTACGAATAGCAGTGTAAGGTTCCAACCTCTGATCTACTCTATCAACACCACCCATGTGCTTATTGTAGTCTAAAATGCACACAGGTTTGCGCACTTCAGCAATCTGACCCCAAACAGCCACAGGTGAAGTACTCTCATCATGGATGGTAGTCAGCATGTACACATCCCTCCTGTCCACAAATTTCACAGCTAGCAGTTCCTCACTACGCAAGGCACTGCACTGTCCCCTCTGAAGTTTTTTGCAAACAAGCTCTTTTGGATAACCTTTACGGTTAGAGCGGATTGTGCCACAAGCAAAAGTGTCCACTTTGAACAATTCCTTAAACAATTGCACAGCAGTGTAGAAGTTATCAAGGTACAAATGGTGGCCTCTGTTAAACAGTCCTCTAGCAAGATCCCACACAATTTTCTCTGATACTCCAAAAGTGGACGGACAACCAGGGGGTCAATAGTGGAATCCCTACCAGTGTACACACGCAAATTAAAAACATATCCTGTCCTACTCTCAGACAACATATACAGCTTAATTCCATAGCGTGCCCTCTTGCTAGGAATGTACTGCCTAAAAACCAAACGGCCCTTGAACAGGACCAAAGACTCATCAATAGATATTTCTTTCCCTGGAGTATAGATCTCTGAAAATCGATCTACAAAGTGATCAAGAACAGGCCGAATCTTAAAAAGACGGTCACATTCAGGGTGATCTCGTGGCAACGCCAAACCATTATCAACAAAATGCAGCATCCGAAGCAAAAGTAAATACCGATCACGAGTCATAACTGCAGGAAATATGGCCGTTGCCATCAAGGGACTGGTAGACCAATATGAACCCATGGACGGCTTCCTTATCAAACCCATCAAAAAAGTCAAACCCAAAAACTTCTTCATCTCTTCCAGATTTGTGGGACTCCACCGGGTAGCTCTAGAATGGGGCCTAAGTCTGGCACTGTTGTCCCTCAAAAACTGTTCAGCATACAAATTAGTCTGCTCAACAATCTCACCCAAAAATACATCATCCATAAACAACTGAAAATACTGTATAGGCAAATAATGTTCACAATCCACTCTACACCCTGCATAACCACTAAAGGCAGGCAACACCGGCTGCACCATGTTTGGATCAACCCAGAGTCCAGCACTTCCAGTAGGAAGCCTAGCAGCCCCAGGCTGCAATCCAGATGCCTCTTGCACCATCGGCACAGTAGTATCCTCCTCTAAATCAGGCACTTCATCTGCACTGAGAGTACCTTCATCATCCGATGATTCCATGTGGAGAGAAAACTCACTGCCTGAATCTTCCCCTCCCTCCTCTCCCTCAGACGCACTGTCAGTCTCATAATCCTGCTCAGAGGAAGATTCAAGAAGCAAACCAACCACCTGCTGAGCAGTAATTCTACGGCTAGCCATAATGCTTACTAATAAAGGTTACTTGTCAAACAAGTCAACAACAACAAACCCTTTGTAAAAAAAAGAAATAAACAAAATGTAGCTTTATCACAAAGACCTATATACTCCAACACTATACCACTCACGTGACAGAAGCAGCTAGACTCACCACCACCTACTCTGCACAGACACAGTAAGGATCAACAATATCCCACTAAAAAAGAAGAAGAAAAAAAATTACACATAAGACAATGCAAAACATCGCAAAGAATTTCATGCTCTGAACACTAACAAATATGCTGCCATTATGGCACCACTTACAAAAAAATTCATTCATGCATGACAATAATACTCATTTGGAGTACACACAACAAAAATATTTTTCTTACCAAATAAATGCAATTACGCAAAACTGCAGAACCACAACTGCCGAAACCGCAAACAGGAATCAAAAGCTTTACACTAGAATAAAAAGGAGAAAAAAAAACATTACAATCACATATGCAAATAATGCACCAGTCCACACACAATCCACCAGCCAAGCTAAGGGGTAGGTGGGCCTAACAGTATAAATAAAATATTCACACCCGTAAAAGGGGAGCAACCCTTGCCCTTTTGGCCACTCCCCAACACAAAAATTTAAAAAAACCCTGGTGCCTAGTGGGCATTCCTGCTGCACGATCACATGATCGTGCAGCAGGAATGCACAAAAGAGGCATCGGGGAAAGGAAAACCCTTTCCTTTCCCTCGATGCCTCTTTTGATACAAACCCCCCTCCCCGAGCCAAACCTCACCTGATTTCCCCGACGCGCTGGAAGCAAATGGCTTCCAGCGCGTCGGGGAAGAAAGGAAACCCTCAATGATGTCAGCGCACCTCGCGCGCTGACGTCATTGATGGGGCGGGGGGGAGGCAGGGGAAGCCCTTCCCCTGCCTCCCCCAAAAAAAAAACTAACGATCGGATTCCCACGGGGGGAGCGCCAGCGCTTCCCCCGTGGGTGGTCTTATGACGAGCTGGACTCGTCATGAGCACACGAGCACTGTGTGCCATGACGAGTCCAGCTCGTCATAAGCACCGAAGGGGATAAAGGGTCAGAGCAGGATCTCAGCGGCAGACGAGGAGAAGGAACCTCCTGGTCACAGGAACTACACGAGCATTGCGCTCGAGAAATTCAAGGATGCAAAGACCTCCATCAAGGATTACAGCTAACTTTTCAGGGTGTAAATGGAGAGAAGGCACATCTCCACGCTCACGAATTCTACACGAGAATTGCGCTCGAGAAAATGAAGGATGCAAAGACCTCCATCAAGGATTACAGCTAACTTTTCACGTTGGAAATGGAGAGAAGGCACATCTGCCCTGCATATTTATCCACGAAGATGCCACCGTTTTGTGCAATACCTCTACTCAACTGGAGTACTTTCTACTGGCTAATCAGTAAGTGCTACCTCGTTGGGTAAATGTATAGTGCCTTTCCTACACTACAGCTGCGTAAAGGACCAGAAGAATTGTCTCCAGTGACCTGTGTGTCTGTAACTTTGCCACCGCGCCGAAAGCGCCGGGGTCCTTTGAGTAAGCTGTCCATCATAGTGGGGAAAGGGCGGGCATACGTTGCATACCGCTAGTGTATGTGTGGCGGGGCCAAACGAGCGGGGCTTCTAGGCCCGTTCACATGCCTCTTGTTTATAAAGGGTCAGAGCAGGATCTCAGCGGCAGACGAGGAGAAGGAACCTCCTGGTCACAGGAACTACACGAGCATTGCGCTCGAGAAATTCAAGGATGCAAAGACCTCCATCAAGGATTACAGCTAACTTTTCAGGGTGTAAATGGAGAGAAGGCACATCTCCACGCTCACGAATTCTACACGAGAATTGCGCTCGAGAAAATGAAGGATGCAAAGACCTCCATCAAGGATTACAGCTAACTTTTCACGTTGGAAATGGAGAGAAGGCACATCTGCCCTGCATATTTATCCACGAAGATGCCACCGTTTTGTGCAATACCTCTACTCAACTGGAGTACTTTCTACTGGCTAATCAGTAAGTGCTACCTCGTTGGGTAAATGTATAGTGCCTTTCCTACACTACAGCTGCGTAAAGGACCAGAAGAATTGTCTCCAGTGACCTGTGTGTCTGTAACTTTGCCACCGCGCCGAAAGCGCCGGGGTCCTTTGAGTAAGCTGTCCATCATAGTGGGGAAAGGGCGGGCATACGTTGCATACCGCTAGTGTATGTGTGGCGGGGCCAAACGAGCGGGGCTTCTAGGCCCGTTCACATGCCTCTTGTTTATAAAGGGTCAGAGCAGGATCTCAGCGGCAGACGAGGAGAAGGAACCTCCTGGTCACAGGAACTACACGAGCATTGCGCTCGAGAAATTCAAGGATGCAAAGACCTCCATCAAGGATTACAGCTAACTTTTCAGGGTGTAAATGGAGAGAAGGCACATCTCCACGCTCACGAATTCTACACGAGAATTGCGCTCGAGAAAATGAAGGATGCAAAGACCTCCATCAAGGATTACAGCTAACTTTTCACGTTGGAAATGGAGAGAAGGCACATCTGCCCTGCATATTTATCCACGAAGATGCCACCGTTTTGTGCAATACCTCTACTCAACTGGAGTACTTTCTACTGGCTAATCAGTAAGTGCTACCTCGTTGGGTAAATGTATAGTGCCTTTCCTACACTACAGCTGCGTAAAGGACCAGAAGAATTGTCTCCAGTGACCTGTGTGTCTGTAACTTTGCCACCGCGCCGAAAGCGCCGGGGTCCTTTGAGTAAGCTGTCCATCATAGTGGGGAAAGGGCGGGCATACGTTGCATACCGCTAGTGTATGTGTGGCGGGGCCAAACGAGCGGGGCTTCTAGGCCCGTTCACATGCCTCTTGTTTATAAAGGGTCAGAGCAGGATCTCAGCGGCAGACGAGGAGAAGGAACCTCCTGGTCACAGGAACTACACGAGCATTGCGCTCGAGAAATTCAAGGATGCAAAGACCTCCATCAAGGATTACAGCTAACTTTTCAGGGTGTAAATGGAGAGAAGGCACATCTCCACGCTCACGAATTCTACACGAGAATTGCGCTCGAGAAAATGAAGGATGCAAAGACCTCCATCAAGGATTACAGCTAACTTTTCACGTTGGAAATGGAGAGAAGGCACATCTGCCCTGCATATTTATCCACGAAGATGCCACCGTTTTGTGCAATACCTCTACTCAACTGGAGTACTTTCTACTGGCTAATCAGTAAGTGCTACCTCGTTGGGTAAATGTATAGTGCCTTTCCTACACTACAGCTGCGTAAAGGACCAGAAGAATTGTCTCCAGTGACCTGTGTGTCTGTAACTTTGCCACCGCGCCGAAAGCGCCGGGGTCCTTTGAGTAAGCTGTCCATCATAGTGGGGAAAGGGCGGGCATACGTTGCATACCGCTAGTGTATGTGTGGCGGGGCCAAACGAGCGGGGCTTCTAGGCCCGTTCACATGCCTCTTGTTTATAAAGGGTCAGAGCAGGATCTCAGCGGCAGACGAGGAGAAGGAACCTCCTGGTCACAGGAACTACACGAGCATTGCGCTCGAGAAATTCAAGGATGCAAAGACCTCCATCAAGGATTACAGCTAACTTTTCAGGGTGTAAATGGAGAGAAGGCACATCTCCACGCTCACGAATTCTACACGAGAATTGCGCTCGAGAAAATGAAGGATGCAAAGACCTCCATCAAGGATTACAGCTAACTTTTCACGTTGGAAATGGAGAGAAGGCACATCTGCCCTGCATATTTATCCACGAAGATGCCACCGTTTTGTGCAATACCTCTACTCAACTGGAGTACTTTCTACTGGCTAATCAGTAAGTGCTACCTCGTTGGGTAAATGTATAGTGCCTTTCCTACACTACAGCTGCGTAAAGGACCAGAAGAATTGTCTCCAGTGACCTGTGTGTCTGTAACTTTGCCACCGCGCCGAAAGCGCCGGGGTCCTTTGAGTAAGCTGTCCATCATAGTGGGGAAAGGGCGGGCATACGTTGCATACCGCTAGTGTATGTGTGGCGGGGCCAAACGAGCGGGGCTTCTAGGCCCGTTCACATGCCTCTTGTTTATAAAGGGTCAGAGCAGGATCTCAGCGGCAGACGAGGAGAAGGAACCTCCTGGTCACAGGAACTACACGAGCATTGCGCTCGAGAAATTCAAGGATGCAAAGACCTCCATCAAGGATTACAGCTAACTTTTCAGGGTGTAAATGGAGAGAAGGCACATCTCCACGCTCACGAATTCTACACGAGAATTGCGCTCGAGAAAATGAAGGATGCAAAGACCTCCATCAAGGATTACAGCTAACTTTTCACGTTGGAAATGGAGAGAAGGCACATCTGCCCTGCATATTTATCCACGAAGATGCCACCGTTTTGTGCAATACCTCTACTCAACTGGAGTACTTTCTACTGGCTAATCAGTAAGTGCTACCTCGTTGGGTAAATGTATAGTGCCTTTCCTACACTACAGCTGCGTAAAGGACCAGAACAATTGTCTCCAGTGACCTGTGTGTCTGTAACTTTGCCACCGCGCCGAAAGCGCCGGGGTCCTTTGAGTAAGCTGTCCATCATAGTGGGGAAAGGGCGGGCATACGTTGCATACCGCTAGTGTATGTGTGGCGGGGCCAAACGAGCGGGGCTTCTAGGCCCGTTCACATGCCTCTTGTTTATAAAGGGTCAGAGCAGGATCTCAGCGGCAGACGAGGAGAAGGAACCTCCTGGTCACAGGAACTACACGAGCATTGCGCTCGAGAAATTCAAGGATGCAAAGACCTCCATCAAGGATTACAGCTAACTTTTCAGGGTGTAAATGGAGAGAAGGCACATCTCCACGCTCACGAATTCTACACGAGAATTGCGCTCGAGAAAATGAAGGATGCAAAGACCTCCATCAAGGATTACAGCTAACTTTTCACGTTGGAAATGGAGAGAAGGCACATCTGCCCTGCATATTTATCCACGAAGATGCCACCGTTTTGTGCAATACCTCTACTCAACTGGAGTACTTTCTACTGGCTAATCAGTAAGTGCTACCTCGTTGGGTAAATGTATAGTGCCTTTCCTACACTACAGCTGCGTAAAGGACCAGAAGAATTGTCTCCAGTGACCTGTGTGTCTGTAACTTTGCCACCGCGCCGAAAGCGCCGGGGTCCTTTGAGTAAGCTGTCCATCATAGTGGGGAAAGGGCGGGCATACGTTGCATACCGCTAGTGTATGTGTGGCGGGGCCAAACGAGCGGGGCTTCTAGGCCCGTTCACATGCCTCTTGTTTATAAAGGGTCAGAGCAGGATCTCAGCGGCAGACGAGGAGAAGGAACCTCCTGGTCACAGGAACTACACGAGCATTGCGCTCGAGAAATTCAAGGATGCAAAGACCTCCATCAAGGATTACAGCTAACTTTTCAGGGTGTAAATGGAGAGAAGGCACATCTCCACGCTCACGAATTCTACACGAGAATTGCGCTCGAGAAAATGAAGGATGCAAAGACCTCCATCAAGGATTACAGCTAACTTTTCACGTTGGAAATGGAGAGAAGGCACATCTGCCCTGCATATTTATCCACGAAGATGCCACCGTTTTGTGCAATACCTCTACTCAACTGGAGTACTTTCTACTGGCTAATCAGTAAGTGCTACCTCGTTGGGTAAATGTATAGTGCCTTTCCTACACTACAGCTGCGTAAAGGACCAGAACAATTGTCTCCAGTGACCTGTGTGTCTGTAACTTTGCCACCGCGCCGAAAGCGCCGGGGTCCTTTGAGTAAGCTGTCCATCATAGTGGGGAAAGGGCGGGCATACGTTGCATACCGCTAGTGTATGTGTGGCGGGGCCAAACGAGCGGGGCTTCTAGGCCCGTTCACATGCCTCTTGTTTATAAAGGGTCAGAGCAGGATCTCAGCGGCAGACGAGGAGAAGGAACCTCCTGGTCACAGGAACTACACGAGCATTGCGCTCGAGAAATTCAAGGATGCAAAGACCTCCATCAAGGATTACAGCTAACTTTTCAGGGTGTAAATGGAGAGAAGGCACATCTCCACGCTCACGAATTCTACACGAGAATTGCGCTCGAGAAAATGAAGGATGCAAAGACCTCCATCAAGGATTACAGCTAACTTTTCACGTTGGAAATGGAGAGAAGGCACATCTGCCCTGCATATTTATCCACGAAGATGCCACCGTTTTGTGCAATACCTCTACTCAACTGGAGTACTTTCTACTGGCTAATCAGTAAGTGCTACCTCGTTGGGTAAATGTATAGTGCCTTTCCTACACTACAGCTGCGTAAAGGACCAGAAGAATTGTCTCCAGTGACCTGTGTGTCTGTAACTTTGCCACCGCGCCGAAAGCGCCGGGGTCCTTTGAGTAAGCTGTCCATCATAGTGGGGAAAGGGCGGGCATACGTTGCATACCGCTAGTGTATGTGTGGCGGGGCCAAACGAGCGGGGCTTCTAGGCCCGTTCACATGCCTCTTGTTTATAAAGGGTCAGAGCAGGATCTCAGCGGCAGACGAGGAGAAGGAACCTCCTGGTCACAGGAACTACACGAGCATTGCGCTCGAGAAATTCAAGGATGCAAAGACCTCCATCAAGGATTACAGCTAACTTTTCAGGGTGTAAATGGAGAGAAGGCACATCTCCACGCTCACGAATTCTACACGAGAATTGCGCTCGAGAAAATGAAGGATGCAAAGACCTCCATCAAGGATTACAGCTAACTTTTCACGTTGGAAATGGAGAGAAGGCACATCTGCCCTGCATATTTATCCACGAAGATGCCACCGTTTTGTGCAATACCTCTACTCAACTGGAGTACTTTCTACTGGCTAATCAGTAAGTGCTACCTCGTTGGGTAAATGTATAGTGCCTTTCCTACACTACAGCTGCGTAAAGGACCAGAACAATTGTCTCCAGTGACCTGTGTGTCTGTAACTTTGCCACCGCGCCGAAAGCGCCGGGGTCCTTTGAGTAAGCTGTCCATCATAGTGGGGAAAGGGCGGGCATACGTTGCATACCGCTAGTGTATGTGTGGCGGGGCCAAACGAGCGGGGCTTCTAGGCCCGTTCACATGCCTCTTGTTTATAAAGGGTCAGAGCAGGATCTCAGCGGCAGACGAGGAGAAGGAACCTCCTGGTCACAGGAACTACACGAGCATTGCGCTCGAGAAATTCAAGGATGCAAAGACCTCCATCAAGGATTACAGCTAACTTTTCAGGGTGTAAATGGAGAGAAGGCACATCTCCACGCTCACGAATTCTACACGAGAATTGCGCTCGAGAAAATGAAGGATGCAAAGACCTCCATCAAGGATTACAGCTAACTTTTCACGTTGGAAATGGAGAGAAGGCACATCTGCCCTGCATATTTATCCACGAAGATGCCACCGTTTTGTGCAATACCTCTACTCAACTGGAGTACTTTCTACTGGCTAATCAGTAAGTGCTACCTCGTTGGGTAAATGTATAGTGCCTTTCCTACACTACAGCTGCGTAAAGGACCAGAAGAATTGTCTCCAGTGACCTGTGTGTCTGTAACTTTGCCACCGCGCCGAAAGCGCCTGGGTCCTTTGAGTAAGCTGTCCATCATAGTGGGGAAAGGGCGGGCATACGTTGCATACCGCTAGTGTATGTGTGGCGGGGCCAAACGAGCGGGGCTTCTAGGCCCGTTCACATGCCTCTTGTTTATAAAGGGTCAGAGCAGGATCTCAGCGGCAGACGAGGAGAAGGAACCTCCTGGTCACAGGAACTACACGAGCATTGCGCTCGAGAAATTCAAGGATGCAAAGACCTCCATCAAGGATTACAGCTAACTTTTCAGGGTGTAAATGGAGAGAAGGCACATCTCCACGCTCACGAATTCTACAGGAGAATTGCGCCCTCCTCTTCGTGGGCATTCCTGCTGCACGATCACATGATCGTGCAGCAGGAATGCACAAAGAGGCATCGGGGGAAAGGAAAACCCTTTCCTTTCCCTCGATGTCTCTTTTCGAATCAAACCCCCCCTCCCCGAGCCAAAACTCACCTGATTTCCCCGACGCGCTGGAAGCAAATGGCTTCCAGCGCGTCGGGGAAGGAAGGGAAACCCTCAATGATGTCAGCGCGCCTCGCGTGCTGACGTCATTGATGGGGAGGGCGGGGGGGGCGGGGGGAGGCAGGGGAAGTCCTTCCCCTGCCTTCCCCCAAAAACCCGACGATCGGATTCCCACGGGGGGAGCGCCAGCGCTTCCCCCGTGGGTGGTCTTATGACGAGCTGGACTCGTCATGAGCACACGAGCACTGTGTGCCATGACGAGTCCAGCTCGTCATAAGCACCGAAGGGGTTAAACAGCACATGTTGTGTTGGCAAGGGAAACCTATAGATGAAAATTTGAAATATGCAAAATATTGTGGAGACGATATTGAGGATAGACACAAGAAATTGCAGGAAAAAGTAATGTGGGCTCAGGTGAAAATGGCTGAAAAACAGGGAATTAATTTGGATAATCCAAGTGAAAATCAAGGAAAGGATTCTGGAACGAGTGGTGACACTGGGAATGGTGGAAAAATGAGAGGACGAATGAGCAGAGAAGAGGCTAAAAAGAAATTTCCTTGTCATGGATGCGGAAAATTGGGGCATTGGAAAGATGAATGTAAAAAGATTCAGAATAATAATGGTCCAAATCAAAATTTAAATCCACAGACGCAGAATGACACACAGCAGGGTGTAAACCCTCAGAGTCAGTTTCCACCTGCACCTATTCAGGGTAATGTAAGCAGAGCAAAGCACGGTACAGACGTCGGATATCAAGGAGGAAGTGGTAAGAATGATTATATAACATCACAGTTTCTTTTACAGGACGATTTCTGTCAATACAGTTCATGACGGTGCCTAGGAGAGGGGGAGAAGGAGTGCGTACTTGGCAGTACTCTACCAGTAGATCAGTCAGGTCCATATGTTGAAGGGAATGTGAAAGGTAATGATATTACTTTTCTTTTGGACACTGGTGCTACTCGGTCTACTGTGAGAACAGCAGACATTCCAGACCTTCCTCTCTCTGGAGAAGCTATCCAAGTAGTGGGGGTAGCTAATCGAAAGATTAGAACACCTCTTACCGAACCAATGGAAGTTAAAATTGGAAATTTCTGAGAAATGCATCAATTTGTAGTATGTGATTCCAGGGCCGGGATTTGCTATGCAAGATGAATTGCACAATTTTCTGCACACCGGATGGTGTGGCAGTTCAGACCCCAGATGAAGATCATGTATATAAGTTTATGATTGCAAAACAAGGTACAGAGGTAGATGAGATGTTTTCGTTAATAACAAAAGATGAGCTGCCAGAAGAATTAAAAACTACAGTAAACCCCATAGTATGGGATTTCACAGGAAAGGAAGTAGGACTTATGGCTAAAATAGACCCGGTTAAAATTACTGTAAAAGAAGGTGCAATTTTCCCAAATACTAGACAGTACAAAATGAGTGCGGAAGTAAAGGTCGGAGTCATTGAAGAAATCAACCGAATGGTAGAACAAAACATACTGAAAGAAGTAATGAGTAGCCCATGTAATTCACCAATAATGGGTCTAAAGAAACCTAGTGTAAAATATAGGAACCATGTTGTCCTATAGTACCAAATCCTGCAGTAATCCTATACCAGATCCCCTGGAGTGCAGGATGGTTCACTGTAATTGATTTATGCCAAGCATTCTTTTCAATACCATTACATCCAGATAGTCAGTATCTTTTCTCATTTAAATTTGAAAACAAAGTCTATGTATGGAATCGTGTTCCTCAGGGGTACACGGAAAGTCCTTCTATTTTTAATCAGATATTGAAAAAGTGCCTTGAGAAACTAGTGATGCCAGGAAGCTCAGTCCTAGTGCAATACATCGACGACTTACTGGTGGCATCGAACACCAGAGAGGATTGTGTTGTTGATTCCATTGCACTATTAAACCATTTAGCTGAAGAAGGGCAAAAAGTTTCACCTGAAAAATTGCAGTTTTGTACAACAGCAGTTAAATATCTGGGACACCAAATTGAGAGGGGAAAAAGAAGAGTAACCTCTGAAAGAGTAAAATTAATAAAGAAAATGCAAATGCCAGTAACCCAAAGAGAAGCGAGAATGTTCCTAGGAATAGTAGGTTACTGTCGACAATGGATACTAGGATTTTCTCTGTTAGCTAAACCATTAATTAACATGACAAAAAAGAAAGCAAAGGATCCTGTTGAGTGGGATGATGAAAGTGTAGGAGCCTTTGTAAATTTGAGGAGTGCATTATGTTCAGCACCTGCCCTAGGCATGCCTGATTATAAAAGAGAATTTGCATTATTCTGCCATGAAAGAGAAAATTGTGCACTTTCCGTCCTAACTCAGAGACATGGTTTAGACAGACGTCCTATAGCATATTTTTCTGCTACATTGGACCCAGTAGCAGCTGCGTTGCCAGGATGCTTAAAAGCAGTGGCAGCTACCTGTTTGAGCATTGAACAAAGTGAGTCAATTGTGATGGGACATCCTGTGAAAGTGTTTGTTCCACATGCTGTTGTAATTCTGTTGACAAGAACCCGAACTCAACATCTTACTCCTAGTCGGCTGACTAAGTATGAAAGAATAATAATGGGTGCTGAAAATGTGACCATGGTGAGGTGCACGATAGTAAATCCTGCTACCTTACTACCAGACCCATATCATGAGAAAATTAAAGATGACGAAGAAGAAGAACATGATTGTTTACAAGTCACAGAATTATGCACGAAACCACGCCCAGACATAGAGGAACAGCCCCTTAGAAAGCCAGACAGGGAGCTATTTGTCGATGGTTCATGCCAAAGGCATGAAGATGGTAAACTAACTGCTGCCTATGCGGTGTGTGAATTAACTGGAATATTTGAAGCATCCTATTTACCAGGAGTCAAATCTGCACAAATAGCTGAATTGATTGCATTGATAAAGGCTTGCAAAATTGGGAGGAATCAAAAAGTAACTATATTTACAGATAGCCAATATGGTTACGGGGTTGTGCATGATTTTGGCCAACTATGGATGCAGAGGGATTTCATGACTTCTTCAGGATCCCCCATTAAAAATGGAAAGTTTGTAAGGGAATTGCTGGAAGCAATACAATCACCAAAAGAATTGACTGTGGTGAAGTGTGCCGCACACCAGTCAGGAGATGACTGGGTGGTAGTTGGCAACAGATATGCTGATCTAGTGGCTCAACATTGTGCCAAAAACAGATTGTCAGTCAATAAAAGGGTGGAAAGAATGGGAATCAGCTGCCAACTTATGCTGTATGTGCCACCTGAAACATGGAATGACGTTAAAAGATTGCAAGATGATGTTGATGAAAGTGAAAAGAATTTATGGATCAAGGTGGGTTGTTCTCAAAGAGGAGATGACGAAGTGTGGATTTGCGCTGATGGCAGACCAGTCATGCCAGACTGTTTGCTCTCACAAATGGCCAGAATGTATCATGGAGACACACACATAGGGAGAGATGCAATGATTAGGCTTTTTAGACAAAACTGGTACAATCCCAAATTCAGAGCTGTTGCAGAGAGTCTTTGCCAGAGATGTTTAACCTGCCAGATGCATAATCCAGGGAGGAAGACAATAATCGGGTTTGGAAAAATTGGAAAAGCAGAAGGACCATTTATAAGACTACAGTTCGACTTTATACAGTTACCACCATGTAGAGGGTTGAAATATGTACTAGTCATAGTGTGTCTGTTTTCAAAGTGGGTGGAGGCTTACCCTACCAGAAGAAATGACAGAATTACAGTCGCAAAGCTGTTGCTACGAGAACTCATTCCTAGGTTTGGTTTCCCAGTAACTTTGGAATCAGATAGAGGAAAACATTTTAATAGTGAAGTGATCCAAATAATCTGTGGAGCATTCAAAATTGAACAGAAACTGCATTGTGCATATTGTCCAGAGGCTTCTGGAGTGGTTGAACAATTGAATGGCACTATAAAATCCAGACTGGGAAAAATGTGTGCATCAACATCATTAGAGTGGCCGGATGCATTGCCACTTGTTTTAATGGGACTCAGAAGCATTCCTGATAGAAACATCGGATTGAGCCCACACGAGATAATGATGGGAAGAGCAATGAGACAAACACATGTTCCCACAAACAAACTGCTGAATATATCTGATGATATGGTTCTGGATTATTGCAAAGGATTGGATGACCTAGTGCGTTCTGTCTCTCACCAGGTTGGAGAAGACGCAGTTTCCAGGCAGCCTGAACAAGAACATGATCTGAATCCTGGTGATTGGGTGGTAGTGAAGAATCACACCAGAGAAACGTGTCTATCACCCAGATGGGGAAAACTTTGTCAAGTCATACTGACTACCAATACAGCAGTGAAGTGTGCAGGATTCCCTAATTGGATTCATGTAAGCCACACCAAAAGAATACCAGACCCTGAATAAGAAAATCCTCAGTCAGCATCAATCACTGAGGAAGCTGAAGGTTGCCCAGCTGAAGAATCTCAGGCTCGAGATTCAAGAGAAGCTGCAGAAGAACAACCGAGCACAAGTCAGGACTGGATACCGGTGGTAGAAATTCCTGAAGTTTACCACAGAACAAGAAGTCAAACAAAATTGGAAGAAATTGAAGAAGATCAGATAGGTGAAGAAGAAGCAGCTCAGGGAAAAGAAGAAGAGACAATAAAAGAACCTGAGCAAGATCAGATAGGGAAAGGAAACTGGGCTCAAATCAACGACGGACCAACAAATTATGAGCGGGGACAGACAGGTCTAGAAGAATCCGGTCAGGCTGCAGAAGTACAAAGTGCAATAAGCCCTGATCAGAACCAGTTAGATCCAGAAAAGCATACAGAAAAAGAAGATCTCGAGAAAAATGAACATGAAGAAATAAATCAAGAACAAGGTCACTTATTGGAAACTGACAGTGGAGCTGCTGAAGAGAAACCAATCAGACCTGAAAAAGAGCAAATAAGAGAAACAGTAATTACAGAAAACGAAACTGTGTTGAAACCTGAAGATAAAAGAATTTCTGAAGACGAAATCAAAGAGACAGTGCAAACGAAGAAAACAAAAAAAGGTGATCATTGGCCTAGTGTCATTAAAAGAGTAAAATACCACATAACAACCAGAAGTGAAGATCCAGATCAAGTAAATGAGGTAACAAGTCAAACCGAACAAGAAAGCAGAACTAAGAAAAGAAGAAGCAAGAGACTGAAACTTGTGAATAACAAATTCAAGGGTCCTGATTGGACTTACATCATTCTTGAAGATTACGAGAGCTCAGAGTCAAGTGAAAGTGGTGACGAAGGAACAAGTGCAGAACTGACGTACGAGAAAGAAACAAGACCACCTTAATTACGCAAAAGAGTCATATAAAGAAAAGCGAAAATAGATAAGAAGAGCAATCTTCCTTGTCGAAAATGCCTGACGATAGAGTTGCTGGGAGACCAAAACAGAAATGTTGTAGAAGATGCTGTGCAGTATGCATATGTAGTCTAGTAATGGTGCTTATAGTTTGGTTAGTTCTGATCGTAGCAATCCCTTACCTTATGATAATGGATAAAAAGATTAATAACGAAACTAAGGAAAGGACAGCAAACCTGAGAAGTAATAGAGTAGAACTGATGACAGAAAATGAACCAGAATTTCATCATGAAATAACTGATAACGACACTAGTTTAAACGTTTTCACAAAGTTATTATTTCAATATGTAGATACCATGGAAGTTAGTAATTGTTATGTCTGTATGAAGTTACCCGAATCAGTAGCAGAAGGATTAACATATCATCACTTACCATTGACATATGGCATATCATGTAGTGTATTAGCTAGTTTATTTTATAGAACAGGGAGACTTCAATATTATTATTCAAACATAGATGTGATATTTTCTGAGGTTCCGATTCGAAAGAGTATGAACCCAGTGCTTAGTAGTCAAGACGCACAATTTATGGGAGAATTTTTCCTAACAATGAAATCGATAGACATAACACATGCACATAGACACAATCTAACATGTTCTTTACACGAAGAAGAAAAGATATTTTTGAATTTAGTAGAAAATAGAAGACAAGATTTTCAAAAGAAAGCTTCTGAGCATAAGGCTCATATGCCACCTTGGGCTGAGAAAGAGGGTAGTTACACACCTGGCAAGGCTCAAGCTGCTATGGCTCTGGATTTTGTAAAGACAGGGAAAATTTGTCTACATAGATTAAAAACTGATTATAACAATGTTTTCATCGGTACCAGTGAATGTGAACACAATTTCTTAATTCTTGGAGGTTGGGGAATCAAAGGAGGAACAGATTCAGTTTTTCCTGGGATCTATTATGTGTGTGGGAATAAGGCTTACTTTAGGCTTCCTGCACAGTGGTATGAAAGTTGTTATTTTGGAATAGTATTTCCAAAAATATACCACGTAAAAAGAAACACTGGGAGCAATGAAAACTATGGCGAATTAACACGTAGTAAAAGAGCTAGTTTTTCTGAAATTGTAGGTGATATATTTGGTGCATTGATACCTTCAGTGGGAATAATTCTGAACTCAAGGAAAATATGTAAATTGTCTACAGTGGTTGATCGTTTATCAACGGATACTGCTGGAGGATTTCTAATGATTAATGCGGAGATGGTTGCGATTAAATCTATGGTTATGCAAAATCGACTTGCTCTTGATATTATATTGGCAAAAGAGGGCGGAGTCTGTAAATTACTGAAGACGAAACATTGCTGCACTTACATTCCTGATAAAAGTGCAGAAATTGGAACGTATATACAGAATATAACTAAACTTGAGAAGGAACTTAAACCACTGGAAGTTGATAGTGTATGGGAAAGATTGACAAGTAGTATTGCGTCAATTGGGACCTGGTTTGCTAATGTAGGGAAAGGATTTATAGGTCAAATTTTAGTACCCTTAGCAGGGATAGCAATAATAGTACTGTCAATAACAATATGGTGCAAATGCTGTAGAAAGAATGAATCATATAATGTGACAGGAATAGGAAAGAAGAGAAAGTTCGACGAAATTGAACTTGAAGATTTGAGAAGTGAATTATACAAAAAGTTGAAAGGGGATGTGAAAAATAGAAAGTGTAAAAATGAGAATGAAACTATTTGCTAGAAGTTAGCATCTGATTGTGGGTAGTATTTTGATGGCTCAGAAACGCCATCAGAGAGGGGATTGATGGAGCAAGGACTCACAAATGAGACTTGCTCGAATACAATCTCCTCACAGTATTAATCTATTAAAACTTGTATTGTCTATATTAATCCTTGCATACATTACACGAATAGTAAGGATGCTTGCCTATGTGTTTAACTAACAAATAACGCTTGTCTATAATCTAAAATGGCCGCTAAAGCGCGGGAACCTTACTGCGCATGTCTCAACCATATCACATGGTGTGACGTCTCTCTTTGCTTGGTGGGAAACTCCTGCTTCTGCGCAGTGTGCATTAAAATGGCTGCTTGATGTTTTCACATGCTTCAGCTTGCTCTCATGTTATTATTAATTTGTCGTTTCTTAACGCTACTAATGCGGGATAGAATTTATAAGTAAATGGGGATAGAGTAGAGAGAGTGGGTATACAGTGAAACATTTTATTTGTGATTTTAATATTTTCTTCTTGTACTTTTATTAGTTCGTAAACTTGGGCCTGGGGTTGGTAAACTGAAACTCGATAGACAGATGATTCTGCGCATGTGTCCTGCCTGCCTGCCAAAGAATAAAGATGAAGTCAACCTGGATGTCGTCCAAGGCCACGACCTAATGACCAACATCGATGTATTCATGTTGTTCCTGTTGTCTTTGCAACTATGTTTATGAAGAATATATAACATTTGTCGTGAGACGGGTGGGAAATAAAGCAAATGTATTAAATTTGAGGGGCGGTATTTAAAAACAATGGCCTACAGAAAATGAACCAAAATCATATGGTGTGAGAATCCACCCCTGTCCCTGTCCAATCAGAGGTAGTGGTCCCATATTTTGGCAACATTAAGGGGAGGTACATGGGCGTAGAAGGGTAAAATAGATAGAGAATTAGCTAATTAGTTTAGAAGGAGATGCTGCAACAGAACAGGCGTTCATGCTGTCAGGCAGAAGAGCTCCAGACCGCCAAGCTGATCGATTGCAGACTGAATCCCTGTCCAGAAGAGGTCCTGAGGAGGGGGCGGCGGAGTTCATTAGAAGGAAGAGAATCGAGGAGAAGCCGAGTATCAGAGAGGGAACGACGCAGGCGTCGTTGTAGAGAGGTCACCGGTCCTGTCCTGAACCTGGAGGAGGTCTTTGCTCTTCATCCTTCCTGGGTCCTATTCTTTTCCAACTCCTTGGCCAAGGGGTTTGGTTCTCGCACTTAGGTAAATATACTTGCAACCTTTAGTTGCGCTGCTGTCTCTATCTTCTCCTTTCTGAGGGACCGTCATTAATCAATAACTATTATTCTGTGTTTCATCCTTGAGATGCGATTAAGTACCATGTGGTTCTGTAATTTACTCTGCTAAAAATCTTTAGATAAACATTTTAAAACTTCCTGACTCAGTGGTTATTTTCAGGATTATGTACTTTAATGAATGTCACTCATTTTAAACTTCCCAATTAGCAAAGGATTCATTGGTAAGTCATTACTCTTCAATCAGAAGGTAATTGGTAGCAGGGATTTTTTGATAAAGAGTACAACTGACACCCAGCGTAAGTATTAGCGTAGTATGAATGTATGGGCCCAAGTGAGTATTTGGTGTATGAATGCTGTTTGCTAATATCGCGGTGGATCATCTTTAAAATGCCAAAATAGGCAACAGAATGTGAGAAGGATGGGTTGAGGAGCTCCTCCTCGCGGGGAACAAGGAGTGGAACAAGAGGGCGACTGAGCTGGAAGGGGGCCTGGCAGAGGCAGAAGAGAAGATCCAGGAGTGGGAGAGGCGTGCTTTGCTTGTGGAAAGCTGAGGCACTGGACAAAGGATTGTTCTATCAGTGTTTCAAATGAGCTTCATTTTTCTGAACCACAGGAGTTCCATCGGATCACACCAAATACGTCTCCTTAAGACTGCGACAGCCCAAGAGGGGCCTAGTGTACTTTGAGCACTTTTGATTGCTGGGGCTCAGAAAGGTCCTCAGGGTGATTGTTTATAAATGGAAAATCCACTACGTGTCTCATTGATACTGGCTCAGGCTGATCTGTCCTAAAAACCTCTGAATTTCCTCCCCTGCACTGCCTCTCTGGGGCTTGTGCATAGATGCAGTCGGTATTTCAAATCGAGTCCCACATCATATTTCCAACCCTGTTTTCATGACTCTTGATCCCATCACAGACATAAATCCATTCGTTTTAAGCTCTACTCCTGCAAATATGCTGGATGGTTATATTCTATTTAAACTAAACTGAACTGTTTTCTGTAGACAAGGAGGTCAATGTACCGCAGAGGAAGGGAGGGAGGTGAGGTCCTTGTGCTATTGTGCAAAACTGATTGCCAACCTCTTCTGATAATCCTAAAATGTGTGAAGATGTGTGCCTTCCACTTTATGAACCGCAGGTGCTAATGATGTGGCATGTATTCTTTCAATCAACCCAGTGAAAATAAAGATAAATCCCATGAAAATGTTATCCCACATTCCCAGTACACCTAAAGCCTGAACCTGAAGCAGGAACGTGACCAGTCATTGCGGATGTGATCAATTAATGTGTTTTGGTTTCATTCGTTAGCAGATGTAATACTCCTATTCTCCCTACCAAAAAGGTGGTGTGGGTGGGCGCGGCCAGCAGCACTACACTGCACAACACTGCAGCGCTCCCGGACCGACACCGCAATACCCTTCATAATCCTGCTGCTAGAGATTAATCTGCCAGCGGCCCACTGCCTACATTTGTCCAAGACGCCCCCTGGAGGAGAGCGGCCGCTGGGACCGCCGTGATCCCATCTGCTTGCGAGAGCGAGGTCTCTGATCCGATCGAGTTGGCGGCCGCGGTATAGCTACGGTGTAGCGTACTAGCGCCGATTCAGTGCTAAAGGAGGGTCTAAATCCAGACTGTGTCTCGTGAAGAAGATCATTTTCTTCTACAAACTGCATTAATTGCTGATTGACAAATTTCTCCGCAATTTTAGCAAAATAGGGTAGTAATGAGATAGGTCTTAGATTATCAGGCAATAGTGGGTCTAGGTTAGGCTTTTTGAGTAGAGGGATAACCATGGCATGTTTCCACTCTTTCGGGCATAGGCCGGAGCGAAATGACAAGTTAAGTAGCTCCATTAGCACTGGTGCTATGGCAGCTCTGCCCTGTTCCAGAATCGACTGGGATGCGGGGTCTAGACGGGATCCAGATTTAACTTTGAGCATTAGACTGCACATGTAAATCTCTGAGATAGGCTTCAGGTTATGAAGCTTACCTAGGGCATCTGATAGCGTGCAGGAAGAGAAAGACGTTTTGAGAGTCCTAGCACTCTCCGGAAAAAGAGACATAGATGTTATTCACTTTATTCAAAAAGAAATGTGCAATCTGATCACAGCGGTCAGTAGAAGGGGGAATTGTAACTGCAGGGCATTCCAATGAGGTTAAAGACTCGGGGGCATATTAGCAAGAAGAGGCGATAATCATCGCTAACCCTGCTTAGCGTGATTTTTTTTATCGCCGGCTATCGCTGGAATATATCGCCACGCTAACGCTGTATTAGCAACGATTAGCGCTATGGCGATGAATATTCCAGCGATAGCGGGGAAATGAGCCAACATCGCTGAAAAACCAGCGATGTTGCATGGAGAAGGGAGAACACCTTGCTGATACGACCCTGTGGTCGTATCAGCATAATCCACCCCCCATGTTAGGTATGGCTAACACCTGCTAATTGCAGGTGTTAAATAAATGGCGATGACCTCCGGTTAGCGCGACTTTTCACGTCGCTAACTGGGGCCATGGCCACCTTGCTAATAGGCGATAGGCCTGTTAGCGAGTGTTTCCCAGGTTTGTTCGTCGGAACGCCCACTTTGCATGTCATTAGCGATAAATATCGCTGACATGCAAAGCGGTAAAAAAACGGGCGCTAATGCCCGCAAACTGTCGCTAACTGCTGTTAGAGACAGTTTGCTGATAGGGCGATATAAATATCGCCGCTTTAGCGGCAAAAAGTGCCGTTAAAGCGGCGATAGTGCCCTTGCTAATATGCCCCTCGATTACTTGAAAAAGTTCCATACTTGAATTTTGCGAATGTTCAATTTGTGGGGCATAGTAATTTGCACAGGCATGCCTGAGGTCTTTGTGGTACTTCTTTAAGGCTGCAAGGTACGTAATTTTATGATGTTCATTGTACTCTTTGCGCCATGCGCGCTCTAACCTTTTAGAGTGAAGAAACTGCCAGAGCAGGGCTTAGAAAGCTCCCAGGACACCCAAAACAAAACCATTTTTACCTTCTTGTGTAGGCTTTTGCAGGAAGTAATTTTGTGTGACCAAAGCAAACCAAACTTGCCAACTCTTACATCATGGACCCCAGGGTAAGGAAGTACAGGTTTACAGATCCTGAGATGGAGTCCCAGCCAAGGAGATGGTAAAACTCCATGACTGTCCAATGTGCCATCCAATGCTTAAGACCCCACCAAAACGCAAGAACACGTCTGTAGAAGGAGATAACAGACTAAATCAATGCTGTGTCAACATATCCACATGATGTTGACAACATTAAAAACAGATTCCAAACCTTGAAATGCTAGGTACGTAAGCGAGTCGCCAAGCACAAAAGCATGGCAACTGGGGGTGGTTCTCCAACTCAGCACTACCTGTTGCCATAAGAAAAACAAATTGTGAACATGTTCAACATGTCTGAGTGGAGACATAAATGACGATAGTGAGGTCAGAGGCATCCAAAGTAAGAGACATGACAGTTGCAATAGAAGTGTACGTGGTTGTTAAATAGTTGACTTAGCTGAGAATCATCATCACCGTGAAAAGTGACCGATGTAATTGATACTCATATTCACATTAATACATGTATTTGCTGCCATAGGGGGTAGACAGAATTCCTATTATTTGCCAAGAACCATAATGAAGCTACAGTAAAAACCTGGCTCTATTACCTGAATCTTGATGGCTTTGAACCTCCAACTCCAACTTTCACCAGATGGGAAATCACTTGGATTCACCCTGGACATCAACCTCACGCTCAAGAAACACTTTGCCAAAACAAAAGAAAGATGACCTGGTACCAGTTCTCTCTTCTAAAGAAAGTCAAACTGTTTCTTCTAGAAAGTGACTTCAGAACTGATGTTCAAGCCCTTGCACTCTTGCACCTGGATGGCGGTAATGCCTGACTCCATGGCCTCTAAAACTGCACAATGGCTCCACTGCCTTTTGGCTAGGTTCGCACTATGGAAATGCCAAATGTATACATACATCCATGCATATATGCTAACATGTACCAGACATACCCAGACGGGATTTTTACAGATCAGCCTTCCCTTCATTTGCTTGAAGCTTTACCTTTAGTATGGTCTGACCACTATGCCATACTATTTGACCTCCCCTCTACTAATCTAGCTAGTCCCACTGCCTTTTTTTCCATCATCCAGCACAATGCGGCCTTGGTGCAAAATAGACTCAGTTAGCCTAGTAAATTCCTTATCTGCCTCCGATCTCACCCTGACAACAGGCCCTGATATAATGGCAGCTAACTACCACTCTTGGCTACTATACGCCCCAGCGACCACCTCCACCAGACAACACAAAAGTCCCTCAGAACCTTGGTATTCTCCCAGCCTTAAAGAACAAAAAAAGGTTTGCCGCAAGTTGGAACCGAAATGGAGACTAAACTATAACTAGGAGGACAAAATAATATATAAGCATGCCCTTAAAACATACAAAATTATGATCTTAGTAAATAAATCTGATTATTTCTCGGCAAAAATTGAATCAGCAAAAAACTCGACTAAAGAATTGTTTAAAACAGTCAAAACTTATCAAACACAGCTCAAAATAAGCAGACTGTTAGTCAAAACTTTTGCAACGCACCAGCTAAAACTTTCCAATCAAAAGTACTCAGTGTTTCCTCAACGTTTTTCTCAAACACATCCAAACTGTTTAACAACCACAGCACCCAACCAGAAATCGACACTCTCTGCTGCTTTTCTAATTTTACCTCCCTATCCCAAGAGCAGGTCAGGAACCTATTGTCCAGTACTAAATCAGGCTCCCCAGATGACCCATGCCCCCCAAAGTGCTACATCTTGCAACCGAGACTATTGCTGTACATCTCACACTCATTTTAATGAAATTATTTGCACTGGTCTTTTTCCTAAATCATGGAAAAAAGCAGTGATTCTCGCCATTATAAACAAGCATTTGCAATGCAATAGGTCTCGCATTTACGCAAGTTTGAGCTATTGACATTGCAAATAACAATGCCTTTTATTTTTGTTTTCGTTTTTAAAACATAAATAACAGGCATTGTCATTTACAATGCCAATAACTTAAACTCGTGTAAATGCGAGGCCTATTGCATTGCAAATGCTTGTTTTAACAAGGAAAAGAGGCACTTCAAAGTGGTTTTATAAGACTTTTTTTCACTGTTCACATGGATACCAAGCCAATGCGTTTCGACTATTCAGTTTTGATCACGGCTGGTGGTCCTACACTTGTTTTTACCTTTATACTACTGCAGCCCATGCTTTGCTGCTGCATTATATTATATGTAGTTTTTCATATCATACAAACATTGCAACATGAAATCAGCTCATTAAATTCACATAATGTTGGTGAAAATGCTTGCTGAATCTGATTCGGCCCCTTCAATTAACAAAAATCTCAGTGAATCGCACCAAATATGTTTTCCTTTTACTAATCAATGGCCAGCTATTTAATATTTTTAAAAAATCACTTGTTCAATGGCATAAGCTTTGGAGCCCCTCTCAATGTGACTCGGAAATTAGAATTCAGAACGCAGCTGCAAAAAAACTACTTAACATTAATATTAGTTGTCACATTTCACCTGCTCCTAAAGTCTCTGCAGTGGCTTCCTGCGGCTAGACGAATCACTCATTCAAAGCAATGTGCATAGCACCCCCTGCTATTCACAACACAGGCCCCCTATTCTTCATCACAACTCTGTGCCTGCCACCAAACCTGAGCTCTCTGTTCCAGGCTGGCTCTCCCTTGACCTCACCCTCCTTCAATAAATCTCACATTTGGGAACAGATACTGAGGCCACTTCCAGCAAAAAAAGAATGTATTTATCCATCTTGGATTCTGGATAGCATTCTAAATCTGGCCCTTCCAATGCGCATTACTATAGCTATATGCTAAATAAAAGCGTAGGTATCCATAATTGCGATGGCATGTATCTCACGCGATTCCTCAATGCCTCGTGTTTGTAGCGCTGCAGAAACACCATATTTAAAGCACATCTATGAACCTCATGTACAAAGCCCAACACTTCCCATATTGGTAGGGCCTCTGGAATTATGCGGCAGGGTTGACTAAATTAAGCCGCACCAAAGGCAAATTATGGGGCAGATTTACGAAAAGTGACGCACCGCTGCCGCAACGCAGAAATGCGTCAGAAATCTTATGTCGCAGCTGCGACAACGCAAGTCAACCGGGAAGCGCCAAATCAACAAGGTGACGGAGCATGGCGCAACGCGGCAACCTGCATCAGAGAAACTGGCGTAGGTGCCGCAAAAGTGCCGCTAGTCAGCCTGACGCAACTGCTGGAAATGTCACGTAAGGCCGATTTGCGACACGCAACGCCATTCCGACGACTTTGCGACAGCGTACACTGCGGGAAGCATCAAAAGGCAACCGGGAAAGCGACGCAAATAGCAAGAAATACATTTGTGGACCACAGAGGACCCAAAAATGGAACAGGAAGGTCACACCAGTAGCCAGGACCCTCAGGCAAACCCCGCCAGCAGAAGCCCTGATGCACAGGCTGAGCCTGGGGCTAAACGAAAACGCAAGTCAAACTTCAGCCATGAGGAAAATGAAATCCTGGTGACAGAGGTCACCAACTACCAGCACCAGCTGTTCGCAAGTTCCAAGCTGCCTATAGCGAAAAAAGAGGCGATATGGCAGCGAATTGTCATGAAAATCAACAGTGTGGGCCAGGCCAAGAGGAGCGTCCTCGACTGCAAAAAAAGGTGGCATGACTGCAAGCGCCGCACTAAAGAAAAGCTTGCGGCAAACCGCAAGGCAGCCCTATTAACTGGAGGAGGCAGCCCAGCAGACCAGGAGGTCCTAGATGACCTGGAGGAGTGGGTGGCACAAGTCATCCCAGAGGAAATAGTAATGGGAATCTCCGGACAGGACAGTGCCGCCAGAGAAACTGAAGAGCAGACAACGGGTAAGTTACAATAATTGCACAGATTGCAGTAATGGGTCATGGTGGTCATTGCAGCTAGAAATTTCCTGTGCCACAGTCTGATGTATCCATCTTGTTGTCCTCATACTTGTCCACAATCACAACAATTCTCAATGTAAGCAAACCCATCTGTCAATCACACATTTTAAATGTCACAAAAGCACTGCCATGTCCATCCCTGATGGAGCAGACATACTGGACATCACTTATGTAGGGCCTTGCACCACAGGTACTTCACTTTTGTGAATGTCCAAAGTGAAAACCTGTCAGTGCAAGGACTACATAAGAAACGTGCACGAGTTCATGCATATGCCTACATGCGTAACGTAGGTAATAAGGTGCAACGTAGTGCTACATCTTGCCTGTCCGTCCTTGAGGTGTGCCAGTGTGTTTGGGCAGGTTGCGATCAATGGGTGGAGGATGTGTGCAGCGGGGTCATTGTATGTAAGCGTAGGCGGAGTGCTGTGGCCAAGGGACTCCATGATAACTGATTAGATGTCCAGGATCCCTTTGTGATGTGGATCAATGATGGTGGTGGTGTCTGTTGGGCATGGTGAATATGTGACATTTACAATGATGGTTGGTCCAGGTGAACATGCTGGTGTGACTGTAGTTGAATCTGTCTACTGTGGAGGAGATGTGCCTGTCTGTGTCTCCTGCAATGTGGCTTGGTGTTACCAATAGCTGCCTCAGTTAGATGTCAGAAATTTCCCCCAGGAGGCGATGGTGTCCTGCTCACTGGGGTAGTTCAGGTGGAACTAGAGTTCCCGAAGTAGGAATGTCGTTGGGGGTGTGTGAGCCTGGTGTGCAATGGCGGCTACACTGGCATTGGTGAATGGGTGTTCATGGCCCGGGGGGCCTGCAAATGAAGGTGCCAAATTTGATGTTGTCCTGCCTGGTCCGGCTTTTTAACCTGTGTTGTACCATGGTCACTGCTGGGTCATTTAAGTGCATGTTTAGTCAGAGTGTTCTCCCTTCTCGTAGGAGATGGCAATGCCTCCTCCTTGATGGATGTGGTGGGCCTTGTGGGTAATTAAGTAGCCGTCACTGATGGTGATGGTGATTACTGGTCCAGAACGAAGGCTGGTGCATCTGTTTGTGAAGTAGGTGACATATGAAGAGTTAACAGCAAGGTGGTGCAACATTTTTGTAGTGTGCATGTGTAGTGCCTGCATGTTGTAGAGGATGGAGTTGAGCTGGTTTTGTGTAGTGTTGTTTTGCTGGGTGGCACAAGGCACAGGTGTCCTGATGTGTAAGAATGTCTGTCCTGAGATTAGACTTGCGCAGGGTGCAAGATAAGCATACAGACCGGCCAAATGGCAGTTGTGGTTGCGGACAGGGTGGATGTCAAGGAGGGTGTTTGTGTTGCAGCGGAGGAGTGTAGAAGAGGAATGGTCCTAGCTAGTGAGTGTGGTCCTGGGGCAAATGGCCGCATACGGTCTCATCCATGGCTTTCGTCCGTCATGGTATATGTACATTACAACACTGTTATCACATTTGAATGTCAATTCCAAGTAACCTCAGGCACGCAGTTGCCTTCACATTGCATGTCATATCAACGCATTGTGATGCAACTAATGGAGTTCCATCAGTTCAAGCTTAGGTAATGTGTCCTGGTGTGACATAGCAATGTAAGGGACTTTCTTTGGGATCAAATGTGAAATATTGGCTGTCCCGTGGAGAAATAATGGACAATAGTCTCACTTTTTTGTTTGGTCTAAACCGAAACAGGATTTCTTGTGGGGTAAAAATTTTTAAATCGTGTGTCTTCTGGGGTCAAAGATAGCAATTTGGGTGTCTTTTTGGGTCAAATTCTGAAAATAGGGTGTGTTTTGGGGGCAACATATGAACATAGGGTGTCTCTTGGGGTCCAAAAATGAAAATAGGGTGTCTTTTGGGGGCAAAACATGAAAATAGGGTGTCTTTTGTGGGCAAATCATTTAAATAGTGTGGCATTTGGGGGCAATTCATGAAAATATGGTGTCTCTTGGGGGCAAATCATGAAAATAGGGTGGCATTTGGGGGCAATTCATGAAAATATGGTGTCTCTTGGGGGCAAATCATGAAAATAGGGTGTAGTTTCCACCAATTATGATATCTAGTGTTGTCTGGGGGGTCGGAGATGAATCTCAGGTATCTGGGGATGTTATGTGTTACAAGTGTTCCTTTTAGGGTTGCACTCACTGTAGTGGGTACTGAAATTCACAATGCCATCCTATCCAGCTCTCACTACACTGTTGTAATATGATACCTATTGGTATGCATCGTATTGGAATGCAATGTAATGGTATGTCTTGCAACAAAAGAGAACTAATGTTTGTTTAATACTGGTCTGCCTGCTGCGCATGGCTGCACAGCATCTGGCATTGAAAAATGAAGTAGGGGGCACTGGACAGCTGGGTGGAGGTAAAATTCAGAAAATACACTGGAGGGGGCATGGATGTGGGGGTGGGTGTGAGTGGGTGTTTGCCATCACATTACAAACGGAAATGTGCAACAAGGCCTGCTCATGTGTAATCTGTGCACCTGCGCCTCCGAGTCAGCTTCAAGGGACAGGAAGCAGCCAGGCTTCCTCACCTAAGTCAATCAGAGGGCTGCAATGTGGTGTTGTCATAGCTCATGCGCACAGGGACAGTGCGTTCTTACAGAGGCTTGTTAGGTGGACATGTAATTCATGCACGCTGTAATGCTGGCCGCATTGTGAACAGGGAAGTGCACATGACTGTATGTGCCTAACTGAGAGGACAAATGAACAGACATTGTCCACTTTAGTAGGCATACCACTGAGTCCTGGGCCTAATTCTGAGTAGAGCAGCCCCAATCACCCTCACACCCAGAAAGGAAACAGCATCAGTACATAGATAAATGACCATCATGGTATTTGTTTCAACGTCTAGCACTGCTCAATATCATGGGCCTAATGCTCCTGCCCCATAAAGGATTATCCCCCAATGGGGGTCCTGCAGTCACAGGTGTTACCCCTGTGCACCCTCATATTATGGGCATCCTCCACTACACATTACACCTTCCACTCACTTGGACATCCACACGGTGGTGTTATCTGATGCACCCTCACAAAGTCGGTGAATCAGCCAGCATGACCCTCTGCTAGGTGGGCTTACACAGGCCTGGGTACAGTATTCCCTGCCAAGACAGCTGGGCAATGACACGATGAGGGAGATGCAACACGCATCCCTTATGTGTGTAGTTTGAGTGGTAGTGCAACATAAGTTAGAATCATCTCAGGGTCCACACCCTCCACAGCGTATGGCCAGTGACCCATCCTGTGGCCTAGGATGCAGATATGCGTTGGACACCATTGGCAATATCCTTTGTGCAGCACAGTGTACTGTTGGTGCATGGTATGCAATGTGTACCTCCCTATGTAGTCACTCCGGAGGACAGGTAACATTCACAAATACATGGGGGTCCAGGGTGTATCCTCACACAAGTCTGCAACACGCCTCCATGCAACGTTGCTGGCCACAACACCAGGTAAGGGTGATCACCAATGCCTCAATGCCCAACAACACAGTCCAGCAACTACACTGCACCTCCGCATCCCAGGTTGGCTCACAAATGGCAGGCCAGCAATGGCACCCTGAGCCGGGAACTCCTTGGTGCTTAGATGGGTTTGTATGCCATTGTGTAGTAGGAGTGCCCAATAAGATGTGATGCACACTGGTATTGCTCAGCAAAGTGCATGTACTCAGTAGTGTAGCCCAGATTTCCGCCTTTCCCTTGGTCTCTGGATGGACATGGCATTTGGGGGCCTGGGGGATTTGTTGCTCTGTGAGGTACTGGGGCCAGGCTAATCCATTCTGCATGACAAACAATGTTAGTCACTTAGTCATCATTGTAGGTTGACTCATAGGCTCATTTTTACACTGTTGATGCCAGAATAAATAGTGCAGAATAATTTGATCTCAAATGTTGCCAATGTGCCTTTCATCAGTCATTGCTTGCCAACGGTGTAATTACTAATGCTTTAATAGCAGTGTTTCTGGCAGTCTCCATTTCAGACAACTGCAAATCTAACCATGTCACAACGTCTTGTAAGAACATCATGAACAGTGTGTTCTTAGTGGGCGATAGGCTGGCACACCGCAAACTTACGCTTACTATTGTTTGTTGTAGTTTGAGTGAGTACCTGTACCCATGGGCCGTAATGTTGCCAAAATGTGCATGGACACATCTCATTAGGTTTGTTTTAAAGGAGGCCAACACCCTGGAATCACACACCAATTTACAATTGCCATTGCAGTGTTGCCCAAAAAGTGCACCTACCACTAAGAGCAACATTACCATTGCAGTGTATGTACACAGGTCAGTATCAATGCATACCAATGACCAGCACCACTACTGTAACAATAAGTGGTACAATGTCCATGCAAGTGGGTATGAGTCTTGAGCATCAGTCTGCATCAGGACATAGGTTGCTTGACTGTGACACAAAGACCAGCTCTGATAACCCACATGGGATGCCACTTACTAAACCTCACTACAATTGAACTTGCTAACACAACTAAAAGATTTGCACATTTTTTTCAGAGGATGCTGCTTCAACATCACAGCAGGTGGATGACACCAATCTGTTTGATGATATGGATGACAACCTGCACTCCATTGACACTGACACACTGGAGGAGCTAATGACCACTATACGGTCACCTACACCACCTCCAGAGCGTGACAACGGTGTGGTAGCTGCTCCAGCGGTACCCCAACCACCACCACCACCAGAATCTGCCACTACAAACATGAGCACCGAGTGGGAGAACACACAGTGTGAGTTCCAAAGAACAGCTGTATCTCTACAGCGGGAACTCCTCAGCGAGGTACATGTTGCTGTGGAGAGTATGGGCGGCATCCTGCAAGCCATACTGCGAAGCATGAATACAGATTTGGCTAACATCGGGACTGACCAAGCCATCTCCATCCAAACACCGGGACTAGCTCAATCTCTAGCCAACATCTCAAATATCATGAGTCAGAGGCATGTTCAAATGCCACCACAAAGTGCCAACAGGGATGTAGCCCAGCACCTACAAAACATTGACGAGAGAATGAGAGACATGCAGCAACAGCAAGACCTCTACATGTCAACCATGACTGCCTTTCATGGTGAGTTGCTGACTGTGATAAAAAATCAGCAACTGATGCTAAATGCCCTAATGACAAACTTAATCACACCTGAACATGTGTTCCCTCACATATCCTCTGCCACTGCTAGTGGTAGCACTGGGACAACACGCCCTGCAGCTACCAAACCAACCAAGCCACGATTTGAAGACTCGGAGGATGACTCAGCCACACAGTTCCAGAGGAAGACTGGTCACTAAAATGACATTACGTCACAGGTGTCGTATGACAACCAACAAAAAATAACTTCAATGAGAACAATGCCAGACAGACAAGAGCATTATGAAGATTTGTACACCTGTGCCACACCACATCTTATGTTTCCAGAAACAATGAAGTCCAATACATTGTGACAATAACAATGTATTAATTACCAAGCTCATTTTCAAATAAAATATCTTTGTCCCAACACTCTCAAACATGTGAACGAGTGCTGCTTCACCACCTGTGTGTCAAGAACAATGTGTCCTTGTGTCAGGTTTGTACCATTCCACAATATCACTGGGTATAATGTTTGTTGTGAAATCCAGACACACGTGGAAGAGTGGCTAACCACTTGATCAATGTTTGTCACTATGACAATGCAAAGGTGAAAATACATGCCGTCATATGTAGAAATAAGTGGCAGTTTCTCATGAATGTGCCACAGCGCATCACAACAAGCCCCTTGACTGTGCCACTCTGTGTAACGTTCTGAACACAGAAATGCCACACATATCCAAGGAAATGTGGCATTCCTGTGCTCTCCCCTGCGCTGGGGCAGAAACAGCTGCAATGCGCCTGTGCATGCACCCTAGCAGCATGCCTCCAGGATGCCTGCGTCATGGTGGGATGATTAGTTGTGCATGAAGGTGCACCTCCCCACACAAAAACAGTCACAACTGGCTTTTGCCCAAATTAATGCATGCTGTAGACTGCAGCACACCTTCAAACTTTCTGAAACATGGAGAAAGGAAAAGCTTGCCCATCAATGTGCCTCTCTCTGCCACCCCTAGTGTGGCATAGCATACGGATGCCTTGGCAGGAGTAGGATTCCTTGTAAAGCTGGAAATCTGTCTACTTCCAGGGTTGTGAGGTGTGAACACCCACAGCAACCCACATGGAACGCACCATTAACAAATAAAGCTAAGTGAAAAGTGGCTGCAGTGACAAGGACAGAACTGGATGAGGGACGTACTTCGGCAATGGTCCTATTGGATATCTGTGCCGCGTCCGACACGGTCTCCCACCAGATCTTACTGCAAAGGTCGGAGGAGTCAGGCATAGCGGCCATTGCACTGGACTGGTTCAACTCTTTCCTTCCTGAGAGGAACTCCCATGTAATGGACCCCCATTTCAGCTCCATGATTCACGCTATTAAACAGGGTGTGCCACAGGGCTCAGCTCTGAGCCCAACACTTCTTAATCTATATGTCCAACCATTAGCAGCGCTGTCCAGGAGTAGTATCATATGCAGATGATACGCAGTTGGTAGTTGTACTCCCTGATAACTTGGTGCAGGATTCACATAAGTTTCGGAGCGATCTTGCTGCTGTTGCTGGGTGGATGACTGCCAACTGCCTCCAGCTCAATGCCAGCAAGTCTGAGCTCTTGCTGGTGGGTAAAGATTCTGAGCTGTGGAGTGAATGCTGGTGGCCTGCAACCCTTTGTTGTGCCCCCGCACCCAAGCAGGTGGTGAAAGACCTAGGTGTCTGGGTTGACTCGGCTCTCCTCCTCCAGGCCCAAACTAAGAAAGGGGCAGGAACGTGTTCTGGTATACCACGGGGGCTCACACCGCAGTTGGCTCTTTTTTCAATCCATCCATCAGTCAGGTTATTGTCCAGGCCTCCGTTTTGTCGAGACTGGATTCTGGCTGCTTGCTCCAGCTGGGGGCCAACAAGTCTGAGATTGTGAGACTGCAGAGGATCCAAAACACAGCTGCCAGAACTCTTCTTGGTCTTCCTAGAACTTGCTCCACCACCAGCGCCATTCGTTGGCTTCACTGGCTGCCGGGGGCCAGAGGAGTGGAGTTCAAGTCTCTCTGCATTGCGTTTAAGGTCTTGAATTTCTCCTCTCCTGGCATATTGCCCAACCTGCTCTCACCATACACCACCACTCGCCAACTCCGCTCAGTAGGTCATCACCTGGCGGTTGTCCCCCGGGTAAGGAGGGTCCGAGCTGGTGGGCGCTCCTTCTGCACACTAGCAGCTAAACTCTTGAACTCATTTCCTACACACATTTGCACCATAGATAATTCCCTGGCCTTCCGTAAGGCCATCAAGATCCACCTCTTACCTTAAAATTTGGCCTCCTTCTGTCACCTGCCTCCCGTTCTGTCTGCTATCAGTACTGGGACGCCCCTTTGTTGGGGCAGCTGTGCGCAATGTAAGACGTCTCAACAGAACAGAACAGAACAAAGTCAACACAGGGTGGCTAGGTGAGTCTTTGTAAATATGGGGATGATGAAAGCGCTGCCAGTGTGTCACAAAAAGTCACGTACTGGCAGTGCAAGTGGATTTAGAATCTGCACATCCAACATTGATGACGTTGTGTCAAAATATATGACTGGTATGCCCTAAGAATTCAAACATACCAGCAAACAAGATGTGCTGAAGTTTTGACCAGGGTACCTCACACACCAGCCTTAAAATGCAACTATGCCTGTATACAGACATTGGGTTGTCCAGTCATATGAACTAGCCACTCGAAACCCAATGACTACTTGTCCATTAACATGGTATAGCTCTTCCAACCCCGAGAGCGATAATGTGTGGTGTGTACATTCTGTACATCTGTGTATGAGACAAGCAATATTTCACTTACACATAGCAGCAACATACCCAGCTGAGACCGATTCATGATAGATACACATGCAGAGGTTGTCCAAAGACTCATGATTTGAATCCAAAACATATGTATGTGTCAGACCAAGAGTGGGTACCCCAAAACTTCGAATCACAGATGTTGCATGAACATGTACATATAGTCAGACATGGAGCACCAACCTACTAGAATGTACTTTTATGATGCACTCAAACAGGAATCTGTGTTCGCAGTCCATGTGCCCACTTACTCACACATACAACATAGTAAATGCTGACCATCAAAAAATATAGTCCAAGCTTGGTAAATAACAAGATTTTTATATAAAAAAAAAGATAGAAGTCAAATCTACATTAAAATCACACACTCTGCCTAAAATACCTCTAAAGCTATTGTAACCTATCAAAACCTATCTAAACTAACTATGCTTAACCTACCTAACTTAACTTGATAATCCTAAGCTAAACTATGTTCACGCGGGACCATTAAACATCATCCCCCACCCCCCTTAACACATCAATGCACAATAGACATACACATACTTATCCTATACATGAACTAAATATGAATGTAGAAAAACACAAATATATATATTTTTTATTTTTTATAAACATGTAAACACACATTAAATGACCCCCCCACCCCTAAATGTTATTAAAATACCCTATGCTAAAAAAGTATGAAGTAATAAAAAATGAACACCTAACTAACTAACCTAACTACGCTAACTATGTCTACCTATATTAACAATCATAAATGTACTATTAAAGGAATCTTACATAATAAAATATAACACAATATACATTTCACACTACGTACAAGCAGCCCTCAGATCAGGCTGATCAAATGGTCCAGGGCCTGCTGCATCTTGTCCATTTTCTGGCTAACATTGTCTATTTTTTGGTCCAGACAATCCAGCCTCTTCATCAAGGTGTCCACATCGTTCGTTGCCATGCCCTGTCCACTTGACTGTCCAGACGTGGAGGGGGGGGTCCGACAGCTCCTGGTGCTATGGTTGAGGCCTCAGTGGCTACAGGATGCTGGCTTGTGCTCTTGCCATTCTTGGCTGGGGCGTTCGTGAGCCATGTATTGGCAGCCTTATGTTTTTCGTACTGCCGGGCGGTCCATCTGAAGCCCTTAGCTACCGACAAGATATGTGCATATCGGGTCTTCCGTATGCGGAAAACCTGTTCTTCTTCCGCATTCATGTTATCTGTATGAAAAGAGGGACACGTGTCAGTCAACCAGTACATGACGGACAGAAGTTAATAGGAAATGCATGGTATCATGTGTGATGTAACCAACATTCGGGCCAATAATCCGGTCACTGTGGGGCCCACACAACCCAATACAATACCACTGATTTTGTTCATCACATACTGTGCAGTGAACTCAATGTCATGATTGCATGTAAATCATTTCCACACTTGATATACTAATAAATTAATGATGAGCCATAGGAATGACAAACCAGTCAACAGACATCATGGCATTTGTTCATTTCCTCCTAAACCTCACATAATCTGGCTCCCGATGTACAAGTCATGGAGTCATGTGATCCTGAATCTGCACCGGCAGCTGAGTTCGGACAGTGTCACAGTGTGTCATGGATGAAGAACATCTTTTCTAGACTTACATACCACTTGACCGTACTTTTCACACTCCAACAGAGTAATGCACTGTAATAGCAATTTGCTTTTTGGGACACAGAGATGTGGTTGCTGTCTCAACACCAATGAACCTCCGAATTGATGACAGTACTGAAGTTGACTGGCATGCAGCATGCCACGTAGTACTAGCAGGGTGAATAGCACATCTGCTTATCTTGACAGCATACATGCACCTAGTTTCAAAATGTTGACTATAGTTTTTGAGTATATTGTTCAATCTACAACACACCAAACATACCTACTGTTCGATCACAGCTACTTAGTCCTCATGATAAAGGATCAAGGATGCATCACAGCATCATGACATAAGTCTTACGTTGTCATGACTGTGAATGCTATTTTGGATTACAGGATGTGCCACACTTGTGTGATGACACAATTTAATATTGTTATCTACCATATGCACCAAAGCACCCCGAAGCAATGTCACTATCATCCCTAATGTGTCCTATGGTGCAAGATGGACAATCAATCTGTACAGTTCCAAGGATGATGTTCAAAGGACTGATGCACAGCTGTTGAATTGTCTGGACTTCAGAAATGCTTCTCTGCAGTCCAGACGTCATTCGGGAATGCAACAATGCTGCGCAGGGTCAACATGGTACAAGTGCATTTGAATGATTGTTCTCTACATATCCAATCATCTGTGGGAATTTTTTTGGAACTCAAGAACAGGCAGCAAATTTGACCATGGCTCTGTGATACTTCAATATATCAAATCGAGGCTGTTAGCCATATAATCAACTTAGAGGGAGATTCCTGTTTCACAAACGACTTGCTCGGTATATTCCAAAAAACTGCCGGCATACTCTTGAGAGAAGTCTTGATAAAGTCCAGGAGGATGAAACGCATGTTGGCTGCCATTTCTTGTATTTCATGGAATTAAAGTGAATGATTGGACACTTCAACAGCTGTGGAACACATATTTGAACATCATCCTTGAAACTGTGGGGATTGTTCCTGCCTTTTTCAACATATGACAAATTAAGGAGAATAGTGACATTGCTTTGGTGTGCTTCGGTGCATATGGTAGATAGTGTCATCTAGACTACGTTGTAGGACTAGTGGATTAATTACCAAGGTGGGTGTGTATCCTAGCAACATGGAAGCACCTGATAAATGTGATGAGCTACAAATTGGATGCTAACTACATGACTCACTGACACATTGATCTGCAGATCGCAAGGCATATCTACAGGTCATTCGTATATATTTCAATTTGATGTTGTTCTTGACACAGCACAAGGATTACCCCATCCAAATACATGAGGCAGACTGCCATTCCCATGGCTCATTTGCATACAAGTGAGTATGGTCAGTTGAAAGTGCATCATTGTTCATGTATTCCTAATATGATACATCCTACATTTGGGGGGGGCTGACATTAATCAGTCACAAAACTATACGTGTTCACAATTAAAAAGAGCAATTACGTGAAGAGACATATGACAATCATGGACACTGAGCATGGACAGTTTGTGCTTGGTTGTTCTCTGTGTTATCACATTGAATCAATGTGGAAAAGCATTGCAACCCATGTACTTCCCCAGACTAGCTGACTCTGACCTTGCACCCACACAGCAACTCTGGGACAACGCCCTGTCCAACGATTGGGCACAACTCCACTACCCACATGTAGTGAGCACTGTGTTCAGCATGCCCTCCTCTCCATATGTCAGCCATCTGATGCTGTCCTCTCCAATTGGCTGCTGCTACTCCAGTCTAAATGGCAATGGGCGCTCCATTTTGCATTGTGGATAGAGGGAAGGCCTGTCTGACACTGTCGTGGCTTTTGATGTGACCACGAATGTCTTCACGAAGTACAACATTCACAATGTGTTTCATCATGGCCTTTGGACTTTGAGAGCGTCTGCAAAGTTCAGACTGCAGCTGGATATAGTGATCATACTATAGTTGCCCACATACAGAGTCTAGCTTCCATCCTCGCACATCACCAACATCACAATCAATGATTCTAGATACTCACTGGTAGCGTTGGGGTCTTCAAAGGTGTCGACCTCCCCCTGTGTATATGGCTGTGGTCCACTTAAGGAACATGAACAGATGTACAATTATGTATGAAATCCCCACATATGTACATTCTAGGGAAAAAAGTTTAGTTTGCATGACACATGCATGTAATTACCAGACCATGTCACTCCCTTTATATTAAGTATAGCAATGCTTTTGTCACCCACACCTGGACACTGTAAATGCTGGATCAATTCCACATCACCGTTCACTGAGTGTGAAACAAACATGTGTGGCATTCCTGTGAGTTTGCACGTGCATCGACACATTTATCAGACATGCCCTTACGCAGACACAATTGCCAAATGCTGTAAGGATGGATTGGTCAAAGATTTGTCTGCGCATGCACATGTGTAAAAAGTTTGTTTGATGTGCGAACTCACAATACTTCTTCGACTCCCTACATGCTTGCAGCATGTAAAACTCTATCTTGTTGCCTGATTGCACACTGATTTGGCCTTGCTTGTGAGTTTTGCATTGTTGCTTGCACATGTCTTGTGGTTCTTTTGGCTGCCTGCTTCACCCTCCGTCCCTTATGCAGATCCACCTGAAGTGCCTCCACCATGACGAATCCAGAGTTCCAGGTGCACATCCGTAAACCATCCACAATATTATGGGGTTTGGTGCTTGTCCACACAGCAGACATGCACAGTATTAGCTCAACAGCCAAACACCTCTGCAGCCACGAAATATCACAAACACAATCATCACCACAGGTCATGCTTCTCCACACTCCATCAGCTATGACTCTGATACATTTCAATGGACTGTACCAGTGGAAAATCTCAACAATACTACCTGTACACAACGAGCAACAACCATGGACAGTAATCCAGACTACACTGCCCCAGGCCTTCACCACCAACTGCACACACACTACGTACACGCCAAACTGCACCAACTCTGGATCCCGGAAATGCATCCTCCTCAAAGTGTCCAGCCTTTGAAGACTAGCCATGGAGATCTGTATCATCCTCGACAACCTTGCCCCAGATGTAGCGTTACTCACAGGAAGCATTGAAAACGCTACCTTTGCCAACAACATTGCCAAATGCATCACCAATTAATTTCAAATTTCATGAATGGCCTGCAACAACCGTCCGGTATGAGGCCATGCCATTGCACTTAGCCCCTTCCCTGCGCCGCGAATTCGGCTGTGGCGCGGGCGGGGCTAGGGGGTGGGTGTGGTGCTTCGACGCTCATGACGGCTCCACGCCGTCATGAGCCACGGTAGCCGTGTGCTCATGACGGCGTGGAGCCGTCATAGCCCCGCCCGCTCATTAATTCTCCCGCACAGGCGGGGAATTAGTGCCGCGTGGGCGGAGCGGCAGGGAGTGGGCGGGGCTATGACGGCTCCACACCGTCATGAGCACACGGCTACCGTGGCTCATGACGGCGTGGAGCCGTCATGAGCGTCGAAGCGGTTAATAGCTACCACAAAATCACAGACTCAAGCTCAAGCAACAGCACACTCAACACCAAACACCTACGCTTCCAGATCCAGGCCAGCACAAGCACAACCCTCCAAGGGAGCCTTGTCTACAAACCTTCCAGTCCTTGAACTGTGTACACCACCTACATCACAAACATTAGTGCACAACATGCCGTCGCATACATGTACTACATACTTGTAACATACCTCAACTCACATCTTGACAATCTCAGTGCCAACAGATTTGCCAACTGCAAGGACGAGCTTGAAAACGTCTGACAGTAACAACTTGTCACAACCCACAACCACAAGCCAGGTCAGAACATCAACACATCCACTACACCCAGACCACGTACCCCCATGGACTGACCAGCCCGACGTACACCTCCATGTCAACTAAACATCTGCCTTACAAAAAACCAAATTGCATACCACAAAGGAAATGACAGAAGATTGACATGGAACAACTATAATGAGCCACAAACCAAAATGCCACCAACACCTTGCACAACACAAGCTTGGTTCCAAATGGACCCCACAGATGATTGTCAAAAGGTGTAGATGAACTTGCACCAGTCTTTGACACCAACACACAGCAGCACAGGAAGGCAACATGGTTCCCGGGGAGACCACATCAATTGTGAGGCACATGCAGACACCTTGTGGCGAAAATGAATAACAGCAAATCCCCTGCCGAAGGATCCAAATGCAAGAACACCATATCAACAATCCACCCACACATCATACTTACAAATAAGCAACTGAATCCCACACTCAATCCTCACAAACTCCAGAAATGCTAAGCTAAAAATCTGCTTCCTCAGTTATATTTGCGGAACTTGCATTGGTGATACTGACATCTCCCCCTCCCAGGACCACTACCACAAGCTCTGCTCATACTTCCACACGGTTGTCATGTGCCTCTAGGATGAGTTCCAATCCGGGACCCAGGTCTATGAAACCACACAATCTTCATGCAACCCCAGCTACCCCTCCATCTCATCCCGGACAACAATCAGCACCCAAGACAACACATCTACCATGAGAGGCATCCACTCATGATCACAAATGGAGCCCTGTCCCAAACCTCTTCCACTAAGCTGCTGCAGCCATCACTCCAGCATTAAAAGTTTACAATAAACACCGGCGTAAAATAGTGACATTTTCCACATCAAGTGGAAGTGGGCATAATTCTGACCCACATTAAATGAGCTGACAATAATCATCCTGTGCAGACTACACCCTGCACATCTTCATTGGAACTGTATAGACCTGACTCTTCAACTGCACGTGCATTCAGACCCTCACATGTGAGTAGTACACTTATGATTTCAATGCTTGGTTGGTTTGTCGATTGATGCCTCATGCTTACATACACATCCAGAGTTATGTATATCATGAGATTTACACAGGATATGTACTGAAATCCAAGAGTGTGCAGCAGTGATGCACCACAAGCCCTTTGTCTGCACCACACTGTGTAAGTTCCCGAGCTCTTGATTACGACATGGACATTTTCCTGAATCCCTGTGCCACCAGTACTTCTCTTTATCATATGTACTGGTGGTGCCGGGTGGTGCTCCATATTTCCAATGACCTGAAAATCCAGCCTGCGTGACTTACCATGCCCTTGTGATTATGCCACCTTTACACGCAGTAGTTTGCGAGGAAGGGATGTTCCATGTTGGTTGCTGTGGATGTTCACACACAACACACATATCCACTGATGCATTGCCAGACTTACAATAAAGCGCTAATCTGTAAAGGCATCATGAATTGACGCCACCCTAGGGGTGGCGTAGCGTGGTGCAACAATGAGAAATGTTCATGTTTTCCCTTTTCCTTTTCCATCGCTCAATGCATGCAGCATTTGACTGCACACATTGGAGGAGGAATTCAGCTCAATAGTAAAATTAGGGTGCAGGAAGGTGCCCCTTCCTGCACAAACACTATCTCCCCACGACACAGGCAGCCTTGAACCTGGCAGCAGGTTGTGTGCCAGCGCAGGGGTTAGCACAGAGATGCGACATAATGTGGGAATTATGTTGGATGCCTGCACTTTGAAGATAATGCTGCTTTGCGCAGTAAAATGCTTTGCAGCACCGCGCTGCGTTAGTTTCTTGATGATCAGCCACACAGTTTAAGCATCCCATAAATATTTCCACCTTTGGCACTGGTGCGTGTGTGTGTGAAGATATACCATTTTTTAGACCTGTCAGCCCTGGGGTGGTCTTCCCCTACATTTTTCCCCATTTTGTGTCTCTTAGCTGACCGCCTTTTTGTTGGACATAGGACTCCGGGCACCTTCCCGCTGCTAAACAGTGCTGAGGTGCAGGTGCTCTCTCCTAAAAACATGGTTGCCACAGGCCCCTGCTACTGCGGTGACGCCACTGTCCTGTCTGCGTGCTAGTAGTTGGAATAGGCTGGGACTGGATGTTACTGTAGCCCGTACAGCCCGCCTCTTGTCACCATAGACAGACAGGACAGAGGGGACAGGGAACACCACAGAGCCCTAGATTATTCCAGAACCTTCCAACCCCCCAGGTTGCCGCCAGACCTTGCCGCCTTTTTGGTCACATGACTTGAGGGTATAAGAGGGGGGTTGCTGGCCACATAGCTCTGTTACACTACTGGACCTGGAGACTCTCTGCTGGAGTGAAGACGCTGCGCGAGGGGAATTGCTACACTACTGAGGCTGACTGCTCCTAGGAACTGCTGCCCCAAGTTAGCTGGGTTGCCCTGCCTGCCGGTTGATCTTGCCCTGCAAGAGGGGAACCAGAAATAACATCTCCAGTGTGTCTCCACAAACAAGGCTGACTGACTGCCTGGTTATGGGACTCTAAACAAACTCCCAGGACTGTCCCTGCAATCTTGCATGAGAAACTGCCTTGCTTTCAAGAGGACAACCACGTTCTTCTAGAACACCGCTTCTGCAGTGCAAACTGTATTCTCCTTACCGGTTGCCAGCCTGGGCCCCTCAACGGCGCTGGGCCCTAAAAGCGCTGCGAGCTGGAGATCACCGCTGCGGCCGGGACGTCGTCAAGGTGAGAGGCACTGCAGAAATGAGCGTGGAGGGCCTGGGAGGCGCTGTGTGCGACGTACTGCAGGCCAGAGAGCTTGCCGCTGCCTTGTGGCATCCAGGGCGGCCTGGCCAAGGATCACCGCCGTCACCCCGGGCTGAGAAGCGCGCCTGAGGGAATCCCCAGCAACAGCCGGAGGGCGCCGCGCTGGGATTGGTGCGGCCGTGCGCGTCGCCCGGCAACCGGGACTCCGGCCGGCCACGTCATCAGCTGCATTCCGGGGAAGCCGCGCGTGGATTGGCTGCCGCGCTGAGCATCACCCGGGCAACCCAGGCCTAGCCCAAAAGGGGGTGAGGAACTCCGGGGAGCGCGCGACGTCACCGCGCCCCCCCGGCCCAGGTCCTCGTCTGCCGGGAAGAGGAGCACGGAAGTCAGAGCCGTCAGGAGCCTTCCGGAGTACCACGCACGTCGAGGGAGAGCCCTAGGGAAAGGGACGTCGGCCTAGTGCCTGCCACCGCCTCCCCAGGTAACGCCTCGGCGCCAACAGATTGCCACAGGGGGCGGATTGCGGGCCGTGCAGCGTCTACCCCCCCAGGAAAGCACTGAGGTTCCCTGCAATGCGGGGATGATGATCTCCCCCTGAGACTGCCTGGTGACTGCCTGAGGAGTTACTGCGCCCACAGGAGCGTAGTGTAGCGGACCACCCCTAGTAAGAGCGCGATGGGAACACTACATTTGTGAACACTGATCGGGGGCGGGCATTGTCTTCTTGCTATTTCTGAACTTGTTAGGAGCTGGATAAAGAGACTCCTTGAGCCATATATTTTGTTGAGGGCTAATCTGCACGGGGAAAGTCTTGAGTATATGTGTACTTCACTCTGACCGATTTTTCCTGAATTTGAGTTGTTACATAAAGCTGGAGTGGCGCTTCCTTTGTGTGTGCTTTGCTGTGTCAGTGTGGATGTGTGCTGCACAATCACTTTACACATTGCCTCATGCATGACTACCTGCCTTGCGCAAAGCTACCTTGTCGGAATCGGTGGTCCCTACTTGGACTCGGGTGCAGACTCGGGCCAATTGGAGACCCCGGTTCTAACACCATTCCTATGTCAACATCATATATATTAATCACAACATATGTGTCTGTGACCACACAACAATCCATTTTTCCCTTGAGGTCATATTTATTTTCTCCAAGACCATTGCAACACCAATCAATATATCCGAATTTTTGGACATAGCGAGATATGGCATAGCTGTGCACCTCTGACAAAAACAATATAAGTACCAATATACATTTACTTACCAGTTGGCCCACCAACCTCCAGGCCAAGATGGTCAAGCAAGTCAGCCTCCCGGTTGATGATGTCCTGCCAGCGGTGCATAATTTGGTGGGGTGTGCGATGGACATCAAGGAACCTGCCAAGGCATTGCTGGATCTGGCACCACCTCCACTTGCGCTCTGCTGCATTGTAGCCCTGGCTCACATGGCCCCCCGTGCTGATCATACGTGGCAGGTAATGGAAGATCAGCCAATTAGGCCACCAAACTGCCTGTTGGTCAGGTTCTTGGACCTGCCAGACATATTCAGGTCTGTGTATTTTAAAAAAAATAAAACTTATGAAAAGTAATGAAGGAAACTTATAGGAAGAAAAAGTGAAGAAAAAGGAATTAACCCACCCGTATATTAACACTACAACTAACTACCCCTATAAACACACACACACCCTAAGTACAACTATAAATGGCACACACAAGACTGACAAATGACAAAAGACAGAACAATAAACTTCAAAATACACAGAGGACTGACAAAACACACTGCAACAGACAACTCTCAAGATCCACAAACTCCAACAGCCTCCTCCACCAAGCACACACCTAGAGATAATAAGAGAAAGTGCACTTCCTGGTTTGGGACATTCTAGATTCATTGCATCATTTCCTGCTTAAATGCGACACGTTTTGACGTTTTGCGTCACGTTTCAGAAGATGCGACATTTATGTGACTCAATTGCAGTTCATTTCACGTATGCATGCATGACGTTTCTCTGTTTTGCGTGTCGCATAATGCGTTAACATGCATTTGTCATTACAAAGCGTAACAGTTTCCACTTAGCGTCGCGCTTTGTTCAGTTGCTACCCGTTTTTGTTATTTTGCGACACTTTACGGGTAGATGCGACACGTTTCAGGGGGCGTAGTGAGTGGAGGCAGATTTGTAGATGCTTAACGCTTGGGTCTGTGCGACACTTTACGGTTAGATGCAACACTTTTCTGTGTTCTGAGTGACTCAACCCAGATTTGTTACTGTATAGATGTATATATGTGGGGGCAGATCTACAAGGGAGTTCCGCAGCGTGGCACCGCAGGCCTTTTGGCTGCGCCACGCTGCGGCACTTCTGAAAGCACAGGGATGCAACATATTTACAAGAATATGTTGCATCTCTGTGCTTCCCCCTGCGCTGGTGCACAAACTGCAGCCATGCGCTGGCGCAGGCCCCCTTGCACCATGGTGCATGGATGCCTGCGTCGTGGGGAGATTGTCTGTGTGCAGGGAGGGGCACCTTCCTGCACATATACAATCAATACAGGCATTTTCCTCTTTCAATGCGTGCTGTAGAATGCAGCACGCATTGAAAGAGGGGAAAGACGTGGAGAAATTGAAACATTTCTCCTCGTTGCACCTCGCTACGCCACCTCTAGGGTGGTTTAGTATCCAGACGCATCTCCAGATTTACGATTTATCGTCAATCTGGAAATGTGTCTTGTTCCATGGGTGGTGCGTGGGAACACCCACAGCAACAGCCATGGAACGCCCCTTCAACGCAAAGTGCTGCATGTGAAGGGGCTGTATTTTCAAGGAGAGGAAAAGTCACGCCGGGTGGCTTTTCCTCTCCTTGTAAATATGGATGAGCCCCCTGCGCCACCAGTACGTCACAAAAAGTGACGTACTGGTGGCACAGGGTGCTTGTTATTCTGCCCAGAGTTGTTGTGCATGGGATGTGTAACATATAGTACATGTGTGTATTCCTTCTCAACATGTTGCCTGATAGAATGTTGAGTTGCGTTGTTTTCTGTCACAAACATTTCCATACGTAATGGTATATGTGTACATAATCATGTGGAATTAGGATTGGTTTGTTAGTGGTACTTTTAAGTTGCACTTGCACAGCAGGTGCCTAACACTACATCACGCATCGTTGGCACTACCTGCAGTACATTGGTTACCATGTCACAGCGCGCAACCATGTGGCTTCTTCTCAGGCCCATGGCGGGACTGGTGCACCAGTCTTCACATGTCCAAACGTGACACATCAGCGGCACAAGGTGCTTTGGTTTTGCAACTGTGTTTTAATGAGTGATGTGTGGTGCCACTTTCGGCAGCTATGCATGTCAGGCACACCACACAGACATCCTTGGATCATGGTGCAAGTGTGCATGAACCACTGCATGTCAGCTGTTTGTGCAAAATTGCAGGGTAGTACACAACAATGCAACATGTCATTGGGATAATGTTGCATTCATGTGCTCCACCAGTGCCACAGCTTGTCACAGCCAAGGTGCTTGCACTGACATGCTGCGGCAGTTTCAGGTAGATCTGCACATATATATTTCTATCATATGAACCTGTTAAGTAAATGGACACAAAGTTGATGCTCCTAATTAATTTTTTTATTGAGAATTCAGTGCATATTGTTACAAACTTAAGTTTGCTACATCATGAGTAGAATTGTGTGACAATGTGTGTGCGACGTCTTATCCCTGCTGCAGTGTGGCGTATGTCTTGTCCTTCTGCTTCACCTTCATCACCATCATCCATTTGTTCAGGGGGCTGTTCCTCTTCATCCCAGGGCACATTTGTTTTTACACATATGTTGTGGAGAATTGCACATGTCATTATCATCTTGCACACAGTTTCTGGAGAATAGAGTAGCCTTCCGCCTGATAAATCGAGACAACGGAATCTGGACTTGAGCATTCCGAAGCTTCTTTCGATGATGTTTCGAGTTCTGCGATGGGCATGGTTGTATGCCTTTTGTGGTTCAGTGCTTTAAAGGGTAGTGCAGGAAGCTGATCAACGCCTGCGGGAAGTAGAACTAGACCGTCTGGACAGACCAGATGGACAGGGGGCGCTCCTGGAGGCAAAGGAAGCGGTGGCGGCACAAGTGGAACAATTGCGCTGCTTCGAATATGGAACGTACATTACAGGTGCCCATACCGAAAGAGAAAAATCTGGGGCACTTTTGGCATGGTTGGCCAGCCCAGATAGAGGTTCAATGAGTCTGGAGCTCAGGGATCAGCGAGGGGCGGCTTGCAATACTCAACAGGGTATAAATTAGTCTTTCCTTGAATATTAGGCAGCCTTATACATAAAATAAATTGACCCTGTTGGATAACGTATTGGCCGGGTTTACGGAATCAGCTCTGCTGTCGCATTTGGGCAGGGACCAGGCAGACATACTGGGGAGAGACATTGAGCTGCGAGAGGTAAGGGGGGCAATTGAGCATATGGCGTGGAATAAGACGCCAGGGACCGACAGACTGCCGATAGAGTTCTACCTCACCTACACTGACCAATTGGCGCATAAATTAGCAAGGCTTTATAATGAGGCAAAGCGACTGGGCCACCTCCCTGTCACGACCCGAGAGGCAGTAATCGTCCACCTCCTTGAACTTGGGAAACCACCTTGGGATAAGTCTGCATACCGCCCATTGTCCATGCTCCACACGGATTACAAGATACTGAGCCGTATATTGGCCACCCGCCTACTCCCCTATATGTCGACTTTAGTAAATGAGGTTCAGTCCGGGTTCCTCCCAACCAGGAATTCGGCTATGAATGTTCTTCAGCTATTGCAGATACTCAAAGCAGATTCTTACCCAAAGAACGATGCCGCTATTTTTGCAGTGGACAGTGAAAATGTATTTGATAGGCTTGAATGGCCCTATTTGTGCCAGTTGATGAATAAGTTCGGCCTGGGAGAAAACTTTGTAAAATGGACAGCCTTGTTATATATGCACTCCACTGCACGAGTTAAAACGGGCGGCTTGATACCTGATACTTGTGATATCACCCTAGGCACGAGACAGGGATGTCCCCTGTCCCCCCTTTTGTTTGCCTTAGCGGTAGGACCCATTGCGGCCACAGCCCGGACAGGTCTGCATTACCAGGGCTTAAGCATGCCAGGGCAAATTCGTCATATTGCCCTGTATGCAGCTGCTCTACTGATGTTCGTGGCAAATACGGGAGAGGCGTTGCAAGGGGCTTAAGAACTGCTCCATGACCTTGGCATGGTGGCTGGCCTTCGGGTGAATTGGTCGAAATCCTGCTTATTTCCAAGGGTAGGGGACAGGGTGGGTCCGCAGACCCCAGCTGGGGTGACATCGGAATATATATGCCTGATGTATTTAGGGACACAGATTTATCACGCACAGAGCAACTTGCTGGAGGGAAACATTGTCAGAGCAATTAGGGACTGAAGGGTAGTTTTGATTTTTTTGGTATACATCCATTGTCAGTAGCTGGGCGAGTGGCCTTACTTAAGATGGTGGCCCTCCCGAGACGTTTGTATTATTTTGGGACCCTACCAATATGTATCCCGGCGCAAGTTTTTAAACAACTCAAGTCCATGGTTATAGGATTCCTGTGGGGGGTAGGTAGATGGCGTGTAGCCTTGACTGCTCTGATGCATCCACGTTCAGCGGGGGGATGGGCATGACCTGTTTTTGAAACTTATTATATAGCAGCCCAATTGCAATGGTTCACGAAGAACATGGCGTATCCGTTGCAGGGCTCTGCGGAACAGAGGGTGAGAGCCCCTGGGCTTCAAATACTCTCTCAAATTGTGCTGAACCTCCCCAGACCCACTGGCGGTCTCCCGGGGGACCTCAAGACAGCATGGCAGTGTTGGAAAAGGAGCTTGACAAGGGCAAAGATTGATGTCCCGTATGCACCTGACATCCCATTATCCATGTGTGAGGTATTACTTCACGGCGGCACCGGGAGGGGACTGGCTGGTTGGCAGGAGAAGGGTCTAACTACTATCAGGGATCTGTATGAGGATGGCATGCTCCTTCCCTTTGCTGACCTACAGGTGCGATCTGGTCTATCATGGTGCGAATCTTTTGTTGCACGCAGCACTCGCTATGGCTATTCGTACACACTGGAAGGAGGGCCTTATGGAAAGCAAAACAGCCCTGGGATGTCAAACATAGTCACGGCGGCGGGAGCCTTCAAGGCGGTTACATGCCTATACCGCCGCATCATGCAGGAGATGCTGGTGCCCCTGACAGAACTGCGGCATAAATGGGAACTAGACGTGGGGAGGAGATCCCGGACAGGACATGGGACGATGTTGTAGAACGGACATGGAAGAGCACAAGGAACGCGCGCTTTCAGTTGGTGCACTTTTACATCTTGCATAGAGCTTATCTCACCCAGGCAAAACTTTATATATATTTTCATACTGGCTCGGATATGTGTCCACGTAGCCGGGGGGAGGGAGCGGACTTCCGCCACATGTTCTGGGGCTGCCCACAATTGACTACATATTGGAGTGCAGTAGTGACCTTATTGAACGAAATTACTGACAGAGACTTGGCGTCTGCTATGGGACCTTGTATACTACATTGGTTTCCCCACACAGATGAGAATCTGATCACTAGTAAATTTCTTGATATGGGACTCCTGTTGGCTAAGCGCAAAATCCCTTTACATTGGAAATCACAAAGGGGCCCGCCACAAGTAGATGGAAGGGAGAATTCATCAAATGGGCAGAGTGTGATGGAATGGTTAGGATGCAATTGGCGAAGGGAGTGGGAACTGAGAAGGCGCTAGATGCGGCTAAAGCATGGGACACATTAGTGGGCTATTGAAGACTCCGGACAGTGAGAGCGATGAGGATCCCGTAGGTAATGCTCCAAGTGGGCACACTCTCCCGGAAACTGCACCAGTGCGAAGTTAACAGGGCCTATGAGCAGCGTAACTTCACAGCCATGGTGAAGTTCCCATTGCATTGTTCTCAATACCCTACTAGCGAAGCTTCAGCACTACAAACTCACACTGTAACACTTTAGAAGAGCTGAGAGTGACATGTCTGGGTAGAGGGAGGGGGGGGGTAGTTGTAGGGGATTAGATTAGAATTGATCTTGCAGTATAGTTGGAACGAATGCTTGTGGATTACAACACACTATTGGAGTTTCCTTTATCTGTGCTACTCATTTTAGAGAGTGTGAGGAAGGGATTTGGCGAGGGCAGGAGGCTTATCACACAATGTTATTCATGTGTTTCCACTGTTCCTTCTGTACTATGTTGATACGCAAGCAATATTACACGGATGTATGTATATCGAATTGTTCAATTAAATTAAAATTTGTCTAATAATAATAATTAGTAAAATAATGGGTGTTGCTGTGGGTGTTCTCACACGACACACATGGCACAATTCACATTTTCCGATTTAGTAGGATTTGTAAATCTGGAGATGCGTCTGAATGCTACACCACCATAGGGGTGGTGTAGCATGGCGCTACAAGGAAAATATGTTTTCAGTTCTCCTTGTTCTTTCTCTTTCAATGGGTGCTGCATTCTACACCACACATTTGAAGAAGGTAATGCCTGTGATGATCAATTTTGGGCAGAAAGGTGCCCCTTTGTGCACAAAAACAATCTCCCCATGAAACAGGCATCTGTTTTTGCACAAGCGCAGGGGAGAGCACAGGCATGCAACATATCATTGTAAATATGTTGCATTCCTGTGCTTTGGAAGTGCCACAGTGTGGCACTGCCTGAGGGCTTGCATTGCTGTGCTGCCGCACTTCCTTGTGAATCTTCCCCATAATGTTTAGTTTTTTTGCACACTTTCAAACATTGTGCATTGCACATCTGGGCACATTTGAATATGTGGGTACGGATGAAGTTTATTCTGTGCAAAGGAGAGTCAGTAGCCTGGCATAGTGGTCTGACACATTTTGTTGATACACTGTTTTGATGTCTTTGGCCCTGCATTGTCACTCATTAGGCTTGACATGCCCCTGAACAGGTACGTTTGTCACATGGTGCACCAATACATGCTTCCTGTGTGTAATTGATATGTACACTTATATACACATAGATGCCCATGCCCATTATATTTAGATTTTTTAGCGAATCACATGCATTTCTTACAATGCATTGTACCTTTCAATAGTTAATTTGTGTTAGATGCCATGTGTGCATATGTCAACTGTGTGACTTATTGCTCTACACAATTTTATGTTGGATATTTGCATGCATTCCTATCTGGTGTCCCTTGGGACTTTAGGTTATGCTGCTATGTGTGTATGCAGCTTTGTACTGTATGTTATGTGGTTATAGTGTATATGTGGTTCTGCATTTTCACATTGAATATTTGCATCATTCGGACCTAAGGGCATGTAATGTGGCAGAGTGCCAGCTATTGTAGCAGAGTAAATTTGTATGTACATTGATTTTTGCTTACCTACAAGGAGCCCATTGCCATATTGTCCATTTTGGAAACGGTCATTGATGATGCTGTTTCTGAATATATATGAATCATGCACACTCCCAGGGTATTTTGCAAGTACATTGAGGTATAGTCCCCGATGGTCCACAATGGCCTGGACATTGATGGAGTGTGTGTGCTTTTGGTTGCGGTATAGGTGTGAAGTTGCTGCAGGTGGTACAAGCTGGACATGCGTGCAGTCCATTGCTCCAAGCACATGTGGGAATGCAGCAATGGCATAGAAGCCTTGTTTAATGTCCATCTGCTGCTGGTGTGTGTTGGGGAAATGGATGTGCTGTGGTGTGAGCTGAATGATGGCATCCAAGACTGAAGGGAGGAAGGCGGAGAAAGATGCCTGTGAGACCCCTGCCATATTTGCTGCTGTTGTTTGAAATGATCCGGAGGCCAACATGTGTAAAACAGCCAGTAGCTTTGTCAACGGTGGGATGTTGGTGCCCCTTTCATTTGAAGTCTGTAACAGTGGTGTGATCTGCCGCAACAGTATCACAATAGACGCTTTCTTAAGGCGATACATTTTGATGACTTGTTCGTCCCGGAGTCCAATGAGGGTGGTCCTTGGACGGTAAATGCGCTCCCTCCTCCTGCGCTGCCTTTGTGGTAATGGTGGGGGGTGAGGTTGTGGGATTTGTTGTGGGGGTGGTTGTCGTCTTCTTGGTGCAACTCCCAGCTGCAGAATTAGGAGGTCCATGTTGCTTGCTCTGCTTCAAAACAGCTCTACTGCACTTTCTTTCAGGTTATGGGGTACTTGCGTAATTTCCTGCGCGTGGGTTTATGAGGCGTAGGCTTGCGAGCGCATTTTCCTATTTGCGTGATGCATTCTGTAGATGCGTCGACATGGGGGAATGACGTAAATATACCTGCGTCGGAAATGCGTTGGTTTTTGAGTGGGAACGCCTACCTTGCATATTTTAATACTTACGCGACGCAGTCGAATCTCGCGCAGCTCCATTCCGTCGCATCTCCGTTTACGTGACGCATCTCCATAGATGCGTCACCTTGTAAATTTTGCGTAAAAAAAAAACCACTGATGCGTCACAAAAAGTGACGCATCGGTGGCGCAAGGGGCTTGTAAATCTGCCCCTATGTGTCCTAACACGGCGCAGTTTCTGATAGTATTACTTCCTTATTTTTTTAATTTTTACACGTCAACACAGTACGGACGTAGGTTTCACCTCACTGATGTCAGTTTAACACCCAAATACATCAATAAGCAACAAAAAAGGTGACCAGTCATCCTTTCCAAAGGCCCTTCCGCTGCTTGCCAACTCATGTCACTGCGTCTTTAGTTAACTTTTGACCCGCTTGAGCAAGAAACAATTTTTTGTTTTGTTAAAATCTACCGATTATACAACACAATTAAGTGGCAAATACGTATTTATGTGTGAAACAAATCCATATTTATGTGTGAAACACCGAAGCGGCAACGTCGCATAATTCCAGTGGCCCTGCATATGGGTCTATCTATAACCAGCATCCTTCCCAACCATGCACTACGTAAGGGCACCAGGAACTCCATGCAGATCAAAGCGCTTCACGCAGCTATCGTAGGTATGCAGCGCTACATAAATGCTATAGTACAATTAACACAATTAGCATGTCTGTATGAATTAGCACACATTTTGAATATAAATTAGCCTACCGAAAAAAACACGTACTCGCTTACGATGGACGGGCGGACTGCTCTGGTTTCACAGCAAAGCTAACAGTGAGCTCCTGATGTTCGGCACAACGCAGTAAAGCTCCCTCTGCTACCTTCCAGCACCACAGGACTAATTTTCCTGTGGTTCACTGTAATTGCCAATTTGGGAGACTTCGCAACTGAGCACGAAGCATCATCTCAATCTTTCTGTTCGTTGTTACACAATCTAGTTAATAGTCGTTTTTCCCCCAAATTTTTTATTACCATTTCGAGAAAAAAAAAAACAATACAAAAACGAATAGGCATTACACAGAAATCAGTAGAAAATAACTTAAGCAAAACTTGCAGAAACTATCCTTAACGCCAACCGAGGGCACAAAGGGGTGCTGTGTTTCATTATGTTTTTGTAAGCTACTCCTTTCACGGCACCCTAAGCCTGCATGGGACAAGGTAGCGCTTCCCTCGGAGCCCACTCTTGCGCTGTGAGCAAGGAACGGAAACAAGGCCCGGCTCAGACCGATGGAAGAGCCGTCTCTGTGGCCAAACAGCATGCTGCTGCCTCCGAAACAAGGCGCCAGTCCTGGTCGTGCGTTTATACACAGAATACGCACGTGAACACCAGAGTATGCACCAGCCCACAGAGAGCCACTCAAACATAAAGCATGTTTCCCTTTGCACCGCTCCATATTTGCGTACTGTTTTGATTCCCTTTTCCCTAAGCAGATTCCTTGCCGTGGCACAGACTGTGTTAGAATCTGTGTGCACGCCATGCGCGTGTTCTGCTGAAACGCCGTAATCTCTTGGGGAGTAAAGAAAGTGAAAGCGCGGTATGCGCGTGTTCTGCTGAAACGCCGTAAAGAAAGTGAAAGCGCGCCGCCGTAATCAAAAGAGACGGCCGGGGGACTTGGCAAATACAATGTAAAAGAAAACGGAAGCGCGCGATGGTACGCGTGCACATCTCCTGTCTGGGCAGGCACGGCGAGCAGCAGACAGGGAGGGAACAAAACATGCCTCCCTTCCAATACAAAGCACGCATTTGGGAGCCGCGCCAATCAGAAGCATGGGTGGAGCTTCCACCCCCGCTTCGGAAGCTAAATCGACGGCAATAGATCTCGCAAGCGAGCAGCGCATGCGCTGCGTCGCTAGGCGAGACCTAAAAAGGACACTCTTCCAAGATCCGATCCTACAAACTATTGTCCTATATCATGCTTGCCCTAGCCAGCCAAAATGCTAGATAAAGCTCTCAATCAGCAACTATCTGCTTTTATAAATGAGAAAAGCTTGGTAAACGATTCACAGATTGGGTTTCGAAGTCAGCACAGCACACAATCTGCTCTCATAGTACCTGCAGACAGCATTAGATCCATCATGCACAAAATGCCGAGGCACACCAAGAAGTCCAGATATTGTACAACTGGTTTCGATCAACCAAATATGTATCAAAAAAAGTCCATAGAGCAGACTCTGTTTTCCTTGGTAAATCCTTTATTTCATATCAAAAACCGATTTCCGAAAAGGGCAGCCGACACGTGTTTTGTCCAAAAGGACTTTCTCAAGGCTAAGTTCAATAGAAAAGGGATTTCAGTATTTAAAACGTATTCTTCCATATGAAGGGTACCAACCCGTATTAACGGTGTATCACCTGTAGCAGGGAGAAAGAATGGACATCACTACCGCTACATATCTTATCTGTTCAAGCAGGTCTTGATACACCTGCGTTCAAGGCCAGTCTGCAGAGTAAAAGAGTCCCGACAATTGCAGTAGTGATGTCCATTTTTTCTCCCTGCTACAGGTGATACACCGTTAATACGGGTTGGTACCCTTCATATGGAAGAATACTTTTTAAATACTGAAATCCCTTTTCTATTGAACTTAGCCTTGAGAAAGTCCTTTGACGAAACACGTGTCGGCTGCCCTTTTCGGAAATCGGTTTTTGATATGAAATAAAGGATTTACCAAGGAAACAGAGTCTGCTCTGTGTGCTGCCTTTAAGGCACTACACAATTTCGGACCAGTGGCCCTTAGCCAGCTTTTCTGTTGGTACACACCTCCTAGACTTCTACGCTCTTCGGCATGAAAAATATTGAGGTGCACAAGTTCAGACTTTGTGAAATTTACTGCTAAACTGTGGTATTCTCTTCCATTTGAATTGAAAAATTCCCAGAATCTTCTACATTTCAGGAAAGCACTGAAAACGTGGCTCTTTTAGGTGATGGTGGCCATAATGTACTTTCCCCCCCCTGTCAGATCTCGCTTACTCAGGGCAGCGCCAAGACATCTTCGTGTACAAGAGTGCTATGCAAAACTCGATAACATAACATGTACTGAGATTGGACTACAACAATTATAATGCAAAGTAAACTTGATACTGAAGGGTTAATTTGTTTGGTATCCACCAAGCAACCAAATAGGTTGGGGATGATGTGTCATTATAGTATGAGCAACGTTGCTCCTCCACGGGATTAAGGCATCATAGTTTGATCCAGGACACCTAAAATAGCAGTTCAGTAGACACAAGTCTGCATCACACAGCATTTTCACATTAATAGTGTATTCCGTTTTACAGTTGCAGCACACTTGGTCCTGTCTACATGAGGCCACCAGGTGTACATGAGTGCAGTCAATTGACCCTAGGACGTCAGGAAATCTCATTGCGGCAAACAGGTTTTCTTTGCTGGCATTGGCTGTGGGTGTCCAAGGGGAACTGTATATGCTGCCCACTCACTGTCAGCAAAATATCCATCATTTTGTTGAGTTTTTAGCTGAAGATTGACTCAGAAATGCCATACACCTATTCTACTGTCCATTATGTGGTGCATGTTGCAAAGAATTTTCAGGAAGGGAAAATGTCAGTGGATAGCTTTGCTGGGGTCTACATGTACCCCTAATGGTGCAAGTATATCACACTTGTAGGTCCTCAGGCTCACATGCTGACTCATGTTTAGGGATTCCAGCCTTACTCTGCCAATTCTGACTCTCACCCTGTATTGCTGCCTTCTTTGAGATCTCATCTTTGGCGCATGCTCTCCATCCTAATGCTGCATAGCTTATTGCAGCAGAATTTGGAGCTAGCAAAGCATGATGTAATAGGCTAGTGGTGCACCATTCATGGTCATTGACTGCAAAGTGGAACTGTGATCTGCTGCAATCTTTCCGTGTGCACAGTTGTTAATGTAGGTCTGGTCCTGTTTGCCGGTGTGTTTTGATTTGATCTTTTCCGCTTAGCACATACAGTGTTTTTGTGCATTGTTGTGTTATTTTTATATTGTTTGTATTATTTCCAGCTTTTATTTCATCCCCTGTACTTTCAAGAATTATTACTAGCAACATTTGACTGGAGGTATTTAAGGTGGTATTTCCACTGGTTTTCAAATAACTATATACTTGTATTTATCTCTCATTTACCACGTTATTTACTGCATGTAATAAATATCACATGCAGAAAATAGCACACCTGGACCATGGCACGAGACAATTTATCACAAAACAAATATCACATGCAGTTTTCAACACGTGATCTGACGAGCTGGTGCATTTATTCACCCTTGCATGCAGTAATTACCACTACGCCTTACTCGTAATCGAGGCCGATCTAGGAAAGCCGATATTGCTCTGGACGAGCTCATTGTTATCAGTGCATTGAGAAATAAACTCTTTCTGTTATGAGACAAACATGATTTATAACATGCAGGATCACTTTAAAGACTGGATGAGTTAGATAACCTCTGAAAATCTGTTGATTTCTGGAAAATGCTTCTTTCAGTGATAGCCAGGGCCGTACTGCCCGTAGCGGGCACCGGGCGTTTCCCCGGAAGGGTGGGGGCTGTTTTTGGACCGGTGGGGGCTGTTTTTTAGGTTTTGGCCTGCACCAGCGCTTGCGCTGGTCTGGCCGAGAGTTTTAGTAAGCGGGTTTTGGAAGTGCAAACCCACTGGCTTTCGGCTGGCAACCAGCTTGCGTTCACGATAGCGTGCACGCGCGCAGCTGCCATCTGGGTTTCCTATCTCTTCCTCATTTCCTGGTCATGGCTCATTAACTCTCTGGACTCTGATGTTTCAATCGCAGCAGCAGCTCACATTACCAACTGACGGCCCTGGACTACAGTCACATGAAAAACAACAGCGATTAGCATTGAAATGCAAGCTTTTTTTGACTAGTTAGAAATATTGCTTCGGTGGGTTGATTTCACCTTATATCGCTATTTGTTTTATATTGGGAGTCAAAGCCTAATTACCAGTATTTTTGTCTCACTCTGTTTTTTTTTATATTTATTCGCGCAAAGCACAAAGCTATATTTAAGGTTACTTTTTCCGCGTCACTTCTTCACTCTATTTAAACTCCACACACCCCACTCTTATTGTCTCTCTCCTTCTCTCTCTCTCCCCTCTCTAATTCTCTCTACTTAATTAACTCTCCCCTCTCTATCTTTTTTAGCCTTTCATTCTCTCTCACCCCTTTATCTGTTTCTCTTTCAAACTCCTTCATTCACTCTCTCTCCCCTTCTTTCTCTCTCTCTCATCCCGCTCCACTCTTTATTCTATGTACACCCTTTCTCTCTCTCTTTCTCTCTCACCACCCTCTCTAATTGGGCATTATATCTTCACTCTATCTCGGCAACACCACAGCATCACTCAGCATCACCACAGCATCACTCAGCGCAACCACAGCATCAATCAGAGCCAGCACAGCATCAATCAGAGCCAGCACAGCATCACTCAGCACCAACACAACATCTCTCAACGCCATCACAGCATCACTCAACGCCATCACAGCATCACTCAGTGCAACCACAGCATCACTTAGCGCCACAACAGCATCACTCAGCGCCACCACAGCATTACTCAGCAGCACCACAACATCACTCCGCACCACCACAGCATCACTCAGCACCACCATAGCTTCACTCAGCGACACCACATCATCACTAAGGGCCACCACAGCATCACTCAGGGCCACCACAGCATCACTCAGGGCCACCACAGCATCACTCAGCGCCACCACAGCATCACTCAGGGCCACCACAGCATCACTCAGCGCCACCACAGCATCACTCAGGGCCACCACAGCATCACTCAGCGGCACCACAGCATCACTCAGCGCCACCACAGCATCACTCAGCGTCGCCACAGCATCGCTCAGCACCGCCACAGCATCGCTCAGCACCGCCACTGCATCGCTCAGCACCGCCACAGCATCACTCACCACCACCACAGCATCACTCAGCGCTACCACAGCATCACTCAGCGTCACCACAGCATCACTCAGTGTCACCACAGCATCACTCAGCACCACCACAGCATCACTCAGTGCCACCACAGCATCACTCAGCGCCACCACAGCATCACTCAGAACTACCACAGCATCACCACAGCATCACTCAGTGCACAACAATATCACTCAGCACCACCACAGCATCACTCAGCGCCACCACAGCATCACTCAGCGCCACCACAGCATCATTCAGTGCCACCACAGCATCACTCAGCGCCGCCAGAGCATCACTCAGCGCCGCCACAGCATCACTCAGCGCCGCCACAGCATCATTCAGCGTCGCCACAGCATCACTCAGCGTCGCCACAGCATCACTCAGCGCCGCCACAGCATCACTCAGCACTGCCACAGCATCATTCAGGGCCACCACAGCATCGCTCAGCACCACCACAGCATCGCTCAGCACCACCACAGCATCATTCAGCGCCACCACAGCATCACTCAGGGCCACCACAGCATCACTCAGGGCCACCACAGCATCACTCAGCATCACTCAGCGCCAAGACAATATCACTCAGCACCACCACAGCACCACTCAGCGCCAAGACAATATCACTCAGCACCACCACAGCATCACTCAGCACCACAGCAGTATCAATCAGCAAGACCTGAGTATCATTCAGCATCACCTCAGCATCGTCTCCGCAACAGTCACCACCACCACCACTACCACCTCAGCATCACTCAGCACCACCTCAGCCTGCTCTCGGAATCTGGCATCTGTTGATTCTCCCTAGCGTCTGGCCGCTGCTAGTGTTATAATACAGGTACTTGTTCCCAACCTTCACCCTCCGATTGTTTATGCCCCTCAAAAAAAAAGCTTTCAACAAACAACCATTGCAATAGGCAGAAACAAGTTGCCATCATTGCAAGAACAAAAGAAAACTGAGGACATTTTTTATTGTAAATACTTTTTTAATATGGTCGTTCAGTTTTACATAATGCCTTCTTGGTCATATATAAAGTAACAAAAATGCTTCTGACACTTTTTTATTATAACTTTTCAGCTTGCTGCACAGCAGCCACACTTCTCTACAGCACAGCTTGAAGACATTGGCAAAGTCAATAGCTCTGGCTAAACACTTATAAGGCCCCAAAGGCGAGACCTATTGGCTATGCCAATGCTTGTTGTTACTGGGGGCCGGTTTTGCAGCAGAGATGCAAAATCGTCCCCTTGTAACAGCGCAGCAGCAGTCGTCATCCCCCCCCCCCAGCCGGTTGGACGTAAATGCCAGGCTGGTTTGCGATCCCAGTCCGGCCCAGATGATAGCAAGGACCGATTTGTCAAAAAAATTATTTCAGGGCTGCACGCACCTATCTCTCAAAATGACCTTTAAAGAAATGGACAGCCTCCTCTAACATCTGTGTGTGGGGGGAAATGGAGCAAAATGAAGTTGCACTCTTTTAAAGCGAGTAGGGCAGCCTGCATTTACCAGATATGGACTGTTACTATTTGGTGGCGCAGCTTCAACTCGCCACTAGATTGTTGGCCCAGTGACCTGCCTTACACCTGCCAGTTCATGCCAGCAGCAGCAGCAGTGTTTGACAGATCTTTCATGAAATTACTCGCAATGCCCTAATGACAGTAGATGAGGATGGCGGAGAATATTGCCCCCACCCGAGCGATTGAGGCTTAATTGCAGTGCTCCCTACTTTCTTATAGGGAGTAATGGAAATTAATGCCTCGAGTTGAGGGTAGGTATTGAACAAATGGTGTGACAGAAACATGGGGGGAAGTTTACTAAAAAGTGACACAACGCAGTCGAGCAACCAATGTTGCTACACTAAGGGGTATATTTACAAGAACGTGTGCTAAACATCTCCAAAAAATGTTAACGCAACTTTACACATCGCAGCCTATCGCGGGAAAATAACCCTGTGTTAACGTGGAATTCACAACACGGCGGTACCATGCGATAGTCCCCCGAAAACGCGGCCAATGTCCGCGATACAACAACTGCGACGGTGATAAAAACACAAACCTCAACGCGAAAAAACATGCGATGGGGCAAAGCGCGATGAGGAAATCAGCGATAAGCAGCGCCAGGCCTGCAATACACACATGGCAGGCAGGAAAAAACACTATAAAAGTAGAAAAAACACACAAACACAAAATGACCAACACCCAAGAACCATGGAGGCAGCCGGAGCAGGCGCAGAAGACGAGCGCAACCCCACAAGCACCCCGGACGACCAACCTGGGACCTCGGTGACAGGGAAGGGCAAGGACAAGAAGAAGAGGAAGACGAAGTTCAGTCCGCAGAAAAACAGGATCCTGGTCACCGAGGTGATGGAACACCATCAACAACTGTTCGTCACCTCCAACGTGTCATTGGGCACCAAAAATGGAATATGGCGGGACATCGTGGACAAGGTGAATGCCGTCGGAGAGCACAAGAGGTCAATGGACGAGGTCAAGAGGCGATGGATTGACATCAAGCGCAAGACCAAGGAGAAACTCGCAGGCAACCAGAAGGCAGCAATGCAGACTGAAGGTGGGAGCCCAGCGCCACAGCTGGAGCTGGATGACATGGAGGAGCTGGTGTCGACAGTCATCAGTGTGGAGACTGTGGCCGGAGTCGGGGGACCGGACACTGCTCGACAGGACACAACACAACCGCAACAGGGTGAGTGACCACCAGGTACAGGGGTGACGGGTGGAGATGGCCACAATGGCACACATGCACAATCAAGCAGAGCACAGTGCACACCCACAATGACTCTGGATAATGGCCCTGATCCACAGACTGTCACAATGTACAATGCCATGCTGTCTGAATGTGAACCTGTACCATGCGGCTACATACATGCGGACACATTGTAATACACCATCTCCCCTTCACATTGCAGGGGCACCGTCAACACCTCCTGCAGAGCAGTCCCAGCCACTCTTCACTGATGACGAGGACACCCCCAGCATCGACACCCAAGCCCTCCAAGACATCATTGACATCATCCGCAACTCACCTCCAGGATCAGGGCAGCCCAGCTGCATCGAGGAGACCCCACCCACTACCCAAACCACCCAGCAGGAGGCACCCACAGCCCCGGCAGTCTCCCAAGACTTCCAGGAACAACACATGGCCTTCCAACGCCGTGTGCTGGAGGGCCAGAGGGAGACGGCTGAGCAGGTGCGGGTGGGGTTCGACCTCATGGCTACCAAACTGGACGCCATCCATGGGTGTCTAGGTCCCATCAGGGACCAGCTCCAGTCCCTAACGGACACCCACGGCCCGCTCCATGGTCTCCAATGAGCCCTGACTGACATTGCTGCAGTCATGACTCGGAGACAAGAACACCTGTCCACTCAGAGTGGCTCCAGCGATCCCAGCCGTGAGCTGGCACACATGTGGAGACTCATGGAGGATATGGTGCGGATGGAGGCGGAAAGGATGGCAGCCACCGCTGCACATCAGCGAAATGTAGCTGGGATCTACCATGCCCTGCAGATCCTCATCATGGCATTGCTGCCACAAGGCGTGGCGATGATGAATGCTGCTGCCCCACACCATCCACATCTCCGCCCCCTGGTGTGTCAGTGCCTCCCAGTGCGGCAGGCGTATCCACTCCGGCACCTGATGTGTCACTGCCACACAGTGCGGCCGACAATCCTCCTCCGGCCCCTGATGTGTCAGTGGCACACATTGCCGCAGCCGGTACTGCAACACCCACAGGTGGGGCAGAGCACACATCCGAGGACGAGGACGTGGATGGGATTGAGATCAGAAGGAGGCACTAGCATTCATTTCCGCCACCTTGCCTGTTTCTGCTTGGTGCTGCACATGGCCCCATGACCTTCCACTGACCCCCGATACACTCCGCTGCACTTACCTTGGACCGCGACATGGACTGCCATATCCTGTTTGATGACCAATGACACGGCGACCAGACTGCTGACTGTACCCTTCCTCTTCCGCAGTACTTGTCATCCCCTGATGGACTCTGGCTGGCCCTCCACGGGCCCATATTGTGTAGTGTGCTTGGCATGGCACTGTATCGCTCCAGCTGCAAAACTCCACTGGATGTGCAATAAACAGCCAGAAACGCACTGCTGTGTCATGTCTTTCATCATTCATGTATGAATGTGTGGATGAATGTAGGGACAGTGATTTCCCTTACGTCAATGATGCTCATCTAGTGGGATGCCAGTCACAGTGTGCTACATTGACTATTGAGTTTCGGTTGCCGTGGACACTACAACAGGGACACACGCATTAGTCACTTCCTTGTCCGGACATGGACTGAACCACGCCCAGAGCCCCCGAGTCATTGTTGCAAGCCCTGCGCTGGTCCGGCATACGCCAGGCCAGACCACTCCGCTTACGCTCCGAGGGGGGGCCCACATAGCTACATGTCGCAGGCGTACACGCTGGTGGTATGCAGGTCACTGGTCTAGTTGTCAGCATGTCACGGCCACTCCCTGAGGGCAGGTTTGCACACACACCACACCCATCCGGCACAGGCGTCACAGGCCATGTGACCCCGCCAATATAAGGGGCCGACAACGTCACATTCCCCACTGCCGGTGGTGACTGGATGACGGACGCTCCACGGTTCTCAATCATAAAGGGCCCATGAGTTGTTGCGCACAGGGTTGGTCGCACCCGAGGCCTTCCGCCCGTCACGGGCCTACCACCACGTGGCGCTGACTGGGGTTGCACAGGGTTAGTGGCACCCGAAGCCTTGCGCCTGTCACGGGCCTACCACCACGTGGCGCTGACTGGGTTTGCACAGGGTTAGTGGCACCCGAAGCCTTGCGCCCGTCACGGGCCTACCAACAGATGGCGCTGACTGGGGTTGCACAGGGTTAGTGGCACCGAAATAGCTGAGCGGGTGTGCAGCCTGCGATGATGACGTGTGCACTGATGTGGTCTCTGCCATTGATGCCTCAGGACTCAGCGTCATGTGTGGGACCTGCTGGGCCACGGGGCGGGTCCACATGATGTGGACCATGCCATGGTGCGGGACCGGGGCCTGGAGCTTGCACGGGCACGTGGTGTGCCCACTGGTGGACACACCTTTGGCGGCAGGTGAGCAGTGGGCCCGGGGTGCGCAAGTGCGGACAGCCAGCGCTGGCCGGCGGGAGGGGGTAGGGTGCGGCTGCATGCGTGCGCAGGGACGGACAGGCGTTGTTGCTGTGTGCTGTGTGATGGACTCTGCCATGATTGACTCTGGCCTCGATTACAGATTGCAGACCTGGTGGCTTGCAGTGTATCCCGGCACATGGTTGGAGACACACCGGTGGCAGCAGGTGAACAGTGGGGCCTGGGTGCGCAGGGGCGGCGGTGTCTCTCTCTCTCTCTCCCTTCCTTCCCTCTCTCTCTCTCTCTCTCCCTTCCTTCCTTCCCTCTCTCTCTCACTCTCTCTCCTTTCCTTCTCTCTCTCTCTCTCCCTTCCTTCCCTCTCTCTCTCACTCTCTCTCTCCCTTCCTTTCCTTCTCTCTCTTTCTCTCTCTGCCTTTCTTTCCTTCTCTGTTTCTCTGTGTCTCGCTCCTTTGATGTGCGCATGGCACACGTTCTGATTTTGTGCTTTTTTTTCCAGGCTGTGACATCGTGATTGTCCCGGACGGACCCAACAGGAGTCTTCCGCATTGGTGTTTTGTGTTGTATTTCAATAAAGTTTTTGGTTGTTACTTCAGTGCTGTGTGACTGTTTCTCGTTCTTCTGGCCACACATGTGTGTTATTTTTTGACAATGTGCGTCATCATGCGCTTTTTGTGGCTCTTGTGTCGTACATGGCATGTGTATGTCCGGGGGTGTGGCCGGGGGGGGGGGGCTGAAGGTGGTGGCGGTGGGTGTTGTGGCCCTCATGGGTCTCCGAGCTGCATGATCATTGTCTCCATGGCATCTGTGGGTCTTCGGGTGTGGCTCTTGGCTGGGCTCCCTTTCATGCTGCAGGTAGTCGTCCTGCTTAACACCAGCAAGAGGCAGGTGTTAAATCACTGGTGCTACTGCGGCTTATCGCCTGTTTTTGGTTCGCATCGCAGATCTGGCAGTTCGTTGTGAAAGTGGTGTTGTGGTTTTTTCGTGTGTTTTTGCACGGGAACGCCTACTCTGCATCTCATTAGGGTTAGTTGGTGGTGTCCACCGTGGAGATACATTTTGGGGCAGTTATCGCGGGAATACTGGCGATGTCTGCAGTTTGCACCCGCTTGTGAATGGGGTGTTAAATCTATCTCCACTTTGGATCCGTTAAGGTGGAGATAAATCGGCGGTAGGTCCTTGTGAATATGCCCCTAAGTTGCATCAAAGGGAGTGTGAAAAACAGCGCCATGTTTGTCAAGATATGGCTGTTTTTCTCTTCGTCCGCACTGGAGCACTTAGGCTGCCATCGTGCAAGGGTGTGTGCATTCTGTGAAGCATTGGTTTTGTACTTGAAAGGGAGCCTGCCACTACAAAAACTATACTTTAATATTTCCCCTCTTGTATTTGTACTGTACAGTGCAGCACACATGTAAAGTTTGAAAAGTATGGAGAAATTAAAACATTTCTCCTCCATTAGGTCTACCTCCAGGCGGTGTAAGTTTTTATCGCAAATCCCTGTCTACAATTGTTAGTAGATAAGTATTTGCATCAAATTTGAGTCAAAATCGGTGTGGGGGAGTTGACCAGAGTTACGCAAAGTAGTTCTACGTGCTAATCGACACTAATTTGCGTCAAGGGGCATTCCATGGATTGTACATGGTGTTCTCAAGAAGACACCCATAGAACGCCTCCTTGCCGCAAAGTTGGGACTTTGTATTAGTTTGGCCAACTTTCCAACACAAATCCTGATATGTGTTGGAAATGAAATACCACCAGTTCACGTTGCTCCTGGTTTGCGTTACAAAGGTAACACAAACCCAGTGCAAACCCAGTGCAAAACATTAGTAAATCTGGGCCATGGTCTTCTATTTATTAATACAGGGTCCTCATATAATATACAATGATGTGCCCTATGAGTGGGAATTAAAATTTGGGATAAAATCACCTCCCAAAAATGGAGAAAGATATCCACATTCATATGTAAAATTGGTGCACGGCATTAATAGTGTCTCAAAAATATTGTGAGACACAAATATCGTCAAACAATATTGTGGTTACAGGAATATCGTGGTGCACAAAAACCAAGGTAAGAAAATCTTTTTTTTCAATTGTTCAATATCTTTTTAATATATATATATTTTTTAAACGTGTTTTTATTGGCATTTTTCATAGTACTGCACAGTTACACAATATAGCATCACAACAATATATCTGTTCTGTTATGCCCCTCTTAAGTGTTTGTGGTCGCGCTCTATCCACTACATGGCATCAGGATATTGGCATTGATACTGTTATTCACATACACAATATTATTTGCAGCTGTCCGACTCACGGGAAAGACGTTCTTAAACTTTAACCCATGCCCGCGGTGTATTATAAAGGGTGGCAACCAATGCTATAAACTTGGGGCCACCAGTCATCTTGTAGAGAACTTAAAACAGAAAGGGCCAGTGTATTGTACGGAATGCGTTTTAGTAGTGTATTAGGAGGAGTGCTGCCGTGACCTGTAGGTGTATCAGAGCCACGTGGAGCCTCAGTAGACAATGTCTCGAACTCCTATTTGGCATAAAACCATTTTGGTCTTGATGGACCAACAATCTCACCACTAAGGACATTCAGAATGCCAACAGCTCGGCGAAGATTTTACCCTCAACCTTTAGGAGTGACATAGGTCGGTACAAGGCACATTCATGAGGTGTTTTATTTAGTTTGAGGGGAACTGAAATTATTGCACAGCGGAGGTCATCAGGGAGTTGGCCTGAGTTGCCCGCAGAGTTATAAAAATTGAGAAAGTAAGATGTTAGTAACTAGGAAAACTGTTTAAAAAGATTCCACGAGAAAGCCATTGGGTTCCGGGGTCTTGCCAGAGGGTGAGGCTATTATCACCGCTCATATCTCCTCCAGTGTTAGTGACGCATCTAGTAGTTCACGATGTGCTGCTGAAAGGACCCGAAGGGGGGATATCGTTTATTATGAGATTCTGCTCTAGTAGTGAGGGATACGTTTGCGATAGAGACCAGCGTAGTAGTCAGCAAATATGTCAGCACTCTCCTAGGACTTGCTGACCATATATACCATAGACGTGCAGACCGAGGGGATTATCCTAACTCCTTCCTCGTTTTGAACTAGCCAGTATTGAAGTTTACCAGCCTTATTTCCCTGTTGATATATTCGAAACATGGACATGGCCTGAGCCTGTTTAGCTGTATCAAATAGCTTGTGTCTGAGGGTCATATATAGCTGCTCGAGGAGTGCCTGGGTTTCTTCCGGTCGACTTGAGGCCAATTTATGCTCGAGAGTGAGGATCTGTGCCTTCAATTCTGTGATCTCTCGCACCTTGTCTCTATCCTTGTCACTTACTAGGTAGAGGGCCTTGCCCCGAATCACAGCTTTAAAGGCTTTCCAAAGGCTAATCGAAGAGGACACCAAAAGTGTATTGAGATCAAAGTATTCTTCAATAGCTTCTATAAAACCCGTGTTTGTCAGCCACTAGGCGTTCATCCGCCAGATGACCCCAGAGCGTCTTAAGGAAACGTGGAAATCCACTGAAATTCTGGAGTGGTCCGAATGTCCTTGAGGAAGAATGTGAACACTATTCGCATCATCGATGCACGTCAGTGAGATGAATAGGTAGTCTATCCTTGAGTAACAGTTATGTGGGGCTGAGTAATGCGTGTATTATCGACAGTCTGAGCACCAAGCATGCCACACATCGATCAGGCCCATGGAAGCCAACCACTTTGCCAGGGACTGAGGTCTATTAGTTGCTACACGTGAGTCTGTGTCCAGGGTGTTATCCATTAGTGAGTTAAAGCCCTCCCAACCACCAAGGCCCTTTTTGCAGCATGGAGCTGTTCATCTGACATTGCGTGAAGTGTACCGGCTACCAGCAAGGGGGGGCATAAACACTGCAAAGCCTCCATAGGCAGCCCTCCAATATTCCCTCTGCTATAATGAATCTATCCCAGACTGCCAGTGTGTATCTTGATGACCGCAAGGGGAAAGGATCCATGCTGCATTACTTTCACCCCTCTAGAGCCCCTAGCGAAGCCAGCGTTATACATTCTTGAGTAACCATATTTCCCCAGGAAAGGGCATATTTTGCCCAGGAAATGAGTTTCTTGGATTAGGAGGACTTTTGGTGCATGTCACGACCACCCCCATTTGATCTTATCTGTGCCACCATTAACATTTCTTGATTTGGTTTTGAACTGACCACAAGGAGCGTTAAGTGGCATCTGTACATAAAACAAATTTGGATTTGAATCTGCTTAGTTTCCAGTCAAACATATAAGACCCTTAATAGAAGAAAAAGAACAGTCCATAGACCCCCTACCCTCCACCCAATACTCCCACTCCAGAAACATCTGTCGTTCAACATAATGTTAACATCCAACTAGACAAACAAAAACCCTATTCAGTAATAAACATGGGAGGTGATGCCTCTTAGTCAAGTATCAGAAGCCCTTGCAGACTGTTCAGACAGGATCCTAAGGAGGGCCAGAATTTGCTCCTCCAGTCCGGAAGACCGAGCGGCCATTGCCCTCAGTATCTGTGTAGTCTGTCCGCTTGCCCCTATTCTGAGGTGTTTTGACAAAATATTGATTTTAAAATATCAGGAGACAGAAATATTGCAAAAGAAATATCGTGATGCACCAATATCGTTGGAAAGAATATAGGGGCTCATTATGATGGCAGAGAGACCGCCACCACCGTCCCTCCGCCATCTGACTCTCATTTCCCCCCGCCACATTAGGATGGCGGGATGGAATCGGTTTGTGACCGCTGCAGTCGCAAAGACCGCCCTCCACGCTTCCACCACAGGCAATCATCACGATTGCCTGGCGGAGCGGTCAGCATGGGTAAAATGGCGGCGGAGCCTAGCAGGCACCGCCCGCCAGATTACAATGCTGGCGTCAGCCAGCCGGAACGGCTGGCGGAGGCTGGGTTCGGGGGCAGGTTGCGGGCCCCTCTGTGTGGGGGGAGGGTGTATGTGCACTGGGGGTACCCATGGTACCTCTCTACATTTCCATGCACAAGGTGGCAGGCACCGCGTGGTGCCTGCCACGTTGGGCATGGAAATGCACTACGTGGCATTTGGCATTGCGAACGGTGCTGCAGCCAGCAGCACCATCCGCAATGATCAGGCCCTGGATGCGCCCGCCATAGTGGCGGGCACATCCTAATTCACTCAGCGGGACCGCCGCCTTACCGGCGGGCGGTCCCAGCATCGCAGCGATGGCGGGCGGACTGATGTCCACCCGCCATCGTAATGAGCCCCATAGGTTTTTGAGGTAAGTATTATCGTTTTAAAAAATATCGATATATTTAATATCATTTTCAATAATATAGTGGTTAAAAATCTTGTTTTTTAATTATTTGAATGTGTTTTAGCTGATATATTATTTTGTTTGCTACTATTGCTTATATAAAGGTTTTTTAAGTGTAGCTTGTAATGTTAAGTGATTTAGGCACTGTCATTTAATTTTTATAGAAATTCATAGTGTCTTAGCGGGTTGTTGGGTTTATAGGGGGATAGGGTGGGAAGTTTATTAGTTAATAATAATTATGAATTATTTCATACATTTATTTTAATTATATGATTGATATTTGTTATGTAAATTATGTAACATTGATTTATTTTCATTATATGTTATTTACGGACTGTCAGGTTTGTAGGGGTATAGGGTGGGAAGTTAATTAAGCAATAATTAGTTAACAATTAATTAATATTTGTTAATGAATTATTTAATTTTCATTAAAATGTATAGAATACTTATTTATTTTACTTATATTTTAGTTGCCGGCTACTAGGTTTGTAGGGGTTGAAGGTGAGAAGATTAGTAATAATTTATTAATATTTTTTGATTAATTCTAGGTTATTAAGGGTAAAGGGTGGGAAGTTATGTGATTAATAATTAATTAATTATTATTTGTAAATTAATTATTTAATTGAATTTTAAATATTTAAATTATGAAATACTTATTTATTTTCTTATATATTACTTGAGGGCTGCTAGGTTTGTATTGGTTGATGCTGGGAAGCTAATTAATTATTAATTGAATAACCAATATTTATTGTTTGTTAATGAATTATTTAATTGATTTTAAAAATGTAGATTATGGAATACTTATTTTTTTAGTTATGTTTTAGGTGCAGCCTGCTAGGTTTGTACGGTTATAGGGTGGGAAGTTAATTAATAATTGAATAACAATTATTTATCAATTGATAATTATTTTAATGAATAGTAATTATGTAAATTGATTCATCTTGTTTTATTTTTTTATTACATGTATATATAGTTATGTTAATTATAAGTTTAATATTTTTTCTACATTCATGGTGTTACTTATATATGTAATATGTTTGAAATGAAGTACGTTCCCTACTCTTGTATAGACTGCAGTAGGAATAGTAAAATGAACCTCTTTGCAATTTGACATTTTCCCTACTGTTGCGATATTTCGTGTGGGAATAGCGAATCTCACCCCTCCCTACTATTTCACAGACTGAAGTGGGAATAGTAAATTCCCCCCTTCGAAAGTCCAACACTTTCTCTCCTGTTGCGCTGTTTGGAGTGGGAATAGTACATTTAACCCCTCCGAAAACCAGCACTTTCCCTGCTGTTGCAGAGATTGGAGTGGGAATAGTAGATTTTACCCCTCCAAAGTTCAACACTTTTTCTACTATTGCACTGACTTGAGTGGAAATAGTAAAGTTCCACCTTCTGAAATCCAACTCTTTTTTTCTACTGTTGCACATACAAGAGTGGGAATAGTAAATCTTACCCTCCAAAGTCCAACACTTCCCTTTCCACTGCATAAACTAGAGTGGGAATAGTATATTTAATATTCTTAGACTCCAATTGTTTTAATAATGTTGGTTAAGTAGAGTTTATGGCATCAATTGTTATATTTTTATTTTTTAATGTATATAGTATCTTTTACAAAGGTGTTTTTTGGCTTTATCAATTTTTTATATTTTATTTATTGTGTACATTAACTGATATATTTTATTTTATATTTTATTTAATGTTCGATAATATAATGTCAATATTTTTTATTAATTATGTTACACTTTTTCTCTGAGTGTGTGTGTGTGTGTGTGTATGTGTGTGTGTGTGTGTATATGTATACATAGCTTTATATCGGCATAAAGCCATAAAAGCAGAATCAAACAATTAATAAAATAAACAGTAAAACGTCTTCAACAAGACCTACATTAAAAGGAGACAATCTATTTAATCTAAGTACTACTTCCACTAGCTCTTGGGATATAAGATACAGTCTCCCACTCACATGATAGCACTTTACTTAATAAGATAATAAAAACAAATATACACTCTATTCATACTAGGTGCATATTCTTATCTAAACAGAGTTTGATATGGATGCCTTAAATATCCAATTATAAATATGCATCACAACATAAAGTGACGTGTGCAGTTTCAACTATTACTACCTGTTCCTTGCGGATATTCTCAAGGAAGGATACATTACTAAATGTATATGATAACAAAATTCACCCTGTATCACACATCACTGTTGCATATTGTGTACAGTAGTAAAGGCATAGGACTAAACATAATGATTTAGATACCCAGTACTACCGGATCAGAGTGCCCCATTTGTCTTAGTCTCCACATTCCCAACAGGAACCTACTAACACCAAAACAAATTAAAGGATAGTCATCATATTTAAGCATCCTAATAGCCTCTGTGTATATTCTAACTCCCAGTCTTCGACACAGTGGAATAATCCATCTTTTCCTTCAATTGCTATAGATGGGACAAAAAACAGAACATGTTCAACAGTTTCTTTGGAAGCGCCACACATTAAACACTGGGCGAAATTAGTTTCCTAGTTTTGGGCCCAACTAGCTATGAACGAGCCAATAGGCAAGGTTCCGTGCCGAAGCTGCAAACACAGGTGCCTAGCTAGTGGGGGATGCATATCGTTCAATAAGTTCTCCTTCCTAAAGGAATGTTTAACAGAGAAGAAAATTTCCGTCAGGGATCCTAAGCACCGCCTAGAGAGTTATGCAGAGTCTTTGGTTTGCCAATACACTGATTTAAGCAGTAACTTAGGTGTAGCCCTAACTGCACCATGGGAACTCCACAGGCTCCCTAACCCTATTTCCATTAAGGTAGCCTTAATATACCTTATCCATGAGATATCTTAGGAACCAGGAGTAGACATAATTTCTTCCAGGCCTTTGCGATAGGAGGTGAGCTCTGGGGTAAGCTAGATTCTCCTCCAATAGAGCAGGGGACGTAACCCTATTTTGTTAGAGATTGGTCTTAACCCGAGGTCCAACCTGAGCAGCAGCAAAAGTGTGCTAACAGGATGTACTATAAGCTGCCGCATAAAACGTTTTTCAACATTGGAAAGAAAGTCCACTTTGAGATGACCCCATCATTCGGCTCCATAACACACCGTCCCCACCGCTTGAGAATTATATATTTCTAAGGCAGGGCTGATGGGTCCGAACTGGGACCTCAGTATTATCTTAATTATTCCCTCTGCTGCTTGTTCCAACTTAAGCCTATTGCACATGAGGTGAATAAGCCACCCCATATGCTCTGTCAAGGTTACACCCAGATAATCAAATGTACTTACGCGCTCAAGACAAATTCCTGCTAACTTAGGGGCTGATTAGGATGGCGGGCGGACTTTAGTCCGCCCGCCATCCTAGCGGTAACGGGACCGCCTGCCTGCCATGCGGCGGTCTCACCACCCTGATCATGATGCGACCGCCACCGCGGCGGTCGCATCTGGCATTTTAACATTGCGGCGGGTGCTGCTGGCTGCAGCACCCGACGCAATGGTAAAATGCCATGTTGTGCATTTCCATGCACAACATGGCAGGCACCGCGAGGTGCCTGCCACCTTGTGCATGGACATGTAGGGGGGTACCATAGGTACCCCCCAGGTGCACCCCCCCAACCCCCAACCTCCCCGGGGGCCTGCAACGGGCCCCCAAAGCAAATCCCCGCCAGCCTTTCCATGGCAGCATCGCCGCCATGGAAAGGCCTTGAAATCTAGTAATCATAATATGGATGGCGGTGCCTGCTAGGCACCGCCACCATATATGAGCCCCAGCTCCGCCCAGCCAGCAATCGTAACGATTGCCGACCGCCGAAAAAGCGGCGGACGGACTTTCCGTCCGTCGCGATACCCACCGCCATCGTAATATGGCGGTGGGTAATTCACGCTACGATGGCGGGCGGATCGCCACAGCCATCGTAATGAGCCCCTTAGTGTTTGCCCTATTGAAGTTCCCTGGGTTCAAAATCATGAACTTTGTCTTGTCTACATTGATCTCAAAGCCCCTCTCGTTACAGAAGCTGGTGAAACGATCCAACAACTTCAGTAAGCCCATAGGTGTTTTAGAGAGGAGAAACGTATCATCAGCAGACATAAGTGCAGGGATCCTCAAATTAGCCAGCCTAGGTACATCATTATCACACAACCCAGAGATAGTCTTCAAGGCCATTGATGTACAATGAGAACAGTGTGAGAGCAAGGATGCACCCTTACCTTAGCCCCCTATTCACTGGGAATGATCCTGTTAGTTCTCCTGCACTACCACATCTCACTTGTTATGTGTAACCTCACCAGGATATCGAGCAAGTAGGCCACGACCCTCATCTCAGCAAGGACCTTCCACAAGGTCCTTCTTGGGACTAAATCGAAGGCTGAACAAAGGTCCGCAAGCACAACATATAGTCTACCTTTAGCAAGCGTAAATGGTTTTCCAATATAACATTTGGAGTCAGAAAATTTGATCGATGGAACTTATATATATATACACACACACAGTGTAACATAATTAATAAAAATATTTATGTAATATGTATATATATGTATTTGTGTGTGTATGTGTATATATATATATATATATATATATATATATATATATATATATATTACCAATCCTGGCAACTGCAAATGACAGGCGCTGACTCAGTGGGGATATGACACAAAAAGTTTTATTCCATAAGACGACCTAGACGCGTTTCGACGGCGAACCGCCTTGATCACTACGTCTGGCACCATTGGATTTTCACAATATATAGTGAGCACTCTAAGTTGGTTGTCCAACAAACATGACTGTGCATTTAATCATTAACTTATTATCATTGTTATAGGCAAAGACTATATCAGCACAACAATAATTTAAACCAAGTGATTATTAATACTAAATTATAACTATTTAAAAACACTGCGAAAAAATACTCACAGTTACATTGTTGCGTGCTCGGGCTTAGTTAGAACAAAACATGAGAAAAGACTCAATTTGTTTCTCACTCAATTCTGTCCTCATGGGTACCGCATTGACCAACTACACATTTATACTAGTGTTACGTAATATTGTATACATTATAGGGAAGACCCAAGCCAGTGCGTGTAGGGGCACAAGTCTGTCCCTTATACCATAAATAATGCAAATATTCGGAAATGTTGCATAAATAATTCAGTACATATATATATACCAACAAATTCCTCTCACCCACAGTCCGGTGAAGAAACGAGCCACTCCGGTTGCAGTTTCTGATAGATTTTAAGATTATTCGAGCATAAATACGACACGTTTCGACTCCATCCGGAGTCTTGGTCATATAATTAAAGCTCACAGGTTGCCCTCCAGGTTCGGGGAGCACTCTAGGATCGATAATGCCATGCAGACTCAGCAGTTCAGAAGACGCGGCCTCAGGGATCTTCTGAACCTGGCACCCATCTAGGGTAAATTAGCGACTCACTACGAATACCACAATTCAGTGGGAATTTGCACCCTATCAGCAGGCGGCATCTTTGTATTTAAGTGGGACGCGCATTGCCGAGTGAAAGAAGAGAACGGCGTTTGAAAAAGCATAAGCGAAACGCATCAGGCAGCGTCTTCTGAACTGCTGAGTTTGCATGGCATTATCGATCCTAGAGTGATCCCCGAACCTGGAGGGCAACCTGTGAGCTTTAATCTACAACGGGGCACGCCTTGCCGCGGGGGAAGCACCACCGCTGACATTTGAGCGGGCCGACGAGTTGAGAAATCGCCCAGCTCATTTCGGGAGGAAAGACACCGATATATTGACTCTTCAGCTCAGGGGGCCCATCCAGGGCAGGCATCAGGGATCTTCTAAACCTGGCACCCATCTAGGGTAAATTAGCGACTCACTACGAATACCACAATTCAGTGGGAATTTGCAGCCTATCAGCAGGCGGCATCTTTGTATTTAAGTGGAACGCGCATTGCCGAGTAAAAGAAGAGAACGGCCTTTGAAAAAGCATAAGCGAAACACGTCAGGCCGCGTCTTCTGAACTGCTGAGTCTGCATAGCATTATCGATCCTAGAGTGCTCCCCGAACCTGGAGGGCAACCTGTGAGCTTTAATCTACAACGCGGCACGCCTTGCCGCGGGGGATGCACCACCGCTGACATTTGAGCGGGCCGACGAGTTGAGAAATCGCCCAGCTCATTTCGGGAGCAAAGACGCCGATATATTGACTCTCCAGCTCAGGGGGCCCATCCAGGGCAGGCATCAGGGATCTTCTGAACCTGGCACCCATCTAGGGTAAATTAGCGACTCACTACGAATACCACAATTCAGTGGGAATTTGCAGCCTATCAGCAGGCGGCATCTTTGTATTTAAGTGGGACGCGCATTGCCGAGTGAAAGAAGAGAACGGCCTTTGAAAAAGCATAAGCGAAATGCGTCAGGCCGCGTCTTCTGAACTGCTGAGTCTGCATGGCATTATCGATCCTAGAGTGCTCCCCGAACCTGGAGGGCAACCTGTGAGCTTTAAACTACAACGCGGCACGCCTTGCCGCGGGGGAAGCACCACCGCTGACATTTGAGCGTGCCGACGAGTTGAGAAATCGCCCAGCTCATTTCGGGAGGAAAGACGCCGATATATTGACTCTCCAGCTCGGGGGCCCATCCAGGGCAGGCATCAGGGATCTTCTGAACCTGGCACCCATCTAGGGTAAATTAGCGACTCACTACGAATACCACAATTCAGTGGGAATTTGCAGCCTATCAGCAGGCGGCATCTTTGTATTTAAGTGGGACGCGCATTGCCGAGTGAAAGAAGAGAACGGCCTTTGAAAAAGCATAAGCGAAACGCGTCAGGCCGCGTCTTCTGACCTGCTGAGTCTGCATGGCATTATCGATCCTAGAGTGCTCCCGAACCTGGAGGGCAACCTGTGAGCTTTAATATATATATATATATATATATATATATATATATATATATATATATATATGGTATTAAATATTGGTGGAATATATTTACTTTACATTGTATTAAATGATATATCAAAATATTTAACATGTACTACACTAAACTCTATATTTAAAAAATCCATATTTTTGTCTATTTTTGGTTGAGATTAGTGTCAACAATTGGGGTTACTGCGTCAGTGATCGGTGTGCCCTCTCGATCAAGAAGTATGGATAGATGCGATCTGTCGGCAAGAAGGCACTTAGGTAAGTCTCCAGGAACCTTTCTGGTTGTGGACCTTCACAGCCCCATGGCAAAACTATAAAGTGTAAATTATTCTGTCTGGCAGTGCCCTCCGCATCCTCAAGTCCAGCTGTCTTTTCTCCTTCTGCACCATCTGGCGTACAGTCATGACTGTGTACTCTAGTAAGGGGATGCGGTTCTCTGCCTCAGTTACCCTACTAGTAGTATTGCAGAGATTCTGTACCCACTTCACCAATTTTTGCTTCTAGGGCCAGAAGGGAGGACTCAATGGCCTGCAGAATCATCTTTGTATTGGAACAGGCTTCCTCCCTGCCACCACAAGGACTTTTTGGGGTAATTACAGTGGCAGCAGCTCCAGGGGGTTCCCTGTCAGAGTGGATGGGTTTAGCAAATCTATCAATTTTTCCCTGTTCAGGGGTGCTTATGTCCTTGACCATCTCGTGGGCCATTACTGTTGTGTATTTGCATTAGCGCACCAGGAGTATTGTGTTGCAGAGTATCCCCTCAGCAGACCCGCCAGTTCCTTCAAACAGGCGGCCTGCACTAGCCGCCTAAGGGGGTCTTGTTCCACAGGGAAACTCTGCAGCTCCAACAAGACAATAGACAGCTAAGGCAAGGGTGATTCACCCCTTGATCACTCCCGGGAGCTCGCAGCCCAGGTCAGACAACCCCTGGTCAACTGTAGACACTGGCGACTATTCCATTTGTTGTGGGGGGGACCCAGGGCAGCATTAATCTGCTTCTGCTCAGGGCACGGGCCGTGAGGTTAGCCCCTGTGGTAGGATGCAAACAGAGTTGCGGCGAGTCACTGGTCCTTTCCAAGAGGCTTTCTTTGGACCTCTGGGTTATCCCCTCCCGGGGAGGGTGGGACCGGACCCCTAGTCTCTGGCCCATGGCAGTGGACAAGATGGTAGCAAAAGGCAACACCCTGGGCGCTCAGAGTCCACAAGGAGACCAGTCAGGCACACACTGTTTAGGCCGGGAAGCAGACGTCCCGTTGGCCAGAAGTCTCAGAGGAATTAGCCTGTCCTCCACGCATAGCTGCCAAGGTTTCAGATTGCTATGTGTGACATTTTCATAATTTTAGTGTAAATATGAGTGACATTTCAAGGAATATGAGCGACACTTTCTCGTGCACGAAATCAAGTAACGAAGACTAGGGAAATATATAAATATATCAAATTACACCCATTTGAGCAAGGAGAAGCTCTATATCTTACCCCAAGAATACATTGTCCTACATAGAATCTGGCAACCTCAGTGTTATAAGCGTGGTCAGTCTCTCCACTTATCAGTATTGTGTGATCCTTGTCCAATCACCCGTTCTTCATGAACTCCGCTCCGTTCCCAACAAAATAGGATTGCTTGGAAACATGTGCCTGCCCGTATTAGATGCTGTGTAAAAAAACAAACAGCCACCCTTGCTTAGTGATTATTATTTTTGAAACGCTCGTCTTTCTAGAGCCGCTTCTGTGGTACTGTATGCATTAAAATATTTCAAATGGGCTACAGGTGAAACATGTTTTCTAAGATTGACTATTTCACCAGATGTCAAGATGTGTTTTCAGTGAGCTATTTCATGACTGGCCTGTGTTTTGTTGTCTCAGTCCAAAAGAGTGTAAAAACAGCCCAGGACAGAAGAACTTCAGCTAATTATACGATCGGCACTGCAGGCAGCTGATCGCGTGCTGCCACTAAAAAGCAAATTTAATTAACACACTCGGCTGCACTTACTATGTTGCGAGGCCGCAAGCCACGGCAATGGGTCCAGACCTGGCCGCTCCAATTTCACCGCGGTGAGGTGACTGTTATGGAGTGCAGTGTACCTTCCAATGTCATGTGAGAGAGGCCACAACACTCATGAATGAAGGTCAGGTCTCGTGAGCACTGCACCCGCCCACTCCACCTGCAGGTAGCGCTGCCAAACTTAACACATCTCTGACACACTGTGTACTGTCACACGGGGTGGGTGGTCTACTTACTTGTTCACTCTACTGTCCACTTGACTCGGACCCCAGGCTCAGTACCTTGGTCGGCTGGGCAATATTACTTGAATTTAAGCCGCGGCTTGCGGCCATAATAATTTACAGCCACAGAGGGCCGGTGCAACCAGCAGCAGCGCTGTGAGCCAAGCACCATGATGATTGCAGCTGACGCAAACCAGTTGCCAGCCGCTGACAACTTAACTTCCCACTCTGGCAGCAGGACGTGATGTCCCTCTGCAGCGCCACGGGTGGCCAGTCAGTGACTTACAATTACGTGACTTCAGGCAGCAGGCTTTCTGACTCAGCCGCGCTGCTGGAGTCATCATGATAAGATACATTATTGCAGAGCAGTGAGCTTCCATCGCTTAGCTCAACTGCGAGCATCCTAAGCCTGCGGGAGCACGGCGCAGGCCACGGGCAACGCGCTGATAGCTGCCACACTATTCAGTTTTAGGCAGCGCTTCAGAAGACACATAATGCAGAATGCATCATATGCGTGACAATGTATTTCAGTGCAGTGATGCGGAGCACCACACTGAAATGCGTTAGTCTAATGCCTGATGCGTGGTACTTGGCAGGACTGCGCAGGGCCGGTTTGGGAACCAAAACGGGCCCTGGCAAACTGCTCGGCCGGCCCCCTGTGGGGCAGGGGGTGCGGCCGAGTTGTTTGCTAGGGCCGGTTTTGGCCGATTTTGTTACAGGGGGCCGATATTGCCGGCCCCTGGTAACAAAAACAGCCCCCCAGGGGCCCAAAACCGGCCCCCACCCTGGCGGCCCACCGGGGAAACGCCCGGTGCCCACTACGGCCAGTCTGGCCCTGGGACTGCGCTACTTCTTGCGTCAGATTCAATCCGTAAAATCGCTGATGAAGGTCAAACAGAGGCCTTAGTCATGCTTGACCTGAGCGCCGCATTTGATACGGGCTCTCACAGCCCGCTACTTGACAGATTACATCACGCAGGGATGGGCGGTACGGCATTGGGCTGGTTGGCGAGCTTTCTGGAAGATCGCACCTTCCAAATTACTTTTCAACCCTATGTTTCGTCCACTCAACATCTGAAACAGGGGGTGCCTCAGGGCTCAGCATTGAGCCCGACCCTCTTCAACCTGTACATGCGACCGCTGGCAGACCTGTTGGACAAGCATGGGGTGCAGACGGTGTCATATGCTGATGACACGCAGCTGATCCTCACCCTGGCCCAGGACAATGGCCAAGCGGCAGAGGATTTTAAGCTCTGCCCAGAAGACATGGCTAACTGGATGAAACACAGTTGCCTTAGACTAATTGCCAGTAAAACGGATATTTTAGTGGTAGGGAAACAACCTTCCATTTGGTCCTCGAGTTGGTAGCCTAGTATATTAGAGTATCCACCCTCTCCGAGTCATAAAGTCAAAAATCTTGGAGTCTGGTTCCACTCCACATTATCTTTCTCTGACCAAATCTCCGCTCTCACAGGTACCTGTTTCGGGATTCTAAAAATGTTTACAAAAATCCTAGGGCTCATCCCGGAAAGTGCCAAAAAGACAGTGGTTCAGGCTCTGGTGACATCCAGATTAGACTACTGTAATGTTCTCTATCTGGGGGCACCGAAAAGAAGCATATATATGCTCCAACTGGTGCAAAAAGCGGCAGCTCAGATGGTGCTAAATATCCCTAGATCTGCACCCACAGGCCGCTCTTTGGATACTCTCCACTGGCTCCCTATTGAGCAGAGGATTTCCTTTCAAGCCTTGTGTTATGTCCATAGAATAATACAGGGCAAGGGCCCGAAATATGATACATTCTTACCACCCCACGTGTTATCTGAGATCGGCTGGAACTGGACTGGCTAGCATTCCAAAATACAACAGGAAATGCTTTGGTGGCATCACCTTCAAGCAGTTGGCGGCCAAGCAGTGGACTTCTCTACCTCTGCACCTCAGATTAGAGACATCAGAATTAGCTTTTAGGAAACACCTTAAAACTTGGCTGTTTAGGAAAAATTTCACTCCCTAGCTATACTTATTTCTGGTTCATGCATATGCTATGTATTGAATACGGTATTCAGTATTTAACACATGCATTCAATACCGGTTCGGTGGAACACTGAAAGAACTCATAATCGGTGTTATTTAGTGCACACGTTATTTACTGAACTCTACGGAATCGATATTTACCGTATTTGTGAGATTGGCAGTTTATGCTCAGTGTACTAGTGCTGCCAATCAGCTTATCTCTAACCCTGGGCAAAGCACTACGCTACGCTCGCGTAGTTTGCGAAGTTTGCGCTACTTCGCACAACGCGAATTGCACGTAGCACAGTGCAAACACGCGTAGCGTAGCGTAGCGTAGTGCAGCGGTCATTTTTTGCTTGCTCGCGGTCCTCAACGTCAAGTTGGCGACCACGAGCAAGCAAAATGACATCCCGTCGAGACTTTTTCCTCGTTCGCGATCAGCAACATCAAGTTGCCGATCGCGAGCGTGGAAAATAAACCTCCTGGCGAGATTCTCAACGCGGGAGGTCAGGTTTCTCATTGCGAGTGGTCGCGTATGCTCGCGACCGCTCGCGATGAGAAACTACCAGTTTGCGTTGAGAAAGCTGCCGCTCGAGTAAAAATCTACTCGAGCGTTAGTAAAAGACAGCTCGCACTGTGCAAGATGCCGTTTTCAATGATTGCACAGTGCGGACAAGCATCCGGCACTGTGCAATCATTGCGAACAGTGCACTATGCAGTTCGCGTAGTGCTACGCGTAGCTCGCGTAGTGCGAACTGCACTTTGCGTAGCTTCGCGTAGCGCTACTTCGCGAACTACGCCCAGGCTTACTTATCTCCCCTAGGAGCCTAGACACCTGCTGATCAGGATTGCACGGATAAACCAACAACCAACTTATCTTCTTAGTATGGGGACACAATGGGCCTTATTATGAGTCTGGTGGTCCACAGACCGCCGGACTCCAGGGGGCGCGGCGGTGGTGCCCTTCCCACTGCCCAATTATGACCAGGGCGGTCGGGCCGCCCTGGGACCACCGCAACCGCAGGGATCAGAGATCCCTGGCAGTGGCGCAGCGGTCTTGATGCCGCAATATGCTTGGCGGGACTGCTGCCGCGCGCCAAACATATTATGAGTTTCCCCACCGCCACACTTTTCATGGCGGTGCAACGGCCAAAAGATTTTCCCATCCCACCATGTTGACCAATTTTGCAATCTCCAGTGAGGCCAGGGCAAAGTCCTCCAGACAGTCCGAAGTCTCGTCCATTAAGTGTCCATTCAGCAGAGGTTGAGGGCTATTCTCTAGGTAGCATAAAGCTACGTTGTTCAGAATGCACAAGAGTAGTAACGACCCACTGGAATCTATTACACAGTACCTTGCATAATATCTTCGTATCAATATTCAGCATAGAAATGGGTTGGTGTGTTCTATAGCCAAGGCCACTGGAATAATGTGATTTTGCGGCATGTGCCACATAATCCCTCATGTTCTGCATTATCTGCAGATTTTAACAAACAAATGTGTTTCCAGCTCAAACGGATCCGAAGTTATTAGAAACTCAGCAATGTGTGCAGCTACACAGTGGAAGGCCCTTTGCAAAGGTTGACTGGTCATCTTCCTCTTGCTTATTGCTGTGTTTGTGTGATAACTAATACTGAGAAGATTAAACCTTTGCCCAGACAGTGTTAAACAAGGGAAATAATGACAAAATAAAAAAGTAATACTATCACAAAACGTTGCTGCATAATTTGCCTTTTCTTGCCACATAATTAAGTCAACCATGCTGCATAATTTGGTCCCCCCCTGCTGCAAAATTCCATTGGCCCTGTTTATAGTTAACTGAGTCTTTCTTCGATTTAAGGACTGCTTCATTCATTATGGGGGGGTAGCAGACCCCTCCCCGTAGATACCTCTAGCACCATTAGTAGTCTGTCAGTCAACATGTTGCAAAAATCCACTCATCCTGCAGACAATCCCATCCTGAGTGTTTTAACCATATTCATTTACCACACACTCACCTTAAGTTCTTCCCTGTCTGGTGCAGTTTCGAGCCAGGTCCTCTGCTCCTTTGTCAATCAGGGTAAAATGCAGGAGCCCAGGGTGGCCTCCCCTGGGCCCTACGGGGTTATCACAGGTTGTGAACGTAGTGCTTTCAGGTAGACAGTCCTAATCGCTGCCTGTGTGCATCCGGTATCGACCTTGATCCTGACGGATGACGTGTGGGAGGGTCTCTCTTTTCATATGCTCTGATAACAGCCTGCCTGATTTATTGCCATCTTGCTGCAATAACTGTGTAAAAACCATATTATGTTTGCAGGGTCTCACTCACATAATGTCTGTAATTGTTGTTTTACCTCAGGCAGCTGCATTCGTGCGGTGATGGGGACAGGCAGCTGTCTCTCCAGTTATGCACCCTAGGTTTCGCTATGAATGATGTCCTTGCCTACGGTTTTTCTCATGCCATTAATTTTTATAAAGTACAAATCCTCTCATGCGCATCTTCCAACCCTCTTCTGGGCCCTCAGCCCTTTTTGTCTTAACGTAACACATTATTCCCTTTCCCAGTTCTCCCCTCTCAGGACATAACGTAGGAAAACAAGGTCTAGGTGCCACCACCAGTTGCCATACTCATACTGTTATAAATGGTAACTCCTGAGTGATCAGATAGCACTCTCAACCTCTGAAAACTACCTGCGGTTGTATGACGGAACAATGCATGCCTTTACAATGTGGGTAATACAACTAACACGTCGTTACCACACGTTCCTTTAGCACTCAAGCCGTTACAACGACTTGCCTTAGGAAAGCGCTGGACTTTGGAATAGTATCATTTACTATTCCAACTGCAGTCTGTGTAACAGTAGGGAAGGTGCTCAACTTAAAATCCAACACCCGTCCAACAACACGTTCCCTAAAGCAAGTCATTGTAACGACTTGTGTGCTAAAGGAATGCATGGTAACGACACTGTCGTTGTAGTGCCTGCATTGTAAAGGCACTGCGTGGTTGTGACTGCATGTTAAAGGGTGTTTCTCACTACCTGCAGATAGGAAGAAGCAGCCGAAAGGAAGTACCTCTCCCCATCATGCCTGGTCCTCCATAGGTCCACCACACCTATGTCATGCAAAGTCCTTCTAAACGACCCTGGCATAAGCTTATTATGTGCAGAAAATGGTGGATGTCTCTCTAGACGGACATTCAGCCACAACTTCCTGCCCAACCACTAGAATCCCAGCATATAGGCCACATCGCCTTAGACGAGTTTAGGGGGAAAAGTGCCCAATGTAAGTATCTGGGGCATAGACTTTTAGCAATGAATATCTATCCTTAGGGTTCAGGGATGTGTGTATAATCAGCAATGGGACACTTGGTGCTATCAATATCACCATTCTTTTATCACATGTGATGGAGTACATGACAAATAGTAGAAACAACCTCTCTATCATTTTCTTTTTATTTTGATGTTCTCCTTCGGGATCAGATGCATTTTGTAGAAAAGTTCTTTATCATGGTTTGACTGGGGTAAGACTCTGGGGTCGATTCCGATTCGGGCCGGAAATTTCTCCGACCGAGCCGGACCCGGAGAGATTTCCGACCGAATCGGACCCGTGCAGTCCGACCGAACGAGTACGATGCGTCCGTATGTTATCGGACTCGAGTCGGTCGGACTCCCATTGATGTCAATGGGAGCCGGTCGTACAACGCGTACGCGGGCTCCCATTGACTCAATGGGTGCGAGTCGGACAAGGGCGCCCCCTACAGCGGGTACGCGGCGAGCGATTCGCGCCGTACACGCACAGGTAGGGGGACCCATGGGTCCCCCTGTGTGCGACTCGCGTGGCTACGCGTACAGGGGTCCGACACGGACCCCCAAAGTACGGCTCCGACAGCTCTTACGAGCCGGAGTGCGCGGCTCGGTCGGACTGCTCGCGGCGCGCATCGTACTTACCCGGCCGGGAAACGTCTCCATTGCGCGGTGCGAGTCGAGTCCGAGCGAGTCGGTCGGAGCGGTTCGAGCCGGGAGCGAGTCGGTCGGAGCGGTCGGGACGCCCGGACGAGTCGGTCGGCGATTTCGCATCGTACTCGCTCGGCCGGACCCGCGTACGGTTCGGTCGGGAAACAGGGCTCCGAATCGGATCCGGTAAAGCCGAATCCGATTCGGAGCCCTACCGGCCGAGATCGGAATCGGCCCCTCTGTGTGTAATCTTTTGGTTAAATATTTAGACCTCTCCCATCCAGTGTTAAGAAGTGAATTTGTTTCTGCCATATGAGTGCAAGTCCCTTGCTCCCCTGAAGTCCAGCTTAGTTAGTGTTTGTCAACCTTACTACTTGTTCCAGGCTTCTGGTTGTCAACGAGATACTAAAAATAAGAGCACTTATGAAATGCCATTTGGAGTGTCGTTGAACCAGTCCTCTATGGCCTCTAGAAACACACAGTTGGTCATCCTGCAAAATCCCAACTATTGTGGACACTTCTTGACAATTCCCAACTCTCAACCTGTAAATAAACAACAGAACTAATACACAGAGGTTTCCTCTTTTGCGTTTCTTTTGCATTGTTGAATATGTCTACGATTCATGGACACCTTTGTGAAGGAAAACTCAGACCTCGGGTTTTGGTTGAGTCTGAAAGAGTATCTATTATTATAAAAAAAAAGTATGTGAATCACAGAGTCAAAGAACATCAGTGGTGGAGTCAAGTTCCCCGAGGTGAGGTAGAGCACACATTTATACACAAACGCAGAGGCTTCTGGAATCAGTCACATGTTCACGGAAGCACATGCAAATGCATGTATGCAGCACTGGGAAGTAGGGGGAATCCACTGGATCTTGGTTCTGGCAGCTATTTCTGGGCCGAGGGAAATATGCTGAATTGATCTTGGTGTCATTTTCCAACACCTGAACACAATTCTGCAGCGCCTGCACGTTGTCTGCACTCCTTTCAGAGCAGCAACATACAGACAGCAAGGGGGCTTTCTTTTTTTCACTTCCAGCTGGGCTCAAAACAAAGGCCTGTATTAAAGGGTCATAAACTTTTCTTTTGTTCGAGTATCACTGTGCTGGGAGCCATCTGGAGCACAACACCTAGATTCCAAAGCAATGGAAGGAAGCAAAGGCACACAGCTTAGTACTTTACAAGTACTTTAGAGAAACTATTACTTGGTGGCCTGTGTTTACTTTAACACACCATGTAAAAAACGTGCATGAACTGTATGAATTAAGTACTTATGTGTGTATGAGTAAGTACACAAATAATAATTTAAATGGCACCTACTAATTTATTTTTTATTTAATTCTTTTATATCACCACTCATCCCAATGTAGAGTATCGGAGTGCATTACATCACACATAGAGACTCAATATATCGTTCAAGTTTGAAAATAAATGTACAGGAAATGTTCCATAACATAATGAGGATTATAATGTGTAGGAATCACATATCGTCCATACTTGTAGATATTAAATCCCCTCGAAATTGCTGGCCACACAAAGACCTTGGCAGCAGCTGTCTGAACCCTGTAAGATATTTTTAAATGCAGCGTCTTTGTGACCAATTTCATAAACTACAATAGATTTACGGTCATATTTGTCCGTGTTGTCAATTTCTTTGAGCAGACTATTTTAAAATAAATGTGTAAGTTGACTGTCACACTCTGCTTGTCAAGCTCCGTCCCCTATGACTCCACTCCATTCCCTATGTCACACCTTGATCCCCAATTTATGGGTTCCTGGAGTAATTTTTGTTCCACTTCCAGCACTGCATGTGTGAGATGTTAAAGATGGATGCAGAGGGTCTTCAGACAGTACCCACTTATACACAGTTTCTGCTGAACAAGCAAAACCTGCAATCCTCACCTCCGGTGTAAGGCTTGCTTCACATCTTGACTCTGAGACAAGCACTTCCGGTTAACAGAGTTAGCATGAGGAAGAAAATATGACTGTTACAAGCTACAATAGAAAAGCAGGTGCAAAAACAAATGTGTTTAATTTCACACCTTCCAGTTTTGCATAGGCAGTTATAAGTGCATATACGATTCTAGAGCTGGTACAACATATTTCACTGTATACCAAAAGTAAAGCACTCCGACATTTTTCTGATGTGGTCTATGCTATGTTAAACTGGAAATAAATAAAAATAAATAAACGGGTTTAAACTAAACATGGCCCCAGTGCAGGCAGCGCCTCTGCCCACCTCCATCCTGCCAGACACATGGTCAGGGAAGTTTGACGTAGGTTAGTAACTGAGAGTCGCAGTATCCCTAAGTTACCCATAATTCGGCTGTTAGTGAATCAGCGTACATCCACCTAACCCTCCAGGCCCTTCCTTGAAGTTAACAGGCATCCACAACTCACCAAAAAACAGCAGTAATACTACAGGTCCAGAAGCCTGCCAACCCCACGTGTGGACACATTGTATGGGTGCAAGCGTTCCTTACAGGACCTGCCATTTTGGCCCAGTGAGTTGGAGTCACCCCATGCATACGCAATGCATTCAAATGCAAACAGTACTACATTTAAAAAAAAAATCATTTTATTGAACAAACTACATTTAGTTCCTGCTGGCAGGCGCAGTATACCTCAGTGCACAAGGCAAATGTACCATCTTCAAGCCTTTGGTGCAACCAAGGGACTTCCAGCAGCTGTGTCGAGTGCCCTTTGGGACTGGTCTGTCTTACTTCGTATCATGGTTGGAGAAGCGTCTGATTTGGAAGGCAGCGCCTCCCTGCCTTCCATGCTCTCACCAATCCAGGCTACCTAGGTAAGTGAAGAAATGTGAATGATCTTATCTATGACCCTCGGTTTTGCCAGGAAAAAAGCATGTATTTCACACACAAGCCCCAAAGATACCCTTTCAAATTCTCGCAGTTATTCCTTTGTCTCTGCACCAGCTGGGTGTAGTGAAGGAAGTTTTGAAATGAGGTATCCATACATTGAAGAAAAGCGATGGTTACTTATTAAGCTTTAATGCAACAGTACGACCCCTTGTAGGCACAGCTCCAGAAGTTCCCACTAACTGCCAGCAGAATCCCCTTCCATCATCTTGGAATCATGAGGAGGGAACCTTCGATGGTGAGGTTTCATTATGGATGGTAGACAGCCTCTTTAACTACACAATACATCCCCTTTTCCCAAAAGAAAAAACAACTTAAATGATGCAGATAAAACACGAATAAGGATATAACTTTATCAGCTAAGATATCTAGACCAAAACAGGTTGAAAACATGCAAGATAGGAACATCATACAATAATCAACACTGTACAAACGTAATTCTGTTAGCATAACAAAAGTATTGCTTGAAAGAAATCAAGAACATATATAGTCTTCCAGCCTCTTGGGTTTTGACCTTATTCAGCCATGAGCTCGAACACGATCATTTCTGTCTATCTCAGCCTGAGCCCCATATGTATCCTTTCTGGTCCAAATGTTCAGTTCCAATTTGCTGCACCAAAACACCTTTCTCATATTCCACCATTTGCTGTCCGACAAGCATATCATTTGACCTTTCGCCTCCAACACTTCCTTAGGACACGACCATTTCGAACTGCCTTTTTTGAAGGTTCCAACTTTCACTCGTACCCATTCTCCCTTCGTTATTTCGCTACATCTTCTTTTTGTCTTATTGTTGTGTCTTTGTGCATACTGAGCTTGATATTTCTTCACTCTGTCACTTAAAACTCGTTTGTTGACCCCAGGACGCACTGTCCTCCCCAACCAAGCTGAAGCAGCTATTGTACATGCCCCTCTTACTTTTAAAAGGAAAAAGGGGGCGTGGCCTAGCCGTGATCAGGAATGGCCGCAAGTTGAAGGAGCTCCAGAAAACATAGGAACTGACCCCTAAAATCCATCCACAATCCGGACCAGCAGACTTCTCCTAAGGTAGGAGGTAGCCACACAGGCATCAATGACTGAGTTGCTGGGCCCCCCTGCTCGTGTTTCCAACAGACAAGCACAGTACAGCAGATTAAACAGTGGGGGCCTACCTGGTGTGGGATCGCGCAAGTGCGGAGGCGAAGATCGGCCTGCAGAGAGGGGGGCCAGAAACGTAGTACGGCTTTTGCGGCTGAGGGTGAGTGAAGGTCCTGTATGGGACGGCCACTGGGGGGTTCAGGTTTCCCGTCCGCTGCACTCGGCCAAGAAGAAAGTGCAGCGCTGCGGCCCGTTGGGAGGAAGAAGAGAGCAGTGACATCGGGCAGCCGCGATCCCGGCTGGGGTGAGGCGGTCAGTACGGGCCCGGAGAGTAACGGGCATAGCCGGGGTGCTGTGATTCATCAGCGGTGCGGGAGAGGGCCCCTCCCCCCAAACCGAAACCCCGGTCAAAGACGTGCCAGCGAACCGCCAGAGCCTCCACGGTGCCAGATGCGAGGAGGAGGCCGGGAGTGCTCAGTGTCCGCGCTCGAGAGGGCGTCAGGAGGAGGCCCGCAACAGAGACGGGGCCTGGCATAATTCCAGCTTGCAGCGAGAGGAGGGGCCGCTGACAAGCTGAATCCGAGCTGGAGAGGAGGTGAGAGAGGGCAAATAGCGCGGAGTGCTGCAGGGACAGAAGTATTCCCTCCCCCTTGGACAGATACATGGCGGGGCAGTGCTGAGTTCCCCACTGCTTCCGGTTTCCCCCTCACATGACCTGGCGGTTCCCAGGGGCCGCAAGGAGGACGGTGAGGGCTCCCGGAGTTGGAATCTTGGCCTGGCGGGGGAGGGGCAGAAGGAGAGCCCCGACTAATGCACTGCCGTTGTTTTGGAGGAGGAACACCGGGGGCATAGCAGTGCAATAACATATACAGTGTTGTTTATCGGGGGTGCCTTCCCTGCAGATACAAGGAGGGGGGGACACCCTAAGCACGGTGCAGAACAACACAATGGTGAACCCGAAAGTGCCAGGGAGCTGCCAGACCAACAAGATGGATAACTACGCAATCCCCAAACCTCCCCACACTACTGAGGGAGAAGAAGCGGCAGAGCCCTCCCTGGGAGCATTCATGGCAGCCATTGTGGACCTTAAGGGGGTGCTGGAGCCAAAAATCGACTCTGTGACAACGGAGGTCACCCTGATAAGAGCGGACCTACAAAGGTTGACTGGAAAAAGTCACAACAGCCGAGACTCAAATTTTGCAGTTGCAATCCACGTCCAAACGCCTAGAAACGCAAGTACAAACGTTGACTCATCAAGCCAAGATTATTGCGGCCACAATCGAGAATCAAGAGGGACGGGCAAGAAGGAGCAACATTAGGGTGGTGGGCGTCCCGGAGGGGGCTGAGGGGCAGAGCTCAGAACTATTTCTTGAAGAGTTCATAACCAATACGCTGCGACCAAAAAGGCTGTCAAAATTCTTCTCGATTGAGAGGGCACACCGGGCTCCAGTGCCCCCGCCCGTGCCAGGGGCGCCCCCAAGGACGATCATTGCAAAGAATTTCAACTATTGAGATAGAGACGCTATCCTTCAGGCAGCGAGATCGAAAGGCGAAATAAAATTTGGAAAACGCCCACATCCGTTTCTTCCCGGACTTCCCCCTACAAGTACAAAAGCAACGTCGGAGTTTTGAGGGGATAAAACGAGAGCTGAGGGAGAAGGAAATAAAATACATGATGTTATATCCGGCACGACTTTGAATAATGGCGGAGGGCAAGACATGGTACTTCACATCTCCAACAGAGGCAGGGGACTGGCTGGAGGGCTGGCGCACAGCCTCTCGGCGCGGGAACAAAGGACACCAGTCCCTCAAAAAAAACCTGATCCAAGGAAAAAAGACAACGGCTCATTCGGATCGGAGCGAGGCCGAGGGCCACCCCGACAGCAGCCACAGCGGTGATGAGACTCTGAACAGGGTGGAGGGGAGCCGAGAAAGGTGAGACTTCCTATTTGGGAAGTCAGGACAATTGGAGGTGGGGGTGCCCCACGTTCCTCCGAAAAGTTGATGGGACATTAAGGACATGGGGGCAAGAAATTATCCAATATTTACTATAAAAATCGAACTGGAGACCCTGTTCTGCTAATTCAGAAGCAACGTTAAGTATGGGGTCGAAAGGTTTCGTAAAGTTATAAAGTTCTTGGTGCGGCTGAGGCGCACCCCGTAAATAGAGTAACAAGGGTAAGATTTCACTAGGGCGACAGTCTCTCTGCAGGTCGGCAAGTTGGGGTATGAATAGCCGATTTAGTAGGGAAGCAGGGAGGCGGAGGGGGTATTGTTGTTATTTAGGGGAATGTTATGATTGCTGTGTTTCGAATGTTCTTTGGTGTGCTCACACAGGTCAAACCAGACAGGGTAGCTCCCCACGCAAATGGGCACCTCATGACACTAAGAGATAGGCAGGCCTGGGTGGACGGAGTAAGGAAGGAAACATATAATTATGTCAGAAGCACAGGAAGCCCAAACAAAGAGAATTAAAATATGGTCCTGGAATGTCAATGGGTTGAATAATAGTATAAAAAGAACAGTAATGCTGCCATTAATCGAGAGCCACGCCCCAGACGTCATCCTATTGCAAGAAACGCATCTCTGTGGTAATCGATGTATGGCATTGAATCGTTTTGGCTATGCCCTCCTTGCACATTCGGGATACACTACGGGGTATAGGGGGGTGGGAATACTGTGTAAAACCTCACTCCCATACTGAAGCGATAAGACATGGACAGATCCACTGGGCAGATTTGTTGCAGTGAGCGGCTACTGAGAAGGGCGACGGCTCAATTTTTGCTCGGTGTACTCACCGCCAGGGTTACAGACTTCCACCTTAGATTCACTAGGAAACATACTCCTAGAGCTCCCTGAGGGGCGCCTGCTGATGGGCGGGGGGACATGAATGGCATAATCTCAGCTGATTTAGATGTGCTGGGGGTCCCGCCACGGGAAGAAGAGCGGGTAAACTGGGAGACTTCCTGCTGGCATTGGGCCTTACTGACATATGGAGAAGTCAACATCCCCATACTAAACAGTACACACACATGTCGGTAGCCCATGGGAGCCTGTCCAGACTAGACTACTTATTTACACATGACAGTGGCTGGGGCGAAATCGGAAATGCTAAACATGGGGCGCGAGCGAGGTGTGTCAGATCACGCTCCAGCAGAGGTAACCCTGGGAGGTCCAAGAAGAACTCACGTCCTACCCCAAAGGATAGATCCATGGTTTCTCAAAGAGAAGGAATTTGCAACACAGATTAGAGGGCGGGTCCAACGCTTCATCAACGAGAATGTGGGATCGGTGGACTCTGAGATCACATTATGGGAAGCATTTAAGACTGTGGTGAGAGGGCAGTTGCAGGGAAAGATAGGGGCGTCCCGGAAAGAAGCGAAGTTGAAGAGCAGAACCCTTGAGGCTGAGATTCTTCGTCTAGAAAATGGCATTGTGGACGACCCAGGCAATACCCGAGAGCTCCACCACCAGCTAAAATTAACGCAGAAAGAATTGAAAAATATTTTAGAGGATAGTGCGAGAGCACAAGCCCTGGCAGCACAGCATAGGTTATATGAAGTGGGAGATAAAGCAGGCAAACTCCTGGCATGGCTCGATAAGAAACGAGTTAAGAGGAGTTGGGTCCCGGAGATAATAGACAAGGAGGGGCAGTGCTTCCAAACGGGGGATGAAATAACAGAGGCATTCGCTACCTATTACGAGGAAATATATTCCTCTACAATGCAAAGAACGGAGGAGGAATGTAGAGAGTTCCTATGGGATATACGACTACTTCAGCTGGCAGAGGCTTATAGGGAAATGTTGGAGAGCGATCTCACAATAGATGTACTAAATAGTGCAACCCGTGCACTGGAATCGGGAAATAGCCTCCCGGTGGAGCTGTTTAAATGTACACTAAGTAAAATAACAGACCATCTACTAGCCATGTTCATGGAAGAGCGGGAGAAGGGAGCTCTGCCCCGTGACCAAAGGACAGCACTGATAGTAGTCATCCCCAAAGAAGGGAAACCGCCAACAGAATGCGAGTCCTACAGGCCTATCTCTCTACTGAACTATGAGGTGAAAGTGCTGGCCAAGATCCTCTCCATGCGACTCTGCAAGGTGATAACCACACTAATCCACCTAGATCAGTCTGGATTTATGCCGCAAAGGAGTACCAGACTAAACCTAAGGCGTTTGTTTGGGGTACTTCACTTGACAGGGGGGGGGGGAGAGCCAGATCCAGCGGCGCTACTGTCGTTGGACGTCAGAATGGCTTTTGACAGTGTAGAGTGGGGCTTCCTCCTCACGGTTCTGGGGCACCTAAGGTTCGGTCAAAGCTTTATCGGATGGGTAAAACTACTTTATTACAGGCCGCTGGCAAGAGTGCGGGTTAATGACACGGTTTCCAGGGAGTTTCCCCTGGCGAAGGGAACTAGACAGGGTTGCCCCCTCTCACCGTTACTGTTTGCCCTGGCTTTGGAGCCACTGGCGGCATGGACCCGGAAGGACCCTTTGATTTGGGGCATTCCTGTGGGGGGGGAGAGTGGGAGGAGCGCATCTCCCTCTACGCAGATGACGTTTTACTATATGTGCATAGACCAAGGCAGTCTGTGGACAGAATACTTCAAATATTTCGAATCTTTGGAGATTATTCAGGTTACCAGAGCAACTGGGACAAGTCCCTCTTATTCCCATTGGCAGGGGGCGTCCCTATTCTAACATCCCGATGCAACATTCCCATAGAGACTAAGAACTTCAAATATCTGGGCATTAGGGTGACTAGAGCCCTGCAGGTATTCCACCAGCTGAACCTTCTACCACAGTTGGATAGGCTCACAAAGGACGTGAAACAGTGGCAAACACTGCCCCTTACTTTGATGGGCTGTGCAGCCCTATATAAAATGATGACACTACCTAGGCTCCTATATATCCTGCAAAATATGCTGTATGCTATACCCAAAACACTCTTTCAGAGAGTGGAGGCCGAAGTACGCTCCTTGCTCTGGGGCGGAGGTGCCCCATGCATAGCGCTTCGGAAACTACAGAGGGGAGTCTACGAGGGTGGCATAGCACTTCCAGACATTAAAAGTTACTATTGGGCATCACAACTGGTTACTGCCAACGACTGGATGTTCGGGGACCGAATGGATAGGGCGACGATGGGGGAAAAGGTGTGCCTTTCACTACTCTACAATAAGAGGGAGCAAAGAGAGCTGCCCGCCCATACCCGCACAGTATTATCAGTCTGGAGCACAGTTAATAAATACTTAGGCCGGGAAGGGAGGCTGACACAAATGACCCCGCTATGGGATAATGAGGGACTTCGGCAGGGCAACAAACTGAAGGACTTTAGTAGGTGGAAGCTACAGGGCCTGGAGAGACTTGGGGATGTGTGGAGGAATCATGCCTATATTAAATACGAAACACTACAGCAAGAATATGAAATGGGAAGTGGTGAGTGGCTGAAATACCTACAACTTGGCCACGCCCTTAGTGTGCAAGTTGTTGAGTGAGAGGCACTAGCGGAGGCCTCCCTATTAGAAGATCGGTTGCTCACAGACCCGCTTACATCCGGAGCAATATCATTAATATACAAAAAAATAATGAACAACTCTCCTGATACGATGGGTCCACTAAAAACTGGGTGGGAGGGCGACCTGGGCAACCTGGACGAGGAGGAATGGGTGGAGGCATTGCAAGGTCCTAGGGAGGTAGCAGTAAGATCCAGGTTTAGATTGATACAACTAAAAATTTTACACTGGATGTACTATGCCAGAACATTACTGCATCGAATAGGGCACTCGGAGACAAGCCAGTGCCAGAGGGGGTGTGGCCTGGAGGGGACCTTCTACCACATCCTATGGGAGTGCCCGGTCATTCAGACATACTGGCAAGGGATAGGTGGGGTTATGATCAGCATAGTAGGGCAGCCGGTACCTATCGAACCCAAATGGTTCCTGTTGCACATTACGGGAGAGGAAACATGGCCTCAACACATGAAAATGTGGCTCTCCCTTGCAGCGGTAGTGGCGAAATGAAATGTGGCAAGATGCTGGGGGGCAGCGACATCTCCAAAAATTGCAGACTGGAAGTCTGATATGGACTGGTGCAGCTTAGCTGAAAAAACGGTATACAAAAGTAGGGGCTGCCCAAAAGAGTGGGGAAAAATCTGAAGTAGATGGCAAACATATAGAGGAGTATAAATCAATAGGGAGCCCCAACACAACATCATCTATTCTCCTCTCGAAGGCTGAAAGTGCTAGAGTAGGGGGTGCACACTGAAAATAATTGCAATAACCTAGCTATTCGATGTTTTTCTAGATTGGAGGGGGGTAGAGGGTTTGAATGGGGAAGAACACAGTTTGATTATATTGCAAAGATATCTTACATGTCGATGTGTTTACAGCTGTAAGGTCAAAATCTCCGAACTACAATACTCGGTAATTGTATATTGTGTTGCGCATGCTCAGTAGCGGTCCGTGGTAGGAGTGCCGGCCGGGCGGTGACGTGGGGCGGGGGAGGGGCAGGGTGGGGGGTAGTAAACCACGGATTACGGCTGAATACAGGTAAGTAAACATTTAAATAAATAAAACGAATTTCGTTGCGCGCACTGCATCGCATTTGGCGATGCAGCGCTCACAACGAAATTCGTTTTATTTATTTAAATGTTTACTTACCTGTATTCGGCCGTAATCCGTGGTTTACTACCCCCCACCCTGCCCCTCCCCCGCCCCACGTCACCGCCCGGCCGGCACTCCTACCACGGACCGCTACTGCGCATGCTTCAATAAACAGAGTTTAAAAAAAAAACAGGGTCTCACCTGTAACAGAGTATACAGTGGTACAATAACTCCAAAGCATGTTTCGCACTTCATTCTTCCAGTTCAAGTCCCCACTCATAGCTAGCTAAATACACTCTATTGAAGCGTTCTACTAAAAATTTCTCTTGAGGTGACATACTGCAGCCCTATGATGCTTAAGACCCTCTTTCTTGAGAAAAGACATAAACTCTTCCACCACAATCTGTCGACCATTGTCCGTGATGATCCTCCAAGGATATCCTTCTGAACAAATTCTCACAAAAAGTCATAATATTGGAATCTTTTATCTCCCTCAGAATTGCTACCTTTGGCCATTTAGAATAGTAAACCATTATCACAATGGAAAATCGACTGTTCTGCCCCATACACTCGTATGGACCACTAATATCAATAGCCACTTTCTCCCATGCTCTCTGTGGAAATTCTACTGGTACAATAGGTGTCTCTGTGGATGTACGAGACTTATCACTACACATACTGGCCACACAGTTCCTGACAAACCTCTCAATTTCCCTGTCTATGCCAGGCTGCCAAAAATCAAGATGTGCTCTCCTTTTCATGGCTGACATTCTCACTGATGTACTGCTTGGGACATGGTCCAAGCATAACACAGGGGCTCCTTTGAACAGGCCAATTGCCCGACACCACCGCCCCATTCCAGGGAACCCCAAATTCCTCACAGACCACCCTACCCCAGAGAGCCTGGTGGTCTAAGCCTCCACTTCCCACGTAAATCCTGGTGCTTTCCCAATCGCACCGCTGGATCGGGAATCCAAAAGCTGGACAACTTAGGCAAGAAAATGTTTTCTTCCACCAGCCTGGCATTGTGGTCGGTGAACACGACATGCCTTTTGGGCGGCTATTCCCACACTCTGTGGGATACCGTCAAGCAGGTGCTGCCAGCAGTTCTGGAGAAGGCCCGGTCCATGTTCTCCCAGGCTGTTGCCGACGGGAGGGATGCAGCTAAGTTCACCATTAGTTGTGGACTGGACACCACCCACTCACTGGGCAGAACGGTTTTGTCGACAGTGGCCCTGCCGCGCCACGCCTGGATGAGGATTACTGGCTTTTCTGGGGATGTCCAAACCACTTATGGACATACCCTTTGATGGCTCCCATCTGTTCGGAGACAAGGCGGATTCAGCGCTGGGGCGCTTTAAGGCCAGCAGGGCTACAGCCAGGTCCTTGAGCCTCTCCATGACCCGTCACCCTCAATCCGCCTTTCGCTCCCTTTTGTGGCCATGGTAGGAGCTTCCAGCAGTGGCTTTACCCACCCAGCCACCATAGTGTACAAGTTTCCCAGCCTCTGTGTGGCCGAGGACGCAGTACCTACCCTCCCTGTGGGTCGGATAGCCAGCAGATGGGTCAGTCCACCACCCCCTTAGCAGCTGCAGCCAACAAACCTTCCGAATCTGCCCTTTTACCATCATGGGCACCCAGTGGGTGGCAGGATTCGCCATCACCTGCCCCACTGGTAGTCCATAACATCAGACTGGTGGGTTTTGCATTTTGTCCGAAGGGGATACTCCCACCCCTTCAACACTACCTCACCCTCCATGCCACCTACTTATGGCAGGCTGATGAAGGACCACCTATCCCTTCTCTGCAAGGAAGTAATGGCTCCTTTGGGCAAAGGAGCCATAGAGAGAGGGCCGACGCCAGAAGTGGGCTGTGGTTGCTATACCTGCTACTTTCTGGTGCCTAAAAAGGACGCAGGTCTTTGTCCTATCCTCGGCCTGTGCTCTCTCAATTTCTTTCTCAAGAAGAAGTTCAAAATGCTCACTCTTGCTCTCACACAAGCATTTGTATTAGCTGCTCAGCACACTGGAATGATTTTTACTGATTTAAAGTGTGCTTTCTGGATAGCTCACAATTTTGTGACTCTCTGAAAGCAACGGGAATCCCTCTGCTAGAGTGACTATTAAAAATGGTTCTTATGCACGGGTGGTTCCTCTGTAATGGCGGAGGAGCGTCGCCCCGCTGAGTCAGTCAGCTGAAAATAAATGTATAATATAACAATATTATCATTTTTTTTTTTGCTGACTGCCTGAGGCAGGGAGTCTTGGGCGGGGCAGAGAGGAGGGGGTAGTGTGCACTGTAAAGTGCACATGTCGGTTTGGCCGGCCGTCTTAGGCCGGCCAAACAGATATACGCACTTAGGTTTCTCGAACCCAGCTGTGTTGCACAGCCGGGTTGGAGAAACGCCACAGTCACTAAGGCACTGTCTGAGCGGCAAACGAGGTCGCTCAGATCAATCCTGGGGCTGCTCTCATACTATGATAGCAGCATCTGCATTGGGTGGGGAGCCTGTGCTGGTGTCCCAGAGACTGTTGGGACACCATCAGGAGTGAAGAGGAACACCAACGCAGCGACAGCAGGAAAGGTAATTTTTTTTTTTTATATCAACGTTGCGCCCCTCCCCTGGCCACCTCAACTGGAGTTTTGTGGCGGCCGCCGCTGTTCTTATGTTATGGTTTTACTTGACGCTTTTTAACCGCCTTCTAAAGTTATTATTGTTAAATGTACTGCCCACAATCCATCCAAAATGAAATGTCTGGACGGAATGCCTAGGCTGACCAAGCTGTCCAGAAGGCTGCTGTATCTTCCAATTCTGAAGCCACTTTGTATGTATCACATGTGGCTGAACCTCTGAAGTTATCTTTGAAAGAACTTGCTGAGCTACAATAATGTGCATCTTATGCAGAAAAGAGCGTTTGGCTAAAAGAGAACTGCAAAAGGGACCCCGATGTAGTGTTTAGAGATGAGCAAAAAATACCGCTTTCAAGATTGCCCCTTTCAAATCTTGCCTGACTGTATCATGATGTTGCTTACGTACGAGAGTATGACCCATGCCACATTTTTAGGTCTCGCCTAGCGTTGCAGCGCGCATGCGCAACACGCTCTGCGAGGCTTCTTGTAATCGATTTCATTTTAGAAGTGGAGTGTAGGCTCCGCCCCTTCTTTCTATTGGCTTGCATCATCCTCCATGCTAAACGCTGGCTTCACATTGTAAGTGAGGCTTTTTAGTCCCTCCTTGTTACCGCCCTGTCTCCTTTTGGCCCCGCCCACCCGGACTGGATCATTTACCTGCGGCGTTACACAGTGTGTTTTATTTACTGGGTAAGCACTTTTTTTTAACCATTTGTGTATGGTTGCGCGCTGCTTTCAATTTTGCGGCCGCGCTTGTTGTTTTTCTATCCCCCTCGACTCTGTGTCTGGGCGCTCGGCACAGTCAGAGTAGCTCTCTATCCTCCGTCTTCTGACTTCTCCGCGTTCCAGTCCTGAAGGAACAACAACTTCAGCACCTTCAGGACAGGACTCGAACGCATGGCCGGGGGGGGGGGGAGCGTTCTCTCGCGCCGCTTTCAATTTTGCAGCTGCGCTTGTTTTATTGTGGAACACGGAAACTGGAGTTCTAACCCAGAGCCCTCTCACCCCCAGTGACCGAATTATGTGATCCTGAGGAACTCGCTGACAGAGGGCGCCATCCTTCCCTTCCATAGAAATGGAAGCGCTTAGAAACGTCCTATGTGGCCAGTATTAATTGCCATTTGAAATGCTGGATGTTTACGTGTGTAACTTAGGCCTAGCTGCATAGAGCTGCATTAATCTCCCACTGCACGCAAAGGGTTGCTTCCCAAATAAATCTCGGCCACAATGATGTTTGATGGGGGAGTTTGCAAGCAGCAGATGTTTTATCAGCCAGCAGCAGCAGGCGCGCTCGCCGCGAGAGGAGAGGGGAGGCCCTGGCGCTTCCTGTGATGAGGCCGTCTGAGGCAGGCTAGCCTGCTGGGAGGTTATTTCCAGTCTGAGTGTGCGCGCTGCCTGCTGCACGGCGCATCCCGGTCTTCCTGACACCCATGCCTCCCTCTCTCTCTCTCTCTTCCTGGGGTCCGCGCTCGCAGGATGGCAGGGCTCTAGCGGGTGAGCACAGCCGCGAGGACATGGAGGCGGCGGCCGCCGCATTGCATTGTGTGTTGTGTGCATCCGGGGAAAGTGCAGCGAAAAGCGCTTGATGTTGGACACCGTGCAATACCATGTTGCGGTATCAACCAGTGTGTTAAGGCGAGTTGCGTGGGTACCAGTGCAGTCATTTCAGAGTCTGTCTTTAAAACCACATACAGCTATGAGTGATCAAACGTTCTATTTATATAGCTGTCAGTCTTTTCTGTGATCCCGTGGCAGGCTGGCAGGGCAGCAGATGCTCTGGGAACAGGGGCGCGTGCACCCAACTGGTCCAAAACAGACAGACCCCTGTTGTCACAAGCGTGCGCACATGTGCCTTGAGCTGGCCCACAACATTGTTCATCGCTTCTATGCCAGTGCCTACTAGAGTTAAACATGCCTGCCAAGCTTCGCCAGACGCATGTGTTATGGGTTAAAGTGAGATGGTCTTATGCACGCTTCTGAAAACCATTCACACGAAATGATTGGCATGGGCGCAAATAAAAATACATTCAAAATAAATGGTTTTAAGGTCCTGCCAGACTGCAAAGCGTGTGGCATTATGGTATCGACATGAGGCCACTGATGGGGCAGTTAGTGTGTAGCTGTGTGCCTCTGTATCACTTGCCCATTTATTAAACTAATACTACTTTTCATTTAATGCCTGCGTTGCTGCAGCACGACACTTAGCTACAGGGAAAGATCTAAATGGGACCAGCCAGTGCACTCGTGTTGTCTTGGGACAGTAGAGGAACACATACTCCATACTTTTGAAACAAAGTACACAGAGCGAAATAAAATAGCCAAAAAAGGGAAGGGAGGCACATGTAAACACTTATACATACACTAGTACGTACTCATCATGCACATTCACGTCTGCGGGCGCCCCACCCCCAGAAGGACCAAACATACGGCTGATCTACACAAATCATCTTCCTTAACATTTGCTTATGCGGATCCCGAGACAATATCACTTGATGGTTTTTGGCCACTTGGAAGTGGTGCTCCCAGTTCAATAAAGCGAAACTGAAACACGGCAGTAGTATGACGGCCACCATTATGCAGCCAGAAGAGAACAGGAATGTTATTTTATTCCTTTTAATTTTCCGCACTGGTGGATCGTATCAAAGTAAAACACACATTTGAGGAAAGGCATCGGGTAAAATAAAACACAGTTGTTGTTCAGCGTGGATGGCTTTATTGTGATTAAAAATGCTTGGCTATGCTCCCTATTTTCGCAGTGAAAGATGTAAAAGTTTGGGAGCAATGTTCGTTTATTATTTATTTATTTTTTTACTTTACCTTTGGTCTATGTTTCTTTAATTCTCAATTGGGTTATTCCAGTCCCGGCTCCTGGAGGGAGTTCCGCCGGGCGGTGACGTGCGGCGGGGGAGGGGCAGGGTGGGGGGTAGTAAAAACCGGAATCCGGCCGAATCCAGGTAAGTTAGCAAATAAATAAATAAAACGAATTCCGTAGCGCGCGCTGCATCGCAAAATGCAATGCAGCGCGCGCTACGAAATTCGTTTTATTTATTTATTTGCTAACTTACCTGGGTTCAGCCGGATTCCGGTTTTTACTACCCCCTACCCTGCCCCTCCCCCGCCGCACGTCACCACACGACGGAACTCCCTCCAGGAGCCGCGACTGGGTTATTCTTATGGTGGGATTCAGCATGGGGTTTATTGTTTACATGGGGTTAAAGTATATATAATTCAGCACCAACATTCTGGGCTCTGTTCCTTTCCATTGCTTTGGTGCCTTCTTTCCCCCCGCCCGCCCTACCTCCCTCCCGTTGTCCTTGCCTTTCACTCCCCCCACATATACATTAATATTTACAATGCCAATAGCTCTAACTCAAACCATTGCGAGACCTATTGCATTTTCACTGTTTGTTTTCAAAGCCACAACAAAGTGCGTTGTTTTGGGAAGAAAAAAACAATGTTGTTGACGGTCTGGATGCATGCGGGACATGGCTGGATGTTTCCTGCCTGTGGCCGCTTTGGCTAGCCTGGGAAGTGTGTCAGAAACTCCGGACTAACAAAGAGGTGGGGGCTTCTGTTGGGATGCCATGGAGCTGACCGTTCTACGGCGGCCGGCGCGTTCTCTGTGAAGTACGGCCTACGCGCCACTGCCTGGAGCACAGCGCTTCCTCGTCAGCTACAGAGTACGCAATTACGTAAGGTCAGCCCCGGCCGTGACTCTTTCACAGCGTTGACAGTGACCCGTAAGGCCCAAAGTATTTAATATGCAGTTGTTGTCTTCACTGCCACCAGGCGGGTCCGTCTGGCATCTTGAACCCCACCGGTGCCCATGGATATGTCAGCAGGAACCTTCAGCTTGAATTCATGGTTTCTATAAATAATTCTTGTGGTGTTTTCTACCGAATACGGTATTCTTTGGCCAGGGGCGAATGATAAAAGGGATGCGAAACCTTGCCAAATCCGCTGCATATTAATGCCTGTGAAATTAATTTGTTTGGATTCTAAAATATGTTTAGATGCTGTACTCATATAATTGTGCACGGAGTTGTTTTAATGTGTGTAGTACTTTGTGTCGATGTCAGCAGCTCACAGAGCCCACATTTACCCCACATATAAGTAGATTAAGCAGCTGAGTACTCACGAGTGTACTTTTATTAGCAGCTCACAGGGCACAATAAATACTTTAGCTTATGGTACGCTGACAGAGATGTGTCTAGCGCTGTATCAGCCTCAGTAGGACATCGCAGCGCTCATGATGCCGGCCGCATACTCCCCCCACTTGTAAAGGCGATAATACAATAATAAATTGATACTTCCAATCCACTCAGTATTTTTAGAAGTATAACGGCGAGCATCAATTAGGTCTTTTGTTGAGTTCATTAGGCGGGTTTTTGTGACAAATGAATGTGTGCAAATAAAAACAAAATACTTAACTGGTGAAAGTAGGTATCGCGTTTCAGTTTTTTGCGGACTTTATTGAAACGTTTCTTATGACACCAATGATAGGTCTGGTTATGGTTAATGATCATTCAAACGATAATCTTTTGAAACGAACAAACCTGTTAATTGAAACAAATGCAATAACTTGGCCCTCGGCACTGACATGCTGATGCACTTTTCATGTCCTTACGACTTTAATAATGCCCAGCTCCTCTTCACCGGACCTGCAATGAATGTACAGGTAGCGGGTGTGCCCCTCGCGCCCCCGCCCCGTCACACCCTGGGCTCCCTCTGCTCGTAGGGCCTCCTAATAACCAACGCTCGCAAAACTCTAGAAACGCTTCCCCTACAGTCTGTGCAACTCGACTAACTCGATACATACCTTGGTTCGCTTTAGATCAGAGGTGATTTTTCGTTTCTGTTGCAGAGATTTATGCGGAATATGCGGCTTCATTGTGACTGCCCTGCTGAAGAAACGTGTCAAGGAGTGCATGTAAGCTGGATAACCTGTGTAAACACAATAACATGCGGGCGGGTTTATAACTGATCTGTGTAAATGAATATTAGATCAGAGACAGACACCCTCTGCCGGTACCTGTGAAGGTATACGGTGCTGTGCACGCACCCTGTGACGCACAGACGCAGACACCTCCAATAAGACACCTCCTATATACTAGAACTGATTACCATCTCGAACAAACATATTTATATTACAAAAATACATACATAATATACGGTTTAATTATTTGCATTGTAAAATAAACATACTTATTCTACTTTCTGAAACAGAAAGCAATATATATATATATGTGTGTGTGTGTGTGAGTGTGTAGGGCATACGTGTGTGCTCACAAGAGTGTCGTGCCTTTTCTTACAAAATATATTCAATATGTAAGTCAAATTATAATGCGAACTGGCTAAATTAAGCTTATTCATATTTCTGGTGCTTTACAGATTTCCATGTACAAACTCATCTGTTGATAAATAACCGAAACTCTTTCCTCTACGGGATACAGACTCGCCATTTTTCGTCATCTTCCTGCATTTCATATTAATGTATAAATAACGCCTCTTTTTCTTCTTTCGGTGGTGCCGTTTTGTGAGCGCCCGTGGTCCTGTTTTCAGAACTCGCCGTTGTCCGGAGGCCCGGCCACTGCCCCACACAGGCCACCGCGGGGGGCGAGAGCCGCAAACAACACGGAGCTGAAAGAAACAGAAACACGAAAGGCGTCGACAAAGAAACGGGCCCGTACTGGCGAGCTGAAGGAACCAAAGAATGAATTAAATACGAACAGCAGCTGGGTTAAAAATAAATGGCATGTACGCATGTAGAATAATGGGGGACGTATGAAAGCATCAGAACATGGAGGAAAGAGAGGAACGGAAACTGATCTCTACAAACAAAACGTCAGACAAATATCGGATTAACGTGAACTCTCCGCTAATGTCTTAATGTCAGAGAGTGGCCGAGAACACTTCACTAAATTACACGAAGACGCTATGTTATTAGTGGAATACTCACTCGCCTCCAGCAATCCTACTGAAACAAGCTCTGTGCAGGACATAGCTATCAACGATGCAGCAGGCGCAGTGGCACCGGGGCCGCGGGCTGAGCGAGGCCAAACGGACTCTCACTACGGCTGTATTTTATCGAACCAGGACTGGATGTAGCGTAGGGTGAGCATTGCTGCTTGCTTTCGAGCTCTTGGGTGAATTGGACCTTACTAAGAGGAGTTTTCCCAACAACGTAAGCGCATGTTTACTTCAATATTTGGGCAAAAACAAACAATGCGGGCAGATTGTGGTTTTGCCCTATAATAACCATCAAGATATTTAAACAAATCCATTAACTATTAATGTTCCAATTAACCAACCGAAACGTGACGACGACTTGTTAAATGCAGGCTGTTATCGTCTGGTGATATGTTATTAGTTTTATTAATGATTTTGGCACCTTAATGATGTGCACATACATATTAGAACAGTTTGGCGACGATTTTAAACCTCTGTGTTGTTGATAAAGCTCAAGTAAGCTTATCAGTATCAATACAGACGCTTTAAAGTTAACAGTAACTTTTACATTCGTCATTTATTTATTGTGACTTAATTTTGTTTATTTTACCGTATGCCCAGTGTATTAAATAACAATGATAACGTGTTAATAAAACCATACAAAATAATATTATAAACTACTTTTAACTAGAATAAATTACATTGTTTTGTAAGACTCGTTTAGGGCAGCGGTGCTATTTCGAAAGTACCAGGGTGGCATGTCCGAGAAAGGGCTTCAGCGCGACTCTGGGCGTCTAATGGGGCAGCACGGGTCACACTTCTATCACGTCCGCTGGCTTAACAATCTATACATATTTAATATTAACAGCAGCGGCATTAGTGCGCTGTGCAGGTCCACCGGCCGTTAGGAATGCTAAAATAAAGGCATCGATTTGTCCTTCAAAATATACATTTTACTAAAACGTGAACGTATTTGATTTTGAGAGAACGCGAACTTATTTTATTTTGAGAGAACGCGCTTTCCTTTGCGCCTTCGCCTACAAGCATTTCACATTCTGCTGGCGTCTTTTTATACAGAATTCTGTGTACCCGTTTACCCTAACCGCTACAACTTTTATTAAAATGTAACCTCGAGCGAATCTGCAACTTGTCTATATGTAACTCTAACCACTAGTATCTGTAGACTTTTGTACTTACTACCATTCTTGTGTGAATTCAGTTTTTCTGACTGTATCTTTTATGTAACTCTTGTAGTCTGAAGTTCTTATGTAATGTAATAGTCATTTTGTAAAGCGCTCTGACACCTTCGGGTAAAGTTCGAGCTATATAAAACCGCATTAAATAAATAACTACAGACCACATCTCTCACTCTCCCCCCTCCCCCCTACCCACACACACACAGCTTGTAGGGTGCCCCAGGTTGGTTTTAAACCCACAAGAGAGAATGTTGACGTAGTGGCGTGCCCTGGTTCAATACTTAAAAGCCAATTGAACAGTCTCTGGGGAGACTTCGAGATCAGTGAGGCGTGCAAAAAAAAAAAAATATACAAATGAAAGATCGAAAACTGGCTACGAGTGAAGTAAAAGACACGCCACGCCCATGGTACGTCAGCGTGAAACAAAGAGCAGTTTGGGTGTCGTGACGTGACAATCCGATCGGATGTGCGTACCCGCGTTACTGGTAAAACAAGAAAGGATCTCGCTGTATTGAAAGAGGCGCCTAAATTAGAGTACTGCTATTGAGACAATGGGGCAGATTTACAAGCCCCTTGCGCCACTTTTGCGTCACTTTTCCCATGTTAAAAGTGACGCAAAAGTGGCGCAAGGGGCTTGTAAATCTGCCCCAATATTTTTAATTTTTCAGCCAATTAAAAAAGTTGTGCGGAATGTGCGGCACCGCAGTGCGAGTCAACCCGTTGGCACACCTACGATATATTCCGGGAATGGGCGAAACTAATGATAGGGACAAAAAGGGGCGGGAACAGTACTGTTACTTTCACAGCAATGGACAATTTTTCACAGTGACGGACAACTATCAGTATGCACCAGGGGCTGAGATGTGGGTGCTACTAACAGGTGTGTCTTTGGAGGAGATGTGGGTGCTGACGGAGTGTCTTTGGAGGAGTGGACATGCCATACTAGCCGGCCACCGGCCAGTAGGAATCCTTACTAACACAGACCACCCAAACCCCACCGAGACTCCCTCAGCACGGCGCCGAGCTTTTCTATTTGGGTTTGGTGACGTGGTCATGGCAGTTCTTCATAAAACCTGCAGCCTCTGTCTGCGCCCCCACCTAAAAAATAACCACTGATATGTGTTTGAAAACCCTGAGGCAGAGGGGCCCATCCCCTACACAAAGGGCGAGGTCCCCTACACAAAGGGCCCTTCGGCTGCCGCTCATTAGGTTACCTGCCCCGGGCGCCAACCTCCCCCCCCCCCCCTCGGATCTCTCTTTACTGGGGCTAGGCAACAGAGGCATCGCCCAGCCCTCTATAGTCACTGCATGGAAAACTCAAACACATACCTGACAGGAGACTCTGGGGGTCCGTCCACGCCTCGACGACACCCAGCGTGTGTGGGGGGCCTGGGAGCGGGCGGGGCCGTGGTCTTGGATTTCCTCGTTCGGCCTTCTCTACTTTCTGGAGATGGGGCCACATTCATCCCCTTCTGAGTCCGGAAATGTAACCGCAGTCCATGTGCTGTAGACTTCGGTTCACGCTGCATTCGCCAACGCACACAATGGAAATAACCCTGAATGTATCTTCACTGAGGAAATCTAAGTGAATGTGGCATTCTGGTTTTGCCTGCTCATAGGACATTAACATATGTTTGCGGAAAACTGAGGATTTCCTTAAAACCACAGCTGCAGAGAAGTTAGTGGGACTAAACAAAATCAAAACCCCCTAGGAAACTGGCAAGATATAGGTAGCCGAGAACACCACATTTCACGCCCATATTTAAACCACAACTCACACACACTTCATGACTTCACACATGATGTGACTGATGACATCATAGGTGTCTTTATATACAGCCTTTACATTGACTTCTGCGCAGTTACTGGCAATGGTGAGTTATGACGTCACTTTACTCCTCATGGTGGTTTTACAAACACCAAATGATGGACATTTGCCTCCAGCTCTTTTTCTTTATTTTTTTTGGTCCAATGGCCACTGAATGTGATATAGACTGGAAACAGGGTATTCACAATCACTGTACCAGAGCCCCCTCGCTACCAGGCAATCGCTGGTGTCTGACAAGCATTGGCAAAGACAATAGGTCTCACTCTTGAGACCTGTTGGCTCTGCGAAGCATGGCTGCTGGCTTGGTGTGTTATCTGGCCGGTCTTGAGTGGAATCTGGAACACAGAATGTGGTGACCAAATTCCACACAAGGACGGTTGGCCCAGGCTTCATGAGAGGAGTCACATCTTTATCTTATCCGAATAAATTTACCTTGAAGCATCAACTTGGATACTGTGATTATTATGAAGCGATCCTAACACTGGCGACGAGCAGTGAGCGAACTGTGAAGCCTGGAGCCCTGCGATGTGCAGATCACAGGTCCGGTGAGCTTCGCAGTCCTGGATGTCATCTTTATATCTGGAACGACGAAATCTGCTCCGGAAACTGTCTGCAGAGGTGAAAATCCTAGCACTGATGGTGATTGTGGTGAGATTCACTTTAATTTTGAGTGTTTTGCCAAGTTAGACGCGGCGACTCCACGCACCGCGGCGCGAACCATAGAGCGAGCCCAGTCTCGGGCCAGGAGGTCTTACACGCATGCGTGAAGGAATTCTCGACCGCAAAGTCTAGAAAGCTGCTGCTGCGCACTGTGCCCTTCTTCCCTCGCTGGCGATGCAGTCATCCACGTCTCAGTGATCTGCTGCACACCGTTTCCTTTGGGAACCTGTTGTGCTTACGTTGCGGTCATCAACATCTCGGTGATCCGCACAACATTTCTATTTGGAGCCTGTCGTTCTCTGGGCATTTAAATAAAGATTAAAGGGGGAAAAAAACGGTGATTTGCACACCTTATTTAGTGCAAGCCGGTCTCTTCCATTGACGCTGTGGTCACCAACATCCCGGTGATTCGCACACCACTTCCACGGTGAACCCTATTAATTTTGTGGAATTTGGTTGAATAAAGTAGTAGAAAAAAACAGGAGAAATAACGAACACGGTGCAAGCTACAAGCACTTCACTGCCGCATTATTGTGAATTACATAAGGGCTATCTCGGTGATTCACACACCTTCTTGTGTATATTATATAATATTTTTAACACAAGTAATACAAATTCTACAGTACCAGGACCATGGATGGAATATGTGCACCATCACCATTTTTAGCCACACCAGGTGAACCTGCGTTGGAGTGGAGGCAATGGAAAGAGCGATTGGAAGCATACATAGAAGCAATTGGTGGAGATGACTATACTGACAAATGGAAATTAGCCATATTAACACATTGTTTAGGCGCAGAAGGCAGACGTATTTTGAGTCACTTACCTTCAGTGGTAACCGGACAAGCGGACGATGAAGCTGATACAGATGTATATGACATGGCAATTAAACAACTGGATAAGTTATATGTCAAAAAAAGTAAATGAGGTGGTTGCACGCCACAAGTTTCTAAGCAGAGGGCAATTACCAAATGAGTCAATAGATGTATTTGTAAATGATTTAAGTATTTTAGCTGCTAAATGTAATTATGCTTCTTTTCATGACCAAATGGTTCGTGATCCGATGGTGCATAATGTGGCAGATGCAAAGTTGCAAGAGAAATTGTTATCAGCAGATGAGTTGACCTTAACTAAAGCTATTGACATCGCACATCGGTTTGAAGAAATAAAACTAGGTATGAAAGAGTTATCAGAAAAACATGCAGCGGAGATTCATTTGGTTAAAAAAGTCAGTAGTGATGAAAATTTGAGTAGTAAATTTAAAGATAAAATATCTTCATACCAAAATGTCAAAACAAAGAATATGTGTGCTTTAAATGTGGTATACCTGGCCATTTGGCCAATGACAAAAAATGTCCTGTCATTGGACAGGTATGTAGATACTGTAAAGTTAAAGGACATTATGCAAGAATGTGTAAGAACAGGAACAGATTTGGAGACAAGGGCATGGATGTAAAAAAAAACAAAGAACGAATTACATAAAGGAGATTGGATGTGACACAAGTGGTGATACAGAAGAAGAATTTGTATTAAGTGTCTATGAGATCAATGGGGATGTCAAGGATGCCCCATTCTGTATGATTAAGATAGGGGATAGGGAGATAAAGGTCATGGCAGATTCAGGCGCAAGACATACCTTGATTGGGGATGAGTGGTTAAAGGAGTTCCTGGGAGTAAAGTTGTTACCTCCGGACATCAAGTTAGTGGGGTATGGAAAAAAAGCCCATTGAAGTATTGGGATACTTCACATCCAATTTGAGTTTTAATGGTAAGACCATCAGTGCAAAGGTGTATGTGGCCAAAGAGGGGCCCTGTCTTTTGGGTTGGCCTCAGCAAAGGGATCTAATGATTAGCCTTGAACCCAATCATCCAGATCAGGTACTAGGTTACTCTGATCTAGTCTTACAGGTTGGAAACAATGTAGTGACTGAGTGGGAGACGGTGTTTCCTAAGGTTTTATTCTTCACAGTTGGGATTACTGAAATATTTTGTATATAAGATTTAAAAAAATAATGCAAATCACAAAGTTAGGAACATTCCTTTGGCTTTGAGAGATGCGGTGATGAAAGAATTGTAGAGATTGTGCGGACAAGATGTGACAGAGGAGATTGAATCGTCTGAATGGTTGTCACCCGTGGTTGTAGTGCACAAACCTAATGGAAATGTCAGATTATGCGTCGACTTAAGAGATCTGAATGACAGCGTGTGGGTGGATCGGCATCCCCTACCTAATATTGTTGATATGTTTGCTAGGTTGATGGGGGCTACAGTATTTTCAACATTAGATTTATCAAATGCATATCATCAAATAGCATTGCATGATGATAGTAAACAATATACTTCATTTATTACTTCGGAGGGTGCCTTCAGATATAAAAGGATGCCATTTGGGCTAATTTAAAAGCATCTTGTGATTCTGTTATTGTGTCTGATGCCAGCAATATTGGTATTTGGGCGGTCCTAATGCAAAACCAGAATGGATGGTTGGTCACCATTGCTTTTGCATCTAGACCATTAAGAGATGCTGAGGACAAATACTGAACTCTAGAAAAGCAAACGCTAGCATGTTGGTGGGGTATTGAGTATTTTCGGAAATATGTTTATGGAACGGTTTTCAGGGTGAGAACAGATCATCGTCCGCTAATGGATTTATTTACAACAAAAGGTTGTGGCAAAGCAACACCCAGGATTGCCAGGTGGCAATATAAATTACAAGATTTTCACTTTAAAGTTGAGTACATTCCGGGTGTAAAAAATATTTTAGCAGACTGCTTAGCAAGATTGCCTGTGAACGATGAGAGTGTTGAGATTGAAGACAATGACTTAGAAAAAGTGGTGTCTATTTGTGAAGTATCCAAGGGATGCATTAAGGAGGATCAATGGAGGATAGCATGTGATAGAGACGAAAATCTGAAAAAGGTCTTGGGGTATGTCAAGTCGTCTTGGCAAAGGAAAAATGAGTTAGCCAAAGGTCTTTTGCCTATCTTTTGTGGCACAATAATTGTCTATACAAGATGACATTTTAATGTGAGGACAGCAATTGGTTGTGCCAGAGAGTCTTAGCCAAACGATTTTCGACATGGCTCATGAGGGTCATCCGGGTATGAGTAGTACGAAGAGAAGGATTAGGAGTGAATTTTGGTGGCTTGCTATGGATAGATGTATTGAAAGGAAGGTCAGATTCTGTGTTAAGTGCAGCATCAGTGATAAATCTCAGAAGACAGTGCTGTACAAACAATTACCAGTTTCGAGGCCATCTCGGGTTTGGGAGAGAGTATCGTAAGACATAGCAGGACCCATGTGTATCGGTAGTAACCCCATGTATGCTATAGTTTTGATTGATCAGTTATCCCAATGGCCCGAAGTGAAGTTGGTACCGCAGGTTACCTCAAGAGTAGTGATTCAATTCTTGAATGAAATATTTGAGAGGGAAGGTTTTCCGGAATCGCTGCTTACTGATAATGGTGTGCAGCTGACATCCAATGAGATGAAGGAGTTTCTTGAAAGTCATGGGATTGTTCATAGGCGCATCTCAGTCTATCCAGAGCAATGGAATTGTGGAGATGTAGATTAGAGTGTTAAAAGAAGGTATACAACTGGCCATTAGCAATGGTGAAAATTGCCAACAAGCCATAAAGAACTTATTATAGAGCTACAGAAACACCCCTAGGATATTTCTCCATTTGAAAAAGTGAGAGGAAGGAAAGGTGTGTGTAATTTGAATCAGAGGTGGATACAAGTAAAGCGGATATGATCCAGTGGAGGGACAAACACAAAATGGGCAAGGCAAGCCATCAAATAAGAAGCAAGCAAATGAGTGACAATAAAGCCAACCAATGGCAAGCAGTGGGAGGGCTTTAAGGCCTCCGTAATTTCTTGGTAAACTGACAATAGGTCTTTTGCAACCAGACAGCTTCCCTTTCTGATAGGCTCAACCTAGAGTAATGTATAAATTGCCCTCAAAGATCAATAACATTGGGAGGCACCAGCAGAGCAATGGCTTTATTATTGGTGGGGGTGTTGTGACAGGCCGTACCTCAATCCAGTTGACTAATGCTGTACACTTTTAAGAACAAAGTTGATTTGAGATGCAGGGTGAGGTTTTTCAATAGTTCAGTGGGTTTGCAGAGTTACTATTAACCACCAAGCCATATTTTGTGTATTGTTTTATCATGTTTGTTTTCCAATGCTTAAAACACAATAAAAGATTTATAGGAGAAAGGAACATTGACATTAATAATGATGTCACCATGGATGCAGTAGCATTTCTTTTTTTTAGCTATTTGCTAGTATTTAAGACCCTTGTATTGTTTAGTCCTGTAATCTATTGGTATCATTATTGTGCATCTGGGGTGTGTTATGGTTGGCATTGCAGGGGTGTGATAACTGGCTAGTTTCACAAGTTTCCAGTTTTGTTTCATAGCTATAACTTGACTTTAACTGTGGTTTGTTGTAAGAGGACTTCTGCGTTTTTGAGAATACATTAATGTCTTATGAGCACGGGTAACCATGACCTACCATTGCCATTTTTCAGAATATTGTTTGGATGATATACCTCAAACCCCTTTGTTGTGTCAAACCCACGCTGAGCACACACTTTTCCCCTGCAGCGAGGGTAAGCCTCATGTCCTGACCTGCTGCCAGTCCCTGTCTAACGTCCCATGCTCCTATCTCTGCCTGTACGTGGCCTTCCTCTATGCTGCATAAAAACCTCCTGTGAACTCAACTCCCACTGCACTGTGCAATGGGGATGCATGCGTTTGGCCAATCGTGGCAGGCTGCAGGAGGCATGTCAGTTCTGTGCCGCTGAACCAGTTTTGTACATCTTTTTCGGTCTATAGCATACGTTAGCCTGCACCAGTGACGTAACAAAGGCTCCCACAGCCCCCACAGTGTGAAGGGGGGGTGAGGTTGAGCCCCAGGGGGCTCCCCCAGCACAGTACCCTGGCCTGAGAGCTCCTGAGTAAGTCCGGAGGGGGGACCCTCCATTTACTGCCTTTGGCCATGCACTGTGGGATCTGGGCACAGGATCTGTCCTTGGGCCAGACCCCGCTCTTAATCTTCTGCACACCCACCTCTGTCTGCATATGGCCTTTGACCAGTTCCTATGCCCAGCCCCCTGCAAGCCCAACTCCAGCTAAGCCTGTCATTTGTCAGTGCACAGTGGAGGATCACTGCAGGACCTGGCCGGTCTCTTTCCCTGCACCCAAACTTCAGCACAGTCTGCTTTTCTGCAGGTGACTATCAACCAGCTGCAGGGAGATTGACTGCAGACCACCTGTCCAACCTCCTGTGACCCAAACACCTGCTGCGCTGCGCAACATACATGCTTGTGTTCAGCAATGTTTATAGACTCTAGGTGCAGGCCATGCACTAGCTCTGTGCAACACTGGACCAGGTGAGGAGGCCTTTGGCAGTGCCCCGCAGGCTCTGAGCGCTGGTCCTGGCCAGGGCAAACCCCTGTGAGACTGAACTAACCGTGCACAGCCTTTGGCCACTTGCTATGGACTCTAGACTCACAGTATGCCCTGTGGCTAGACCCTGAACAAGCCCAGGAGCCACATGCTCATTGTGCATGTTCTTTGGTACGCACACTTGGACGATGAATCTTTTTGACGTTTTAACTTTTTTCAAGTTTTTAAAGAAAGGATAATTAATTTTTTTTTTTTAAATGGTGGATTGTCCCACAAATTGGAAAATCACTGGACTGGATTGTCCCTAAAATTGACAGACCACCGTACCCAATATTGGATCCCTGAATCCTGCAAGGAAAAACGTTTGTTTTTGTTTTGCTTTTGGGGGTAATAACTGTCTACCTGGAACCACCTGACAGCCCCCAGACCCCACAACTAGGCTTGACTTGGCAACACTCTTTGCTCTCCTGTGATTCGCCCAAGCCGCGCTCTCCTTTCCTCTGCCTCTGGGGCTATACTTTGCTTTCCTGCTTTCCTGGCTCTCCGGTCCGCCGCGGTTTTACCGTTTGTGCGGAGAGAGTCTTTCTTTTGTTTCCAGTGCTACTCCGAGCCGGACGCCTGTCGGAGGTCGGCGGTCCAGCTCAATCTGCACTTCCGGGTCTGGGGGTATTTTAATTCATGTCACAGCGAGCGCGCAACGGACACACACAAGGCAAGAGGTGCGCCCGCTTTATGCTATTTTTATCAGCCACTGAACCGTTTAGAGTTTTAGTATTTTAGATTTTTAAAACGGTTCTAACCTGATTGACAACTCCGCATAGTTGCTTTGTATTTTGAGCACTTTACTCACGTTTTCTGTGGGTCTCTTCTGAGCGCCTTCTCTTTTGACTTGGCAACACTCTTTGCTCTCCTGTGATTCGCCCAAGCCACGCTCTCCTTTCCCCTGCCTCTGGGGCCATACTTTGCTCTCCTGTCCGCCGCGGTTTTACCATTTGTGCGGAGAGAGTCTTTCTTTTGTTTCCAGTGCTACTCCGAGCCGGACGCCTGTCGGAGGTCGGCGGTCCAGCTCGATCTGCACTTCCGGGTCTGGGGGTATTTTAATTCATGTCACAGCGAGCGTGCAGCGGACGCGCGCAGTGGGTGCGCCGCTGGCGCGCCAAAGGCAAGCCCGTCTGCGCCCATCCGCGCCTGGCTGGCACCAGGGGCCAGGCACGCTGCCCTTCTTCACCCAGGAAATACGAATGCACAGGTCATAACATATTCTAAATCAGAACTACTTGCGTTGCACCCTAAATTTCAGCGCTAATGGTGCAAGAAGAAGTGGGATTTTAATAAGGGGGATGCTGCACTCTGTCAAGATTGTAAATTAAGACCCATTAACAGTAGGGTCTCCCATCTTGTTTGTCCCAAAGCACCTCAGGGAGTGGAGGATAAGGTGGAGACTAAGACAACATTCGAGAGTATGACAAAATCACTTCGAGGAGCACTGCTTAACGCTCGCTCTATGATTAAGCATAAAACTGAAGTTGCCTTGACTATCCAATCACTCAATTTAGACTGTCTCTTCATCACCGAGACATGGGCCGGGGTCTGTTCAGGCCCGACCTGGTCGATGCGGTACCCCCGGGCTACACTATAATCATACTGGACCGTGTGGATAGAAGAGGAGGCGGCCTAGCCTTAGTGGCTAGGGACTCCCTTAGATGCACACTTAGCGCTTTGGAAGTGGCTCCAAGCTCATTACTGGAAGCTGCCTCTTTCAAGGTCAAACTATCCGAGAAATTCAGCTTTTCAGGCCTTCTAGTTTATCATCCCCCGGGCCTGAGAGCTAAGTTTATGGAGACCTGGTGCAAAACCTTTGAACCATTTGCTACCACAGCCCACTTTACGATCCTTGGGGACTTTAATTTTCACCTTGAGAACCAGCTAGACAAAGACACCGTCCGCCTCATAGATCTTATGTCGTCCATGGGGTTTATGCAGCGGGTTCACTCCCCCACCCATTCAGCTGGTCATACCCTAGATGGCATTTTTAGTAATCATGACGACTTGGTGGTTGAGGCAGCTCAACCCCTTAGCTGGGTAGACCATTGGCTGATCGAATTCACAATCTCGCCTCCTCCTATCATTAGAAGGTACAAGATACCCCCCTCTGGACAGCGTCACTGCAGGAAATTGAACAAAGTCACGGCCTCCAGCTGGGAGGCAGCCTTGGCTTCGATCCCCACCGGGAGGCACAACAATCCCCTATATACTGCAAAGGGTTTCTGGGATTGGATTAACAGGGCCCTTGATATAGTTGCCCCTTTCCAAAACTGCATTACCAAAAGGGCGAAACCCTCCGCCCCATGGTTCTCGGTCGAACTTATGGCCATGAGGCGTGAATGCCGCAGACAAGAACGTAAATGGCGTGCCAGGCCCTGCCCTCAGGAGAAAGCCAAGCAGCGTGTTCTGTTACGGAACTACAAAGATGCTATCTTTCAGGCAAAATCCCGATTTCTTACTGAAAAGATTTTGACAGCGGATAACTCATCCAGTATGCTCTTCTTTGAGGTTATCAAGGAAATTCTGGAACCACCCAAGCAACAACCAATGACTCCCTCCCAAGATTTCGGTGATAAGGTAGCGGGCTACTTTCAGGAAAAGGTCCTGCAGATCTTCCGTGAGTTTACTCCTGATACTGACAATGCGTCTGTTGGTGAGGAAACTAAGGTGGACAATGATGAATCAAACAAGATGAAACCCCCTCAGGTTATCAGGGAGAACGTATTGTCTACCTTCCCCCCTATCTCTATCCAACTTACCAAAGATTTTCTCCTTGGTCTTAAATCCGGAGCGCCTTCCTATCCATGCACGCCATCTACACTGAAACTTGCACCAGACTTGGTAGCCAATTTCCTGTGCGAGGTATTCAATGGAATACTCTCGTCTGGCTGCTACCCAGCTATCTGGAAGGAAGCTATTGTCCGCCCGCTCCTTAAGAAACCCAATGCTGATCCCTTGGAGTTAAAGAATTTCCGCCCTATTTCCCTCCTCCCCGCCGAAAATCCTATAAAAATTCTTAAATACTGAACTTAGGAAGTTTATTGACTCACAGGGAATTCTTGATCTCTCACAGAACGGATTCCGCGCCGGTCACAGCACCGAATCTGCCCTTATTGCAGCCACTGACTGCATTCGGCTGCAGGTAGACCAAGGGGGCTCGGCGGTGCTGATTCTGCTTGATTTATCAGCAGCATTTGACACTGTCTCCCCAGTGCGCATGGTCCAATGGCTGCAAGAAGTGGGAGTCACTGGAAAAGCCCTGTAGCTTCTTCATTCCTTTTTAACAAACAGACTGCATACTGTTAGTTGTGGAGGTTTCAGTACAAAAGCTTTCTCTCTTCCATGCGGGGTCCCTCAGGGCTCTTCACTTAGCCCCCCCCTTTTTAATTTATATGTGACCCCCCCTGGCCGAATTGGTGAGATCCTATGGATTTCAGGTGCTCTCCTATGCGGACGACACCCAGATTATCGTTTCTATCACCAACGACCTACATTCAGTTGCAGAGAAGTTCAACACTTGCATGTCCAACATTGTTCGTTGGATGAAGGGCAATTCCCTTAAGATAAACACAGACAAGACAGAGGTATTTGTTTTTGGACCTCAGAACGCCATTTGGTTGAATGTGTGGTGGCCCACTGAATGCGGACCCCTTCCAACCCCGGTCAAAACAGCTAAAAATCTGGGGGTCATATTCAATGAGGGGCTGACTTTTGACGCTCAAGTCAACCGCACAGTTGGTACATGTTTTTATATTTTAAGAACCCTCAGAAAGGCGCTTCCACTCATTCCTCCTGAACTACATCGGCCAACCATCATTGCTTTGATTACCTCTCGTCTTAATTACTGCAATGCCCTCAACCTTAATATCTCCACTGCATCACTGAATAAGCTCCAGGTGGTACAGAATGCAGCAGCAAGACTGATTCTTAAGATTCCTAAACATCAGTCTGCTAGAGAGGGGACCCGTACACTACATTGGCTCCCCATTAAGGAGCGCATCTCATTTAAGGTCTTAAGCACAGTATATGAGGCCATGCATAGCAAAGGCCCGTCCTAACTCAGGTCTTTGTTCCAATGGTATATTCCAGGGAGGACCTTGAGATCATCCTCACAAAACAAACTAGTCTTGCCTAGATTCCGCAGATCTAGATGGGGCGGCCGCTCCCTCTGTGTCGGTGCCGCCAAACTGTGGAACTCTCTCCCCTTGGCCATCGTCAACGCTAGCTCTCTCCTGGCTTTTAAGAAACTCTTGAAAATCTGGCTGTTCCCCTCCTAAGCTGCTGTTGCACTCTTTCCCCCTGTTTTTGCCCGCTTAGCGCCTTGACACCTTCGGGTATAGAGCGCTTTACAAATACTATCCTATCCTACATTACTCTGTAGTCAAGTCCAGCCAAGTTACTCCCCAATGTCACTTTCTTTTCAAGATGCAGGCTTCAGCGGCCTACCATCCTGTAATGGCAACTGCGGCAAAAGATTTCAGATGCTGCCAGCCAATCAGATCACCTGGATGCTTGAATCACCAGAGGATCTGCGAAGAATCCCCCTTCCATCATAAATTCTTTATTTTTAAATCCATTATACTTGGAGGATTCGACGATCCGGATCCACAAACTATCCGCAAATATACAGAGAAGTTATACAAACGTTCCTGGTTGATTAACCCTTCCAAGGGCACCCAACATTTTTTTTGTAACGCAAATCTAAAAAAAAACCCTAGTAATTACTTTTAAACCAAACTGAGCAAATGCATTATTCGGACTAACATTCTAGTTTCATGCCAACATATGTGTAATTCTGTTTAGCTATTTTTTCCTGCAGCAAAGAGCACCGTTTCCTTTGGGGGTCAAAACGAAAAGCTCATTTTTTGACCCTCTTGCCCCCCAGCCCCAGGAGGATGCATTTGCATAAGACTTGACATGCCAAAACATAATCACTTATACTAATTGATTGGAAAGTTTTGCGCAGATACATCAAACAACTCCAAAGTAATAAGCACACAAAAAAATCTTTTAAATGTAAACTTGAACAATACTACAGTTTTTTACACATACTTATTTATTAGGCTCATGAAAAATGTCCATGACGCTGGTGTAATCATGCATAATTTTGGTCATTTTATGTTACGCTTTTTTGGTATAATTCCTGGAATTACTCTAGTACATCATGTTGCATTATTACGCACTGTTCAGGCCAAAAATGCAGCATGCCTTCACAGAAACAGCATGAATGACCAGAACATGAGCAGCTACTGTTACCAGCACTTAGTTTTATGTGCTTATTTTTAATAACCAACTTTATTGCAAGTTTTAAGGCAAGGACATTCAGTATCACATACAGTAAGAGTTGTGCATAAAATGACGCATCAAGTTTCGGCAGGTGATATCAATTACATTGCATCGATGATCCATAAAAAGAGCACCATTTTCCCCACGTTTTATGTGCTATTTTAATAGCACACATTGCGTCCTTGTTTCTAGAAAGGTTGAGAGGACACATTTCATACTACAGTATAGCTCCAAAAAGTCAGTTTTGCATATTACATGATTTTTTTTTTTTTAGAATTGTTACGGAATTATACCAAATCACATTTTGGAGGGAGAGGGAGAGAGAGAGAGAGATGTGCACACTCACATATTCTGATCTACCAATAGCCTGACCACATGTGGTTTAGTTCAGGTACTTTATTCCAACCACGTGGGATCATTCTATTGATTCTCCAGAAAACTTCTGTCACTACTAATTTCCGGCCCCAATGCAATGTTTAGAGGCCATAAGACTTCTATATACTAGGCCTAAGGCCTCAATGGACTCTGCATTTTCAGATAGGAAGGAACGTTACGTGTACTTTTTGTTCTAAAAGTTTCCTGACAACTACAGGCCACGTTGCAAACCCAGATTTTCAATTCTTCGGGGACATTTTTGGTTTGATAGTCTGCCGTCAGAGGAGGCCGTAGAAGTAAAAAAAAGTTTGCAACTGAAGTTCAGGTGGAGGTTCCTAAGTAATTCTAGAAACATTTTAGGAATTTTAGTACAGTGAAAAAATATCCTTAAAAGAGGAAGTGGTTTTCTTAGATAAATGGCAGTTTACTTTGAAATGTTCATCTGAAATGGGTATTCAGCCTCACCAGAAATGTTTCCAAAAATTAAACCTTAAAAAAAAACAGTAATTTTTCGGAAGTTTCTGTGAAATTCTCATAGTCGTAAATTAATTGTTTTTCTTTAACAGTGCCAGACCTTGTATTCTTTACTATGACATTACACCCGCGTGGCGATTCTTCTCTACAGTTTTACATAGCGCGTCTCGAAGTTATTATTGGAGCGCTTTACTAGACCAACAGTCACATTACGCAAGGTCACATTCGTGACTTTTAGGCACCTGGAAATTAAATGATTTGCCAGACGCATAGAACGTTGAGCCTGGTTCCCCAGTTCAAAATCGGCAACTCTGGCCCTGGCGCCTCATCCACTTCCCAGACGTTCTGATGATGAGAACGAGGGAGTTACGGTACTTGAGATAGCACACAATAACTTATTCTAATAGACGATACGGAAAGTTACAGCAGTGCTGTATATCACACACAAACTTTCTAGCAGGCGATAACTGGGGTTACAGTGGATTACGACATCATATGGGAACACGGGAGGGGCAGTGAATTATGACATCACACTATCCAGCACTGTAAACGACGGGAGGGAAAAATCGTTTACTACGGTCATATATTCACAAACACTCGAGCAAAATTGCCGTGAGGTGCTGTGGTGCATTGTGACATCACCAGTGAAACATTCTAAAAGATGCGGTCATGGGAGAGGCGGTGCATTATGACATCACATAATGCAGCAGTGTTAAAAACGAGGCGGGGGGGATACTGTTCACTATGACAATATATAGTCACAAACACTGGAAGAAAGATGCCTCGAGGTGAGTGCATCGTGACATCACACAAACATTCTAAAAGAGGTGCACGTAGGAAGGATGGTGCATTATTACATCACACAAACCAACAGTGTAAAAGACGGGAGGGAAAATACCGTTCACTATGACATTAAACAGTCATATATTCACAAACACTCGAACAAAAGCGCCTCGGGGTGCTGTAGTGCATTGTGACTCCACAGTCATACATTCTAAAAGATGTGGTCATTAGAGGGACAGTCCATTATGACCTCACCACAATCCATCGGTGTAAAAGAAGGGAGGGGAAGTATTGTTCACTGACACCATGCATTCACAAACACTAGAACAAAGGTGCCGCGAGGGGCAGTGGTGCATTGTGACATCACAGTCAAACATTCTAAAAGATGTGGTCATGAGAGGGGCGGTGCATGAAGGCATCACACAATCCAGCATTGAAAAAGACGAGAGGGGAGATATTGTTCACTATGACATCATATATTCGCAAACACTAGACCATAGGTGCCTTGAGGGGCTGTGGTGCACTGTGACATCACACAGTCAAACATTCTAATAGACGTCGTCATGAGAGGGACAGTCCATTATGACCTCACCACAATCTATCAGTGTAAAAGACGGGAGGGGAAGTATTGTTCACTATGACATCATATATTCACAAACACTAGACCATAGGTGCCTCGAGGGGCTGTGGTGCACTGTGACGTCACACAGTCAAACATTCTAAAAGATGTGGTCACGAGAGGGGCGGTGCATGATGGCATCAGGCAATCAAACCTTCTAATGATAGTGGATTGGAAAAGGAACCTCGTCTGCGAAGTGACATTACATAATCGAAAGCTTGCGGCGGACAGGGAGATGCAGGATTATCATGACGTCACAGACCATTATTTTTTCTTTGTAAAGAAACTGGAAAAAAAATCACAGGCGCAATTCGATATCATACAATCAAAGCTAGCTTTGCAGGTATCTGGGGACAGGTGATTGTCATTTACGCTAGCGGGCCTATATGGCCAGGTACTACCTACACCCCCTCCTCCCTTATCAGGACCCAGATAGTAACATGAGAAGAGTTTTGGATGAGGGGGTCGGAAAAACCCCCGGCCGTATTTATTAACATAAAAAACTTAAACATAATTAATATATACAATATTTACAAAATACGCAGAAAACATTGCATTACTTTGATTACATTGATAAGTACAGATGTCAGATGGCTAACCTTAACATATCTCTAATACAAGGTATTCCTATCCGAATCTAAAACATATCATCATCAATAATCATCATAGCAGTTAATTTTTCTGCGTATCCCTATTTGAGCCTACGGCAAGGTCAATAACTGGTCAGATCCTTATCAAATTATGCCCGCCCTCCAAACGGAGTGCGCATGCGCAGAGGGCCCGTTCACCGTGAGGGTACTTCCCCCCCCCCTGGTTACCCCCGTTCGCTCTGTATATTTTCTCCATAATGGGCCCTTGCAGTTCTGCGCCGTTTCCTGGCGCCATTGTGCACGTGCCGGGTGGCCAACCAGCCTAGGGAAGCGTTACTCCCCACTCCCCCGCACCCATCCAGCCAACCGGCTGTAACTGCCCCTGGAGTTCTAGGAGAGACCACTTGTCCCTCCCCCTTGGGCGACCCCATTCAAGAATGGCGCCGCCCTATAAGGACCTTAAATTTACTGCTCACCAATCATGACCTTACCGCCTGACCAAGGAATAGCACTAAATACGACGATAGATGACCTGTAAAAGGAAAAAACTTCACACCATACAACAATATTAATGCAAACCTTTCAATAAAGCAGCAGAATTCACCACAAACTTATTTGCTTTAGGGGATGGTGGGTGGGGAAATCAAGTTACAGCCTCCTAGCGAGGCTGGTGCAGCAAGCTGGGGGAGCGGGGGGCAAAGAGGCCGACTCCTACGCTCCCCAGCCTTTTATCTCCGTTCCATGCCAGGCCGGTTCTAACCGGCCTGGCGTTTGCCCAACGCGTGACCCGGAAGTGATTACAATCACTTCCGGGTCACGCCCAGGACCCACGACCAATTACTGTTGAGGCGCGCCTGTCGCGTCACCACTGTGCGCGACAGGCCCGCCTCTATGTGGTCGTCAGGGGGCCGGCACGACCGCCATACTTTCGGCGTGGCCGATGCCGGCCCGCCTTTCTCTATGGCCAGGTACTACCTACACCCCCTCCTCCCTTATCAGGACCCAGATAGTAACATGAGAAGAGTTTTGGATGAGGGGGTCAGAAAAACCCCCGGCCGAATTTATTAACATAAAAAACTTAAACATAATTAATATATACAATATTTACAAAATACGCAGAAAACATTGCATTACTTTAATTACATTGATAAGTACAGATGTCAGATGGCTAACCTTAACATATCTCTAATACAAGGTATTCCTATCCGAATCTAAAACATATCATCATCAATAATCATCATAGCAGTTAATTTTTCTGCGTATCCCTATTTGAGCCTATGGCAAGGTCAATAACTGGTGTCAGATCCTTATCAAATTATGCCCGCCCTCCAAACGGAGTGCGCATGCGCAGAGGGCCCGTTCACCGTGAGGGTACTCCCCCCCCCCCGGTTACCCCCGTACGCTCTGTATATTATCTCCATAAGGGGCCCTTGCAGTTCTGCGCCGTTTCCTGGCGCCATTGTGCACGTGCGGAGTGGCCAACCAGCATAGGGAAGCGTTACTCCCCACTCCCCCGCACCCATCCAGCCAACCGGCTGTAACTGCCCCTGGAGTTCTAGGAGAGACCACTTGTCCCTCCCCCTTGGGCGACCCCATTCAAGAATGGCGCCGCCCTCTAAGGACCTTAAATTTACTGCTCACCAATCAAGACCTTACCGCCACAGGCCAGCATAGTTGACCGACTATCTGGCCCCCCACCCTATGCTCACTAGAGGGTCATGTGCTACTCCTGAAGCCACCCAACCAAGCCAGCAGATTCTCTAGGAAGATTTCATTGCCTACTCTAGACAAGTGGACACCGTCTTTTAAGAAGCACGGCTCTCCCCTGATGCACCCGTGGGCGATCGACTGTAGATGAGGGGCCCTGAACAGCCTCTCTATCTTACTGTTGATTCTTCTCACTGAGTGATTCAGTGCCCTCACAGACTCCCCCCCCCTGTAATGTCTTAGCTAACCAACCCACCTCTATGATTATGGCTTCCACTAGCCCCCTTCTACCCAGATTCGCCAGATCGTTCCCTCCCACGTGCAGGATAATAATACTGGGAAGAGCCCCACCCCTGTTCAATAGGTCTACCACAAAGCGTCTAAACTGACTAAAGCGGAGACCCCCCTGCCCATGAAATGATACCTTAAAACCTGCCTGTTCTGCTCTGGACCTATCATTGCCTGAAAGAAAAAAGTTAGACAAACGCCTCACATAAGAATGGCCAATAATCCAAACGACATGTGGTCTTTGCTTGCTTGGGTGTGACAGTCCTTGCGATGCTTGATGGTGTTGTCGTGCCTTCTCCAGTTTACCCCCTGCGTGACAGGCTTGAGAAACTGTAAATGCGAGCAGAGAAGGAACATGCATCAGCACCTGGCAAATTGCCCTACTCACAACATATGCAGCCGCACATAGCGCTTATAACAGTTGGAGGAACACCTCCCAATCCTCTGAACGTTGCTGCTGGGGAAACCCCTTGCTGTTGCTTCAGTGGCAGCCCCTATTCTGAAAGAATGAGTTCCAAAACAACTAGGGTCCAAACCTGCTTTCTGAATTGCCATGTCCATGACTCTTTTAAACTGAAACCTTGTGAGTGGAGTACCATCTGCATGGATTAACAATGTCCCCCTCTTACTACTGGGTCTACGCAGTAGGAATGCTTCCAAATGTGTGAGGGGGCAGCAAGGATTACCATATGCCCGATGCAGTACTACCCCTTCCCCACGCGCCTCCTGGTCAGTCTTGGACTTCCTAATTGATATCAATAAAGCATCGCCTTGTACCTTCACCCGGTCAAACTGCAATCCACCCTGAACATCCTGCTTGTTTTGGGCCACCAATTCCCCAATCCTGAATGCACCATAAAAAGCCAATGAAAAAGCGGTGTTGAACAAAAGCGCCTCCTCGGTGGTGTTGCAAATGAGGGGAAGGACCCCCAGTAATGATCCTAGCAGCTCAACCCCAATCGGCCGCCTCGTGTCCGGTGTTGACCCCTGGAGGCGCTGCCACCCCTTCAAGGCCTTTCTAACTGTGAAGCTGTTGGTGGGATCTCCCCTGTCTCTCGCTTGAGCAAAGAAAGAGATTGCTGCTACATGTCGCTTGGCTGCTGCTGCTGAGCGCCCCTCCCTTTTTAGCGCCCCCAGGTAGTGAAGGAGTGCTCCCGTGTCATGCCACTTCTCTGCCCACTCCCTTCCCAAGAAAGTGCAATATGCCCAGAACGCCCCTTCATACGCTTTCCTGGTCCTGGGTGCTAGGCTAGCTGCCACGAGGTCCGGTAGTTGGGGGCACCAATCTGCCAAAGCAGTTCTGGGAAGGGTGTGGGATACACTGCTGCAGATGGGAAGTGTGTCCTGAAAACCTGCATCTTAAAGCGAGAGAGTGCATCAGCAGCATGATTCAATACCCCTGGTACATGTTTAGCTTTAAACTGCAAATTCAATCGCATGCATAGCAGGACAATCTCTTTCAACAAGCGAAGAATCATTTTACAGCGTGCTGCTTGTTGATTGATGCATTCAACCACAGTCATGTTGTCAGACCAGAACACCACAGATTGATTACGCAATTGTTCAGGCCATGCCGTCAATGCCACCCAAATGGGGAACAGTTCCAAGAAACCAATGTTACCTGTCAAACCCGTCTCAACCCACCAAGCCGGCCAGTGCTGTGCCACCCACTCAGTACCGAGTATGGCACCAAATCCCACACTACCCGCGGCGTCAGTCATTAAACCTAACTCCGCGGAAGTAGTGGGTGGACCGGGCCACAATACCCTGCCGTTGAAGTCCTGCAGGAATGCCATCCAAATCTGCATGTCCTGCCTAACCTCAGCAGACAGCCTGGTGTGGTGATGCTTCTCCTTGAGACCGGCCATGGCTTGTGAGATGGACCTGGAAAATGGTCGTGCCATAGGGATAACTCTCAGAGCAAAATTCAACTGCCCCACAGTCTGTTGTAACTGGTGCAGGGTGTCCTTCCCTTGACTCAAGCATTGCTGTAATGCTGTCTTGAACTTGATGATCTTGTCTGCAGGCAACCTAAAACACCCCTTGACGGAATCTAATTCAATCCCTAAGAATTCTATCGTTGTTGATGGTCCAACTGTCTTTCCCGGTGCCAAGGGAACCCCAAAAGCCTGCACGAGCGTGCAAAATTCTTGCAGTGCCCACACACACTCCCGTGAGCCCGGTGACCCCAAGATAAGAAAGTCATCAAGATAGTGCATGACAAACCGGTGCCCCGTCACCTGTCTAAAAGCCCATTCCAAAAATGAACTGAATTTTTCAAAATAAGCACAGGAGACCGAGCACCCCATTGGCATACACATATCCATGTAGAATCTACCCTGGAACTGAAAACCAAGGAGATGAAAGTCCGATGAGTGAACAGGCAACAAACGAAAGGCGGACTCTATGTCAGACTTAGCCAACAGTGCTCCAGGGCCTAGCCTCCTGAGCATCTCCACTGCCTGATCAAAGGAGGCATATTTTACACTACAATACTCATCACTGATAGCGTCGTTCAATGAGTTGCCTTTGGGTGCAGACAGATTATGTATCAACCGGAATTCTCCACTTTCTTTTTTGGGGATCACCCCCAAAGGGGAGCAGACAAAATTCTCCACTGGGATGGAATCAAATGGGCCCGCTATTCTGCCTAAGCGCAGTTCCTTTTCAATTTTTGCTGCAGCTACACTTGGGTTTGCCCTAACAGAGAGTTGATTCTTGCACTCCAGAGTTCCCACATATTCAGATGCTGGAATCCTGAAGCCATACCTGAAACCGTCTAGCAAAGTCTTAGCGGTAGAGTGACAAGGGTATCTGTTTAGCCAGGGTGTCAGAGCTGTTACATTGATAGGTGAACGTGCCATGTTGTGTGCCATACCCTCACTCCTGCTTCTTCTTTCCTCTATCCTTTGACTTTCTGAAACATTTGGACTCAGGGTGCGATGGGTTGGCGCATATAGAACACGCATGTTTGAATTTGCACGTGCCTTGTGGTCTCGTGCATGTGCACACCATGAACAAAACAACGCTTAACAAGCCAGAACGCCGCGTGCCCCGGATACTCAAAAATTCATACACAGGCCTCTGTATCTACAGTGAGCGCATTAGTCCTCAAAGCCACCAAACCTTGTGGAACCCTCGTGTGGAGCGCCCCCCAGTTACCGCACTTTTGCCGCCTGGAGCCGCTCCGCCGGAATGTTCGCTCTGCCCCGACCACCAAGCTCGAGTAAAAAACACCGACGCGAGGCCGCCCTTCCTCAGCTCTATGCCTGCGTCCTCCGTCGCGGATCCGATCCTGATGCGATCGCGAGCGCCTGGTCCACGATAGCCTGAAACAGAAATCAAGAAATCAAGTTACAGCCTCCTAGCGAGGCTGGTGCAGCAAGCTGGAGGAGCGGGGGGCAAAGAGGCCGACTCCTACGCTCCCCAGCCTTTTATCTCCGTTCCATGCCAGGCCGGTTCTAACCAGCCTGGCGTTCGCCCAACGCGTGACCCGGAAGTGATTACAATCACTTCCGGGTCACGCCCAGGACCCACGACCAATTACTGTTGAGGCGCGCCTGTCGCGTCACCACTGTGCGCGACAGGCCCGCCTCTATGTGGTCGTCAGGGGGCCAGCACGACCGCCATACTTTCGGCGTGGCCGATGCCGGCCCCGCCTTTCTCTAATACAAGGTCCTCAGGCTAACAGGAGTGAGTTGGACAACCAGCAGATGTATTTACTCCTGACTTTGAAGACTGAAGTACCGAACGCGCATGCAACTGCGTCCACACCTTGGTGTGGAGGGCGCTGCATAAAAAGCGAAGCTGTGTGTGTTCAGGAGTGTGTTTTGTATAACGAACTGGATGGAGTTCACTCATGTCAGTTAATATTCTACAGCAAAGCTTGTAAAAAATAATAAAACATCGCAGAAGGGCCTCGTGGACAACGTCTGCCACAGGCAAAGCAGGTGTATAGAAGGGCACCCCTTAAAGGACCAGCATGCCATTAGCTACAGTGCCACTATAAAGGCGCGCACAACAAGGGGCAGAAAGGGGGCGACTGTTGATTGGGTAGAGGTGATCGGTGATTCGGGGCAGATTCCCCTGGATTTCCTCATCTTTGTCTCGACTTCACCTAGAGATTTGGTGACAGTGAAAAGCTCGGAATGAGGGTCGGATATAGGTATATTTAGTGGCATCCCCTATGAAGGAGGCACGCGCATACAACCTCTTACCTCTTGTTTTTTCAAATATATTTCCATTATTGAAAGGTCTGTGTCCTGATTTCCCTGAGTCGAGCATGCGATGCTACTTCCGGGCCCCTTTCCTGTGTCTAACCGGGGTCCTCGTGGTGGCCCTCCGGGAGAGTTAAGGTGTGCGCCTGGGGGACGAGCCTGGCTTCCTGCGTCTGCATTCGAGAACAAGGAATCGTCACAGGCGCCCCTCAGGCAGCCGGCCGCATGCACACATACATGTGCCCACCATGCTTAGAACGCATCACGTTTCTGCCTACGGCTGCTTTATGTGAAATCAGACAAACCCCCACCAGAATCTCGTGCCATGCAGGAGGGCACACTTCGGCTCGTTCATTCACCCAACCCCGCCCAGCCCCGAAGCTATTTACGGTCTCTTAAAGCTACAGTGCTGTCGAAACAACAGTATCGTAGCCTCCTGATGTCAGCGCCATCTACAAATGAATATCATACAATACCGTGCACGAATCAGCCGTCGCTCTCACATTTGCACAATGCACCAGCCCCCCCCCACCTCCCCACCCAGCTTGTTCTAAAAACTTAACTGCAGGTGCTTAATTACCAGAGACGTTTATTTGTGTGACAACATTTCTACCAGTGCACATTAAACAAACCATGCACGTGTTAAGAAAGGCTATTTAACATGGCGAACTAAGGAAAAAGACCGATGGACCAAACGTTTTATAACAGTGTGAAAAATCGACGTAAAGCAAAATGATGCCCCCCCACGCAGAATCTGGTGAGGGGCCCGAGTCTCCCATATCTCACCGATACTCAATGTCCTAGGGCTGAATACCCCCCGCCCCCCCGAACGGTCGTGGGGACCCTAAGGACTGTGGGGGGCGGGTGGCTGTTCGGCCTATGTTCCACCCCCTGGTTTGAAACCAGAAAGACATACCTGAATAGCAGACTGACCCCGATTGCATTTTTCATCACATTTATACGATATTGCCAGATGCAGCCCACAAAAGTATCGTTCAGCGCGCGCAGCTCCAGAACATTCCTGGAAGTGGTCGCGCTGAGTCATCTCCACAGCCAAATCCCGCGCCCAGATCGTCTCTCCACTTAGCCGTCTCTGATACAGTCCAGGACGGCGTCTCCCTTTCAGCTTTCAAACTCCAACATTTCTAGCTGTCACTGACATATGATTCAGGAATTATACGTTCGAAAACCACTTTTTGGCGTATCTTTTAGAGTTTATGCCTTGAGAAATTACAACTCGGGCTTTGAGAGGGACGTTTTATCATCAGAAATGAAGAGATTTTGTATTATTGAAGAATGGTTTGGACATTCTGTTCTTAAGCTGCTTTCATATACTTTGTTAACTGATACAGAAAACGCTGCTCGCTCATGTGCCTTCCTGTACTTGCTCAAAAAGGTACAAGCAGGCTACGAACACATGTGCCTTCAATACCTTCCAGATTTACTCATCTTTGTGCAACGCAGCACGGAGCGAAAAGTAGCTGTCCTATGTTGCACAAAGCGAAATTGGGCTGTAACGCCAGGGCACAAGTCCTAAAAAAAGAAGTGGGGGGACGCTGACGTCACGACAGGAAGTGACGTCACGAAAGGTGGCTTGCACCATCAGACTAATTGCCTCCCCTCGCTCACCCCTTAGATGCGATTGCATCAGAGAAGCCAGCGCGTGAGCAGCGGTCTGAATGAGCTCCGATCTCGCCCCAGAGAGGCCAAAGAGTGAATGTGTGGCTCCATTTGCTCCAGTTATCGAGCTCCCGGTAAAATAAGTGGGGGGACGCCGTCCACCCGCGTGGTACCCTGACTCGAGCCCTGTGTAACGCCAAATACTGTTCGTGTTGTGCAGCAATAACATCGCGCGTGCAGATGCTAAGAAATCTGACTGCACACTGTTTGCATCAGACAGGTGATAAGTAGCCAGCACAACAGCACCAGGCGCAAAACCTTGCGAAATGGCTGAGAAAAGCACCACAAAAGCGCTCATTAAGTGAGCCAGCAGCAAGAGGAGAACTCAGGAAACAGACTGGTGACAGGAGGAAGAGAAAGAAGAAATTTACTTTTCAGAGGGTTGAAATCCTCATCTGTGAGGTAATCATATATCCAGGCAAACTATTTGTCTTCTCAAAACTACCAGCCGTAAAAGAAAAATACAACACGTGGATAGCCATAAAGTCTTACAAGCGTTTAATGTAAACTAGCTAGTGAGCAAGCAAAATATTGAGTGGGAATTGCAGTTTCAAGGGACCAGAGCTTTTACCCATACTCAGAGCATGTAATACTAAAATCCATACATCAAGACACTAAGGGCCTGATTTAGTACTTGGCAGGTGGGTTACTCCATCACAACGGTGACGGATATCCCGCCCGCCGAAATATAAATCCCATTTTATCCTATTGAATTTATATTTCGGCGTACGGGATATCCGTCACTGCTGTGACGGAGTAACCCGTCCGCCAAGATCTAAACCAGGCCCTAAGTTAACATTTTTTAACAGATTTTCGCAATACAAGTGATTGGAAGTGAGAGCACATGATCGAGACTGCTGCTAGCTGATACTAACTCATGAACAGCTGCCAGAACCTTTTCACGTGAACAAATGTGAGAAGACCTTGACCAACTGATATTGAAGGCACAAACAAGCGTGCCTCCACTATTTTTTGAAAATTCTCGCTTCATGGTACTAATCTTCAGAATGAGGCTTCACTTACTATACAGTGCAGAAAATAAATGTGCCTTTGTGTAATACCAAATAAAATGTCTGGGGTGCATAAGAAATGGATGTAACTTACCAGGCAAACTATGGCTTTAGGGGTCTGGAAGCTGGTATAGAAACGACACAGCAACTCAGTAATAAAATGCAACGGTACATGTTAAGGCCGACATGAGCATTAGGATTTTTACAAGACCTGTAATGGTGCTAAGGCACAGAAACAAGTCATTGTATTTTCTCAAGCCTACCTTTTTATACCAAGATTCAAAACTCCTTACAATTAATTTGCATACAGTCAAATTATTGCAGTCTTAATTACTTCATCATCCTCAGATGTGGCAAAGGACTGAGGGCTACATGTATCAAAATAGCATTTTGCGATTACCAAATAGCGATTTTTAACGAATCGCTATGTATGTAAGGAATCGCCAAAGATTTTGCGATTCCTTAATATTACCTAATAGGGATTCGGTAAATAGCGAATTGTTATTAGGTAATATTACTTCTTTCGTTATATGTGCGAATGGTTTTACATTAGCTAATTTGAGATGACCTAATTGGTAATTGCAAATTATCAAATGCAAAGCCAAGGATGCCTGGGGGCCTAAGACTCCCTGAAGCACCCCAAAAAAGCTAATGTGCACATGTAAAGCGTACACGTGCCCTAGGGGCATTTGTGCGCTACATGGCACTTTGAAAAAAGCTGTTTTGTGCATTTTTCAAAGTTTGCATATGGCTACCATCGACTTGAAGTAAATGGTAATTGCATTTACCTAAATGCACAGTTTACATTTGGAAAATGCTTCATACATGTGCTTAAATGGTGATACCTATTTGCATTCGCAATTTTAGGTAAACGCAAAAAATTGTGATTACCTAAATTTGCGACTGCAAAGCCTTTCATACAAGATGAAAGGCTATTTTGCATTCGCAAACAGCCGGATTTTGTGATTCACACCGTTTGCGAATGCAAAATTGTTTCATACATGTGACCCTGAATCTTTAATAGCATAAGTACGTTGGATGATGTACATTAGTTTTATTAGTATATAGAAAATGACCCTAGAGTTGCTGCAATTACTGTTTCAAAGATCTTTACCCCCCCAATTAATGAATAACCCTGATGCCCAAGACCAGATGACACTTAGGTTGAAATCTAAGCCATTTTGAATTTCATGGAGCTTCTTAACCCCATCCGTAATGTGGTCCAGTTGTTCATGTAGATTAAGTGAGGTGTTGCCGAGGTATGCATAACGCTCAGCACCTACTATTGCGCAGACGCCTCCCTTGAATGCCAGGAGGTAATCTTAAGCTATTGTATTCTGTACGAGCATGATTGTCTGAGTATCTAACTGATTAGTAATTTGAAAGCAAGAGCAGTTGCATTTGTCACTTCTTCTGATATTTCAGAATTGCTTCTAGTTTCTCGATTAGGCTGCCCAACACCATATACGGGGAAAGGAATGGACAAGAATCTGTTTGTTTCAGAAATCTCACGGTGGCCTGCTGTCTCAGGAGAGGGTGCACGCCACAATGTCTGATAGCAGCGGAAACATAGCCAGAGTAACAGACCACAGTCTGCTCCTGCGGCAGCCTGGAATAGGCTTTAGTTCCTCAGATTAAATTAGCATATCCTGTATGTTGAGATACGTGTTGAGACATCAGGATTAGGAAGTTATTAGGAACATCATTGCATAGTCTGAAAGTACAATTTTTATCAGAAATTTATCAAAACATTAAAATCAGTCCCAATCTCGGCAGTTATACTTCAACAACTATATAAATTGGAAACCTAGAAAAGTACAGCATAAGTGTTCACAAGATACAAACTTCATACTATCTCGTTCAATGTGAATAGTTCTCTTTGTGGTCTTCCAAGTAGAAGACTGGTAGAATCATCCCAGCTCTCAGCAGATATGAAGTAGAAAGGGCAATATTTTCAACATTTGTTTAGTAAACTCAAGGTATACTGTGGAACAGATGCACATGAATATAAATGCACATTATTTGCTATTGCAGTTGATGAAATATGTGATTTGAAAAATCTTTCTTTAAAGTGCTTCTGAAAAACAAGTTTTGCTTTCAGGTATATGACAACAATTGCATTTATGCTCGTAATTTAAAAAAAGCTTTTCACAGGCTCATGTAATCAAATAGGGTTATGGCACATGGAACAGATGCACATGAGTATATATACTGGGGGTTGGGTGTAACTCACGTAATTCCGTGTAGCATAATCATGTAGAAGTACCCAAAAATTCTGCGAGATTACGCAGAATCATGAGAGAAGAGTATTTCTGAATTTAGTGGCATTTTCTTAGAGCAAAAATACTCCCTCATGTCCAGAATGGACGTGAGGATGCATTTTGTGCTAAGAAATAGTGCTAAATGCAACAGAACATGAATAGCAAATGCGAGCAGCTGCTCACGCTCACTAAATGTGCACTTAGGGTAGGATTTTCCTCAAACTTACTCCCAGTATTCACAGCTAGTTCCTTAGCGCACAATCCACCCTCCTGTCTAAACTTAACGTGAGGATGCATTTTGCACTAAGAAAATAACGCCAAATGCAACAGAAAATAACCACGAGCGCAAGCAGACGCGCACACTCAGTAAATGTAATGTTACAGAAGGATTTTTCCCCTCAAATTACAGTTAATTATGCAAGCAGGCGTGATCACTTTATTATTGGTAATTCTGCATCAAAGAGTAATTTTGAGTTTCCAAAATTGTATCCGATTCATCTGGCATGGATTGAAATCCCATCAACACAGAAAGGAGCACAGGGAATTAAGGGGGAATATGGCGGCCGGAAGCTAAACGGTCACGGTTGAGCTCCCCTGGCGTGCATTGTCCGGTCTCCCCGGGAAGCACAGCGAACACAGCGGCATCTTAATATGACATTTCGTTAGTAATTAGTACTTGATCCCCCGTTGTTTTGGTTATATTTCCCTTGAAATATAAAGAAGTACTCACGCTCTTTTTTCTTTTTTGGGCGGTGTGTCCTCCTTGCCAGATGGTATCTGGGGACCAAGGCATGGCGTCTCTGGAGCCCCCGTTGCTGCGGTTCATTGGCACGGCGCGAGAGTGGAGGTGGCGGACTCCTGGCTTGCATTTCCGGGTCTTCCACGGTATAGTCAGCACATTCCGGCATGCTTCTGGGAGCCTTGGTGAGCTGGCGCGAGGGAGCGTTTTGGGGAGCGAGCGCGAGGTGAGAGTGAGCTTGCTCTTCCCCTTCCAGTGCGGTGTCGGCTCGGGTGAAGGTGAAGGTGGAGGTAAGACTTTAGAATTCTCCATTAAGGATTTACCGGACTCTCCAGATGTCAAGACTGACGCTGGAGGATATAGTCAGGTTAATCTGATACGGAAGCCTGTAAAAGGGACAGCTAGTGTTGGTACTGATTGCGAATCCAAGGATGAAGGTGTTCTTTTGAATTTTTATACGAAGACTCACCTGTTGGCTAGTTTGCCCCCAAGTTCTCACAGTAAGGCACCTGTGGCGCAGAGTTGTGCACAAGGGGTGGTACGGACCGTTTTTTCACGGGTGGGCTCCCGGTACAGCATGGAGAACGGTGGGAATAGTGCCCCCCGTAGTGCCTCCAGTACTATCACTAATACTAATCAAACTGTTAAGCCAGATATCTGTCGCTACACCTTGCGAAATAGGGCTCCTAATCTTGTTGAACCCATTTCAGTTTCTCCTCCGGTTATAGAAATTAGGGCCACCGTGAAGCAGGGCAAAGTGAGAGCTACCACGGAGAGTACCTCCCATTGTGTGGTAGGGGGAGAGGGAAAGCCAAGAAAGTCCTGTCCTCTAAACTCAGAATAACTCCATCTTTGAAAACATACTATAAGGTGTTATCCACCACACCGGATAAGGGGCAGAATAAAAAAAACACTATGGCTTCCACTGGTATTCAGGTGGGCCCCCCTCCACCTAAGGTGGATTCTCAGTCCTCTGTTGTGTCTTCCTTTATGGGGACGAGTGGAGTGGATACATCGGTGGCTGTCCATTCGTCTGTGGAGATCTCGAATAGATTTTCGGCTCTGGATTGCGAGGATACTGTGTCAGGGCTCCTATCAGTAGTGGAGAAGGGGGCCGTTCCTGAACCATTATCGGTCACCTTGTTAGCTAGACCACTTGACTCAATCTTACGTCTACCCTCCAACACAGCCTCGTCCGGATTACTAGCTGATATTCTATTAAGTTTAAAGGAAGACATTGGGAGAAGGTTTTCAACTTCTGAGTCTAATCAAGCTGCAATCCAGGCCTCATGTGAGGTTTTGGCACAAAAAATTGAAGAGGTTTCGCAGAGAACGGATGCTCTTGAGTCTGAGATTCCTAAAATTAAGGAAGTTTTACATTCTTCCTCAGTAGAGATGGATAAATTAGCCCACCAAAATAGGGAACTGAAAGATGACATAGAGCGTCTAGAAAACCACTCAAGAAGAAACAACTTGAAAATATTAAATGTTCCGGAAGATTTGGAGGGGGAGACATTAAAAAAATTTTGATTTCGCTTTTAAGGGCGACAATTCTGAAAGACTCTCCGGAATTGGACTTGGTCTCAGATATTCAGCGAGTACATCGAGATCCTTATAGGAGGAATTTAGAAAAACAAAAGCCAAGGAAAATTTTAGTAAACTTCCTCACATATTCCGTAAAGGAGAAAATCTTATCGTTGGCTTTGAAAGCGGGTCAGGTCAAGAGTGATTCCTTTTCTAGTTCATTTTCCTTCTCTATTAGATCGGATGTTTCCTATATTACAGCAACAAAACAGTGGGAGTTAGGCAAAAGAATGGCAATTTTAAACTCCTTGGGGGCCAAGACACAATTGAGGTTTCCCGCATCCCTCCGGATTATGTGGAACAATCACATGCATAATCTTCGTCAAATTGAGGAAGTAGATGCCTTAATAGATAAAATAAGGAATGGGAGTGGGGTATAAGCGGAATGGGGTGAAAGTACTTATCTGATTTTTTTTTTTTTTTTTTGTAATTCATAACGCTGTGCTCTCTCGGAGAGACTGGTCTCGTACTAAATCGAATTTTTAGAATTATCACGTCCAGGGGTCCTCGCCATAGGGCTTATGCCCAGAGGAGAAGGGTGGGTTCCCCAGGGTTCTGTGGGATTATTGGGGTCACTTGGGGGGAGGGGAAGTGGAGGGTTGGGGGAGCACGGGTGGGGTTGCAGTGGGAAAAAATGTTAAAAATATCCTCAATCTCAACTGCGTCTTAAGATCTAAGCCATTTCCAGAATGTCTGAATAAAGCCCTGTCTGTAGATAGAAGCTGTAAGCCCTAATGAGTTCAAAAATTAAATTTATCTCGTGGAATATCAACGGGCTTAGATGTCTACGCAGACAAAGATTAGTTATGAAATTCCTTGAACAATCATCTGCACAGGTCTGTCTCCTGCAAGAGACACACCTGAGCTACCTGGAATGTAGGGCTTTATTTGGTAAATATCCATGGGTTGAGTATTTTTGCTCATCTGAACAAACAGTCCATAATAAGGGGGTGGCGATCTTAATTAGGTCAGGTGCCAGTGGCATCATTAAATCGGTTTTGTCAGATCAATCTGGGAGATGGATAATAGCCCAGTTGGAAATTGGGGGGACCGAGTTGACCGCAGTCTCATTCTATGGCCCTAATGTTGATGATCCAGCTTTTATCTATAAGGCCAAATTGATAGGAATCACAACTCCAATGATAGTTGGAGGTGATTTTAATGTCCTTCTCAATCCCTTACAGGATAGATCCAATCATAGCTACTATGTAGGTGCCCCTCGTATTCGTCGGGCAATGATTGATATGATCCATGATCTTGGGCTTGTTGATGTATGGAGGGCAAAAAGGGTGCAGTATCAGGTTTCACCTTCTTCAGTAAGAAATGTGGTCATTCTTCTAGAATTGACTATATTCTTACTGATAGGCTGGGTCTAGAGAATCTGTTAGATATCTCTATTCTTCCAAGTATTCTTTCGGACCATGCCCCCATCTCTTTTTTATATTCAGGAAAAAAGCAAAGTTTAAATCCTAGATGGACATTTAAAAGGGCAATGTTGTCTAACTCCGAAATAATCAGTGCCGTTAAAGCCTCTACAATGGAATATTTTGCAATTAATACAGGTTCGACATCTTTAGATTTTGTCTGGGACGCATTTAAAGCGCATTTGCGTGGACAGTCTCACAGTCTGATTTGTTCCACGAACAGGGAAGAGGCTTTAGAATTCCAGAATCTGGAAAGTGAGATTTCTAGGTTGGAAGGAGAAAGAACGAGTTGTTCCCAGACAAACCTGACGCAAGTTCTTAATGATCTTGAATGCTTGCGTCAGGAATATAGGGGAGGTTGGATCAAAAGATAAAGGCTCAGTGGTTAGCCTGTAATATGCAAAACTACGAGTATGGTGAAAAGGCGGGTGCCCTTCTGGCTTGGAAGGCGAGGGGGACCGTGCTAAAAATAATATAGCGAATTGGTCATAGATGAGAGTGGGGCAACCTCTTGTAAACAGGAGGATATGCAAAAGTGCCTCCTTGCCCTGTTCTCTGATCTATATAAAGAAGAGATAACACCTAGTCCCGGGAGTATTCAAAAGTGGCTTCAAAGTAAGGCACTATCGGTACTATCAGAGGACAGCCGAATTGCTCTGGATGCTCCCATCTCTGAGATCGAGATAAAACTTTATATAAACAAGATTAAGAGCAACAAGGCTGCAGGGACCGACGCTCTTCCTGGGGAGATCTATAAAGTCCTTCAGGATGAGCTAGTTCCTAGACTGTGTGAACTATTCAATTACGTCTACAGTTCGGAAGGTAGAGTCCCTAGTTCCTGGAAGGGTGCCACGATTGTGCTTATTTTGAAGCCAGGGAAAGATCCCCTTAAAGCCGATTCATATAGACCAATCTCCCTGCTTAATGCTGATTATAAGATCTTCATGAGTATTTTAGTGGGGAGATTGGTCAAGTTAGCACCGCAGTTGATTAATGTCGATCAAAAGGGCTTTATCCCAGGGAGGTTTATTCAAGAGCAAACTCTGCAGTTGATAGGCAGTATAGATCTAGCGGTAGTCGGAGCCCTTGGCAGTGGCAGCATATGACGCAGCTAAGGCATTCGACCGGGTCTGTTGGGTTTTCCTTTGGGAAACCCTTAAGACAATGGGATTTGGTTTAACCTTTATACAGACCCTGATTAGATGCTATGAGGGTGCCTCTGCAGTTATCCTGCTAAATGGTCTCCTAACATCAAGCTTTAATATATCAAGGGGAACAAGGCAGGGCTGTCCCATTTCGCCCTTATTGTTTGATATTTACATCGAGCCTCTCGCTCAAGCCTTAAGATTGGATGATTTAATCACTCCTTTTCAAGTCCATCATTATAGCAGTAAGTTAGCTCTATATGCGGACGATTTGTTGATTTATACCAACAACCCAGTCGAGGTATTCCCAAGTGTGGAATCCCTTTTGAAGGAATTTGGTCTGTATTCAGGGTATTTGGTCAATTCTTCTAAGACGGAGGTAATGTGCTGGAACATCAACAATTGGGTCGGAAAGGTGAGCAAGGAATTTAGATACCTAGGGATAATCATAGTTAAAGATTTGGATGATATTCCTCAGATTAATTTGAAGAAGGTATCTAAAGAAATTGACAAAAAACAAAGGAGAGAGAAAGGGTTTTTTGAAGGGAATACTCCTGGTCCCCTTGTAATAGAGTAATCAAACAATTGGAGGAGTACACCCTGGAGACAACTCAATGTCTCCACAGTATAGGGAGAGGTGCACAAAAGGCGAATTTCTCCTTTTAAGAAGACCCCTCACTCACCAACGTAGTTGGTGACATGCTTCATCATAAGGGTCCCACCCGAATAGCCGAATGCTATCCGGGTGTGCTTCGACACCTGATTACAGTGGAGCAGGTTATTTCAGGGTGCAAGTGAGTGAAAAAACGTGAATTAAAAATTGGCCAGATATAACTCCCTCAAAATTTTTTATTCTGGAGCAACTGGACAATGTTAAAAATTCCTAAGATGCCGTTCTCGGTTAGATTAACCCTCGGTATCTTTGTAGTGAAAAAAAGGTGAATACAGATGGTCTACATGTTTCAACCTGATGGCGGTAATACCAGGTTTTCGTCAGGACCAGTGGACGTGACCCGGGCGGTCTACTCACGCTAAGGAGTACCCTACCCTTGGTCACTAAAAAACCCAACCATGTACTCACAGTCAGGCGCCCTCTCTGCAAATGTTGAAAGGGAAATATCTGTAAAGACAAACCAACAATCAAGAACGGCATCTTATGAATTTTTAACATTGTCCAGTTGCTCCAGAATAAAATTTTTTGAGGGAGTTATATCTGGCCAATTTTTAATTCACGTTTTTTCACTCACTTGCACCCTGAAATAACCTGCTCCACTGTAATCAGGTGTCGAAGCACACCCGGATAGCATTCGGCTATTCGGGTGGGACCCCTATGATGAAGCATGTCACCAACTAGGTGAGTGAGGGGTCTTCTTAAAAAAGGAGAAATTCGCCTTGTGCACCTCTCCTATACTGTGGAGACATTGAGTTGTCTCCAGGATCTAAAGAAATTGACCACCTTTTTGCAAAATGGCAGAATTTACCTCTGACAATTTATGGCCGGGTTAATCTTATAAAGATGGTGGCTCTGCCAAAATTAACATATTTGTTTAGTACTATCCCCCTTGATTTCCCCAGTAAGGCTATCAGTAGAATCCAAGGCAAAATAGGAAGTTTTATCTGGTCTAATAAGAGTGCTAGGCTATCCTGGAAGAAGTTAAGACGTAAGCTACTGAAGGGAGGTTTAGCTCTCCCGGATTTGCTTTGGTATTCTTTTGCTTTTCAGTTAAAAATATACGGTCACTGCTTATTACTTCTCCTGAAACTAACTGGGGGAAGATATTGGGCGAGATGGCTACGTTAGAAGGGGGAGGACTGGGCTTTTTGTATAAGTTTGGGGCTCCTAGGTTTTTAAAAAATGTTCGTTTAAAAGTCTTAAAAACAGCTCTTAAAGTTTGGTATGGGGTTAGAAGGAAATTGGGGATTGGCTATTATTCTGATTTTGCTCCCATATGGGATTCTCCTGGGTTACCCATATGGTTGGAAGATAGCCTTGCGTTGCCTATTAAAAATCCTGGCATAGTGGTCTGGTCCGATCTTATTTCATCAGACGGAGTTCACCAATGGGAGGTCTTAAGATCAAAAATAGGAAGCTCCTTTTCAAAATTTAAATATTTACAACTGTCCTCCTGGTATACAGCTGAGAAAGAAAATATAGGTGGAAATTGGGAAATCGAGCTTCGTCTTCAAAACCCAAAACCCATAAAAAAGGAGGTCGGGTATTGGTATAAGAACTTATTGGACGCTGACGTTGTAGACCTCCCTCCACACTACTCTGTTTGGAATCTGTCAGTCCTGGACGGTATAGCTGTTGATTTGTATGGTCTTTCTCTACAAATATTATATAAGTATGTTAAGCCAGCATCTCTCAAAAAGAATCACTTTTATGTTATCAACAGACTATACTATACCCCCATGAAAATAGCAAGATTTGCTCCTCTCTCCTCCTCGAAGTGCCCAAGATGTGACTTCACCGCGGCGGATGATATTCACATATTTTTTTAATGTGCTATTCTCAGAGGTTTTTGGAAGAATGTGGAGTGTGCTCTTGGAGCAATTTTTAAAGTAAAGTTGAATTTGAATCTCCCACTAGTCATATTTGGTATGGATAATGACCTGACAAATAGGTTGTCGGCAATACAAAAAGGCTTGTTACTCTACCTGATCCTTATTGCCCGCAGGGAGATATGTAAACTTTGGAAAGATTCTAGGCCCCCTTATATGAGAGCTGGTTGAGTGCTGCATTTGGTATGGCTCGTTTGGACCAAAATCATTTGAATGACAGTAATTCCATCTGGGCATCGTTACTATTATGGGGTAATGAAATGCGGTTAGTCCAATGCCCTTTGGTCCAATGATTACACCAAGCTTTATACAAAGAAGCTGGCTTGGTTAGGCCTGAAGCCAATGCAGTAGTAAAAGGCCGGGGTGCCCAGGTTGGATGATAGCCTTTTGCTTTTTTCTGCAGACGCTTTGGTGAGATGAGGACTAAATAAAAAAATTTAAAAAAGGAGCACAGGGGGAAAAAAGTCAAGCTGCCCCCCACTCAACACATTATCAACAACCAGGGCCTGACTCAATGGACAGATATCCTTAGCTTTCAGACACTGGAGGAGTCTAAAATATTTTCTAACGACGCCCCCAACAATGCGGTAAAATGCCGCTACTTCAAGTGTCTAGATGTCCAATTTATAAACGCACTGTCACTACACTGCAGCCAAAGAATTCCCACCAAAATAAATTAAAGAAGGTTAGAAAAAATGTGAGAATGGAGAGGAAGCACCTCACGGTAGTAACACCAAGGGGGGCTTGCTAGTTGGTACTCGCTAGCACACCCACTTATCATCATTGGTTGCTTTCTCACCATAAAAAGAAATGTGTTCCAACATAAACTTTCTCAAACGTGAAGGAAGAAAACAGTGACAGCAAGGTACAATATGCACTGTAGGTGCTAATGTCACACACGTGCCCTATTGATCCCCGTGAGAAAAGAAATGAAATGCAGTTCCCAACATTAAAAATGAGATCCTACTCACTGGCCAAATTTGACTTTATTCAGTGCTGTGAGCGTCCTCAATTAAAAAATGGTTCAACTTAGACCATTATTATGTCCAAAGCGCCAACATGTTTCGTTGCTACCACTTTGCGCAACTTCATCAGGGCTAAGGGGATGAGCAATCTTCACTTCACTTAGTATTACCACTTGGTCTGCAGGTATATGACAATAAAAAGACAAAACACGTGCCAGGAGTAAATAACCCCCAATTTTCACTACACAACATACTTATAATGAAGATGATAATGCAGAATCTATAATTACCGAGTTATTGCTAGTGTCCCTCGTACCTGCAACCGCCTCGTTGAGAGGTACACGCCAATTGGTCGCATAACCGCCGGGTAACCATATACAATTATGGCACCTATAGAGAAGCGCAAACAGTAAAATGCTTGTTATACATCACACACTCAGACACAGACATTTTGGGTGGGAAGTGTCTAAAGCTGTTGCTATATCTGCCAATGCCATGGCTATCAATACTCTCCCCGCATATATATACATAAGTTTCGCAGTTATTCAATTCACGCCCGGGATTAGATGCCAAATAATGGTTGCCCAGATATGTCACAGCGCGTCTATTACAAGGCTTATTTTGTGAATAAAAATAAATCACGCGTCAGCCAAAATCTAGACGCGAGTAAGAAAAGGGTCCATTTACAAGCCCTATCTTTTTCTTAAAATAGAGTCCTCTATCCCATCCATCCGGTCTCCTGCCTTACCGCTACCGGGAACTGTCGGTGTCTCAAGGCTCCCTCCCTTCTCACACGGGCCTCGCGGACATTTAAAATTGAACCCGGGCGTCCTTCAAAACGTCATCACGCGACGCACTGCGTCACGTGTCCACGCCTCCAGGTCCTTCCTGGGTTGCGCGGGCGCCATATTGGAAAGGTAAATGAAACTCTATTTTCAATGAATCTTCTCCATAATCCCTAGCAGAAATCGGCCCCAATAAAATCCCAAATTATACATTCCAATATACCCAGACTGGGGTTAATTCACAGTTATGCGTTAACCCACATGGATACGAAGTCCTACCTTGTTACCCATGACTGACGCCCATTTATGCTATTATACTCCAATGTAGTGATTCTCACATTGTGGACGCCAGACATTCATACCAGAAAAGTGACGGGAAAAGGATGTAAACTATTTTGCCACACAGCAACACCAAAAAGGGGGACAGAGAGGCCAATATTGGAAAGAAAGGCGCACCATCATTTCATAGAGCCCCTCACCCCGAAAATTCCAAAAGACATAACTGTAGACTGGCCTCAATGTCTGCTAATTTTATTCCATTCTATGGAATCATTTAGGCCACACCGGTCCACTTGTTCAGAGAAAATCCATTTAGCCTCTTTTCTTGCTAAAATGGCATCAGCATTGTGCGTTTCTGCGACCACCCTTTCGAGTACAGTCCACTTCAGAGCCCTGAAGTCATGTTTCGTCTCTTGAAAATGTTGCACCAGACGAGTTGTTAATCTGCCTGCTTTCAAGGTGCTAAGATGTTCTTGAATACGCACTTTCACCTTACGAGAGGTGAGTCCGATGTAATGTAACCCACAAGAACAGGTGAGCCTATAGATGACATTTGAAGTATTGCAATTACTAAATTTAGTTAAATGCCATACTTTACCACTCACCAGAGAGACACTCTTAGTAGCTTGTGTAAGGTCACACACTGAACACCCACCACACGGGTAATGACCAGATGGTAAATTGGACGATTGTGGCATCACAAAGGACCGTGTATGGACCAGTTTATCTTTTAGGTTGGGGGCTCTTCTGAATGCAAACCGCGGCGGCGGCATCTTCTTAGCACCTGTATCCAAAATTGACCAATGTTTTCTTATTATCTGTCTCACTTTCGTTGAAAGAGGATCAAAGGTAGTAACCACAGGTAGACACTCGTCCTTTTGTTTTGCATTTCTCTCCAATAGAGCATCACGTGGGGTATTTAATGCACGTTTGCGGGCTCTTCTGATCACCTTGGCTGGATAGCCCCTGGCTCCAAGCTTAGTTGCTAGCTCTTCCGACTGTTCCATGAACTTATCGGTAGAGGAACAATTACGGCGGTATCTCAAAAACTGCCCCACCGGAAGATTGTCACGGAGCCCTCTGGGGTGAAAAGAGCGATAGTGCAGCAAGGAATTCCTATCTGTAAGCTTCTGATGGACAAAGGTACATAGCATTTTGTCCCTTGCTGTTATATCCACATCAAGATAAACAGCGGAGATGTTACTAAAGGACCATGTAAACCTCAGGCAACCATCCGCCTGGTTTAACCAGGTCAGGAACGTCAATAAAGAGTCCTCTGAACCAGTCCAGATGCACAGGACATCGTCAATGTACCTCCTCCAAAGAGAAATATTCTCTTTGAAGGGGTTAGAGGCATGATGAATCGCATTGTTTTCAAACTGGCCTACATAAATGCAGGCCAGACTTGGCGCAAATGTAGCCCCCATTGACGTGCCCGACACCTGGAGGTACAGCTGATTCCTGTACTCAAAAAAATTTCTAGTGAGAGCCAATTCAATGCACTGCAAAACAAAGGACTGAGGAGTGTCATAAAACCATTGTAAATAAATTTCTTCCCCCACCGATAACCAGAATATTTTAGTAAGAAGGCTAGCTGGTGATTAAAGCAGCCTTCTCTCTTGGTCTGCCGTCAGTGGGATTGATCTATTGGCATGGACAGGAATTGTCTTGCCTTTTCTGACGAGCAGATTGCACTCATACTTTCAGGCCCCTCTCTTCTGCCTGATGCCCCGTTAACTAGTATTACAACAGCGAGGGAAGAGTGGGATAAGTTATCCAACACAAAGAAGCACCAAATTCGTATAGCCCTGCATGGGGCATTAATGACCGAATACCTCCGAGCTGGAGCAGCGCCCCCCAGTTTGTTGGTGAGAATTGAGCCCAAGATCTTTTTGGAGGATAAACAGTTCCGAGTGGACTGGAGCTGTATAGCTAACAAGTGCACTCGGGATTGGTTGATTTTAATTATAAATACTGCCAAGAGACTGAGCGAGGAATTATTGAAGGAAATCCTTGAACTTGAGGAAACTATTAAGAGGGACACAACGATCACGGATGCTAAAGAACAACTGGAGCGCATCCAGAGTGACCTTGTAGATTATAAGACTTATATGGTGAATCAGAAGATCAAGGGTCTCAAACGTAATTTGGATTGTTTCTCCCATGAGTGGGCTTTCCCTTATGTTGAAGATAACTATTATCTAGCTAGTACTGAACAGACCAGTTATCAGAGTTTCCAGAGGGGTGGACGCAGACGGACAAGGAGGACTCCAGCTAACTTGACGTTCAATAATACTAGTAGTGAGGAGGAGGAAGCTGCTGAACAAGCCTCTACATTAAATCAGAATAGAGTGAGATTTACACCACGCAATAGAACCAATGAAGATCTAGGTGCCCTATTGAGGTCTTTTTTAGGTCAGACCCAGAGGGGCACCAGGGGAGGTGGCGGTGTAACTCAGAGGGGCAGGGGCAGAGGAAGGGCCAATTTGCAACCAACATGGCAGACATACTCTCCCCGCATTACTCGCAGCAGAGGCAGAACACCAATGTAATGGAGGCCCCCGATAATGCACCACATGGAGGGTGTAACTCTTCACCTCCTATGAATGACATTGTTGTTAATCTGTCTGACTATTCATTGTCCCCACAAGAACTGATAGTATTGAATAAAGGTCTGGGATTTGTTCCCACCCCACAGCATGATACCTTCAAGTGCCGCACCGAAATTTTTGAAATGATGAGGAAGATCAAGATTCATAAATTCTTTTGGGATAAAGAGAGAAAACCTCAGTCTGTTTTTAATACTAACCTCTATCGACCTTCAGGGTTCTGCCCCCCAGGGACATCGGTGGGTCCGGAGGTGGCTGTTTTTGAACAGCGGGTCCTCCATGACATCGAGGACTTGGAACAGAGACAGAACCAGTTTCACACTCACAATATGAGTAGAAGTGATTGGCTGGCTGTGAAAACTCTTCAAGAAAACAAATCAATCACGATAAAACAAGCTGATAAGGGTGGGGCAGTGGTTGTTCTTATCACCCATGACTATGAAGCAGAAGTCCAGAGACTTCTAGGGGTGCGCACTAACTACCAACCACTGATGCGGGACCCTACTCCTGAATTACAGGATATCATCAAGACTTTGGTGGTGGGTGCTAAGGAGAATAAGTGGATCACGTACAAGGAAGCGGATTTCTTAATTAACTTGAAACCGCGTGTACCAGCTTTTTATATCTTGCCGAAGATCCACAAACCTCAGCGCCCACCACCTGGTCGCCTGATCGTGTCGGGTATCCAATCTGTATTGGAACCTTTGTCCCAGTTTGCGGACTTTTTCTTAAGCAAAGCAGTATTCACCCAGCCATCCTTTGTGCAGGATACCAGATATACTTAATATCCTTAATACAGTGGTGTTTGACCCCAGGGAACAATTTTTAGTTACCATCGACATTGAATCCTTGTATACCAGCATACCCCAGGATGCCACGCTGGTGGCAGCAGCGCGGGCTCTGGGGGAGCTGGAATGGTTTTATGACACTCCTCAGTCCTTTGTTTTGCAGTGCATTGAATTGGCTCTCACTAGAAAAATTTTTGAGTACAGGAATCAGCTGTACCTCCAGGTGTCGGGCACGTCAATGGGGGCTACATTTGCGCCAAGTCTGGCCTGCATTTATGTAGGCCAGTTTGAAAACAATGTGATTCATCATGCCTCTAACCCCTTCAAAGAGAATATTTCTCTTTGGAGGAGGTACATTGACGATGTCCTGTGCATCTGGACTGGTTCAGAGGACTCTTTATTGACGTTCCTGACCTGGTTAAACCAGGCGGATGTTTGCCTGAGGTTTACATGGTCCTTTAGTAACATCTCCGCTGTTTATCTTGATGTGGATATAACAGCAAGGGACAAAAGGCTATGTACCTTTGTCCATCAGAAGCTTACAGATAGGAATTCCTTGCTGCACTATCGCTCTTTTCACCCCAGAGCGCTCCGTGACAATCTTCCGGTGGGGCAGTTTTTGAGATACCGCCGTAATTGTTCCTCTACCGATAAGTTCATGGAACAGTCGGAAGAGCTAGCAACTAAGCTTGGAGCCAGGGGCTATCCAGCCAAGGTGATCAGAAGAGCCCGCAAACGTGCATTAAATACCCCACGTGATGCTCTATTGGAGAGAAATGCAAAACAAAAGGACGAGTGTCTACCTGTGGTTACTACCTTTGATCCTCTTTCAACGAAAGTGAGACAGATAATAAGAAAACATTGGTCAATTTTGGATACAGGTGCAAAGAGGATGCCGCCGCCGCGTTTGCATTCAGAAGAGCCCCCAACCTAAAAGATAAACTGGTCCATACACGGTCCTTTGTGATGCCACAATCGTCCAATTTACAATCTGGCCATTACCCGTGTGGTGGGTGTTCAGTGTGTGACCTTACACAAGCTACTAAGAGTGTCTCTCTGGTGAGTGGTAAAGTATGGCATTTAAATAAATTTAGTAATTGCAATACTTCAAATGTCATCTATAGGCTCACCTGTTCTTGTGGGTTACATTACATCGGACTCACCTCTCGTAAGGTGAAAGTGCGTATTCAAGAACATCTTAGCACCTTGAAAGCAGGCAGATTAACAACTCGTCTGGTGCAACATTTTCAAGAGACGAAACATGACTTCAGGGCTCTGAAGTGGACGGTACTCGAAAGGGTGGTCGCAGAAACGCACAATGCTGATACCATTTTAGCAAGAAAAGAGGCTAAATGGATTTTCTCTGAACAAGTGGACCGGTGTGGCCTAAATGATTCCATAGAATGGAATAAAATTAGCAGACATTGAGGCCAGTCTACAGTTATGTCTTTTGGAATTTTCGGGGTGAGGGGCTCTATGAAATGATGGTGCGCCTTTCTTTCCAATATTGGCCTCTCTGTCCCCCTTTTTGGTGTTGCTGTGTGGCAAAATAGTTTACATCCTTTTCCCGTCACTTTTCTGGTATGAATGTCTGGCGTCCACAATGTGAGAATCACTACATTGGAGTATAATAGCATAAATGGGCGTCAGTCATGGGTAACAAGGTAGGACTTCGTGTCCATGTGGGTTAACGCATAACAGTGAATTAACCCCGGTCTGGGTATATTGGAATGTATAATTTGGGATTTTATTGGGGCCGATTTCTGCTAGGGATTATGGAGAAGATTCATTAAAAATAGAGTTTCATTTACCTTTCCAATATGGCGCCCGCGCAACCCAGGAAGGACCTGGAGGCGCGGACACGTGATGCAGTGCGTCGCATGATGACGTTTTGAAGGACGCCCGGGTTCAATTTTAAATGTCCGCGAGGCCCGTGTGAGAAGGGAGGGAGCCTTGAGACGCCGACAGTTCCCGGTAGCGGAAAGGCAGGAGACCGGATGAATGAGATAGAGGACTCTATTTTAAGAAAAAGATAGGGCTTGTAAATGGACCCTTTTCTTACTCGCGTCTAGATTTTGGCTGACTCGTGATTTATTTTTATTTACAAAATAAGCCTTGTAATAGACGCGCTGTGACATATCTGGGCAACCATTATTTGGCATCTAATCCCGGGCGTGAATTGAATAACTGCGAAACTTATGTATATATATGCGGGGAGAGTATTGATAGCCATGGCATTGGCAGATATAGCAACAGCTTTAGACACTTCCCACCCAAAATGTCTGTGTCTGAGTGTGTGATGTATAACGAGCATTTTACTGTTTGCGCTTCTCTATAGGTGCCATAATTGTATATGGTTACCCGGCGGTTATGCGACCAATTGGCGTGTACCGCTCAACGAGGAGGTTGCAGGTACGAGGGACACTAGCAATAACTCGGTGTTAGAACTGGGGGTCTCTAGTTGGCAATGGTTTGCACCTTTGTCCAAATAGGGACCCTTGCTTCTAGTCAGGATAAGGGGGATACACTCCTAAAATAACCCCTGCTCACCCCCTGGTAGCTTGGCACGAGCAGACAGGCTTATCTCAGAGGCAGTTTGTAAAGCATTTGTGAACACATACAGTAATACAGTGAAAACACTACAGATGGACACCACACAGGTTGTATGTAAAAATAAGTAATCTTTATATAGACTTAACACAAGACCCAATAGCAAAAATCCACAATACTGTAATCTAAAATAGTCTTAAAATGATAGAGACAGTTCACGTTATCTTCAAAAATAGGATAGTCAATCAAAAATAAAGCTTGTAGCAACAAATAACTCCACTTGGAGTTATCACGACGTCGTGACCGGTGGAAATCCCAAAGTACGGCGCCGACCGCGAGGTGCGCGGCGTCGGGCCCGGAGTCGAGCAGACCCACAAAGAACAGTACCTGGAATTCGATGAAAACAAAGACGTCGCACGGCATCGGGGAGGTGAGGCTTCGTTGGCGCCGGCGCCGTCGGTTCCTTATGACCCCAGGGGAGGTGATGTCTCAGTTCCTTACTGCAGCGCAGGGGAGGTGAGGCGTCGGTTCCTTACTGTGTCGGGGAGGTGACGTCACGGATGGCGGCGAGGCGTCGGTTCCTTACGATGGTGCGGTGTCGATGGATTCGGGGGTCACCCACGTCAAGGATCGGCTCCGCGATGATGAAGCCCTGGCATCGGTGAAGTCAGGGCTGCGGTGCGAGTCAGGACGGTGCGTCGTGAGCGTCACGAGCGGTGTCCTCAGCTCCGGTGCAGGCAGCGGCCTCGGTGACGGCTTCGGAGTCAATGTCGCACAGCGTCAGCAGGCGTCGGGCCTACGGTGCAAGTCGGGGCGGTGCGTCGTGCTCTTCACGAGCGGTGCCCACGGCTTCGGTGCAGGTTACGGCGTCGCTCGCTGGCGTCGGTGTTGCAATTTCCTTCTGTTAGCAGCTAAAACAGCAGTTCTAGATGCAGGCAAACAGAAGGGGTGAAGTCTTTGTGTCCCTGTGACTTCAGGCAGGAGGCAAGCTCAGTTCAAGCCCTTGGAGATTCTCTTCCTCAAGATGATAAAGCACAGCAAAGTCTTTTCTCCTGTCCTTGGCAGAAAGCAACCACTGCAGGCCAACCCCAATCAGCAAAACAGCACAGGGGCAGTACTCCTCCTTCAGCTTCTCCGGTTCTTCTCTTTGGCAACAGGTTTCTTGATTTCCCAGAGGTGATCTAATTTCATGGGATCTGGGCCCCAGGACTTATACACAGAAATCCTTTGTTCTCTGAAGGCAGAGAGGCCTTTGCCTAGTCCAAACCAGTTCTGGTCAGTCTTGGAGCACTTTGTGTACATGACTCCTTCTTTCCTTTGAGAGTGAGGGGCAGAGCCATCAGACGCCCGGAAGGAGGTGGAGCCAGCATTGTGGAAGGCAGGCACAGCCCTATTCAGACCCAGGTGCAACTCCTCCCACCCATCCTCCTTCAGGCAGACCTATTCAGCCTAGTGCTGACTCACCCGGCCTCCTGGAATCCCCCAGCCCCTGTCACTCACAAACCCAGACATACAATACACAACCTGAGCAGAGGCAGCTGGATGGTTAGGCAAGAAAATACCTACTTTCTAAAGGGGTATTTTCAAACACAGAATGTTAAAACCAACTTCACTAAAAGATGTATTTTATCATTCTGAGTTCAGGCATACTAAATTCGTTTTTCTACCATGTTCCCTGGGTCAGTTAGGATTATAAGGCGTAATAATCAAACTGCCCATTCTGGCCTATGGGGAACAGGTAGCCTTGCAATAGTGAAAAACGAAAATGGCTGTAATTCACTATTAGGACAGGCCACACACACCAGGGCATGTCCTACCTTATACTTACAATGCACCCTGCCCTTGGGCCTACCTTAGGGGTGTCTGATATGAAGATAAGGGAAGGTTTAGGGACTGGCAAGTGGGTGCACTTGCCAAGTCGACACAGGCTCTGCACACAGGCTCTGCAATGGCAGGCCCGAGACACACTTTACAAGATTCTTCTGTGGGTGGCACAACCAGTGCTGCAAGCCCACCAGCAGAATTTGATTTACAGGCCCTGGGCACACGTGGTGCACTGTACTAGGGTCTGACAAGTAAATCAAATAACCCAATCATGGAGTCACTAATCAACACATCAATTTACAGTAGGGAGCACTTGCACTGTGGCACTGAACAGCAGTGGCACAGTGCCCAAAAGCATCTAAAACCAGCAAAACATAAGAGGCAACAGCAAAAAAATGGAAGGGAGACCCACGCCAATGGTGCCAAGTCTAACACTCGGTAATTATAGATTCTGCATTATCATCATCATTATAAGTATGTTTTGTAGTGAAAATTGGGGGTTATTTACTCCTGGCACGTGTTTTGTCTTTTTATTGCCATATATCTGCAGACCAAGTGGTAATACTAAGTGAAGTGAAGATTGGTCATCCCCTTAGCCCTGATGAAGTTGCGCAAAGAGGCAGCAACGAAACATGTTGGCGCTTTGGACATAATAATGGTCTAAGTTGAACCATTTTTTAATTGAGGACGCTCACAGCACTGAATAAAGTCAAATTTGGCCAGTGAGTAGGATCTCATTTTTAATTTTGGGAACTGCATTTCATTTCTTTTCTCACGGGGATCAATAGGGCACGTGTGTGACATTAGCACCTACAGTGCATATTGTACCTTGCTGTCACTGTTTTCTTCCTTCACGTTTGAGAAAGTTTATGTTGGAACACATTTCTTTTCATGGTGAGAAAGCAACCAATGATGATAAGTGGGTGTGCTAGCGAGTACCAACTAGCAAGCCCCCCTTGGTGTTACTACCGTGAGGTGCTTCCTCTCCATTCTCACATTTTTTCTAACCTTCTTTAATTTATTTTGGTGGGAATTCTTTGGCTGCAGTGTAGTGACAGTGCGTTTATAAATTGGACATCTAGACACTTGAAGTAGCAGCATTTTACCGCATCGTTGGGGGCGTCATTAGAAAATATTTTAGACTCCTCCAGTGTCTGAACGCTAAGGATATCTGTCCATTGAGTCAGGCCCTGGTTGTTGATAATGAGTGGGGGGCGGCTTGACTTTTTTTCCCCCTGTGCTCCTTTCTGTGTTGATGAGTTTTGTACGGCGGCTCAGCTGTGAGAGCAATTTTTAAAGTTTCGCGCCATCTGTAAATAAATTTCTTCCCCCACCGATAACCAGAATATTTGAGTAAGAAGGCTAGCTGGTGATTAAAGCAGCCTTATCTCTTGGTCTGCCGTCAGTGGGATTGATCTATTGGCATGGACAGGAATTGTCTTGCCTTTTCTGACGAGCAGATTGCACTCATACGTTCAGGCCCCTCTCTTCTGCCTGATGCCCCGTTAACTACTATTACAACAGCGAGGGAAGAGTGGGATAAGTTATCCAACACAAAGAAGCGCCAAATTCGTATAGCCCTGCATGGGGCATTAATGACCGAATACCTCCGAGCTGGAGCAGCGCCCCCCCCAGTTTGTTGGTGAGAATTGAGCCCAAGATCTTTTTGGAGGATAAACAGTTCCGAGTGGACTGGAGCTATATAGCTAACAAGTGCACTCGGGATTGGTTGATTTTAATTATAAATACTGCCAAGAGACTGAGCGAGGAATTATTGAAGGAAATCCTTGAACTTGAGGAAACTATTAAGAGGGACACAACGATCACAGATGCTAAAGAACAACTGGAGCGCATCCAGAGTGACCTTGTGGATTATAAGACTTATATGGTGAATCAGAAGATCAAGGGTCTCAAACGTAATTTGGATCGTTTCTCCCATGAGTGGGCTTTCCCTTATGTTGAAGATAACTATTATCTAGCTAGTACTGAACAGGCCAGTTATCGGAGTTTCCAGAGGGGTGGACGCAGACAGACAAGGAGGACTCCAGCTAACTGGACGTTCGATAATACCTGTAGTGAGGAGGAGGAAGCTGCTGAACAAGCCTCTACATTAAATCAGAATAGAGTGAGATTTACACCACACAATAGAACCAATGAAGATCTAGGTGCCCTATTGAGGTCTTTTTTAGGTCAGACCCAGAGGGGCACCAGGGGAGGTGGCGGTGTAACTCAGAGGGGCAGGGGCAGAGGAAGGGCCAATTTTGCAACCAACATGGCAGACATACTCTCCCCGCATTACTCGCAGCAGAGGCAGAACACCAATGTAATGGAGGCCCCGATAATGCACCACATGGAGGGTGTAACTCTTCACCTCCTATGAATGACATTGTTGTTAATCTGTCTGACTATTCATTGTCCCCACAAGAACTGATAGTATTGAATAAAGGTCTGGGATTTGTTCCCACCCCACAGCATGATACCTTCAAGTGCCGCACCGAAATTTTTGAAATGATGAGGAAGATCAAGATTCATAAATTCTTTTTGGATAAAGAGAGAGAACCTCAGTCTGTTTTTAATACTAACCTCTATCGACCTTCACGGTTCTGCCCCCCAGGGACATCGGTGGGTCCGGAGGTGGCTGTTTTTGAACAGCGGGTCCTCCATGACATCGAGGACTTGGAACAGAGACAGAACCAGTTTCACACTCACAATATGAGTAGAAGTGATTGGCTGGCTGTGAAAACTCTTCAAGAAAACAAATCAATCACGATAAAACAAGCTGATAAGGGTGGGGCAGTGGTTGTTCTTAACACCCATGACTATGAAGCAGAAGTCCAGAGACTTCTAGGGGTGCGCACTAACTACCAACCACCAACCACTGATGCGGGACCCTACTCTTGAATTACAGGATATCATCAAGACTTTGATGGTGGGTGCTAAGGAGAATAAGTGGATCACGTACAAGGAAGCGGATTTCTTAATTAACTTGAAACCGCGTGTACCGGTTTTTTATATCTTGCCGAAGATCCACAAACCTCAGTGCCCACCACCTGGTCGCCCGATCGTGTCGGGTATCCAGTCTGTATTGGAACCTTTGTCCCAGTTTGCGGACTTTTTCTTAAGAGAAGCAGTCATCACCCAGCCATCCTTTGTGCAGGATACCACTGATATACTTAATATCCTTAATACAGTGGTGTTTGACCCCAGGGAACAATTTTTAGTTACCATCGACATTGAATCCTTGTATACCAGCATACCCCAGGATGCCACGCTGGTGGCAGCAGCGCGGGCTCTGGGGGAGCTGGAATGGTTTTATGAAACTCCTCAGTCCTTTGTTTTGCAGTGCATTGAATTGGCTCTCACTAGACATTTTTTTGAGTACAGGAATCAGCTGTACCTCCAGGTGTCGGGCACGTCAATGGGGGCTACATTTGCGCCAAGTCTGACCTGCATTTATGTAGGCCAGTTGAAAACAATGTGATTCATCATGCCTCTAACCCCTTCATCTGGACTGGTTCAGAGGACTCAGAGGACTCTTTATTGACATTCCTGACCTGGTTAAACCAGGCGGATGGTTGCCTGAGGTTTACATGGTCCTTTAGTAACATCTCCGCTGTTTATCTTGATGTGGATATAACAGCAAGGGACAAAAGGCTATGTACCTTTGTCCATCAGAAGCTGACGGATAGGAATTCCTTGCTGCACTATCGCTCTTTTCACCCCAGAGCGCTCCGTGACAATCTTCCGGTGGGGCAGTTTTTGAGATACCGCCGGAATTGTTCCTCTACCGATAAGTTCATGGAACAGTCGGAAGAGCTAGCAACCAAGCTTGGAGCCAGGGGCTATCCAGCCAAGGTGATCAGAAGAGCCCGCAAACGTGCATTAAATACCCCACGTGATGCTCTATTGGAGAGAAATGCAAAACAAAAGGACGAGTGTCTACCTGTGGTTACTACCTTTGATCGTCTTTCAACGAAAGTGAGACAGATAATAAGAAAACATTGGTCAATTTTGGATACAGGTGCTAAGAAGATGCCGCCGCCGCGGTTTGCATTCAGAAGAGCCCCCAACCTAAAAGATAAACTGGTCCATAAACGGTCCTTTGTGATGCCATAATCGTCCAATTTACCATCTGGCCATTACCCGTGTGGTGGGTGTTCAGTGTGTGACCTTACACAAGCTACTAAGAGTGTCTCTCTGGTGAGTGGTAAAGTATGGCATTTAACTAAATTTAGTAATTGCAATACTTCAAATGTCATCTATAGGCTCACCTGTTCTTGTGGGTTACATTACATCGGACTCACCTCTCGTAAGGTGAAAGTGCTTATTCAAGAACATCTTAGCACCTTGAAAGCAGGCAGATTAACAACTTGTCTGGTGCAACATTTTCAAGAGACGAAACATGACTTCAGGGCTCTGAAGTGGACGGTACTCGAAAGGGTGGTCGCAGAAACGCACAATGCTGATACCATTTTAGCAAGAAAAGAGGCTAAATGGATTTTCTCTGAACAAGTGGACCGGTATGGCCTAAACGATTCCATAGAATGGAATAAAATTAGCAGACATTGAGGCCAGTCTACAGTTATGTCTTTTGGAATTTTCGGGGTGAGGGGCTCTATGAAATGATGGTGCGCCTTTCTTTCAAATATTGGCCTCTCTGTCCCCCTTTTTGGTGTTGCTGTGTGGCAAAATAGTTTACATCCTTTTCCCGTCACTTTTCTGGTATGAATGTCTGGCGTCTAGAATGTGAGAATCACTACATTGGAGTATAATAGCATAAATGGGCGTCAGTCAAGGGTAACAAGGTAGGACTTCGTGTCCATGTGGGTTAACGCATAACAGTGAATTAACCCCGGTCTGGGTATATTGGAATGTATAATTTGGGATTTTATTCGGGCCGATTTCTGCTAGGGATTATGGAGAAGATTCATTGAAAATAGAGTTTCATTTACCTTTCCAATATGGCGCCCGTGCAACCCAGGAAGGACCTGGAGGCGTGGACACGCGACGCACGTGATGACGTTTTGAAGGACGCCCGGGTTCAATTTTAAATGTCCGCGAGGCCCGTGTGAGAAGGGAGGGAGCCTTGAGACGCCGACAGTTCCCGGTAGCGGTAAGGCAGGAGACCGGATGGATGGGATAGAGGACTCTATTTTAAGAAAAAGATAGGGCTTGTAAATGGACCCTTTTCTTACTCGCGTCTAGATTTTGGCTGACGCGTGATTTATTTTTATTTACAAAATAAGCCTTGTAATAGACGCGCTGTGACATATCTGGGCAACCATTATTTGGCATCTAATCCCGGGCGTGAATTGAATAACTGCGAAACTTATGTACATATATGCGGGGAGAGTATTGATAGCCATGGCATTGGCAGATATAGCAACAGCTTTAGACACTTCCCACCCAAAATGGCTGTGTCTGAGTGTGTGATGTATAACGAGCATTTTACTGTTTGCGCTTCTCTATAGGTGCCATAATTGTATATGGTTACCCGGCGGTTATGCGACCAATTGGCGTGTACCGCTCAATGAGGAGGTTGCAGGTACGAGGGACACTAGCAATAACTCGGTAATTATAGATTCTCTATTATCATCATCATTATAAGTATGTTGTGTAGTGAAAATTGGGGGTTATTTACTCCTGGCACGTGTTTTGTCTTTTTATTGTCATATACCTGCAGACCAAGTGGTAATACTAAGTGAAGTGAAGATTGCTCATCCCCTTAGCCCTGATGAAGTTGCGCAAAGTGGTAGCAACGAAACATGTTGACGCTTTGGACATAATAATGGTCTAAGTTGAACCATTTTTTAATTGAGGACGCTCACAGCACTGAATAAAGTCAAATTTGGCCAGTGAGTAGGATCTCATTTTTAATGTTGGGAACTGCATTTCATTTTTTTTCTCACGGGGATCAATAGGGCACGTGTGTGACATTAGCACCTACAGTGCATATTGTACCTTGCTGTCACTGTTTTCTTCCTTCACGTTTGAGAAAGTTTATGTTGGAACACATTTCTTTTTATGGTGAGAAAGCAACCAATGATGATAAGTGGGTGTGCTAGCGAGTACCAACTAGCAAGCCCCCCTTGGTGTTACTACCGTGAGGTGCTTCCTCTCCATTCTCACATTTTTTCTAACCTTCTTTAATTTATTTTGGTGGGAATTCTTTGGCTGCAGTGTAGTGACAGTGCGTTTATAAATTGGACATCTAGTAGCTGGACTTGAAGTAGCGGCATTTTACCGCATCGTTGGGGGCGTCGTTAGAAAATATTTTAGACTCCTCCAGTGTCTGAAAGCTAAGGATATCTGTTCATTGAGTCAGGCCCTGGTTGTTGATAATGGATTGAAATCCCACCAAGGCCTAATATATACACATTATTTGGTTTTGCAGTTGATGAAATTTGTGATTTGAAACATCTTTCTTTGAAGTGCATCTGACAAACAAGTTTTAGTGTCAGTATACTGATATAAATTATACTTACACTCATAATTTATAACAGCATTTTACAGGCTGACATTACCATATAGGATCATCCTTACAAATATGATATTTTATTGTGTCACTGGGACTAAGGTACATGTTGAAAGTTTAAGCTCTATGAAAAGTGATTTGAAGTTGATCATTCAATATATTCTGTAACTGGTCATCACTTCTTAGGATGTTCATGTGTTTTGTGAGAATTTTATAAATGTCTCAATTGTCTTGACTGCTTTGGGTTATGAATCTAATAGTCTCTTCACCAGAGTATGACGTTTTTTGTTTCATAAGAATGTGTTCCCTAAATGTCTGGCATACTCTTCTGCTTGTAGTCTGCAAGGTTTTGTTAGAATGACCTCTGACTTTGAATCTGGTGAGAGTCATAGCTTGTTCATTTTAAAATATATCGGAGCCACTACAATTTAATTTCAGTCTTAACTGCTCCCCATATTCTTTTTTGTGAGTTATGGGGGGGCTGGAGCTGAAGTTTAGAATGTTGATTGAGGTAGTTGTTTTCCTAAAAGGTGTTGTTTGTAATTCACAGTTATCTACATAGATTGCGAGAGCTAATAATTCAATGGAATGTTTGCTGTAGTTAGTGAAAGTGAGACATTGGCATTATTATTAAGAAAGGCAAGATATTCAAGCAATTTGAATTCAGTTCCATTCCAAATCAGAAAAATTTCATTTAAGTATTGACTCCATAATACTACATTGTTTGAGCCCTGGTGAAGAGAGGCATTCCAGGCATGCACCTTCTCATACCAAACCATAAAAAGGTTGTTATAAGAGGGAGCATACCTGGCTAGCGCAAATGTGTTAATAGTGTGTTGAGAGCGAAAATCGTTGTTGTTGAGCACAAAGCCACTCATTTCCAATAAAGCTGTGATATGTTTCCAACTGCAGGCTGATTTCATTCTAAAAAAGATAACATAGCCAACGGTTCTTTCTCATTGGCAATGATCGTATACAGGCTCCTCACATCCACAGAGGCTACATTATATTGTTCATCCTACGGGATGTCATAGGTACAAGAAAGAGCATCTTTTGTATACTTAATAAAGGAAGGAAGTTTTCACACCAAGATGGCTAGAAAAGTATCAATGTACTCCGACAACCTTTTAGTTAAGGCCCCTATGTCACATAAGATAGGACAAGATGAGTTGTCTGTACTTTTTCATTATCACCATAAGTTAGTTGCCTCATGTAAGAACTTGTATAGAGGTGATGCTTTTCTGCTCTTGTTAGCTCTGCTCATAGGATGTGCCCCTCTGTGAGGTGAGGTGAAGAGAGATGTGCTTTGACACTCGAGCCAAGTGTGTTTATTATATTGTTACTAGTGAAAGTCATTTACTACATCCCATGAGCTCAGCTAGGCACCTGCTGATGATCTTGTTAAGAATTTAGAGGCCGATTACGATGTTGGTCGGAAAGCATTCAGACCGAATTGGTTTCGGAATGGTTTCTGACAGACTCAGGTTCGGGGAGTCCGACCGGCCGATTACGATGTTTCCGAACACCATTCGGTCGGACTCCCATTGACTTCAATGGGAGCCTGTGTTCCGACCGACTACGCAGGCTCCCATTGAAAAACGGGGTGGGTGCGGAAAACCTTGCACCCCATGGTGCCTGCCACCGGAGGCCACCAGTGGAAGGGGGCCTGCTATGGGCCCCCAAAGTCGAATTTCGACAGCCGATCCGTGTCCGACAGTCCGAATCCGACATCGTAATTGTTCGGTCAGAAGCACGGCCTGTAGAGACGTACGAGTCGGCTCCGACCGACTCAGTGTCTCCGAATGGCAATCGGACGCGATTTGGAACTGAGTTGGACAGTCCGAACGTTTTCCGACCATCGTAATCGGTCGGTCGGAAATGTTTCAGAGTCAGTCAGAAACGAGGCTTCCGAATTGGATTCGGACAAATCGAATGCCGCTCGGAGCCTTTCTGGCCGACATCGTAATCAGCCCCTTTGTTGTGTCATCAATACTAAAAACTGTCTGAAGTACAGTATACATTTGCATCTCTTTTTCAGTGTATGGGGATACTAATGTTGACTTACTCTAAGACTCATAGACTACTAAATATTTTTTGTAATAAACAGTTTACAGTCTCTCAACACAGACATGAGAGTAAGGTACCTCTAGCACATGTTGCACAATACATGGCCAGAAATCAGTACAAAGTAATATCACATTAAATTACCTATTCACCTTCTACGTGTATTTCTTTTCTGTGCTATCTCGAAGCTTTTATTCACTGCAGTTTAATAGCTGCATTTATTGATTTTGCAGATTCAGACAAAGAAAGTGAATGCTTTCTCTGGTTTGCAAAGACGATATTCACATCACAAACAATTTCAGAAAGTGGCGTTTGCAGGCTGGCTCTTCCAGGTTCTCTTTTTGGAATTGTGCTGCACTACACACATCACACCATTTTAGGGCCGATTACGATGTCGTTAGGAAACGTCCCGAACAAATCGGTTCCGGACTCGTTTCCTACAGAATCGTGTCTTGCTATTCCGGACGACCGATTACGATGCTTCCCAACATCGTTCGGTCGGACTCTCATTGATTCCAATGGGAGCCTGTGTTCTGACCAAGAACACAGGCTCCCATTGGAAAAAGGGGTGATTGGGGAAAACCTTGCACCCTGTGACGGGCACCCCATGGTGCCTGCCACATTGTGCATGGTTGGGAAGAGGGGTCTCTTTGGCACCCCCCTGGGCCACATTCGGTCGCCTCTGGGTGAAGTGGGGCCCGCAACGGGCCCCCAAAAGTCCGATTCCGACAGCCGTTTCATCTCTGGCAAACGGAGTCGGAACAGCTGTCCGAATCGGTCATCGTCATCGCTCGTCCTCAAACCGTGCCCATTGAGCTGAACGATTGGGCTCCGAAAGACTCAGACCAACCCAATGCCTTTCGGAACCGATTCGTACTGCTCGTACAGTTTCCGGACATCGTAATCGGTTGTTGGGAAAACTGTACGATTCGGTAGGAAACAAGGGTTCCGAATCGGATTCTGCAATACCGAATCCCATCTAAGCCCTGTAGAGGACACAAGAGATTCCGAAGTTCACATTCAATCTGCTATGGCACTCACTGATATCAAAGGCAGCCACTGCAAAAGCTGGCCATATGGTCCGACTTCTCAGTATGCGAGTGAATAGAGAAAATGCAGTTTATCATTAGATGTGCCTTTAGGGTATGCACTCTTCTTGGGTGAGCTCCCAATGCCCTGCACCTGTAGATGTGGAAAATGTGAATAGCCGCCTAAGAGTCCCAAACACCCTACATCTTGTCACTTGTAAGGTACTACAAAAGAACAATGAAGTGCTCATGTACATAGATAGTCTACAAAGACAAAAATACATAATGCAGAGTGTATTGTCCCCTCGTAAGTCATGTTGGGAGTCTCTGGTTCTTTGTACTTGCTCTCTAGAGCGAGCATTATCAGATCCTGATGGGTGAAATGGACCATGAGATGTCTGCATTCAGTCAGCGTTGCCGTAAACAATTCTGAAGCACAATCCACATTCCATGGCTAGTGAAATGGACCCTGGGAGATTTGATCATTCAAAAACGAATTGACTGCATAGGGAACATAATTGAGTTGAGAAAAACTTTGGAAAGACTTTCGAGACAGCATTGTCCACCTTTGGAAATCTGACTTGAAGTTTCAAGTATGTGGGACATATCATCTTGGAGTAAGGAGGAGAGGTGAACCATGCCAAGGTGGAGGGCCTCAGAAATTGCCCTTACACCAAAACTGTGAAGAAGCTTCACAACTTCATGGGATTTTGTAATTATACTTTATTCCCATATTCACCACGATCAGCAACCCTCTAATTGAAGTAACTTGGGTCAATCCTCAAATTTGACTCTAAAAGGGGCAGGACACTGAACTTGCTTATAACAATGTTTACAAGTGAAACGGACATCCGAGAAGCAGAGACAGACTTGGATGTGAACACCGCCGCACCACAGAAAGAAGAAATCATAACTGTCATCTCTCAAGAATGGAAAAAACTCCTGGCAAGACAACCTGAATGCAGAACTGTTCAAGACAGACCCTGAAACATCAGCCAAGATCCTCCAATCACTGGTTACATCAATTTGGGAGGGAAAGAAGGCTCCAGACAACTGGAACTAAGGCATTTATTGTCAAGATCCCAAAGAAAAGATCATTAATCAACTGTAACATCTGGCGTGGAATCAACCTTCTGTCAATCCCAAGTAAAATTCTGGTGAAAATCATTATACAGTGCATTTCTGATACTATGGACAAGCAGTTAAGAAAAGAACAGGCTGGGTTCCGCAAGAGTAGAGGATGTATCAATCAGATTTTTACTGTGCGCAACATCATAGAGCAGTGCACGGAGTGGCAGAGACAACTATACATCAACATTGATTGTGGAAAAGCCTTCGGTAATATCCACTGTGATAGCCTCTGGCATATACTGAGATCCTACGGCATACCGTAGCAAATCGTTCTTACGATCAAGAGATTCTATGATAACTTTACCTGTGAGGTAGGAGATGGTGAGTATAGATTCAAAGTCAAGAGGAAGCCGGATGTCAGCGTTGCTCTTTAACCTAAGTCATTGACTGGGTGAAGCGACATACAACAGAAGAAGAGCCAGAGACATCAGATGGGCCTTATTAACTACACTGGCGGACCATGACTATGCGATGATCTAGTCTTACTCTCTCACACACATCAGCATCTGCAGGAAAATATGTCTCCCTCAACAACATCCATGCACAGGAAGTGGCTTGAAGATCAACACAAAAAATCAGAAGTCATGCCACTCAACATCCCAAAACCTTCTCCAGTCAAGATAGAGAGGGTCTAGCCATGCATGAAGATTTCACCTACCTAAGCATTACTATCAGAGAGGATGGAGAGTTAGGCAGTGGTATCAAGAGCAGACTGAACAAGGCCAGGAATGCCTTCGGGATGTTGAACAATGTGTGGAGGTAGGTCATCTCAATACATCACTAACACCAAACTGAGGTTTTACCAGAGCTGCATTCTGTTCACACTGAATAAGAATGCTGGCAGATGATGAAAAGTGTCATTACCAAACTGTCAGCCTTCCACATCAGTAACCTGCGAAGAATCTTGCACATTTTCTGGCCATAAACATTCTCCAACCAGGAACTGCTCTCCAGATGCAGGCGAGAGAGCATGTACACCACAATTATGAGAAGAAGATGGAGATGGATACTGAAGCCCAGAAGTTCAGCATATAACTAAGGTAAACTGCTGTGGGCCAACTTTCATATTAAAGAGTTATAATGGCCCACTGACTTGGGGTCTCTATTAGGGGTGTGCGAACATTGCATAATTTGCTTCCAAACAATTATGTGAAATGTCAGCAAAATACAGTGAAATCAGTGCTTTAAATGGGCCAGTACTGTCCGGTACGGAGTACCAGCACTTTTTTATTTTGAGAGGGAGAGTACCTGCACTTCTCAAGAGAAATGCTATACTTTTAATTGTACCTGCACTTCTATTTTTCCATTTCAAGCACTGAGTGAAATTATGTGTAATTATGCAAACTTTGATTTGATCATTTCATTTTGGGCTATATTTGTGAACAAAATGCATCCTTCCGTCAATTTTTGATGCAAGAATACATTTCACGCTTAAAAAATAGTACAAAAAACAAAGCACCGAAAACACCAAAACAGCTATTTACTTTCTGTTTCTCCCTTACATTTGCAGTACATTTTTACCACAGATGGGGCATTTTCTGTAAATCTTTACTGTGTATGGTGAGTAATCATGCAAAGTGGCATAATGTCAGAATTTGGTGAATTTTGCTTAACAAGTATAATGGGAAATTCCCATAATTATGTGAATGATGCCGTAGTAATTAAAATTTTGCCATGCCTAGTTTTTATCCAGTATTAATGTAAATTCCAGGCCAGCTCTCTCTTTTGGGCTACTACTGATTTTGAGGGTATTGAACAATAACTTTTTATTATTTATTTATTTTATTTTATAGAGCACAAACGCAAATGCTTCTTGGTGCTTTTGAGAACCACAAATATTTAAAGCCTAATTAGAACATTGGAATGTTGGGAGCTCCACTGAAAACAATGGAGTAGCTCCGGGCTTATAATGGCTGGTATAAGCCCGGAGCTCCAACATTCCAATGTTTCTTTGTTCACGGCTGTGAACAAAGGTTTCAGGGGGCCTGAGGAGATTTCAATCCCCTCGCGCTCCCTGAAGCCTTTGTTTTATTTGTTAGAACATTCTGCCCTCTAGTGGCAGAATGTTCTAATAGCCTTATAGCCCTTCGTAGCTGGGCTATACCGGCTATTAAAGACCCGCTCCCTTGTTAAAGGCCCTCGCCTTCGGCTCTGGCCTTTAACGCTGGAGCGGGCCTTTAATAGCCGGTGTAGCCCGCTAGGGCAGGCTATAAGGCTATACTGTGACTGCAGAAGGAGGAACAGAAAAATAATAAGTTGTTAAAAATTCAAGTATTCAGCTGGCATCTCAAACATGGTAAATTTGCCTCTGGCCTTAAACTCAGAGGGGGACAATTCCACAGTTTGGCCGCGGCTGTGGAAAAAGCGCAGTCTTCAGATCACAGCATACAACTGTCCAAGCCATAGCCTTGGATCTGCAGAAACAGCAGGAAAAGGAGGCAGAATGAGTTGTGCTCTGGCCATGGATGTGAGACAAAGGCACAAAAGAGGGAAAGGCAGTCCCACTAGCTGCAACACAAATCTGTCTGCAGTGACACTTCTGGAGAAGTGGAGTGTCAAAGACAAGTCAGTGTCACATTTTAGTTGAGTCTGTAAAGGGTTTCTCACAAAAGGTTCCTGGTATCGATCAGATAACTAAATTCTCACCAAGAGTATCAGCAGGTTCTTAGCTAAGCTCATGAGAATTAGTTGATGGCCTTACAAGTAACAAAAATGTAAAGAGTTTCGTCTGAGCAAGTTGATTTGCATATTTAATGTTTTGGGTGCAAGGGCACAATGAGTCTAATGCCCTGATTCTGATTTGCACAGTTCTAGCAGAATTACCAATTCTGTGGGTTTAACACATATATTTTCCACCTCCTCTGAGCAGGTGCTAAATGTATACTTCTCTCTGAGGATGGGGTGGGTGAAGGGCGAGGCGTAGTGGAGGGAAGGGAACATTATGTTCTGGGGAATGAGGCTTGGCTGACGTTTCAGCCAAAACCTCATACAGTTTTTCAGGTAAAACCAGATGTGGGAGCACAGACCTAATATGAATCAGGTGGAGCAGAATTCTATACAGTAATTATACTTTGCCTAACTCATAATCAGTCTGTCCATCAACTGTTGTTTTTGCATTTGTCACCCCGAGTGGGACGGGTATGCCCAGACGTGGGTCCCGTGCTCTCCATGCCACTGGAATCAAGCTATCCTGGCTGAAGAGGGGTGAAACCCTGAAACCGGTCCTAGGATGCTTGTTTCCAGTCCAGGGAGGACCTGGCTTGGCAGTTCGGGCTGGACTGTTCCCATGAGGCACAGGGTCAAGACTGATTTGCATATGGCTGGGTTCAAACTGGAATGGCATGGTGAGCAAAAAAACGATGGATTTAGGCCCAGATCTCTGTACTGGGGTGAATGTATGACATTGTGCTGCATTCTGTCCATCAACTGTTGTTTTTGCATTTGTCACCCGAGTGGGACGGGTATGCCCAGACGTGGGTCCCGTGCTCTCCATGCCACTGGAATCAAGCTATCCTGGCTGAAGAGGGGTGAAACCCTGAAACCGGTCCTAGGATGCTTGTTTCCAGTCCAGGGAGGACCTGGCTTGGCAGTTCGGGCTGGACTGTTCCCATGAGGCACAGGGTCAAGACTGATTTGCATATGGCTGGGTTCAAACTGGAATGGCATGGTGAGCAAAAAAACGATGGATTTAGGCCCAGATCTCTGTACTGGGGTGAATGTATGACATTGTGCTGCATTCTGTCCATCAACTGTTGTTTTTGCATTTGTCACCCCGAGTGGGACGGGTATGCCCAGACGTGGGTCCCGTGCTCTCCATGCCACTGGAATCAAGCTATCCTGGCTGAAGAGGGGTGAAACCCTGAAACCGGTCCTAGGATGCTTGTTTCCAGTCCAGGGAGGACCTGGCTTGGCAGTTCGGGCTGGACTGTTCCCATGAGGCACAGGGTCAAGACTGATTTGCATATGGCTGGGTTCAAACTGGAATGGCATGGAGAGCAACAAAACGATGGATTTAGGCCCAGATCTCTGTACTGGGGTGAATGTATGGCATTGTGCTGCATTCTGTCCATCAACTGTTGTTTTTGCATAACTCATAATCAGGGCCTAACGGTCTGATCAGTGGCGTAACGAAACTTGAGGGGGCCCCCCTGCAGGGTACGTGGAGGGCCCCCTCTGTACTCAATCTGGAGCTCTCCAGCCGAAGTGCGGTGCTGAGGGGCCCCCTGAAGGTTGGGGGCCCCCCGCACCGCGGGGGCTGTGGGGGCCTGTGTTACGCCCCTGGGTCTGATTCATATATTGGCGGTAAGCATACTATGTTGCAACAGCCATGGTTACAATCCTCTGACGCCCCAAAGGAGTGTGGGCTGTCAGAGTTTGACCTCTATGACTGCCCTCTAGTATAGATTGCGGACATAGAGGCCAGTTTTCACTGCCCGTCACCCCAAGGAAAACCTTGTTGTTAAGGAGCAGTGTAAACTACCTAAGGCCCCCCTCGCCATGGGCGAAGAGAGCTTATTTTGTTTGATTTCAAAAAGAGGATCCTACTTTGGGATTTTCTTTTTCAAAACAAAAAAAAGTAACTTAGCGGTACGGCTCAGTCATATTTGCCTTAGCCATACGTCAAAGTTATAATCCATTCACAGGAACCACCTTGATGGTGGTTCCTGTGAATGCTAAAATGTCCATCCGCCTGATGGACATTTCTAAAGTTGGCAGTTGGGGTGGCGATTATTTCATCCTGACGGAGGATGGCCTGTCCGCCAAAATCAAAATCAGGCCCTGAGTCTCAGAGACGGGCACATCTGATTGCAAAGTTAGAAAGAACAAGGAAACATGGCTGCAGCTGGTTAAGTTTACACTAAAATAAGCAATGCATGTTAACTTTTCACAAATCGTCCATCTTGTTCTGGTTTTTTCTACTACTTAGAGCATCATCAAGGCAATTTAAAATATTCATCAAACAAAACATTTCTTGTCCTTCACCGGCTCTTCTACTTTCCAAAGTACCATCATCATGATCATTGTCAACATCATCATAAACTGTTAAGGGGTAAGCTTCGCATCTTGGCATTCATCTAGTAAGCGTAGGAACCTAACTTTCACATCCTTCGTGCAGCGCTGGTTTCTGCAGTCCCGCCACCACACTCTATGTTCCATGCTCTGAGCAACTTGCTTATAGTTGCTACAGCCAAAAGGTTCCCAAAAACAGTTATAAATGTACTTCAGCTCAGCCCTGGACTAAGTCCAGTACCACAAGGCCAATCACTGGAACTGCAACACCCTCTAATAAAACGTAATGGAGACACAGACCTAAAATTAGGAGGCAATAATTTTAAAATAAATTCATTTATTTTAGACTTTTTAAAAATATGAATACATTTATTATAATGTTTAAGAATTGTATAAATAGAACATAAATATATTATAAAATATTTAATAACCCTTGTACTTTAAAAATAAATGTAGCTTTGATTTTTTTGTAAATACATTAATTTAAATTAATTGAATATGTAATGTTTAGTAATTTTACTACATAATAATAAAATAAATACAAATGAATTGCAGTAAGTTGGACTATTCTGATAAATTAAAAAAATTGTTAATTTAATATATTTAAATCAATAAAATATTCAATTCAAGTTAAGTTAATAGTGGTGTAGCATTTTTAATGTTGTTCTACATTTAAAATAAATATATATAATTAATGTTTTAAAATATTTATTATAAAAATATTTTTTATATTTGCTATACAAATTTAATAATTCACATAAGTCCAAAATAATGGACAACAACACCGAACAAATGCAACTTTGAATTGGTGAAGATACTTAGGGGCCCAACTTTCGTCCGCCCGCCACCCTAGCGGTGCTGGGACCGGCCGCCAGTGGTGCAATGAAGCTGTAATTGATGCAGGTCATCTTACCAAGACAACACACTGATATTTAGAAAATATGGACTTTGAACTGTGCTATGTTCTAGTCCTTAGCAACAGTGCTGCCACTGATGAGGCACAGCGATAGTGAGAGGTGAACCAGGAACAATATTTCATTTACATAGATTCACCTACTTTGCATTACGGCGGAGAATCGATGAAGCTAGGTACATTACCCCACACTACCCCTTGATGAATGTGTGACTACAGGGAAGTGACCCTCTTCAAGTGCAGGAATTTTAGAAAAAACCCCAGTTAGGGTAACCAAAAATACCTCCAAAAATGTACCAGAGCCTCATGCCTCATCCCAGTTTAATGAATGCAATCAAATGCCTATCAGCCAGGGATCGTTTATAGACCTGAAGAAGGCTGATGGCACAAATGTGCGATATAATGGTCAAAACATGTAGGCAACTACAAATGGATGTATGAAACATAATTTTGATAACACATCCAGTCTTTTTCTGTTTTAATCATATCTAGGTTTCCTCACAATAAAAAGAGAAATATTTAGAGTATATTCTAAGGTGTTTTTAATACCTGGATCCTGGCACTTATCTAGAATTTTTTTTTTCTGTACTCCCATTACCATTGGCTGAGTCTATTCAGGTAGTGTTTACCTACCTGGATGTGAAGAGGACACCGATAATGAAGTATGCCACAAATAATTGTGAGTGAGGTGTCTGCTTCCAATATTTTTGAATGCCTGTGACATATCAGGAGACCTCCATTTGTGGTCTCTGGTGAGTAGCCTATGCACCTATAGTCCGTATTAAATCCTGTCTCAGCATTTCCTGCATCTGAAGCTGGCGAACCCCTTTATTAGTAAGTAACCACTGTCTACCACTCCAAGCCCCAGAGTGACCTCAAAGGTAAACCAAAGATGAATTGTTAGTGTATTTTATGTTGATGGATTCTGAGTCAAAGCTTGTGGTAGACATTTGCATACATATGCCATAACATTACTCTGTTATCTGACACCATCTTTGTTTGCCTGTGCTAACCTCTATGGGACAGGCCATGCTACTTCTGATGTATTTTAGTCTCACTCTTTTGCTTGGCAGCTCTAAACAGGGGCATAAGTAGTCAATCCATTGTGTAGACGTTTATCTTTCTTGTATCCTTCCTGAAGGTAATTGGCGCCTTTTTCATGAGAACCGTCTAAACCTGTAACAATGTGAATGTTTTGGTTTCTGTCACGTGTTCCGTTGGTGCTTTTATGCAAAAGTCTATAAAAACTCCATGTTTTGGGGGAGATTTAGCATTAGATACTCACTGTGGCAAAGGAGAACCTTTGTCACTCAACCCTGTGATATAATAGATTGTTTATTTTTCTTTAATAAAGTGTGTTTCAGGCATGAGATGTCATTTTACTTTATTTAGCAGGAGTAGGAGTAAGGCTCAAGGGGTTACGGGACCTGGCAGGACCCATATTCAGTATTCCAGTGCTAGGACTGCCTGTCAAGTGGCAAACACCATCATTTTACTTTGATACACTTGGTGCTGGGCTGGGAATCGTTGACACTCAGCTGATGTGGACCGGCGACACATGACTGCTCCAGGCACCAAGGTAAGACAGTCATTCCTCCAGGGAAACTGGGGTAGAGAATGCCCCCCCGTGTGACCTGCTGATCAGGTCTGACAGCGCTAGCATAATTAAAATCTATGATGTATGAGGTCTAATTATGTTTATTCTCTTTTGCATCTTTAAGAAACTTGAGGATGCTGTCTGGGTAGGAAACAACGGGTCTAACCAGTTGAGATGGGTAGGTAGAGGTCTGTTCCGTGGTAAAGAGCAACTGGACTCTTAAACAAGTGTGAGGACCCTAGCACAGACTCTGCAAAGAGGAATGTGCAAGTGAAACATGCAAAATAATCTAACCACCATAGGACCTCTGCAAGGTTCACATCTGGACCTGAGAAATCTGAATACAAGGAGGTCTGTGTGCATGTGCAAGATACTTCATTAACTCTCTCCTCTGAAACAATCATAGAAATAACTCTAAGATCCCTCCTGGACCTCTTTGTCCTTTCTACCCTATCCCCTCCATGGGATGAGCTGGTGCATAAGGATGTCAGACACCTTAGTATTTTCCTAAGAGTGAAACAGAAGTAGAACCTAAGGATGAGAGTGTAAAAGTCTAAAGAGGAAGAGCCCCCAGACAAATGAGCTCCTGCCCATTAATGTTCCACTAATATGGAAAGAGCGCATGCAGGTATATGAAACAGTGGGTGAGATTCACTAACGAGGATGGGAAGACGTTCTTTCCAGAAGAAGGTACCTTTGACTAAGAGTGTTTACACAATTTGAGAAAAAGAGTAAAATACCCTAATAATAAAACAGATGCAGAGCAGTGGCTAGTCTTCCTGAATTAGTACATGGAAGTAAGCAAATAAAAGCATGACTCTTAGGAGTGGTGGATGACAGAGACCCAAGAGTGTTGAATGTTTTGTGTTTCCCCATGCCATCAGGGGATGCCAGAGGCACTCCATAGGAGCATCTAGTACGGGGCCAGTGTCAGTTGGCCAGAAAGCATTAAGGGGGGTAGGCAAGCAATGCGTATGCGAATGCAGCAAATGCAGAGGGCACAAAGGCAGGCTCAGCGATATGGACAAATGGCAGCCCGACTGAGGGTGAAGCAGTAGAGGATGATGAGCAGAGCATGCAATGAAAGGTGAACTCTCCATCATTACATACTTTCCCCAGAGCTCACTCTTGCTCAACTCCCTACTCGACCAGTGCTAGACATTGGTCCAGAGGGGCTTGTAGTCCTGTTACCTGGGATAGTCTAAGACATACTACGAACCAGTGAGCTAGAGAGAAATTCCCGTAATGATCAACATCTAGTGATGTTAAAAGCAACACTCCTTAGTACGGACTCTTCCCTTTGAGAGAATGCCTGGGACCTAAGGCTGGAAGAAGAGTTAAAGTCCATGTTCCGGGGTCTCAAGCTGAATTAGATAATATTAAGAAACAGTTCCCTAACAGTCATGAAAACCCCATTAGGATCTGCGAGGAGCTTCAGACTGTTCAAGTGCTACAAATCTAATCAGGCTGATGTGAATCAATTGTTGTGATTAGTGGTACCCAGTGAGAATAGAGATTGATTGATGGAAAAGAGTGACTGCCCGCAGCATGTCCATTCTAATGATGCTGCTCTCGCCACAGCAAAGGATGGGTTGTTAAACACTATGGGGCTGATTATGATGGCGGGCGGATCACCATCGCCAGCCAGGCGGTGGCGATCCGCCTGCCATCTCTACCCTATTTACTCCCGCCATATTACAATGGCGGGGGTACCGCAGCGGACGCAAAGTGCGTCCGCCGCTTTTCCGCAGGTCGACAATCGTTCCGATTGCCGGCTGGGTGGAATTGGGGCCTGATATGGTGGCGGTGCCTAGCAGGCACCGCCATCCATATCAGGATGTGTGTCTCAAAAGGCCTTTCCATGGCGGCGATGCCGCCATGGAAAGGCTGGCGGAGATGTGCTTTGGGGGCCCGTTGCGGGCCCCCGGGGGGGTGGGGGGTGCACTCAGGGGGTACCCATGGTATCCCCCTGCAGTTCCATGTACAAGGTGGCAGGCACCGCGCGGTGCCTGCCACGTTGTGCATGGGAATGCACAACATGCTCATTTGGCATTGCGTCGGGTGCTGTAAGCAGCACCCGCCGCAATGTCAAATATGCAGAATGCGACCGCCAGGGTGGCGGTCGCATCCTAATAAGGGGTGCGGGACCACCGCATGTCTGGCGGCCGGTCCCGTTTCCGGATGGCGGGCGGACTCATCCTAATCAGCCCCTATGATGGATGCATTCCCAATAAAGTCTGACCAGACTAAATTACGAATTGTAAGGAGAACAAAGAAAAATCCCCTACAGATTATCTAGATTAACTAAAAGATGTCTTTGAGAAGTGCTCTGGTATGGCCATGCCTGTGGAACAAGCTCAGGAGGCAGTTGGCACTGCTTTTGTTCGGAGACTGCTACCGAAGGTTCAGGAACAAATTTGCATCATCCTCATAGCTGAATTGATTTCAGTCCCCAAACACTGTGTGAAGGTGCAAGAATAGAAGATGGAGCTGAATTAATCCATATGGATGTCATTTCAAATGCAGCTCTTTCAGCAAATGGTAAAAGGGGACCCGATGTCTCGATGCAGCGAGACATTTGTATCCAGATAAATGATTAAGCTGTGCCCAAACAGCTGCTTCATCATTAACAATGGTAAATATTAATTCTATCTTACACAAAAGGGCCTGCGGCAAGTGCACAATGGGGTGGCTTAGATTATGGTATAATATTCTTTTCTGTTTCCCACATTAAAATCTCAAAGAATGCAAGTTTTCTGGTCAGGCACTCTCTTTTATTATTTAAACACATTTATTGACATGGCTTTGGCAGATGTATCTCTTCTCATTTGGAGCACATAATCATTTATAGACATTAACTGCTCAAAAAGGCAGTCATACAGTAGGATTAAACCTACTGTATGAGGGCTTTTTACAGAGATTTTATTAGCTTGGTGAATGATCCTCAGCCTCTTAAAGGTATGGCTGCAAAATCTTCAAATACTCCGACAGGTCACTAGTATGTTGTGGACGATTGTAGGACTTAACAACGAATGCATTTACGATGCATGCCTTTACCACACATATGAATATATATGAAAGGGCAATGAGAATCAAGGACATTATGTTTTCACAGACTCCTTGAGGAATAAGCAGCAAGTACGATGCTAATATAAAATACAAACTACCAGCTTTTATTTTTACTGCTGGAAATCGAAAGAAATATGTTTTATAAATACATTTTAACAGGTGTTTATAAAAAGGCAGAGTACCTTTTAAACTCGAAGGAAATACCAACACAAAAGTAACTCTTTCATGTTTATTTAATTGATAACACCTGTGAGAATGATTTAAATGAAACACACATCTTGAGGCATTTGTCGGTTGACAAAGGCTAGTCTAACAGCCGAAACGCGTTCCAAGTTTATACTAGTGCTGCCTCTGCAATAAATCGCATTATTCCAGGGAATTGAGTGCAGGCCCCGTCTTGATGGAGAAAGGAACTATATATATATATATATATATATATATATATATATATATATATATATATATATCTCCACAGTTTCGTTTGGCTAAACCCAAGCCACTTCTACGGCGGGCACACGGCAGGGGTAGCCACCCCCATAAATCCACACAAAATCCAATGCGCAAATCCTTGATTAAAGTAGAAAACAACACTGGAGCCGTGGCCACAATTATAAAGCGTGTTTATTGACGCGTTTCGGAGTTTCCTCACTCCTTTGTCACGGGCAAGAGTAAGTGAATCGTCAGTTTCATTTAAAGCAACAGTGCTGATAACGTGCAATAAATATAGAAGACATACTAATGTTCATCATCATGACTAATAAAGTTTCAGTAACATTAATCAAACATTTACAAAATTAGAGAATTGGAAAAAATGACGGAAGCATGATAGTAAATTAATACATAACCACTTAGAATTACTAGTCAAATGTATCGACTCAAAGAGCTCAGTGTTGACGCAAACTGCAATAAAATTCATATGTGTCCTCGCACATGTTAGATTGCTTACAACTAAACATGATTTCATAATGATTAAATAAAACATGATAAGTCTCATTGTGAATAAATTACTGTGTCTCAGTGTATCATTCATTGCTAGGTATAATCATCCTGATAAATATCGGAGATCACCTCCTGTATCATATAATATATTCAGCTCAACCTCAATAAAGCCCTAGTGGGCATATAATCAATTCGACAGTGTAATTACACAAACCTCATCATGATAAAATACATATTTGATTGATGAAAAAATGAATAAATAGTTAGATAAACGCTCACGGTTAAGCCCAAGTGGGCATATCTGTATTATGACCGTTGAATTAAGCCTATAGTCGAAGATATTTAAAACTTCAAAAACCTCAAAACCAACCCAAATGGGTTCAACGTTATCTATAAATCCCAGAACAGTCATGCTCAAGTGAGCCTAAGTGTCACGTTGCATAAGTTAAGCTGTGCAAGACATTTCAAATTCATGCTTCTCATCATTCCCATTCGTCATCTGTAAAAAATCAGACAAAGATGATGATATATTAAAAACAATAAAACATAAAAAGTGCACTTATCGTAAGTGTAACTAAACACAGAGGGGCCGATTCCGATCCGGGCCGGAAAACGTACCGACCGACTCGGAGCCGGAATTTATTCCGACTGACACGTACCGGTGCAGCCCGACCCGCAAAGTACGATGAAAAGCGTGCAAAATCCGACCGACTCCTACGGAACACAATACAAACGACCGAACCGCGCGGAAAACAGCTATCCGGCCGGAAAAGCACGCGAATCGAACCGACCGACACGCACCAGGAAGAATCCCGAACAAAACGTACCCGCGAACTCCGACCCGCCAAGTACGATGCAACGCGTGGAAAACACGACCGAGTCGCACGGAGCTCAAGCCGTACGACCGACACGCATACAAAACAGCGAGCCGAAGCAACCCAATACACCGCGACCGACGCGTACGCAGCACATAAAACAGCACAAACACAGCGTGAACGACTCGGAGAAACTCGCACGAGACAACTGCAGGGTCCGACTCGGTCAGAAGAACGTCTCCTACATGCACAAAAAGTACAAAGGGAAAAACACAAAAAAAAAGGCCAAACAAGCAATTACAAAGCCAATAAATACTGGGGGGAAACAGGGAACAAAGACACACCCACAACTCCACCCATATAAAGGACACAAATCTCTACCATGATCCTTTGCAAATTCAACTTACCTGCCAGCACACAACACCAACAGACAGCAACCACACACACACTCACAGCTCATCCATCACACAAGCCACACACCATCAGCACCTCAACAAATAGCACCCTCACATACACCCAGCAAAACACACACTCACACACCCTCACTTGCACACCAACACACATCACTCACCACCACCACCACCACCACCACCACCCATCACCATGCCCCCCAAGACGAATCCAAAGTTCCTAGATAGTGAATTGGAAGTCATGGTAGATGAGATCCTCAGGGTAGAGCCACAGCTGTTTGGTACACTGGTCCAACAGACCCCCATGTCGCAGAAAACCAAGATGTGGGCGAGGATCGTCGACAGGGTGAACGCACAATCACCATGTTTGCGCACAAAGGAAGACATCCAGAACAGGTGGTATGATGTGCGCAGGAGGGTCAGGGACCTACTGAAGAAGGATTACATCTTGAGCCAACACACCGGCAGTGGCCCTCCTGCCAAACCACTATACCTCAGGCCCTGGGAGGAGAAGGTGCGGGCCATCCTACCACCAGTGAGCGTATATGGACTAGAAAACATCCCAGAGCCTGGTGAGTACACAACTAATATACCCAATATTGTGTGACAATACACACACATCACTGTCAAGGGGATAGTCAAACCATGCACCCTTAGCAAATACACAGCAACAAAAACAGAATCATCCCAAGATGTGTATGTCAGTCAGATAAACACAACACATGCCATCTCATAGTGATATGTAACTGTGTCATGACATGTACAAACCCTACAACAAATAAAGCTAGGCAGTGGCACAAATATAACCAACAAACACTGTCAGATATGTAGCCACCACTACAAAACCACCACACAGGGAATCCCACAGAAAGGAAGGAATTCTGTGTATGCTGGTCAAGTCAGTGTAGCCAATAGCATCATGGGAGTTGTAGTTACAGATATTGCCCACCCTCACAATACGCCCATCAACACCACTCTGAACCATGCTCACATCACAGGGAGTGGAAAACAACTGACAAGATGGCTGACACTGGCTACTGCTGTGGGGAGCACAAGGCCCTGCTGGGAACTAGGCACCAACCAACAGCAGGACACCACTGACTGACATCCTGAAAGACAACTTGCACTCCCTGCAATGGAAACACGTTCCATGGTGGGATATCTGGCTGGGTGGGAAGGAGGACTGACAGCTATGACCATAGTTACCAGCAGCTCTCCCCACACACACCCCTAACGCAAACTACACACAACACACCTGGGAAAATGCATTGCCTCACACTAAAATTAATTATTCCACAAAGAACCACCACCCTGGGTCATGCTGTGGGAAGCACAGTGACACACATGGGACTTGTAGCCAAACAAACGCCAGGACAACACTGTCAGCCATCCATTCAGCACAGGCACACTACCCCACAGGGAAGCAGAGTCAGAAGGAAGGAAGTATGGGCAAGCTGGGAAGGGGGGTGGAGGCAATAGCATGATGGGAGTGGTAGTCACAGATATTGCTCACCCTCACAATTGGCCCATCAACACCACTCTGAACCATGCTCACATCACAGGCAGTGGAAAACAACTGACAAGATGGCTGACACTGGGTACTGCTGTGGGGAGAACAAGCCCCTGCTGGGAACTGGGCACCAACAAACAGCAGGATACCACTGTCAGCCACCTTGCCATTGCTGTCACACCCACACACAGTGAAGTACACTCAAAAGGAAGGAAGTATGGGCATGCTGGGAAAGGGGGTGGAGGCAATAGCATGATGGGTGTGGGAGTCACAGCTCAACATCCCCAAACCACATGGCCCAGCAAGCTCACACTGAAGCATGCACACCTCACAGAGAGTGGAAAGCCCCATCAAAGATGTCTGACACCGGTGCTCTGTTGTGGGGAGCACAAGGCCCTGCTGGGAACTGGCCACCAACCAACAGCAGGACACCACTGTCAGCCATCTTGCCATTGCTGTCACACCCACACACAGTGAAGTACACTCAAAAGGAAGGAAGTATTGGCATGCTGGGAAGGGGGGTGGAGGCAATAGCATGATGGGAGTGGGAGTCACAGCTCAACATCCCCAAACCACATGGCCCAGCAAGCTCACACTGAAGCATGCACACCTCACAGAGAGTGGAAAGCCCCATCAAAGATGTCTGACACTGGTGCTCTGTTGTGGGGAGCACAAGGCCTTGCTGGGAACTGGCCACCAACCAACAGCAGGACACCACTGTCAACCATCTTGCCATTGCTGTCACACCCACACACAGTGAAGTACACTCAAAAGGAAGGAAGTATGGGCATGCTGGGAAGGGGGGTGGAGGCAATAGCATGATGGGAGTGGTAGTCACAGCTCAACATCCCCAAACCACATGGCCCAGCAAGCTCACACTGAAGCATGCACACCTCACAGAGAGTGGAAAGCCCCATCAAAGATGTCTGACACCGGTGCTCTGTTGTGGGGAGCACAAGGCCCTGCTGGGAACTGGCCACCAACCAACAGCAGGACACCACTGTCAGCCATCTTGCCATTGCTGTCACACCCACACACAGTGAAGTACACTCAAAAGGAAGGAAGTATGAGCATGCTGGGAAGGGGGGTGGAGGCAATAGCATGATGGGAGTGGTAGTCACAGCTCAACATCCCCAAACCACATGGCCCAGCAAGCTCACACTGAAGCATGCACACCTCACAGAGAGTGGAAAGCCCCATCAAAGATGTTTGACACCGGTGCTCAGTTGTGGGGAGCACAAGGCCATGCTGGGAACTGGCCACCAACCAACAGCAGGACACCACTGTCAGCCATCTTGCCATTGCTGTCACACCCACACACAGTGAAGTCCACTCAAAAGGAAGTATGGGCATGCTGGGAAGGGGGGTGAAGGCAATAGCATGATGGGAGTGGTAGTCACAGATATTGCTCACCCTCACAATTGGCCCATCAACACCACTCTGAACCATGCTCACATCACAGGCAGTGGAAAACAACTGACAAGATGGCTGACACTGGGTACTGCTGTGGGGAGAACAAGCTCCTGCTGGGAACTGGGCACCAACAAACAGCAGGACACCACTGTCAGCCACCTTGCAATTGCTGTCACACCCACACACAGTGAAGTACACTCAAAAGGAAGGAAGTATGGGCATGCTGGGAAGGGGGGTGGAGGCAATAGCATGATGGGAGTAGGAGTCACAGCTCAACATCCCCAAACCACATGGCCCAGCAAGCTCACACTGAAGCATGCACACCTCACAGAGAGTGGAAAGCCCCATCAAAGATGTCTGACACCGGTGCTCTGTTGTGGGGAGCACAAGGCCCTGCTGGGAACTGTCCACCAACCAACAGCAGGACACCACTGTCAGCCATCTTGCCATTGCTGTCACACCCACACACAGTGAAGTACACTCAAAAGGAAGGAAGTATGGGCATGCTGGGAAGGGGGTGGAGGCAATAGCATGATGGGAGTGGTAGTCACAGCTCAACATCCCCAAACCACATGGCCCAGCAAGCTCACACTGAAGCATGCACACCTCACAGAGAGTGGAAAGCCCCATCAAAGATGTCTGACACCGGTGCTCTGTTGTGGGGAGCACAAGGCCCTGCTGGGAACTGGCCACCAACCAACAGCAGGACACCACTGTCAGCCATCTTGCCATTGCTGTCACACCCACACACAGTGAAGTACACTCAAAAGGAAGGAAGTATGAGCATGCTGGGAAGGGGGGTGGAGGCAATAGCATGATGGGAGTGGTAGTCACAGCTCAACATCCCCAAACCATATGGCCCAGCAAGCTCACACTGAAGCATGCACACCTCACAGAGAGTGGAAAGCCCCATCAAAGATGTCTGACACCGGTGCTCAGTTGTGGGGAGCACAAGGCCATGCTGGGAACTGGCCACCAACCAACAGCAGGACACCACTGTCAGCCATCTTGCCATTGATGTCACACCCACACACAGTGAAGTCCACTCAAAAGGAAGGAAGTATGGGCATGCTGGGAAGGGGGGTGCAGGCAATAGCATGATGGGAGTGGTAGTCACAGATATTGCTCACCCTCACAATTGGCCCATCAACACCACTCTGAACCATGCTCACATCACAGGGAGTGGAAAACAACTGACAAGATGGCTGACACTGGGTACTGCTGTGGGGAGCACAAGGCCCTGCTGGGAACTGGGCACCAACAAACAGCAGGACACCACTGACTGACATCCTGAGAGTCAACCTGCACCCACTGCAAGGGTGGCATGCTTCATGGTGGGATAACTGGGCTGGAGGGAGAAGGTTGTCCGGATGTCAACCAAATACCACCAATGCTGGCCATGCACAGACCTCAACATTCACATTGAAATGCTTCATGTTGTCAGGACAATGCGCTACACCAATGTCAACAGCTGACTGTGACAACTTAGGACAATGCAATGTACAGGCCCGCATACAGAGGTACAGTCACAACTGTCAGGTGTTTGAACCATTGATGCCTGTAGAAACATTACATACATTGTGTGTCTCTTCCAAATACAAGTGATGATGGGGACACAGCAGCAGACGCTGAGGAGTCCCTGTCCCAGGCTCCGGGGGACACTGAGCTCACTGGTGTGGAACAGCCTCTGCCCACCTCGGATGACGAAGACCTACCTGGCACCTCCGCAGTGAGTCATCATGCAGCACCAGCAGGACCACCAGCTGCACCCCCTGCACCCACCCCTCCAACAACTGCCAACACACAGACCACCCCTGCCGACACGGACAGACCAAGGACCACCAACAGCACACGGACCCCGGCCCAACGTGGAGCTACGGACAACAACACCAGCAACAACCCCCAAGGGGGCCCAGGGTCACCTGTGCGTGCCACCGCAGGTCCTTCACGTGTCACCAGGGGTGGTAGACATAGGTCGCTGCTTGCAGAGGGGTCTGGACTGCATGATGACCCACAACTGGTACGCATAGCTGATGCGTACCAGACTAGCACCGGAGAGTTCAGCCAGGTAGTGGGGATCCTCAGGGACATTCAACAGCAGCAGGCTGCCCATCATGCCCGCTTGGACTTACACATGTCCCGCATGGAGTCCAAGTGGGACACAGTGCAAGAACAGACGGCGGTGCATAGGGACATATTGCAATGCCTCCGCCAGATTTGCACCAACATGTCAACACCTCCCTGTGTGCCCACAACATCTGGTGCTGCAACAACTGCAACTGCCACAGGGAGGGAGGATGACTCTGGCGGAGAGTCCCCTGCACCGCAGCAGCCTGCACTTGAGGGTCCCCCCCAAAGAAGAGGAGTCGTCCGAGGAAGGACAACTGAGAGGCTGATGGCCATGCACAACCCCCAGGAAGCCAACACCTGTTCTGGAAAATCACCTTTGTGCCCAAACTCTTCACCCTGTCGAATGCAACACAACTCTCCCACATGACATGGGGAGCTCAAGTTGGACCAATGTATCAGATGACTGTGGACTTTACTCTGGACATTTCTGCTACCAGGACTTCCAAATCATCTTGGAACTTTGGATTACAATCACAATGTACAGCACCCACCATCCTTTGCACTATACTCACACATGTATGTCAATAAACTCACTAATACACCATACTTGCCTCTGTTGTGATTCCAACGTTGTTTCTGAAGTGGAGATGATGATCTGTGAAATGACACTGTGCATGCTAACTGCTACAGCAAGTACAACACCGGCATGTGAGTCATGGCGACGTGACACATATGAGGGAGACACACCACCAGGGCTACACAACACATACACACCAGGGCCATCTGACTCATCGCCTACACTGATGTTGCCAGGAAATACGGTGCAATGCACAGACCCAACACCTATTCCCAGTCTGTGTCAACTAGCCCACTGGTGCAGTAAGCAAATGTCAGTCAGATGTGTGATCACAGACAACGCACATCACAAAGTGAAGCACAGGTTTATTACACATTTGCAACATGTTGTAACCACTACAGATGCAAGGTAATCCCACCTGGCAGTGGGCACACAGTCAACAAGTGTAGAAGAAAGGAAGTCCATGGGTGTGGCGCACATCATCTGTAGGGAAACGACAGCTACCACCCTGGAAGTTGATTCACGGTGTCGAGGGATCACAGTTGACCAAACAACTCTGAAAGTACCCTGTGAAGGACAGAAATGACACACAGTCAAAAGCACTGAAGAACAGGACAGAACTGCAATACTCATGCCCAATACATGACACAAGATACCCACCCAGAACCAAGTTAGCATGCCAACACTGTTGGGGAGTACAGACTACCTGTAAGGACACATCGCTGCACGCATCCAGTCAAGTAGCACATGGACACACTCAAACAGCACCAGAGCACCACCAACACATATCATGCAAACTCACATCATTGACATAACATCCCTGGATACTCACATTCAGCTGAAGAAGTTGGTGATGAGCTGTGTGCGGACATCACCCTCATCATCATCATCACTGGCATCGTGGTCCAGCCCAGGATCCTCCACAGGTGGCGGATGTTGGTCATCGTCATCCAGGATGAGAGGCAACTCCTTCCGCACTGCCAGGTTGTGTAGCATGCAGCAGACAATGACAATCTTGCACACCTTTGCTGGGGCATATGGGAGGGCCCCTCCTGTCTTATCTAGGCAGCGGAAGCGGCTCTTCAGGAGACCAAATGTCCGCTCAATCACTCTCCTGGTCCGACCATGTGCCTCATTGTAGCGCATCTGGGCTGGTGTCACAGGGTTCGTGAGGGGCGTCAGCAACCACAGCATGTTGGGGTATCCGGAGTCACCTACATACAGACAATTGCACATTAGCTGAGTTGGAAAAGAGGGTGGAACACTACATTGCAGAACACACACAATGGTACAAAGTCAGTACACACCAACAAGCCAGGCATGCTGGTTCCGCATCTGTGACATCATCCTCGGGATGCGACTACTCCTCATCACGTAGGCATTGTGTGCAGAACCGGGGAAACGGGCACACACGTGTGAGATGCTCATATCTGTAAGACATACCACCAGTGCATTGACCGAATGGTAGTGTTTGCGGTTCCTGTAGGCCTGCTCTTGGGCCTGTGGTGGTACCAAAGCCACATGTGTCCCATCAATGGAGCCAATGACATGCGGCATCCTCCCCAGGGCATAGAAGTCACTCTTCACGTCAGTGAGTTGTTGAAGTCTAGGGAAATAGATGTACTGGTTCAGGTATCTCAACATAGCCTCCAAAACATCGCGGAGCACACGGCTGAACATGGTCTGTGACATCCCACCAGCAGAAGCCACAGTGTGTTGAAAGGTACCGGTGGCAAAGAAGTGTAGGGCTGCCATCACCTTCACCTTGGGGGTCAGCGCTGTAGGGTATGTCCGGCCAGGTTGCAAATGTGGGGCCAACCGCACCGTCAATTCCTCAATCAGTGGCCTGGTGAAGCGGTACCGTCGGATGCAGTCCCGTTCAACCACTGTTGCAAGGTCAGGGAATGGCCGATGGACAGCTGGTGCCCTGCAGTGCATAGGTGAAGAAAGAAAGATTGTCAGTCACCCCACATATGTGGCATAGACCAGACTCAATATCACATGATACATCATTACGAGACACAAGTACATGATGCGTGTGCCGTTCCGTAAGGACATGTATGGCACCTACATGGCTAACATCTAACATCACAGTTCAACATGTTCCCTCAACAAGTCCCAGGTTGTGCTATGGGATATCATTAGGCTGTGTCACAGTACCCATGTACTGCTGTCACGTTCCAAACACACACCACAGTGACATGTGAGGACAGATGTGCCCCAGGCATCACAGCTCATCGACAGGTAGATTCCCAGGGACCCTGTATTGCCACATGGACACTGGCATGACATGGTGCATCATGAATACACCACAGCTAAACAACCATGACCCCCACAGGTAGTGGTCCCTGTTGCCTCGGCAGGACAGACATGGACGTCTGTGACACACACACGCACAATATCAAAGTCCATGCACAAACAATGTGGATGTGGAGACTGTCTCCCATTGTGCACATGGAATCAGAGACATTGTAAACACAACATGCACACAGACTGTGGAGGACCATCACAATTGTGGCAATGGGTCACCCTGGGACGTACATACCGTCCCACATGGGACTCAGGGGGTATGTGACATGACATACACATACACAACCGTGAAATGTGACCATGCCACATGCCCTGAAATGAACAGTTGCACACCACAGTGTTCATGTGCACAACACACCAAGGATTCTGTCCCCATGAACACGTGCACAGCCTGGGAGTGGCTGCCCCCAAGTGCCACCCAAAAAACAACATGTTGACCCCCATACACGGAACAGGTAATGCAGCCTTACATGCCTTAGGATAGAGTGTGGACAGGCTGTGGTGTTGTAGGTGTGCCCCTCACTCCCTGGGAAGTATATGTGGCTGGCATATGTTCACCTGTGACAGGCATGGTGACATATGCCAGTGACTTGTACAGGGACGCGTTGTACAGCAATGGACCGATCGGTGTGCCCGGCCGGCCCATTGCATTCAATGTGAGCGGGTACGCGTTGTATCCCGGGTACGCGTTGTAGAGCAATGGACCGATCGGTGTGCCCGGCCGGCCCATTGCATTCAATGTGAGCGGGTACACGTTGAACAGCAATGGACCGATCGGTGTGCCCGGCCGGCCCATTGCATTCAATGTGAGCGGGTACGCGTTGTATCCCGGGTACGCGTTGTACAGCAATGGACCGATCGGTGTGCCCGGCCGGCCCATTGCATTCAATGTGAGCGGGTACGCGTTGTATCCCGGGTACGCGTTGTAGAGCAATGGACCGATCGGTGTGCCCGGCCGACCCATTGCATTCAATGAGAGCGGGTACGCGTTGAACAGCAATGGACCGATCGGTGTGCCCGGCCGGCCCATTGCATTCAATGTGAGTGGGTACGCGTTGTATCCCGGGTACGCGTTGTACAGCAATGGACCGATCGGTGTACCCGGCCGGCCCATTGCATTCAATGTGAGCGGGTACGCGTTGAACAGCAATGGACCGATCGGTGTGCCCGGCCGGCCCATTGCATTCAATGTGAGTGGGTACGCGTTGTATCCCGGGTACGCGTTGTACAGCAATGGACTGATCGGTGTGCCCGGCCGGCCCATTGCATTCAATGTGAGCGGGTACGCGTTGAACAGCAATGGACCGATCGGTGTGCCCGGCCGGCCCATTGCATTTAATGTGAGCGGGTACGCGTTGTATCCCGGGTACGCGTTGTACAGCAATGGACCGATCGGTGTGCCCGGCCGGCCCATTGCATTCAATGTGAGCGGGTACGCGTTGAACAGCAATGGACCGATCGGTGTGCCCGGCCGGCCCATTGCATTCAATGTGAGCGGGTACGCGTTGAACAGCAATGGACTGATCGGTGTGCCCGGCCGGCCCATTGCATTCAATGTGAGCGGGTACGCATTGTATCCCGGGTACGCGTTGTACAGCAATGGACCGATCGGTGTGCCCGGCCGGCCCATTGCATTCAATGTGAGCGGGTACGCGTTGAACAGCAATGGACCGATCGGTGTGCCCGGCCGGCCCATTGCATTCAATGTGAGCGGGTACGCGTTGTATCCCGGGTACGCGTTGTACAGCAATGGACCGAACGGTGCGCACACATTGGCTGGGGCCTGGCATGGCAACGGACGCGTTTTCGAAGCTCCAACGAGTCTGATGCAGTGAATTCAGTTGGCCAGCCACAACAATGTTGCAAAATCATGGGTGTCATGAAGTTGAAGATTTGAAGGATGCTGTGGGCGTGTATTAGTGCTGCTATTCCATGGATTGGTCAGATTCAGAAGATGCAAACAACTTGGACCTATCACTTTGGACACATGGGACAGTATCTGCCTCTGCAGCACACATATAATGCTGGCTGTTCCCCTGAGAGCTCACTTGCCTGCACTACATGCTCCAGGACGACATCTGCCACCAACACTGCTGCTGTTTATGCATCCTCTGGCTCCTGCAATGGCACGTACTGTGGAGAGAGCCCCAGCCTTCAGCCTTCAGCCTTGAGGAGAACCAGGCCCTGCTGGACAGCCTCCTTCCACATTACAGCAAGCTGTATGGGAAACCAGGGGAGCAGGTGAGTGTGCTGTCCACTGCATCACTAATTGTGCATGTTGTCTGACTAGCAGGACTTTCAGTGTGCACACCACTGGCTAGCATGCCCACTGAGTAGTTGTCACACCCCAAAGTGTGTAGTTACATGCACTGAACTGGTACAGTGCATTAACAGTGCATTCCAACTAGGTTTACTTCCCATGCAATGATACCATGTAGTGACTGCTGGCAAACTGTTCATAGCCATTGTTGCACTGCCTGTGTACATCATATGCCCCTGTGATTGAGACATGTATATCCAACTGTGTGATGCACGTATATGTTGCATGTGTAGTAATGGCCTTTTCACTTTGTCATCCTCACAGGTTGATGCCCACCAGAAGCAGGACATCTGGCTGACCATCGCCCGGAAAGTAAGATCCGTGGGGGTCTACAGGCGCAGGATCCGCAACTGCCAAAAGAGGTGGCAGGACCTTCGTGGCTGGACCCGGAGGATCGCAAGGGTCCAGCTGAAGCTGTCGCCTCCTCGCAGGAGGGGCGGACACCGGACCCTGACCCCCCACATGCTCCGGATCCTGGCGGTGGTCTTCCCTGACCTGGATGGGCAGCTGAAGGACAGACAGCAGCAAGGAGGGGGTGAGTCCATGACTGCACTGTGCACTTTGTCTGACATGCTATGTGCCCTCCTCTGGCCTGGTTAAACTTCCACAGTACATCAGTCATGTGGTCCAGGACCCATGTCCCTCATTTGTGACATGCCCACTTCTCCTCTGATACGCATATGTGTGGCCCTTATAGTCAGGAAATTGTGTCATTTGGGGACTGTGTCATTGGATTTTGCTTTGCTCAAGGTGGGGGACAGCATTTGTTCCTGTGACTATGTTGTGCGATTCATCGGTGGGTCAATTGCTTACACAATGCCTAAGTTCTGACATGTGATCTGGGTGTAACTTTGATATGTGGTCCGCTTGCTGCTCTGACTCACCACATGTCTCTGGGGAATTTGGCACACACCCATGCTGCTGGTGGGAACAATGTTTGGGCCTCAGGAGTATGTGTATCCAGTGTGTCACACATGCTTAGCCACCTGCCTACTGTCCAGGACTCATCCCTCTTACAGGTGGAGCTGGACAGTCATGCCTACTCCAGGGCATACAATACACTCTGTACTCCCACTCCCGTGTATCATCTGGCATGTTGTGATCAGTGAATGTACCCTCAGGTGTCTGCCTCTGTCTCATTGTGCTGTGTCTTCGTTGTCAGGACTACTGGTATGTTTATCGGTTAGGGCTCAGCATGCCATCTGAGATGTGACCATGATAGACGATACTTCTGTGACTTATAGGTGTCTGATCACTTGACTGTGCACACAGGTGTTTGCGACTGTGACTTTCAGGCAGCTGTATTTTCATTCACAGCACACTGTGAGGTGCTCATGTTCAGAGAGTTGTGTTTCATGTCCCCCATATGTCCAGTTGGTATGACGTGGACAAATAGTAGTACAGATGATGTGGTTTTTGGGGGATGGACATGTGCACTTGCCCGTCACATAACTTGCATTCCCCATGCCCTCGGATTGTGACACAGTGCAGACTGTTGTTGGCTGGCTGCCATGGCCATGTGACTTGAGACAGTAATGTATGACTTTGCACGCATTCCTATGTCATGGCATTAAACTTCCTGGGACTGATCCTGCAGGGGAGTGACATGTGCAACATGCACCCCATTGTGGCATTGACTATCCGGACATGGGTGCATCATGGTGTCTGGTGCTGGTATGCATCACATGCATTTCTAATTAGACTCTGGCCATCCCTTTATCCGGACACCTGCACTGACTCAGTGGCAAGAGATGTGATGTGTGCATGTTCACATACTTCACCGTGTTCCCTGCAATGTCCAACAACTGTGTAGGTGGTGCATGTGTCCACACTGAGGTCTTACCATCAGACAGGCACCAGACAGATGGGTGCAAGGGCAGGAGGGGTGTGAGTCCCATGGTTGACCATCAGACTGACAATTGGCTTCCCCGAATCTGTGTGAGGACTTTAGGCAATGTTCAACTAAGGATGCCAGGGCTTGCTCTGTAATGTGCTGTACTTACTGTGGTGTGTGCGGTCAGTGCAGGTGACTGATGTTTGTCTGTTTCCCTAATTGTTTGCAGATACATCCACGGCCACAGGAGGGGACAGCTCCACGGACCAGGAGGAGCAGCGGAGCCAGACTGGGTCAGCATCGGACGAGTGGTCAGAGGGACCCAGTGGCACGGAGGGTGAGGGGAGCCACACCGAGGAGTCCTCAGCATCATCCACCTCAGCTGGGGACCACAGCAGCTCGGAGGATGACTCCCTTGTGGAGGCGGGTCTCAGCAGCCACCAAAGGCCAGCTAGTCTGTCTGGCCCCGCCACCACCACCACCACCACCACCACCACCGCCCTCCCATTGGCTCCCATTCCTGAAGTCCTTGGAGGCTCCCATGCTCGGGAGCGTGTCTCCTTCGTGCCAGGCACCGCAGCCCCTGCCCCTGTGTCCCCTGCTGCCCTGAGTGAGGAGTCTGTGTACCTCCTTCGGCAGCTCCATGTAGGGCAGACAGCAATGCTGAGTGTCCTCCATGCACACACCACTCTGTTGACACAGCTGGTGTCGTTCATGGAGTGAAACTCGACGGGTATGTCTGCCCTACAGAGGAGCAATAGGTCCATGGACTCCTCCCTGATGGCAGCAGTGTCCCTCCTCCAACAGTCCCTCACCCCTCCCACCTCTGCCCCATCCACACTTCCTGCCCCCCTACCTGTCCAAAGCACATGCACACCTGCACAGTCAACTAAACACACAGACACGAGCAGCACAGACACACCCAAGAGTAAGGCAAGACGTGCACACAAGCATCCTCAGGGGACTGATACCACAGACACGGGATGGGGAACACACACACACACAGGCATCCACATTCACTCCGCAGTCCTCCAAATCCTCTCCCTCCAAGACCCCTTCCCTTGCCTCGCCTGCTACCCCACCTACACAGCAGATCTTCCTGTGTGACCTCGGCCTCTTCCCCTCCATTCCTGCTGATCCAGCATACCAGGGGAAGAGGAAGTCCACCCACACAGAGAGGAGTGCCCCTCGCCCCCGGACACCCTCCCCCAGGCACAGGCAGACACAGGAGCCCATTAGGAAGTCCCCCCGGAGAAGGAAGAGCAAGACCCCACCACCACCACCACGCAGCTCCAGCGCCCAGTCTCTCTCCTCCATCCCCCAGGCCACCACTGCACAGGTTCCCCCGCCACACCCTGCCCCAGGTTCCCCCACACCGACCGATACCGCATCCCCAGACTGCTTAGGCCCTCCCCCCTGCCACTTGCTCTTCCACCCCCAACCCAGACGCTCTGCCTGTTAGTGGCACTGTTGTGGGGACTGGGTCCCCCCTCTGTCCTGCCCACCTCATCTGCCCACCCTTCCACTCCCTTGGAGTCATGCACTGCAGTGGAGTCCACAACCACCACGTCTGACTCGGGCACTGCAGTGGGTACCCAGTCCACTACATCAGTCCAGCCCACTGCAGTGGTTGCAGCACCCACACCAACTGACTTGTGTACCACAGTGGTGCCGGCCCCCCTGAGTCAGACACCTCCACTGCAGTTGCCGGTGACACTCCTGCACCCACGACCCCTTCACTGCCTCACTCTGCCATCCCCTGATCCTGTCCCTGCGGTGCCTGGCCTGCCCCTTGTATGCCCCTCCAAGGGGATGTCCCCCAACCGTACCAGTGCAGGCAAGCAATGTGTGACCAGTTGTCACTTCTCACCCCGTTGGTACTGTGATTTTGGACTGGCCATTGGCCTTAGTTTCTTTTGGACTTCCGTGTTTACCCTGACATTTGCTGAATAAAGCCCCTTTTTGTTTACTTTTGGGTTTTCTTTTGATGTACATGATGTGGATGAGTAGCATCCTGCATTTGCAGTTGTAATAGTGTTCACATCAGGACGAAGAAGTGTTGCAGTGATGGACTCCATGTGGTCCATGGGATATGTGTCCTGTTGTAGTCTGGATCTATGGCATCCTTTGCTACAGTCTGAGGGTGTAATGTTCAGCATTTGACACAGGGATGTCCTTTTGCCATTTGTAAATGAACATCTTTGTCTTACACTGATGCACATCTGGTGGGCTTACCACTGTTCAATGTTCCGATTTCCCTGACTGTGTGCCCAGCTCCACTGGACATGCAGTTTTGCACATCAATGTCGAAGGACTCATCTGTGTATACAGTGCAACTTGCTTGACACGTGTTTGGTGTGTGTGCAGATGACTGACGTGACACTCCCGTACCCAGGCTGATGTGAGCAGAGCCTTCTGTGTGTTGTGGTTGTTGACTCACTGACGGAGTGTTCTGCTGACATGTTTGGGTCGTGCACAGACAAGGTTTGGCACAGCGGACCTTCCACAGGAGTGGAGTGCCCTCATGGCAGTGTGTAATCTGTTGACATTGCGTGGGCCTGTCTGTGCGTGTTCCCTTCCCTTTTCCTACACAGGCTGTGTCCATAGGGATGTTCCTGTTTGTGATGCTTGCTGAGTTGTTCTGTGTTCATCCAGCATCTTGGACCTGGTTTCTCTGTGATGTGGGTGCATGGCAAACTAATGTTCATGAGGTTGTCATCCCAGGTTGTCTTTGTTGTCAGTGCTGGGGATGTGGGCAAACGCAGATTGGACACATTCAGGATTCCCCTTGGCACTTGTTGTTTACACGAGTCATGTGATTTACAGTTTGTGTTAGCTTTCAGTGATTGTGACACGTTGTGTGTGTGACTGCTGCCACTGCTCAGGGTCAGAGCTGCAATGTTGGTAGTTGTGTACGTGTGTTCTTCGTGTGTCACCTTGGCTTCTTCATTGGTGTGTGACTATGGCCAGGATCCCATTGATTGTGGTGGATTTCACATCATGCCCATGTACGGCATACTGTGCTGTGTGTCAGACATTGACGAGTCTTGTTGACTGGCCATGTGTGATGGGTTTCTGCACCTTAGTTCCCACCACCACCCCTGGTATTGTCATGGGTGCATGTGCAATGTCACCAGTCCATGTGAGCTTCACTGCTGCACATTGGTGGAGATCAGGGTGTGTGGTGTTGAGTGTGTGCAAAAGTGAGTTGTTGCACGGCCAGACCCCTACCTCCATATTGGCGTTGGCTGGCAGGCCGTGCTGATTGATTGGAGCTTGTGTAGGTGTGATGGTAGTTAGTTGCTCAGGACACATGGCTGGGGTTCACAGTGTGAACGACATCTAACATTGTCATCACAGTGGGATTATCATGCAGGCTAGTGTCAGCACAATATGGGGTCCCTGGGGGTAGTGCTGTGGTGGGTCTGTCTCTTGCTGTGTTAGTTGCTGTTCCTACAAGCTTGTGTGACATGTGTAATTTGTGCTCCCTCTCATCTAACAATGCCTGATTGCCCACATAGGGGATTTGGATCCATGAGTTACTTTTGTGTGGCACTGTATGTGCATCTGTGTAATTGGTATTCAGGCCTCATCATGTGTTGTGTGGTTGCCTGGGGACACTGGCACCCCCTCACCTGTTGTGTTTGATGTGCAGTGTGGGTCTGCCTGTTTGTGTTTGTGCATCTGCACCACTGCATTGGCATATCTTTAGTGTGCCATTGGCTGTATGTTGTTTGGTGGGTTTCACCTGCTGTCCCTGGGACTCCTAGGTCATCAGTCAGCACAATGATCATTGTTTGTGTGTCCCATTGCTGCCATGGTGTGTTATTTGTTCAGCTCACATCTACAGTCTCCACAGGGTATCTCCATTTGTGTGGCCATTGGTGCAAATATGTGGGTCTGCATTATGATGGTCACTTCTGTCATTGTGTCATTGATGGATGTTGACAGTGTCAGCCCCCATGGGTGATGTTTGTCTGCACATGGCCAAAGGTATGTCTTATTTGCACTGCACTGTTTGCCTCCCCCAATCTATGTTGCTATGGGACACAAGCACTACTTTGCCACTGATGTGTTTGTTGTTCTGTAACCAGGAATCATCCATGCAGTTTGGCAGTTGCTGCTTTTTCAATGTCAACACTTACATTTTGGTCACTGTGATGATGGGGGTTTAGACCCCATTGCCACAATGTTCAAAATGTGCTTCAGCTATGGACCCCACACTTACCTTTTGGTCACTGTGATGATGGGGGTTTAGACCCCATTGCCACAATGTTCAAGATGTGCTTCAGCTATGGGCCCCACACTTACATTTTGGTCACTGTGATGATGAGGGTTTAAACCCCATTGCCACAATGTTCAAAATGTGCTTCAGCTATGGACCCCACACTTACCTTTTGGTCACTGTGATGATGGGGGTTGGACCCCATTGCCACTATGTTCAAAATGTGCTTCAGCTATGGGCCCCACACTTACATTTTGGTCACTGTGATGATGGGGGTTTAGACCCCATTGCCACAATGTTCAAAATGTGCTTCAGCTATGGGCCCCACACTTACATTTTGGTCACTGTGATGATGGGGGTTTAGACCCCATTGCCACAATGTTCAAAATGTGCTTCAGCTATGGACCCCACACTTACCTTTTGGTCACTGTGATGATGGGGGTTAGACCCCATTGCCACAATGTTCAAAATGTGCTTCAGCTATGGACCCCACACTTACCTTTTGGTCACTGTGATGATGGGGGTTTAGACCCCATTGCCACAATGTTCAAGATGTGCTTCAGCTATGGGCCCCACACTTACATTTTGGTCACTGTGATGATGGGGGTTGGACCCCATTGCCACAGTGGTCATGGTCTGCTTGCATTGTGGGGGCCACACACATTTATGTGTGACACATGTGATAGGGGGTCACATTGTATGTTCAAAGTCATGTTCAGTGTTGTAGTTATTTGACACAGTCTACACACGCTTGTCATGGTGTTGGGGGGATGTCTTTTTGTTGCATTCCTTATGTTGGTGTGTGCTTGTTGTGTCATGCATTACCCATCCTATGAGTGGGGGTGTTGTTGGTGGTAGGCATCCAGCCCCCCATGGGTAGAGGTGGTGGTAGTGACAGGCATCCAGCACCCCCTGGGTAGGGGTGGTAGTAGTGACAGGCATCTAGCACCCCCTGGGTAGGGGTGGTGGTAGGGGTAGGCATCTAGCACCCCCTGGGTAGTGGTGGTGGTAGTGGTAGGCATCTGGAACCCCCTGAGTAGGGGTGGTGGTAGTGGTAGGCATCTGGCACCACATGGGTAGCGGTGGTAGTAGTGACAGGCATCTGGCACCCCCTGGGTAGGGGTGGTGGTAGTGGCAGGCATCTGGCACCCCCTGGCTAGGGGTGGTGGTAGTGACAGGCATCCTGCCCCCCATGGGTAGGGGTGGTAGTAGTGACAGGCATCTAGCACCCCCTGGGTAGGGGTGGTGGTAGGGGTAGGCATCTAGCACCCCCTGGGTAGGGGTGGTGGTAGTGGTGGGCATCTGGCACCCCCTGAGTAGGGGTGGTGGTAGTGGTAGGCATCTGGCACCCCCTGGGTAGGGGTGGTAGTGGTGGTGAGCATCCAGCCCCCATGGGTAGAGGTGGTAGTAGTGACAGGCATCCTGCCCCCCATGGGTAGGGGTGGTAGTAGTGACAGGCATCCAGCACCCCCTGGGTAGAGGTGGTAGTAGTGACAGGCATCTGGCACCCCCTGGGTAGGGGTGGTGGTAGTGGTAGGCATCTGGCACCCCCTGGGTAGGGGTGGTGGTAGTGGTAGGCATCTGGCACCCCCTGGGTAGGGGTTGTAGTGGTGGTAGGCATCCAGCCCCCATGGGTAGAGGTGGTAGTAGTGACAGGCATCCTGCCCCCCATGGGTAGGGGTGGTAGTAGTGACAGGCATCCAGCACCCCTGGGTAGAGGTGGTAGTAGTGACAGGCATCTGGCACCCCCTGGGTAGGGTTGGTGGTAGTGGTAGGCATCTGGCACCCCTGGGTAGGGGTGGTAGTGGTGGTAGGCATCCAGCCCCCATGGGTAGAGGTGGTAGTAGTGACAGGCATCCTGCCCCCATGGGTAGGGGTGGTAGTAGTGGTAGGCATCTGGCACCCCCTGGGTAGGGGTGGTGGTAGTGGTAGGCATCTGGCACCCCTGAGTAGGGGTGGTGGTAGTGGTAGGCATCTGGCACCCCCTGGGTAGGGGTGGTAGTGGTGGTAGGCATCCAGCCCCCCATGGGTAGAGGTGGTAGTAGTGACAGGCATCTAGCACCCCTGGGTAGGGGTGGTGTTAGTGGTTGGCATCCAGGCTCCTATGTGTATATGTGGCATTGGTGATAGCCATCCCGCCCCTATGGTGCTGCTGTTGCTGGTGTAAGTAATTTCTGCATCCCTATGTGTGTGTGTGATATGTCGGGTACGTGTGGTTTGTTTGTGTGGTGGGTGTCTGACTTACCTTCTGCGTCGTACGCGTCCGTGCCAGTTCCGGAAATAGATGTAGAATATTGGTAGGATCGGCACGATGGGATTCATGGTTGGTTCGTCTCGTTCGTCTTTCTCTTTGCTTCGACTCGTCCTCGTCGCTGGCGTGTTCGTCTCGTAGCCGTGGATCGTCTTGTGGCGCGAATCGGAGCTTATGTGCGCCTCTCCCGGATGCTTTGACGTGCCGTGCGTAGCGACGGGTTCAGCGCGTACGGAGGGCGCATCGTACTTGTCCGGCCGGACGGGGCAGTATTTTGGCTTCCGTGCGACTCGATTCTGCGTTTCCGGATCCGCCTCGGTCGGAGAACAGGACCTGTATTGGGTGAGTACGACTGGGTCGGGATTTGGGCAGTTGTGCGCATCGTACTTGCTCGTTCGGACGTATGTGCGAATCGGTCGGGAAACAGGCATTCGCCTGGCTTTTTTCCCGGCCGAATGGTATTAGGTGCGCCTCCGACCGGGATCGGAATCGACCCCAGAATCTTTAAAGACAGAACAGGAGATCATATAAACATTAAAATTGGGAACATCATAAATGTACGGACATCTCTTCATCAAGATTCAGCCCTTTAGGAGCTAGAGTGTTGTAATTAATAATCATTTTTGATTCAAGCCTCCTAAGTTCTATAGTTCTATTGCCCCCTCTTGACCTTGATGGAATACAGTCAAGAACACAGAATCTTAGAAGGTTAGAATTTTGGTTGTGGTGCTCACTAAAGTGTCGGGCAACCAAAATTCTAGCTCCTAAAGGGCTGAATCTTGATGAAGAGATGTCCGTACATTTATGATGTTCCCATTTTTAATGTTTATATGATCTCCTGTTCTGTATCATCATCTTTGTCTGATTTTTTACAGATGACGAATGGGAATGATGAGAAGCATGAATTTGAAATGTCTTGCACAGCTTAACTTATGCAACGTGACACTTAGGCTCACTTGAGCATGACTGTTCTGGGATTTATAGATAACGTTGAACCCATTTGGGTTGGTTTTGAGGTTTTTGAAGTTTTAAATATCTTCGACTATAGGCTTAATTCAACGGTCATAATACAGATATGCCCACTTGGGCTTAACCGTGAGCGTTTATCTAACTATTTATTCATTTTTTCATCAATCAAATATGTATTTTATCATGATGAGGTTTGTGTAATTACACTGTCGAATTGATTATATGCCCACTAGGGCTTTATTGAGGTTGAGCTGAATATATTATATGATACAGGAAGTGATCTCCGATATTTATCAGGATGATTATACCTAGCAATGAATGATACACTGAGACACAGTAATTTATTCACAATGAGACTTATCATGTTTTATTTAATCATTATGAAATCATGTTTAGTTGTAAGCAATCTAACATGTGCGAGGACACATATGAATTTTATTGCAGTTTGCGTCAACACTGAGCTCGTTGAGTCGATACATTTGACTAGTAATTCTAAGTGGTTATGTATTAATTTACTATCATGCTTCCGTCATTTTTTCCAATTTTCTAATTTTGTAAATGTTTGATTAATGTTACTGAAACTTTATTAGTCATGATGATGAACATTAGTATGTCTTCTATATTTATTGCACGTTATCAGCACTGTTGCTTTAAATGAAACTGACAATTCACTTACTCTTGCCCGTGACAAAGGAGTGAGGAAACTCCGAAACGCGTTGGACCTAGTGTTGTCAATAAACAAGCTTTATAATTGTGGCCACGGCTCCAGTGTTGTTTTCTACTTTAATCAAGGAGTTGCGCATTGGATTTTGTGTGTGTATATATATATATATATATATATATATATAATTCTACAAATTCTACAAATTCAGTCCTTAGTGGGGGGAACACTTTACAGCTGGTGCTCGCGGCATATCAATCATTATATACCGTCTTACATAGTTGTATCACAGGTATAGTACCCAATTCAGTAATTACACTGTCCATATTATTAAGGTTCTTACTCCAAGTGTACAAAAAGTTCCTCATCATTATTAATGCCTCTAGGGGCCTTAGTTCTTAGTCTAATGATGTAGCGAGATTCTGTACACTTGGAGTAAGAACCTTAATAATATGGACAGTGTAATTACTGAATTGGGTACTATACCTGTGATACAACTATGTAAGACAGTATATAATGATTGATACTTTATCTAAAATACTGTACTGAAATGCATAACATGGGAAAGCAATAATATCATAGCTTATAGAAATCAAAATTAGTAAAGTGATTCATGACCATCAGGGTACGAGACCCAGTAAATAGGAGTATAACATCATAATACACTGTGATATCGCATGCTTGTAGTATTAATAGTATAATAAGTATACATTGTAAAATGCAAAACCTGGCATAAAAGTCCGTTATTTTGTTTTTTTTAAATTGTTAATAAAGTTTTGTATTGAAACACTACAATTCCCACAATGCCCCATTAAGGCTAAAAGTGGGTATAAATAAGTGTAATAGATGAAAGACTCACTAACCGTGAGAAAAGCCGTAAGGGGGCTGAAACGCGTTGGTTGAGGAAGTTGCCGAGAATAAATTGTGCTTAAAACTCAGTTCTGGAGTGCCGCGTTCTTTGTTGTGAATATATATATATATATATATATATATATACATATATATATATATATATATATATATATATATATATATATATATATGCAAAAACAGAAGCAGAGAACTCTGGGTAGTTCTCAAGTTTAGGTGGAAAGCAGCTCCAGTAAGAGCACTCTCAACACCAGCGACACTCTAAATTTGCTCACCTCAAATGTCTGCTTTTCTATCAAAGTTTTTAAGCATAGGATTAGCGCAGTGCTATCCACGCCGAGATAGAAAGGGACAAAGTCTTTTGGCATTTTTACAGCAAAGTCTTTAAGCATAGGATTAGCACAGTGCTAACCCTGCCGAGCTGTAAAATGGCAAAAGCCTTTTACCACTCCAGGCACAGTATTACAGCTTTGGATTGGTAAAATACCACCCAAGCCAACCTGAAATGAATAAAAGCAACCCTTGACCGTGTTTCGCTCTCGTTAGAGCTCTTCAGAGAGGTATAGCTTTGTCCAGACACAAGGGAGCACCCAGTATAAGTCAAAACAAAACCCTTTCAGGCATAGAGTGACGAATAAATTATGCAAAAACAGAAGCAGAGAACTCTGGGTAGTTCTCAAGTTTAGGTGGAAAGCAGCTCCAGTAAGAGCACTCTCAACACCAGCGACACTCTAAATTTGCTCACCTCAAATGTCTGCTTTTCTATCAAAGTTTTTAAGCATAGGATTAGCGCAGTGCTATCCACGCCGTGATAGAAAGGGACAAAGGGGCATATTAGCAAGACTGGCGATAAAATTATCGCCGTTTTAGCGGCAGGAAACTGCCGCTAAAGCGGCGATAATGGGCTTGCTAATATGCGTTATAGAATTCAATAGAAGCCCAGGTTAGATGTGCAGGACATCTAACCTGGGCTTCTATTGAATTCCATAACGCATATTAGCAAGCCCATTATCGCCGCTTTAGCGGCAGTTTCCTGCCGCTAAAGCGGCGATAATTTTATCGCCAGTCTTGCTAATATGCCCCAAAGTCTTTTGGCATTTTTACAGCAAAGTCTTTAAGCATAGGATTAGCACAGTGCTAACCCTGCCGAGCTGTAAAATGGCAAAAGCCTTTTACCACTCCAGGCACAGTATTACAGCTTTGGATTGGTAAAATACCACCCAAGCCAACCTGAAATGAATAAAAGCAACCCCTGACACGTGTTTCGCTCTCGTTAGAGCTCTTCAGAGAGGTATAGCTTTGTCCAGACACAAGGGAGCACCCAGTATAAGTCAAAACAAAACCCTTTCAGGCATAGAGTGACGAATAAATTATGCAAAAACAGAAGCAGAGAACTCTGGGTAGTTCTCAAGTTTAGGTGGAAAGCAGCGCCAGTAAGAGCACTCTCAACACCAGCGACACTCTAAATTTGCTCACCTCAAATGTCTGCTTTTCTATCAAAGTTTTTAAGCATAGGATTAGCGCAGTGCTATCCCCGCCGAGATAGAAAGGGACAAAGTCTTTTGGCATTTTTACAGCAAAGTCTTTAAGCATAGGATTAGCACAGTGCTAACCCTGCCGAGCTGTAAAATGGCAAAAGCCTTTTACCACTCCAGGCACAGTATTACAGCTTTGGATTGGTAAAATACCACCCAAGCCAACCTGAAATGAATAAAAGCAACCCTTGACCGTGTTTCGCTCTCGTTAGAGCTCTTCAGAGAGGTATAGCTTTGTCCAGACACAAGGGAGCACCCAGTATAAGTCAAAACAAAACCCTTTCAGGCATAGAGTGACGAATAAATTATGCAAAAACAGAAGCAGAGAACTCTGGGTAGTTCTCAAGTTTAGGTGGAAAGCAGCTCCAGTAAGAGCACTCTCAACACCAGCGACACTCTAAATTTGCTCACCTCAAATGTCTGCTTTTCTATCAAAGTTTTTAAGCATAGGTTTAGCGCAGTGCTATCCACGCCGAGATAGAAAGGGACAAAGTCTTTTGGCATTTTTACAGCAAAGTCTTTAAGCATAGGATTAGCACAGTGCTAACCCTGCCGAGCTGTAAAATGGCAAAAGCCTTTTACCATTCCAGGCACAGTATTACAGCTTTGGATTGGTAAAATACCACCCAAGCCAACCTGAAATGAATAAAAGCAACCCCTGACACGTGTTTCGCTCTCGTTAGAGCTCTTCAGAGAGGTATAGCTTTGTCCAGACACAAGGGTGCACCCAGTATAAGTCAAAACAAAACCCTTTCAGGCATAGAGTGACGAATAAATTATGCAAAAACAGAAGCAGAGAACTCTGGGTAGTTCTCAAGTTTAGCTGGAAAGCAGCTCCAGTAAGAGCACTCTCAACACCAGCGACACTCTAAATTTGCTCACCTCAAATGCCTGCTTTTCTATCAAAGTTTTGAGTTTTCTGCTTCTGTTTTTGCATAATTTATTCGTCACTCTATGCCTGAAAGGGTTTTGTTTTGACTTATACTGGGTGCTCCCTTGTGTCTGGACAAAGCTATACCTCTCTGAAGAGCTCTAACGAGAGCAAAACATGTGTCAGGGGTTGCTTTTATTAATTTCAGGTTGGCTTGGGTGGTATTTTACCAATCCAAAGCTGTAATACTGTGCCTGGAGTGGTAAAAGGCTTTTGCCATTTTACAGCTCAGCAGGGTTAGCACTGTGCTAATCCTATGCTTAAAGACTTTGTCCCTTTCTATCTCGGCGTGGATAGCACTGCGCTAATCCTATGCTTAAAAACTTTGATAGAAAAGCAGACATTTGAGGTGAGCAAATTTAGAGTGTCGCTGGTGTTGAGAGTGCTCTTACTGGAGCTGCTTTCCACCTAAACTTGAGAACTACCCGGAGTTCTCTGCTTCTGTTTTTGCATAATTTATTCGTCACTCTATGCCTGAAAGGGTTTTGTTTTGACTTATACTGGGTGCTCCCTTGTGTCTGGACAAAGCTATACCTCTCTGAAGAGCTCTAATGAGAGCGAAACACGTGTCAGGGGTTGCTTTTATTCATTTCAGGTTAGCTTGGGTGGTATTTTACCAATCCAAAGCTGTAATACTGTGCCTGGAGTGGTAAAAGGCTTTTGCCATTTTACAGCTCGGCAGGGTTAGCACTGTGCTAATCCTATGCTTAAAGACTTTGTCCCTTTCTATCTCGGCGTGGATAGCACTGCGCTAATCCTATGCTTAAAAACTTTGATAGAAAAGAAGACATTTGAGGTGAGCAAATTTAGAGTGTCGCTGGTGTTGAGAGTGGTCTTACTGGAGCTGCTTTCCACCTAAATGTGAGAACTACCCTGAGTTCTCTGCTTCTGTTTTTGCATAATTTATTCGTCACTCTATGCCTGAAAGGGTTTTGTTTTGACTTATACTGGGTGCTCCCTTGTGTCTGGACAAAGCTATACCTCTCTGAAGAGCTCTAACGAGAGTGAAACACGTGTCAGGGGTTGCTTTTGTTCATTTCAGGTTGGCTTGGGTGGTATTTTACCAATCCAAAGCTGTAATACTGTGCCTGGAGTGGTAAAAGGCTTTTGCCATTTTACAGCTCGGCAGGGTTAGCACTGTGCTAATCCTATGCTTAAAGACTTTGCTGTAAAAATGCCAAAAGACTTTGTCCCTTTCTATCTCGGCGTGGATAGCACTGCGCTAATCCTATGCTTAAAAACTTTGATAGAAAAGCAGACTTTTGAGGTGAGCAAATTTAGAGTGTCGCTGGTGTTGAGAGTGCTCTTACTGGAGCTGCTTTCCACCTAAACTTGAGAACTACCCTGAGTTCTCTGCTTCTGTTTTTGCATAATTTATTCGTCACTCTATGCCTGAAAGGGTTTTGTTTTGACTTATACTGGGTGCTCCCTTGTGTCTGGACAAAGCTATACCTCTCTGAAGAGCTCTAACGAGAGCGAAACACGTGTCAGGAGTTGCTTTTATTCATTTCAGGTTGGCTTGGGTGGTATTTTACCAATCCAAAGCTGTAATACTGTGCCTGGAGTGGTAAAAGGCTTTTGCCATTTTACAGCTCGGCAGGGTTAGCACTGTGCTAATCCTATGCTTAAAGACTTTGCTGTAAAAATGCCAAAATACTTTGTCCCTTTCTATCTCGGCGTGGATAGCACTGCGCTAATCCTATGCTTAAAAACTTTGATAGAAAAGCAGACATTTGAGGTGAGCAAATTTAGAGTGTCGCTGGTGTTGAGAGTGCTCTTACTGGAGCTGCTTTCCACCTAAACTTGAGAACTACCCAGAGTTCTCTGCTTCTGTTTTTGCATAATTTATTCGTCACTCTATGCCTGAAAGGGTTTTGTTTTGACTTATACTGGGTGCTCCCTTGTGTCTGGACAAAGCTATACCTCTCTGAAAAGCTCTAACGAGAGCGAAACACATGTCAGGGGTTGCTTTTATTCATTTCAGGTTGGCATTTTACCAATCCAAAGCTGTAATACTGTGCCTGGAGTGGTAAAAGGCTTTTGCCATTTTACAGCTCGGCAGGGTTAGCACTGTGCTAATCCTATGCTTAAAGACTTTGCTGTAAAAATGCCAAAAGACTTTGTCCCTTTCTATCTCGGCGTGGATAGCACTGCGCTAATCCTATGCTTAAAAACTTTGATAGAAAAGCAGACATTTGAGGTGAGCAAATTTAGAGTGTCGCTGGTGTTGAGAGTGCTCTTACTGGAGCTGCTTTCCACCTAAACTTGAGAACTACCCAGAGTTCTCTGCTTCTGTTTTTGCATAATTTATTCGTCACTCTATGCCTGAAAGGGTTTTGTTTTGACTTATACTTGGTGCTCCCTTGTGTCTGGACAAAGCTATACCTCTCTGAAGAGCTCTAACGAGAGCGAAACACGTGTCAGGGGTTGCTTTTATTCATTTCAGGTTGGCTTGGGTGGTATTTTACCATTCCAAAGCTGTAATACTGTGCCTGGAGTGGTAAAAGGCTTTTGCCATTTTACAGCCCGGCAGGGTTAGCACTGTGCTAATCCTATGCTTAAAGACTTTGCTGTAAAAATGCCAAAAGACTTTGGGGCATATTAGCAAAGGCTTTATCGCCGCTTTAGCGGCACTTTTTGCCGCTAAAGCGGCGAATTTTTTATCGCCCTATCAGCAAGCTGTCGCTAACAGGTGTTAGCGACAGCTTTCTGGCGATAGCGGCCGGTTTCCCTATCGCCTTGCATGCCAGCGATAATTATCGCTAATGACATGCAAGGTAGGCGTTCCCAACTAAAAGCGACTTGAAACAGTCGCTAACACAACTTCCCCCTATTAGCAACGCAGGCGAAGCGATAAAAAAACTCGCGCTAAGCGCGATTATCGCTAGAATTTAACACCTGCTAAAAATATGACTTACCTTCAATGGGAGGTGGATTGTCAGGCTAAGTCCACCATGGCGTTAATGCGTGAATATCGCTGGATTTCCAGCGATATTCACGTATTTCGCCGCTATCGCTGGATATTTTATCGCATTGGAGATAAACATTGCTAATAGCGAGTTATCTCCGCGATAAAATCCAGTGATAGGCGGCGATAAAAAAAAAACGCGCTAGGCGCGGTTTGCGATAATTATCGCAAGTTGTTGCTAATATGCCCCTTTGTCCCTTTCTATCTCGGCGTGGATAGCACTGCGCTAATCATATGCTTAAAAACTTTGATAGAAAAGCAGACATTTGAGGTGAGCAAATTTAGAGTGTCGCTGGTGTTGAGAGTGCTCTTAGTGGAGCTGCTTTCCACCTAAACTTGAGAACTACCCAGAGTTCTCTGCTTCTGTTTTTGCATAATTTATTCGTCACTCTATGCCTGAAAGGGTTTTGTTTTGACTTATACTGGGTGCTCCCTTGTGTCTGGACAAAGCTATACCTCTCTGAAGAGCTCTAACGAGAGCGAAACACGTGTCAGGGGTTGCTTTTATTCATTTCAGGTTGGCTTGGGTGGTATTTTACCAATCCAAAGCTGTAATACTGTGCCTGGAGTGGTAAAAGGCTTTTGCCATTTTACAGCTCGGCAGGGTTAGCACTGTGCTAATCCTATGCTTAAAGACTTTTCTGTAAAAATGGCAAAAGACTTTGTCCCTTTCTATCTCGGCGTGGATAGCACTGCGCTAATCCTATGCTTAAAAACTTTGATAGAAAAGCAGACATTTGAGGTGAGCAAATTTAGAGTGTCGCTGGTGTTGAGAGTGCTCTTACTGGAGCTGCTTTCCAGCTAAACTTGAGAACTACCCAGAGTTCTCTGCTTCTGTTTTTGCATAATTTATTCGTCACTCTATGCCTGAAAGGGTTTTGTTTTGACTTATACTGGGTGCTCCCTTGTGTCTGGACAAAGCTATACCTCTCTGAAGAGCTCTAACGAGAGCGAAACACGTGTCAGGGGTTGCTTTTATTCATTTCAGGTTGGCTTGGGTGGTATTTTACCAATCCAAAGCTGTAATACTGTGCCTGGAGTGGTAAAAGACTTTTGCCATTTTACAGCTCAGCAGGGTTAGCACTGTGCTAATCCTATGCTTAAAGACTTTGCTGTAAAAATGCCAAAAGACTTTGTCCCTTTCTATCTCGGCGTGGATAGCACTGCGCTAATCCTATGCTTAAAAACTTTGATAGAAAAGCAGACATTTGAGGTGAGCAAATTTAGAGTGTCGCTGGTGTTGAGAGTGCTCTTACTGGCGTTGCTTTCCACCTAAACTTGAGAACTACCCAGAGTTCTCTGCTTCTGTTTTTGCATAATTTATTCGTCACTCTATGCCTGAAAGGGTTTTGTTTTGATATATATATACATATATATATATGTATGAATATATATGTATGTATTTGTTTGTTTATTTATTTGTACTTGCACTTTATTGAATTCCAATTGATGTTTTACAATGGTCACATGCATACTCTGACATATAATTGTACTCAAGTAATTTAAAATATGAAGCCTTAATTGTAATGAATTGGAGATACTATCCAAGAAATATGGAGTGCATTAAAGAAATGTGTAAAAACTTTATTGACCAAGTGATAGAAACTTGGCAAAAATGCTCCTGGATGATAGTCTGTTTTCCTGCTTCATGAAAACTTCGCCGGTCGTGTGATCGGGGCACTCTGCTGAATTTTAATTTATGCACGTAATTCAGGAAGTGATCACTGTGTGATCAAGGCAGTGAATGCCGAAACGCGTCGCAGCGCAATGGAGGAATAAAGACTTCTAAATTCCTAAATCCCCCTGTGTCGGTGTCCGGTCTTTGATTGTGAGGAATCGGATGTGGTGTTCATGCTTAAACCGCTGTGGCTGGATGAGCGGTAGCGCCGACACAACCTCGATTTGGAGCTTCAATCGGTTATCCTTCGGAGGTGGTATGATGCGTGAAGCATAACGTGAAGCCCCCCTGTGTGAGGAGGAGATTGAATTTGACCGCCCGGTGGGTAGGCTCTTCGGAGGACGGCGCCTTTTAGACGCGGTGACCCGGAGGCTGGAACATCGGATTGCGGTACGTCAAAGTAATCATAAACAGGGAGAGGAGCTGAGAAAACTTTCCCGGCGGGGGATAAAGGCAAGTCAATTCGTTTATTCCTGTGCGCTTTGGAATGCTTGGGGGTGATCGCGCCAGGTGTTGAAGTGACTTTGGAGAGATGGACAACTGGATGAGAGAAAGAGAGGAGGCAGCAGATTCAGTATTTAAAGAGGGACCGGAAGAACCTGTAAGAGGTTCGCAAGAGACACATCCAGCCGTGATAGAGAGCGATGCTATCACGCTTATGCGGAAACTAGAAAAGCTAAAGCGTAACGAAGTGTCTAAGTGGTGGGAGGTGAAATCTTTAACCAAATATTTAGATGTGGGCAGAGTGCCACGTGGGTTGAGAGTCCTTACAGCCCCCACCTATGAAAATCCGGATCCGGAAATGCTTTGTGAATGGGACAAGAATAACAACATGGCATCGCAAAATATGATGAAAATTCTGGTGAAATATGCCAGTAAGGACCGTGATAAAATTCTGGAGGAGATCAAAGAAATTGAAAGTGAATTAAAACAACTATTAAAGGAAGATGCAATAAAGAAGTTTGAAGTTGAAATGTATGCCCGCCTAAAGAAACACGAACAGGTCATAACTGAAAGAAAAGCCACTAAGTTTCAGAGAGATAGGTTGGATTACTCACGTGGACAGATTTACACATTTGCGCGCAGATTTGACAATATTAGAAGGCAGAGGATGTCGAAAGCCGTCAATATCAATGTGGTGAGAAATGATGAGCAATCCACAGATTTGAGCTCGGAGGCAAGCTCGGCAGTGAGCTCTGATGCAGAAACTGCAATAGATCAAACCAGTAGTGGCTTGAGGCAACAGGAACGACCATCAATTATTGAGGAGTTTGGTTTTTTATATGTGGACCGAACGCAAAATGTCAGGCCGAATCCACAGAACAGAAAAAAGAAAAAAGACAATATAGGAGGAGAAAAAACCGGCGGTATGGGCATGGAATTGAGATCCAAAACAAAAGCAAGGGAAGCATACCAACGTCGGTAAATGAAGCAGACAAGACCATCATAAATCTTACGGATCTTGTACTTACAGAAGAAGAAAAACGAATTTTATCATTGGGACTAACTTTTTGTATTCGGACAAACTTTAATTATGCACAAACTAGGATTGATTTCTTTAAATATACCAGGAAGTTGAAACTTAGAAAATTCTTTTTTAACAAGAAACAAGCTCCAGAGAGGTGCAAAGATGATTTACACAAAGAAGGTGGTTTAGAATGTGGTGACATGGAGGTATTGTGTGCTTTACAGAACCTTGCTTGGGAGGGAGAGGGTTTAACTAGTGAAGCTAGTGTAAGAGAAACTGTGGATTTGATGGGTCTTAATGTTTTTGAAAATGAAACGTCTAATTTCAGACCGAAATCCACCTTCACCCCAAATACCCCAAGGGACGCAATTGATATGTTTTCTGACAGAGTGATTGAAGATCTTAAAGAGTTAGCTATCACCTCCAGTAAATCCTTCCCTAAAGAATATGGTCAATTTGAAAAAGAGTATCATATGATCATAAACAAAATAAAAGCGAGGGATGATGTGGTAGTCCGACAAGCGGACAAGGGTGGGAACGTAGTTCTCTGGCCATTAGAAGCTTATAATACTGAGGCGAAATTGCAATTACGAGATCGTCACTGCTATATGAAAGTGCCAATGAGTAATCTGGATGAGATAAAAGTTACATTTTGGAAGGACCTTGCTCGGTGGAGAGGAATGGGTTTGTTATCACAATCAGAACACCTCTTTATGAAAGTAGAACATCATGTTACTCCTATCCTCTATTTAATTCCGAAAATTCATAAGAATAGAGAGACTCCACCGGGAAGGCCAATTATATCAGCAATAGGAAGCCTATTTGAGCCAACATCGAGGTACTTGGATTCTTTTTTACAACCTTTTGTTAAAACCCTTCCAGCATACATTCAGGATACCAGAGATTTTTTAAATAAGGTCTCTGAGGTGTGTTGGAAGGAAACGTTTCTACTGATGACATTAGATGTCATGAGTTTATATACGAGTATAACTCATGAGGATGGCCTTAACGCAACTCGACATTTTTTAAATAGACGTTCCATTAGCCTATATCAACATACTGGAATGCTGATGGAAATGTGTAGGTTATGTCTGACCAATAATCATTTTATGTTTGGAGGTGAGACATATAGACAGCTTCAGGGTACGGCGATGGGCACCTGCTTCGCCCCCAGCTATGCTAATTTGCATATGGGCTGGTGGGAGGAGCAGGTGCTCAAGATTCAGTTTGCAGATGAATGGAATAACAACATTGTAACATGGACCCGCTTTATAGATGAATTATTTGTGATCTGGAATGGGTCCATGGAATCAGCAACTAAGTTTGTGCATGATATAAATGTCAATGAGTTGAATTTAGGATTTACAGTTAACATCAGTAAAAATGTAGTGACATTTTTAGATCTGGAGGTATATGAAGAGGATGGCTTGATACAAACCAGAACTTTCAGGAAGCCAACATCAGGGAACACAATCCTACATGCAGGGAGTTTTCATCCTCAGAGGCTCAAGATGAGTATTCCCTATGCAGAGCATTTGAGGATGAAACGGAATTGTAGTAAGGATCAGGCTCTGGCGGAAGCACAGGAGTCCCTCACAGAGAGATTTGTAGAGAGAGGATATAATCCTAGTATCCTAGAGCAAGCTAGAAGTAGAGTGTCTGTTGTGGATAGAGGCACTTTACTAAAACCAGACTGTGAGAAGGTCTCAAAAAAGAAAACTGATGCAGGGAGTCAGATAAGAATGATTACGGGATACAGTGCCTACCAGACTAAAGTGAGAGATAGTCTGTGTAGGCACTGGCACCTGATTCGACGAGATCCAATATTGAGTGGAATAGTATCCCACAACCCCATGATTACTTTCAATAAAGCCAAATCTATGAGGGCAGAATTGGTAGTCAATAATCCTGAAGCAAACAAAAAATCTGGTTGGTTGCAGAGTGTACCGGGTTTCCATAGATGTCTGAAATGTAAGGCGTGCAAAATTGGACGCAATGAAAAACAAGTAACATCTCCACTGATGCATAGTCCATGGAAAATTAGACAATTTTTGAACTGTAAAAGTGATTACATTGTCTATATTTTGCAATGCACATGTCCTAAGTTATACATAGGAAGCACTATCCATATGGTCCATGTTCGCATTTTACAGCATATGCGAGCTGTTAAGAACAATGATAAGAACTATGTGGTGGCTAGACATTTAAATGAAATACATAAAGGAAACCTGGACGAGTTATCCTATTTCGCCATTGATCAAGTACCCAAATCGAAAAGAGGAGGGGATAGAGAGGGAAAACTTCGTAAATTAGAGTCCAAATACATTATGATGTTCAATACAAAGATGCCGAATGGTTTAAATATTGAAGAACATTTGCATGTCCATTTATGTTGATCCAGTATGACGTCTCTCCAAATTTTAGTTTTGTAATGCAGAGTTAAGTGTTGTGTTTCAGATGCAGAAAAATCAATCTTTTAAGGATATTTAATACTTGTGACTTAATTTTAGACATAAGAAACTTATTGAATGTATTTTATTAATTGATGTGGTATAGTTGGATTCTTTATTCTCTTGGATTAGATTTTGGGCAAATTAGTTAGATTAGTTTGGATGAGTGTTGTGTGTATTTTATGTATTAATTAAAAATAAGTAAAGGTTTTTTAATTAAATAAGTACTGTAATGCATTTGCACTTTATATTAGAAGCTATTTTGCACTTTATCAATATGATAACACAATAGTAAATCGCATTTACAATGAAACGTTCATATTGATAAAAATATTAACATAAACAACAACTTATTTACAATAGCATTTTAATGTGGTAATGGGCATTAATGTTGTTGTGGTCATGTTTATACTAGCAATTAGAACTTGCACAACCACAAGAATTTCTCGTCACAGATAAAAAGAAAAAGTCTAACCCCAAAAGAATTCCAATGAATATTCCCACAAATTATCTTCATTAAAAAATTGCTGTGTACTTAGTACATATGGAGATAAGATAAATTACTTTCTTCAAACATTTGATAAGTGGATATGTCATAAATAGGCAAAAGGAAGGAGAATATAAATTATAGGGTGAGGGGGGATAAAAACCCTCCCCATTGCTTTTGTTTTATCAGAGTATGGAGTAGTTACACATTGGGGTTTTTTAGATAAGTTTGTTTTTTATTTTATTTTTAATGAATATATTGTTGCATGATAATTTATGATGTACAAATGGTAATGTAATGGGCATGTAACAAGTGTTGTACTTATTAGGGTGCACAATAGATTACAGAAGAGGATCTGTTTGTGAAGATCAATATTGGGCACTGGCCCATTATTTGTGTGTACATCTATACATATATATATATATGTATGAATATATATGTATGTATTTGTTTGTTTATTTATTTGTACTTGCACTTTATTGAATTCCAATTGATGTTTTACAATGGTCACATGCATACTCTGACATATAATTGTACTCAAGTAATTTAAAATATGAAGCCTTAATTGTAATGAATTGGAGATACTATCCAAGAAATATGGAGTGCATTAAAGAAATGTGTAAAAAACTTTATTGACCAAGTGATAGAAACTTGGCAAAAATGCTCCTGGATGATAGTCTGTTTTCCTGCTTCATGAAAACTTTGCCGGTCATGTGATCGGGGCACTCTGCTGAATTTTAATTTATGCACGTAATTCAGGAAGTGATCACTGTGTGATCAAGGCAGTGAATGCCGAAACGCGTCGCAGCGCAATGGAGGAATAAAGACTTCTAAATTCCTAAATCCCCCTGTGTCGGTGTCCGGTCTTTGATTGTGAGGAATCGGATGTGGTGTTCATATATATATATATATATATATATATATATATATATATATCGCCACGATATCCATTTGAACAGGGATTTCCTCACCGCACTCACAGCTCTTTTAAAGTAGGTAATAAGTATGAATCATCACATCATACCATCGCTGGTTCCAGGGTGTTTTTATTTTCAAAAAACGCTGCCAACACACAACCCCAACGCGTTTCGGTCTCAGCCGAGACCTTGCTCACGGGGAACAATCGATCAACACATATATATATATATTTTCAGACCTGAGGCCCATTGGAGGGCTTTGAATTATGAAATTGGGCAGATGAAAGTTTGTTGTAAAACGGACCTCACTAAGGAGTAACAATCAGGACTACTGCTCCCAGCATGCTGTTCACTGGAGAGCACGTGCTCAATGGGTAATATATGCGGCAGTCCATCTTCTGTTTTTCAACTTTGCTCGCCCTATGATTAAGGTGCTGGAAGCACCGAAACTCGTAAGGGACAGTTACTTTTTGGGCTTGAAATGCCGTTTTCCGTTAAAATAAAGGTTTTGCAAACCTGTTTCCCGTGGAGTGCATCTCTAAAGCTTGGAGGCTTTGTTTGATGATGTTAACGCACGGCGGCTCCGGCCGTGGGAGATTGCACCGCCGTCATCATTGAATGCAGGTCTATGTGGCTGTAATTGAATGACAGCCCTGTTCAGCACGAGAAACTGGCAATTGAAAGCGGCGTTTCAGACCTGAGGCCCACTGGAGGGCTTTGAATTATGAAATTGGGCAGATGAAAGTTTGTTGTAAAACGGACCTCACTAAGGAGTAACAATCAGGACTACTGCTCCCAGCATGCTGTTCACTGGAGAGCACGTGCTCAATGGGTAATATATGCGGCAGTCCATCTTCTGTTTTTCAACTTTGCTCGCCCTATGATTAAGGTGCTGGAAGCACCGAAACGCGTAAGGGACAGTTACTTTTTGGGCTTGAAATGCTGTTTTCCGTTAAAATAAAGGTTTTGCAAACCTGTTTCCCGTGGAGTGCATCTCTAAAGCTTGGAGGCTTTGTTTGATGATATATATATATATATATATATATATATATATATAAATATAACGCGTCTGGCGTTCATGCTGGTGATGTTCATGGTGATTCCTGTGTGCACCCTATGCGGCGAATTAAAAGAGAACTATTACCTACCTTGTGCGGCTCCTTCCATATGAAGTACTTCAGTGTTGTTGGGATATATATATATATATATATATATTTATATTTATATCTTATTTTTTTTAAAATTGGGGCAGCACCCTCATTTTTTCAACTACCTTTACCATCCATACGACTACCGACCCCTAAACCCTAAAAACACCCTTACCACCAAATGTCCCTACACACCCCTAAACCCTAAAAACGCCCTTAGCACCCTATACGCTCACTCACCCCATATGCCTAAAAACACCCTTACCACCCAATACCCTTACCCATCCCTCTGGTCTAGGGCCGGCTCTCTCCCCAGCAGCTCCGCTGTGTAGTGCCCCGCCGCTGACACACTGACCTACACCTGATAGGGTTTAAGGCCGCTGTCTGTCCGCTGGTGTCCGCTCCTGCCGCCCGCCTCCGCCTGGTAATTGCCCCGTATCCCTGGCCGCACCACTGTCTTCGCTTTGCATTCTGCCTTCATTAATATTTTTGCCTTCATTATTTAATCCTTTTTAATTTTATTCTGCATTCTGCGCATTTTGCTTACTTTTCTCTTTTCCTATTGTTTTTGCGCTGCTTCTGTTTCCCGCCGCTGCTGCCCCTGTGGCCCTTACCCCCTGACGGTCCCCGCTCCCGCCTCCCAGCTGCACGTCCCTCCCCCTTCCCTATTTAATGGCATCCGCTGCGAGGGAGCGCGAGCAAGACCTCTGACCTCTGGTCTAGGGCCGGCTCTCTCCCCAGCAGCTCCGCTGTGTAGTGCCCCGCTGCTGACACACTGACCTCCACCTGACAGGGTTCGAGGCCGCTGTCTGTCCGCTCCTGCCGCCCGCCTCCGCCTGGTAATTGGCCCGTATCCCTGCCCGCACCGCTGTCTTCGCTTTGCATTCTGCCTTCATTAATATTATTGCCTTCGTTATTTAATCCTTTTTTATTTTATTCTGTATTCTGTGCATTTTGCTTACTTTTCTCTTTTCCTATTGTTTTTGCGCTGCTTCTGTTTCCTGCCGCTGCTGCCCCTGCGGCCCCTCCCCCCTGACGGTCCCCGCTCCTGCCTCCCAGCTGCACGTCCCTCCCCCCTTCCCTATTTAATGGCGGCCGCTGCGGGGGAGCGCGAGCAAGACCTCTGACCTCTGGTTTAGGGCCGGCTCTCTCCCCAGCAGCTCCGCTGTGTAGTGCCCTGCCGCTGACACACTGACCTCCACCTGATAGGGTTAGAGGCCGCTGTCTGTCCGCTGGTGTCCGCTCCTGCCGCCCGCCTCCACCTGGTAATTGGCCCGTATCCCTGCCCGCACTGCTGTCTTCGCTTTGCATTCTGCCTTCATTAATATTTTTGCCTTCGTTATTTAATCATTTTTAATTGTATTCTGTATTCTGTGCATTTTGCTTACTTTTCTCTTTTCCTATTGTTTTTGCACTGCTTCTGTTTCCCGGTGCTGCTGCCCCTGCGGCCCCTAACCCCTGACGGTCCCCGCTCCCGCCTACCAGCTGCACGTCCCTCCAACTTCCCTATTTAATGGCGGCCGCTGCGTGGTCCGCCGCTGGCGCGCCAAAGGCTAGCCCGTCTGCGCCCGACCGCGACATGTCCGTGACTAGCGCCAGGGACCCTGGATCTCCTACCATCTACCGCTACGACTCAGCCACCCTCCTTGCACTCAACCCCAGAAGAAAGAACAACTGCCAGCAAGCCGCGCCGAACACAACCCACGGCCAGTTCTCCAGCCGCCACTGCTGCCAGACCTTCACCACCGCCCCGGCCGCCAACACCACCAACGCCCTAAGATGCATCCTCCTCAACGTACGCTCCCTGCACAGACACGCCGTAGAGATCTGGAACCTCCTGGACACCCTCTCACCCGACGTCGCCTTCTTTACAGAAACCTGGACCAACACCTCCTCTGCCCTTGACATCGCCATCGCAATACCGGACGGATACAAGATCCAGAGGAAAGACCACCCCAACCACCCGGGAGGAGGCCTCGCCATCGCGCACAAAAACTCCCTCCACCTCTCCACCTCCAGCGACACCTTCCCCGCCGCCGAACACCTGCACTTCCAGGTCCGGACCAGCCCCAGCTCTACACTATGCGGCACCCTCGCCTACAGACCCCCCGGCCCCTCTTTGCCGACACCATCACCTACCTCACCGGGCCCCACGCCATCGCCTCCATGGACTACATACTCATCGGAGACTTGAACTTCCACCTCGACAACCCCAACGACCCCAACTCCACCACCCTCCGGGAAAACCTCACCAACATCGGACTGAAACAACTCGTCACCACACCGACCCACAATGCAGGACACACCCTCGACCCCATCTTCGCAGGAGAAAACAGCACCCACTTCAGTCACACCATGCAACCCCCATGGACCGACCACCACTGCATACACTTCCTCATCGACAAACTCAAGCTGCCCAAACCCACACCGCACCCCCTGCAAAGGAACTGGAGCAAAGTCACAGAGGAACTGCTCAACTCCACCCTGAACCGCAGCACCCCCACCGCTGCAACCGACGCCAACCTCGCTGCCAAGGAATTCCACACATGGATCTCCAACTGCACAGACAAACTCGCCCCGCTACGCAACTCCGACAGACAGCGCCCCAGAAAAGCCACCTGGTTCTCCACCGACCTCCAAGAAGCCAGACACACCTGCAGACGCCTAGAGAAGAACTGGAGAAACAGCAAGACACCGATAACTTCACCACCTACAAGAACGCTATGATGGAATACCACCAACGCATCAGAACCTCCAAAAGGACCTTCATCCACAACAAAATTGTCGCCAACTCTACCAACTCCAAAAAACTCTTCAGCATCATCCAGGAATTCACCAAACCCCCAGCGAAGCCACTGACATCACTCCTTCCCAGGACATCTGCAACAAGCTCGGATCCTACTTCCACCTGAAGATCAAAAACCTCTACGTCAACTTCAACGACTACACACCTGACGCCACAACCATCCCGCCCTCCGGCAACGCCAGCCAGCCCACCATCTCCTCCTGGACACCGGTAACGGCCGAAGAGACTGTCTCGACCATGACAGGCATCCACTCGGGGGCCCCCACAGACCGCTGCCCCCTCACATCTACCACAGAGCCGCCACCAGCATCGCACCAGAACTACGACGCACCATCAACACCAGCCTCGCGACCGGATTCTTCCCTGACTGGAAACACGCAGATGTCAGGCCCCTGCTCAAGAAGCCCTCAGCAGATCCGACGGATCTCAAGAACTACCGGCCCATCTCGCTCCTCCCTTTTGCGGCGAAAGTCGCAGAGAAGACCCTCAACGCAGAACTGACAAGGTTTATCGAAGACAACGCCATCCTCGACCCGTCTCAATCCGGATTACGCAGCTACCACAGCACCGAGACCGCCCTACTCACCGCCACTGACGACATCCGCATCCTCCTCGACCAAGGCCACACGGCAGCCCTGATTCTACTCGACCTGTCAGCAGCATTTGACACCGTCTCTCACCGCACATGCGCCGCCAGACTACGAGACGCCAGCATACAAGGAACCGCCCTCGACTGGATCCGATCGTTCCTCACCGGCAGAACCCAAAGGATCAGGCTACCACCCTTCCTCTCCGAACCCACGAAAATCAACTGCGGAGTGCCCCAGGGATCCTCGCTCAGCCCAACCCTCTTCAACATCTACATGGCCCCCCTCGCAGCTATCGTTCGACAGCACGGCCTCAGCTTAGTATCCTAGGCCGACGACACCCAGCTCATCCTCTCCCTCACCAAGGACCCCACCACCAGACTCAACTTCCAGGAAGAAATGAAGGAAGTCGCAACCTGGATGAGCAACAGCTGCCTGAAACTCAACGCGGAGAAGACAGAAGTCCTAGTCCTCGGAGCCACCCCATCGGCATGGAACAACACCTGGTGGCCCACCGCCCTCGGCAGCCCCCCGACCCCCACGGACGACACCAGAAACCTAGGCATCATACTTGACTCCTCCCTCTCCATGAGCCGACAGATCAACGCCGTCGCCTCCAGCTGCTACAACACCCTCTGCATCCTCCGTAAGACCTTCAAATGGTTCCCCCCGGGTCAAGGAAGACAGTCACCCACGCACTCATCACCAGCAGACTGGACTATGGAAACGCCCTCTACGCCGGCATAAACAAGTCTCTGCTCCGCAAGCTCCAGACCATACAGAATACCGCTGCCAGACTGGTCCTCGGAATCCCTCGACATAAGCATATCAGCCAACACTTACGAAATCTCCACTGGCTCCCCGAAGAGAAGAGAGTCACTTTCAAAATACTCACCCACGCCTACAAATGCCTACACAACACCGGACCCCAATACCTCAATGACAGAATCACCCTCCATGTTCCCAAGAGAAACCTCTGATCCGCCAACCTTGTCCTCGCCGAAACCCCTCGCATCCGCAGAGCCAAAACAGGGGGAAAAGCCTTCTCCTACATCGCAGCCAAGACCTGGAACGAGCTCCTGATCGACATCAGATGCGCCCACTCCCTGAACACCTTTAGGAAGGCTCTCAAGACCTGGCTCTTCGACTAGATGGAACTGCTGACCCCCCCCCCCAGCGCCTTGAGACCCTCACGGGTGAGTAGGGCGCTTACAATTCCCTGATTGACTGACTGATTGATTGATCCCTAAACCCTAAAAACACCAGTAACACCCAATACCCTTACCCACCTCTAAACCCTAAAAACACCCTTACCATCCAATACCCTTACCCACCCCTAAATACTAAAAACACTCTTACCACCCAATACCCCTACCCACCCCCAAACCCTAAAAACGCCCTTACCACCCAATACCCCTAAACTCTAAAAACACTCTTACCACCCAATACCTCTACCCACCGCTAAACCTTAATAACACCCTTACCACCAAATACCCTACCCCTATATATACACCCTTACCTTATTTGCACACACTTACCTTATATATACGTACCTTACAATGTAAATGCATACGTTATAAAGGCATATTCGTGGTAAAGGCTTGCGTTGTAAAGACAATGCGTGGTAAAGGCATTGCGTGGTAATGGATGCATGGTAAAGGCATTATGTTGTAATGCCCGCATTGTAAAGGCTGTTTCCCGTTGTGGATTATTTCTTCCTTTTTGAGAAAGTCCTGCACAATCAAGTTGTTGCAGTGGGCTAAACAGAGCACTCAGAAGTATTGTGCATCTGCTGTAGCTTTGACAATGGGATCGAGCCATTTTTAGAATTTGATATTGAAATTTTGCAGGATGTTGGTAGCTGCGCTTTCTGTTTTGAGAACAGTGCAACTGCTGCATGCTGACAACCAACTTGAAAAGCATTAATACTAGTGGAACTATGTGAAAGCCTTTTCTTAATCCACTCAAGGACGCCCAGTGTGCAATAATATACATATAAAGGCTGAGTCACAAACTACATTTTTTAGTACTTTAGTAGTACTACAGTAATACTACTAAAGTACTACAAAATGCTATTTACAAACCTGCGATCGTAAATATCAATCTCCACCTCGCCTATCTTTTCTATGGGGAGATCCTCACACACATTTTTACTACTAAGAGGCCGATTTAGATGTGGTCGGAAACGGTTCCGACCGCATCGAAATGTCCAGTTTGGATTTCTTTCCGACCGACCCATTTTGATGGGGTCGGTCGGAAAGGTATCCGAACCAGATTTCCGAATAGTCTGCCATTCGGAAAGCCTCCAGTAATCCCTCGGGCAGCTCTTTCCGCCCGAGGGATTACGATGGCAGATTCCAACAGCCTTTCTGTGCCGGCCTTTCCGACACAGAAAGGCTATGGGAATCCAACTTTGGGGGACCCCAGCAGGTCCCCCAAGGGTGCAAGGTTTCCGGATGGCGGCCTGGGGGCACCTATGCACCTCAGCTCTTTACAATGAGAGCATGCATTCCGGTCAGAATGCATGCTCCCATTGTAAAGAATAGGAATGTGACCGAACACTGTTCGGTCGCATCCTAATTGCTGGGTTGGGACCGATGACAGGAGGTTGTTCGGTCCCAGTTCCCAAATGATGTCGGACGGACTCAGGTCCATCCGACATCGTAATCGGGCCCTTAATAGTAAGACCAGGGTGAGAGAGGTGGAAAAAGGGGAATACTTACTACTAAATGGGAGGGGTTTAGGAACAAGTATGTAGGGGTTTAGGGAGAATCAGAGAGGGGTTTAGGGAATAACATACACCCACCCACAAAGAGTAAGCTCATTGCTATTCACAAACTGTACTTCTAAAGTTACAACAGTCAAAAAGGGACACAAAACAATAGTAAATTACTCTAGCTCAGAGCTGGAGGGAAGCCAGCACCACACCTGCCCAACCACTGGTACTGCAACACATTTCAATAAAAAAACATAATGATGATAGAGACTCAAAATAGAATTATTTAAAATAGTTACAAAATAAATAAATATAATGTATTGTTTAAACATACATAAAAATAAAACATATATATATACATTAATTATAAAATAGCTTAACAACCTTTTCCAAGTTTAAACAATAATGTAACATTATTCTTCATTAAAATATAAGTACATTACTTTTAATTCATTCCATACATCACTTTTAATAATTATTAATGCCTAATAAAAAAGTAATAATCTATTTTTTACTTTAGGTGGGAATTTGCTTTTTAAATTGAACTGCAGATAATTAAATGTAATTTAATGTAATATGTTTAAATTATTTAAAGATTTAATTAAAAAAATGTGTTCTATATTAAAAATAAATATATAAATTAATGTACATTAACATTTAACATAAACATATTTTTTAAGTTAAATAAACTTTTTACTTTTCCTTATACTTTACCATAGGAAGACTCTACAGTCAGGTGGACAGCTCCCTATGGTAAATTATAGAATTTTTTTAAAGTGTATTCAACTTTATAATAAATAAGAAAAAATATTTTTATGCTAAACATGTTTGTAAATTATTTTAGCTAATTTAAATGTAAAACAAAATAAAAAAATGTTTACAACACTGTTAACTTAATTTTGAATTAAATGTTTATTTTAAATATATTAAATTAAAAAAAATTCTGAAGATTAGATTACAAAACAAATTCCTTTAAAGGAGATGTTTTCATTTATTATGAATTAATTATTATTAAAAGTATTACGGTGATTTATGGAATTAATTAAAACTAGTTTAATTATATTTTGATAAAAATTCATGTTTAATTAATTTATAAATGTAACAAAGCTTGTTAAGATATTTTATAACTAAATAATAAATTGTTTTATTTTTATATATTTTAACACTAAATTATATTTTTATTTTAAATAATTTCATTTAATATTATTTCCTACGGGGTTTTATTTTACGTTTCTGTCTCCATTATTTTCTATGGAAGAGTGTTGCAGTGCTGGACTTACTACTGTTTCTTTTTGGCAGTTCTATCTTACACTCAAGGGGTGGAGATGTGCAAGTCTACACCTTTGTGAAACTTTACTCAGATTTTGTGATTAGCCAAATGTAGTAAAGTTACTCAGAGTGTTAGGGTAAATTACACATGCAAATTGCTCACAAGTGTAAGCTATCATTGTGAATAGCCGATAGTGGTAACTTGACAACTGGTTCATGTGTCAGTAGTGAGATGGACGGCTCTCCTTCATTTCATCAGTAACCAATCCCAGCACTGCATGGTGAAGTTGTATCTCTGTAGCAGTTGAGAAATATGTCGGGCTTGGAGCATTACATTTTGGACATGGGCCTCCACAAACTCCTTTCCTTCTACTAAAGAAAATAGGAGGAGGTCAAACTACAACATTTTGGCCATTGTCCCATTGGGCAAAATGGACTAAGGAGCACATGTTCCTCATTGAGCCTCACTGTAAAGAAGTCCCAAACCATGGAGGGGAGCGTCCTTAGATAGACAACCCCAAAATAACTTATGGTGGAACTTAACTGTGTTTGCTTTTGCTAAGGGCTGTTCGGGAGTGAGACTAATGTGGATGTTGTTGGTGCTGTTTTCAGGAATGTAAGAAAATGAAGATGGGTGAATGTGGTACTGCAGTTGGCTCAACAAAGGTGTTTTGTACTTCCTTAGTCCTACTCTCAACATGAACAACTTTGCTTCTTGAAACCTTCCGTTTTCCTTGCCTTTCATGGCAGGGCTTGGGGTCAACTCCATGTCATCCTCATCTGAGGGGGTTTAGAGAAATTGCCGGAGTTGCCCTTTGTTGTATCTTGGATATTTTGTTTCATTGTTATCTCCTTTGTACTTTACCTTTAAGCATATTACTGCAGTGTGATCTAGAATGTGAGTATCCTAGCAACTGTTAAATGAGATTGATTCTGCTTGGAGCTGTTGGCTGAGCTGGTTCCCCTGCTCTGCTGTTGATGTAGCCATTAAAGTACCATTTCAACTTGAATGACTCCAGCTGATTACTACAAATTTCTGGCGACGATTAGTTGGCTACATCAGGAACCCACGCAGCTGTGTCTACCTGTACAGACTCCTTTCAAGAGGTGCTGTTTCTGAAACTACAAGGGAACATTGATATAAGGTACTTTTGTGTGTTGTTGCACTGTACCTTCTTGCGCTGACCTAACTCAGCTGTTCCTGATTGATGAACAGTTTTTCGATCGATTGAGGTGAAGTTTTTTTTAATCTTTTTCACTGCTTAAACTGCCTCTCTCGCCCTGCTCATCTCGCGCTGCTCTACTCACCCGCTTCACGTCACTGTCTGCTTCCTCGCGGATTCTTCCTGCTGCCATTGTTTCCTTTCGCGCTGCATTCCTACTCTGTGGCTTCTACACCACATCATCGTCATCGCGTCACGAAAAATCACGCAGGTGCGGCCATTTTAGGAGATTGGGACGGATTGTGAGCAGTGGGAAGTACACACGTTCATGCCATCGCGTCACGTCTTGTTTCGGCCATTTTGGAAGATTGGGAAAGTTTGCTTCTTGTAAACGCTGCACCGCGTTCAACGCTATTGAGGAAACAACCTTTCTTCATTGAATAAGCGAGTTTGGGGACACGTGTTTGTGTATCCTGCCTACATTGGTGATACACACACCTTCTTCCTGCATTAAGTGTATTTGAACGTCATCTTCCAATTAAAAGCGATTAAATGGACACATGTTTGTGTATCCAGCCTACATCGGTGATACACACACCTTTCACAGTGGATAAGTGCTGTTTTTTTTTAAAGTGTATTCGCTACTGCACGGTGATATACACACCTTTGAGGCTTCAAGTCAAGGCATTGGGAGTTGCATCTTTATGACTCTCCTTAAATCATTTCAAGCTGTGTTGTTCACGTTAACTCTGTTCTGTGCCACATAACTTTTCCTTCAACAGCTGGCGTCTATTCACTCTGTTTTACTATTATTGTGTTCATTACACCACCATCTACACAGTATTGTGCCTGTTTTCATTGTAGCTTACACTTTAAGTAACTTTCTAAAAAAAAAATTGCCTTTTAATTACACCATTGCTTTTTCAAGTTTACCTACCTTAGTGGAGTTGTGTACTATGCAGTCTGTAACCCCTCCTCCTTCTTTTCTGGATTCTCCAGGTGATCCTCCTGTTAGGTGGGAGATATGGCATGATGCTTTCCAAACTTATTTGGGTGCCATTGGCGCACAGCGTTTTTGTGCGCAAAGAAATGTCTTCTTCTCCATTCCTTAGGATTTGAAGGGAGGACAATTTTTAAACATCTACCACCTTTGTCTCAAGAACAACTTAACGGGATGGATGAGTATGACGAAACCATTCTGAAACTTAAAACAAGATTTGACAAGCAACCAAGTCTTATGGTCTTAAGGCACACATTTTTTAAAAGGAAGCAAGGGGAAGGAGAAGATGTTGACAATTACATTTCAGTGTTACGCAGACTGGCTGCTGATTGTAAATTCGAGAATTTTACGGATCAACTCATTAGAGACCAGTTCGTGTGTCAGTGTAAGGACAAGAATATTCGACAAAAACTTTTGAGTTTGAGTGATCCATCTCTTGATGAGACGATCAAGATTGCCAAAAGCGTGGAAATGTCTGTAGTTTCCCTCAAAGAATTGGATGATAAACTTATTGATGGTGTGAATGCTGTTAATGTTAGCAGTTCACTTAAGAATCGTTCCAAAGTAAATCAATCTGTGAGTCAGTCTGGTAGGCCTAAATCTGAGGTAAATTTTCCTTACAGAGGTAATAACAGCATGTACATAAAATGTGGTAATCCACAACACACCAAAGGTTCTCGTTGTCCTGCAAACAATGTCATGTGCAATTATTGCAAAAGGATCGGTCATTTTGCAAAAGTCAGCTTAAAGAAAAAAATTCCTAAGAAACCAGCCGTTTGTTACGTTGAGTCTGATTCTGAGTCAGACCCTGAGGTTGTCTCTGTAGTCTCTATCAAAGATGATTTTAATTTACACAGTTCATCCTCTGATAAAAAGGTTGTGGTTGGGGATCCTTCCAATTGCATTGATTCCATAGCAGACATTGGTATTGGTAACCACACTGTTAAGCTACTAGTTGATTCTGGGGCAAAGATTACTATGATTACGCAAAAATTGTTTGAAGAAACATGGAATGTTCACAAGTTCTCACACCACCTGATCGTTCACCTGTCTCATATGAGGGGAGGAAAATAGATCTTTTGGGGTTTTTTAAAGAAGAAATGTCATTTAAAGACAGAAGAATCAAAGGGAAAATGTATGTTGCCTTGAAGGGACTTAACATCTTGGGGTGGTTTCACCAGGGCCTATTTGGGATGATGCTCAAGCCTGGTGCTGAAGAGCAAGTTTTAGTCGTTGGGTCCGATGATGTTAGTCTTGCCTGGAAAGGAAAATTTCCTGAAGTATTCTCAGAAACTTTGGGAAAAATCAAAGGGTTCAGGCACAAGATTATAGTTAAGGAAGGTGCCCTTCCGATTAAACATAAACTAAGAGGTGTGCCTTTCAGCGTAAGAGAGGATTTGGAGAAGGAACTGAAGGGTCTTTGTGAAAAGGGGATTATTGAACCTACAGACTCTTCACTCTGGCTTTCTCCTTTGGTTGTAGCAAGAAAGAGGGGAGGGGATCTTCGTGTTTGTGTTGACTTAAGATCGCTCAACAAAGAAATTTGGGTTGATTCCCATTCTCTGCCCAAGATTAACGATTTATTCTCCTCCACAAAAGGGGCGCGCATCTTTTCTAAGTTAGATTTGGCGTGTGCATACCACCAGGTGGAGCTCGATCCTGAGTCAAGGCATCTCACTGCATTCGTATCGCCTTTAGGAACATTCCGCTACTGCCGCATGCCTTTTGGGCTGGCGTCTGCGGCGTCAGTGTTCCAAAGAATAATGAGCAATATTCTCAGAGATGTTGAGGGAGTTCTTGTGTTTCAAGACGATGTTCTTGTTTTTGGGAAGGATGTTGTTGCCCATGATCTTGTGCTGGAAAAAGTTCTGACCTTGTTCAAGAAGCGTGGAGTGGTATTAAAAGAAGGGAAATGTCAATTTCAATGTTCTAAGGTGGAATACCTAGGGCATGTTATCTCACAAGACGGGGTCAGTCCTAGACCAGGTTTACTTCAGGCAATTGTTGACGCAGCGGAACCGCAGGATAAAGCTGGTGTCAAATCGTTACTTGGCCTATGTGAGTACTACTCACGTTTCATTGCTAACTTTGCGTCTGTTGTACGACCAATTAGCAATCTTCTCAAGAAAGGAGTCAAGTTTGTGTGGTGCAATGAGTGTGTTAATGCTCTCAAGGTTGTTAAATCTGCATTAGTTACGAGTCCTTCTTTGAAACCTTTTGACCCTAGTTTGCCTTGTTGTGTCACTGTTGATGCGAGCCAAGTTGGTGTTGGTGCTACTTTGACTCAAGTAGACAACATGTGCGAGAACACTGTGTGTTTTGCATCAAGGGTGCTGAGGACTCCTGAACTTCAGTACTCAGTCATTGAAAGGGAGTTGCTAGCCTGTGCCTGGGCTATTGAGAAATTCAGACCTTTTATCTGGGGAAAGAGGTTTTTGCTTTTGACTGACCATAAACCTCTAGTTAATATTCTGGGCGGGGGTTTGAGTAAGTGTTGCACACCAAGAATCATGCGCATGGTAACAAGGCTCCTTCAATATAACTTCGAAGTGAAGCATATATCAGGTGGGAAGAATGGCAGGGCAGATTTTTTATTGCGTTTTCCTGTCTTGTCAAATGATCATGAGGATGTGAGTTTGAATGAGTTTGTTAATGAGGACTGTGATGACTGTTTTGTTGCAGCCATGGATGTGCCAGATTTGGATTTAGGTTCAGAGAGTGATTGGGTGCAAGCGGTTGAATCGGATAGTGTCTTGAGGGAAGTTTGTGATTTTGTCAGAAAAGGGTGGCCTAGAGAAAAGGTTCTTCCTGTCTGTCTCCAACCTTTTTGGAAGGTTGAGGGTGAACTTTCCATTGAGGATGGTTTGTTGCTCAGGGGTGACAAGTTTGTGCCTCCTTGTTTGTTCTGGAAAACCATCATTGGAAGAGCTCATGAAGGTCATCTTGGTTCTACGCTCACTAAACGGCGTATTCGTGACACCTATTGGTGGCCTGGGATGGATGCCGACATTGATTTAGTTGTTGCTAACTGTGTTGTTTGTTGTGCCGCAGACAAAAGTTTGAAGGTGTCGGTGCCTCCGTTAATGCCTATTGAGTATCCTAAGGGTCCTTGGTTGAAACTTGGCATTGATGTCATGGGACCTTTTGAAGTTCTGCCAGGTGGATGCCGATTCATTTTGGTTCTTATGGATTATACTTCAAGATGGCCTGAGATCAAGATGGTTAAGGAGGCCAACACCAAAACTGTTGTGGAGTTTCTGAAAAGCATGTGGCTTAGAGAGGGTTTTCCTGAATTTTTGGTTTCGGACAATGGGAAACAGTTTGTAAGTTCTGAATTTGAATCTTTCCTGCTTGAGTCTGGTGTGAAACATCTTAAGAGCTCGCTTTACCACCCACAAACCAATGGTTTAGTGGAAAGGATGAACCGGGTTGTGGGTGAGTGTATTAAATGGTCTAGAGCAGGTAGTCACGATATTTCCAAATCGCTTGATGCCATGATTTGGTTCTACAGGACTAAGCCACATTCCTCTACGAAGATTTCCCCTTTCGAACTCCTGAGGGGACGTAAGCCCAACTCTAGTTTTAGACCTGCATGGATGAGGAAGTGGGTCAAGTTTGAATCTGATGTTGCAAAATTGATGTCTTTAGCTGCTGAAAATATGTCTAATACTCAAATGAAGCAGAAACAGTGGTATGATTCAAAAAAAGGTGTGAAGGTTGCCCCACTTGTTGTGGGTGACTTCGTTAAGATCAAAACTGCTGTTCACTCTAGGAAGGGTGATTGTAAATTTAGTGAGCCGGTTGAAGTCATCAAGATTGTTGGAAATGCTGTGAAGCTTGCAAATGGTTTTTGGTGGAACCTTAACAGGGTTGTGAAAGTTCGGATTAGAAGAGAATCTCTTGTTAATAAGAACGTGGTTCCTTTGTCTGTCAACAAAACTGTGACTGGTTTTCCTGAGGAAGTGATTACAATTTGTTTGGTAGTAGTGGTTCCCAAACACATGAGAAACGACCGCACAATCAAGGAATGGAACAAAATTAGTATCTGCTAGTGTAGTACAGTGTGAATACAATCATATTTGACATCGTAGTTACTTACGGGGTGCTACCTTGACTCAAAGCACCTACTACCAAAACGATGCTAAAAGCACAGAGGACAGCCAATGTGCATACAAAACCCAACAAATGAGTCCTACTGTGCACACCCTTTTGTATTTGTAACCCACTATAGTGCTGGGTAAATGTAACAGATTCTCTGTTTCCAATAACAGATAAGAATATTCTCAGCAAATCATATCCGTTGAAACCATCAAACCGCATACAAAGTCCATACAAAGTCCACAAATGTCCAATCTTTTGGCTTTGTTGTTTTTATTCTTGCACTTTATATATCCAGCTTGTCTGCCAACACGTGTTTCGTCTACCCATAGACCCATAGCCGAAAAGCGTCCTCCAATGCTGCTGCCTCGCTGAAGTGTATCAGCGAGGCAGCAGCATTGGAGGATGCTTTTCGGCGGACTTCGCGATAGTGGAACTTATCAAGGTGTCCACCTTCGTTTTTATAGCATTGCAGTTTTGCAACACAGGGAGCAGCATACTGATTGCTTCATGCTGTGTTTGTGGACGTTTACATATTGAAAAGAGAAGATTTATGACGAGAACAGATCCTATATTTCAATAGTTTTTTACAACAACCGCCTTGAAAAAGTCTATGGGTAGACGAAACACGTGTTGGCAGACAGACTTCACGCTGGATATATAAAGTGCAAGAATAAAAACAACAAAGCCAAAAGATTGGACATTTGTGGACTTTGTATGGACTTTGTATGCGGTTTGATGGTTTCAACGGATATGATTTGCTGAGAATATTCTTATCTGTTATTGGAAACAGAGAATCTGTTACATTTACCCAGCACTATAGTGGGTTACAAATACAAAAGGGTGTGCACAGTAGGACTCATTTGTTGGGTTCCTGAGGAAGTGGTTCCTCTGTCCACCAATCTAACTTTTCCTAGAAAAAGTCCAAGATGTATAGTTAAACCTGCTAGGTACAGGTCATAATTGTTTTTTTTGTTGTTTTTTTTTTGGGGGGGAAGAAAAGAAGATATGTTGTATCTTGTATATTTTGTTTCATTGTTATCTCCTTTGTACTTTACCTTTAAGCATATTACTTCAGTGTGATCTAGAATGTGAGTATCCTAGCAACTGTTAAATGAGATTGATTCTGCTTGGAGCTGTTGGCTGAGCTGGTTCCCCTGCTCTGCTGTTGATGTAGCCATTAAAGTACCATTTCAACTTGAATGACTCCAGCTGATTACTACACCCTTCTTTTTCTTGGAGGAAGGGGAGATGACAAAGCATATAATGGAAGAGCAGACTAAACATTCTGCTGCATGTAATGCCTTGTTGTGCAGCAAGCACAAAATCTTGCTCTGCTCCTATTGCAGAAGGATCACATGTAAAACACTCTTATTCATCTTCTGTTTGCTGCAAAAATAATGTTTGCTTGGACAATCCCTTTTCTACCATTCCTGCCCAGAAGAAGGTGCAGTAGTTACATCGCTTTGCAGACTTTGGTGAAAAAGAAAGAGAATTTGATCATGATGCCAGTGCTCCATCAAGTGGCGATAGACTTCTTCTACTCACTAAGGGGGTCATTAGGATGGCGATTCAATCGTATTTGGGACCGCCCGCCTATGCCTTGGTATAGCCCCTGTGAGCCTGTACCTGACAGCATTCCAGCCCTCCTCCCCCCCCCTTTTTCACAGATGAATAATCTCTGTGCACCATCAGAAGATAATAAATACTTGTAAATACATGAGGGACAGGCCTACGTGTAAAACTGGTGCCACTGTGAACCATGTCCACTTTACCAAGAATATTAGAATGTGAAATTGTTTAGTTTATCTTTTGGATTCCCCTCCTTTATATCTGTCCTACTTCACAAGCACTTTCCTTTTTCACTCTCCCTTTGGAGCAACCTTTCTCTAATGGAATATTGAATATGGTGATGTGTGATAAATATAAAATAATTGAAAAATAAACAGACACCAGTTTGAACTATATCTTGTGCCTTTGTGTCCTTTGAGGATATACATTTTGAAGTGTGAAGGAATTGGTGGTACATAAAAGATACAATGTGAATTGTACATGTACCTGATATATTTTGACTTAATGAATGCTTTTTACATCTAAAGTGTAACCTTTAGTAGTCTAGGACCATTGTTTTCTATACCAAACGTTACCCAGGTCCTTGGACTTTTGTGGGTCACCCCATTATATCATAATGACATGGGGGACAGTCAACAATTAATTAAAAAAATAATAACCATGGCCCTGTGGAGCTAATCAGCATGATTAACAATGTTCAAAAACATTCTATAAAATGAGAAATATCTGGTCCCCCTTCATGGCACATGGACCTCTGATCAGAGCATGGGAGAAACTACCAAAAAACAGTAGTTCCTATATTTTATACACACAAAACCATAGAAATTCAGCATTTATGGTTACCTGAGCTAACTATAACTCACACCCCCTGCACAATGCATTGCTTATGACCTCACATATTACATCACTCATGACATGGTTAGTGACATCACTCATGACATTACTGATGTCATCATCTAGCGAAATAAACTTCCATATACTTCATAAAATTTCATATTTACAGAGTGGCAGTAAATGTAAATGTAAATGTAGTAGTATTTGTATAGCGCCCGAATCGACCCCCGAAGGGGTATCTCAGGCGCTTGTACGCATACCGCTGTGGAACCCTTCCTGGCCTTTCCCTGTGAGATGCCCACTCCTGGGCACCCTCAAGGTGAAGCCAGGCATCCTAGCGTTGTGGGGGCCGTTGTGGAGATTAAGCAAGCTATTGCCCAGAGTTGCAGAGTGGGACCCATGATCAGAATAGGCACCGAGGCGAGAATTATCAGGTCCGAGGAAATTGAGCCCAAGACCCGCCGAGGCGGGAATTGAACCCTGGTCCCGGGCTAGACCTCTGCATCAGGGTCTGCCGCTCTAACCATTGAGCCACACTTCTCCACCATTACCATTACAGTAGCCATTCTGTAGTTATATAGGGTAACCAGAGATAGGGGGGTCGATTCCGATTCGGGCCGGAAAAAGCACCGACCGACTCGGATCCGGAAAAATACCGACCGACACGTACCCGTGGCGCACGACACGCCAAGTACGATGCAAGGCGCGAAAAACCGACCGACACGTACCGAAACCAAGTCGACCGACCGAGCCGCACGGAAAACAGCAATACGGCCGGAAAAACACGCGAATCCAACCGACCGACACGCACCCGGAACAAATCCGACCGAAACGTACACGCGAACTCCAAACCGCAAAGTACGATGCAAGGCGCGAAACCACGAGCGAGTCGGACGGAGGACAAGCCGTACGACCGACACGCATACAAAACCGAGCCGAAGCAACACAATACACCGCGACCGACGCGTACGCAGCATAGAAAACTGCACAAACACAGCGTGAACGAAACGGAGAACACCGTACGAGACCAATGCAGGGTCCGACTCGGTCACAAGAACGTTTCCAACATACACAAACAGCACAAAGGAAAAATCACCCAAAAAAAGGCCAAACAAGCAATTACCAAGCCAATAAATACTGGGGGTGGGGACAGAGAACAAAGACACACCCACAACTCCACCTATATAAAGGACACAAATCACTACCATGAGCCTTTGCAAATGCCATTCCACTGCCAGCACCCAAGAGAAAGCAACCACACACCCACAGCTCATCCCTCACACAAGCCACACACCATCAGCACACCAACAAATACCTACCTCACATACACCCAGCAAAACACACACTCACACACCCTCACCTGCACACCAACACACACATCACTCACCATCACCACCCATCACCATGCCCCCAAGAAGAATCACAAGTTCCTAGATTGTGAATTGGAAGTCCTGGTAGACGAGATCCTCAGGGTAGAGCCACAGCTGTTTGGCACATTGGTCCAACAGACCCCCATGTCGCAGAAAACCAAGATGTGGGAGAGGATCATCAACAGGGTGAACGCCCAATCACCATGTCGGCGCACAAAGACCGACATCCAGAACAGGTGGTATGACGTGCGCAGGAGGGTACGGAAAATGCTGAAGCAAGACTACATCAACAGCCAACACACCGGCAGTGGCCCTCCTGCCAAGCCAATATACCTCAGGCCCTGGGAGGAGAAGGTGCGGGCCATCCTTCCGCCAGTGAGCGTATATGGACTAGAGGACATCCCAGAGCCTGGTGAGTACACAACAAATGTACACAATATACTGCCACAAAACACACACACATCACTGTCAAGGGGAGAGTCAAACCATGCACTCATAGCAATTACACAGCAACCAGAACAGAATCATCCCAAAATGTGTATGTCAGTCAGATAAACACAACACATGCCATCAAAAAAGTCACATCCAACTGTGCCAACACATGTACAAACACAACCACAACTACAGCTAGGCAGTGGCACAAATAGAACTAACAAACACATCCACACATGTAGCCACCACAACAACACCAACACACAGTGAAGACCACTCAAAGGAAGGAATTCTGTGTATGCTGGCCAAGTCAGTGTAGCCAATAGCATCATGGGAGTCGCAGTCACACATATTGCCCCCCCCAACTGTCCCATCAACACCACCATGAACCATGCGCACATCACAGGGAGTGGAGAAGGACTCACAAGATGGCTGACACTGGCTACTGCTGTGGGGAGCACAAGGCCCTGCTGGCAACTGTGCACCAACAAACAGCAGGACACCACTGACTGACATCCTGAGAGACAACTCCCACTGCCTGCAATGCAAGCACGTTCCATGGTGGGATATCTGGCTAGCTGGGTGGGAAGGAGGACTTGCAGCACTGACCATAGTCACAAGCACCTCCCCTCACACACACCCCAACACAAACTCCACAGAACCCACCTGGTAGAATGCAATGCCCCCCATCCTAACACAAGATCCCACAAAGAACCACCACCCTGGGTTATGTTGTGTGAAGCACAGGGACACTCTTGGGACTTCTAGCCAAACAACTGCCAGGACAACACTCCCAGCCATCCTGTCAGCACAGCCAGCCCACCCCACAGGGAAGCAGAGTCAAAAGGAAGGAAGCATGGGCATGCTGGGAAGGGGGTGGAGGCAATAGCATGATGGGAGTCGTAGTCACTGATATTGGTCACCCCCACAACTGTCCCATCAACACCACCCTGAACCATGCTCACATCACAGGGAGTGGAGAAGGACTCACAAGATGGCTGACACTGGCTACTGCTGTGGGGAGCACAAGGCCCTGCTGGCAACTGTGCACCAACAAACAGCAGGACACCACTGACTGACATCCTGAGAGACAACTTCCACTCCCTGCAATGCAAGCACGTTCCATGGTGGGATATCTGGCTGGCTGGGTGGGAAGGGGGACTTGCAGCACTGACCATAGTCACAAGCACCTCCCCTCACACACACCCCAACACAAACTCCACAGAACCCACCTGGTAGAATGCAATGCCCCCCATCCTAACACAAGATCCCACAAAGAACCACCACCCTGGGTTATGTTGTGTGAAGCACAGGGACACTCTTGGGACTCTTAGCCAAACAACTGCCAGGACAACACTCCCAGCCATCCTGTCAGCACAGCCAGCCCACCACACAGGGAAGCAGAGTCAAAAGGAAGGAAGCATGGGCATGCTGGGAAGGGGGTGGAGGCAATAGCATGATGGGAGTCGTAGTCACTGATATTGGTCACCCCCACAACTGTCCCATCAACACCACCCTGAACCATGCTCACATCACAGGGAGTGGAGAAGGACTCACAAGATGGCTGACACTGGCTACTGCTGTGGGGAGCACAAGGCCCTGCTGGCAACTGTGCACCAACAAACAGCAGGACACCACTGACTGACATCCTGAGAGACAACTTCCACTCCCTGCAATGCAAGCACGTTCCATGGTGGGATATCTGGCTACCTGGGTGGGAAGGGGGACTTGCAGCACTGACCATAGTCACAAGCACCTCCCCTCACACACACCCCAACACAAACTCCACAGAACCCACCTGGTAGAATGCAATGCCCCCATCCTAACACAAGATCCCACAAAGAACCACCACCCTGGGTTATGTTGTGTGAAGCACAGGGACACTCTTGGGACTCTTAGCCAAACAACTGCCAGGACAACACTCCCAGCCATCCTGTCAGCACAGCCAGCCCACCCCACAGGGAAGCAGAGTCAAAAGGAAGGAAGCATGGGCATGCTGGGAAGGGGGTGGAGGCAATAGCATGATGGGAGTCGTAGTCACTGATATTGGTCACCCCCACAACTGTCCCATCAACACCACCCTGAACCATGCTCACATCACAGGGAGTGGAGAAGGACTCACAAGATGGCTGACACTGGCTACTGCTGTGGGGAGCACAAGGCCCTGCTGGCAACTGTGCACCAACAAACAGCAGGACACCACTGACTGACATCCTGAGAGACAACTTCCACTCCCTGCAATGCAAGCACGTTCCATGGTGGGATATCTGGCTGGCTGGGTGGGAAGGGGGACTTGCAGCACTGACTATAGTCACAAGCACCTCCCCTCACACACACCCCCAACACAAACTCCACAGTACCCACCTGGTAGAATGCAATGCCCTCCATCCTAACACAAGATCCCACAAAGAACCACCACCCTGGGTTATGTTGTGTGAAGCACAGGGACACTCTTGGGACTCTTAGCCAAACAACTGCCAGGACAACACTCCCAGCCATCCTGTCAGCACAGCCAGCCCACCCCACAGGGAAGCAGAGTCAAAAGGAAGGAAGCATGGGCATGCTGGGAAGGGGGTGGAGGCAATAGCATGATGGGAGTCGTAGTCACTGATATTGGTCACCCCCACAACTGTCCCATCAACACCACTCCTGAACCATGCTCACATCACAGGAAGTGGAGGACTCACAAGATGGCTGACACTGGCTACTGCTGTGGGGAGCACAAGGCCCTGCTGGCAACTGTGCACCAACAAACAGCAGGACACCACTGACTGACATCCTGAGAGACAACTTACACTCCCTGCAACGCAAGCACGTTCCATGGTGGGATAACTGACTGGCTGGGTGGGTGGGAAGGAGGTCCGGCTGCCAACCAAACACAACCAATGCAGACCATGTTCACACCCCAGAAAATACATAGAAATGCCCAAATAATGCAGGACAATGTGCCACACCAATATCAACCCCTGACTGTGACGACTCAGGACAATGCAATGTACAGGCCCGCACCCAGAGGCACAGTCACAACTGTCATGTGTGTCAACCATTGATGCCTGCAGAAACATGACATACATTGTTTGTGTCTCCCAAAAACAGGTGATGATGGGGACACAGCAGCAGACGCTGAGGAGTCCCAGTCCCAGGCTCAAGAGGATGCCGAGCTCACTGGCGTCGTACAGCCTCTGTCCTCCTTGGACGATGAAGAACAACCTGGCACATCCGGTGCAAGTCAACATGCAGCACCAGCAGGACCACCAGCTGCAGCACCAGCAGGACCACCAGTTGCACCCCTGCACCCACCCCTACAACGACTGTCACCACGAATACCATCCCTGCCGACATGGACAGAATAAGGAGCAACACCAGCACAGTGACCCTGGACCAACCTGGGGCCATGGACACCACCACCACCACCAACCCCCAAGGTGGACCAGGGTTATCTGTGCGTGCCACTGCACACACTGCACATGTCAGCAGGGGTGGTGGGAGGGGTGGGAGACAGAGGTCGCTGCTTGCAGACGTTGCTGGTGTGCATGATGATCCACAACTGGTACGCATAGCTGATGCGTACCAGTCCAGCAACCGGAGAGCTCAGCCAGGTAGTGGGGCTCCTCAGAGACATTAAACAGCAGCAGGCTGCCCATCATGCCCGCTTGGACTCCCACATGTCCCACGTGGAGTCACACATGTCCCGTGTGGACTCACACATGTCCCGCGTGGAGTCCAAGTGGGATGCACTGCATGAGATGACGGCGGTGCACAGGGACATTTTACAATGCCTCCGCCAGATGAACAGCAACCAGTCCACACCTCCCTGTGTGCCAACAACATCTGGTGCCGAACAAACTGCAACTGCCACAGGGAGGGAGGAGGACTCTGGCGGAGAGTCCCCTGCACCGCAGCAGCCTGCACTTGAGGGCCCCCCAAGAAGAGGGGTCGTCCGAGGAGGGAAAAGTGAGAGGCCGATGGCCAAGCGCAACTCCCAGGAAGCCTGAACCTGTTCTGGATGTTCGCCTTTGTGCACAGACTGTTCACCCTGTTGACGGCAACACTACTCCCACACATTGCATGGGGAGTACAAGTTGGACCAATGTGTCAGACAACTGTGGCCCCGATACTGGGGATCCTGTCTACCCGGACTTTCAATTCACCTAGGAACTTGGGATTGCAAGATTCATGTACAGCACAACCCATCCTATGCACTATTAACACAAATGTATCACAATAAACACACTAATACACCATACTTGCCTCTGTCGTGATTCCAACGTGGGTGCTGTTATGGGGATGATGAACTGCAAAATTACACTGTGTATGCGAACTGCAACAGCAAGGACAACACAGGCATGTGAGTACAGGAAACGTGACACACATGAGGGAGACACACCACCAGGGCTACACGACACATACACACCTAGGCAATCTGACTCATTGCCTACACTGATGTTGCCAGGGAAGACGGTGCAATGCACAGACACCACACCCATTCCCAGTTGTAGTCAAGTAGCCCACAGGTGCAGTAAGCAAATGGCAGTCAAATATGTGACCACAGACAACGCACATCACAAAGTGAAGCACAGGTTTATTACACAGTTGCAACATGCCGTAACCACTACAGATGCAAGGTAACCCCACCTGGCAGCGGGCACACAGTCAACAACTGTAGACGGAAGGAAGTCCATGGGTGTGGCGCACATCACCTGTAGGGACACAACAGCTACCAGCCTGGATGTGCAATCACGTCATCGGTGGACACAGTTGACCAAACGAATCTGAAAGTACCCTGTGAAGGACAGAAATGACACACAGTCAAAAGCAATGGAGTACAGGACAGAACAGCAAAACACATGCACAATACATGTTACAAGATACCCACCCAGAACCAAGTTAGCATGTCAACACTGTTGGGGAGTACAGCCCACCTGTTAGCACACATCGCAACACACATCCAGTCAAGTGGCCCATGGACACACTCCCACAGCACCAGAGCACCACCCACACATCATGCCAACTCACATCATTGACATGACACCTCAGGATACTCACATTCAGCTAAAGAAGTTGGTGATGAGCTGTGTGCGGACATCACCATCACCATCACCATCATCATCATCATCATCATCGTCACTGGCATCGTGGTCCAGGCCAGGATCCTCCACAGGTGGCGGATGTTGGTCATTGTCATCCTGGATGAGAGGCAACTCCTTCCGCACTGCCAGGTTGTGGAGCATGCAGCAGACGATGATAATCTTGCACACTTTCGCAGGGGCATATGGGAGGGACCCTCCGGTCTTGTCCAGGCAGCGGAAGCGGCTCTTCAGGAGACCAAAGGTCCGCTCAATCACTCTCCTGGTCCGACCATGTGCCTCATTGTAGCGCATCTAGGCAGGTGTCACAGGGTTCCTGAGGGGTGTCAGCAACCACGGCATGTTGGGGTATCCCGAGTCACCTACGGACAGACAAGTGCACATTAGCCGACTTGGAACAGTGGGCGGAATACTACAGATCAGATCACACACAATGGCACAAAGTCAGTACACACCGACAAGCCAGGCACGCTGGTTCTGCATCTGTGCCATCATCCTGGGGATGCGACTACTCCTCATCACAAAGGCATCGTGTGCTGAACCAGGGAAACGGGCACACACGTGTGTGATGGTCATGTCTGCAAGACACACCACCAGTGCATTGACCGAGTGGTAGTGCTTGCGGTTCCTGTAGGCCTGCTCCTGGGCCTGTGGTGGTACCAAAGCCACATGTGTCCCATCAATGGAGCCAATTACATGCGGCATCCTCCCCAGGGCATAAAAGTCACTCTTCACGTCAGTGAGTCGTCGCAGTCTAGGGAAATAGATGTACCGGTTCAGGAAGAGCAACATTGCCGCCAAAACATCGCGGAGCACACGGCTGAACATGGTCTGTGACATCCCACCAGCAGTCGCCACAGTATGTTGGAAGGTACCAGTGGCAAAGAAGTGTAGGGCTGCCATCACCTTCACCTTGGGGGTCAGCGCTGTAGGATACGGCCGGCCAGGCTGCAAATGTGGGGACAACTGCACTGCCAAATCCTCAATCAGCTGCCTGGTGAAGCGGTACCGTCGGATGCTGTCCCGTTCCACCATCGTTGCCAGGTCTGGGAATGGCCGATGGACAGCAGGAGCCCTGCAGTGCAGAGGAGAAGTAAGCAAGATTGTCAGTCACCCCACATATGCGGCATTGAACACACTCAAGATCCCAACATACATCATTATGAGGCACAACTACATGAAGTGTGCAGTACCGGAAGGACATGTATGGTACATACATGGCCAACATCTGTCAACACGGTCCAACAGGTGGCATCAATTAGTCCCAGGTTGGCCCATTGGATATCATGAGGCCGTGTCACAGTTCCCATCTCCTGCTGCCGTGTCACAATAACCCCCCACAGGGACATGTGAGGACAGATGTGCCCCAGGCACCACAGCTCAACGACAGGTACATTCCCAGGGACCCTGTAATGCCACATGGACACTGGCATTACATGGAGTATCATGTATACACCACAGCAAAACAACCATGACCCCCACAGGTAGTGGCCCCACTTGCCACGGCAGGACAGACATGGACGTCTGTGACACACACGCACAACATCAGAGTCCATGCACACACAACGTGGATGTGGAGACTGTCTCCCATTGTGCACATGAAATCAGAGACATTGTAAACACCACATGCACAAAGACTGTGGAGGACCATCACTATTGTGCCACTGGGACACCCTGGCTCAAACATACCGTCCCACATGGGACTCACGGGGTATGTGACATGACATACACATACACCACTGTGAAATGTGACCATGGCACATGCACAGATATGAACAGTTGCACATCACAGTGGTCACGTACACGTAACACCCAGGATCCTGTCCCCATGAACCCGTGCACAGCCTGGGGGTGGCTGCCCACAGGTGACACCCACAGGACAACATGTACACCAACATACACACAATAGGAAATGCAGCCTTACATGCCTTATGATAAAGTTTGGACAGGCTGTCGTGTGGTAGGTGTGCCCCTCACTCCCTGGGAGCTATCTGTGGCTGGCATATGTCCATCTGAGACAGGCATGCTGACATATGCCAGTCACATGTACAGTGATGCGTTGAACAGCAATGGACCGATCGGTGCCTCCGGCCGGCCCATTGCTTTCAATGTGTGCGGGTACGCGTTGTACCCCTGTGCGCGTTGAACTGCAATGGACCGATCGGTGCCTCCGGCCGGCCCATTGCTTTCAATGTGTGCGGGTACGCGTTGTACCCCTGTGAGCGTTGAACTGCAATGGACCGATCGGTGCCTCCGGCCGGCCCATTGCTTTCAATGTGTGCGGGTACGCGTTGTACCCCTGTGCGCGTTAAACTGCAATGGACCGATCGGTGCCTCCGGCCGGCCCATTGCTTTCAATGTGTGCGGGTACGCGTTGTACCCCTGTGCGCGTTGAACTGCAATGGACCGATCGGTGCCTCCGGCCGGCCCATTGCTTTCAATGTGTGCGGGCACGCGTTGTACCCCTGTGCGCGTTGAACTGCAATGGACCGATCGGTGCCTCCGGCCGGCCCATTGCTTTCAATGTGTGCGGGTACGCGTTGTACCCCTGTGCGCGTTGAACTGCAATGGACCGATCGGTGCCTCCGGCCGGCCCATTGCTTTCAATGTGTGCGGGTACGCGTTGTACCCCTGTGCGCGTTGAACTGCAATGGACCGATCGGTGCCTCCGGCCGGCCCATTGCTTTCAATGTGTGCGGGTACGCGTTGTACCCCTGTGCGCGTTGAACAGCAATGGACCGATCGGTGCCTCCGGCCGGCCCATTGCTTTCAATGTGTGCGGGTACGCGTTGTACCCCTGTGCGCGTTGAACTGCAATGGACCGATCGGTGCCTCCGGCCGGCCCATTGCTTTCAATGTGTGCGGGTACGCGTTGTACCCCTGTGCGCGTTGAACAGCAATGGACCGATCGGTGCCTCCGGCCGGCCCATTGCTTTCAATGTGTGCGGGTACGCGTTGTACCCCTGTGCGCGTTGTACCGCAATGGAACGATCGGTGCGCACCCATTGACAATGGGCTTGCCTGGCAACGGACGCGTTCTGAATTTCGAACGAGTCGGTTGCTGGAAAATCAGTTGGTCACCCACAACAATGTTGCAAAATCATGTATGTCATGAAGTTGAAGATTTGAAGGATGCTGTGGGCGTGTTTTGGTGCTGCTATTCCATGGATTGGCCAGATTCAGAAGATGCAAACGACTTGGACCTATCACTTTGGACACAAGGGACAGTATCTGCCTCTCCAGCACATATATATTGCTGGCTGTTCCCCTGAGAGCCCACTTGCCTGCACTACATGCTCCAAGACGACATCTGCCACTGCACTGCTGCTGTCTCTGCCCCTCTGGACCCTGCAATGGCACGTACTGTGGAGAGAGCCCCAGCCTTCAGCCTTGAAGAGAACCAGGCCCTGCTGGACAGCCTACTTCCACAGTACAGCAAGCTGTATGGGACACCAGGGGAGCAGGTGAGTGTTCTGTGCACTGCCTTTCTGAATGTGCATTTTGTCTGACTAGCAAGGCTGAGAGTCTGCACGCCACTGGCTAGCAGGCTCACTGAGTAGTTGTCACCCCCCATAGTGTGTAGTGACTTGCACTGGACAGGTATGGTGCAGTGACAGTGCATTTGAACATGGTTTTACTTCCCATGCAATGATACCATGTAGTGACGTCTGGCAAACTGTCCATGGTCAGCTTTGCACTGCCTGTGTACATCATGTGCCCCTGTGATTGAGACATGTATATACAACTGTGTCATGCACGGATATGTTGCATGTGTGGTAATGGCCTTTTCACTTTGTCATCCTCACAGGTTAATGCCCATCGGAAGCAGGAAATCTGGAAGGACATCGTCCGGGCTGTCCGGTCCGTGGGGGTCTACAAGCGCCGGATCCGCAACTGCCAGAAGAGGTGGCAGGACCTTCGGGGCTGGACCCGGAGGATTGCACGGGTCCAGCTGAAGCTGTCGCCTCCTCGCAGGAGGGGCGGAACACGGACCCTGACCCCCACATGCTCCAGATCCTGGCGGTGGTGTTTCCAGACCTGGATGGGCAGCTGAAGGCCAGACAGCAGCAAGGAGGGGGTGAGTCAAAGACTGCACTGTGAACTCTGTATTACATGCTTTGTGCCCTCCTCTGGCCTGGTTCAACTGCCACAGTGCAGCAGTCATGTTGTCCAGGAGCCATGTCCCTCTATTGTGCACTGCCCACTGCTCATCTGATACCCAGGTGTGGCCCTTACAGTCAGGGAATTGTGTCACTTGGGACTGTGTCCTTGCAGTTTGCTTCACTAAAGGTGGGGGACAGCATCTGTTTCCCTAACTCTGTTGTGGGCATCATGGGTGGGTCCATTGTTCACACAACGCCTTGGTTTGGACATGTGATCTGCGTGTTGCTTTGATATGCGGTCCACTTGCTGAGCTGAGCCACCACATGTGCCTGGGGTATGTGGCACACGCCCATTCAGCGGGTGGGAACAATGTTTGTGCCCCAGGAGTGTGCAGATTACGTGTGTCACACATACATAGCCAGCTATCCACTGTCCAGGGCACATCCCTCATTCATGTGGAGCAGGACAGTCATGCCTACTCCAGGCCATGCAATGCACTCTGTACTCCCACTCCCGTGTATCAGCTGACACATTGTGCACAGTGATTTGACCCCTCCGGTGTCTGCCTCTGTGTCAGTGTGCTGTGGATTAGTTGCCAGGACTGCTGGGGTGTTTCTTGGTAGGGGCTCAGCATGCCCCTGGAGATGTGACCATAGGAGACGATACTTGTGTGTCACATAGGTGTTTGATCAGCTGCCCGTGCAGACTGGGGTATGCGAATGTGATGTTCAGGCAGCTGTTCCCCATTCACAGCAAATTGTGAGGGGCTCAGGTTCAGAGGGTAGTGTCACAGGTCTCCCATATGTCCAATAGGTGTGACCTGGACAGATGAGGGTTGAGATGATGTGTTGTGTGGGGGATGTACATGTGCACTTGTGCAGCTCCAGGACTTGCATTCCCCATGACCTACTATTGTGACACAGTGCATAGTGTTGTTGTCTGGCTGCCAAGTCATACATCACTGAGACAGTGATGTATGACTTAACAGTCATGCCTCTGCCATGGCATGTGTCAACTTATTTGTGGTCCTGCAGGGGAGTGACATGTGCTACATGCACACCATAGTGGCGCTGGCTATCAGGACATGGGTGCATCATGGTGTCTGTCGCTGGTATGCATCACATGCATTTCCTATTTGACTCTGGGCATCCCTTTCATCCGGAAACCTGTACTGACTCAGTGGCAAGAGCTGTGATGTGTCCAACACCGTGTCCTCTGCACTGTCCAACTACTGTGTACTTGGTGCATGTGTCCACACTGGGGTGTTGCAATCCAACAGACACCAGACAGATGGGTGCAAGGCCATGTGGGATGTGAGTGCCATGCTTGGCATCAGACTGACAATTGGCTTCTCCTGTTCAGTTAGGGCACTTTTAGCAATGTACAACTAATGATGCCAGGGCTTGCTCTGTGATGTGCTGTGCTCACAGTGGTGTGTGCGTTTGGTGCAGGTGACTGATGTCTGTCTGTTTCCCCATTGTTTGCAGATACATCCACGGCCACGGAAGGGGACAGCTCCACGGACCAGGAGGAGCCAGAGAGCCAGACTGGGTCAGCAGCCGAGGAGCGGTCGGAGGGACCCAGTGGCACGGAGGGCGAGGGGAGCCACACCGAGGAATCCTCAGCACCATCCACCTCAGCTGAGGACCAGAGCAACTCGGAGGATGACTCCCTTGTGGAGGCGGGTGTCAGCAGCCACCACACCCCAGCTAGTGTTGCTGTCCCCGCCACCACCAGCACCACCACCGCCCTCCCATCGGCTCCCATTCCCCAGGTCCGTGGAGGCTCCCATGTTCGGGAGCGTGTCTCCTTTGGCCCAGGCACCGCACCCCCTGCCCCTGTGTCCCCTGCTGCCCTGAGTGAGGAGTCTGTGTACCTCCTTCGCCAGCTCCATGTAGGGCAGACAGCCATGCTGAGTGTCCTCCATGCGCACACCGCACTGTTGACTCAGCTGGTGTCGTTCATGGAGGGCATCTCATCGGGCATGTCTGACCTACAGAGGGGCAACAGGTCCATGGACTCCTCCCTGATGGCAGCAGTGTCCCTCCTCAGACAGTCCCTCACCCCTCCTGCCTCTGCTCCATCCACACTCCCCAGCACCTTGCCCGTCCCAAGCACACACACACCGGCACAGGCACACACCAGCACACACACATCCAGCACACAGACACACACGCCACAAACTAAACGCACACGCACGCACAGTCAGGGGACTGAAACCAGACTCACAGGGGATGGGGCCCTGGTACACACACACGCATCCACGGGCACTGCGCAGTCCTCAGTTGCCTCTCCCTCCAAAGCACCCTCCCTTGCCTCACCTGCAACCCCAAAGACCCAGCGCCTCTTCCTCAGTGACCTCGGCCTCTTCCCCTCCGATCCAGCTGCCCCAGCATCCAGGGGGAAGAGGAAGCCCCCCACACGGAGCAGAGTGCCCCTCGCCCCCGGACACCCTCCCCCAGGCGCAGACAGACTGAGGCCCCCACCCGCAAGTCCCCCGGAGTGGTAAGAGCAAGACCCCGCCGCCGCCCTGCAGCTCAAGCACCAGGTCACCTTCCTCCATCCCTCAGGCCCCCACTCCACAGGTGCCGCCGCCACACCCTGCCCCAGGTTCCCCCACCCACAGATATACCATCCCCAAGAGGCTCCGGCCTTCTCCCCTGCCACTTGCTCTCCCGGCACCACACCCCCGCTGCGCTTGTCTGTGCCACTGATGTGGTGAGGGTGTCCTCCCCTCTGTCCAGCCCACCTTGCCTGTTCCCCATTCTCCTCCCCTGGTGGTAGGCACTGCAGTGGAGTCCACTACCACCCTGTCTGACTTGGGCACTGCAGTGGCGGACCTGTCCACTCCATCTGCAGGGTCCACTGCAGTCGTGCCGGCACCCACAACATCTGAGCCATGCCCCCCAGTTGTGCCGGCACACACCATGTCAGACACCTCCACTGCAGTTGTCAGTGGCTCTCCAGCACCCACCACCCCTTCCCTGCTTCCTCCTGGTGAGCCCTGATCCTGTCCCTGCGGTGCCTGGCCTACCCCCCGGTTGCCCCTCCTAGTGGATTGTCCCTGGTTTTGTGCAGGCATGTGTAGGGTGGCATCTGCCACTGTCACCCACTTGTGACTTTGTTGATGGACTGGCCATTGGCCTTTGTTTATGTTCTACCGGACTTCTACTTTTAATGCCACATATGCTGAATAAAGCAACTTTCTGTTCTCTAGTGCTTTTGCTTCTGATGTACATGATGTTGATGATGCTAAGAATGCCCTTGCTGCAGTGATGGTGATATTTGGTCTCATGATAATGAAGTGTTACTGTGCAGGAACCCATGTGGTCCAGGGGTTATGTGTCCTATCCTGTGGTGTATCCATGTCATCCATAGCAGCATCTGAGGGTGTCATGTGTTCAGTATTTGGCAATGAGATTTCCTACTTAGATTGGCAACTTCACATCTGTGGCTTCCACCCCTGCACATCTGTTGTGCCTGCCATTGTTCTATTCGTCTACTTCCCTGACCGTGTGGCCATCTCCAGTGAACATGCAGGTTTGGGCATCAATGGGGAAGGACTCATCTGTGTTGTCAGTGCAACATTGCTATACAAGTGTGTTGGATCTGTGCTGATGATTCCGTTGGCACTTCTATGACCAGGCTGATGGGACGGGAGCCCTCATTTGTTGCTAATTGTTGATTGTGTGTCCCATTGCTGCCATGGTATGGTATCTGTTCGCCTCACATCTGCAGTCTCCACAGGGTATCTGCATGTGTGTGCCCATTGGTGCAAATATGTGGGTCTGCATTCGGATGGTCACTTCTGTCATTGTGTCATTGATGATTGTTGACGGTGTCAGCCCCCATGGGTGTTGTTTGTCTGCACATGGCCAAAGTTATGTCTTATTTGCACTGCAGGATATGGCTCCCCCAATTTATGTTGCAATGGGACACATACACTACTTTGCCACTGATGTGTTTGTTGTTCTGTGACCAGGAATCATCCATGCAGTTTGGCAGTTGCACCTCTTACTTTGTCAACACTTGCCTTTTGGTCACTGTGATGATGGGGGTTTGGACCCCATTGCCACAATGTTCAAGATGTGCTGCAGCTATGGACCCCACACTTGCCTTTTGGTCACTGTGATGATGGGGGTTTGGACCCCATTGCCACAATGTTCGAAATGTGCTTCAGCTATGGACCCCACACTTACATTTTGGTCACTGTGATGATCGGGGTTTGGACCCCATTGCCACAATGTTCGAAATGTGCTTCAGCTATGGACCCCACACTTACATTTTGGTCACTGTGATGATGGGGTTTGGACCCCATTGCCACAATGTTCAAAATGTGCTTCTGCTATGGACCCCACACTTACATTTTGGTCACTGTGATGATGGGGGTTTGGACCCCATTGCCACAATGTTCAAAATGTGCTTCAGCTATGGACCTCACACTTACATTTTGGTCACTGTGGTGATGGGGGTTTGGACCCCATTGCCACAATGTTCAAAATGTGCTTCTGCTATGGACCCCACACTTACCTTTTGGTCACTGTGATGATGGGGGTTTGGACCCCATTGCCACAATGTTCAAAATGTGCTTCAGCTATGGACCCCACACTTACATTTTGGTCACTGTGATGATGGGGGTTTGGACCCCATTGCCACAATGGTCATGGCCTGCTTAGCATTGTGGGTGCCACACACATATATGTGTGGCACATGTGCTAGGGGTCACATTGTATGTTCAAAGTCATGTTCGGTGTTGTAGGCATTTGACACAGTCTACACACGCTTGTCATGGTGTTGGGGGGATGTCTTCTTCTTGCATTCCCTAGGTTGTGGTGTGCTGGTTGTGTCATGCATTGTCCATCCTATGAGTGGGGGTGGTAGTAGTGGTAGGCATCCTGCCCCCTGGCTAAGGGTGGTGGTAGGCATCCAGCCCCCCTGGGTGAGGGTGGTAGTAGTGGTAGGCATCCTGCCTCCCTGGCTAAGGGTGGTAGTAGTGGTAGGCATCCTGCCCCCCTGGGTGAGGGTGGTAGTAGTGGTAGGCATCCTGCCCCCCTGGGTGAGGATGGTAGTAGTGGTGGGCATCCTGCCCCCTGGCTAAGGGTGGTAGTAGTGGTAGGCATCCTGCCCCCCTGGGTGAGGGTGGTAGTAGTGGTAGGCATCCTGCCCCCCTGGGTAAGGGTGGTAGTAGTGGTAGGCATCCTGCCCCCTGGGTAAGGGTGGTAGTAGTGGTAGGCATCCTGCCCCCCTGGGTGATGGTGGTAGTAGTGGTGGGCATCCTGCCCCCTGGCTAAGGGTGGTAGTAGTGGTAGGCATCCTGCCCCCCTGGGTGAGGGTGGTAGTAGTGGTGGGCATCCTGCCCCCTGGGTGAGGGTTGTAGTAGTGGTAGGCATCCTGCCCCCTGGGTGAGGGTGGTAGTAGTGGTGGGCATCCTGCCCCCTGGGTGAGGGTGGTAGTAGTGGTAGGCATCCTGCCCCCTGGGTGAGGGTGGTAGTAGTGGTAGGCATCCTGCCCCCTGGGTAAGGGTGGTAGTAGTGGTAGGCATCCTGCCCCCCTGGGTGAGGGTGGTAGTAGTGGTGGGCATCCTGCCCCCTGGGTGAGGGTGGTAGTAGTGGTGGGCATCCTGCCCCCTGGGTGAGGGTGGTAGTAGTGGTAGGCATCCTGCCCCCCTGGGTGAGGGTGGTAGCAGTGGTGGGCATCCTGCCCCCTGGGTGAGGGTGGTAGTAGTGGTAGGCATCCTGCCCCCCTGGGTAAGGGTGGTAGTAGTGGTAGGCATCCTGCCCCCCTGGGTGAGGGTGGTAGTAGTGGTAGGCATCCTGCCCCCTGGGTGAGGGTGGTAGTAGTGGTAGGCATCCTGCCCCCCTGGGTGAGGGTGGTAGTAGTGGTAAGCATCCTGCCCCCTGGCTAAGGGTGGTAGTAGTGGTAGGCATCCTGCCCCCTGGGTGAGGGTGGTAGTAGTGGTGGGCATCCTGCCCCCTGGGTGAGGGTGGTAGTAGTGGTAGGCATCCTGCCCCCCTGGGTGAGGGTGGTAGTAGTGGTAGGCATCCTGCCCCCTGGGTAAGGGTGGTAGTAGTGGTAGGCATCCTGCCCCCCTGGGTGAGGGTGGTAGTAGTGGTGGGCATCCTGCCCCCTGGGTGAGGGTGGTAGTAGTGGTAGGCATCCTGCCCCCTGGGTGAGGGTGGTAGTAGTGGTAAGCATCCTGCCCCCTGGCTAAGGGTGGTAGTAGTGGTAGGCATCCTGCCCCCCTGGGTGAGGGTGGTAGTAGTGGTGGGCATCCTGCCCCCTGGGTGAGGGTGGTAGTAGTGGTAGGCATCCTGCCCCCCTGGGTGAGGGTGGTAGTAGTGGTAAGCATCCTGCCCCCTGGCTAAGGGTGGTAGTAGTGGTAGGCATCCTGCCCCCTGGGTGAGGGTGGTAGTAGTGTTGGGCATCCTGCCCCCTGGGTGAGGGTGGTAGTAGTGGTAGGCATCCTGCCCCCTGGGTGAGGGTGGTAGTAGTGGTAGGCATCCTGCCCCCTGGGTGAGGGTGGTAGTAGTGGTAGGCATCCTGCCCCCCTGGGTAAGGGTGGTAGTAGTGGTAGGCATCCTGCCCCCCTGGGTGAGGGTGGTAGTAGTGGTAAGCATCCTGCCCCCTGGCTAAGGGTGGTAGTAGTGGTAGGCATCCTGCCCCCCTGGGTGAGGGTGGTAGTAGTGGTGGGCATCCTGCCCCCTGGGTGAGGGTGGTAGTAGTGGTGGGCATCCTGCCCCCTGGGTGAGGGTGGTAGTAGTGGTAGGCATCCTGCCCCCTGGGTGAGGGTGGTAGTAGTGGTAAGCATCCTGCCCCCTGGCTAAGGGTGGTAGTAGTGGTAGGCATCCTACCCCCCTGGGTGAGGGTGGTAGTAGTGGTAAGCATCCTGCCCCCTGGCTAAGGGTGGTAGTAGTGGTAGGCATCCTGCCCCCCTGGGTGAGGGTGGTAGTAGTGGTGGGCATCCTGCCCCCTGGGTGAGGGTGGTAGTAGTGGTAGGCATCCTGCCCCCCTGGGTGAGGGTGGTAGTAGTGGTAAGCATCCTGCCCCCTGGCTAAGGGTGCTAGTAGTGGTAGGCATCCTGCCCCCCTGGGTGAGGGTGGTAGTAGTGGTGGGCATCCTGCCCCCTGGGTGAGGGTGGTAGTAGTGGTAGGCATCCTGCCCCCCTGGGTGAGGGTGGTTGTGGTGGTAGGCATCATGCCACCCCTGGGTGAGGGTGGTAGTGGTGGTAGGCATCATGCCACCCCTGGGTAGGGGTGGTGGTGCGCATTCAGGCCCCTGTGTGCATATGTGGCATTGGTGATGGGCATCCCGCCCCTATGGTGCTGCTGTTGCTGGTGTAAGTATATTCTGCATCCCTGTGTGTGTGTGTGATGTGTCGTGTACGTGTTGTATGTGTTTTGTGGTTGGTGTCAGGCTTACCTTCTGCGCCGTACGCGTCCGTGCCTGTTCCGGTAGTAAATGTAGAATATTGGTATGATCGGGACGAAGGGATTCATGGTTGGTTCGTGTCGTTCGTCCTTCTCGTTGCTTCGCGTCGTCCATCGCCGCTTCGCCTCGTCCTCGCCGCTCGCGTCGTCCTCGCCGCTGGCGTGTTCGCCTCGTAGCCGTGGATCGTGTTGTGGTGCGAATCGGAGCTTATGTGCGCCTCTCCCGGATGCTTTGACGTGCCGTGCGTAGCGACGGGTTCGGCGCGTACGGAAAGCGCATCGTACTTGTCCGGCCGGACGGGGCTGCATTTTTCCTTCCGTGCGACTCGATTCGGCGTTTCCGGATTCGCCTCGGTCGGAGAACAGGACCTGGTTTGGGTGAGTACGGCTCGGCCGGATTTTTTGCTGTTGTGCGCATCGTACTTGCTCGTTCGGTGTGCTGTACGGATCGGTCGGGAAACAGGCTTTCGCATGGCTTTTTTCCCGACCGAATGGTATTGGGTGCGCCTCCGACCGAGATCGGAATCGGCCCCAGGGTCTTTTAAAAAAAATTCTATTATTAACTTTGCACCCGTTAGACGAATGTGTGCAAAACTTTGCAGGGCTGCTGCCCCCATTTCACTTTGAGAGGACTGAACGTTTTGAAGTGTTTGGTCAGGAGGGTGCAAAGAAAAAAGGGGGGCCCAAAACAGGTTTGAAATACAATGCATTATCCATAGACTTTTGTATTTTGCGAAAACTGTCAACTTGATTTTTATGAAATGTAGCAGTTTTACATATTAGGAGGCGCAGAAGATTCTGTGGGGTAGTGCAGGTAAGAAGAGTAAGTAAACGCTAAGTTATTTTATTTTAGTGCTATCTGTGGCTGCAGAACTACCGTGGTATATAGGGATGACAAAGGATTATCTGATTGGCTGATGTGTTTTCCAAAACATGAAGGTAGCCATGTTGGGTTTTACAGCATTTTGTCTGTGTTTTGTGATAGCTCTTACGAATACGTTTAAAAAAAAGTTCTGTGTGTTTAAATTAGTATCAGTTCAGTATAGTGGTGATATGTAGGGAATAATATGTGCAAATGACTATATGCTTTTTTTTTTTAAATACGGAGTACCGTAGTAGTATCGGAAAAGTTTATAGAGAGTCCCTCGATACCGTAAAAGTATGTTTAAAAAAGGAAGCCATATATTTTGACATTTATCAATCTTCCTGTTAGGTTGGCTCTTAAAAGAGCCTTTGATTAGAAGAGTGTACTTTTGATTTATTTAGATATGCTTCAGCAGCAATTGGCGGATGTTATTAATGAACACATTATTCCCATGTGAGGTAAAATGTACACCACCTGCACGATATAGAAAAGGTTTTGAAAACAGAATGTTTCAAACTTTACATCCATTTCAAAGAATTATTTGAATGCAACCAAAATCTGGAAAATTACAAGCACAAGAATTAGTGCGTGCACTAAATGGAAAAGCTGTTTTTCTACCATTTGATTTTTTTTTTTTTAAAACATTGCAAATGAGGGAGTTCTGCAGAAATTAGAAGAACCTTTAGTTGTATAAGTAAATGGAGTGCCAACAAAAGATAAAGAAAATTTGCAAGCGTTAATAAGAATTTCCAAAATACATGAGGCTATTTCATATTTGTAACAAAATAACATTCACTACCAGAATTTTAAAATCAATTACTTTATAAATACAACAGGCTTACTATTTACAGATGAAAGCAACGTAGGCCAGTTTGAGAAAATTACTAAAGAACACTCCGAGGAAATATATGAGTGCTATATTATACACCTATTGCATTCTAAAAAATGAAAGGGTGATGCTTTAGAACTCTATCAAATGAGAGAAGCTAAAGGAGAATCAGTTGGTATCTGGGAAAAAACTTTACAGGCTCGATGTTATCCAATTTTATTTTGAACAGGAAAAGGAGGACAATATGATGATTGTTCTATTCAAATTTCTGCATTGGAATATAATTCCATAAGACTATACTCATATGACCCACGTTTAGGCAAAACATACCTGATATCTTTACTTTACTATATGAAAGTGAATTATCTGTTACCTTTTATACTGTTGCGCATGTCATGTGAACTGGAACAGGATTTAATATCTTAACAGCTAGAGAATTTGTAAATAAGGTGGAAAGCAATGAACAAAACCTGGAATATAGCTTGATTAATATTATGGCATGTCAGCGACATACAATGAATACTGGTTCCGAAGACATGGAGAACTCAAATGTATGTTGAGGAATTTGAGAACACCTACTTGGTTTCTTACTTTGAGTTGTGCGGAATTCCTACGGGATGATTTATACAATTTCCTACTTCAAGCTAGCAAACATTTGACAGATGTTGCATTTAAAACACGAGGGGAAATCTATTCTTTAGGTCCAGCAAATGTGTGCAGATTTTTTAATCACAAATTTCAAACTATGTTTAAGTTTATAACTAACAGAAAAAAACCCTAGGACAAGTTGTGGATTTCTTTTGGAGAAAATGCATATGCTCTTATGGATAAACAATGTACTGAAATGTGGATTTGACTCAGATGAATCAGTTCTTGAGTTTATTGAGCAATATATTACTTGTGACATCCCAAATAAAGAAACAAACAAAAAACTGTTTGAACAAGTTATTAAATTTCAAACTCACAAATGTGGAAATGCTGTTTACTCAAATTAAAAAAATTAAAACAGTACACTAAATGTCGTTTTGGCTTCCAAGACCAGTTTTAAATAAAGGAAGAGTGAATAATCTTATGTCTTCAGTTAGGGATGTTGTTAAATGAAAGTCCCCTAAAACACATATAATTTAAAAAGAGGACACACCTCACAGTGGATCAATGACTACAACCCTTAAATACTGCATTTGTGGAATGCTAATATCGATATTCAATTTATTGCTGATAATTCAACTGCTGTTGCCCGTAATGAGACTTCATATATTACTAAAGCTGAGAAAACTGATATGAAGGAAGTGTGGGAAGAAATATCTACTGAGCAATCTTTAACTAAATGGCTGTATCGATTTAGCCTTCAAATGCTATCTCACAGAGAGGTTAGCAGTTATGAGGCGTGTGACCGTTTAAACTCTTCAAGTTTATTTTCTAAATCTCGGACCGTTATATGGCTTAGATTAGGATTAGTGCTCTCTCTTGAAGAGTTTCAAAACATTTACTAGAAATTGAATATTTTGCTTATTTTAAACCTCAAAACAAAAATATTATGAAAACAAATTTGTAAGAAACTTACTACCTTAACAGAAGCCCTTTAATGGAACACTTATCACTATATGAAGTTACTTACTTTTATACTTACAGAAATAATGTTGTTGAGAATGTTAATACTGGAATATTTCAAGTGAAAAGAACAGTCAGCTGCTTAAAACGTCATTCCTAACCTACACTAATTAATGACCGTAAACCTTCATATGATAATCCTACTAATAAAGATTTTTATTCTTTTGGCCCTGTTACAGATTTTTAAACCATAGCAAAAATAGGAAGAATTAGTTTGAACATCAATATCATATGCGAAAGCTTTTTATGAGTACAAATCCTACATTAAAATACCAGAGTTCCAGATTTATGTTGACATGTTGGACAAAGAAATTGTAGAGGAAAATAAATGCATTCGAAAATATTATGCAATGCTGCAAGTACCAATAAACTTTCTAATATGACACCTACAGACCCACTTTGCCAACCAAATATTGGTAATGAAGGTACTATTGCTATGAGTGAGATAGAACTTGTATGTGTGAAATGCTTATGGATGGTGAAAATATTGACAACCTTTTATCTCATTTAAGTAGTGCACAATGTCAAAGTTTTGAAGAAACTAAAACAACTGTTGATCATAGCCTTCAACATGAACATGATTTATGTTGATGTTCAGATTTTCACCCTATATTAAAATATATATCTGAAAGAGACAATTAGTTATAGATTCCATACCTTTAGAATTACCCCCAGGTGTCAGACTGGATCTGGAGAATTTTTTCGTCAGCAGTACCCCTGCGCGTCGAAAGGTGGCGTCCGTCGGCTCCGCGTTCGTCGTTGGCGTCGTGGTCGCCGGGATGACGTTGCAGTAGCTACTTAGATGCCGCCCTCGCGCGCTGACGTCAATTCTTTCTTTTTCCGCGCCAGCCAGTGCAGATCCAGAGAGAGCGGTTCCTCCAGTCACTTTTTGACTGACTTTTTTGCGACTTTTGTCGACATCGTCTTTGAGTCTATCGAGTCCTGGTGCACGTAGGGATGCCTGGTTTCAAGGCTTGCGGATCCTGCCGAAAGCTGATGTCGGTGACGGATCCGCATTGTGTGTGCCTGTGGTGCCTGGAGCGCGACCACGACCCCAAGTCGTGGTCCGACTGCCAAACCATGAATCCGAAGTCTTTGCAGGAGCGGTCCCAAAAGCTTCTTGAGGCTCGGCAGTCTGCTCCGCGCCGTTCATGGTCCCGGTTGCGTGGGAGGTCGAGGGACTGGTCGCGGAGTCAACACAACCACTCGTCATCGAAGTCTTCGCACTCCTCAGGTAAGTCGAAGCACAAGAAGAAGTCGAAGAAGCATCGTCGCTCTTCGACTTTTCCCCGTCCGTCGGCAGACGCGACGAGGGATGCGGACGGTGCCCGTCCCGCAGCTCAGCGTGCGGAGCCCGAAGGGTCGGCTCCGAACTTCCCTCCTTTTCCGGGAGCCGGAGCGACCCCTGCCCAGCTTCAAAGCTTTTACGAAGCTATGCATGCCATCTTTGAGCAGCCCGACTCCGCTGGCACGCCTTCGGGCCCCGCGGACTCGGCTGGGGGCCCTGGGCCTTCGACGCCGCCGGCTCCGGCACCGCAGGCTCCCCTTGGATCCAGGCCTGGATCCGGATCGGCGCCAGTCGACCTGATAACACCTCCCCCGGTGTGGTCCAGGCCCAACACAGGGGCTCCTGTGGATAGGATGATTGACCGACGCCACCGCCCGGCTCCGGCCAACCCCACTTTCCTCTCCCAACACTCCACCCCTGAGAGCTTGGTGGTCCAAGCCTCGACGTACAAAGGCGCATTCCCTACCGCACCACCTGATAGGGAATCCAAAAAGCTGGACCATCTTGGGAAGAAGATGTTTTCTTCCTCCAGCTTGGGACTGCGGTCTGTAAACACTGCATGTCTGTTGGGCCGTTACACCCACTCCGTGTGGGATACAGTAGCGCAGGTGCTGCCCCAGTGCCCGGAGGAGGCCCGGGCCGTGCTCTCCTGTGCAGTCACTGAGGGGAGAGAAGCAGCCAAGTTTACCATACGTTGTGGACTGGACACTGCCGACTCGCTAGGCAGGACAATTTCAACGTCGGTAGCCCTTTGACGCTACGCCTGGCTGAGGTCGACTGGTTTTTCCGTGGATGTCCAGGCTACCCTGATGGACATGCCCTTTGATGGCCGTCGCCTGTTCGGCGAAAAAGCAGACAGCGCGCTAGAGCGCTTCAAGGACTCTCGGGCTATGGCCAAGTCCTTGGGCCTCTCCACCACCCGCCCTGTGCAGTCTGCTTTACGCCCCTTTCGTGGCTACGGAAGAGGTGCCCTGCCACGTTTTACCCAGGGCCACAGGCCGGCGCAAGCTGCTCAGCCCCTGCGCGGCCAGGGGCGTGGGACTCACCGTCGTGGGTCTGGGGGCCAGCGAGCGGGCCAGTCCACCAACGCCCCCTCTGCAGCAGCCTCCAAACCCTCCTAGTCCGACCTTTCAGGGCCACCAATCGCCAGTGGGAGGCAGGATTCGCCATCACCTACCCCACTGGCGCACCATCACGTCAGACAGGTGGGTTTTGCAGATAGTCCAAAGGGGCTACTCCCTCCCCTTCGAGACTACCCCCCCAGCCATGCCACCTCAGCACCATCGCATGTCAGAGGATCATCTGCCCTTCTCCAACAGGAAGTTACAGCTCTCTTGGCCAAGGGAGCTATCGAGCGAGTTCCTGCTCCAGAAGTAGGTCGTGGTTGCTATTCCCACTACTTTCTGGTGTCCAGGAAGGACAAAGGCCTGCGTCCTATCTTGGATTACAGGAACGTCAACCGCTTCCTCCGGAAGGAGAAGTTCAAAATGTAGACACAGGCTCAGGTCCTATCTGCCCTCGACCCTGGAGACTGGATGGTAGCGTTGGACATGCAGGATGCTTACTTTCACATCCCCGTCCTGCTGGCCCACCGGCATTACCTGCGGTTCACGGTAGGCCACAAGCACTTTCAGTTTACCGTGCTCCCCTTTGGCCTTACCGGCGCCCCTTGGGTGTTCACGAAAGTGATGGCGGTGGTCGCAGCTCATCTGCGCAGATCAGGGGTTCCAGTCTTCCCCTATCTCGACGACTGGCTGTTGAAGGCGGGCTCGCCCCAGGCAGTGGTCTCCCACCTCCAGACTACGGCGGACCTCCTGCATTCGCAGGGGTTCACTATCAATGTGCCGAAGTCACACCTGATCCCCTCTCAGAAGCTCCTTTTCATCGGAGCGGTTCTGGACACGACGCAGTTTCGGGCTTATCCTCCCAAGCAGCGAGTCCCGGATATTCAGGCTATGATTCCGATCTTTCAGCCTCTATCCCGTGTTTCGGTCAGAATGGCCCTGAGGCTGCTGGGCCTCATGGCCTCCTGCATCCTGCTGGTAGATCATGCCAGGTGGCATATGCGGGCTCTGCAGTGGGACCTGAAGTTCCAGTGGGCACAACATCAGAGGAATCTGTTTGATTGTGTTCAGATCTCAGAGGGCACTGCACAATTGCAGTGGTGGCTAACGAACCAGGATTGGGTCAACGGCAGATCCCTCTCTCGTCCCCAACCGGAGGTCACAGTGGTGACGGATGCATCACTTCTGGGGTGGGGCGGCCACATGGGAGAGGCAGAGATCAGAGGCCTCTGGTTTCCGGCGGAGTCCGGGCTCCACATCAACATTCTGGAACTCCGGGCGATCCGTCTTGCGCTAAAAGCTTTCCTTCCCTTTGTCCAGGGAAGAGTAGTGCAGGTGTTCACGGACAACACCACCGCCATGTGGTACTGCAACAAACAAGGCGGGTGGGGTCATGGACCCTATGTCAAGAGGCTCTCCGTCTCTGGACATGGCTGGGTCATCAGGGCATATCCCTGATGGTTCAACACCTGGCAGGTTCACTGAACGCCAAGGCGGACGAACTCAGCCGCAGGTGCATGATGGATCACGAATGGCGTCTTCACTCGGAGGTGGTGCAAGGTCTCTTTCAGCGGTGGGGAGAGCCTTGGTTAGATCTATTCACCACCGAATAGAACGCGCAATGTCAGCAATTCTGCGCGTTGGAATTTTCAAGGCAGCACTCGCTAGGCGAGGCTTTTCGACGCGAGTGGAGTTGCGGTCTTCTATACGCCTTTCCGCCTATACCACTTCTGCCCAGAGTGCTGAAGAAGATCAACCGCGACCGGGCCCAAGTCATTATTGTGGCTCCAGATTGGGCATGAAGAGTCTGGTATCCAGAGCTATTACACATGGCCACCGATCCTCCGATCAGACTGCCTCTTCGGGAGGATCTTCTGTCGCAGCAGCATGGGACGGTCCTCCACCCGAACCTGTCCAGCCTCCACCTCCTTGCATGGAGATTGAGCGGCGACAGTTGACAGCCTTCGACCTTCCTCCCGAAGTCTGTGATGTTATCTTGGCAGCCAGGCCCTCCACTAAGACGGTATACGCCTGCAGATGGAACACATTTGTGGCATGGTGCACAGCAAAGGCTGTGGATCCCCTTTCTGCCCCTCTCTCTGAGGTTCTCTTGTTCCTTCTTTCTTTAGCCCAGCAGTGCTCTGCTTTGGGCACTCTTAAGGGCTATCTCTCAGCGGTTTCAGCTTTTTTTAGGCTTCCTGATCAGCCTTCTCTCTTCAAGTCCCCTGTTGTAAATCGCTTTCTCAAGGGCATTATTCATTTTTTCGTCCTGTTCCCTTCGTAATGCCTCAGTGGGACTTGAACTTGGTTCTTACTTATCTTGTCTGCCCTCCCTTTGAGCCGCTACATAACTGTCCTCTCAGACTTCTCACTTTAAAGACTGCCTTTCTGGTTGCCATCACTTCTGCTCGCATGGTGAGTGAGCTCCAGGCTCTTTCTTCAAAGCCTCCTTTTCTGGCTGTTCATCCGGACAAGGTTGTCCTAAGAACCAGACCTTCTTTTCTTCCCAAAGTGGTTACCTCTTTCCACATTGGTCAAACCATCACTTTGCCCACCTTCTTTCCGCCTCCGCATCCTTCTAAGGAGGAAGAGAGGCTCTACTGTCGGGATCCAAAACGTGCGCTTTCATTTTATTTTATCGCACCAAGCAATTCCGGGTGGATGACCAGCTCTTTGTTGGCTACGTGGGCACCAAAAAAGTTCAGGCCGTGCACAAACGGACCATCTCTAGGTGGGTCGTTTTGTGCATTAGAGCTTGCTACTCTTTGGCAAAGAAGGAGCCTCCAGTGGGATTGCGCGCCCATTCCACCAGAGCGACGGCAACTACCACTGCTTTGGGACGGGGAGTCCCCCTCATTGACATCTGTCAGGCAGCAACGTGAGCTTCTCTGCACACGTTCACAAAACACTACTGCCTGGACAGTCCAGTCCGGAGGGACGGCTTCTTTGGCCGTTCTGTTCTCCAGGACTTTTTGGTGTGAACTTGGTTCGCAGACCCACCTCCGGGGTTGGTATTGCTGGGGTATCTATTCTAAAGGTAAGGAATCTATAATTAAGCAGCAGCATGTCCAGCAACCTATGACCTTTTCCCTACTGATGACGGAGGAATCCAGAAACACGTGTCTAGGGATACGCGATAACAAATTAAGGCATTAGCCTATTATTACTACGAACTTTGCTCTGAACTGAAAATGATGCACTACATCGACCAAGATGCCCAGAGGTAATGAAGCTGAGACGTGATGACAGTGTGCTCCTACCCCCTTTCACTGTTTAAAAAGGCTCCCTCGAGCCGCCTAAGCTGACGAGCTTGGGAGCGCCTGCATGCCCTGAGTGGAATTATGCCTGTGAAAATTAAGCGGCAGCATGTCCAGCAACCTACGACCTTTTCCCTACTGATGACGGAGGAATCCAGAAACACGTGTCTAGGGATACGCGATAACAAATTAAGGCATTAGCCTATTATTACTACGAACTTTGCTCTGAACTGAAAATGATGCACTCCATCGACCAAGATGCCCAGAGGTAATGACGCTGAGACGTGATGACAGTGTGCTCCTACCCCCTTTCAAGGAATCTATAACTAATTGTCTCTTTCAGATGAACAAGTTACTTACCTTCGGTAACGATATATCTGTAAGAGATAGAGATTAGTTATAGATTCCTTACCACCCCACCCATCCTCCCTGTTCTGCGAACTGATTTCTAGGGTCAGGGTTTCCCTTTCAGGGCCCTAGTTTTGTGCACCAGTGGTCAGTGTCTTGCATGGCTCTGTGTTTCTGGCGTGGAATGTCGTGTAAAAAAACTTACGTCAGCGCGCGAGGGCGGTGTCTGAGTAGCTGCCGCGACGTCATCCCGGCGACCACAACGCCAATGACGAACGCAGAGCCGCCCGACGCCACCTTTCGACGCGCAGGGGTTCTGCTGAAGAAAACATTCTCCGGATCCAGTCTGACGCCTGGGGGTAATTCTAAAGGTAAGGAATCTATAACTAATCTATGTCTCTTACAGATATATCATTACCGAAGGTAAGTAACTTGTTCATCAGGCCAGACTGGTATCGGGAAATGTTTGCTTATAAAAGCTATAACTGCTTACCTTCAAAAAGTAACAAATTCAAACTTATCATGTGTTGTTACTGCTAAAATTTTACATGACACCACCTACTACTACTACTACCAGTGGAACATAATAATAAACTTTAATACATGAAATTTAATTGTGATACCTCTCAGGAACTTTATAGAGTTCTGAAAAAACTACATAGGGCCATATTATCAAGAACGGGCGATAACATTATCGCCGCTTTAGCGGCAGGAAACTGCCGCTAAAGCGGTGATAAGGGGCTTGATAATATGCCCTATAGAATTCCAATAGAAGCCCAGGTTCTGGTGTGAAGGACATCAAACCTGGGCTTCTATTGGAACTCTATAGGGCATATTATCAAGCTCCTTATCGCCGCTTTAGCTGCAGTTTCCTGCCGCTAAAGCGGCGATAATGTTATCGCCCGTTCTTGATAATATGGCCCATAGTTTGATTATAGAGGAGGTTAGTATGGTTTCCAACTTAATGAGGCCTTTTGTTCACTTACGTTTGACAGAAATACTCAAGATATGAAATGAAAATCTATTTGATGGTAAACATGTCAGTTTTTGGCGATCTACTTCAACTTACTCCAGTAAAGGGGGCCTAATATTTATAACTGTGACAGGCAAAGAAATGCGAAACTCATTAGGAAGTATAGGTAATGTTAATATTTGGTTACATTTCTCATATAGAGAAGTAACACAAAATATGAGATAAGCAACTGATGAAGAATGTGTGATAATAGTAAAAGATATTAGGCTAGGAATTGTAACTGAAAAAGCACAAAAAAGCTTCAAACAAGAAGTATATCTGCTTTATTCCCACATTTACATACTGCAGCTGAAGGCATGCATTATCTTCTTTTGAAAACACTACCCGTTGTTTGTTTGATGCCAACCCTAAAACAATGCTCTAATTTAAATATAGAAATGTTATCAATGGAAAATGAAACAATTATACATTTACCCTCTAAAACTGTTTTGACACTCATAGAGCAAATATTCCTATAACTAAGTCCTTATCTTCAAATTTATTACATATGGAGAAATCTGTGTCATGAACTGCTGGATTAGAAAAGGTGTTATTCCTTACCAAGAAATGCCTTGTCATTTTACGATGCAATTTGGATGTAGAACATGGACTTGTAAATGGAGCAATGGGACATATACAACAGTTTATAAAATCTAAAGGTAAAGATGTCATTGAATGAGTTATTGTAAAATCTGACTATATTAAGGAACTCTAACAAATTGCAAGAGCAACAGCAAGATTTTTGCTAATGAAAGACCTATATTGAAAGAGAAAACTTTCTTTTATCTTTAGCTTATGCTGTAACAATACATAAATTGCATGGTTTAAGCTTGAATTATGCATTAATTAAAATTGTCTCCACTGTTTTTAAGAGGGTATGGCATATGTTGCTTTATCATGTGGCAAAACATTACAAGGACTATTTATTATAGGTGTAGATAAAACCAAATTTAATGCAGACACTTCTTGTGTAAGCGAATACAACATTTCAAGAAAAATATATACTCCTTCTCTTGGGGAGTATCCAGTGGTGTGTAAACCTAAAATATATACGAAAAGGAAAAAAGCTTCACAAGTAAAGAGCCTTTAGAAAATGTGGAACCATGTTAAAAAAAACACACACAAAAAACACCACCACCTTATAATTTTAGGCTTTCAGTTCAGTAATACAAATGGTATTAACTGCTACAGTAATGTGATTGTTAATCTAGTTTTATATTTACCTTTAGTAAAAGAATTACTTCTCGAAAATACAGATAAGCCTTTTTGTAAGACTGTAACTCATTTGTATTCCTTAGTGCAATCAGAGAACCAATTTTGTCAATCTACAAGTGGTATAAGAAATATTGTCGATGTCTGTATAAGAACTGTTGGCTTCTCTATAATTACCAAAAGGATGCACAGAAATTTTGTATGGCTATTCTAGAAATTCTAGATAACAAGACTTTCACACATACAAATATTTTTGCTGTAAGCTACTACTGGGAACATGAAGTTTCCAAGGCTTAAATGCTTTCTCAACAGTCACAGAATTTGAAAGATTTGTAAACCTTCCAATTTCTGATTGTAAATAAATATCCTTTAAAGAATTAAAACATCAAGCTGTGCACTCTAAATTGTGTCCAACGTGAGGATCAAAGGTAGTCTTGGCACTTTGTTTAACTATGGTGAATAAATATTTATGTGTAATGATACAAAGAAGTGCTCCAGACAATATGAAAATTAATACCTTAATTACTGAATTTACTGCTAGCTAAATTTCCATTTCTGGACAAACTTTTACTTGTTCCGCTATTATTTTCTATCATGGAGAAAGTGCAATTTCAGGACATTACACAGTATACTTAAGGAATAATACAGGATAGGCTTAATATGATGATACTTAGTTAACCTTTAAACCCAGATTGCCCAAAAATCTTAATAACTCTTAACTTATGATTCTAACTCCTAAATTGTCATTTTAGGTACAAACGACTACATATATGAAACATGGACTAAAAATACTACATAGTACCTACAGTAGATAAGCCATTATGTGGTCTAGCATGGTTGATGACTTTTGAAGAAATCTACTGCTTTAAGTAAGAAATGTAGTTTGTTACTATGAATAGCTTTTCTACTCTCACAACTTACAGTTGAGCAAGCAGAGTATTTAAACAGGTTATTTCCCATTCCATGCGATTTGTGTTTTTCCCCAGTGTTTGATGATGAGCAAAATATAATGCTTATCTGCACCCTCTTAGGTGATAAATGATAGCATATATAAGTAACTTAATTGTTACTACTATCTGAACAACACTAAATAACAATGTGTGCATTTATTACACATATATATATATATATATATATATTCACTGAAAAAACCATAGGTTTTAGGGAAAGTTATAGTTAGTTGGACATTGCACTCGTACAAAACCCGTGAAATTCCCCGTTATAGTTAGTTCAGCTAACTATAACTCGCGCCCCGCAATGCACTGCTGATGACGTCACATATTACATCACTCATGACATGGTCAGTGACATCACTGATGACATCATTGATGACATCTCAAATGACATCACTGATGACATCATCCAGTGACTGTGTGTTTCTGTAAAGTTTAAATATGTTTAATATATATAGGTAAAGGCGTATTGAAGAATGAGTGGGTGTATAAGTGTCTGAATGGATGTTTTACTAGGTGCGTGACTGACTCTATAAGTGAGTGGTTAAACATATGTTACTGAATGCATGGGTTAGTGACTAAACTGTGTGAATCTCTGTATCCGTCTGTCTGTTGGTGTGTAAGTGACTGCATGGGTTTGTGAATAACTACATAAGTGTCTATATGAGTTCTTGATTGGTTGTCTGAGTATCTGTATGGGTGCCTGAGTGTTTGTGTGGGTGGGGTGTGTGTGACTCTGCATAGATGTGTGAGTGGGTGATTCACTGGGTGCATAGTTTGAAGTGTGCATCTGTGATGGACTGTATGGGTGGGTGACTGTGTGTATGGGTGTGTTAGTGAGTGAATGTATATCTCATTTGTACATGTGTAAGTAACTACATATATAAAAGGCAGTATATATGTGTGTTAGAGTATATAAATGTCTATAAGTGAGAGTGTGTGATTGTGAGAGTGGCTGCATGGATGAGTGTTTGCTTATATCAGTGATTGTATAAGAACGTAAGAATGTGCTAGTATTTGTATGACTAAGTGAGCTGGTGTGTGTATAACTGTATAGGTGAGTAAAGGGTAGTGTGAATAATTATTTGTATGACTGACTAGGTGTGTGAGTACCTCTATGGATGAGTGGCAGTGTGTGAGTGTCTATATAGGTGTATGAGTGCATATGATAGTCCTGTACTGAGTGACCATAAGTATGAGTGACTGTACGGGTGAGTGAGTGGATGTGTGTGTAGACCTAAGAATCAGTGAGTGGGTATGTAGTTATTGGTGTTGGAGTGTCTATGGTTTTGAGAATGGCAGTCTGTAATTTAGAGTTGCTGTATCTAAAGTTATGTTAGGGTGTGAGAAGATGCATGAAATTATCACATGGATGATGTCATCAGTGATGTCATCAGTGATGTCATTTGAGATTAGGGGTGGGCAAAATTTGCGGAGTTGCCTTACGCAAAATTCCGCGAAACGGCAAGAAATCTCCGCGATCACGCGGAATTTCGCGTGCTCGCTGAGATTTTGCTGCGCCCGTTGCCAGAATGAATCCTGCCCTGCATATTTATCCACGAAGATGCCACCGTTTTGTGCAATACCTCTACTCAACTGGAGTACTTTCTACTGGCTAATCAGTAAGTGCTACCTCGTTGGGTAAATGTATAGTGCCTTTCCTACACTGCAGCTGCGTAAAGAACCAGAAGAATTGTCTCCAGTGACCTCGTGTGTCTGTAACTTTGCCACCGCGCCGGAAAGGCGCCGGGGTCCTTTGAGTAAGCTGTCCATCATAGTGGGGAAAGGGCGGGAAGACGTTGCATACCGCTAGTGTATGTGGGCGGGGCCAAACGGGCGGGGCTTCTAGGCCTGTTCACATGCCTCTTGTTTATAAAGGGTGAGAGCAGGATCTCAGCGGCAGACGAGGAGAAGGAACCTCCTGGTCACAGGAACAACACTAGCATTGCGCTCGAGAAAATCAAGGATGCAAAGACCTCCATCAAGGATTACAGCTAACTTTTCATGGTGGAAATGGAGAGCAGGCACATCTGCTTAACCACGCTCACGAATTCTACACGAGGATTGCGCTCGAGAAAATCAAGGATGCAAAGACTCCATCAAGGATTACAGCTAACTTTTCACGTTGGAAATGGAGAGAAGGCACATCTGCTTAATCACGCTCACGAATTCTGCACACCTGCCCTGCATTTTTATCCGAGAAGATGCCACCGTTTTGTGCAACACCTCTACTAAACTGGAGTACTTTCTACAGGCTAATCAGTAAGTGCTACCTCGTTGGGTAAATGTATAGTGCCTTGCCTACACTACAGCTGCGTAAAGGTCCAGAAGAATTGTCTCCAGTGACCGTGTGTGTCTATAACTTTGCCACCGCGCCGGAAAGGCGCCGGGGTCTTTGTGTAAGCTGTCCATCATAGTGGGGAAAGGGCGGGAAGACGTTGCATACCGCTAGTGTATGTGGGGCGGGGCAAAACGGGCGGGGCTTCCATGCCGTTCACATGCCTCTTGTTTATAAAGGGTCAGAGAACGATCTGAGCAGCAGATGAGGAGGAAGAACCTCCTGGTCACTGGACCTACACGGGGATTGCGCTCGAGAAAATCAAGGATGCAAAGACCTCCATCAGGGATTACAGCTAATGTTTGACGGTAGATATGGGCAGAAAGCACTCCTGCTTAGCCTCGACCTTGCTCACAAATTTTTGTGCTGATTAATGCGTTACAGAATTTGAGCTTCAACTCGGGCACCTGCTTTATTTAAATCTGTAAGTGCTTCCTGGTGAGGTTTAATTACCTCATGCACCCGAATTCCGTTCCGCCGCGGATCGCGGAAGTTTCGACATTTCCGCGTTCCGCGCGGAACGCAAAAATGCCAAAATTTCGCAAGTTCCGCGAGCGGAACGGAATTTGCTGCCCACCCCTATTTGAGATCTCATCAGTGATGTCATCAGTGATGTCACTGACCATGTCATGAGTGATGTAATATGTGACGTCATCAGCAGTGCATTGCGGGGGCGCGAGTTATAGTTAGCTGAACTAACTATAACGGGGAATTTCACGGGTTTTGTACAAGTGCAATGTCCAACTAACTATAACTTTCCCTAAAACCTATGGTTTTTTCAGTGAATTTCGAAGGTTTTTAAATGCTAATTTCTAACTATAACGTGCCTGAAACCTATGGTTTTTTCAGTGAATTTCAAAGGTTTTTTAAATACTTATTTCTAACTATAACGTGCCTGAAACCTATGGTTTTTCAGTGAATTACAAAGGTTTTTCAAATGCTAGTTTCTAAGTATGCCCACAGAAGTAGGACATGTGAAGAAAGAAAAATTGCACAGAATGAAGCAAAAGAAATGTAGAAAGAAACAGAAGTCCAAAAATACGAAGAAATATGCAGGAAGAAGCAAGACATGTGCAGAAAGAACCAACAGAGGAGCAGAAAGAGGCCTTGTTGCAAAATCATCCTGTGCCCACAACTTTTTCAGACGGGTACTGGTGGTAAGTGACTCTGACTAACCAGGCCTAGAGCCAGTGCTATGCTAAAAGACACTTAGAATACAGTGAAAACACCTACATACACTAGGGAACACTATGCGTTGGGGTACCCCTGTGATTAGCATGACCTCCTCTGTAAGTCCCTAGTACATAATAGGGCAGGGAGATTAAAACTACCTCTTAAAACGCGCCATGGGGCGCGTTTGCACACTGGTGTAGGGAGGGGGGGGCCTGAGGTTACATGTTTGCAAACACGCCCTGTGGCCGTTTTAAGTTGGGGGATAAAGTCCCCTTGAATCCTAAGGGTCCCTGGGGTCCAACTAGCCCACCAGGTACCTCCAGTAAGCGCCACAGAGTTGCGTTGCAGAGAGGTGTAAAAAGGGGCATGGCCTGGTCCACCTCTCTGCAACGCAGCGCAGTGGCGCTTAATGGAAGCACCTGGTGGGCTACTTGGCCCCCAGGGGCCCTCAGGATTGAAGGGGAATTAATTCCCCAACTTAAAACGCGCCACAGGGCGTGTTTGCACACGTCACCTCAGGCCCCGTCCCCTCCCTTCACCACTGTGCAAACGTGCCCCCTGGCGAGTTGTAAGTTGGGGGATTAATTCCCCTTGAATACTGAGGGTCCCTGGGGGCCAACTAGCCCACCAGGTACCTCCAGTATGCGCCAGGGAGCTGCGTTGCAGAGAGGTGTTCAGAGGCCATTCCCCTTCCTTTCCTATTTAATTGGCCCTGGGGACCACATCCCCCAGGGCCTGACCCCTATTTTTTATTTTATTTTTAAAAATTGGAAGGTGGCCGCGTTGGCCCCCTCCCAAGGCCATATTCGGCCCCGGGGACCCCATCTCCCGGGGCATGGCCATGTTTTTTTTTTAAATTTAAATTATTGGAGGGGGGCTGCATGGCCACCCTCCTCAGGCCATTTATGGCCCAGGGGACCCCATCCCCCGGGGCCGGCCTTTCCATCTTTTTTTTTTTTATAATGGTGGAGGGGGGCCGCGTGGCCCCCCTCCGGGGCCACTAATGGCCCCGGGGACCCCATCCCCCGGGGCCTGGCCTCTTGTTGGGGACCGTGGGGGGGTCCCCAATTCCCCCACGGTCCCGCCGGCTCCCCGCTTCCTGCGGGAGCCGGCATTGCTTTTCCACACGGGGAGCTGCTAACATGCAGCTCCCAGTGTGGAAAAGCAATGTGGTTTGGATTTTGAAAGCGAGAGCAGGTTTCCTGCTCTCGCTTTCAAAACCCAAACCAGAGTTTTCAATGACAGGGCGGGAGCCGCGAGGCTCCCGCCCTGTCATTGCAAACAGCAGTGTCCTGGGGGTGGGCACCCCGGGACACTGCAGGAGCCGGCCCTGGGGGGTGGCGGTCCCCAGGGCCATCACTGGCTCCAGGAGGGGGGCCGCGCGGCCCCCCTCCCTTCAGGTGGTCGTCCCCGGGGCTCGGGGGTCCGTAACGGACCCCCAAATTTACATTTTTAGTGCCCCGGGGAGGTGGCGGTCCCCGGGGCGTGTGGGTGGGCTTGAGCCCCCCCACACAGGTATATATTTTTTTTTAAAGAAGCCCCGGGGGGTGGCGGTCCCCGGGGCTGTGGGGGGGTGTGAGCCCCCCCCACAAATATGTAAATAAAGCCCCGGGGGTGGCGGTCCCCAGGGCTTGGGGGGCCTTGGAGGCCCCCCCTATTTAAAATAAAAGCCCCAGGGGGTGGCGGTCCCCGGGACTGCGGGGGGGGGCTGTGTGCCCCCCGCAAATATTTATAGAAAGCCCCGGGGGTGGTGGTCCCCGGGGCTGCGGGGGTCCCCCTGGGCCCCCGCAAATACATTGTACAAATGCCCCCGGGACTTGGCCCACCCGGGGGCTAATTAATAACGAAGCGCGGGAGCCCGCGCTTCATTCTTTTTATTTTCTTTGCCGGATCCGCGGATCCTCCGCGCATCCCGCGATTTTTGTAAAAAAAAAAATGCTTTTTTGGGCCATGGGGGTCCTTGTGGGACCCCCTAAGCAGGCCTAGGGGGTCAGAGTGTTTCTACCCTGCCCCCTTTTCTTGTTTTTCGCGTTTTTTTCCCTGTTTTCTTGTGCCTAGATGGCTGCCAACACTTCCTGGTTTGGAGTGTTGACAGCCAATTAGCATGAAGCTCATGGTCGGGAGGGTCCGCGGATCCTCCGTACCTCTAAATATCGAAACTTTTATTTTTGATTTTCTCAGCAACTACTGAACGGATTTACACCATTTTTAAAAAGGGTGCTTTCTGAACCAAGCACTACCTTTGTGCCAAATTTGGTGTAATTCCGTTCAGCAGTTTTGGCTGTAGCCTTGCATAAAGTTTCCTATGGGAAATTGATTTTTTGACTCTTATTTTTTTAATTTCTCCGCAACTACTGAACGGATTTACAACATTTTAAAAAAAGGGCGCTTTCTGAACCAAGCACTTCCTTTTTGCCAAATTTGGTGTAATTCCGTTCAGCAGTTCGGGCTGTAGCCGTGTCTAAAGTTTCCTATGGGAATTAACATGGAGAAAACACGTTTTTGGACCCCCCTTTTTTCTCGGCCCCCGCTTGATGAATCACCCCGAAACTTTCAAAATAGGAGCGGACCGGAGCGGGCCATAAGTTTTGAAAATTTTGCGAAGATTCGTCAACCGGCGCCAAAGTTATTGGGAAAAGAATGTTACGAATTTCCTACGGATAATAGGTCCTAACTATAACTATCTACTGGCGACCGCCAGTAGATAATATATGAGCAAATATACATGAAATGTATTGTAAATTACTTTTTTTTTTAAAACAACAAATTTGACCTTTGAGAAACACAAAGTAAAAACACTATTCCTGTACTATACGTAACTACATTATTTTACGTACCCTTCACTTTCCTTCTCCTTTTCTGTTATAATATATATATGACCCCGACGAAGGCCGCTGGCTGAAACGCGTTGGTCTGTTGTCCCATGATTGCACTTGCACTTGCACTTTGCTGAAATGTGAAAAATATCTTAAAAAAGAATAGAATCGTTTGCCAAGAAAATACGGATCCTGCTGCCTTTCTGACCTGGTCGGTGCTGCCTTCCTGCACCCTCGAGGTGATAACTACACCTGTAGGGGAAAGTTATGATACTAACCAGCTCTTTATTATAATGACATTGAAAATAGTTCATACAAAAACGTTTTTTTCTTTTTTTCTGTGATTTTGTTTAATTTTTTTGTTTTTTTCAACTGTAGGTCAACCGGACCAACATTAAAAAATAAACAACGCACCCAACAGGGCACAACAAAACCTAATGCCAACAAAAAAAACAAGTACCCAAAGGATTTTGGGGAGGGCAGCGGCGAGCTATTACAAGCTCCCGGGGGATGTTCATGTCACTTTCCCCTGCGACTACTACTGTTTGACAATATAAACAATAGGTCGCACTCTCTACGCAAGGCTCAGTGATTATACGCTCTTGCCTAAGGCAGTTAACAGCAACTACAGAGTCAGGTGATGGAATAGCGGGTGGTGCAGAAGTACTAGATTGTGGTTGTACTTGCGTTGGCACGGCTGAAGTGGAAGGTCCAGCAGTTAGAATGTCCCCAGCAACCGTAGATTTTACCTCCTCCAGTTGTGCCAACTCCCTTCTCCATTCAACCCGAGCCTAACAGGTGAAATACATGGCGCGAAGGTGATTGTGCATTCATGTGGTCCCCAAGGAATACTGCTTGCCAGTTCCTCGGGATATCACTTTGAGACATGATTAGCATGTCACACCTAGTGTGTTAACTTTCTTCTTCCTCACAGAAAAGGAGAAGAACTGCCACACCACGGACTCTCTGAGTTCCTTTCACCACTCTACCTTGCTCTTCCAGGGCAATGGCTTCCTCTTCCTTTTCCATTGCACCACGAGCAACAGCACAGGATTTTCCTCTTTCTGCCATGGTGGATAATTGGAGCCAAACACAGCAAAAGCCGTAGCAGACCTGTTTATATTTTTGATGAGCACAAAAGCACAACAAAAATGAAGTTAAATAAAATCCATCTTTCTAATGGTTAAAAGGAAAATGTTTCCAGCCTATTAGAAGCTTTCTTACAATTGTGAAGTACCGCAGTACTTCTGAGAAAGTCCTGTGGTACCAGCGAAAATAGAAGAAAAAAAAATTAACCCAAAAAAACACAAACATAACACACAGCCCCCAACCCTTTAAAACATATCTTGCTAACGGAAGTCATCAACATAGGACTACTTAAAAATGTTAGTGATGTATATATGTATAAACACACAATACATTAGGCTACTAAAGTGTAGTCCAATGCTACACAAAAAACCCACAAACTGTTTATGGTGTTTTTATTTATATAAAATATATATTTTGTACCAAATATTGACATAGAAAATTCATTTACAGATTTAATACTTCTAAAAGCCCATGAAATTCACATAAAAAACCAAAGGTTACACGTTTGTTATAATTAGGGCTTACTATAATACTATGCTATTACACAACACATCTAAACTACACAAACATTTGAAATACAATAGTTATAGCTATTTTTTCAAATCTTTCATTACAACTTCTTTATTTCAAATTTACAGTACAGCCCACGGCGTAACATTACATTGCAACGTCACTCATATAGGCAAGCAACTATACCTCGCCCATTCAGTGGCGGCTCGCAGAGGGAGTGCTGCGGGGCGGTGGGCAGGGCGGGGGAGGGGCTGGGTGGGGGGGTAGTGGAGTCGGACATACGACGGGCAGGAGTAAAGTAAGTAAATAAATAAATAAAACTATTTACCTTGCGCTCGCTGCATCGCCAACTCGGCGATGCAGCCAGCGCAAGGTAAATAGTTGTATTTATTTATTTACTTACTTTACTCCTCCTGCCCGTCGTATGTCCGACTCCACTAGCCCCCCACCCAGCTCCTCCCCTGCCCCGCCCCACCGCCCCGCAGCACTCCCTCTGCGAGCTGCCACTGCGCCCATTGCATATGTATTATTTATTCTATTGAATGACATGTTTAAAATCAATTTTCAATTTTGACAATTATAAATACAATATTATCTACTATCGAAAATGTTGCCTTTTCTTTTACATGCAATATGAATGTGGCGAGTTATAGTTGCTTGCCTATGTGCATGACGTTGCAATGTAATGTTATGCTGTGGGCCATACTGTAAATTGGAAAAAAATAGTGTAATAAAAGATTTTTAAAAAAATAACTATAACTATTGTATTTCTAATATTTGTGTTGTTTAAATGTGCTGTATAATAGTGTAGTATTATAATATACCCTAACTATAACTAACTATTAACCTTTGGTGTGTGTGTGTGGGGGTGTGTGGCCATAACTTACAATATTCCAAGATAAAGTTTTTTATTTTTTTTAAGTGGCAGAAAATTGTTAATAATCAACCACCAGGCACACAATCTGGTTTCATAAAATGGTGGAAAAGCACATTGTAAGAAGGGAGAAGCATGGAGGACAAATAGAAAACAGCTGCCTATCGAGCAAACACACTGGTTTCACAGACTGGTGGACGAGTACATAGCTAGAGAGAAGGCATGAAGTGCAAAAAGAAAATGACCACCTAATGGACACACTGGTTTTATGAAATGGTGGGCAAGCAAAGTTCGAGGAAGGAGGCGGCAATGAGGACAAAGAGAAAATATCTACCTAGCACACAGACACACAACGGCTTCACAAAAGGATGAATGAGCACATAGAGAGAAGGAGGCTGCATGAAGCACAAAGAGAAAATAACTACCTAGCACACACACACACACCGGCTTCACAAAAGGGTGAATGAACACATAGCGAGAAGGAGGATGCATGAAGCACAAAGAGAAAATAACTACCTAGCACACACACACACACACCGGCTTCACAAAAGGGTGAATGAGCACATGGCGAGAAGGAGGCTGCATGAAGCACAAAGAGAGAATAGGAAATGGCCACCTAACACGCACACTGCTGTAACAAAATGGTGGACAAGCACATGGCAAAGGAGGGGGGGCATGGAGGACAAGGAGAAAACGTCTGATTACATTGGAGCCCCACTACGAACAAACATATGCAGCCCTACATGGTAAGAATTACATAAGCACATGCCAAAAGTGTGCATAGGCCCAACCACAGCCCATAAAGCACCAGTACAGTAGCAGTGAGGATGTAAAAATATCAGTTAAAATAAAATAATAAAAGATATTGCTCTGCAAGGCCCCCGTAAATCACACAAGGCAGCACATGAAAAAGGAAACTTGGGAAACATGAATTTAAAAAGAATAAATGCCCTCATGTAAAAAGCCAAGGCACAGTTACCCCAGCCAAATACTTTTAAAAGAAGAACGAATACACATTATTTCAACCGTTGCTTTTTCTCACCCACAAACATACACGCACACACACACATATAAATACTCACACACATACAAAATGATGGACAAAGACTCTCGAGTAAACAAATCTTCTCAACATTTATTTTGTTCAATAGCCGGTTTCTACTCCAAAAAAAGTGTACAACTGTGACTTGCATTCTGAAAGCCTTCTAGGCTTGTTCCAGTGTTTCTGCGAGAGCTTCCCCTCTTCTCCCCCGAACAAAACCTAATGGCGTAGTGTCGTTTATTTCTCTTTGCAAGCGAAATGTCCAGCAGTGCATGGAATTACGCCGAGGTGATAATATGTTCAGCCGGGCTTTATCTCAATGCACAGAGGGGCCACATTTTATCAGAATGAATGTACATCTAGGCCCTGCGATAGCACGATGCGCTGTGACGTCACTGCGCACAGCATGATCCCATTTTGTCTGAATGTACCAAGGTGGCCTTCAGCATCACAATGCGGATGACATCACAACCAACAAAGGTACTTAATGTCATTACAATGCAGTGACGTCCCACTGCATAGTGGGTTCCACTGCATCATACAAGACAGTCACATACTATCACAATGCACAGATTGGTCCTCTGAAATCTCAGTGCACCCACGTGTCCTTCTGTAGCATCACAATGCACAAACATATCACCACAATGTCCGGGGGCGAGCGAAATCTCAAAGCACAGAGGGGGTCCTACGAAATAGACACAATGTGGAGGTGGGATCTGTGACATCACAGTGCGCAGGGGGACCGCATATAATCTCGATACACACAGGGTCTACTGGCACAGGAGTCGTTTGCTGTTGCAATGATCGGGCCACCTTCACAAGTTTCACAACCAGTCGCTATTCACTGGGAAGGCCCGACAAGTACAAAAATATGAGTTAAAAATGAAAATCTGAAGTTATCTAACCACGTCAAAGCTAATGGTGTTTCACTTCCTGGTAGTGGGCAAGCCCCGGAGTGTTGGAACTGCGCCAGACGACGGCGTACAGAAGATTCGCAATCAGTGTTCAGTAAAGCTCTCTTTACCTTATTTCTTGGCGTAGATTTGTCTTCAAACAATATTTTACGTGTTCTTTATTTCGGCGAAGAGTTTGGTGACGTGTTATCGGTGTGGCAATAGGATAATACATAGAAAGAACATTCATACAGTCAGGTATCAATTTAAAATTCAACACGACATAAAATGCACGGACCTCCCGGTTTTATTTACCCACTCTCGATATCATTTCGCGTTCGCGAAATATCGCGGGTATTTCTCGTTCTCGACCTGCCGTGGACAATGTGGCAAAACAACGCTGTGTGCGGCGCCCCTGTAATGTCACGTAGTCGGAGTCCCCTCTCGGCTGTAATCCAGGGAGAGGTCATGCCGCGCAGCCAGACTGAAGTAACGCTGCCTGCGAGTGCTTTATTTCCAGTTGTCTACACGAAGTTTCAAAAAAGCCTTGAAAATGAAGTTATCTCCGCAAAACTTCGGACAGCCTCTCAAACAGAACAGAATGAAAAATGATGAATGAAACGTATTTAAAACTGTAAAATTAATACTAGAATATACAAAACAAGGAAGGTTATTGCAATTCGTTTCTCTGTATGAAAAAAGACGTTTATTGGATGTTACCTGTCATGAAATACGGAGGCGTGTGATGTGAAAAGCGCAGTTGGAGGCTCACGTATAATCGTCACATATGTGGAATGTTGCGAGAACTCCGGTTCTACTATCGTAGGAGTTAGTTTGAGAGCAGATTTAGGCCATAGCCGCAAAGAAGTATTTTCGTTTTTCATAAATTTAAATGTTATCACTGGCAGACGGCGCTCAAATACAATGGCGAAATAAGAAGTATCCCGAGACTGCATTGAGAGAGTGCCAGGCCGCCTATTTTCGCTATGCTGTGGCGAGGGCGCAGGCTCCTCCGGTTTTCATTCTTAAAGGTACACTACGGCAGTGAGTGGAACCACAGCACGGAACACGGCTGCCTCACCGGGGAACTTTCTTAAATGTACAGACTGCAGAAAGTGAAACCATAGCACGGCGGCCTCACCGGGGAACATTCTTAAAGGTACACTACGGCTGTGAGTGGAACCACAGCGCGGAGCACGGCTGCCTCACCGGGGAACTTTCTTAAATGTACAGACTGCAGAAAGCGAAACCACAGCACGGCGGCCTCACCGGGGAACTTTCTTAAATGTACAGACTGCAGAAAGCGAAACCATAGCACGGCGGCCTCACCGGGTAACATTCTTAAAGGTACACTACGGCTGTGAGTGGAACCACAGCGCGGAGCACGGCTGCCTCACCGGGGAACTTTCTTTAAATGTACATTCTTAAATGTACAGACTGCAGAAAGCGAAACCACAGCACGGCGGCCTCACCGAGGAACATTCTTAAAGGTACACTAAGGCAGTCAGTGGTACGACAGCACGGAGCACGGCCGCCTCACTGGGGAACATTCTTAAATGTACATTCTTAAATGTACAGACTGCAGAAAGCGAAACCACAGCACGGAGCACGGCGGCCTCACCGGGGAACATTCTTAAAGGTACACTACGGCAGTGAGTGGAACCACAGCACGGAGCACGGCCGCCTCACCGGGGAACTTTCTTAAATGTACAGACTGCAGAAAGCGAAACCACAGCACGGAGCACGGCCGCCTCACCGGGGAACATTCTTAAAGGTACACTACCGCAGTGAGTGGAACCTCAGCACGGACCGCGGCGGCCTCACCGGGGAACATTCTAAAAGATACACTACCACAGTGAGTGGAACCCCAGCACGGAGCACGGCGGCCTCACCGGGAACATTGTTAAAGGTACATTACCGCAGTGAGAGGAACAACAGCACGGGCATGGCTGCCTCACCAGGGAACATTCTTAAAGGTACACTACCACAGTGAGTGGAACCACAGCACGGAGCACGGCGGCCTCACCGGGGAACATTCTAAAAGATACACTACCACAGTGAGTGTAACCACAGCACGGAGCACGGCGGCCTCACCGGGGAACATTCTTAAAGGTACACTACCGCAGTGAGTGGAACCACAGCACGGGCATGGTTGCCTCACCAGGGAACATTCTTAAAGGTACACTACCACAGTGAGTGGAACCACAGCACGGAGCACGGCGGCCTCACCGGGGAACATTCTAAAAGATACACTACCACAGTGAGTGTAACCACAGCACGGAGCACGGCGGCCTCACCGGGGAACATTCTTAAAGGTACACTACCACAGTGAGTGGAACCACAGCACGGAGCACGGCGGCCTCACAGGGGAACATTCTTAAAAGTACACTACCGCAGTGAGAGGAACCACAGCACGAGCATGGCTGCCTCACCAGGGAACATTCTTAAAGGTACACTACCAGTGAGTGGAACCACAGCACGGAGCACGACGGCCTCACCGGGGAACATTCTTAAAGGTACACTACCACAGTGTGTGGAACCACAGCACGGAGCACGGCGGCCTCACCGGGGAACATTCTAAAAGATACACTACCACAGTGAGTGGAACCACAGCACGGAGCACGGCCGCCTCACCGGGGAACATTCTTAAAGGTGCACTACAGCAGTCCGTGGAACCACAGCACGGAGCACGGCCGCCTCACCGGGGAACATTCTTAAAGGTGCACTACGGCAGTCCGTGGAACCACAGCACGGAGCACGGCAGACTCACCGGGTAACATTCTTAAAGGTGCACTACCGCAGTGAGAGGAACCACAGCACGGAGCACGGCGGCCTCACCGGGGAACATTCTTAAACGTACTCCACTGCACTACATTCTTAAAGGTACCTTACCTCAGTGAGGGGAACCACAGCACGGAGCACAGCTGCCTCACCTCTTATATGTACTCCACTGCACTACATTCTTAAATGTACACTACTGCAGTGAGCGGAACGACAGCACGGAGCACGGCGGGCTCACCGGGGAACAAAGCTGCGCACTCTTGGTGCACGGGCGATAGTGTCCGGAATAAACACAAGCAACCGATAGACGTCGACAATCAAGAGCTTCGAAGGGCCGTCCTCGTTCCTGGGAGCTGCTATTTAGGGCACGTCACTTACACATGGAGCCCCCTGCGTAGTTTAATTTGTAGTGGTCTGCGTGCTTCGCGTATCTCACCAATAATGCCCACCCAAAAACTAGACATGTGGAGATCGCTCAGAAAACAAGTAATTGACGGCGAGGCGGTAGGCAGGCTCCCAAGAAATAGTTTTACTCAGAAAAAATGCAAAAAAAACAAAGTCCAAACAGAAGATACCTGTGCGCGTGTGTAAACCTATTTATCTATCTATCTATACACAAGCACACACACTATATACGTGTGTATAAATTGTATGTGTAAACCAACATATATTTATATACATGTGTGCCTGAGTACGAATATGTGGTTTTTGTACATATAAGTATGTAAATGTGTTTATGCTAGTGTGTATGTTGAGAGATGTAATGTTCATACGTATTTAATACATTTAGTGATTTTCATCTTCACCAGAACCTTGACATATCTATGTAGGGCCATAAAGCTTATAACATAGTATGGATTTTTTTAGATTACGCTGCACTTATAAAAGATGGGGGTTTTTTCCAACAGGGATACATTTATAAAAAAACAGTGAAATACTAGACTATACTGTTGATTGTAGTAGTAAAAGAAGGGAAAACTAATTATGTAGTTAAGAATGTACAATATGAATGTGATTAAGAAGTGGGTTGATGAAGCTGTTCTCTAAAGATGTGGTTAAGAATGGGCAGGGCTTGCTGTGAAGATGTTCGCGTTTAGTTTATGTTCACGAATAGAATGTAACTGTGTGTGTGTCTATATATATATATATATATATATATATATATATATATATATAGAAATATATACATGTATATGTAGAATATTTTATTTTCACAGTTTTCGACAACGATATCTCTGGAGCTAGAGTATTTTACAACGAAACAATTTATGTTGAATGAATTTAAAAAAATAAGGACATAAGATCACAGTCAATAATGGTCATCAGACGTGCGAGTGAATCATGCATCAACCAAAAACAGACACAAAAATTGCGTAGTATCAGTTCATACTAAATGGATTGATAGAAAAAAATGTGATGCCCTGACTTGTGAAACAGTCTATTCGCGCGAGCGCGCGTGAGAGTGTGATAGGGAGAGCGCGCGTGAGAAAGAGAGCAAAGTTTAGGAAGCACGTGCAATGCCGAGAGCAGCCACGCCACATCACACAGACCCGATAGCTGCTCTCTCCTAGGGAGGGAGCCCCCCCAGCCCCGCTATGAAGAGCGCATGTGCAGCAGCGGCCAAAGAAATGCCCTCAATGGACGTTTCAATGGCGTCATGAATCTGTCACAAGGGTAGCAAAGCCTTTTTTGGTTTTTATTTCTAAAACACTATTTTTTCAGCAAGCCTTGACGATGGCACTACAGGGCAGATTATAACTACATCCCACCCATCGCTGCCTCAGTCACTATATGTGTAGACACCCACATTTACCGATATATAGCCCTATATTTACATTGAATGTGGTGTAACTGCGGAAGGACGGTTAGCTTTGGAAACCGCTTGATTTTTGGGTGAAATAGCTATAGACCAAAACACTCACATGTATGTACACACGTGTTGATTAGTACACACAAAACAAAGCTTTCAAAATGTGGTATTTCACAGGACAGTGCGTGAATGCCATGTAGCTGCATTATTTAATTAAATCACGGATGTGGCATAATTCCTGGGAGGTTTGGTTTTCAACCAATAGGAAGCCTATTTGTGAAGATGAGGGTTAATAGGTACATTATGGTCAAATATTGCCTACTCTGAATTCTGCAGAGATGTACTTCTCTAACCCTCCTTCTTAGTACTTCTAATAATACAGCAAGTGCCTAACGTCAGAAGGAGGCGTCTAACCTTTCCGGCCTCTTTTTCACATTTTAGCCCCGGAGACCAGAACGCGTTGATGAGTTTGTCCCGCCAACACGTTGCATACTTGTTGCAATCTAAGGTCACCTTCTTTCTTCATCGCAATCCCAGCCTTCGGACCCCGTCGAGTCTGCGTGCCTCCCCTGCAGGCGGTTTGTCCACGTCCACAACCCCGGCCTTGCTTTTGCTGGTCGGGCGGAGCGGAGCCTCCGGCTGCATTCACAGACGTGTCATTGCCTTCCGCTTGTCACCCTTCCAGACTTCAACTGGCGCGTGAGCAGGCTTTATTCAGCATTAATATTATTATTTAACATGTTAGGGCTCTGTTGACATTAAAACATATTTATCTGGTGCTGGTACGTCCGTCATCTTTCTCGTGTGCGTGCGTGCGCGCGTAAGTGCCTGCGCCATTTTATGTTGAGCATCGTATCCACAGAACACACCTTTCACTTTATACTTTTGGAGTACATACATAGCATTTAGCTATATATATATATACATCTTTTTCACACATTTATGAATACAGTACAGCGAAACTGACATTATAAAACGTTGTCTTCTGCACCACAGATTGAATGTTACAATGAGTTTGCACAGGTAAAATCTGCAAAGTGATTTTACCACACTGCAAGAATTTAACCCCCTGCATCCTGGTTTTGGTTAAATATATTTCATAAAAACACCAAACATAAAGAAAACATGCTCACTTAAAGCTTATATGCAAATTGTCAGATAAAAATAGGCTATTATCGCTGCATCATTTGGGATATATATATATATATATATCACATTTTACAAGCTAAAGTGATGTGCCAACTTTACATATCCCTTTCATAATGTATGTTTATATCGTTTTATAAAGTTCGCCCTTTTAAATAGGAACACATTTGACTATATATATATATATATATATATATATATATATATATATATATATATATATATATATATATATATATATATTAAAGTGAATAACGTGTCACGTAGAATACCGCACAAAAAATAACCTGGAACCTAAAAAACAGATATATGGCATCTTCAAAGAGAAATACAGGAGGCCAGCAAAAAATAAAAAGATCCTCTACATTTAATTTCAACAGTCTGACAGAGGACGCACACATTCCCTCTCTGGCTCATGCACACACACACACACACACACACACACACACACGCACAGAGACACCTCGCCCCCACTACGTAGACGTAAAACACATATGCACAGAGACACACTCAGAAACATACACAAGCACACGCAGAATCACATTCAAATATGCAGACATATACAGCCACGCACGCACAAAAAGTCAAACACACATAGGCAGACAAAGCAAAAACAACGCACACGGAGGGATACCGACACACACATACAGAAACAAAACCCATGCACACGGAGGCACACAGAAAAGCAAACACAGAAAGGGCACAAAAACAGAATCTCACTAGCAGCCACAGGGCAACAGAAAAGTACAGGGAAAGCTACAGACAGATACACGCAAAGAAACAAACAGCTATGCAGTCACAATACACAAACGCAGAAACACACAGGAAGGCGGGGTAACAGAAACGTACAGAGAAAGACACAGAGAGATACACGCACAGAAACAAACAGCTATGCACTAAAAAGCACAGAAACACAGAGGCAGGCAGACACGGGGTAACAGAAACGTACCGAGAAAGATACAGGCAGATACACGCAAAAAAACAAACTGCTATGCACTAAAAAGCTCAGACGGGCAAATCCCATAAGATTCATTAATGTATTTTTGGTACAAAGTCAGTCTATTTAAATGCACACATATCTCGATAAATATACATACCCGTATGCCTGTCTCCACATATCTCACTCCATCAGCGCTCACGTGTGCCGGAATGTGCCTCGCATATTACCAGAACCTGGCATCAGTTCAGAAAAGAGCACCTTCCAGTGTTCCATAAATCAGTCTGAGAAGCCTCGAAAACACTATTTCAGCCCAGAAATGCTGCGGAGCGGAAGGTGGAAATCCTGGCCCATGAGTCAGCGGCAGAGGGTTGCCGCCTGGAAGCCCCGGAACAGCATCCGAGGCTTCCAACACCCCTTCTCCCAAGCTCAGCCAAGGTCATCGCGGTGGGTTGTGCCTGGAAGTCACCGCGTCCTGTCAGGACCCGAGGCTGCTCTAGACACACGGACCACCCTCCCCCTCCCCATCCTAGGCCCTGCGCCAACACCCTGCCACCTAAACACGGTCAAGGTCAGCTCCGGGCAGTGATTTATGGCCGGACTCTGCAAGCCAGCTCGGCCCTCGACCCTCCCCCCTCCGGATCCACCCTGGGCAGGCTACGTTGGCACAGTACGCCCCCCATCTCTCCCCAAGGGATCTTCCGCTTCCTTGCACATGACTTCCAGCTCCTTCTAGAAGTGTCTCCGCTTCCCCTGTCCCCGCCGGAGAGAGAGTTCGTCATCTGACAAACAGTGGCGCTTTGAACTACAATGTGCCCTCCGGCCCCCCGACTGGACCTCAGGTGCCCCGAGCCTTACAACCTATTGTATGCAAATGCACAGAATCGCCTTCCTTGCTGAGTAATCTCCTGCGCGCCAATAAAATGCTGACTCATTGGCAGGGGCCAGGATATTGGCCCCCCAGTGGGCAGTGCTGATGCGCTCCCGCGGTTTCACAAAATAATAACGCCGAGCCCGGGACCTCGCATATAAACCGTACCAGATTGCGGATCTCCGCTCGGAAACAGAATTTCACCTCACCGCAGAGTTCTACAGCATTAAAAGCTCTTATATATGCCCCTCCCACCCCACCCCACGCTGTGGGCAGGTTTTACTTCTAAAAACAGAAAGCTTCCATTATGCGGGCACAATACAACGCGGATAACTAAGGATTTGCCGCGTGGTAGGCGCTCTCAGTAGGATGGCACTGGACTGCCCGTGTAGCTGACCGGGGGCCTTCACTCTTCTACCCTACTTCCCATTCAAAGGTGAACGCGCGTTAAAGAGAGGCGCGCGTTATTAATCAATAATTGCTCTTCTGATTGTATCACGCGAAAAGCAATCATTCCGTTAGGTCTCAGTGCAAGGTGGACGTATCTCGAAAAGCAACCATTCCGTTAGGTCTCAGTGCAAGGTGGACGTATCTCGAAAAGCAATCATTCCATTGGGTCTCAGTGCAAGGTGGACGTATCTCGAAAAGCAATCATTCCATTGGGTCTCAGTGCAAGGTGGACGTATCTCGAAAAGCAATCATTCCGTTAGGTCTCAGTGCAAGGTGGACGTATCTCGAAAAGCAATCATTCCATTGGGTCTCAGTGCAAGGTGGACGTGTCTCGAAGAGCAATCATTCCGTTAGGTCTCAGTGCAAGGTGGACGTGTCTCGAAGAGCAATCATTCCGTTAGGTCTCAGTGCAAGGTGGACGTGTCTCGAAGAGCAATCATTCCGTTAGGTCTCAGTGCAAGGTGGACGTGTCTCGAAGAGCAATCATTCCATTGGGTCTCAGTGCAAGGTGGACGTATCTCGAAAAGCAATCATTCCGTTAGGTCTCAGTGCAAGGTGGACGTGTCTCGAAGAGCAATCATTCCATTGGGTCTCAGTGCAAGGTGGACGTGTCTCGAAGAGCAATCATTCCGTTAGGTCTCAGTGCAAGGTGGACGTGTCTCGAAGAGCAATCATTCCATTGGGTCTCAGTGCAAGGTGGACGTATCTCGAAGAGCAATCATTCCATTGGGTCTCAGTGCAAGGTGGACGTGTCTCGAAGAGCAATCATTCCATTGGGTCTCAGTGCAAGGTGGACGTATCTCGAAGAGCAATCATTCCATTGGGTCTCAGTGCAAGGTGGACGTATCTCGAAGAGCAATCATTCCATTGGGTCTCAGTGCAAGGTGGACGTATCTGGAAGAGCAATCATTCCATTGGGTCTCAGTGCAAGGTGGACGTGTCTCGAAGAGCAATCATTCCATTGGGTCTCAGTGCAAGGTGGACGTGTCTCGAAGAGCAATCATTCCATTGGGTCTCAGTGCAAGGTGGACGTATCTCGAAGAGCAATCATTCCATTGGGTCTCAGTGCAAGGTGGACGTGTCTCGAAGAGCAATCATTCCGTTAGGTCTCAGTGCAAGGTGGACGTATCTCGAAAAGCAATCATTCCATTGGGTCTCAGTGCAAGGTGGACGTATCTCGAAGAGCAATCATTCCATTGGGTCTCAGTGCAAGGTGGACGTATCTCGAAGAGCAATCATTCCATTGGGTCTCAGTGCAAGGTGGACGTGTCTCGAAGAGCAATCATTCCGTTAGGTCTCAGTGCAAGGTGGACGTGTCTCGAAGAGCAATCATTCCATTGGGTCTCAGTGCAAGGTGGACGTGTCTCGAAAAGGAATCATTCCATTGGGTCTCAGTGCAAGGTGGACGTGTCTCGAAGAGCAATCATTCCATTGGGTCTCAGTGCAAGGTGGATGTGTCTCGAAAAGCAATCATTCCGTTAGGTCTCAGTGCAAGGTGGACGTGTCTTGAAGAGCAATCATTCCATTGGGTCTCAGTGCAAGGTGGACGTGTCTCGAAAAGCAATCATTCCGTTAGGTCTCAGTGCAAGGTGGACGTGTCTTGATGAGCAATCATTCCGTTAGGTCTCAGTGCAAGGTGGACGTGTCTCGAAGAGCAATCATTCCATTGGGTCTCAGTGCAAGGTGGACGTGTCTTAGGTTATTTTTCTGGAGTCAAACCTCCGTCTCATTTTCTTGTTTTCTATATAGCGCAAACACGAGCCGAATGTATAGGAGCGCTTTACGTGAGCACCCGTTACATTACACAAGGTCACATTTAGGGTAAAAAATCTCGATCCGCAGTGTACATTCTCAGAGTGCCACAGGGGGCATTTCAAAACCCAAAGGACATTTTCTTTGGAGCTAGCCTTTGTCCTTTCTGTATGAATTTCTGAAGCTTTCCTGGTTAGAATTAGGTATGCTTGGGTGCTGGGCAACGACTGAACTAGACTAGGCCTCTGTTGCCCGAGCTCACACGGTGCAGCCGTGCTGTTCGTAATCCGTAAACAACGCCACTAGCAGCGACTGGAAGACTTAAGAGGCCGAGGAGAAAGTGAAGGGTGATGGCTCGGAGCAGGGGCGGCCACACCAGAAGGTGGTAAAACAGTAACAAGCATTTGCAATGCAACGGTCTCGCATTTGTGAAAATTAGAGCTATTGGAGGTGTAAATTACAATGTTTTTTACTTTTGATTTTTGTTTGCAGTGGAGTGATTATATTTGCAGACTCAGAAAATGGGAAATTGGTTACGAAGGAGGGGAGGTGGAAAATAAATTACACCGCCAGCTCCCCGGTAGCCAGTGCAGAAGGCAGGCGTAGGGAACAGGTGCCGTTCAGAAGCTCTGCAGAGAGCCTGGAGATGCGGGTTTAAAGCTGCAGGCAGACAGGGCAATAGTCCACAGGTCCTTACACTATAATCTGACAACTTCATGGTCCTGTAAACCCATGAAGTTGTCAGATTACACAGATGATGTAATCAAAAGGGAACCTAATTAGCCAAAGATGTAACGTTTAGGAAGAGATAGTTACAACGAGCTAACTAACGAACACACCACTGGCTGTGCCTGCCAGTGCGCGTGAACAGCAGCGGTCCCCACGTTTCTTCAGCTCCTGGGCCTACATCATGGGTACATGCAGAGCTCAGGTACACAGAGCCCTGCAGATCAAACAGAGCATATCTGAGTGATTGGCTAGTGTACACGAGAAGCGGAGGTACCCACATTTCTGTCGAGGGACATATAAAAGATGGAAAAGGCACGCCATGGAACTAGAAGCAAGTAAATGAGAGGAACAATAAAGACAACCCGTGTTAAGAAATGGGTAGGCTTTAAGCCCGCTGTAAGTTCTTGGTAATATGTCATTTTCAACCATACAGCTGCAGCATCTGTTAGGCTCACCGGTTTGCATCAGCATCTAGAACCAAATCAGTTTTGGCCACATCAGATCATTTCTGTACACCCTGAAAAGAGGCACCCATATTTTTCTCTAGGTCCCTTGGGAATGGTAGCCTTTTTACCTCCAAGATGTCTGGTCACGGTACAGACGAAAGCAAGTAAACTTATATTTGCAAAAATAACCCTACAAATAAATCCAAATAGAATATAAATTACCTAACTGCATTCCACATCTATAAATCGCTCAGTTTTAATAAAGTGTGTTTCATGAAGGACTGAGTAGGAACTGTAATATTAAACCACTGTATTTTTATTGAGATGTATCAGCACTTATTGGTAATGAAGCTATAAAAATATGTTGATAACTATATTTAACAGGTAAAGCTGGTGAAAAAGAATGCATTGGGTTTGACCAATGGGCACGAATAAAGGGCCCTTCCACACTTGCATGGCCACTGCGGGTTCAGTCTGGTGAAGCCTTTCCACGGCCTCGTTTTCTGAAACCTACTGGCATTAAGAATTCCCAGTAAGCCACTTTAAAACAATTTTAGAAACAAAAAATGCGCACTGGCATGGTAGAAGGGGGGAAAAAAACACCAATAAACATCACTATTCAACACAGCTAATCCAGGCCCTGCCAGAGCGCGAGGTTCTGGTGTAATTATCCCCAAGGCGCTGCCTTTCCTGAAAGGAAGAGTGTTACTTACATCCACCTATCCTTCACGCTGGGCCTCTTGAGATAGGGCCGAGGATGCCTGGCGAGGCAGTGGAAAAAATACGAAGAAGTAGGACAAATCCCGCGCGCCCCTCGCTGCGGAGCGCCTCGGAATACCAATTGGCAAATCTCCCCGGCTCCCGAGGAGCAGCGCACGTGGGCTTCAGGAGCGAAGGTGCCTCGTCGCAGGCTGCCTGCGGTTTTATTAATAACCTTTATCTGTTTACATGCAAGTAAAACAAGCCCCATCTAGGTCAGCACGCGAGACGATGCAAGAGCCGACGGGTTGTGTTTTTTTTCTCTCTTCTTCATTTGAACTTGGACGTCTTTCACGGCTTCCGTGTTAAGACACCCCCGTCTGTAGTCATTTTTAATGCTGACGGAACACGCGAGAAGAGCGCGCGCCGCGAACGCTGTGGAATATTTCATGCGCGCGAGTCCCCGGGAGCGGTCCGCAGAGGCCGTTTGTGGAAGACATGCTGAAACAAGAGGAGTCAGGGTTATATGTGTGATGAGGGGCGGGCGATTCAGTGAGAGGAGAAAGAGTGATTGCCTGCAGACCCTTGCAGAATCACTAGAGGCCAGGCGGGGCAAAGGGGGGAGGGAGGCCAACGGCTGCATCAGCCAAACATTCATTTATTTTTACAGAGGTCGTCAACTGATCTATAATTGAATGGTAAAATCAATGTATTTATAATATATTGGGGACAAAATATTCTAATTAAATTACAGATCACGCTTGGCCAGCTTCTGCCTGCGAATCTCCATTTCTCATTAGGAGAGGCGCGTGAGCTCAAAATTCGAGCAGCATGGCTCCAGTTGGTGCATAATGCAATTCTTTTCTGAAAACTGTGATCGAAGAGTTGTAAATAAAAGCAGGACAGAGACACCGTCAGTATCTTAGGTAGTCCAGAGATAAAAAAAAAATTGACCAATTGCAAGACAAAACCCTAGAGGTGTATATAATCCAAGGACTCGTTGCCGATATATTGATTGATGCGATCCTGCGTTTGTGCTGGAAACAAAATACTTTTCTAACGTTATGTAAAACATTTTGTATCCTGGAAGGAGAAGAAGGGATACAGCTCCTCCGGAACAACAAGCGCTCGCCATTGCGGGAAGGCAGGGGGCCATCTGTTTTCACTCAGCCGCGTGTTTATATTTGCATCGCGCTTTCACTTTCACTTCAACCCCTTGAGTGCTTATGACGGAACCACGCCGTCATGAGTCACGGGCGGCGTGCGCTCATGATGGCGTGGTTCTGTCATGCCGCTGCTGCTCCGCCCACGCGGGGCTAATTCCCCGCCTGTGTGGGCGAATTAATGAGCGGGCGTGGTCATGACAGAACCACGCCGTCATGAGCACATGCCGCCCGTGACTCATGACGGCGTGGAGCCGTCATGAGCACCGAAGCGCCACGCTCACCCCATAGCCCCCCCGCGCCGCGCCGGAATTCGCGCCGCGGCGAAGGGGTTAAGTGAAAGCGCCATGCAAAAATAAACACGGGGCTGAGTGAAAACAGATGGCCCCCATAAAGATAAGAAATTGCTTTGCGACAGCAGCAAAGCAGACGACCCTGTCCGGATCGGCCGGACGAAAAGGCAAAAGGGCGTCAACAAAAAAACCTCATTTCCAATGGCAGGCCACCGTTTAGCATAAACGGTGACGCCAGCCAATGAAAATGAGGGGCGGGGCTTCAAGTCCCCTTCTCAAATCTACTCTCTACTATAGGTCTCGCCGAGAGAGCAGCGCATGCGCTGCAACGCTAGGCGAGAGGTAAAAAATGAAACCAACCTGATATGTTGAAAACGACTTAATTTGTACATAGAAGATCATGGGGTTATAAATAGAAATCACAGTGGGTAGCTTGGTCAGTAAGATTGGGTGTGGGGTGGGGTGTGAGCTGCAGATTTCCCGATAATCACGCTGGCAGATCAGGCCCGGCTTTAGCACTGGTGGCGCCCTGTGCGACAATGTCTGTTGGAGCCCCCCCCCAATGACCACCTCTGCCACGGAGTCTCTCACTAGCACCCTTTAACAGTGCCTCTTAAGTCTCCATAACCACTGTCTCTCAGATTCATTTAGTTTTATAGCACCACTCATACCAGTGTAAGTTGTCAGAGCACTTTACACCACACACCCATTTCACAATCATATGTGTGTAATTCAGTGTATAGGAAATGTTACATCAGACAGGACTACAAGGTGTAGTGTAGGAGTGACATGTCATCGATACTGGTAGGCAATATAGTTTGAGTCCTTAATCTGGAAAAGCACAAATTCAGAATTTAAAACGTAACATCATTGTTAGGGGTTCTCTTTCATAATAAGAATTGCTTTCTACCCAAATGAACCCTTTTCACAAAATTAGGATGATGAAAGACTGGGAAAAAAACCATATTGCTCTAACATATACCTTGCAGTTTGCAGCAGCTTGTTGCTGACAGTTAATAGCTCAATGTTCTATATTAGGATTTTGACTAATAAACGACTAGTAACAAAAGGAGCTCTCTTACAGAAGCAGTAACCCACTGACCGATTTACATTATATGCATTTTGTTATCTGCATGGTACACGTTCCTAGCAGCAGGCATTTTATCCCTCTGCACTACCTAAGGATGGGTCAAAACTTCCACTAGACAAACCTCCGGTCTCTTTCCAGGAAGACGATTAATCACCGGAGTTATCTTGACATTTTAATTGATGTCTGAAAATTGCTGGAGGCCAGGAAGGAGGCAGCAGGTGCTTTTAAAATGAAAATATACTTTTTCAAAAATGACGCCCCCATCCCAAGTCAACACTTGGTGCGGTCGCACCGATCGCACCGCCCTAGAGCCGGCTCTGTGGCAGATAAGGTTAAAATACATAGGACAAGCAGGGCGCACGAGAGGAGCTTAAGGGGCAACGGAAAGGGAGAGAAATGCGGATTGTTAGGAGTACCAAGTGAGAGAAACACAATATTTTGTAAAATAATCAACATTTTTTAGGACTTTCAAAACAGAGATGAGAGGCTGTGTGTGTTTTTTGTCAGTGTGTGGGTGCAAAAATCCCAGGTGAAATCTGACAGACACCTGACCATACCGACTGAGAGCACCTGTACCCAACTATTCATCAGAAAATACATTTATTAGGGGGGTGTAACACCCCAAACACCTCCCCCTCCCCCGAAGCTACACATTTGGAGTGGAATGTGCCGCTTAAGAGAGCAGGGATGCTAATGTGGGGCGGGGAAGAACAGGTTGGAGCTGCTTACTTTTTTTCGGCGAAAAGCCCCAGCCCTCCCTGTTATATTCTACTCCATTTGCTCTAATTACATTTATTCTTATAGTGATTTTGTGCAGTCTAGCCGTTGTGGCGGACAGGTGGGTTGAGGGGGCAGATACAGGGAGGGTCGGCAGCACGAAGAGTGAGGGGTGGGAGAGAGGCATGTTATGACAGTTCTCCAGCTCACTGCAGTGCCTAGAGCTTGCCAGACTCTTAAGCACTAGCCAGCGTCAGACCTTTGTTTCTGGCTGAGCCACGTCCATTACCTTTCTGAAGGCTCTTCTGTTCAGCTGAGGCCACCGCAGTGGTGACCAGGCCTCCCAGGTTTTCAACATCTGTCACAGCAAATTTCAGTAAATTTAGCTCATGTCACTGCTGGGCCGGATTGGGAGACAAAAGCAGCCCTGGCAAATTTTGTCAGACCAGTCCCCATACGGTGCATAGCGAAATGGGCTCTGGGGGAGAGGGGTTCTCCCCCTAAGAAACTTTGAAAAAATGGCAAAAATTGTGTATTCTACAACACATTTTTCATGATATATTCAATTGTATGCATTTTTAAAGCATAGTAAATGATGACCTTACAGTGCGCCAGGATATGTCAACCTTTATTGGGGCTCATCAATGACTCCCTCACTATCACCCTCCGACAGTGCCCCTAATCTCTTCATAGCCTCTCTCGCACATGTATTTCATTTGTTTTATAGAACCTCTCATACCAGTGTAGGGAGTCAGAGCCTTTTACATCACACACACATATACAAAGACAATGAATCATACATGTTTAAATCAGTGTATAGAAAATGTTACACACAACAAAGGGGACTACAATGTGTAGGATTCCGCTGTCATCCATACTAGTAGGCATTTTGTAAGAGTGCTTGGTCTGGGGAAGCACAAACTCAGGATTTAGAATGTAACACAATGGTTAGGGTCGACTTTACTACATTGGCGGCTCCTCCGCTTAGGCGGAGGAGCGTCGCCACACTGCTTCAGCTGCAACGTTCGTTATTATCATTTTGTTTTTTGCATTCAAATTGCAGCTGAAGCCAGGGGTGGGTGGGGCTGGGCTCCCCGTGTGTCACAGTGGAAGGAGTTGTGGCTGCACCTAAAGTGCGCATGATGCTTTGACTGGCCTTCTGGGGCCGGCCAAAGCGTAATGCGCACTTTGCATGTTCTCCACCCAGGCTACATTACAGCCTGTGTTGCCAAACATGCAGATCTTGCCAGTCCCTGTCTAAGCGCCGAACCACGCTGCCAAGGCAGCGTTGTGATTGGTCAGGGGATTCTGGCAGGCTGGGTGCTTCCTGCCGAGTGGAGAGGAGGATGGAGAATGAAGAGGCGGCTGCCGCAGAAAAGGTAAGTGCATTTTTTAAAATTATAATTTCCCTCCCCTCCCTCCGTCCCCCGCCCCACCACCCCTGGTCAGTAGCAGCTGCTGCTGTTTTACTAATAAGAATGTATTTCTACCCAAACAAACCCTTTTTCTCAAAATTAGTATAATGAAAGACCGGAACAAAAAACATAGCTTTCTAACCTAGATTATGATTGTAGTTTATGAACTGCACAGTAACAAAATGATCTCTGTGACAAAAACAGTAACCCACGGAGCTATGTACATAAAATCTGCATAGTACACGCTCTTTGCAGCAGGCATATTAATCCTCTTTCCTACCTTAGATGAGTCAAAACTGCCACTAGACAAAACTCCAATCTCTCTTTAGCTGGTATATTAATCACCAGAGTTATCTTGGCACTTTTATTGTTGCCTGAAAACTGTTGGATATACAAAGAACTCCGCAGTGCTTTTAAAACTGCTGCACTGCTACAAAACCGGCATCTGATAACAAAAGCAGCCCCCACCCTTACAGCCTACCAGGGAAACACCCGATGTTCTGTACAGCCATTCTGCCATTGTGTCACAGTTTTTAGAGCGGTTCATATAAAGGCAGACGGAGGCATGTTTTCATGTGTTCCAGTGCGGAATAAGTTAGCTGCCCATATCAGAAAGGCATTTAGTTAACATGCATGATGTTGTGTGTAAAAAGTTGCAGTGTCATTGTCATGTGTTTTCTGTGTTACTGAATGCCAACAATTAAGTCATTCTGTGTCCCACAGTCGATGCAAAAATTGTTGTCCCACTCCGATGAATGGCCTGGTATTAAGAGGTCGAAGAGGGAGGGGATCTGAGTGGCACGATGTGCCTATACTTTTTTATTTTGATAAAAATAGTTTCCCTAATTTATGTTAAAAGGCAACGTCCCAGGGCGGTTAATTTTTGCATTTGAGATGCTTCAGCTGAAGTGAAAGGGGAGAGAGGCTCCTGTGCTGTGAAACCAGGGAGGGACAGGCAACTGAACACGAAACAAGTCTTTTTGTGGCCTGAAAAAAATGCAAATGTGCACATTTGGTTAATCTACAAATCTGAAGACTGCCAGGCTTGGCTTTAATTGATGGAGTCATTTGATGAGCATTCTTTTTGAGAGGTACAGTGACCTGATGAGCTATGGAGTGAGTGCTTTTAATGGACAGTTATAAAAAATGTTTGCACTAGGTACAGGCTGCATATTACTCATATCTATATTTTGGAAGCGCCTTTGCATCTTAAACCTACATCTTTTCATGCACTTTGTGGTAGTCTATCTTATACTGTGTATAATGCAAGTTTGACGGGCCCAGGTAACCAAAGGAGCGACCACCCATACGGGACAGCCTAGTCCTAGGCACCATGAATTTAGCCTGAGTGGTGGAGCGAAGAGTGCGTGATGGCAAATAGGGTTTGACTAGATTTTGCAAATACTGAGGAGCCGTCCCCTGCTTAACCCTGAACATGTAGCTCAGAGCTTTAAACTTGATCCGGCTCTCAACTCTCAGCCAGTGGAGGTCTCTCAAAGAGCCCGAGATGGAGGCCGCTCTAGGAACCCGGCAAAGCAATCTTGCAGCAGAATTCTGCACCAGCTGCAGCTTGCGTGTCACGTCTTTATTGGCTCCTAAGTAGAGAATGTTACCGTAGTCCAGTCTAGATGTTACCAGTGCCTGGACTACGGTTCTCTGGGTGGAGCTTGGCAACATCCAAACAATTTTCTTCAACCATTTCAAGATGGTGAAGCAAGTTGCAGCCACCTTCACGGCTTGTTGACGCATAGATAGTAAGTCGTCAATGATAAAGCCAAGGTTCCGGACGTGAAGAGACGGGCGAGGTAAAGCACCCGTTTCTGCCGGCCAATGGAGAGGTCCCCAGAGATCTTTGTTTTTTCCCAAGATCAGGACCTCAGTTTTTTCACCATTAAGTTTAAGAAAATTGGCCTGCATCCAGGATGCAATTTTGCTCAGCCCAGACCGGAGAACAGATGGTTCCGCCTCCTTACCCGCAGAGAGAGAGAAAATAATCTGGGTGTCATCAGCGTAAGAGAATAATGACAACCCAGCGTCCTCTGTATTCGCTGCCAGGGGTCTGACATAGATGTTGAATAATAAGGGACTAAGGATAGACCCCTGGGGAACCCCATAGGGAGAGGAGTGGATGCTGGAGGTGGCTACAGAAGAAAAGACCTGAAAAGTGCGGTCAGTAAGAAATGAAGTTAGCCATCTAAGTGCTGAGTCAACGATTCCTAGAGATTGTAGAGCCTTTATTAACACGGCGTGAGACACCGTGTCAAAGGCCGCACTTAGGTCAAGTAAAATAAGGGCCACCGTGTCTCCGGCATCCAATCGATGACGTAACATTTCAGTGACGCCGAGAAGAGTGGTTTCAGTTGAGAAGCCAGCTCTAAACCCAGATTGTGATGGATGAAGACATTTTTGGGTCTCAACAAAATTGGATAACAGTGATCGCATTAACCAATAGAGGTCTCACAACATAAAATAGTGCATCTCGCACTAATTAGTTTAACTTGCATTTATTTTTCATTTAATTTGTGTTATTTATATGAAGTTAGTTGAAGGTGAAAGACCAACAAAATAGTTACAGGATATTTTGTTCTCTTTAGCCATACCTTTAAACCCGCCCCCACGCTCACTGACCCTGCCCCCAGACTCAGAATCACAGTTCCCATACATTTCGATAACTGCTGGTGTTTGTTTTTAACAATCTGCGCACCCTAACACCACAGCTGAAGTGTGGTACACAGATGAATTACTGACATTGCTATAAAACATTTTTTTATAGGAGGGGCGAGTGTGTGTGTGCAGAGTGTGTGTGTGTGTGTGTGTCTCTGTGGTGTGAAGTGGAGCAGATGATAGGAAATATATCAGAAACAACAAGCATAGGCAAAGCCAATGAATTCACGTTGGACTTGCTTACTTTTTTTCAGGCAAAATGGTGTTACCAAACTTTTTGACGCTGACAGTGTTTTTTGTTGATGCTGTTTCACATTAGTAAAAACAAAAAAAAGCTTATTTGCTGACGCGGAACTGCATAGGCAAAACTGAAAAAAGTGGTGTCACGCAAAATTTCTGTTAAGCTGGCATAATCGTGAGAAATGTTATGAATTTTGCATCACACTTGTAATGCTAAATTCCTGAAATTATGTCATTAAGCCAAGTGGCATAATTATGTTGTGGCAACAGTTTGGTGCGAGGGCACAGGAACACCACCAACAACTAGAACATGAGCTGCTGTTGTTCACAGACCTGGAGGTTTTTTTTGCACTATTTTGTTGTGCAAAATACATTCTTGCATCCAAAATGGATGCAAGAATGCATTTTGTGCTAAACTATAGAGGTAGACGCCGGTTTTGCATTTTGCATAATTTTTAGTAATTTTTATAGAAATTCACTTAGTTACTCAAAGTGCAGAAATTTCGCACAGCTTTATAAAAAGCCACTGCAATGAAATCACAAACATCTGCACATGTGCTGCAGTCTTTTTAAACTTTTAATTTACCATTCCAAGATGGCAAACACCTATCTCAGAACGGTAAATTAAAACATTTGCAGGAGAGCTTAACATAGATAAAGTAGTGCGGGTAGTAAATTACAGCTCTGGGTCGTCCAAAAACGCCCGCCTCCCGTTAAAAAACAAAAAAAACAAAGAACACTGGCTTGTGTAGGGTGGTTTAAGAGCAACAATTAATAATATTCAATGCTGGATGAAGAATTACATTACCTGTTATTAACCAGTGTTAGTTAATTTAGGATTTCCCCAGCGCAATCAATAATTGACCCAAGCGTTACTGACCATAACATCAGAGAAAAGTAAAAATGCAGGGTATTCTGGACCATCAGCTAACCCGTGAAGAATAAACCAATTTGGATATGTCCTCTGGTGTCTTCACTTTAATGCTATCCTCATCAAACACATGAGCGCCTTGAGACCATAACGGGTGACTAGCCGCGCTCGATAAGAACACTGATTGATTGAGCTACTATCTCCCATGCCAACATCAAATAATTGGATAAACTTTACTGACCCTTAAATTAAGACTACTGGCACATCTTGGTATGAGGTCCGTAGGAGGGTGGTTCTTGTGGCCCGTTACCAACCCATATGGTTTTAATACGTTTGGTTTGTTTTCATAGGGTGTATCGAAGTGGGGAAGCAGGTCTTCTGATGCCAGCTGTTGGGGACTTACTGAACTCCATACTGTACAGGTTGCCACTGCCTTTATGTGTTGGTGGGTGACTATGATGGAGGAGTGGTATACGTTCATAACAGCCGTTGTGTAATTGTTTTTCAGCTGCATTTAGAGCTAGCATATTAGCAGAGTGGCCTAGTCTTCTTTTTAAGTGAGTAATATGTAGGTTATCTAGGTCAGTTAGCTACACAAATCCTCCATTGGTTCAAGGGGGTACTCTGCCTGCCCCTGTGTCGCTGGTGGCCATGTTTCCCTGTAGCGTATTGATTTCCAAGGCCCGGTTTTTATTCTTCCATGTCTGTGGAAGTGATTATAATGTGATGAAAGGTGAGTAGTCAGTCGTGTAAGAGAGAGGGAGGGCTAGTATGACAGACAGAGAGTGTACCACATTAGGTTTAGAATCATTACTATATGGTTTGGGGTGATTAGTAAAATTATTGAGAGAGAGAGCAGGCAGATAAGCAAACCTTATTTGTTTAAAGTAACTCGTTTATATCTAGTCATGTTCCATCATGTCCCAACGCTGCCTGCACCACGGTAAACCTTTCTGTGGCTGGGCTCTTGATTTCCTATATTTGAAAATCAGAGATCTCAGAGATATCTTGTATCTACCCATATCCCTTGCTGCCCATATGGGGCATCAAGTCCACTCCACCCCATCAAACATCTCTCCTCCTTGAGCATACCTGATCACCTAGGATGATTATTATTTGACAGCAGAGGCCATAGGCACATAGGCACTGAATTCCTACTATCAGTGTCACAGAGAATTGAACTGATAGAGAAGACCAATTATTTAGATATTGTGGATTAGACCAGAAAAGCAGAAATGTTTTGGAGGATTCGTTTGGCTGCTTGTTTGTACGATGAGCAGTCTGTCAGTTGCATAATTTCTCAGCGATGATACAAAATCAGAATCTACTTGCAATCTTCACACTCTTGGATTGAGTTGGAGGCATGAAATCCTTTAACCACAGTACAAGAGCAAAGACAGAACGTGGCCCTCAGAAATGGAGGCATGACGATCTATTAATCTCACACAAGCTTATGACCTTCAGAGGACTTCTGATGTTTCATCCCACCCATGGCTAATCCCATTTCCTTACCTGGGAAGAAGTCAAGGCTGGACCCACCACACACCAGCTTTGTGATTCTAGGAGGTAATATAGTGCAACCGGAGCCTTGTCTCCCCCCTTTTGCAGTCATGATCGGTGTACATTGCACCTTCACGAACATGCATGAACACGTATAAAAATAAAACATTCTAATATGACAACTATAACACTAATGCTTCAAAGAAAGTTACACACACGTCCAAAAGAGGATACTAAAGAACAACACCAAGTAAGAGAGGTAGGTGAGCAAGATCACATTTTCATGGCATGACTTACTCTTCCACAAGACTTATTAAAATGTTAGTTTCCTCTACAACGTGTTGTGTAGGGGACTAAGCTGTAAGCATGACTATAAATGCAGCTTTACTTAGTGACACATTTGTCCCAAGTTAGCGAGTACAAGTTTCATATCTGCATCAGTTTGTTTTCTAGATTTAAACTTTAAAGTTATTTTTGTTCAGGATGTCACAGTGGCACTGTAAACCACCCTCACAATGTATCTGCTGAGGTAGTTTCTAAAGCAGAACCCTCTCCTCTCTCCACCTCCCTTCCCTTCTCACCACCCATAATCTCTGCTCCATGAATACATTTCCCAATCATTCATTTAACAAATCAAGAAACATTATGGAATCACCCCAAGTTCCAAATTCAATTTGTGCTCTAAATGGGAAAAACGAATTTTACATTCGTAGATGGTCTTGTATTGCCATAAACTTTATTACGGAGTTTTCATACGGCGCAGAATCTGGTCAATTTGTTGCTTCTAGGAAAGTTAGACATACCCAGAGATTTAAAGAGTGAACAAAAATAGAAAACTAAGTAGTAAAATGTTAACACTACTTGTACAGCGAGTGAACGTTTGAATTCTGTATTCAAGAAACTTTGCCCTGGTTCACATAGCAAGGCAAAACCAATATGCACTGTTTTGTTTATTTGGTAGTATGGAATGGAGAAACACATTTTATCCATTCCATATTACAGTGGAGATTTTACAGTAGGAGGTAAGAGAATAGACCACTGCTAATCATGTATAGCACGCCATTTTCCATCATTCTAGTAAGTGAATAATCCTTCAAAAATACAAGGCACACTAATTTTGCACCATTTTGAATACTCCTGTTATAAAAAAAAATGGAACAAAAGTATGTTGCCCCAAAGACAGTCCAAAAGACCAGAAAATGCAGTGCCTCCCCTTCTTATTATGTAAACATAGAGGAAATATTGTCGAATCTGTGCCTTGGTTGACTTTGTGCAAACACTGTTTAGTCCATTCCATGTTACTCAATCTAAAAATGGTGCAAAAGTGCCACTGAAAAAGTGTCAATAATGTGAGACAGGTATGCAGAGAAAGCAAAACCATAGAAGGAGGTTGTAAACACACAGCGACAAGATATACAAGATGAACAGATAGTGTGAAAACATACACACCCAGACTAAACAATGTACATGGAGCTTATGCAATGATTAAAATAACAGGATGACCACAACTTGGACCATAACACAGACGCAAACAACAGGGCAAAGCCATCTGGCACCATTTTGCTGCAAAAAGTGATAACCGAACAAATTTTGCTCCAGTCTGTAGTAAAGTTCTTTATATATCAAGGCCGAAAAATATGGAAGTAGATTCTGGAACCATTGCTAAACATATATAACATTTTTGCTTGCACATTTAGAAAAGTCACATTGATTTTGCTTAAAAGATAGCCCCATCCTTCATTTGAAAGGTGGAGAAGATGTGTTTTCCACTTAATTAGTCACAGCAAATAGCATAAATCAGTTCCTCCTCATGCAAACGCTATTTGCACCATTCCCTGTGACGGACAACAAAGCGTGGTGTATATGGATTGGCACGATTTTTTGTACCAGTGCAACGTTTCTATACTATGGCAAAGGTGTTCACAGATGCACAGATAATAAAGGCACACATTTCAAGTGTTCACAGAATTAAAGCTTGAACATTGTGGAGACCACAGAGATAATGAATGTATAATCATGCGTATACACACGTACATTAGAAACCCGTGAAAATAAGAGTTCACATGGATATCACCAGAAGGTGTACACAGAGATGATGATCAAAGACTGCCCATTCCCACACATCATAGGGCAAAGCTGCACTGCACATTTTGCCTGTTACAAACATGACGTGCACATTGTGGGAGGGACTAGGATGGGGAAATGCTGAGCTGCTCATTTTTACTTCCTTAATGATACCAATGTGTAAGTCATAACCATATACTGAAAGCAGAGGCTGGAAAAAGCAGGCAGACAGGCTGTACACTGAACCAGCAAAACCACACACGCAGCGATCACAGAGCTCATTAAAGCAGAGAGAGAGGTGAAAAGAATGAGCAAGGTGCATGAACACAAGGTGCATGAACACAGGGTATACACAGGTTAAAAAGAATGAACACAAACTCAATTTATATGTACAGTATGTAGAGAGACTGTAAACAAGGAGCACACAAATCAACACCAGAGGCTGAATAAGGATAGAAAGGAATTAACATTGTGGGCCCGATTCATAAAGGTAAAGTTAGAACAAAAGACTAACTTAGACCAAAAGGCTAACTTTACTACTTTTCGGTATTCACAAAGTCAAGTTACTACTTGTAAAGTTAGACTTTTGGTCTAAGTTTACCTTTGTGAATTCCGAAATGTAGTAAACTTACACAAAATGTAAGTTTACCTTTGTGAATTTGGCCTGGAGTGCGCACAGATGATAAAAATGAACAGACGATGCACGAACAAAAGTTGTACCGGCCAAAAAGAATAAACACACTAAGCATGAACAAAGGGTTCAGGTACACAGGGTGGACAAGGATTAAAAAAGAATGAACATGAGTGAAAGGAAAATCATTGATGCAAGGCATAAACCCAGGGGGGTGGGAGGGAACAGAAATACAAAAAAATTAACATGATGTGCATAGATTATAAGCAATTCTATGCAAAGCATGAACACAGGGTGAGCAGGCATCAGAACGAGCGATCACACTGTGTGCAGACTATAAAAAGGAACCTGTAAAGCATGAGCACAGAAAGAACATAGATAAAGAAGCTTTGGGAACACCAATAGGTCTTGCCTTTGTGACCTGTTAGCTCTGCCAGTGCTTTTTGCTCATGCTGTTCAGCATGTACAAACAAATTATTTAAAAATGTGGATGACAAAGCCATGGCAGCCGCATAAATTTGCAGCCACGCAAATGTGTCAAGATGCATGCATCTGAAGTGGGCATCAATTTTTGTTATTAACTGATCCGAGTCGGATCGGTAAATAAAAATAACAATAAAAAAGCACAAAAACACTTTTATTTCTAAAGCAGATCGGCCGGCAGTAGTTTGCTGCTGGGCCCACCTAAAAAATAAAAATAGGACAATGGAGGGAGAAAGAGAGGTTCAATGGAGGAGCGGGTTTGGGTGAGGGGAGTAAGCAAATAGAAGTACACGAGGGTGGAAGCAACAAATAAGGTAGGGGAGATGTACACAAAGGAGAGAACAAATCAGGGGCAAAGGTAGAAGCACACGAATGAGAGCAACACAGCACATGCTCAGAAAGAAGCACACAGACAAGAGAGAATAATAGAGTGTGCGGGGAGAGAAACACACTGGCAAAAGAGAGCAGCATGGGGGAAGAGAAGCATATAATGAAGATAATAAACACATGCACTTTCATAGAGCTCTTAAGCAAAAAGAAAAAAGAAGTTCCCTAAAAGTGAATAGTGGAAAAAGATAAGTAAAAAGGTTATGCTCCTGGGAAGTGACAAACACTAAATTGTCAAGGCAAGCCATCTAATAAGTAGCAAGTAAATAAGAGTGAAAATAAAGCCAACCACTGGTAAGCAGAGGGCGGAATTAAATCCCACTGCAAGTTCTTGGGAAGCTGACAACAGGTCTTTGGTAACCAGATAGCTTGAGTTGTCTTGTAGGCTCAACCTGAAAATACAGAAAGAACGCAGGATACATAAACATAGGGTGTACAAAGAGTGAATAGAAAGGACACCTAAGTGAAAGAAGGATCATAGGTGTACGCATTGATTAAAACATGAATTTAGGATATGCAAAGAAACTGATGTAGTGTGTACAGCCTGCAAAGGGGACGAACAATATGGACACAACCTGTGCACAGCTAGACAAAGCATAACCACAGGTGGTATACATAGAGTAAACACAAGAACACTTGTGAGCACATTTTCAGCCCATTAGGGCCATGTTACTAAAACTCTGACTGGTGCAAAGAAACAGGTCATATAAACTTGTACCATTTTGCTGCTTGTGTAGTGAAGAATGGAGCAAACAGTTTGCTTCAGTAGACATAAAAAATGCACCATGGAGATGTAGACATTGGGGAGCATAGTTACAAGGGCATTGCGCCACCGGAGCGTCACTTTTACTGACACTCCGGTGGCGCTATGCCCTGCTCCATATTTACAAAGCGGCGCTAAGTCACTTTGAGTGGGTTAACGCCACCTTGTAAATACGGCCCCTTTTCACGCATCACTTTGCATGAAAGGGGACTGAAATGGATGTTACTGTGGACGTTTTCATGCAACACCCATTGCATTCTGATGCTGCCCCAGATTTACAAGAGTCTGGAAGTCTGAGGCAGCGCCGAAAACTAACACCAGTGAAAAGCAGACGTTAGAATGGTGCAATGAGGAGAAATTCTTTTGTTTGTCCTCATAGTTTGCTCTTTCTATGTGTGCTGCATTCTGTAGCACACATAGAAGGAGCAAAACGCCATTAATGATTGTTTATGTGCAGGAAGGTGTCCCTTCCTGGACAAATACAATCATTAATTAATGGTGATCTGCTGCAGCACACATAGAAGTAGCAAATCACCATTATTGATTGTTTATGTGCAGAAAGGGACACCTTCCTGCACATAAGCAATCATCCCTGCAATGCAGGCACCTTTGCAAAATGGCACAAGGGTGTCTGCGCTGGTGCTAGGCTATTTTCACCGCCGGCGCAAGGGAAAATACAGGGGTGCTCCGTATTCTTGTGAATACGACACATCCCAGTGTTTTTGAAATGACGCAGTGCTGCAAAATTGCTTGCAGACCCACGCTGCCCCATTGCCTAGTAAATATATCATTGGATTGTGAAAATGCATTCAAGACATCCATTGCTTTCAAATCATGTCATGTGAGTGCATTACTTTTGCTAATTATGTAATAAAAAGGGAATAAAATAATCTTGCCCTTACATTCAAGTTTCACATAAATAGTAAAAAAACATTTGTGAATTCAGTTTGCTCCATTGTTTACCCAATGCAAATACCATTTGCTTAATTCAGTTTTCCACAAGCAACAACATGGTGTTACTACATTTGCTCTGATTTTGTAATGTGGGCCTCGTGTACACCGAAATAGCGACATTAGAAACGCAGTGTGTAAACAGGATTACAGAAATCCGGAACACAGAATTTATAAAGAATTGTGTGTTTCTACTTTTCTATTGTGGGTTCACAAATTGCATTTACACTTCTACTTATTTGTGTAATAAAAGTGTGAACACATAGTGTTCATACCGAGAAACTGATGAACACATGTTGTACAAGGAGCGCAGGGAAGCAATAATACAAATTGTACTCGTGAAGATTGTTCCTTGACTGAGATTAGAATTTAAAATGCATGCTCAATTGTCAATTATGCCATTAACAATCAAAAACAGTTAAGACGTTGCATTTTTAGAACGTGTTCTGTAGTATTTCTCATGAGAACGAAGGCATGTGTATTAGGCAATACAAATAGGCTTCTTTGATTTTTTTTGCACAATATTAATTGTGCACAAGGACACGTGGTGCAGTCTAAAAGAAACTATCAGTGTCTAGGGAGGGACGAACTCTCCAATAAGGCTAGTTGATTGTGTCTTTTTTAATCTGGACAAAAGTGTCTCCTTCACTGAGAAATACTTTGTTTCCTTCACTAAAATCTCAAAAATCCGCAGGGGTTTCCTGAAATGGTTGGAATATGCCCAGGTCGGTATAATAGTTTCATAATCTTAGTTACAGCGTTGATAAAACTTTGCATTCAGTACATATACATTATATCATTTCAACCCTTCCACGACAGCCCTTGTATGTAATACATTTTTCATTTTTGGTGAGCCTGCATGATAATAAAAATTCTCTAAATATTTCAAACCACAACTGTGGCATATTCCTTATTGTAGCCTGTCTGCTTGTTTATGTATATCTAAACTTATTTTTTTAATATAAATGTCCATTTTTCTATAGCTCTTAATAATGAGGCGACCTTCTTTCTAAGCTCTCCCAAATATTTGTCAAATAATGGAACTGAGGTACATGAAGATAAAATGGTTTGCCCAAGAAGACACGATTCGTTCAAATGGAGAATCCAGGATCACAAGTCAGGGCTCCTCACGCTCCATGATCAGAAATGTAGCCGCTAGACCACTTTAAGATATATCAGCCATCAATATCTTCCAAGGACTAGCCACATTTCCGGAAGATTCCCACACAGCTAAGTTCCAGGGCAAAATTGGAACTATGTTGTGGTGGAGGTGGGCTTCGTTTTAGAGAGCACCTTCTTCTCCTTCACTCTCCTGTTCTGGAACCAGATAGTGATTTGTCTCTCGGAGAGGCTGGTGGCAGTGGAGATTTGCCTGCGCCTGTCCTTGGTGATGAACTTGTTGGTGGCATACTCCTTCTCCAGCTCTCGCAGCTGGCTTTTGCTGTAGGGCACCCTCTTCTTTCTGTCCCGGCGATAGGGAGCGCCATCCGGCTGATGGCTCCCATGATCTGAAATAGGCAGACAGAAAAGAATGAATATATCTGGGAGAAGTCGAGACCAAGCATCACCATGTTACCTACCCTAGAGAGGTCAGCTTAGAACAATGCTCATTTAAATCCCTGCATACTCATGCCTGGTGAAGTATAATTCTATTGCCCTTTAAAAGCTTGCTCACCAATGGCCATAATATCATTTTCTTTGCTAATTCGAGTTTACACAATCTCTAGTCTGTGAAAAAACATGATACAATGCGTATATTCCTTTATTTTCCTTATATTTGGAAGGCTGAAATGTATGATGCAACCTCACTATAGAGAATTTTGAGGCTGTGTACATATATATATTCCTCGCAAGAAGAACACAAAAAGTCAACCTGCTACCCTACACGTTGGAAGCCAAGAACCTCATCTGTGGAGTCCCCCAAGCATCATCTCTCAGTCCGGCCTTATTCCAGGAGAAACCCGTGCAGGTAAGAGCAGTGGAGCAGTGGGGCGGGGTACTCGACAGACGACAACGATGGAAAACTAAATATTTTTTTGTAATTTTCCCTCATCGTCGTCTGTTGAGTCCCCTCCAACACCGCCCCACCACTCTTACCTGCACAGGCTGCTCCTGCCTTATTCAATATCTACATGACCCCACTGGCAGACCTCCTCAGATCACACAACATCAACATACTTTCCTATGCAGACATTACCCAACTGATACTCTACCTGTCAGACAAGACCCCCCCATGACAAAAAACGTTGCCACCTGCATGACCACTGTAGCCACCTGGATGAGATCTAACTGCCTTAAGCTCAACTCTGACAAAACAGAAGTGGTGATCTTCAGAAGAAGAATCTCTGCTTGGGAGTCTACCTAGTGGATGGCAGACCTCTGCTCCACACCTACCCCCACCACCCACGCCAGAAACTTAAGAATCATCCCGGACATCTAGCTCAATGTGACAGCCCAAATAAACATGGTGACCTCCACCTGCTTCCACACCCTAAGGGTGCTGTGAAAAATCTTCAAATGGCTACCAGAGAACACTAGGAAAACAGTCACACAGGCCCTTATAACCAGAAGACTTGACTACGGCAATGCCCTCTACGCAGTAATCACCAAAAAGCTCACGAACAGACTCCAAACAATCCAAAACGCCGCAGTAAGACTCATCCTAAACCTACCTCTATGTATCTCCAACCCCCACACCTCAGGGAACTTCACTGGCTCACCATACCCAAACGTACTCAGTTCAAACTCCTCACACACATATACAAAGCACTGCACAACAAAGGCTCTGCCTACCTTAACAGTCACAAACAATTCCACCAAACTCCCAGGTACCTCCGCTCAGCTGGACTCTCACTTGCACATGTACTCCAGCAGGCACAAAAACAGAGCCGGAGGCCACACTTTCTCTTACATTGCCCTTAAAACATGGAATGACCTCCCTCATCACGAGAGGCTCCTCATCACTTCTCAAGTTCTGCAAGAAGTTGATGACCTGGTTCTTCGAATAAGCAACCTTCTCACCTGAAAAGCGCCTGGATACCCTCATGGGTGATTAGAGCACTATACAAATAAACATAGTTATGCTAAATGGTCAATCTCAAATCGCCCAGCAATGGCTATTACCATAGGTTGCCCAATTTCAAAGGTAGATTTTATATCTCAACCGTATGAGCCATGTTTTGTGGTTCATGCACTATCACTATTTGTGATCCGTGGTACACAAGTTATTATCTTTATCTGTAAATGGACAGTAGTTCATAATCAAAGCTTGTACAGGAGTGTCATTTGTGTCCCACATTGTTAGCAATCTTTTGCGCATATTTGTAAAGCGCTCCGACACCTTCGGGTAAAGTTTGTGCTATATAAAAATGCATAAATAAAAAATAAAATTTGGAGGATATTGAGGATATTCCTACTCCTCTGTGATGTGCTCTCATCCATCAATTTTGCTCCACAGTGCTGCTTTCCTACAGCATGGTTTGTAAACTCGACCAATCAGTTTGCAAGCCCAGTAATGGATGCCTTGGAATAAATTTGGGCTCTGTTAAAATCTTGATTTATTTCAGATATCAAGTTTTACATGGAATTTCAAAATTTGGATAGTGTACAGATTTACACCAAACTATAACAAGCACTGATAAAGCCAATAGGTCTCATGTTTTAAACCTATTCGTTTTGCCATTGGTTTTTGGTGATGCTGTACACATAGCCGATACTGTGCAGCATGGCTACAGAAACTAAAACAAAAAAGAAAAAGGTGCGATGACGCTGCGGCCATGTCATTTTGCAGGTGAGCTCATTCAAAAGACTTATTGTGAACTTATGTAGACCTTCCAGGGCTTGTACCCTGCCCATTGATTACCATTTGTTAGTTTTATTGTCTCTCTTATTTGCTGCTTCTTATTCGGTGGCTTTCTGTGTTGCAGCTGTGTTTGGCTCTCCCCTGGAGCATAGCCTCTTTGCCATCTCTCTGATTGGCTGGCTTTTAGCTTTCAACTGCTGACTTTTAACAAACTATTTTTTTCTTTTAGCTTAATCACTATATGTGAGTGCATGTGTTTTCCAGCTGACTCCCATGTGTTCTTCTCCCTCCATGCTCTGTGTTGCTCTCTCTAGCCCTTGCACTCCTTCCCCCACACTCCACATTTCCCTCTCTCGCCTGTGTTTCACCTCACTCAGCCGTGCTCATCTTCCTCTCTCTCGCCCATGAATATCTGGTAGAGACTTCTAGCTGCAGATTCCTTACCTTTGAATTTCCCAGGCATCAGGCTGGATCCGGAAACTTTTGCTGAGCAATACCCTTTGCGCGCGGCATCGGGTGGCTCTATTCGGCTACGCGTGACGTCGTCAACGTCCGTTATAATGTTGCGGTGCCTATGTAGGCGCCACCCAGGAGCGCGGACGTCAGTTCTTTTCTTTCCGCGCCAGTTAAGCGCCGATGATCTGGGAAGAGCTACCCCTCTGCCGCTTTTTGGCAGGCTTTTTCTCGACTTTTGTCAAAATGTTTGGATTCCGACTTCATGTGCGAGAGATGTTTTTCCAAGGAAGATAGGTTTCAAACCATGCTGGACTTGTTCCCGCATGATGTCGGTTACCCATCCCCACAGCGTATGTCTTTGGTGTCTCGAGCGCGACCACGACACAAAGTCGTGTTTGGACTGTCGGGCCATGGCTCCAAAGACCTTGAGGGAGCGAGCGATAAAGCTGCTCGCGGCCCGACAGTCGACACCATCAAGCGAGACTCAGAGGAGGTCGCTATCCCGCTCAAAGAAGAGGAGGTTGCAGGACCGCTCCAGGAGCCCAAAGTCCTCCTCCTTCCATTCGAGGTCCTCGGGTCACTCTGAGAAGAGGCACAAGAAGAAGAAGTCCAAGCGGACTTCATCTTCACCTCAACTGGCAACTGTCGTCGAGAGAGGTAAGGAGCACCAACGCTCTAGGCCCGGTTCCACGGTGCCAGAGTCGACTTCGCGCCTGCCCCCTTTTCCGGGAGCCGGAGCGACTCCCGCTCAAATGAAAGAATTTTACGAGGCCATGCGCCGCGTATTTGAGCAGAACGACCCCGCTGGTGAGCCTTTGGGCCCCGTGGGGTCGGAGGGGGCCCCATTGGGTTCAACGCCGTCGGCTCCGGCCATGACGCCGGTGGGGCCTCAGGGATCTGATCATGTATCCGGTTCAACGCCAGTCGTGCCAATGCGACATCGATTCCGACGTCGACAGAACCCAGAGTTTCTATGTTGTCGCCTGAGCACTTTGAAGACGTGCTAGGCTCAGGAGAGGAATGGGAGGGGTCTGGAGACCCTCTTGAGAACCAAAATGTCTCTGAAGGGAACTTGGACTGGCATGGGGAACTTGGGGAGGCCAGTGGTCTGGATACTTCCCCAGACACTGGCATGCTCTCTCCACCTACGGTGATTATGGAGGAGGGAGCGTCCTATGCCATGGTGGTTAAGAGGACAGCCGAAGTCCTAGGACTAGAGCTGCCTTCAGTGCAGGTCAGGATTAATTTCTTGACTGAAGTGATTCAACCTGGGACTTCCACTTCCGAACCCCTGTTACCCTTTAATGAGGCACTTACAGACGTCCTTCTAGGAACTTGGTCTAAACCTAGCACAGGGGCTCCTGTGAACAGGACGATTGCACGCTGCCATCGCCCAGCTCCGGGCGACCCAAAGTTCCTCAGCCAACACCCCACCCCAAAAACTTTGGTGGTGCAGGCCTCAACGTCCCAAGGCGCATTCCCTTCCTCCCCTCCGGATAGGGAATCCAAGAGGCTGAATTCACTTGGGAAGAAGATGCTTTCTTCCTCCAGCCTGGCATTGCGGTCATAAATACCGCGTGCTTATTGGGCCATTTCTCCCATTCCCTTTGGGAGACGGCTGCGCAAGTGCTGCCACAAGTCCTGGAGGAGGCCCGGGCTGTGCTCTCCCAAGCTGTCAAAGACAGGAGGGATGCAGCAAATTTCGCCATACGGTGTGGGTTAGATACGACCGATTCGCTGGGCAGATCGATTTCAACGACGGTGGCCCTGAGACGCCACGCCTGGCTTCGTACTACTGGCTTCTCAGGCGATGTCCAACCCAATTTGATGGACATGCCCTTTGATGGATCCCGCCTTTTTGGGGAAAAGGCAGACTCGGCCCTGGTCAGGTTCAAGGACTCTTGTGCTACGGCCAGATCCTTGGGCCTTTCCCCTACTCCTAGTGGCCAGTCTTCCTTTCGCCCCTTTCGTGGCAACGGAAGGGGTTTCTAGCTGCACCAGCCCTGTCCCAGCCACCGTCCTGCACAGGCCGTGCGTGGACGTAGATGCGGTGCATTCCGATCTCTGAATGGAGGCCAGAAGTCGTCTACAACACTGCCCCCAGCAGCCGCAGCCTCTAAGCACTCCTAGGCTGATTCTGCAGGACCACACTACTCCAGTTGGTGGGAGAATTCGTCATCATCTACCCCACTGGAGATCCATAACATCGGACAAGTGGGTCTTGCAGATCGTCCAGGAGGGCTATTCTCTACCTTTCTTTTCCTCCTACTGTTCTGCCAAGTCAGGAATGGCTGACGGAGGATCATTTGAAATTGCTCCAAGAGGAAGTTACGGCTCTCTTGGCCAAGGGAGCTATAGAAAGGGTCCCAGTTTCAAAAAGTTTCAAAAGTTTCAGAAAGTTGCTGAAAATGGCACTGTTCTAAACTATCTCGCAGAGCCGGTCACTAGCTGTCACAGCGCGGAGATACCCTGATGGGGGTGATTCGGGCGCTATAGAAATCACATAAATAAATAAATAAAATAAATAAAAGTAGGCAGTGGCTGTTATTCCTGCTACTTTCTGATTCCGAAGAAGAACAAGGGGCTATGGCCCATTTTAGATCTTCGGACCGTCAATCTCTTCCTCAAGAAGGAGAAATTCAAAATGCTCACTCTGGCTCAGGTCTTGTCTGCCCTAGACCAAGAAGACTGGATGGTAGCGTTGGATCTCCAGGATGCGTATTTTCATATTCCCATCCTGCCGGGACAGACTCATTACCTGCGGTTCAAGGTAGGCCACGAGCATTTTCAGTTTACCGTGCTCCCCTTCGGCCATATCAGGGCCCCTCGGGTGTTCACCAAGGTGATGGCGGTGGTCGCAGCACATCTGCGCAGGTTAGGGGTGTCAGTCTTCCCCTATCTCGACGACTGGCTGTTGAAGGCATCTTCGTCCCAGGCAGTCGTCTCCCACCTTCAGACTATGGCGAATCTCCTGCATTCGCTGGGGTTCTCTATAAACGTGCCGAAGTCACACCTGACTCCTTCTCAGACACTCCCTTTCATCGGAGCTGTTCTGGACACAGTGCAGTTTTGGGCTTATTCTCCCGAGCAGCGAGTCCAGGATATTCAGGCTATGATTCTGATATTTCAGCCTCTATCCTGGATTTCAGTGAGACTGACTATGAGGTTGTTGGGTCTCATGGCCTCTTGCATCCTGTTGGTAACACGCAAGATGGCGTATGCGGGCTCTGCAGTGGGACTTGAAGTTCCAATGGGCACAGCCTCAGGGAAATCTCACCGACTTGGTTCAGATCTCGGAAGGAACTGCGAAAGATCTGCAGTGGTGGTTAACGAACCGCAAATGGGTCAATGGCAGACCCTTCTCTCTTCCCCAACCAGATCTCACGGTCGTGACAGGTGCGTCACTTCTGGGATGGGGCAGCCATCTGGGAGAGAAGGAGTTCAGGGGACATTAGTCTCCGGCGGAGTCGTATCTCCACATAAATGTATTGGAGCTCCGAGTGATTTGATTGGCATTGAAAGCATTTTTTCCCTCTGTTAAGGGGAAGTTAGTGCAGGTGTTCACAGACAACACCACCGCCATGTGGTACTGCAACAAGCAGGGCGGGTTGGGGACGTGGACCCTTTGTCGAGAGGCCCTGCGTCTCTGGACATGGCTGGAACAGCAGGGCATAACCCTGGCAGCTCATCACCTGGCAGGTTCTCTGAACGTCAGGGCGGACGAACTCAACCGTCGATGCCTAGAGGATCATGAATGGCATCTCCAGTCAGAGGTGGCGCAAGGTCTCTTTCAGCAGTGGGGAGAACCTTGGTTAAATTTGTTCGCCTCCGAAGAGAACGCGCAGTGTCAGCAGTACTGCACGCTGGAGTTTCCAAAGCGGCTATCGCTCGGCGACGCTTTTCGTCGTGAGTGGAACTCAGGCCTGTTGTACACCTTTCCGCCCATACCACTCCTACCCAGGGTTCTGAAGAAGATCAGGAGCGACCGGGCCCAAGTCATTCTTGTGGCTCCGGACTGGGCAAGGAGAGTCTGGTATCCAGAGCTTCTGAGTATGAGTATCGCTCCTCCAATCAGGCTGCCCATTCGGGAGGATCTTCTGTCGCAGCAGCAGGGGAGGGTTCTCCACCCGTACCTGTCAACTGCGCCTCCATGCATAGAGATTGAGCAGCGACAGTTGATAGCTTTTGACCTTCCTCCCGAAGTCTGTAATGTTATTCTGGCGGCCAGACGGCCCTCCACTAAGGCGGTATACGCCTGCCGTTGGCAGAAATTTGTATTATACTGTACAGAAAGGTCCATTGACCCTCTTTCTGCTAACCTTTCTACTGTAATTTTATTCATTCTAACCCTTGCCCAGCAGGACTCTGCCTTGGGAACTCTCAAGGGTTACCTTTCTGCTCTGTCTGCTTTTTTGCGGCTGCCAGACCAGCCTTCTCTCTTCAAGTCTCCTATTGTAAATAGATTTCTAAAAGGACTGGCTCACTTATTTCCACCCATGCCCATCATTATGCCGCAGTGGGACCTTAATTTGGTCCTCACCTACCTGATGTGCGTTCCCTTTGAGCGTTTGTACAATTGTCTCCTCCAGCTGTTGACCATCAAAACAGCCTTCTTAGTGCCGATCACATTAGCCCGGAGGGTGAATGAGTTGCAGGCGTTATCCAGCTCGCCTCCTTATCTTATGTCCTTTCCGGACAAGGTGGTGCTTCGCACCAGGGCATCTTTTTTGCCAAAGGTTGGGACCCCTTTCCATCTGGGTCAGTCCATCACTTTGCCCACCTTCTTTGCTCCCCACATCCCTCTAAGGAGGAGGAGCCTCTCCACCGTCTGGACACAAAAGAAGCTTTTACCCCTATGGGTTGGAGATTCGTTCACACTTGAGCTGAGCATAGTCACCTTCTTCTGACAGAGATCTAAAGATATTTTCAACACATCATTTTTAAACAAGACCCAAAGTAGTGGCCGCTAAAGAAAATCTTGGCTACCACGAGTAATAAGACTAGTTTGGAATCACATGGCAGGTTTTTTCATTACAGAAAATTTAAGTTTCATTTTGGGTGTAAAAATGACAGAGATATATAGTTTTTATTAATTAGAATTTTATATTTTTTGTGATATCTCAAAAAATACTAAACAGATTTACACCAAAGCACAAAATGGATCTATTTTGATCCATGCTCAATCTCTGTGTCACTAGTGGTGGACATCTGTCAAGCAATTTTTATTGTAGCCGAAAGCACACAATGACACATGTTTTTCGTATAAACATAAAAAGTGACATTTCTTTTTAACTTTTGGCACCTTTGTCTAATCTATAGAAATGTTATGACACAGAAGCTAGCATGTATATGTTGTTTGAAAATTTGGTGTAGTCTTAATGAAGTAATTAGTGAGACATAAGGATTATGTTACTTACCCTGTAAGCATCTGATTGTGGCATGTAGTGCTGTAGAGTCTGGAGTTGTGCAAGATTTTTTTTCCCAAAGAAGTCTTTCGAGTCACGAGGTCGAGTGACTGCTCCTCTTGGTGATACTGTGCATGGACATCGACTTCTTTGTTAGATTGTTTTCCCGCAGGAGGGTGAGAAAGGAGTGTAGAGACTGTGTAAGAACAAAGATGCCAATGCTAAATGTAAATTTATCGTATAAGCATTAAATGTAACTACAACGGCAACAGGCGTCTGGGGAGGACGCATATGAATCTACAGCACTACATGCCACGAACAGATGCTTACAGGGTAAGTAACATCATCTGTTCTATGGCATGTGTGGCTGTAGATACTGTTAGAATTGAATGTGTCATTGCCCCATCACTTATGCTTTATACTGTGTTAAGTTAGCATTCATGTAGCTATTTTGTAATTACCACTTCTGCATATGCGTGTAACCAGTCTCTCCCAACATTGTGCGGGTTAAAGTTAGCATCTGTGACGCCATTTTCTGCCATGTAGTCGCCCTATTGCACTGTGAATGAAACCAAGCCTCTGTGCCCCTCTCTGCTTGTTTCAGTTGAAAGCCGCTGTTCAGTTTATTTCCCCTTATCGTATTCAAGGCTAAAACCCAGATGTACTAATGAATACCTTATTCTGTTTTTGCATGCATATCCCTGGTCGTAGCCATGCTCCCACACTAGAGAGAGCTGAGACCGAACAAGACGACCTTGGAAGTCTGATAACGCGTACCCATTCTGCAGGTGGTAGCTCATTCTTCTGTGCCTTCCTTTGTTCAGCCCTTGCCCAAGCTGTATTTTTCCACCAGGGGCGGGACCTGGAAGGTGTTGGAAAGCTTATTCTGTGTTACCAAGTGTTCTGAAGTCAGTCCCTCAACAGCTATCCCATGAGGCTGGTCAGACCGGACTCCACTGCAGTGTACTTACTAATAAAAGAGTTAGATTGTATTCTCCACTGTCGTCCTGACTCTTCATTTCTGGGAAGGCCGAGAGGTGGTCGCGAGTGACCCGCGTGGCCCATTTCGGGTCACTTCCTTCAGTTGGCGCCCGAACAGGGACTCCATCGGGCTGACCCATCTCGCCCGTAATCGGGTGTGGAGGACGGGGTCACGTCGGGTCGGACGGGCGGATCGGGGATCCCCATACGATAGAGCTTAGTTCTCGCAGCTGCTCCGCCTGTCTGGTCGGGCGTTGCCTCGCCCAGCGGTCCTCCCGGCTGGGGTCCTAAAAAGGTGAAACCCTTGGATCTGACCGTTTGGTCCGAAGAGTCGTGGTGGAGAATAACTTTGCTTGACTTGTGTGCACCAGGTGAGTTTGTCTTGCCTCTTGGTAAATATGGCGCCATCTTGAATAATCTTGAGTATGGTCTGAGGACCATTCCTAGCTTGCTTGAACTTGGTGGGTCTGCGGACCCTTGAGATACAGAACGTTTGGAAACGCTCTGCCAGGCAGCCTGCTGAATTTGATTCGTTCTTGAAAAGGCCTGAGGCTAGAGCCTATCTTCTTGTCTTGGTACAGTCTCCGGACTGTCTTGTCTTGGTGCAGTCTGCGGGCTGCCTCTTGAATTTTCTTTGTTCGGTGTGTTATTTGTTTCGTGTGAACAGTGAATGTGTCTTATATTGAGATGCCTTGTCTGAGCAAACTATGGTGTTTGGGGTGCCGCTGTTGTTCTGCCGAAGCTCGGCTGGAGGAGAGGTAACCTGCGCCTCCGGAAGGCACCCCGAATTTTGATATGTATACCAAGCACGGCATTGGCCCTATTATGTTTAGTACACTATGGCACAAATATACGAGGGACAATGCTGAGCTTCAGTGGCCACCGACAGGTACCTTTGATGAACAGAAATTGAACTATCTGCAGGATAAATTGTTTGCAGAAGAAGCAGGCAGTCGATGTTTGATTCCCTTCATGTATGTCAGAAGGAAGCTAGGCAAAGGCGCATGCGGGCGGAAAAGGAGGCCAGGAAAGGGAAAATGCAAACAGTAACTCAGAAAGCAGTAGCCTACGATAGAGAGAAAATAGAAAAAGGTATAGAGTGCGCTGATAGGAAGTTTCGATTACAATGTGATAAGTCCTATGTTGCCCGAGAGGAAGGTGATGCCTTTATGGATGAACTATTACAAGCTCGGCCCCCACCTCCCTACGCCCCACAGAGGATATACCCTGTTGTTCCGACATCTCAGTCTTCTGCTCCTCCTGTTTCTACATCTGGCCCTTCTATCTCAGACCCGACTGCTTCAGCTACGGCCCCACCTGTCTCCTCCCTGGCTTCGCAAGCTACGGGTGCAGTAGCTGTAGGTCCTCCCGCTGTGTCTGCTGTCCCTGCTCATGTTTCCCCCCCCCTTCTCTCACACCTTCGACGCAGTCATTACTAACATTAGTGCCCGTCCCTTCATCCATTGTGTCTTTTCCGGACATTTCATCCCCAGCGTCGTTGAGTGCTGGGACACCAGTGCGTGGGTTGGATGAGGGGAATTGGGCTGCAGCACGGAATCAAAGGGGGCGGGTGCTGATTCGATCTGATGTGGGAAATGAGGAGAAAAAGATGATAGCTGATCAGGCTGCACAGTGGGCACGGAGTCCGATCTACAGTGTAGAGGACGTGTGGAGTGTGTTGAAAGATTTTGAGCCGTTTGTACAGCAGCATGCCCTCAAGCATATGTCGGCTACACTGATAGGGTAGTGGGAACAGTGTTTTGGTGGTGTAGCACCCCAAATAATTTATGACATTCGAGACCGCGTATACGCTACTGACATGGCCCCTAATGATGTTTTTAGTAATGTTGCAACGATTATTGGTTATCGGGGTAGGTTGTATCAGAAAACACCGACGACTGTGTCCCAATTCCCAATGAGGGAGGTGCATCCTATTTTCCATCCCAAGATCCCAGAACGGCGTAATGCGCAGGCTGTTGTTGTTCAACAACGAGTAGAGGCTCGTTTTCAGGAACAATAGGTTTACACACCGTGGAAAAGGAGTGAGGTGTTAGCCCTTAAGAGTCAGCTGCCGGACCCTATGAAAAACCCAACTGCGTATTACAAAGAACTGACGGAGGCCGCTTCATCGACAGTGATGACGCTGGCAGATATTGAGATGTTTTTCGGGTTATTGGTAGCAGTCGACATATGGAGGCAGGTGCATACGCAGGACCATGTTGTGGAGTTGGGTGGCACTTGGAATGAGATTAGGGCATGGGATAAAGAGCGAAAGCCTGGTGAAAAGCCTAAAGCTGAGATACTAGCTTTGCCGAGTCGGATCATTACTTACATGCATTCTCTCATCCCACCCAGACGAGTAGATTGGGATAAGTTAGCAGCATGTCGTCAGAAGAAAGATGAAAGTGTGTCCGATTTTTTCACTCGGTTTGTAGGGGTGTTTCTGGATTTCAGTGGACAAGATTTGTCGGTAGAAGGAGGTGTCCGGTTGTTCGTTAACAGATTCGTTACGAATCTGCTTCCCGAGATCGCGGCTCGGTTGCAGGCTTCTGAGAGCACCTGGACTACCTCCTCCCCTTCAGTGATATTGAGTATGGCTCAGTACTATGAGCATAGGGAAAATGAGGAGAAGGAAAAGGTGGAGAAGAAGAATAAGGAGTTGAAGACTAAGGTACTAATGCAGCAGGCTGCAAGGGGGTCCGGCAGGGGACATGGCACTGGTCTGGCCCAGCGGTCACGTGGCACTGGCAGAAGCGGCGTTCCTGTGGGGCCGAACCAGTGTGCGTATTGTAAAAAGGAGGGACACTGGCAGAGTGAGTGTCCGGAGTTGTTGCAGAAGGTCGCGGCCCCCAGAGGTCGGGGTTCTAGTGGACGGGGTCGTGGCAGGAGTGGTCGTGATGAGGTCCAGGCTGGTGCATCCTCGGTGCGTCATTCTGATCAGAACTATTTTGATGACTCCCGGGGAAGGCAGTATTATCACAACGATTATGATCTGGATGAGGTGACAGGGCTGTCCTATAGCTAGGACAGCCAGGGACAGGGTGAGGGACGAGTTCAAATACCTGTAGATCAGCCTGGTCCTTATGTCACAGCGGATTTGCATGGTTAGGCTAAAAAATTTCTGGTGGATACAGGTGCAATGAATAGCTTTGTTTCTCGTTCACTGGTCCCCGGGGCAACTCTGTCTGGCCATAACAATGTCTCGGTAGGTTTTTCAGGCGTACCGGTTGTGAGCCCCATTTCCGAACCCCTTGCTTTGACTATTGGCCCTTTTACTGTGGACTCGCCATTCTTGTTGACAACGAATTGCGGAGAAAACCTAATGGGATTAGATTTGTTGAAAAAGTTGCATGCTACAATTTCATGTTCTCCAGATGGCGTTTATATGACGATAGGACCGGATGTAGCCAGTACCAAACAGTGTTTTTCAAAAGATGCACCGCTTCCTGCTGAATTTAAGGATGTGCCGCCCACGTTGTGGGCAACAGGAGATACGGACGTAGGGTTGTTGCAGATACCACCAGTCTCTATTACGATTAAAGACAACGCTGTGCTACCTCGTATTCCCCAGTACAAAATACCACAGGCGGGGGAACAGGCTTTGTTGCAGATTATACAGGATCTGATCAAATCGGGGGTGGTTGAGGAGACAGTAGCGAATGTGTGTAATAGCCCTATTCTCCCCATCCTCAAAAAGGCACCCTTGGAATCCCCTGATGCTCATCCCAATGTCTATCGCTTTGTGATTGATTTGCGGGAGGTTAACAAAATAGTGGTCCCTCAGTTTCCGGTGGTACCTGACATTACTGCTATATTGACAATGATTCCTTCCACAGCCAAATTCTTTTCTGCGATTGACTTGAAAAATGCTTTCTTTAGCATCCCCATTCACCCGGATAGCCGGCACCTTTTCGGTTTTACCTTGGCAGGCAGGAGTTTCCAATTCTGTCGAGCTCCTCAGGGGTATACTGAAAGTCCTAGTATATATAGTCAAGCCTTGAAAAGTCAGTTGGAGTCCCTCTCTATTCCCTCAGGTAATGTATTACTGCAATATGTGGACGACCTTCTGGTGGCCTCCGATACTGAAGAGGGTTGCAAGGATGCCACAGTCAAATTATTGCTACATTTGGCACAGCACGGACATAAAGTGTCCCTTTCAAAGTACCAATATTGTCGACAGGAGGTCACCTATTTAGGTCACCTACTGTCGAAGGAGGCTAACACCTGAACGAGTTGATGCCATTGTTAAGAGCCCGTCCCTGTGACTCAGAGGGATGTGCATGCTTTTATAGGCATCACCTCGTATTGTTGTCATTGGATACCTGGTTATTCTTTACTAACAAAGCCTTTGCTACGCCTAACAACTAAAGATGTGCATGAACCTTTACCCTGGATGCATGAATGTCAGCAAGCTTTTGAGCAATTAAAAGTTGCGCTTTGCTCTGCACCAGTGCTTGGTACGCCTGATCATCAGAAGCCTTTCGTGTTGTACGTACACGAAACGGCTGGATGTGCGCTTTCTGTGTTAACACAAGCCTTTGGAGGTAAGCAGAGGCCGTGTGCTTATTTCTCTGCCCTTCTTGACACTGTCGCCAGAGCCCTCCCGAGCTGTTTAAGAGCAGCCGCGGCCGTGGCTGTCTCTATTCGACAATCGGCAGGGCTTGTCCTCAATACTGATCTCACAGTAATGGTACCCCATGCTGTGGACACAATTTGGAACAAGACAAAGACGCAGCACCTTACCAGTGCTCATCTGACTGGCTATGAATTGACTGTTTGCGCCACACATCACCATTAAAAGATGTGCCACTCTGAACCCAGCCACGTTACTACCCCTCCCTTCGGAAAATGAGGACACAGATGTCCATGATTGCTTATTTCGAACGGAAGAGGAGACGAAGGGACGGGTAGACCTGACTGATGTTCCCTTATCTGACCCACAAGGGGAACTATATGTCGATGGCTCCTGTTTCAAATTGTCAGATGGCACCACCAACGCAGCGTATGCTATTACTACGCTGCGCACTGTAGTTGAGACATCACGTGTTACCTACCAATCAGCACAAGCTGCAGAGCTAGTTGCTCTTTTGCGAGCATGCGAGTTAAGTGAGGGATTGGCTGTCAATATTTATACTGACAGCCAATATGCGTTTGGAGTAGCCCATCATTTTGGGCGGCTCTGGGCAGAAAGAGGATTCCTGACTTCCCATGGTACGAAAATACAACACTGCCCTCTGATACACAGGCTTTTATCAGCTCTGACACTTCCCAAAAGATTGGCAACAGTGAAGTGTAGTGCCCATGAGGCGATTACTGATGAGGTGGGGAGGGGAAATGCGTTTGCAGATCAGACAGCTAAAGAGACAGCCAGGTCTAAGATGAAGAGAATGTTTGTGGCGGGACCAGCTAGATGGGTGCCTGAAAATGGGATGTTTGAGGATACACTGGAAAATGTGAAAGAAATACAGAGTGAGGCAACAATTGAGGAGCTGGCAATGTGGCAGGAGAGTACAGGACGCTTAGACGAGGAGGGGTGCTGGACCGATAAGTCGGAAAAGCAAAGATGGATGTTACCAGATGCATATGTATTCCCTGTAGTTACAATGGCACATGGCCCAGCTCACATTAGTGCGATATGTAAACTACTGGATCCCATATAGCGAAATGACAATATCCCTAAGGTAGCTGCCCATCTAGTGAAGCACTGTATGGTTTGCCTGACGCATAATCCTGGGAAGGGTACCCCTACACCTCCTGGTAATTTTGCACCACCTTCCTTCCCTTTCGAGGTTCTCCAGATGGATTACATCAAAATGGAACGAGTTAACAATTTGAAATATGTGCTGGTGGTGGTTTGTGCATTCAGTAAATGGATTGAGGCTTACCCCACTAAAGAGAACACAGCCATGGCAATGGCAAAAGCCCTTTAAAAGGAGTTTTTCCTGCGCTTCGGCTTGCCCCGTTTGATTTGGAGTGACAACGGAAGTCCCTTCAATTCGAAAGTTATTCAGCTGGTGTGCGACGGTCTGCACATTAAGCAAACGTTTCATGCAGCAAACCACCCCCAGTCAGCAGGTTTGGTTGAGAAGTACAATGGTACTCTCAAGTTGAAGCTGACAAAGATCAAGGAGAGCACAGTATTGCAATGGCCAGACGCGCTACCCCTTGCCCTATTGTCCACGAGGGTGACAGCTCATTCTAGAATAGGATTATCCCCGTATGAGGTTGTTTTCGGCTGCCCTGCAAATGTTTGGGGCGTCCCCCGGCCCGCCATTTTTCTGAAATTGAATACCCATTACTTGTAGATTACTTATGTGCGTAGACTAAAAATGTGCGTTCTATTCATCAACAGATACATGAAGCCTTGCCGCCAACACCTGAGGGGCCCGGGCACAGCATTCATCCCGGTGATTTTGTGCTGATCCGCAACTATCAGAGGAACAGGGGTGGTGCGTCCATTGGGGCGTTGGGGCGTAGCCCCCCCGCAGCTCCCTCGGCATCTTTGAACCTAAGTAAACTGAATCAGTTTACTTAAGTTCAAAGACGCCGAGGGAGAACTGACAATCATGTCAGTCAGCATGACGTCGGACCGCCCACCTCCTTCAGAGTCTGAAGGGGGTGGGCGGTCCTGCGTCATGTTGACTGACATGATTGTCAGAGGGACCAGGGGCAGCAGGCAGCAGCACAAGTGCGCATGAGTGGGGAAGGGCAGCGAATTTTCGCGCCGTGCCCAGTCATGCGCACTTGTGTTTGCACTGGCTTGCGCATTCCCATTAGGAGAGCGAGGGTTGAGCAAAGGCTCAAACCTCGGTCTCCTAATGGGCAGGCGGGCGAGAGGTAACCGTGCCCTAAGCCTATCCTGGCACTGCCAGCAGCGCCAGGATTGGCTGACAGGGGCTATAGTATAGGCGCAAACGGAGTCGGACCGGAGGCGGTGCGGACAGCGGACCTGCTCAGGTAGGATTTTTTTTTTTTATTTCAAAACTCCCCCGGGCCCCCTGGCACCCCCTAGCCCCTCGCGCGCGAGCCGCGACTGGACAAGGATGGTTTATTTTTGTATAGAACGCTGTGAACTGAATCACCTTCAGACACTCCTAAATGTTGAAACAAGGGAAACCGGGCACAGGAATTGGAAGTATTTTGTCCAGGCTCACACAGTTTGTCATAGTGGGGAGCTGTGGTCTGGGAGGACTTATAGTCAGAATCCGGGCTGAATTGGGGTAAAGGTGATTGGTGGGTGCATGTTCTGCTAAGATGTGCTTTGAGGAGACAGACAGTTCTTCTACTTGTATTTGGTTGGCCCTGTGTGCATGTTTTAGGCGCGCACGTAACACACCTGTAGGCGCCCGTAAGACAAGCACGCGCTGTGTGAGCTTGGGCTCCGGCCCGTTTGCATGCCCAGGTGCTATAGGAGCAGATGAGCGCGGCGAGGTTCCTGCAGGCCTCTAGGGCTGCTTGTTTGCTTTGGGGAAGTTACTGCCAGGTGCCCGGGGGATTAACACGCTCACGGCTTCCATGCAGCTGCCGGCTCCTGTCTGTAGCAAGCAAACAACTGCTGGGAACGGAAGAGCCCGCCATTGTGCCCCCGAGATGGATGGCGAGCAAATAAAGGTGCTTGTTAGCAGTGCCTCTAAGTAATTAATGAGGCTAGAATAATTAAAAAAAAAGAACGCTTTTTTTTTATTTTTTATTAAACAAAAGCTCTTTTGTTTGTCCACCCACCATTTCGCCTCTGGGCGCTGTACTGTAGCCAGTATCTACACCTAGGAAGTCAGGTATGACCTGTTGCTGTATTTTTTTCTGATATGTCAGTGCCCAGTGACAGAGCCAGTGTGGGTGAACTGCACTCCGGCATGGAAACACAGCAGGAGCCCTGTAACCGGATGCCCAGTAGATGACTCGTGAAACAGGCTGCGCCTCTTCACCCAGGCGCCGACAGAGCGGCTGCCAGGCTCTGATATTCACCTCATGTTATAGGTGAATGCTTAATACAAGCAATAAAACTGTTTAAATAATATTGAAGCTGAAACCAGCAACCATCTAACTTTGTATGTGGCCACATTTACATTCTCTGCGAAAGAAATATCTATCAACTGTTTCTTGATGGTCGCTTTCTTTGCTCGTAATTTGAATGTATGTGTAACACAGCAGTGTGTGGTACGCAGAGATGATGACGTTGCCTTTCATGTGCCTTCAAAGGGCAGCAAGCAATGACAAAAAAGGACTAATGCAGGAGGAATGCAAAATGTAACTACAATAATGGTGGAATTATTTTATGAATTTTTGATTGCAAATTGTAGTCTTTTATGGTAAGAATTCGGGTTTATATGCTTTTAACGCAAAAATAAAAGACAGAAGACAGTTAACCACACTGCAAAGGAGCGTGATTGGAAACTGTGAGGTGAAGGGAGGCAACAGCGAGGTACAGGAGGCAATAAAATGGAGATAAGTGTGGAGTAATCCTGAAGTCGTAAAGCCAAAATATGTGTGAAAATGAGCGGGATCTAGGCTGGAAATGTTAGGGTGGACCAGATGAAGGAAGCTCAGTCCTACTGGTTACAGTGGGGAGTTCAGTGGACGAGGGGTGTTTGGGAGTCAGTCAGCTCACCCACTGCATGCTGTTGTTGCAAGTGAGCCCCTAGGCTTGGTCCGGGAAAACTTATTAGCACAGAAGTGCTTGCATTTCAAATATAGATGTATGCAATGCAACTCAGTTTACACAACAGCACAGCTTTTAAATGTGCTCTTTAAAATATTGGGATATGATATATTGCGAAATATGCACAGTCGACTATAACACTAATATCAGTTGACAACTTAAATCTATTTACACCAGTAGTAAAGAACTCGCAGAGCTCTCTTAAATCACCTATCTGCTCCATGCAAGAATATCCTAGTACTGTGACAGTCACAGGGTTCCCTGTGCTGCCCTCTACTCAACGGACCCGTGTTACAAATTACAATATTGAAACCACGCTTCATTATCCCTAAATACTAGATGTAAACAAATTTAGAATTTGGACATGTGTCTGTGCACTTCGTGACATAGCCAAACAGGGCATTTAGCGCTATGAAGTAAGTGTGAAATAACTGTCTCAAAATGTTTTCTATACTGTAACGTTGGTGATAAATCGGTACATAGATCGGGCACAATAACCAGGCAGAAAATCCGTTCTGATTGTGTCCAAATATATAGGCTTTTCCGCCCAGTTTAGCGCATGCGGCACGTTGGTGAATGATGACCTTCGCCGAGCTGCGTTACCCTTCTTTACTTAGACGCTCGGGGTTCGAGTTCGGGGTGTATGATGATGGTCTGGAGCACAGGAAACACAACAGCAATTCACATGACCGAGCACTTTTTCCACATATCTACTTTTTTATTTTTATATTATATTATAGTTTATTTCTTATTACAAGGTTTATTTGGTTTATCACAAACCAGTAAATGGCCAGCCTTAGTTTAAAACGCGTATAATAAACAGTCAGTTACTACACCCTCACTATATAACCCCCCCTCCTTCTTATGCTTGTGAAGGACTGCACGCATCACGATTCTTTGCACTGTAGTGGATGAGCTACAGAGAGCTATATGATTGGGAGGATCAATATGAAGTCAAAAGAAGTGCATTCTGCGCTTGACCAATGGCAGTGGTTGAACTCAGTATTTGATGCCAGGCCCTGGAGAATCGACAGGGTAGGTGATGACGTGAAGATGATTATCCTTGAGCATACCCCCAAATGACAAGGCGGTGGAACCAAAGCTTACGCAATCAACAAGGCAGTTATCACGTATTATGTGCCTCTTGCATGTGATGTGATCGCTACCCCTACAGTTAGGACCATGCTAATCACCTTTTTACAAGTAAATACATATAAAGAAAATGCTTGAACAATATTTGAATGGCAGGAGTGGAGGCGCCAGCGTCTTAGGCGCACATCCAGAGCTGTCGAATAGTGGAATAGAAGCTTGTAGATTATGTGTGCGACTCATGAGTTTTCCTAAAAAGATGCCCCAAAAAACGTTGACTAACAAGGGCCCTTATACACATTGCCAGGACTGGGGCTACACTGTGAACCGCAGAGTTGCAACAACCCCACATACTGGTGAAGGTTATCAGAGGTGATGTTTAAAAACAAACTGTCCTTGACTCGTGCATTCATCCACAGGCATATACAGTAAGCTGCTTCGCATGAACTGCATACCCTAATTTTTCCTGCTGGTGCAAGAGTGACTGAAAGTCTTTTTCGGTTTTCAGATGATATATTTGCAGCTGGCTTTGTTCTCTGATTACCAAAAGGAAGTCTGTATTTCTAGGGCGGATAGGAAGTGCATATTTTGAGGGAGTTCTAGATATTCAGATGTGGTTCATGCTCCAAAATCAAAGTTGGGAAATACCTACAGAGTTACCAAAGAATATTACAATACACTATTCTACCGTAAAAAAACGAGGTTCTATATTTTATTAATTCAATGTATGATTGTCCACTCCAGTCAAGACTGGTATTGTCAATCAAGGAACAGTTAATCATTCTGACTTTTTCTTTTTAAACCTAATGCTCGCTGAATCTGGAGGCCTGCGAACGCCTGGTTGTTTCAGCCTCTCAACAATAAAGTCACACTTACTCTCCCACTGCGCAGTTTTAGATTAAATTCTGATGTCATGTACGCCATATTTACATAGTTGGAACTCAAATCAAGGCAACCCACAAGCAACGGGGTGTAATATCCATGCAATAGAGCGATTTCCTGTCTCCTTTCAATACTCACAGTATGTCTACTGTGCTAAACGAACAGCGAGGAGGCAGGCTTAACACCACGTGTATAACCAGTGCTGGCCACGCAGCAGCCAGCAAGCCAGACTCATTTGTTTTTTTGTTTGTTTTTTTGCAGTTTTATATAGCGCGAACTCGACCCGAAGGTATCAGAGCACTTTATGAGTACCAGTTGCATTACAGATGGACACATTCATTTTTTAGGCACGGGTAGATTTCTGTCTTAATTTCATTTCTTCACACATTATGTACACTGGAGAGCTGGTTTCTGACGTGTTAAACATGTAATACTCCCCTGTGTTTGGTTTCCAGTTCCCTGGGTGAGGCAGGTATGCCCGTTAAACGTGTGGGCGCTGCTGAGCTCATGTCCTGGGCTGGAAAGCTTATGTTCAAGGCTACTTTTCAGCACCTTGATCCTTTTTCATGTTTTTCATGTTTCCATATTGCCTCTTGGAGTCTTGGTACAGCACTGTGGCGAATAAAAAAATGCTTTCTTTCATATTACCTTTCCCTTCATTTATACTTCTGAACTTTTACTAAAACAATGAAGTGCTGTGAATAGGCAAGGCGCAGCAGGCATAAATATGCAGTACTTCCAAGACACGCTTCCTTTTCGTTCATTGGACATGGTAATCAAGAGAAATACATCTGTGAGGTACTCAGCAATGCATTGTATCTCGAAGTCTGTTATGAAGCTCTGTGGTTATACTGAATAAGCAGCTACCTATGTTATATGACACCTCTTTATTAATGTAATAACTGCACTTTCACAATTGCTTTATTAACCTTCCTGCTTTCTCAAATTTGCTTGAAAATGCTCCATTTGTCCACTCTTTTTTCAAAATTTTTTCGGGGGAGAACCCCGCCGAACCTCCCTTAGGTTGTTCGGGCTCACTCGCTACGGTGCAGTATGACAATCATTTTACGCCCCACCACTTTCAAATGTCCCCAGCCGCCCCTGCAGAGGAAGGGGTGCTAGGAGCCAAGGTGGTAAGGGCCTCTGCAGGTCCTGCTTGCCACTAGGACGGCGGTGAAGGTGGACGGCCGGAAGCACTGGTTTCACTCATCGCACTGCCGGCGAGTCCCGCTGCCTCTCCCCTACGACCAATGGGTCCTTGATGGCATAGGGGACCACGAGACGGAGAAGGTGCCACGCTTTGTTCCTTTTTCTGATGCCCGACTGACCTGGGCACAGACGGAGGAGGAGAACGACGCTGCTTTGAATGAGGCGGTCCCCCCAGAAATAAGGGATGCCCAGGTTTCTCCTCCACCTGGCCCACAGGAGCTTGAGTCTCAGTCCCCTGCCCCCTCTGAATTTAAGAACCTTTTTCGTGACGAGACAGTGCCTGGAGTGGCTAGGTACAATTTGCGTCCCCTGCAGAGAGAGAGTGCACCAAAGGAAAAGTCAGATTAGTAGGGATGGACTTCATGGATGAAGAATAGGGTATATGTACCTTGTCTGTGGTACCAACGATAGATTAGGGAAAGGGAGATTGGTGCATTGTCTGAGACACTGGACAGGATAAGTTGGGGCCGTCTTCCCAGGAGGGAGGGTGCCCTATCCTGAGCGAGAGACAGAAAGGGTAGTGACAGTACAGCCCCACCGTGAAGTGCTCAATAGCACCATCGTTGATGAACAATAAGAGTCTAAAGACACTGAACTGTGTCTTTTTTATTTTTCCTTTTTTTATATATATATATATACCTGGCTCCATAGTACGGACTTTCCTCTGGTAGTTTGATATATAAAAATGCACCCCTTTGGCCGCATTGTTATGGAAGAAGAACAGCCTATAGCAACACCCCGTTTCGAGCAAAATAGCCCAACTTGGTCGAGCTGGTCCACCAAAACTAAGATAGTGTTCTTAGTAATAGTTTTTGTCGCTTTGGGAGCAGTGTTAGGGATCTTATGGTTCCTTGAAGAAAGACATCCTGTGCATTCCCTGATTGGTACTACTCCTGATCCCCCTGAACATGTATTTGTCACTTTGGCCCCTCATAAGGAACGGCACCGACAGACTTATGTTGACAACGTTTTTCTGCAAATGCTCCATCAGGCTCACCATACCACCAATGTCACTAATTGTTGGGTTTGTGGCTTACTCCCTTCCGTAATGCATAAGAATGATCTGTTACTGTCACTGCCCTTTACTTATTTGGCCAGTTGTGAAGCCTGGTTCCAGTTGTTCACCATGGTGTATATCCAGTGGCGGCTCGCCGAGGGAGTGGTGTGGGGCGGGGGGGGTAGTGGACTCGGACTTACGACGGACAGAACTCCCTCTGAGTTCTGACCATCGTATGTCTGAGTTCACTACCCCCCCATCCTGCCCCTCCCCCACCCCGCCCCGCACCACTCCCTCGGCGAGCCGCCACTGTTTATATCCATTATCACGCTGATGCAATGAATATGACATACCTTGATTATGAGGCTGTATTAGGATATATAGTGACTCACCAAGGATTTACCCCGGGGAGGGATAGGACTACTGGTACTCTACACCCAGATGCCTGTATGAATGTCTATGAGGCCAAAAAGAATGTAACATGGCTCTGGAATGAGATGATGGACTTCCAGGACTTTAACGTCACTGAATATTTCAGGTCCTTTCAATTGCGTAATATTACTCAGGACAAGGCAATGCCAGTACCAGTAATTATTACAACAGCTAGTTTCTGTGTCCAAGGTTTTGGAAAGGTTCTGGTAGGAGAGAGTACTTGCAACTATACTTATGATTTGAACACCACTAGTAGTCCACCACTGCTTCCGCCCCATAATGTGTATTTCGTTTGTGGGTCCCAGGCTTATGTATGGCTTCCTAGGGGGTGGTCTGGTGTATGTTATGTGTCCTTCCTTTTGCCCCCCGTATATATCGCACCATCCAATTATCACAGAGACCACAGGTTACAACGCAGGAGTTTGTATCTGTCCCGAGTTAGAAGAGTTATTGACACGAAGGATATAGATCAGACAGACACTACCCTGCAGCAATTTACAGGTGCCATGAAGGGTATTCTGCCATTTTGGGGTCCTATGCACAGTAGCCGTAGTATACGCCGGCTCACAAGGGTTGTAGAAGGAGTTATCAACACCACAGCAGGAATACAGACCAACATCACAGCTGATCTTCAGGCTACGAGACTTGCCCTTCAAAACAGGATTTTGTTAGACGTCATCCTTGCTGATCGGGGTGGGGCTTGTCGCGTCATCGGTAGTAGTTGTTGTGTGTACATACCAGACCACGACCCGAATGTCTATGCAGCAATACAGAAGTTGCACAGACTAGCATCTGATGTCCACCAGGAGAATGGCACTTGGTCTTTGTCCGGATGGTTTTGGGGTTTGATAGCATCCTGGGGCTAGAAAATACTCCTATTCTTAGTAGCCATAGCAGGTGTTGTTTTCACTTGTTGCCTGTGTTATCAATTGCCTTCCCGCCTGCTGTACTTATTGTATACAAAAGATAACACCCAAACCCAGAGTCCAAGAACAAAATGCTAGCCCTCCGCCATGATGGTACAAGCTGTTCATGATTTGATGTGTATAGATGAGGGCATTTCTTAATATTGATATGCGTATCCATCTGACCTTGCTGATGATCAACTGAACGGTTAACTGTTGTCCATGTAGACACCATTTTGCTTTCCCCTCCATTAGTATTGTAAAGACCCTTACCTGATAGCAATAATAAACATTTAGCTATGAATGCTAAAAGGAGGGTCTGTTAGAATTGAATGTGTCATTGTCCCATCACTTATGCTTTATACTGTGTTATGTTAGCATTCATGTAGCTATTTTGTAATTACCACTACTGCATATGCGTGTAACCAGTCTCTCCCCCAGTCTCTCCCAGCATTGTGCGGGTTAAAGTTAGCATCTGTGACACCATTTTCTGCCATGTAGTCGCCCTATTGCACTGTGAACGAAACCAAGCCTCTGTGCCCCTCTCTGCTTGCCTCAGTGGAAAGCCGCTGTTCAGTTATTTCCCCTTATCGTATTCAAGGCTGAAACCCAGATGTACTAATGAATAGCTTATTCTGTTTTTGCATGCCTATCCCTGGTTGTAGCCATGCTCCCACACTAGAGAGAGCTGAGACCGAACAAGATGACCTTGAAAGTCTGATAACGCGTACCCATTCTGTAGGTGGTAGCTCATCCTTCTGTGCCTTCCTTTGTTCAGCCCTTGCCCAAGCTGTATTTTTCCACTAGGGGCGGGACCTGGAAGGTGTTGGAAAGCTTATTCTGTGTTACAAAGTGTTCTGAAGTCAGTTCCTCGACAGCTATCCCATGAGGCTGGTCAGACCGGACTCCACTGCAGTGTACTTACTAATAAAAGAGTTAGATTGTATTCTCCACTGTCGTCCCACCTTTTCATTTCTGGGAAGGCAGAGAGGTGGTCGCGAGTGACCCGGGTGGCCCATTTCGGGTCACTTCCTTCAATACATAAACTCTGCATAGACTGTAAAGAGATCCCTCCTTAGAAGAGGTGTCTAGCCTGTGGAAGTTGCAGTTGTCTGGAAAAGGGTACGTAGCACTGCCTGACCTACATTGGCTTGTTGGCGTGCTAAAACATCCAAACAATAGTGTTTGGTAAATGTGTGTGGGGTAGACCATGTAGCTGCTTTACAAATTTCAGCTATGGGAATATTTCCTAAAAATGCCATAGTAGCCCCTTTTTATGAGTAGAGTGTGCTCGGGGAGTAACTGGTAAAGTTCTTTAGGCCTTAATGTAGCACTTTTAAATACATTTGACTATGCACCTGGCTATGCCTGATTTGAATAAAAGGCTGGCTTTATGAGGTGGAGAAAAGACTACACAGAGTTGCTTTGTGTTCCTGAAAGTTTTAGGTCTATCTATGTAGAACATGAGGGCTCTTTTTACGTCTAGGGTATGAAGAGCTCTTTCTGCTACAGAATCAAAGTTAGGGGGAAAAAAACTGGGAGCTCAATGGATTGATTGATATGAAACTGAGAGACTACCTTCAGTAGGAGTTTAGAATTAGTATGTAGAACCAGTTTGTCTCTATGTATTTGGACGAATAGTTCTTCTTAGGTTAAAGCCTGGAGCTCACTAACAAGTCTGAGTGAGGTAATGACAACTCAGTAGGCCACTTTCCAAGAAATAAATTGAAGGGGGCACAACTGAAGAGGCTTAAAAGGGGGACTGATAAGTCTAGTTAGAACAATGTTAAGGTTCCAAGAGGGTGCTGGAGGAACCCGAGGAGAAATTACTCTTTTCAGACCTTCCATAAAAGCTTTAATGACTGGGATTTTGAACAGTGAGAGATGCTGTTTTGGAGATGCGCAGCTATTGCAACAAGGTGTTACCTAATGGAAGTGTGGACTAAATTAGCCTTTTGCAAATGAATTAGGTAGCAGATAATATCTTGCAACATAGCTTTCATTGGATCAATTTGTTTAGATTGACAGTAATAAACAAAATGTTTCCACTTTGCAGCATAACATGCTCTAGTTGTGAGTTTGCATGCTTGTTTAAGAATATTCATACACTCTTCAGGTAAATAAAGATAACCAAACTCTATGGCCTCAGGAGCCAAATTGCTAAATTGACAGCTTTGGTGTCTGGGTGTCTGATTTGTCCTTGATTCTGAGTGAGAAGGATCTGGCCTGTTGGGGAGCTTCTCATGAGGAACCACTGAGAAATCAAGTAGTGTTGTGAACCAGGGCTGACGCGCCCAAGTGGGAGCTACTAGGATCATGGTGAGAGATGTTTGCCTGAGTCTCCGAACCAGAAAGGGAATGAGAGGGAGAGATGGAAAAGCATAGGCCAATATCCCTGACCAACTCCTCCATAGTGCGTTGCCCTTGGATAGTGGGTGTGGGTACTTGGAGGCGAAGTTTGAGCATTTTGTCTTTTCAGCTTTGGGGAAGAGGTCTATTTGAGGAAGACTCACTTTTGAAAGTAGGGAAGGAAGACTAGTCGGTGGAGTTCCCACTTGTGAGTCTGTTGCTGCATCCTGGCAGATATTCCGCAAAAAGATGAATGTGGTCCGAGACAGCTGTGATAGTTGAGATGACCGTGTCCCCCTGTTTTTGTAAATAATACATGGCTATCATATTATCCACCTGGACTAGGACAACCTTGTGAGACAGATGAGGAAGGAGAGCTTTTAGCACTAGAAAGATCGCTTGAAGCTCCAAGTAGTTGATGTGTACTGTTTGATGTTTGGAATCCCACAGACCTTGTACTGTGAGGTCCTGCAGATGGGCACCCCAACCCGTCTCAGATGTGTATGTTTTGAGAGAGGTGGGGTACAGGGTCCAGGAAAAGCTGCCTTTGTAGCAGGCTGTTGGGGTTCTGCCATTGCAGAGAACTATAAGTGCAGCGGTCTATCAACACTAGATCCTTGATGTGACCCTGTGATTGAGACCCCTAATGAGGTAGATATTTCTGCAGGAGATGCATGTGCAACCATGCGTGGGGAACTATGGCAATGCAAGAGGCCATAATTGAAATGAAATGAAAATGAAAATGGGTACTTGTAAAGCGCACGGCTACTCCACAGAGTGTCCCGGCGCTGACAATTGACCACCGAAAGACAGGAAACAGAGCTCACGAAACAAGCCACGGCCGAACAAAGAATTACTGCTGGAAAAGCCAGGTTTTAAGCTGTCTTCTGAAAGTCAACAGGTCCTGGACCTGCCTAAGATAGGGAGGCAGTCCGTTCCATGAGCCGGCGGCCAGCACTTGGAATGAGCAACCACCTATACGAGAGCGGGCAAACTTGGTAATGTGCATTAGTGACTGGCCTGAGGACCTCAGGGCCCGTTGTGGCACGTAGGGTTGGACCCTTCTCCTAAGATACACTGCCCCTGTGCCATGAAAGGCGCAAAAAGCTAGAACCATCGCTTTAAATTGGATCCTCTTACGTACCGAAAGCCAATGTAAGGCCCTCAGGTGGATTGTCATGTGTGCTCTGGGCCCTACCATAAGAATGGCTCTAGCCGCTGCATTTTGAGCCACCTGCAGGCGATTCAATAAATACTCAGGAAGGCCCAGGTACAGGATATTAACATAGTCCAACCTGGATGTAATCAGGGCCTGGACTACTGTCTTCCGGTACTCGACCGATAGCAAAGGAAGATTTTTTTTTAAACATTTTCAACATGCCGAAGCATGAGCCCACCACGGTCTGGATTTGGGCTTTCATTGTTAGGGTAGTGTCAAGCTTGACCCCTAAGTTCTTCACAATGCCGACAGGAGCAATAGGAGGGGACATATCCCGAGGCCACCATTGGTGCCGTGATTCACAAGGCGGGCAACCAAAAAAGATAATCTCTGATTTTTCTGGGTTGCACTTTAGTTGATTAAGCCGCAACCAAGAGAAAACCTCCGTAAGACAGGAATTAATCTCCTCGCCTCTAAAACCAGAGCCTTTGTCGCACGTAAACAACAATTGGGTGTCATCAGCATATGACACTATCCTAGCACCGTGGGACTCAGCTAGAAGTGCAAGAGGAGCCGTATAAATTTTAAACAGTGACGGGCTTAAGATAGACCCCTGCGGGACCCCTACCTTCATAGGCGGGATGGAAGCCGCAAAGGGGGGAGACCAGATTTCCTGGCGACGGTCGTTCAAAAAAGAGGTGAACCACTTAAGTGTCGTGCCCCCGATGCTGCAGTCTGACAGGCTTTATAAGAGCCGGTCGTGGGGCACGGTATCGAAAGCAGCAGACAGATCTAATAAAATCAGAACTGCACTGTCCCCTCTGTCTAATTGCTCTTTTATGGTTTCAGAAACTTCCAATAAGGTAGTTTCAGTGCTCAGATGGGATCTGAAACCAGATTGACTATCATGGAGTATAGGATTAGCCTCCACGTATTCCGTCAGTTGGAAGTTAACATACTTTTCTAGAGCTTTAGAAAAGAAGGGCAATAATGAAATAGGCCTGTAATTTTAAACTACTGTCGGATCTGCAGAGGGTTTCTTCAGTAGGGGAATCATTTTGGCCATTTTCCAGCGACTAGGGACCAGCCCCTCTTGTAGAGACGAATTCAAGACCAAGTTGACAGCTGGATTTAGGGTCTCTGCAATGGCGGACACTATTTTTGCTGGGCAGGGGTCCGAAGGGGAGCCTGACTTCAAGGAGTTCATAATTTCAAGAGATTTCTCTAAAGAAATAGGAGGAAATTGAATGAAGGAGGAGCTAGTCCCAGGGCTAGCCAGACTACGAGGCCCCGCACTATCTTCCTTGACATGAGGTAAAGTCGTAAAAGACTTTTGAATGGTACAGATTTTATTATGGAAGTAGTCTGCAATGTGATTTACCCAAGCAGAGGAGGGGATAAACGAAATTCCCACCGAGCTCGGGGAAGAGAAATCTTTGACAATTTTAAAGATTTCCTTGCTCTTATTGCTTGCTACCTCAATATTAGAGGAAAAAAAAAGTTTCTGTTTGTATCTAACTTTGTCCTCGGGATCAAACTTGATCCTCCACACTCTCTCCAGCCATTTACAGGCGCTTCTTCTCTTCCTAGGAGCCTCAGTAAACCACGGAGCACAGGCACGAGCCGGTTTGGCCACTCGGGTAGTAAGAGGGGCCAAATCAAGAGCACAGCGCTCTAACCAGCTCTCCAGGCTAAGAGCATCAATCTCGAGATCACCACAGAAGGGAATCGGATGGTGATTCAGGGCTCCCTTCATGGCCTTGGACGTCATCTGGCAGAAAGGTCTAAAACTATAAGGGCGCAGTGTGCCGTGCGGTTGGGAGTGGGGTACTATCTTGGAGACTCTAAAGCATAAAAGAAAATGATCAGACCACACCACAGGAAGCGGAGTGTCCATTTCAATTCAAATATTAGAAAATATTAGAAAATATCTGATCTAAGATATGACCCTTCTCATGAGTAGTAAGGTGAACGTAAGGGACCAGATTAAAAATTTCCAAAGAGTCCCGCAATTTCGTGGACTCGGGATCTGTCAGGTTATCCATATGGATATTAAAATCTCCCAATACTACACAATGCTTATATTTAGTGGCCACTGGAGAAACAACTTGGCTAAGTGACTCAGTAAATCTATTCCCAGCAGATGCATGACTGTCCGAACTGTGAGAGTTCGGTTCAGCTGGAACTGAGGTAGAGTTACCTGAAAGTTTTGAACTCAAGCAGAATTAGGATTAGCTAGTCCTGTGTGTTGAGTATCACACCTAAGTAAGGTTGAATTTGTAGAAGTTGAAGGTGAGGCTTGGGAACGTTTATTGTGAACCCTAGTCTGTGAAGTAGTTTCACTGTCAATTGAGTGTACTGTTGATTTGGAAGGTGGGTACTGGCTTTGATGAGCCAATCATCCAGGTATGGAAATACATGAACGTTTTGTCTGCGCAGATGTGCTGACACTACTGCCAAGCATTTTGAGAAAACTTGAGGTGCTGTGGTCACCCCGAATGGTAGAACTTTGAATTGGTAATGTTTGCCTGCTATGAGAAATCTGAGGTATTTGCGGTGTGCTGGGAGCATTAATATATGAAAATAAGCGCCCTTCAGGTCCAGTGTTGACATAAAGTCGCCCATTTGGAGAAGTGGAATAACATCCTGTAGAGTAACCATATGGGAATGTTCTGACAGGTTGTATTGGTTCAGGGGTTGGAGATCTAAGATTGGTCTTAGCGGCCTGTCTTTTTTGGAAATGAGAAAATAGATAGAGTATACCCCTTGTCCCTGCTGTTGAAATGGGACAGGTTCTATAGCCCCTTTGAGAAGGAGTGCTTTGACTTCTTGTTTGAGAAGTGTTAGATGATCTTGTGACAACCTGTGAGTGCGAGATGAGATATTGGGTGGTATAGAAATGAGCTCCAGACAATCGCCATGTTGGATAATGGCTAGTACCCATTGGTCTGTGGTGATGGATTCCCAGACTGGGTGGAAAAATTGTAGTCTGCCCCCAACAGGTGTGAAGTGGTCAGAGGAAGGATTGGGTAGTCACTACTTAGCAATGGGTTTTGCTCCACGTGTGGAAGCACCCCTGCCCCTTCATTTGTTGTTTCTGCCTCTGAAGAAACCTCTAAAGTAGGGAGGTGGAGGCGTCTGAAGTGGTGGATTTGTATGCACCCCTGTTACCTTGATGTAGCGCGGTGGAGAAGGAGACAGGGAGACCGAGGGTAGGTGACTCAACAGTGGGTTTATTGCAAGGGGTCTTTTAACAAAAACAACAGGACACAAGGATCCAACGTCCGATATATAGCTCTTCACCCTCTTACGGCAGAGGATAACTGACAGAAGGCTCAGTCTTCAGACAACAGCAGACAGCTCTCTCTCCGCTCCGTCTCGACAGCAGGGAAAAGAAAACAAAGAAAGACCTGGTAAGGGGGACGTTTCTACGTGGTATTGCACACAAGGAAAAGGGAGTGAGGGACTGAGCACCCGCCCGTCACCGTGAGACGCGCGACTCCCTTCCCAGGAGTATGTTACGCTCTGCTTGGTTTTATTGTGAATTGCGGACCCCAGTCGGTACGTCTAGTCAGACTGCCCGCCCTTCTCTCCCCCCTTCCCTTTGTCCCACACAGCCCCCAGGTGGCCCCGTACCTTTTGGAGCCACGACCCTCCTGGACCGTGGTTGGCTTTCGCGTTGTGCCTGAAAGGGTCCGGCTCCCCCTTTTCCTCGATCCTGGATGGCACCTCTTCAGTCGGCTGGGCTTCCGACCCGACCCCGGTGGCGGGTCCCGGTTCTCCCAGTCCTGGCGGGATGAGGAAAGTCCTGGCTCCTCGTTCTGGATCCCACGACGTCGGTATTCCAGGCGTTTGACTCCGGGACGAAACAGCAAGTCCTTCCGCCTCCTCCCCTTTGAAGGGGAGGGGATCACCTGAGCAGGACACGTGATCGGCCCTGGAAGCCGAGGGTAGTGGAACCTTAAAGGGCCAGTGCATCTGGGTCGAAGGCTGGAAATAGAAGAGGGGACAAGGTGACAGGTAAGGGGGCATATGGTCGGACAACGGACTGGAGGAGGGATCCGTAGGCGGCTCCTCGCCACACACCCCCACCCCAGCATGTTCACGATCGAGGAACAGGGTGAGGCGGAAAAGGAAGTCCGCATTGCCGTTATCCGAGCCCTTGCAGTGGCGAACCTCAAAAGAGAATGGCTGCAGGGCAAGGAACCAACGAAGAACCCGCTGGTTATTCCCCTTGTTCCGACTCATCCAGAGAAGAGGGGCATGATCTGTATACAAGAAGAAATGGGAACCCTCAAGGTAATACCTCAACCTATCCACCGCCCACTTAATAGCAAGGCACTCCTTTTCAATGATGGGATAACCCCTCTCCCTAGGGAACAACTTTCGGCTCAGGAAAAGGATGGGATGTTCAAGCCCTTCAGGAGATATCTGAGAAAGAACAGCCCCTAACCCATTTTCGGAGGCATCGGTTTGAAGCAAGAAGGGTTTAGAAAAGTCAGGGGAGCGGAGAATGGGACCTGATGTGATAGCCCTTTTAAGGTGTTGGAAGGCTTGTAGGGCAGCGAGTGGTGGGGAGAGGAGGTCCTTAGGCTTCACATTCTTCCTCAGGAGATCGGTAAGAGGAGAGGATAGTTCAGAGTATTGGGGTATGAAACGGCGATAGTACCCCAGGAGGCCCAGGAAGGCCCTGACCTCCTTTTTTGAGGTAGGGAAAGGGGCCTGGGATATCGCTTTCACCTTTTCCTCCTGGGGTTCGATGTAGCCATTTCCCAAGAGATACCCCAAATACTTCACCCTTTGAAAGCCTGCCTTTGATTTTTTTGCATTGATATGCAAACCAGCCAATTGGAGGGCTTGGAGGACCAGCTGACAGTGGTGAAGATGGGACTCCCATGTGGGACTGTATATGATGATATCATCCAAATATGCCGATAAATAGGCCTGATGGTCAGATAGTACTCTATTCATAAGGTGTTGAAACGTGGCAGGTGCCCCATGTAGCCCGAAAGGTAAGACGGTAAATTCGAGCAAGCTAGAGGGTGTTGAAAAGGTCGTTTTTTCTTGGTCCTGGGGTCTAAGAGGCACCTGCCAGTACCCTTTTGTGAGGTCGAGGGTTGTGATGTACTGCGCATCCCCCAATTGCTCAATTAGTTCATCCACCCATGGGAGAGGGTATGAGTCACACTTAGAGATGGCATTGACAGCCCTGAAATCTATGCAAAACCGGACGGAACCGTCCGGTTTTGGCACCAAGACGATTGGCGAGGACCAATCGCTTTGGGACGCTTGTATGACCCCTAGGGCAAGCATGTTTTTGACCTCTTGTTCGATGGCGTTTCTTCTAGCAGCCGGGATACGATATGGCTTTTGTTTGATGACTTTCCCGGGTTGGGTAGGAATGGCATGTTCAGCCATGGTGGTACGGCCAGGAAGGTCGGAGAATAAGGAGGCATACGGGAAGAGAGTGTCGTGCAAGGTTACCTTCTGCTCTTCTGTTAGCTCCTGATTGATTATGAGATGAGGTAGAGTGCTATCCGTGTTGGTTACGGGGTCAACCACATGGAGGTCCTTGGGAAGAGGGCCCAGCCATTTTTTTAAGAGGTTTATGTGATATAACTGGGTGCGTTTAGGCGTGACCTGCACTTGGTAGGACGTGAGTCCAACCTTCTGTACAACCTGAAAGGGACCCTGCCACTCTGACCTGATTTTTGTGATACTGGAGGGTGTGAGAACCAAAACCCAGTCCCCCACCTTCAGATGCCGCCATTTTTTTCCCTTATTGTAGAACATTTGTTGTCTGATTTGTGCTTTCTCTAGGTTCGCATCAGCGAACTCCCTCAATTTCTGCAGACGATTACGTAGTTCTTGGGTATAGTTCAGGAAGGACTTGGTTTCCTCCCCCTTCTCTTGTTCCCAGTATTCCTTAGTAATCTCCAATAGACTTCGGGGTTCTCTACCGTAGAGGAGCTGGAAAGGGGAACAGCCCAGGCTAGACTGTGTCTGGCTTCGGACTACATATAAGGCCAAAGGGAGGAGTTGGTCCCAATCCTTCCCTTCCACACTTAATAGCGTTTTTAGGGTCAGTTTTAGGGTGGAATTATAACGCTCACACAGACCATCAGTCTGGGGGTGATATACTGATGTTTTAATGTGGGAGATATCAAAGGACTTACACACCTCCCGCATCATTTTGGAAACAAAAGGAGTCCCCTGATCCGTAAGGATCTCTCGTGGGAACCCGACTCGGGAAAACAGTTCCAGGAGTCTGTCACTGATGTTCTGGCTGGTAGGAGCACGTAGGGGAAAGGCCTCTGGATAACGCGTGGCGTAATCCACTATTACCAGCGCATATAGGTTACCTTTTTTTGTCCGGGGGAGTGGGCCAATGAGGTCCATACTGATTCTTTCGAAGGGTGTACCGATGATGGGGAGAGGCTGTAGCGGGACCGGGGGAGGTTTATAGGGGTTTCTCATTTGGCAGATCTCACACTCATGGCAGAACTTCGTGACATGGGCGAATATACCTGGCCAATAGAAATGACGGAGTATCATGTCGATGGTTTTTTGAGCACCCCTATGGCCAGCCAGCAGGTGAGAATGCGCAAAAAAAAGCACTTGTTCCCTAAACACCTGGGGAACCACAAGTTGCGGTATAGCGCCTTCCTTTGCGACCCTATAGAGAAGTTCCTTTTCTATGCGAAACGATGGATATACTGGCTTTTGGGGCAAGGGATTCTGTTGTGCATTGTCCCACGCGGGCTGAAGCGTAGGATCATTGCACTGGTTGTAGTGGAAACTTTTATCGGACAGCCAGGGAGCTTGAGTAAGGAGAGAGGGTTTTGACGTGATTTGGGTTCCTGTGAGCTGAAGGGTGTCCTTTAGGAGTGCTAAAAAGGACGGGTTATCCTGCCCTATTATGAGCTCTTTCGGGAAGGGAAGGGAGAACCCCAAGTTTGGCTTCCAGAACCACCCCACCTGGGAGGGAGACAGGCAAGGTGATTAGGGGGTAAAGTTTTATATCCCCATGTACACAGCGTATGGGTATTTCGTCAACGGTCGGAGGAAAGGGGAGGGGTACCAGGGTTCGGCGAACAACTGACTGCCTACAGCCAGAGTCCAACAAGGCTTTTACAGTAACCCCACCTATAAGAACACTTACATAAGTAATATGTATAGGATAGATCGTGGAATACAGTTTATGTCCATCGGTTCTTCCATGGATTTTTTCCTGGGGCAATTCCTGGCAATATGCCCCCCGTCTCCACATTCGAAACACTGGGGACCCCGGACAGGTATGGGTTCTGGACGGTAATGCCGAGACTTCAGGGGTTCCGTGATGGGCTTCACCGTTTTTTTTTCTGATTTGCTGGCATTAGGAGATGGGCGTGTGGGTTTCTCGCTGTCCCAGGAGGGAGGGCGGGTTTGCGCTCGATAAAAGGAGGTTGCCATGTCAATGGCTTGTTCTGCTGTTAAGTGAGTGTGCTGTTTGAGCCAGCGTTGTATAGGGTATGGCAATGCCTCTATGTACTACTCTAAATAGATAAGTGACATGATTTCCTCCTTTGTGTTGGTTTGGGGCTTTAAGCACTTGTCTGCTGCTGCCTTAAGTTTAAAATAGAGGGTTTTCGGATTGTCGGTGGATGTTCCCCGCTCTTTTCGGAATCTAACCATGTATGCCTCGGCATCCTTTCCAAGATGGTCCAGGCTTACCCCCTTTATTTCCTGATATGGAGTGTGGCCGTTAGCGTTGGCCACCTGATAGGCGGCCTGGGCCTCTCCGGTAAGGAGAGGCGCTAAAAAGAACGGCCACTTGGCTTCAGGCCACCCCGACGCCCGGGCTGCTCTTTCAAAGTTCAAAAAGAACGCGTCGGGATCTTCGCTAGCTAGGTACTTCTGTAGAGACACATTGGGGCCTGTCCCGGCGCGGATTTGGAGTTGGGTGGTCAGCTCTAGGCGGTCATCCGCCACTTTTTGCAAACGATCAGCTTGGTTGGAGATAGTGTCCTTAAACAGTTCCCTGTCTGCATGGGCAGTTGCCATTTGTTTCTCAACGGCCCACTCCAACTTCTCCTGGCCACGTATAAGTTGCTGTATGAGGTTTTCCATGTCTCTGAGTAGTAGGCGTACGAATCCCACTTCTGACACCACGTGTAGCGCGGTGGAGAAGGAGACAGGGAGACCGAGGGAAGGTGACTCAACAGTGGGTTTATTGCAAGGGGTCTTTTAACAAAAACAACAGGACACAAGGATCCAACGTCCGATATATAGCTCTTCACCCTCTTACGGCAGAGGGCAGGGGATAACTGACAGAAGGCTCAGTCTTTAGACAACAGCAGACAGCTCTCTCTCCGCTCCGTCTCGACAGCAGGGAAAAGAAAACAAAGAAAGACCTGGTAAGGGGGACGTTTCTACTTGGTATTGCACACAAGGAAAAGGGAGTGAGGGACTGAGCACCCGACCGTCACCGTGAGACGCGCGACTCCCTTCCCAGGAGTACGTTACGCTCTGCTTGGTTTTATTGTGAATTGTGGACCCCAGTCGGTACGTCTAGTCAGACTGCCCGCCCTTCTCTCCCCCCTTCCCTTTGTCCCACACAGCCCCCAGGTGGCCCCATACCTTTTGGAGCCATGACCCTCCTGGACCGTGGCTGGCTTTCGCGTTGTGCCAGAAAGGGTCCGGCTCCCCCTTTTCCTCGATCCTGGATGGCGCCTCTTCAGTCGGCTGGGCTTCCGACCCGACCCCGGTGGCGGGTCCCGGTTCTCCCAGTCCTGGCGGGATGAGGAAAGTCCTGGCTCCTCGTTCTGGATCCCACGACGTCGGTATTCCAGGTGTTTGACTCCGGGACGAGACCGCAAGTCCTTCCGCCTCCTCCCCTTTGAAGGGGAGGGGATCACCTGAGCAGGACACGTGATCGGCCCTGGAAGCCGAGGGTAGTGGAACCTTAAAGGGCCAGTGCATCTGGGTCGAAGGCTGGAAATAGAGGAGGGGACAAGGTGACAGGTAAGGGGGCATATGGTCGGACAACGGACTGGAGGAGGGGCCGTAGGCGGCTCCTCGCCACACTTGGCTACAAAAGAACCCTAAAGGATCTGTGGTCTGTAATGCTCCTGTAGCATTAGCTGTGTCAGCGTATCTTTTTCATTTTTATCAGGGGTAGTGTCTAGTTGTGGCCCAAAAAAGGTGCTCTTTGTAGAAAGACATATTGAGTACTGCCTGCTGGACCTCTGGTTTGAAACCAAAACACCTATGCCATGTATGCTGCCTAAGGAAGACGCTGATGATGGACGGAATGCAGAGCAAATCAAACATTCACCCCAGTCAATAGATCTGGGTTAAATCCATCGTTCTTTTGCTCACCCTGCCACCCCAGTTTAGACCCAGGCATATGCAAATCAGTCTTGACCATGTGCCTCATGGGAGATGTATCCACTGCATCTAGTGCACAACGTATGGAGTTGTTGGTGATGACCTGACCTTCTGTGATAATTTGTAGTTCCCTTTTGCGGTGTTCCTCTGGGAGGTACTGTAGCAGTTCCTCCATCTCATTCCAATGGGCTCTGTCATAGCGGGCCAGAAAGGCTTGAGAATTGGCGATATGTTAATGATTAGATGACTATGCTGCAACTCTTTTTCCAGCTGTGTCTATTTGCTTGCTTTCTTTTTCAGGTGGAGGAGTGTCTCCAGTAGCCTGGCTGTTAGCTCTTTTATGAGCCGTTGTGGCAACTATGGAGTCAGGTGGGACTTGATCACTGGTAACAAGTGGATCAGAAGGAGCTGCCTTGTATTTTTTGTCCGTGATAACCCAGGCATGGACTTGCTCTTTAAAAATGTTGTTTGAATGCCTCATCATGCCAGGAAGCATGGGTAAATACTGGGTATCCCTATGTGTGGAAGATAGGGTGTCAAACAAAAACTCCTGTTCCAGAGATTTTTTGTGAAGCTCAACATTGCGGAATGCAGCTGCCCTATCAATGACATGTTGGAAAGGCGTGGCGTCTTCTGGAAGGGAGGGACGAGTGGGATATAAATCCAGGTTGTTGGGGGTAAGTGGATCAGTGTCATATGGCATAGAGGGAACGGCATAGAGGGAACTGCTCTAGACTGGATCGCGTCCTACCTTCGAAACAGAACTAATGTCATCCATACCCCACCTTTCTCGTCCAAACCATGCTCCACAAAGGCAGGGGTCCCTCAAGGCTCTATCATCTCGCCCATACTTTTCAACATCTACATGAAGTTAGTACCGGAACTGATCAATCAGTTTCACCTCACGTGCTATAACTATGCAGATGACACGCAAATACTCCTTCAACTGGAATGCCCCAAAGACATTGGAAAATCCCCAATTTTTTGTTGTCTCAGAGCCGTGGATCAGTGGATGACTTGGAGCCATCTCAAATTGAATGCTTCCAAAACGGAAATACTCATGTGTGGCGATTGGAAACATTATGACCCGCTTGCCGCCTGGCCTGATGAACTGGGATCACTGCCTAAAGTATCGAAGGAAGTAAGAAACCTCGGAATAACCATGGACTCCAAGCTGTCGATGAATGCCCAAGTGGACAAACTAGCAAGATCAAGCTTTGTCACTATAAAAACGCTGCGACGAATTTTCCCTCATTTGGGATTTCCACACAAAGTCCAAGCTACCATCTCCCTTGTTCTGTCGAAACTCGATTATGCCAATAGCCTCTACCACGACCATGAAAAGACTACAATGTATTCAGAACTCGGCTGCCAGACTACTCTTGCATATCAAACCACAAGACCACATCTCACCTGCCTTGAAAGCTCTGCATTGGATACCAGTTGCCAGAAGATCCACGTTCAAGCTACTTTGTATCACCCACAAAGCAATACATGAAATGGGACCGCTCTTCATCAGGAATAAAATCACCAAACACATTCAACAAAGGAACCTCCGCTCTAAAGGGGCATCTCGCCTCAAAATCCCAAGATACAAGAAAAAAACCATGGGTGGCACATCCTTCTCTGTTCAAGCAGCCAAACTATGGAACTCTTTACCCCCCAACATAAGATCCACCGACAACCACCTTCTCTTCAGAAAACTACTCAAGAATTGGCTCTTCCCCACATAATCACCATACGCAAACAGAAATTTACAGCATATCCCTCTGTATATAAGCATTTATTTTCACTATAGATATGTACCTATCTTTGTGTATTGCTTTGTATAAACATGTAGAATAATTATGTTGATAAAACAAAATAAAAAATCATCTTTGGTCTACATGTACTTGCTTCCATTGTGCATCTATGTACCTCCATGTACTTGGATCTGTGTGTCTGTTACTTTTCTCCTGAAAAAGCATATCCAATGTACTACCCTATTTCTCATCCTGTACCTCTATCAATATCCTTAATCTACATATACGTATCTCCTTTATGCATCTATATACTTTCAATGTACTTATGGATCTATATATTTATCACTTTCTTGTAATTTAGCATTTCCAACGCACTACCCTATTTCTCAGCCTATACTTCTCTCAATATATCTTCTAGCCCAACTTTCTGACTCATCTCAAACTTCTTTCTACTACTCTTTCCAATGCACTACCCTATCTCTCCTACATCCACTCTCTCATTTATCCCAAACCCCATACCACTACTATGATTCCCAAAATAACCCTTTCTAGACTCTCTCCTACTCTACTCCTCCTTGCATCATCTGACACCTCTTTTACTATACCGATCCCCCAAAACAAACCTTTCTAAACTCTTCCTCTGACTCTTCCCCTCCAAAACCCCTTTTTGCTCATCCAAAAGCCTCCTCCTACTGCTATGACCTAAAAAAAGAAAGAAAAAAAAAATCCTTCACTCTTCTATCCCTCCACTATCCTTTTCAATCAAAATAACAGACTAACATGTTCACTTCTCAAATTCCATATTCCACTATACTAATTCACCACTAATCCTTTATGGGTTCAGAGTAGCGTGCTACTCGCCAATAAAGCGTTTCAACACCCCATCAGGGTTACAAGCGCTATATAAATGCAAACCTTTTTCCCTTTTCTACCCCTCCCCAACCCTTCTCAATCCAAATAACTGATTAACATATCCACCACTCAAATTAATTTCATGTTTCACCATACTAATTCAACACTAATCCTTATGGGTTCCAGAGTAGCGTGCTACTCGCCAAAAAGCGCTTCAAAACCCCATCAGGGGTAGCAAGCGCTATATAAATACAAACCTCTTTCCCGCCACCTACCCTTCTCTATCCAAATAACTGAATAACATATCCACCACTCAAATTACTTCATATTTCACTCCACTAATTTTCAACACTAATCCTTTATGGGTTCGGGAGTAGCGTGCTACTCGCCGGAAAAACGCTTCAACACCCATTAGGGGTAACAGGGGCTATATGAATGCAAACCTTTCTTCCCCTTCTATCCCTCCGCTATCCTTCTCACTGCAAATAACTAACTAATATCCACCACTTAAATTACTTTCATATTTCACCATACTAATTCACCACTAATCCTTTATGGGTTTCCGGAGTAGCGTGCTTCAACACCCCATCAGGGGTAACAAGCGCTATATAAATGCAAACCTTTTTCCCTCTTCTATCCTTCCGAATCCAAATAACTGACTAACCTATCCACCACTTAAAATTTGCTTGCATGTTTCACTATACTAATTCAACACTAATCCTCTATGGGTCCCGGAGTAGCGTGCTACTCGCCGAAAAAGCGCTTCGACGCCTCGTCAGGGGTAGTAAGCGCTATACAAATGCAATTACAATACAATACAATACAATATGCATCCCATGGATCAAGATCCCCTAATGCTACATGTAACCCCCCATCATCTGTACCTGGTGACCCTGGAGGTGTAGCATCAAGTGGGTCATGTGCTGGAACTAGTGGTTACTCTCCCTCCCTTTGTTTAATTAATTTGTCCTCCTTTTGTTGGACCCCTGTCTTGCATCAGTTTTACGTTATACTTGCTTTGCAAGCGCTTTCATGGGCTCCAGGATGGCACCTACTCCATAATTGCTGTCAACATTAGGCTCGCATATAGGGCTACATTGGCTATCCTGCATACCGCACTGCATGTCCTGGTAGATTCAGATCACTTCTTCAAGCTGTGGCCTCTTATGCGGTTCCGGTGGGCATGCCAGGAGTAGGTCTTTGCAATCCCAGGTGAAAAACGTCTTACAGCTATTTGCTGGTTGTCACAACTCTTAGCATAATTCTGGCTTGACGAGATATGTTGCCTGTTATCCATTGTATATTGCTACATACTGATACTAATGCTGTAACCATGATATATGCTTTGCAAACACCATTCTTTCCTGCCTATTTGCTTCTACTTATCTGACATGTGTTACATCTTGGCTAATGTGTTAGCAAAGTTGTTTAGAGATGTATCATTATTGCTGTGATGATGCTTTGTATTCAGTCTATTGACAAAATGTTAATTAACAGATATAAACAAAAAAAAGTGGGTCATGTGCTGGAGATGTAGGAGGTGAAGGAGGGGTGGAGATGGTGGTAGAAGAGGAGCTGGTGGTGGGGCAGACGGGGGGCGGTTGATGTGTAGGACTGGCGGCTTTGTCCTTCAGCTTCCTATTTTGAGGGATAGGGCTGTCCAGTTCTTCTTGGAAGAACAACTTCCTCTTTGGTGGTGGAGAAGCACAGATCCATCCTGTACCTTCCTGGATCTGAATTTTTCATTGTTGAATGGCCATTTTCTTGAGAATGAGTTTGATCTGACACATGGAAGCCGAAGAAGTTTTAGAGGCTTTTCGCTCTGTAATTTTCGGACCCGAGGGTTTCGGTGTGAACCAAGTTTTTTGGTCGGCACTGAGGTAGATGTGGTCGGTTGCTGGTTCGATCCCGGAGGTCAGTATCTATCCGAAGAGGTCGATATCGAAGGCTTGGCCTTACTATCAGTTTTCAGTGCCGGGCCCAAGGGTGGGGCATCCGAAACAGTCTTTCGGATCTGAGCATGGCCCGAAGGCAGTGATGGTGTGGTGACCTCTGTATGAGGATGTTTGGAGGTGTGCTTGGGTGTTGGAGCAGGGTCTGGGGCAATAGTACTCATGCGCTGACCAGATGGAGGGATATGCATCTCCATATCTATTTCGATGCCAGAGCTTTCCTCAGGGGAGAAGGCGCCTTGCTCACTTTCCGAAGCTGGCTCCTCCTGGGCATGTTCTTTGCTGAAAATGTTGGGGGTGTCATCTCCGCTTCTACAAGACATTTCTAACCGGTGTGCCCTTCGATCCCAAAGGGTTTTCTTGGACCGAAAAGACTTACACGCGCCGCAGTCGGCCTCGCGATGATCAAGCGAAAGACACAAGTTGTACACGAGGTGCTGGTCAGTGAGCTTATACTTCATGTGGTAACGCGGTCAAAATCGCAAAGGTGTGCATTCCATCAGAAAGGCACCCTCAATGGAGACGAGTACACGCGGGAGTAGGTCTGAGACGGGTTGCGCCTCGAAGGGCGCCACCCGTGGTGGAGAAGTGTGGCTCAATGGTTAGAGCGGCAGACCCTGATGCAGAGATCTGGCCCGGACCAGGGTTCACCCCGCTCCGAGCGGGTCTTGGGCTCACTTCCTCGGACCTGATAATTCTCGCCTCGGTGCCTATTCTAATCATGGGTCCCACTCTGCAACTCTGGGCAATAGCTTGCTTAATCTCCACAACGGCCCCACCAGCGCTGGGATGCCTGGCTTCACCTTGGGGGTGCCCAGGAGTGGACATTTCACAGGGAATAGCCAGGAAGGGTTCCACAGCGGTATGCGTATAGCGCCAGGACACCCCAGCTGGGGTAGCAGTGCGCTTTACAAGTACGAATTTCATTCAATTTCATTCATTCAGGGCGGTTGGTCGAAGCCGGAACCGACAAAATTCAAGAGCAGCTCAGAAGTGGAAAGCGCTATCGAAACAATATCTTCGAGGACAGTAAAAAGAACGAAAGAGTCGTACCGAACGGAATCGACACACGGAGCAGAGGCAAACATGTCCGAACCCGACAGCTGAGCGAAAAAATATATAACAAAGGAGTCGATGCCGATGCGCAGTATCACACTAGATGGCAGGTGTATGCAGAGCATGCGTATCTACAGCCACACAAGCCATCAAATACACTTTTTCTGTGGCTAATAGTCTCACCTACAACTATAGAGATGCTAGCACCACCTTTTAACTGCAAAATTGTACAAAACCCATATACTATGGGAACATCATACCTTTGAATCATCTTCCATAATTCAGGGAAATTATATTACTATAAATTATGGTTTTCATTCAGTGTTTGGCCTTGTCTCAGTCTGATTTCCTTCTTACTAACTAGTTAATCTCTAAGCATTACAATGCATTTGGCTAATGGATGCATCAGAATGTATGACCAGTTTCATGATTGCTATTCTTAAATCAGCATTCTCTTCTTCAAAGGTAAATATAACCTAACAGTTTAATTAAAACTGAGGACATTATCACCTGAATACTGCAGAGTGTTGTTGCTAAAACCATCACTTCTTTAGTCGAATGTTTCCTGATATAATAAATAATGTATTCACAAAAGCCCACCTTCTACAAGACCAAATGAAATATGTTCTATTATTTGTATGTAAAACAGTGCATTCTAGAAGCTAACCTACTGTTTTCCGTAAACTTTGTACTGTAAAAAAGAGCATATGTATCCTACTGACTGCCTCATATTGAAGATACCATATATAAAACACAAAGAAATAAAGAGGTTCAGTCAGACCTTCTCTAGTTAAGGAGTGACTCAATATAAGCACGAATATGTGTTCAATTTCAACCAAACGTACGGGAAAAGGCTATAAGCATTTTCAAAATATGACTTTCCAGCATGCCCATTTTGGCTAAAGGGGTCAAAGCTTGTAAGGAGGGTACTAAATCCAATGACTTTACCAAATAATGTGGGAATCACCACAGTTGATGTCCTGCTTGATGAAAGTATGTCATATTTTGCAGGAATGAGGTTTGTGACTCCATTCGGCACCTTTTCATGGTATGAAAGTTTTTCATCCTGCTGTTTTTAGGTCTCGCCTAGCGATGCAGCGCAAAGCGCTGCTCGCTATGCGAGATCTATTGTTGCCGACTTTTGCTCCGATGCGGGACAGGAGATATGCACGCGCATGGTGCGAGCAGGAGTTGTACAGCGCCGCAAGCCGTACGCCGGCAACACCAACCGTCTGTGCCAAAGCTTAACAGACAGGGAGATGTGCACGCGTACGGCTCGCGGCGTTATCACAACCTGCTCGCACCATACGCGTGCATCTCCTGTCCAGTGCAGCCCCGATGCGCACGCTCACGGCGTGTCTTCAGCTTGTTACAGATTTTGGCTGCCACCGTGGAATGTGTACTAGGCTGATTGGTAGGACTAAGTTACTGCACACACTTGCCACGGCACCGTGAGCCCGGGCATGCTGGTCGATGCGGGTCGGATATGCGCAGGTGCGGGGAGGGTAGGGTGGCGGCGATTTGGACGCCATTCGGGGGAGGGGGGTTGTTTTCCCGGGCTAGGCACACTGGTGGGTGGCTATCGGGGAAGAGTGGAGGTGCTACAACGTGCTCCCCTTGCATAGCGCTTGGGCCTGATTTAGATAGCGCTTGCGAGGAGGAAGGGCAGGTAGAGCGGTAGCCCCCTTCCTTCACCCTTTCTTCCGGTCCTCTCCTTAGAGCCGCCTTACTCTGCCTCAATAGCAGGGTCCTGCCAGAGGTCTCGGGATCCAGCAGTCACTAGGCACATGCCTTTGAACGGCTCTCTGTGGACGGGCAGACACACTCTCGACAGTGTAAACCCTCCAGGAAGTGGCAGTGCCTGCAGTAACTCGGAGTGGCTCTTTCTCCGGATTTGTGTGTCTGTGTTGGTTTCATCGAGCGCACGCCCGGTACAGGGGGCGCTGGGAAGTGATGGCCTCGGTGAGTGCAGCCGTGGGTGTGTAAGGGGCCACGAGTGGGCGCTCTGGAGCAAGGCTGTGGGCACTACAGGTGTTTGGCTGCGGTCATAAGAGTCCAGGAGACATGCCCATCCAAGCCCTGGCCTCTCTGAAGAGAGCACGCAGCGATGGTCCGCTATGTGCGAGTGTGTGTGAAGGGGTGCACAGCGCTGAAGGGAGGTTACAATGGTGTGTGAGATGGGGTGAAGGGTGAAATGCCGGCAGAAGGACAGCGTGAAAGACCGTAAAGACGAGGAAGTTGATGACGTTTGAGATGGAAGATTCCAGAAATATGTGGGAGATATGGCGTGAGATAGCGCCTAGCAGGCTGCAGGGGAGGGGCGGGGTCACCGGGACACTCGAAGGCCACTGTTCACTGACACTGATGGCAGAGATTAATTTGCTAACGAGCGTAGAGGCACCAGTCGGGCAATATGAGGGTAGACACTGGGTAGCGCGCTCGTTGGCACACAAAGGCGGTGGCGTGTGCATACAGGCGGCAGCGGGTGGTCACACACACATGCCTTCTGTTCCTTGCAATGGCGCCCTCCTCACAGGCTGCTTCCTCCCTTCCTCTCAGCCTGCCTTTGTGTCTCTCCTCTTTCCATGGGAGTTTATAAGCTCTCCTGCCTTTACAAAGGCAAGACCACCACCAACTTGCAATACCACATACCATCGTCCCTAACAACCCCCATATAACACCTTCATTTCCTAAAATGTGAGGGACAGTATAACAGCGAAAACTGGATTAAAGGATAATGCCAGCTCGTGGCTAATATAATAAAGGGAGTGGCTTAAATTATGTGCATAAAAATCGGTGCTTAGCATAGTGTGCTACCCCACTTGTATTTTGCTGTTTCTGGCTTGCATCCAGATATATGATACAAGTAGCAGCATACTGACAATAAGTCAGGTATATTGGCTTTGTCAATGGTTGTTAGTTGCATAAGATAAATAAGCAGCAACTATGGCTTGGGCTAAATTATGCGGCAGGGTTGGGCGAACTATACGGCAAAAAAACACACCCAAAAAACCCCGGCAATTTATGCGGTATAATGCAGCACATTTGGGTGCATGGTGAGTCTAAAGAGTGCGTAAGCTGCCGAAAGATAGTGGAACACAAGTCACACAACTACAGGTGAAATGTAAGGGGATAAAGGCACGGGGAGATAATATTGCTCACTGGCTAGGGCAATCAAATAACGTTCACGGGTAACAACGTATGATGCTAGGCGGAAAAGAAAAAAATTGCCGCTACACCAGAAGGTACAGTGTACAAAACAGCAAAACCAAGGGAAGGGAGTTGTTCAACAGGACCAATATATTTTACTAAGGATGGAGCTAAGAAGGCTACAATAGCGCCACTGCATGTAGGTCAAGCAATAAGGCAGCCATGCAGGAATGGGGAAAGTCCTAATTCATACGCAGACTCCCTCTTACAGCACGGTATATTAACAGAGGTATTAAGCTACAAGGTGGTGGTGATAGCAGTGTTGCTCCCAAGGCACAAACAAAGGGTGCAGTATTAGGGGATGGCAGCACAGCCGCATGCATAGTTATAGTCCAAGGGTCCTGCGCCATGTCCCAGTTAGTTGACTACAGTAGGACAGTGTCCTTGAAAGGGGAGGAGATCCATTCTGACCCTCTGGCCTCGGGATGCAAAAAGGCTCATCGCCGGGGTTTGGGGGGTGAGGGGGTTGGGAGAATGGTGAGCTCCTGGCGCCTGCCTTCCCCTTCCTCACGCTCCTCCACCAATGCCGGATGGGTCGGGGAGGGGGGATGGGTGATGGAATAACAGTCAGGAGGAGTATACACATTTACTTACAAAGAGGCACTGCCCACCTGGCCTTTGGAGTAAGAGAGGGAAGGAGAGGTATATTTCAGTGGAGTCATACTACCAACGATAGACACGCCTGGGGCACAACACTAGGTGGGTGCCAGGAGGTGGACAACGATGGTAGTCTGCATGTACGGTTCACAAGAGCTGGTGCGGCAAAGTCTGTGTGCAGGTGGTGCAAATAACAAGGCTAACATGTTGTTTCTATTTTAGATTATAAGTAAGGAGGCAGTCCATTTTGATGGAGAAGGGCTGTGTAAACGGAGCAAAAGGGGTGTCAGTAGTGGCGGAGGTCACGGACTGAGCAAACAAAGCAGGAACAAGCATAAGGGGTCGGGGACTGGAACAAAAGGCAAGTTTGGAAAACAGGATGGGCGTCAGGCTTCAGAGTATAGGGAACACCACCAAGACAGTGCTGGGGGTACCGTAGCAAGCGTATGGACCTCTGCGGCCTACACCAATGCCGGTCGGGTGGAGGGTGGGAATTGATAGTCGTCATTGGCATAGAAACAGCTACCACAGAGTAACATCTATTGTCGTCGGTTTTGGTAGCGAAGGGTACAGGAGATGTGCACACGCCCGGACAGGCGTGCACGCACACGCCCGGACAGGCGTGTGCACGCGTACGGCTCGCGCGTTCAGCACATTACTGCTACGGAGTTTGTGTGGCGAGTAGCCGAAGGTTTCCTATGCGTAATATTTAAGGTGTTGATGTAAGTGCCAACTCATCAGCAAAGTGCAGAGCAGACGAATGCTTCACAGAGAATGTTATATTTTTATTTCAACCAGCAGTAGCCCAAGCATGCTTGTAATACAGTATGTTTTATGGGGGTGCGCTAGATGAGACAGGAACACTCAATTCTGATTGGGACGTAGTACACTTTACATTGTGCTTTTGTGGTTTGTGGTGCACACATTACCACAGTACACAGATCCACAATTTAAGGCACTGTGAGATACTTTTCCCCAGAGCCACACGATTTCTGGTCAAGTACCAAAGGTGGGACAGGTACTGTGTTGGAATATTAAATATGTATTTAACTTATGTTATTTATAGCAGGATATAGCGCTGCCCGTTTCACATGCAACAATAGAAACTATTAGTCCAGAGAGTACTTTTTAAAGAAAATTTGCTCATTTAAGTAACTTGTTTTTCAAGGAACTTTTTAGGACATGCATATTCGAGGAGAACGGTACCCTCACATACAGCTGGGTATCAGGAGCATGTTGATGAATGTTGATGCTATCTTCTCTTCGCTATATCTATAATGTTTAGGCCCCATATACTTGTGGCAAGAAATTATTTTAATGATGACAGCCAGCCTTATTATAAAGGACACAAGTCATGTCGACTATATTTTGTGTATGGGCAAAAAAGGGTTGGGAACAGAAGCCTACAGCTTTAAAACCAAAGATATGAACAGATTAGAAAAGTTGGTGGTGTCCACTTGTATTAAAAGCAATTTACCTATACATTGGAAGACGTTGTGCTCGTGGACTTGGTTTAACGCTCTTCGAACGTTGGACAAGCCTGGCCTACAGAGCCACGTAATGGTTTCATGGTCTTAGGTACTTTATCAGCACATTCTGAAGATTAATAATTAGCTGCTAAAACAGTTTATGATTCTTCCAATTCAATGACAGCAACCAAGCTCTCCTGTTTTCATTGTGTAGTAAAACAGCATTTGCATGATAGGTCTCGCATTGCAGAGTTTAACCTATTGGCATTGTAATGACAATGCCTTTTATTTATGTTTTAAAAACCAACACATAAATAAAGCAGCATTGCCATTTACAATGCCAATAGCTCAAACTCTAACAACTGCGAGACCTATTGCATTGCAAATGCTTGTTTCTGTTCCTAGGCAAAAATTGAATGTCCGCTGTGCATGTCCCAGTGTTATCCATTTCAGTATATCTTGATGAACATTAGATAATACTTTGTCAGCACACACGTTTTTATAGTTTGCGTAAATGTTTGCAAACATTACTGGTTACAAACACTACATATAAACGCAAAGACAGTGTGGCTGCGATCCACACACTAAAGGGTCAACATGCCTATTAACATACAGACAAAGAGACCACAAGTTATAGGGGGTTCAAAAACCTCCAGGTCTAGCGAACATCAAACAAAACACATCAACTATGGTCTAAGCCTGTTCCCTAAGGAACCCAAATGTCACACCTACCATACACTACTACACACGCCTACTGGTCACAAGCTGTGTTGAGTTAGAAGATCAAACATGCTCCAGTGTTCGCAAATATCAGAGAAAACGTACACATCACAATTTAGGATGTTTCAAAATTCACCCATTAATAGAGTTTAAAAACTTTTGAATAAAACACATTACCAATTAATGAGTTGGCTTTTAGAAGAGGTGCCATCCAGAAAAAATATTTAAGCAACATAACGCCTTATGATGTTTACAGATTTTTTCACGTGTTAAAAAAAACAATATAATGTTTGCCTCAACCATTAAAAGAGCGGAAAATCTATAATAAGGGGGGTGGTAGAGTTTATTTGGTGCTAATACTGGCTGAGCCATGAAACTTCTACAGAAAACAGTCTTAAAATCATACAAACTCTTACGCACTCATCGACATACTCATGGAGTCTCTCATTTACATCTTTCGATTATGGTGATAGGAGCGGAAATTAAGGTAAAAGTGAATTACCTGAACAACTACTATTCGAGGTCTCACGGAATCTTCAGACTGAGCTACATTGAATGGAGTACCAAATGCAACATATAGGAGGCCTTGAGAAAGCTGCAGTGGGCCTAAAAATAGACGTGTGTCAAGTGTGTTTGGCTGCATCTACAGACTAAAAAGTACCAGATTCGTTTGTACGAGATATTAATAAACTCCGTAATAACATAAATAATATGTTTCATGGATGTAAATGTAATGAATAAAAAATCTGAATGTAAAAGGAAAATGTTCAAGTATGCGTTCCATGGAAAAACTGTATACGGGAGTATTGGGCAGGTGTGGCTCAGCTGGTAACATCTCGTTTTGGCTGGGGTTTCCAGCTGTCGGTAAGGGATATTATGATGGGGTATAATTCGGACTGCGACCCCTGCTGTCTTCGATAATAATTGTATCGGCTCACCTATGTATAGCTAGGTCTTGGATAGTGTGGTCTCCTCTGAAGGTTGCTAAATGGTGGGCGACTATAAGTAAAATTTATGAATGCGAAGTAGCTGTTGCTAATTAGGCCTGGGCGGTGAACTTCGCTCCTTTCGCGGAGTTTGCGGAGTTTTCTGCACTCCGCACTCCGCGGAGCTCGCGGAGTGCAGAAAACTCCGCTTCGCGATGTGCAGCAGAGCTTTGTCCCGCTCGCGATCGCGAAGGTAAGTTCGCGATCGCGAACGTGTGTTCGGAGAGCGCAAGCGCGCCGCCGGGTAGAATTTCTACCCAAGCGGCAGGAATACCAGCAAAAACTGCAGTTCGCACTGCACTCCGCCACTTCATGAACTTCGCGAGTTTTTGTAACTTCGCGGAGTTCCGCGTAGCAAAACTACGCCCAGGCCTCTAATGTTAGAGGTCTTCAATCTATAAAACGATGTGAAAAAGTTTGGGCCGGTATTAAATGGGACTAGGCTCTGAGGATTTTTCCTCAACTTTTGCCTTGCCTGCTTTTAACTGTATTTTTTATGTCCCTCATTGTGTATATAACATGGATTGTTATACAATTATTTTTTACTGTTTGTACTTCTTGTGTGTCACTCTTTTGTTAATCGTATTTTCACAATTACTGCAATCATGCATGACTCAAATAAAACAGAAATTTAAAAAAAATATATATATATATATATATATATGACACATCACACTTGCACAAAAATGCTACTAGAGTAAGGTGTTACATGGCACTTTAAATCATAATTCATGTTTGCCTATGACTTCGGCAAAATGTTGACCAAAGTTCTCAACATTTTCAATAGTTTACTGGACATGTGAATTATGATGAGCAGTAATGAAGGATTTCATAGTTAATACATATATTTGACGTCAGTTTGTGAGCAAGTTTTATCATGGGTTCTTGTGCAGAACACACTAAGGGCCCGATTACGATGCGGTTAGGAAATCTTCCCGATCGAATCGGTTTGGAAATGGTTTTCGACCGACTCGGGTCGGGAGAGTCCGACCAACCGAGTATGATGCATCCGTATGCTTCCAGATACGATTTGGTTGGACTCCCATTGACTTCTACGGGAGCCTATGTTCCTGACCACATCGTAATCTGGCCCTCGGTCGGGAAGACACGTTCCCAATCCGATTCAGAAGTAGCAAATGCCGTTAGGAGGCCTTCCTAACCGCATCCTAATCGGGCCCTAGGTGGGAATGCTTTCCTGACCGCATCGTAATCGGGCCCTAAATGTGAAATAACGCCTAGCAATCCTCATCAATTTTTATCAAATTTGACATTCACAGGGAAACCACTTTGACCGTGTAATCATTCAAATATGGTGAAAAATGATCAAAGACACTTTGGGGCCGATTCCGATTCGGGCCGGAAATCACTCGGTTGACCTGAGAGATTTCCAACCGAATCGACTGGCAGTCCGACCGATCGAGTACGATGAGCACGCATGCCATCGGACTCCGAGTCGGTCGGACTCCCATTGCAGTCAATGGGAGCCTGTCGTACAACGCGTACGCGGGCTCCCATTGACTCCGACGTGCGAGGCGGACAAGGGCGCCCTACTAGGCGATGTACGCGTCCAAGCGATTCACGCCGTACACGCACAGGTAGGGGGGACCCATGGGTCCCCCTGTGTGCGACTGCGCGCCTACCGCTTTCAGGGGTCCACGCGGACCTCCCAAAGTCCGGCTCCGACAGCTTGTTCGGAGCCGGACGGCGCGAGTCGATCGGATTGCTCGCGGCGCCGCATCGTGCTTACCCGGCCGGGAAACGTCTCCATAGCGCGGTGCGAGTCGTGTTCATGCGAGTCAGTCGGAGCGTGTTGAAGCCGCGTTCGAGTCGGTCGGAGTTTTCGCGGGTGCCTGCATCGTACTCGCCGTGTCGGACCCGCGTACGTATTCGGTCGGGAAACAGGGCTCCGAATCGGATCCCGTAAATCCAATCCGATTCTGGAGCTCCTACCGCCGAGATCGGAATCGGCCCCATAGTAAGAGAAGAGTTTCAATGTGGTGTAGATTTAGCAATATTCTGGGTGTATGCAGAACACCCTGAACATATTTCCATTAGATTTTTGCAAGTCACATTTGCCAGGCTGTTCTGTCAGCAAGCTATGGTACAGAATGCAACCACACATACATACCCTATCCAACCCATGATCCACTGGTTGACACAGACAGAATAGCCATACGTACAACATTCAGCAGGATGAATTTGCATACTTTTCCCAAATATTAGATACATATTTGAGGTGGAGGAACCAGATACAATCCGAAAGACATTCTAACACTTGGCATGCGCATGTGTAACTGAATAAACATACATCTGTATGAACCATGCACGCACAATCCATTTTTCCACACAGACCAAATAAATGTCCATAGGATATTCAAGAGGATACACATTTGGACCCCGCCCAAATAAAAAATCTGTGCCCCATCCGGACACCCCAAAAATCAATTCACTGTTCGACAGAGGCCGACTAAACATTCTTAATACATGATTATCCCTCCTAAATTAAACATGGGTTTGTCCTACGCAGAGAAAAAATGAACATCTGTATGGCATGTTGAGGCACATTTACTATTATTTTACGCAACGCGGTGCAGCAAGGGAAAGAGAGAGTGCAGAAATGCTCTATATTTACAAAGATATGGAGCATTTCTGCTCTCTCCTTGCGTTGGTGCGCTGTGTGCTGCCTAAAGCCAAGGCAGGCATCCTTGCACTACCGTGCAGGGGTGCCTGACTTACGGGCAGGATTGGTTTTATGCAGGAATCCTTAGAGGTATATTCCCAGTCGCAGCCGGAATGACTTGCGGGTGGGAGGGCGGGGGGTCGCGCCCGGAGGGTGTTGCACCGGGGGGTGTTTTGGGGTTTAATTTTAAACAGATAAAAAAAAAAAGTTAATTTACCTTCACCGGCCCGGTCCGGTCTTGCGTAGTCACTGCTTCTCTGCTCCACACAGGAAGCAGGCAGCCTCCCTCCCCTCCCCTAAGCAATCACAACGCTGCAATGGCAGCGTTGTGATTGGTTGGGACGCCGACCACACAGGCGTCTATGGGGAGGCCATGTTCTCCATGTAGGCTGCATGGTTCACTGACAAAATATTGATAGCAAAAATATAGATGACAACAATATAGATGAAAAAACATAAAATGCAAAAATATCGACTCCCTATACTTAAACAGGTAAGTACAAAAATATCGAAGTTAAAAATATAGATGTAAAAAATATCGATTAAAAAATATAAATAAAATAAAATAATATATATTACAGATATAAAATATTCATATTATCTTTAACAAAATAAATTAAATTTAATATACATATTAACTAAATATAAAAATAAACTTAATTTAAAAAATATAAACACACAAACATAATAATTTATGCATATACATATATTTACTTTAAAATAATTTATTAACTTTGGGGCCCATTATGATAACGGGCGGATCGCCACCGCCCGTATGGCGGTGGCGATCCGCCCGCTATTTCCCTTCGCCCGCCACACACCTACCCCCCGCCATATTAGTTATGGCGGGGACCCCGGCGGACGGAAAAACCGCCCGCTGCGCGCGCTGGTCGACTCCGTCGACCGGCGGAAAGGGGGCATTATAGCGGTGGCGGTGTCTGCAAGACACTCGTCATCCATATTACGATGCTGGCGGAGGTTTTTCCATGCGGGCGCTGCCGCCATGGAAAGGCATACGGGTAATTAGTAATTGGGGCCCGTTGCGGGCCCCCAGGGTGGTGGGGTGCACACCTCCTGCATTTAAATGCACAAGGTTGCAGGCACCGCGCGGTGCCTGTCACCCTGTGCATGCAAATGCACAACATGCATTTTCCAGCACTAGGCGGGCGGTGCTGTGAGCACCGCCGGCCACAATGCTGAAAGTATGGGGGATGCCACCGCCACGGTGGCGGTGGCATCCCAATTGCAGTGTGCGGGACCGCCACACTCCTGGCGGACGGTCCCGCATTCCCGCATTGACAGGTGGGCGGATTCTGTCCGCCCGCCATCGTAATGGACCCTTTATCTTTATTTAATTTTTAAACTTTTAAATTATATAAAAATAAAATATATACATATATCAATAATTTAAAAAAAAAAAACATTCAATAATTAATTAACACATTAAACTATTAAAACAAATTAAAATGTACATTTCGCAATACAATAAATACAACAGTAGGGAAAATGTTGGATAGTGGAATAATTAAATTTACTATTCCAACTCCAGGGAATACAACAATAGTAAAGTGTTCGATAGCGGAGGGGTAAAATTACTATTCCCACTCCAAAGAGTGCAACAGTAGGGAAAGTGTTGGATAGCGGAGGGGTAAAATTTACTATTCCACTCCAGTGAGTGCAAAAGTAGGGTAAATGTTGGATAAGCTGAAGAATTAAATTTCTATTCCAACTCCAGTGAGTGCAACTGTTGGGAAAATGTTGGATAGCGGAGGGGTAAAAATTACTATTCCCACTCCAGTGAGTGCAACAGTAGGGAAAGTGTTGGATAGCGAAGGGGCAAAAATTACTATTCCCACTTCAGTGATTGCAACTATAGGGAAAGTGCTGGATAGCGAAGGGGGTAAAAATTACTATTCCCACTCCACTGAGTGCAAACAGTAGGAAAGTATTGGATAGCGGAGGGGTAAAAATTACTATTCCCACTCCAGTGAGTGCAACAGTAGGGGAAAGTGCTAGATAGCCGGAGGGGTAAAAATTACTATTCCCACTCCAGAGAGTGCAACAGTAGGGAAAGTGTTGGATAGCAGAGGGGTAAAATTACTATTCCCACTCCAGTGATTGCAACAGTAGGGAAAGTGCTGGATAGCGAAGGGATCAAAATTACTATTCCCACTCCAGTGAGTGCAACAGTAGGGAAAGTATTGGATAGCGGAGGGGTAAAAATTACTATTCCCACTCCAGTGAGTGCAACAATGGGGAAAGTGCTGGATAGCGGAGGGGTAAAAATTACTATTCCCACTCCAGTGAGTGCAACAGTAGGGAAAGTGCTGGATAGCGGAGGGGTAAAAATTACTATTCCCAGTCCAGTGAGTTCAACAGTAGGGAAAGTGCTGGATAGCGGAGGGGTAAAAATTACTATTCCCACTCCAGTGAGTACAACTGTAGGGAAAGTTTTGGATAGCGGATGGGTAAAAATTACTATTCCCACTCCAGTGAGTGCAATAGTAGGGAAAGTATTGGATAGCGGAGGGGTAAAAATGACTATTCCCACTTCAGTGAGTGCAACAGTAGGGAAAGTATTGGATAGCGGAGGGGTGAAAATTACTATTCCCACTTCAGTGAGTGCAACAGTAGGGAAAGTGCTGGATAGCGGAGGGGTAAAAATTACTATTCCCACTCCAGTGAGTGCAACAGTAGGGAAAGTGCTGGATAGCGGAGGGGTATAAATTACTATTCCCACTCCAGTGAGTGCAACAGTAGGGAAAGTGTTGGAGAGCAGAGAAACAAAAATTACTAATAACATTTAAACAATTGAAAAAAAATTAAATAACCTTAAAAATAAATAAACAATATTTTAAAAATATACAATTAAATATATTAAACATATAAAAAGAACACATATTATAATATTAATTACATATAACAAAAAGGTACAAATAATATATAAAATAAATTAATAAATACATTTATAAACAATATTTATTTAAAAGGAGCAAATATTAACAAACAAATTATTTAAAACATAAATGTATTTATTTTATTTCCTACCTCTATAACACCACACCAATAAAAAAAGACTTCAACATTTTTATTTAACTGTATTTCCATAATTGAACATAATTAATAATGAATTGAAAAAATATTAATAATAAAAAAATTAATAAACATTCATTGAGTACACATTCTTTAACACTATAATATCCACAACACACACCTAAAAATAATTACACAATTACCATAACTACTAATTAATTAATTTAAATTAATTAACAACTAATTAATAATTCATCGATAAAAAATAAATTACTTTTCACCCTTCACACCTATAAACACCACAACACACACCTAAAATTAATCACACAATTACCATCATTAATTTCTAATTAATTAATTAAAATAAATTAACAACGAATTATTAATTTATCAATTAAAAATAAATTACTTCCCACCCTTCCCACCATTTTCACCTATAAACACCACAACACACACCTAAAATTAATTACACAATTGCCATAATTTTTAATAGCCAATTAATGAATTAAATTAATTAAAATTAATTCATGACTAATTAATAAATAATTAATAATAAATTAATTTACACATTTAACACTATAACATCTCAATTAAACATATATTAATAAATAAAAATTATTCAATAAATGTAATATAATTAAATTACTTCCACCCTATTCCCCTATAAACCCACAACCCGCTAATGGAACTAAAAACGCAAAATTCAAATCAAAAAAATAATTAAAAACTACTAAAAATAATCAATACATTTTATATAATTGAATTACTTCCCACCCTATTCCCCTATAAACCCACAACACGCTACGGTACTAAAAACGCAAAATTCAAATCTTTTTTTTTTTTATAACAACTAAAATTTTAAAGCATATAATAAACATAGAAACAATACTTATACAAAAAACATACATCACACACATATAAAATATATACTAAAAATACATAACATTAACTAAAAATCGATATTTTTAACAACTGAATTTTTGCAAATGATATTAAACACTTCGATATTTTTTAAATCGATATTACATACCTAAAATCGATATTGTTGACCACAAGAATTTGTCTGTCGATATTCCTGACCCACGATATTTTTGACACGATATTTGTGCAATTCGATATTTTTTACTCGATATTCTGTCTCTGCACCAGGCTGCATGCAGCCTACATGGAGAAAAGGGAGAGTGCAAGCCACTCCTCCACTGTCCTAAAGCAGGACCAAACCCTTCTGCTTTCTCGCAGTGCGAGAAGCAGAAACATAAAATGGTATTTATAATACCATTTTATGTTTCTGCTTCTCGCACTGCGAGAAAGCAGTGGGGCGACGCTCCTCCGCCCACATGGAGGAGCCGTCCCTGAATATTCCTATTTCTATGTGTGCTTCAGAACATGGAAAAAGGAAGTAATGAGGGGAAATAAAGATATTTCTCCTTGTTATGCTTCTGTCAGGTAGACGCACCATTTTGGAGCAAACCCAGGTTTACAAGTCTTTGTAAATCTGAGTTTGTGTCAAAATGGATGGATGGATGCATGGGAACGCCCATGCTTCACCCATGTAACGTCTACTCCATACAACGTAACACAAAGAAGCACTATGTGCTGCGTTACATTACTTTGTATTTACTAATCTACCAAAGTGGCTTTGCGTGGCTTAGTAAATGCCAAAAATTATTTCGCGTCAGGGCTGTGCCATTAAAGTGACGCAACCCCAATGCAAAATCATAGTAAATCTGGTCCTCAAATCCAACATAACACACAAATTTATCCACAATTATACACAGATCTGAAATGCATCCCAAATGTACTGTGGTCATACTAAGACATGTAAAAACTAACATATAGTTCTCTCTTGCATACATACTAAACTCACAATAAAAAACCTTTGGAAACCCTGGCATCTTATCAAAATCAACATATACTAAATAAATAAGCACCTACATACACATATATACGATATGCTAAGTGGCCTATGCGCACCACACATTCCACTCTATGACATGGAAAAAACATTCATTTGTATGACATATAAAAGATCCTGCATGCACAGCCCTCCCTGCACTAAGCACACATCCACAAAATTTGAATGCACATTTATACAAATTTTGAATTCGAGTATAACCCAAATTTTGAATTCTAGTATAACACTAAGGGGCCGATTCCGATTCGGGCCAGAAATCTCCCCGACCGAGCCGGAGCCGGAGAGATTTCCGACCGAATCGGACCCTAGCAGCCCGACCGAACGAGTACGAGGCGCACGCTTATGCTATCGGACTCGAGTCTCGGTCGGGACTCCCATTGAAGTCAATGGGAGCCAGTCGCACGACGGCATTAGCACACGGGCTCCCATTGACTCAATGGGCACGACCGCGAACAAGGGCGCCCCTACAGCGTGTTCGGCGCCGATGCGAGTCGCGCCGAGCACAATGCACGCGGTGTAGGGGACTCCATGGGTCCCCCTGTGTGCGACTCGCACGCCTACGCTTCCAGGGGGTCTGACACGGACCCCAGGAGTGCGGCTCCGACAGCTCCTTGGAGCCGGACTGCGCGAGTCGGTCGGAGCGGGTCGAGGTGCGCATCGCACTTACCCGGCCGGGGAACGTCTCCATTGCGCTGTGTGAGTTGTCCCTGCGTGCGAGTCGGTCGAGCAGGCCGGGTCCTGCGTAACAGTCGGTCGGAGATTTCGCGACGCGCGATCGTACTCGCTCGCCCGGACGCACGCATCTGAATCGGTCGGGAAATAGGGCTCCGAATCGGATCCGGTTAAGCCGAATCCGATTCGGTGCCCTACCGGCCGAGATCGGAATCGACCCCTAACTGTATTTGATTTGAACTCAACATACATTTAAATTCAATACCCCTGTATTACACTCTTCAGATGCCTATATTTATGTATATTTGTTACTGATTCATTATCCTTCACTTTGGGGTAAAAAACAAGAAATACATTTTAAAATTAAATTTAGAAAAATAAGATTACCAAATTAATTCAGAGATTAAAAAGTAAGTAGTTATTATGCAAACTCAATGTTACATTACTAATAGACAAATACTAAAAACAAATTAATGGTTTGCTAAAGAAATACATCACATACTTTATAATCTATAACAAACCACGTCCAACCTAAAAACAAAAAAACATGGAGCATTGCCAAATTAATTAGAAAAAACTCTGACCCATATTAAAAATGCTAGTGCTTAAAACTGAAAAAAATGCATTTGGCACATGACTATTATATAAAACACATTATAAGTAAAAAACTTTAAAGGACCTACACACGTATGAACACACAAACATTCAAACACGTACACAACAGAACAACTGGAAAATTGTGTCATAAAAAATTGTGCCGTAATGTATTACATAGTATGAAAAACTAAAGAAAAAGTATGCATTGGCTAATTACATTTGCATTAGCACTAACTTTTGAATCGCCTTATATTTTAGACTTTCCTATGTTATCAATTTTAATTAGTGTTGTTCATAACCTTAAAATTCTACTTTTCAAACTTTGAGTGGTGTCTAGACCTTACACCTATAAATGCTACAAGGAGAGTGGAGTCCTCGCAACAAACCAGAGCCCACAACATATAAAGACATTTATATACTCCATGTCGGCAAAGTATCTAGAACTGTGGTCAGCAATGCCACACCGAAATACTGTCCACGATGGCATTGTATGTTACACTATGCTCTGGCAACAATGAATCAATACTAAGAATATAATTTTGCTTATAACTGTTTGGAGTCTGATACTGTACATATCTTTGTAAAACAATATATAGATCTATTTGCAAGCTTTCCTGATCAAACAGCACAGATCACTATGTCAGGCGCTTGTAAATCTTGCTAATTTTGGAAATACACAATATAACTGTCAAATTTCTTATTTACATAGTGTCTTTAGGTTTTTCATATAAAATATTTTGTTGATCGAATGATCTTTGAAAAGCCTGCCTTAAAAATTGTTTGGCACACTGATTTTGTTTTACATTTTTTTCTTTAGTTCAGCAAAGAATTAGGGGCTGATTAGAATGGCGGGCGGAAAAGCATCCCGACCGCCGTAGTAGCGGGAAAGCACCGTCCATAGGTACCGCGGCAAAACCGGCACTCAGATTAGGATGCACTGCCTGAAACACCCTACCGCGGCGGTCGGATTCCTGGATTCACCGCTGGAAAAGCTGAAAATTCGTCCACGCGGGTCGGATTTGCTGCGGAAAGGGCCAAAGACCGCCGCTTTTCCCAGCGGTCTGGAACACATGGAGCTATCCGCAGTATTGCCACCGCCATTCCCCGAATGGCCGATTCTCCGCAGCGGTGTGATGGGCTGTTTGAGGCATCGAGATTTGACCGGCGGTCGTGACCGCATTCCGCACGGCGGTACCTCTCTATTGGCTCCATCCGCTACCGGTGCGGACGGAGTTTTTCGGCGGAACCCGGAACACGGCTGCGGACGGGAAATGGGCTATCTATGCCCATCATAATACGGCGGACGCAAGGACCACCGATGGAGTGCGGAAAAAGGCATTTTCCGCCACCGCCAGCACGGCGGATGTGCCTCCGCCCGCCATCCTAATCAGCCCCTTAGTTTGTGGAAAAAATTGAGAACTGTTACAGATTTTGGTCCTCAAACCAGACCTACCAGATTCACAAATATAGCAGGGTTTTCCTATTGTATTTCCAGTTGATTCTCTCAACCAAAAAAGAGGGAGATAACAGGAAAGTCTCAGAAGGGCTCATCCTCCTAATGATATGTACCAAAAACAAAAGAGCCTGTCTGTGTTAGATGAACCAACCCTCCACACGATAAAGAAAATGCTTGGTTTTCTTATATAACCCTCACTCACCAGGGTAATACCCCTTGGTGGCATGCTTCATCATCGGGTTCATCCCGTTCTGCTGCTGAACGGGGCGTGATACAACCTACGAATTACGTGCGAACACTTATAGATATATTGTAAATGATGAAAATAGGAGTGGAGGGGTCTTATGGGAAAAGTTAAAAATACCTGCCTGGTAGGTAAGTGCTGTTTTACTCTGACCTCTGGGCAGTGCGGTTAAAAAAACAGGGAAAAGGTAGAACGTATAGGTGATAATGTACCTGCCTTTCTAATGATCTACATGTTTCAAGCCAAACCCATGGCTTTTCTTCAGGACCAAAGATCTAACTCCCTGATACCACTCCCTTATAGTGCTGAACAGCCACACACACTCTGCATGCTAATATAAAGCTAGCAGCAGCGTCACCTCTATCAAGAATTTTACGAGTGGACGCAGCGGCAAGCAATAGGGCCAACTTTGTACTGTAGAAAATACAAAAAAAAGAACTGTGAACTGTTTAGAAGCTCCTTTTCTTCGATAAACATCGAAAGTTGCTGGTTGACATATTTTTCTGCAATCTTTGAAAAGAAAGGGAGGAATGAGATTGGCCAATTATTCTCAGGCTTAGTTGGATCTAGTGAAGGTTTTTTAAGGAGAGGAACTACTGAAGTATGCTTCCAGTGAAGCAAAACCAAGGCCGCCACGAAGGAGATATTAAGTAATTCACAGAGCACAGGTAGAACCGCTTCCACTCTTTGCACCAGAATGGCAGGGGAGGCCGGGTCGATTGAAGAGTCAGACTTAATAGACGCCATCAGGGGAAACAGTTCATCAAGTTCGATAGGTTTGAACTGTAGCAGCCTCATGCTGCAGGCTGAAGTTTCAAACCATAGATTGAGGCAAGGGGCATTCCTAGAAGCCTCCGAGAAGGAATGCTCCTTTATCAAGAGCATTACAGCCTTCCTCAGAAGGTGGGGTAGAGGGTGAGACTTGGTTCAATTTTGCAGCATGAATTTTTAGCAGCCGCGATTTTATTGCCATAAAATACACGACAAACATGTCTGATGCGATTATGATATGCCTTAAGAGCTGAGCAATAATTAGCCTTGCTGGCAGTGTTGAAAATTCTGCGACATATGTGTTCCAGGCACTTGCCGTTCTTTCTAAGAGCAAGTAGTTTGTCACTGAACGAATTAGCCGTAGGCTTAGTTCTTCATGTTAAACTATCTGTCAACGGTGCGATTTGATCCACAGCCCCGAAAGATAAAAATAAAAAACACAAAACATAGTGTAAATTTGTAAACTACAGCGTTCACTCGTTGGAGCTTCTTGGCGCTGAATAACAAGTGTTTGTTACCCAACTCAGTGATACTAATTTTATCAACTTAGGTAGGACGAAAGGCTGAGTAGACCTGCCAGAATTTGAAACCATAAGAATGAAGTCTGTATGGTTAGTGTTATATCAAGTTGTCAAGGTATCCACTGACATCACAAAACATCAGGTTGAAGGCTGAGTGCTATATGATGTTGCAGAACTCACGGTAGTGTTATGAAACCGCCCTTTTATCACAAGCGTAGCGCAAGCCCCTACAGCCCCTGTGGCGCAGGGGGACTCCCAAACCATCTAGGGGACCCACATTCAGCCATATGTCAATGAATGTGAGATATGGGAGACACAGGGGCCCGTCATCACATTCTGCTGGGGGCCCCATTATGTTTTGCTTATAAGTATTTTATGCCTTATAACCCCAGTAATAACTAGAGATTTGTCTGCAGGGCTTTCTGTAGCAGTCTTTAATTTCATTGCAATATACAAAGTTTAGAGAGGAGTAGTGTTTTTTCCTTTCACTGTGGAAGTGGTTAGGCTTCACAAACTTGCATTTTTTTTAAACCAGTGCACCCTTTTGTTCATTTTCTTAAATACACCTCTGGTGTTTCTCCTGTTCTTTTAAAATCTAAATAAAAATACTGATAATCTTCAAAATGTAGGGCTGACAATCAGTAGACATAAACTACAATGTAAAACACATTAAATAAAACAAGCACTGGCAAACTTCACAGATTATTTTTACTGCAAGCATCCATTGTATTGTAATGTAATATTTACATAGCGCTTACTACCCGTATGTTGGGTGCTGAAGCACTTGCCTACATTGGTAGCAAGCTACAGCATGTAGGGTGTGTGTTTGGACAGGTGTTTTCTTTGTTTTCATCCTCTGTTGGAAGTGTTTCTGTGTAGGGAATGATTTGATTTGATTTGATTTTGGGTTTGTATAGCGCCCGAATGCCTGGAGGCGTCTTGGCGCTGAAGCGGACAGGTAAGGCGTGGCCTGGACGGAGATTAATACTGATTATCGGTGTGTGAACAGCCAGGTTTTGACTTCCTTGCGAAAACTCAGGAAGTCGGAACACAGTTTAATGGGTAAGAGTAGGGGGTTCCAAAGTGTGGCTGCCTTCAGAGAGAAACTCCGACCACCCCTGACCACTGAGGTGCATCGTGTCACACAAAAAAATTATGAAATATGCTGTGACCTACATTTGGAGGCCATATGCATGCAATAAAAAAATTAACCATTGCACATCAAATCAAATCAAATCAAAACGAGCTTTATTCGATTTTAGACATTAAAGACTTAAAAGCAGACAATTAAAACATATCATCTCACATCTAAAAATTACATTAAAACACATTAGCTAGGTACAAATTCATAGAAAATTCATTTAACAATAACTATTTTTTTGCATCCGGGAAATAAAATTTATTATGCTGTGCTTAATATATACCATCTCATATCTATGTTTCTCTCATATATTTTATATCTGGCATTCAAATATTTAGGGATTTTCTGGCTCTATATACACTTTTTAAAAAACCCACCATAGATCCAATACAGTAACAATTTCCCAACATCTGCAAATACAAAAAAGCAGGGCGACATTGTCTCCATCCCCCTGTTTTAATAACGGTAATATCCATCTTCGCCTTTCATTTTTGTAAAATTTGCAGAATAGAATTGCGTGAATAGTTGTTTGTGGTGAAATATTATCACAAGAACATCGACAAAGTTCCCTTGACCAGTTGTTAATATCTGGATGGCTAATCAAACGGTGGAAAGTCCCAAATCTAAAACGTGTTAACATATACCTGTCATATCCCCCAATATGCATGTCAAGTATGGTTGAATGTTATAAGTTATGATAATTAATTGATGTTCAACCACCGTAGGTTTATTCATTTCCAAGGTTAACCTATTTTCTTCCAGATGGGTCATACAAGTTTTTTTAAGTTCCTTCCGATTAATACAATTCATATTTTCAGGTAGGAAGAAATACTCTGGACGCCCGATATCCTGCATAAAATTTCTTACATACTTCAACCAGGGAATCTTGCTTGCGTTATCTAATTTCATTGCATCAGTTATTATTTCCCTATTCAAACCAGTGCTAACAGAGGTCCAAATTCTGTGCCAGAGCAGCACCGGTTGTACCTTAATTAGATCAGAAATATATGTTACTCCTAATTCACTATGGCAGTTGAAAACTGGAGCACTGGCCGGGACTGCCAATATAAATCTTAAAAAGGCATTTTCCACGTGTTGGATTGATGTACAGTCATAAAAACCCCAAATACCTGCCCCAAAAATTGCTATACTCGCGCACTTAGCTTGATAGATTTTTAAGAGGATTTCTGGTGGCCTTTTCCCCAATTTTTTGTAAAATTAATTAAGGCCGCGGTGGACTTCATAAACAGGAGGCTCCTAGTCTTTATCGCTTGGGCCCAAGACCCAGTGCGGTTAAAAAGAACACCCAGGTAACAAAAGGAGTTAATAGATTCCACCCTACTTCCCCAGCTTGAAAACTTCTGTTCTTATGTTTCCCTCTCCCACAGGTCATAATGAAGCTTTTCTTTGCATTCATTTTTAGTCCAAGGTTGTCAATAAAACTTGTATAAAAAGTGAGAGCCCTCTGTAGGCCAATCTGGGTACGTGCCATGAGTACCGCATCGTCGGCATCGAGGAGGAGACTATCGGGCGTTTATTTACGTATGGCGGATCCCCAGTGTTTGACACCAACTCCTGTTCCAAAGCATTTGTGTACAGGGTGAACAGCAGTGGTGCCAAAACGCAGCCTTGCTTCACTCCCCTCTCGACTTTAAACGGCACAGTACACGCTCCCTTGAGTCCATACCGAACTTTTGCTGTAGCGCCAGAGTATAGCTGTCTTAAAAACTGGATTAAAATGGGATCAACCTTTAAATCACTAAGAACGCTCCACAGCTTATTGTGAATTACACAATCAAATGCAGCTGCGAGGTCGACAAATGCCAAATAACATTTCCCCGTTTTTGCCTGCGTGTACTTTCCAATTAAAATATTAAGGTTAAGAATCTGCTCGTTAATACCTAGACCTGGTCTAAAACCATACTGTACATCACTTAAAATACTTTTTCTTCCGCCCATGTTTGCAACCGGTCTAAAGCAATCCTACCCGCTACCTTCATAAGGGAGTCTAACAAAGATATCGGACGGTAGCAGGCACATAATTTTAATAAAACGGTACAGGTTCTGCTAGTATGTGGGCTTAGTGAGAACAGATATAGAAACCCTTTCTCGGTCAAGCCTACCAGACAGAGCAGTTTTCTGGTTACGGAAAACATATTTTGGGCTTACCAAGAACATACAGGGCCTTGAAACCTGCCCATTGTTTATCCATTGGTTGACTTTCCTGTCATTACCATTTGCCTGCTTCTTATTTGTGTCCTCCCTGGTCAGTCTTGTGTCTGTCCCTCCCATGGAGCATGTCTTTTGATTGGTTGGCCTCTATGAGTTCCACTGCGTGCTTTTCAAGCACCACTTTTTAGGGTCGAGCCTACGAGGCATGTGCCAGAGCATGCGTCTCACTTGCAAGACACTCTTGTATACAGAAAATGGTTTGGAGCCCTCCTGCTAAGCCCACCATTTGTTGTCTTGTGTGACACTCTTCTTTACAGCCTCTTAATTCGTCTAGGCAGGCCAAGCATCATTTTTGTTCCTCTCTGCGGAGCAGGGACCAAGCACTGGTTGATTCAACTTAACCAGTGTCCGTCTGCTGCACCCAATGTCATTGAGGTACTATTTTGTTCTTTTTAATTTTTAGTGCCCTGCAAACAGAAGGTGTGTGAATGGTAAAAACGTGTCCAGCCGGACAAACAAAATTGAAAAGATTTATTTTCTGCAGCTAACTTTCTTTTATTTTGCCAAGTCTTCTTTTCTCAGTTTGCACTCATGTTTTCTTTTGATTTTGATCGTGGGCACTGTTCTCAAAAAACGAGAATTATGTTGTTGCAAAGCGACAATGTTTCTTTCTTATGTGTAATTTCTGAAATTATGCCACATAATCGTGCAGTACACACAACTCCAATCCACGTCAAGCCACCCCATCTCACTCCACACCAGTCTGCCCTACTCAATTCAATCCACCCAGACCTGCCCCACTCCAATTTTCCGCACTCCAGTCTACCCCACTCCAATCCAAAACAGTCTGCCCCACTCCAATCTGCCCCCCTCAAATCCAAAACAATCTGCCCCACTCCAATTCAAAATAATTTGCCCCACTCAATCCAAAACAATCTGCCCCTCTCCAATTTGCCCCCACTCCAACCCAAAACAGTCTGCCCCACGCTAGTCTGCCCCACTCCAATCTGCCCCACTCCAATCCAAAACAATCTGCCCCACACCAATCCGCCCCACTCCTATCTGCCTCACTCCAATCTACCCCACTCCAATCCAATTCACCCCACTCCAATTCACCACAGTCCATCCCACTCCAATACAATCCACCCCACATCAATCCAATTCACCCAAATCCAATGTATCCCACTCCAATACAATCCACCTCACCCTAATCCAATCAACCCCACTCCAATCCATTCCACCCCACTCCAAACCAAAAAACAGTCTTCCCACTCCAATCTGCTGCCCTACACTAATTTGCCCACTCCAATCCAAAACAATCTGCCCCACTCCAATCCAATAGAATCCACCCCATTCCAAAACAATCTGCCCCACTCCAATCAAAACAATCAGCCACACTCCAATCCAAAACAATCGACCCCACTCCAACCCAAAACAATCTGCCCCACTCCAATCCAAAACAATCTGCCCGCTCCAATCAGCCCCACTCCAATCCAAAACAATCTGCCCCACTCTAATCTAAAACAATCTGTCAATCTCCGATCTGCCCCACTCCAATCCAAAACAATCCTCCCCACTCCAAATCACCCCACTCCAATCCACCTCACCAATCCAATCCACCTCACCCCAATCCAATCCACCCCACTCCAATCGAATCCACCCTACTTCAATCCAATCCACCCCACACCAATCCAAACTACCCCACTCCAATCCACCCCACCGCACTGCAATCCACCCCACCCTAATCCAATCCACCCCAATCCAGTTCACCCCACCCCAATCCACCTCAATCCAATCCATGCCACCCCACTGCACTTAAATGTAATCCACTGCACGCCTTTTCAATCCATCCAATTCAAATTAACCCCACTCCATTCCACCCCACTTCATTCCACCTCACTTCATTCCAACTCACTCCATTCCACTGCATTCCAGTCCATCCCCTCCAGTCCACCCCACTCCAATTCAATCCACCCCAGTCCAGTCCACCCCACCCAGTCCAGTCCACCCCACCCCCACTCCAATCCACCCCACCCCACTCCAGTTCACCCCCACCCCAATCCTCCCCACCCCATTTCAATCCACCCCTCTCCAGTCTAATCCACGTCATCCAGTCCACCCCACTTCACTGTAGTACAATCCACCCCACTCTACTACAATCCAACCCACCCCAGTTTAATCCACTCCACTCAATCCAATCCATCCTGCCCACCACACCACACTCCAATCCAATCCAATCCACCCCACTCCAATCAACCCCAACACAGTCAACCCCACTCCAGTCCAATCCCCCCCACTCCAATCCAATCCACCCTCCCCACGGCAATCCCCCCACTCCAATCCAATCCACCCCCTCCGGTCCAGTCCAATCCACCCCTCCACCAGTCCAGTCCAATCCACCCCTCCACTCCAATCTAATTCACCCCACTCCAAACCACCCTACACTAATCCAATCCACCCCACTCCAAATCAATGTAATCCAACCCACCCCAATCCACATCACCCAATTTCAATCTGCCCCACTCCAATCCAATCCACCCCATCCAATCCACCCACTCCAATCCACCCTACTCTACTCAATCCAACCAACTCTACCCCAATCTACTCCAGTCCGATCCACCCCATAACCTTAATCCACTCCAATCCACTTCACCCTATTCCTCCCCACTCTACGCCACTCCACTCTATGCCACTTGACTCTACGCCACTCCACGCCACTGTACTCTATGGCACTGCACTCTACAACACTCTCTCCCACAGAACTCTATTCCCCTCTACTCAACTCTACGACACTCTATTCCCCCCCACTCCACTCTAGGACACCCCACACCACTAACTTTTAGTCATGCTGAGCAGCAGCAACACTTGTGTACAATATTGCAAAACTACATTGGCAAAGCCTATAGCTCTCGTATAGGCAAGACCTATTTGCTTTGCCAAAGCTTGTTTCTTTTGGGTTAAGTACTCGAAGAGAGTGCATGTGCTTTCCAGCCGTCTCCCTCGTGTACTTCTCTTCCCCTGCACTCCATGTTGCTCTCTGTCACGTGTGCTTTTCTTCCATGTTGCGCTCATCCCATTGCTTTCTCACCCATTCTCACGCATCTCCCTGCCCGTTCCACGTTGCTTCTCACCTGTTGTTTCTTCTCTTTACCCCTGCCCTCCTTATCTCTTCTGTCCTTCCCCTGTGGCGCTTCACCCCATCCATGCCCCCCCACCCCACCCTGGACCTCTATGTTGCTCCTCCACCCTCAGCCTCTGTGTTGGTCCCCCCACCCTTGCTTCAAAAAAAAAATTCTGCTACTTTTGTTTTTTAATTTACTGATTCAACAATGACTGCTACATCTTAGCGCCTTTTTTGTACTTTGCTTTCTTTAGCCATGGTGCACAGCACCAGGAATGATGTACAGCATGGCTAAAAACCATAGTCAAAGCCAATGCGTCCAAAAGGTGAGACCTATTCGCTTTGCTAATTTCTTTTTGGTTTAATGCACATCACAGAAAAATATTAATGTTTTGGCACAAAGATAATGTACTATTGCTCTTGAATTACTGTAACCTGAAAACAGTCTAAACACAGAAAGATTACTATTTTTTTTAAGGATATAAAATGAAAAGAAAATAGGATTGGCAAAGCAATGTACAGGCTCCCTAGCCCAGGCACTGAAGTGCACTTTTTTTAGGAAAATGTGCACGTGATCTGGAAAACATATTGTCACAATACAAGAGAGCCAGAAGCTGAAATGGGCTGACCTGCTGCCACACACTGTAGGCTGTGGTGGGTGGAAGCACAATGTGAATAGCAGTTGAACAGACCAAAGGACGAAGGGGGCTGACCCAAAGAACCTCTATGTATATAATCATGTATGTATTCTTTATTTATGATTTTTTGTAATTACATGACTCTAACAAGACATCCAAAGCTGTGTCTAGGCCAGACCTGATAAACACTTACTTTACTTTTATCTTCCTAACTTTTTAAGAATAAAAGACGAGTGATGTCTTTTCTTCTTCACTTCATCCTATTTATCACAGAATGCAGAGATTTTTAATCTTTGTTCATTATATATTGACTATGCAGAATCTACTAGGAAAGTGAAGAAGGAGTCATGTTGTGAAGTCATTGAGGTTCTGTTATTGAAAATAGTACTGATCTGACATCATAATAGTGATACCAGTTTAGATAACAGATGAGATGTCACTTTTGTACTGGTCACCTTGCAGCAAATATCAATGATTCTGTTTATATGAAACATCACCCGTGACAGGGCAGTGTTTCAGCAAAGCCCATCTAACTTTAATCAATATAGGTAAAGAATTTCAAAGTTTATAAAGTGTTCTTCAAATTCTTTTTCAAGAACTTTTTAGCAAGGAATACTCAAGGGAGCATACTAAAAGTGGAATGGCTAAGACTGAATCAAATATATATATATATATATAAATATGATGTGTGTGTGTGTCAAATTCATATATGTTGATGAAGGCTTGATGCCGAAACGCGTCCTGTGAGACCGTTATCGTGTTGTGGAAAGTTACCCGTGAATAAAACCACTTGGTATCAGTTTGGAATGCCCCACCTTCGTTATTGAGGAATCGAAGGATTTGGTTGTAATATATATATATATATATATATACACCCAAACACCCAAGGCTCCCCGTACCATGTTGCGCATAGCCTTTAGCAGTGAACAACTGGGGTTGCCTGCATGGTCTGGCAAGCGTCCACACCTTGCGCCCAACCTGCTACTGCCACCCCTTACTGGGGGTTTGGCACAGGACCTGACATGCGTGCAGGCCCTGCACCCTACATCCGACCTTCCAAGCAAAGCCAGACACTTATTTGAGCTTTTGACTTTTTTTTGTGCCTGAAACTCGCGAGTTGGAAGGGACTCGCGAGTCAAGCACAAAATGTCCGCCAAAGTCAGCACCTAAAATAGCCGCTGGTGTGCTCGCGTGCCACCTCGAACTTGTGAGTCACGCTTTGAACACAATGGCTTTTTTCAAGTGTGATGTAGACTTTTCACACGTCTGGGTACCCATAAACACTGCCCAGTGGTGGGCCACCTTTGGGGTTGGCTGCCCATGGTTGTATACATTTACTTTTCACAGTGCGAAACTCGCATATCAGTATGGTCGGAAAAATAATTCCAGCCATAACTTAGCCAATAACTCTGTCATAAAATCTGAATATGTGATTAACAAGATTGACTTGAGAATTTAAGCAGCAGAGATATACAAAAGTGTTAAGTCTTTAATGCCTGCACTGCACCTTTTTTAAACACTAATATCTCAAAACCAACTGAACACACCAAACCAAAAAAGCAATTTTTTTTAATTAAGGTCTACTTTCATGCTAAGTTTGGAGTAAATCCATTCAGGCTTCAAATGCGATCAAAATTTCCTATCGAAGCTAAAATAGAAAATCACTCTTTTTTTCACCCCCTTTCTAACTTTTTTACTATTAGATGGATCTTCACAAAACTTGCCATGCAAAAACATAGCTGACTGATTTTACCGGTTTTAAAATATACTGTACAAATCTGTGCACATGGCCAAACGTTATAGGCAAATCAAAAAGGCCTTATCAATGAAAAGGTGTGAATCAAACATAACTACACAGTGGTTATTACTACTATGTTTATCTATATATATATATATATATATATATGTGTGTATATATATTTATGTAAAATTACTTTCAATAGGTAACAAAACTCTTGTTCGGCGCTAAACGCTTAGTTCGCTGGTTACTTCCAGTGGCAAAGCTTCATATAACCAACATCAAGAGATAACTGATTATTTGAGAGACATTATAAAGTCCTTGAGCTGTGAATATTTCAAAGAAATCTCTCTTTCATTGTCACAGATAAATATTTAATTTGTCATGATACCCAAAACAAAATAATAAATGACAACCATGATTCTTCATACAGAGTAACTGATAACAGCCAATATGCATTTCATGAAGAATTGCTTCATCAGAGCTCAAATATCAAATTCTGAAAATGTATGTATATATATCAAGGCTCATCCGAGCCGAAACGTGTCATGCTGAACGAGCAATAAAGGAACTTTTGCACAATTCTGTGGTCCGTCTCCGTCTGTGGCACAACTGCGGTGAAGTGACGGAGTTATTGGATATATATATATATCCAACAAAACGGTTTCCTTTTAATCAGCTTTTGTGGCGCTCATACGCGGTGCGTAACTCCTGCGGTTGAAACCAAAACCGCTATTCATTTCACAAAATCCTGGTTTCCCAGAAAAACGGGCCGCACTCCTCACAGGTTGTTTTGCAATTTTTTTATTTTCTTAGGCGTATTGCATCAATAAATCCTTTCGGCATTGCAGACGATAAATCCTACGCGTTTCGGCATTTCAAATGCCTAGATCACGGTATACTTTTCGCGAAAAGTATACCGTGATCAAGGCATTTGAAATGCCGAAACGCGTAGGAAGAACAACCAAGGCTTCCAATATTTTCCCTCATTTATTCCTCTGGCAATCAATCTCAGGTGAGTAGATCACAGTGCATTATGGGATTGGAAGTCCTTCAAAATTACCCCCATGTGGGATGGTGCTCTTTCACAGTGGCATGTCCAACGGCGGAGAAGTGGTGACCTACGAGACCTTCCCTGATCATCACTGGCCTCCTGCGAGTGCGGCTCAACTGGGGGCAAACTCCTTTCTTTTCATAATTACGGCCAGTGCCAGGTCGTGAGCCGACACCACCGCGTTATCAGCGCGGGTCCGCTGCTGTTTGTTTTAGACAGTGGAACATGGAGCAGGAGCTTGTCTGCACTGGGGAAGGGGTTTCAAGGGTGCACCCTGTATGGATTGGACATGCCACTGTGAAAGAGCACCATCCCACATGGGGTAATTTTGAAGGACTTCCAATCCCATAATGCACTGTGATCTACTCACCTGAGATTGATTGCCAGAGGAATAAATGAGGGAAAATATTGGAAGCCTTGGTTGTTCTTCTATTGTGGCGCCGCTTTCCTTTGATAAAGGGCGCATGCCCGAAACAGCGTCAGAAACCGGCGAGAAGTGGTGACCTACGAGACCTTCCCTGATCATCACTGGCCTCCTGCGAGTGCGGCTCAACTGGGGGCAAACTCCTTTCTTTTCATAATTACGGCCAGTGCCAGGTCGTGAGCTGACACCATCACGCGTTATCAGCGCGGGGTCCGCTGCTGTTTGTTTTAGACAGTGGAACACGGAGCAGGAGCTTGTCTGCACTGGGAAGGGGTTTCAGAGGGTGCACCCTAGGTGGATTGGACATGCCACTGTGAAAGAGCACCATCCCACATGGGGGTAATTTTGAAGGACTTCCAATCCCATAATGCACTGTGATCTACTCACCTGAGATTGATTGCCAGAGGAATATAAATGAGGGAAAATATTGAAGCCTTGGTTGTTCTTCATTGTGGCGCCGCTTTCCTTTGATAAAGGGCGCATGCCCGAAACGCGTCAGAAAACGGCGGAGAAGTGGTGACCTACGAGACCTTCCTGATCATCACTGGCCTCCTGCGAGTGCGGCTCAACTGGGGGCAAACTCCTTTCTTTTCATAAATTACGGCCAGTGCCAGGTCGTGAGCTGACACCACCGCTGTTATCAGCGCGGGTCCTCTGCTGTTTGTTTTAGACAGTGGAACACGGAGCAGAGCTTGTCTGCACTGGGGAAGGGGTTTCAAGGGTGCACCCTGTATGGATTGGACATGCCACTGTGAAAGAGCACCATCCCACATGGGGGTAATTTTGAAGGACTTCCAATCCCATAATGCACTGTGATCTACTCACTCTGAGATTGATTGTCAGAGGAATAAATGAGGGAAAATATTGGAAGCCTTGGTTGTTCTTCATTGTGGCGCCGCTTTCCTTTGATAAAGGGCGCATGCCAGCGAAACGCGTCAGAAACGGCGGAGAAGTGGTGACCCTACGAGACCTTCCCTGATCATCACTGGCCTCCTGCGGTGCGGCTCAACTGGGGGCAAACTCCTTTCTTTTCATAATTACGGCCAGTGCCAGGTCGTGAGCCGACACCCACCGCGTTATCAGCGCGGTCCGCTGCGGTTTGTTTTAGACAGTGGAACACGGAGCAGGAGCTTGTCAGCACTGGGGAAGGGGTTTCAAGGGTGCACCCTGTATGGATTGGACATGCCACTGATGAAAGAGCACCATCCCACATGGGGGTAATTTTGAAGGACTTCCAATCCCATAATGCACTGTGATCTACTCACCTGAGATTGATTGCCAGAGGAATAAATGAGGGAAAATATTGGAAGCCTTGGTTGTTCTTTCATTGTGGCGCCGTTTTCCTTTGATAAAGGGCGCATGCCCGACAACGCTCAGAAACGCGGCGGAGAAGTGGTGACCTACGAGACCTTCCCTGATCATCACTGGCCTCCTGCGAGTGCGGCTCAACTGGGGGCAAACTCCTTTCTTTTTATATATATATATATATATATATAATTTTTTTTTGTTTCCCCTGGACCAAGCCCATATCCAAAGAACAGACACGATGCACGCACTTCGGCGCATATAACTTTTAATTGCAGGTTGCAGGAAGACGCATTTCGTCTCATAGCATTTCAAAGTGCAACAGTGCTTTACATAAACACAAATGAGGGACAATTCTCCAGTCCAATCAACCACAGACAAAGAGGTTAAACCCACGATATAGTTCAATAATGCTTCACTCTGATGTGGATTTAGACCTGATGAACCCTCCGGAGTCGATCACTGGTAACAGTACAATTAATATTATTTACATTATTTTTATTTTTAACACACAAAAGTTATGCAGTCATACCTCCTTTTGGTTTGGTAGACTGTAATGATATGATACAGGTTTTAACGGTTTCTACGGCTGGCCAATAAATACTGTGCTCTTAAATATTAAGGTGTAAAAAGTTACCGTGCCTTAGAAGTATAGCTTTTGCAGTCTCCGTATGTGAAGTCTTGCTCAAGTGGGGTCTATCAGATAGGATTGTGTGTAAATTAGTAGGATGAGGTTTGTAAAAATGCAGTGATAGTGTGGGTTCATCCAGAATCTAACTGAGAGTATTTGTCTGTGTGCCTTACTGGGAGTGGGATAACCTCTATGCTAGTAAAAATGTATAATCAAATCAAACAAGTGTACAAAAAGGAACCAGCAGCACTTTGAGTTGCTGATAAATCCCCTGAGTGTTAAGGTGATATTGACAAACAATTCCTCATCAGAATTCAAGCCATCAGGGGGTCTTGTTAGAGGGTCCATGATGTATTTCAACCCAAGGATTCTAGTGGTTGCTGAGAATAAGCGCCTTCCATTGCAGTGATGGAATTATGGGTGTAGTTTCCGAAAGAGATTTGGTATCCACAGTAGTAGCTGTGTGTCCCGGTACAGAGAAACCACACAGTGGGGCCGATTCCGATCTCGGCCGGTAGGGCACCGAATCGGATCCGGCTTAGCCGATCCGATTCGAGCCCTCTTTCCCGACCGAAGTCGTACGTGCGTCCGGGCGAGCGAGTACGATGCGAGCGCACGCGAAATCGCCGACCGACTTCTGTTCGCGGGTCCGAGCGCTCCGACCAACTCGCACGGACACGGCTCGCATACGCGCAATGGAGACGTTCCCCGGCCGGGCAAGTACGATGCGCGCCGCGAGCCAGTCCGACCGACTTGCGCCGTCCGGCTCGAAAGAGCAGTCGGAGCCGCACTTTGGGGGTCCGTGTCGGACCCCTGTATGCCTAGCCGCGCGAGTCGCACACAGGGGGACCCATGGGTCCCCCACCTGGTGGCATGTACGCCGCGAGTCGCATCGAGGCGTACCCGCTGTAGGGGCCGCCCTTGTTACGCCTCGCACGCACGATTGGAGTCACTGGGAGCCCGCGTACGCGCGTTGTACGTCCGGCTCCCATTGACTTCAATGGGAGTCCGCACACGACTCGAGTCCGATTGCATGCGTGCGCATCGTACTCGTCTCGGTCGGACTGCCAGGGTCCGATTCGGTCGGAAATCTCTCCGGGTCCGGCTCGGTCGGAGAGATTTCCGGCCCGAATCGGATTCGGCCCCAGTGTGTGTGTGTGTGTGTATGTATATATATATATACAAAGGTTACAGGGACATTAAAGTTAGGGAATAGCATTACCTAAATGTAGAAATTCACTAACAAAACCAACGGTTACGGGGACGTTATAGTTAGGAAATAGAATTTACAAAACTTTAAAAATTCACTGAAAAAAACAAAGGTTACAGGTACGTTATAGTTAGGTTCAGATTTTACATGCACAAAACCATAGAAATTCACCAGTTATAGTTATCTCAAGTAACTATAACTCGTGCCCTAAGGTAACTATAACTTGCGCCTCCGCCTCGCACAGTTTTTCATCAACAATTTCACTGCAAATGTTGCAGTGATATTATCAAGGAGGTCATAGAAGATGTCATGAGTGATGTAATATGTGGGGTAATTAGCAATGCAAGGCGAGGGCATGAGTAACAAACAGGGTGATTTGCACAATGTCCCTTGCGTGCGGGTTCTTTTCTGATTGAAGAAGCGAGAGATTTGTGATATATATTATATATATATATTATATATATATATATATATATATATTAAGATCATATACATTACATTATTACATTTTGGATGTCAGCTTCTGTGTCAAAGAAAATAAGCTTCATACAAAAGTGCACAGAAAAATAACAGCGTCTAACTCCACTTTTCAAGCTAATAGTGGGCCCCCGAAAAATTTTAAAGGGAGGATACCGTATGGTCAGTTTTTAAAAGTGCATGGAATCTGTTCTATGGAGGAAGAGTTTGTTCATGAAATACAAGTAATGAGACAAAGATTCAAAGGTCGTGAATATCTGAATGAGGTTTTGAATGCTGCCATAGATAGAGCTAGATTTTAAAAAAGGGAATTAATACTGTACAATGAGGACAGATCAATGGAAAGTAGGAGAAAATATAAAAGATCTCAAGAGATTATAAAGTGTTGAATCTTCATGGAGTATACCTGGCACAATCAGAGTTCCAAAAGATTTTAAGAAGAAACTGGAATCTGTTATTTCATGATGAGCACCTTAAGGGTTTTGTGTTTGTGAGTCCAAATCCTAGCATGACTGTTTGACAGATCCGCAATCTTGGTGATACTCTCACAAATGGTTTTGTCAACCTGAAGGACAGGAAACAATATTGGTTGAGCAAAGATGGAAATGGGTTAGTCAAATGCAGTTCCTGTATAGCATGTAAATTTGGAAACAAAAAGAAGCCCTTTAAAAATTTGGAAGGTCAGGAGAGTGAAATAAAGGAAGAATTACGTGCAATACTGAGCACCATCAAGAATTTGCAGACTATGATTTTGCAACATATTAGAGCCATTAAGAACAGTGCTAACAATTATCCGATTGTGAAACATTTTAATTGAAAAAATTAATGGCTTGTTGAAGAATTTTAGTTTTTATGCCATAAAACATGTAAAGGCACATCCTAGAGGTGGAGATCGGGAATTGAAACTAAGGAGGAATAAATCAAGGTTGATTTTGCAAGTGGGAACAGAAAACCCTTGGGTAAATTATTTAGATGCTGAACTTCATGTTCAACTATAGAGACCTAAAAATAATATGAATCTTGTGTGCCACTCTAATTGGATTCACTTATGGACTGGTATTGGACCTGGACGTGTCTTATTTCATATTTCACCATATTAATTCACCACTAATCTTTATGGGCTTCCGGAGAAGCGTGCTTCAACACCCCATCAGGGGTAACAAAGCTATATAAATACAAACCTTTTTCCCTCCTCTATCCTTCTGCTATCATTCCAAATCCAAATAACTGACTAACCTATCCACCACTTAAAATGTACTTGCATGTTTCACTACACTAATTCAACACTAATCCTCTATGGGTCCCGGAGTAGCGTGCTACTACAAAGCACTTCCGACACCTCGTCAGGGGTAGTAAGCGCTATATAAATGCAATTACAATACAATACAATTATATATCAGTAACATGCACTTTTGACTTCAATACTTTAACACTGTAGAAGAAGTTAACAGTTTTGGACTAATGCTGCATAAAATAATTAACAGCTTTAGCAGAAGTAGCAACTTTTGACACAGAAGGATGTTTATTTTAGTATATATTATGTGATATATCAATTATACAATTGCATCTTGGCACTATGGAACTTTAAGGGATGAGTTTTATGCTAAATGGGAGGAATTGGGTAATGGTTGGTGTACTGTGATGCATTAGCACTTTAGTAATATGTGAAGACTTGATTTTGTATTGCTTGGGACCATACCTGTTTAGATCGAACTTTCATGATTTGAATTGATATAGTTGAAATGACAATTTAGCACTCTAATATTTAATTAGTCTAGTTATGTATAACCCATAATACATCTAGGGATTATTCAGGGGATTTGATGCAGTTGCGCTTTAGGATGGGATTTCCTATTTATCCTGATATGTTTGTGCTCAAACCTTTAAAGGGTGCCACTTTCCACCATGAAATACTGTTCTTTCCTGGATTGAGGCACTGTTTTGTTCTTGCACTTTATCTGGGATTTTTATAGGAATATTTCATACATATTGGCTAGGCTAAAATTGCACAAAAAGAATGGATAGTAAGATAATGATATATGATACTTAAAGTTTTTTTTATTATTCTTTTGCTTCACTATGAATTTACATTGTATACATTTCAGGAACTTGATTATCATTTAGATTTCTGATGACACTGTGTTGATAACTTGTTTGCGTTTACAAAAGTGTCATGATAAGGCTCATGGTTTAGCGGTTCCTGAAGAACTGTAACTGAAGTAGGACTAAGCTTTGTTAAAATGGTGGTGTGACGAGCGTATGGGGAGCCCAGTTGGGGGCGTAAGCCGAAACGCGTCTGCCGTTATTTCCTATGGTGAAATGCAATGCAGAAGAAAATAAAAATGTCAAAATGATGATTCGGTCATCATTTTTGTCCCGGTGACACCGAACTTGGACCGTAGTGAACGGCCAATAGAGAAGTTTCATCAGGAGAAATTATATATATATATATATGTAAATGTGTGTGTGTGTGTGTGTGTATATAACCAACTAACTGTGACTATATATAAACATGGATTGACAAAGGCTGTTGCTACTGCTGAAACGCGTCTCTCCTGTTTGATGGGTCGAGCCAACACAATAAATAAGCCTTATCCCTGCAGACCTTTTGTGCGTGCTCTCTTCCGTTCGGGAGTGGGGGTTGTGCTGATAGTCACATTTAGTTGGTTAGTTATGATTCAGTAAACACAAAATGTAAACAATGAAATAGTGTGTGTTGTGGCGTAATTTCATTTTTACATTTAGAGTTCGCTGAATGCGTACCTAACCTTCAACTGTGATTTTTCTCAGTGAATAAGTTGCATTCATCTTGTACCAATACCTTTTACGTTGGAGCTTGCACAGGTACTACACTCAGCCACAGCCTTGATGACTTTACTCATTTTTTCAATAAAATTAAATTGGTGACTTTCATGAAATTCTCAAATTTGAGAAAATTATGAGTTTGGGAAAAACTGCCTGTCTCTCAATACGAAATGGTGGCTGCTTGCTCACCAATTTTAGAAAAATCATGAATTTAGCCTATGCTAGGTGCATTTTGGACTATTTTTCATATATTTTTCCACACCTCTATTACCACATCAACCCCACCGACCCTCAAGTGTTTAAAACCAGTCATCATGCTTTCCCTTTGCTCTGTGATTTTTTTTCCATTATACGCAATTGATTGAAAAAATTAATGAAGCCACTGACAGCAAGTCATATTCTTGAAATATTAAAATATGCTTGAATGAACTTGCAAGATTCTAGCTCGCAAGTTTAAATGGGATATCTAGTATAGAGAAAAAAAGACAATTACCAACAATAGACTTGCAAGCATATTCCTTTGTTTGATGGTGTCAATGGGGCTTGAGACATCTTGTGACATCATTCACTGGATGGCCCTTTAAATGGACAGTCTATCTCTAAATTGTAGCTCTTTGATGCCCGCCCACTACATTTTTTGAATGTTGATTTCTCAAACACTATTGAACAGATTTACACCAAATGAAAAACAGCCCACTTTTTGGGGGATGTTCTACTTTCATGACAAAGTTTGGTGTAAATCCATTCCAAGAGATTCTACTGTATATGTGAGCTAAAACAAAAGTTGAATTTTTTTTTAAAAGTCCTCCTTTAATTTTTTTTACCCTTGAAGAGATCTGCACGAAACTTCGCAATCCACACCTTAGCTCGTATTGCTAAGGGTTAGCAAAATGTTCCATAGATTTATCAAGCAGTGCCAACCTTTGTAGCAAACTAGAACATTTTCAATGGAAAGTTCAGCTGAACTATACCTACTGAGTCACTATTATGACTGGTTGATTATATATATATATATATATATATATATATTCCTAATAAGCACATCCACAAAGATGAATATGCACAGAGCGTCCAGTTCAATTTGGCCAGGAAAACGGATCAAGGCTGTTTTCTTGGCCGAAACGCATCATAGGTTGTTGGGTTATTAAATAGAATTGCACTGTACACTTTCAGTGCGAGTTTTCATCTTTGCGGATGTGCTTATCGGAAATTTTATTACTAGATTGCTTTGCCAGTCAAACGCGACACCCCTCCCAAGGTAGATGTTCTGTGAGGGGTTGTATGTGTGTGAAAATCATACTCACCTAGTTATTGTGCTGATACCTCATTGAGCAGATTGAACCCCTTCTGCTCTGATTATGGTTAAACCAATTTGTTTATCATTATTGCCCACAGAAAAAGAGCATCATATCAAGCAATGCATTGTGGGAAGGTTGGTTACGTAGATAGCCATACACGACAAATGTCAGCGCTTTCTGTTCTTAGAGTGTAACCATAATATTATTTCATTTGAAAATATTTCTATGGAACATTCATATCTTTTATAAGTTATGTTAGTGATCTTAGTAGAAAAGCATAATGTTTCATAGTGAACTTCTTAGATTTTTGAATGATATACTTTAGCCACTGCCTACCTTGGCCAGAGGCATGCCCAAACGTGGTGCACAGGGAGGGACCTTTTTTGTTGCTACTAAGCCCAGTACTCATCATCTTCATGTAGAAGACATACCTATTATGGTCCTATAATTGAACCAAGTTCTACAGATCATGACAAGCCTTGTTAAACCAATCTAAGTGCAACATAGTAGGGTTTGTGAACCACAAGTCAGATCCCTGAAGCCTCCCCTAAATTTTTTTTTTTTTTTAAATTAAATGTGATATCCATCTGAGGACGGCCTTGCTGCATCGTGGCAGTGAGGTGTGCCCAGCCTGCACTGATATATTCCTGTAGGAATTTTCACACTGTCTATGCAAACCAGGTTTGCAGTTGGCAGACTTCAAAATGGCTGCCTGATCGAAGATGTTCAGCTCTTTAATCCAATAATACTACCAGCTCAGATCCGGCTTTTGAGGGCCGTGTACCTCTATTTCCGGTCTACGAAACCAATTAGCAATGTAGTTATACACTACTTTGACATTGTTTTTCAAAGTCAAACTTTCAAGGATTTAAAAAAAGCAGGTGGATATACATTAAACTAAATGAAGAACACAAGGACAATTGGCCTCTGCCTTTATGTCAATCTTCATGTTCATCCATCCAGTAGATTTTTCTTTTTTTCTTGACAAATTTCCTACTGATGGTACAATAGCAAATACAACTTCTGCTTCCCCATTAAAAACCCGCTGTACTAATCTGCACAAAAGTTTTCAATATCAAACAGAGGTGTGCAGGTTCCTTTTTGTGACTGGTTTTTTGCACATTCGTCTAGCGAAGCAATAAGCAATAAAAAAAGGACTCTTTCAATTAAAAATTAGATTGAGACAGTCACTTTTCATGACTCGCTAATTAGAAGTTTGCTCTCTACTGATATCTCCTAAACAAAATTTCAAATATTTAGCAGGTGTTACATAATTTCCATAAATTATAAACCTGGACCAACAAAAAAGCTAAAATTGTTTTATAATGTGATTTAAAAAATAAATAACCGGTGTTTACTGTGTATCACACTCAGCGCTTAGGTGCCTTCTTGATCAGCAGTATATAAACCTAAAATTGATTGATGAATTCAGTAATTACTTCCTTCTCTGTGTACAATCACTATTGGGCCTTGCAATTTGTGATCAGGTTACAAGTATCAAACATGATTATAGGACCATATTCCACAGTTATCTGTTACATATCCTCTCTGTCTTTTTCTGTTTCTAGATAGATAGAGAGATAGATAGATAGATAGATAGATAGATAGAGTGCAGATACTTACAGATACACACATGCATTCACATATATAAATATATGTAGAGAGAGAATATATAGCATGTAACTGAGTAATACGGTTCAATATTCCATTGAGTCGTTTTGGTGACATCATAAACCATGAGGCCAAAAGGCTGAGTGGTTTGCAAATGTCCCCAGAACCTCGAAATGGCAATAAAGGACCATCTTACACATTATCCATTATGTATTTTTTTATATTATATTTTATTCTGTTTTCTTAAAAGTACAGTTAACAGTATCACTGATTAGAACTACAATTTTTAGGGTCTGTTTTTCTTTCATAAATTGTTGATATAAGAATCAACAACAGTGGGTGCCAGTGGATTTATGCAAACTATGGCTGCACCATTTAAGACATAATTATGGATTTACTGCATTTGCCGCATAGTCTACATATTTTTCAGATTTGACGAAAATGTTGTTCCTGCTTTCTAGGTCAAATGAATGAAAACAATACTACCAGAGAAATTGCCTCAAAATTTTTATTTTGGCTGCATAGTGTATGCCACATTATCATAGTAGCTCTTGACAATGCTAAAGCTCTGCAGTGAGTTTGGAGGCTGTCATTATGATGATACAGTGATCCGTGAAATATTTTCCATATTTCACAGTTCCCTGTGAAATATGTTTTTTGTACCTTGCATTTTCTGGAAAATAAGCAACCAAACATGAGATAGATAGATAGATAGATAGATAGATAGATAGATAGATAGATAGATAGATGTTCTGTGTATTTCTTCGTATGTTTATGTATGGATATGTGTTTTGTATGGTAGTTGCATTTATATAGCTCCACATATCCCTGGCGAGGAGCCGAAGCTCTAGAAGGCCGCTAGCACAGAAAACTGTATGTTTTGCTTGGTTGGAAGGATGTAGGATTATATTGAGGACTGTGAGGAAAGTGTTTAGGTGTTGGGCATGTATATATGTGTGTATACGTATGTATTAAGTGAATGAATATATGAGCATATCAGGAGCACTGAGCACTTCACTTTAGCTATTGCTAGTAATCCACATAAATGTGCTTGTGTGTATTAATGTCTATTTATAAACACACTACGTGTTATGTATGTGTGTGCACGCGAGTATATGTGTGCATCTCTTTAACGTGTGTGTGCGTGCAGGTATGGTGTTTCATCCAGCAGCATGGCTGTGTACTGCTAGTGACCTGTGATCTCACTGAGGCTAACTACCTCCTCCAGATTCCTCTACCCCACACCGTGTACTAACTATGTCTGTTATTCCCTCACTCCTCCGCAATTAAATAGTGTCCCTATTTGTGCGTCTTTTGTACCCACAAACGTACGAAGATCTACTGTCTCTGGAAAATATTAGAATGTTTACTGGATGCTGATCACACTCTAGAATATCTTAAACAAATACATAAATGGTTGATCTGTCGCTGTATCTATCTATGCATAAATGCGGGCATAATATCTACATATAAATGCATCAATTCTCGATATACCTATGTGTGTTACTGCCATCGCGTGTGTTATTTCTTAATGTACAGATCTTGGAATCCAAATATATATATAAATATTTCTACTATGGCTGTCTATGTAAACATTTAGTCTCCTTCTTTGTGGGGTGTATTCTACATTGATGTACCGATTTAATGCCTCTGTGAGGCGTACCTCGCGTTATTTCCACAGGTCTGTACGGACCGGTCAGTGTGACCAGTTTGTGTTGTTATTTATGTACCTCTTCAAGACCTCTTTGTAGCGTATCTCACGTTATTTCCACAGGTCTCGAGGGGCCGGTTTGTGTTGTGTTATTTCTGTCCCTGTCTAGGGCCTCTATAACGCGTACCTCGCGTTATTTTCTCAGGTCTGTACGGACTGGTCGATGTTGTGTTATTTATGTACCTCTTTGAGGACTCTATAAGGCGTACCTCACCGGTCTGCGTTGTGTTAATTATGCCGGGTGGCGATGGGCAGTTTGTAAGTGGCTTGTGGGCTTCGCAGTTGGTGTTTCTTACCTGTGAATTGGCTCTTCCATGGCGACCCAGCCGGGCTCTGGTCCTTGGGGCAGCACACCTGGTTATTCCAACCCCAGGGCTGGAAGGTGTCGGAAGGAAGTGGCTCCCCGGCCCCCCCGCCGATGCTCTGCACCACGGAGAGATCCAAGTAGCTGGCCATGGGCTGGTAGGGGCCACCGTAGCCCGAATAGAAGGCCACCTCTTTAGGGCGAAGCTCCTCCGGGCCCCCGGGCGTGTCCGTGTACTTCTCAGCGGGGTACCCCGAGAGGGAGCAGGGCTTCAGGGGGGCCCGGGCCACGCGGCACGAGTAGTACCCCCCTCCGAAGTAGCCGCAGCCCAGAGCGGGCGCCGTGGAGCCGTGGCACGAGGGAGCGCAGGGCTTCCCGTGGTCCACCGAGCTGGCCGGCAGGTCCATAATAGAATAACCTGGACCCACGGGAGTGGGCGAGTGCCTCCCCAATGCTGAGGAAGGACCCCCCAAGACCGAAGAGTGTCCCCCCAAGACTGAAGAGGGCACCCCCAGAGCTGAAGTATGGCTGCCACCCATGGTTGGAGAGTGGCCCCCCATTTCGGAACAGTGACCCCCAGACGGGCCCATAGCACCCCTGCTCTGGAAGGGGCCGCTCCCCAGGAAGCCATCCATGCCCCCGGCAGCGGGGCCGTTCAGGGCCGAGCTCCTGCTGCAGCCTGGGGGAGCTTGGGAGGGCTGCATGGCTTCATCCTGCCTGCTGTCGACGCACTGAACGTGAGTCTGGCAGCGGCCGCGCCCATTGGCTGCCTCCAACCCGCGGGGGGAGCATAGGGGGTAATAAAGTGTCAGGGCAGAAACTAGTCTGTGACAGGAAGAGATCCGTGCACCTCACGAGGGGGGAGGAGGCTGGAAACGGAAAGGACCTGAGAGCCGCGAACATGTGACGGTCTGAAAGTAGGGCAGGTACAGCTAGAGGATTTTGTGTGTGTGTGTGTGTGTGTTTATGAGTTGTCAATGTTTCCTTTGTGAAGTTGCGCGTACGTGTGAACTAGCGATGCTTATAGGTAAGTACACCGCGAACGGTAAATAGATTGGTAACATATCGACATCTTAATATCTTAAAAACACACACAGACACACGTTTGTACACAGACCCATGATCAGGGTCCTGCTCGCCAAATACACTCTTACAAAAAATAATCCAAAGAGAGAAGAAATTAGAGGCTTTTTTATGAGAGACTTGCTCTGTCACTTTTTTTGACACTCCGACTGTGCAAGCCTCTCAATCATATCTATGAGGCCAGGCCACGCAAAGCCACTTTGCGTGGCTATGCATAGCCTCATACATATGCAGTAAGACAAAGCAGCACAAGTCACTGCGTTGCTTTACTTTGTGCCAGGGAGGCGTTCCATGGGCGTTGCAGTGGGTTTTCCCACTCGACACCCATGGATTTTGACACAGTCCCAGAGTTAATTAATCACATAAACCTGGGGCAGCACCCAAACTTTACGCCTCCCACGAGCAGGCGTAAGGAGTAGACACATTTTTAATATCTCCTAGTTTTTTCCTTTTTCCATGTGTGTTGAGGAACACGCCTCTCAGGATTGTTTTTGTGCGGGAAGGTGCCCCTTCTTGCACAAAAACAATTCTACATGCAACGCAGGCACAGTTGCTGTCTGCGTTGGCGCTAGGCAGCAAAGTGTGTGCCAGCGCAGGGGGAAAGGACAGGAATGCACCGTATTTCATAAACACAGTGCGTTCCTGCCCTTTCACATTGGCGTAGGACTGCGCAGCAAGAAGACTTGCGGCGCTGCCCTGCGCCAATTCCTCGAAAATGAGGGCTCAAGTATTTCAATGAGACTAACATACTTTGGGGCGTATTTATTAAAAAGTCATGCACTTTAGCGCAGCAAGTCACCTTGCTGTGCTGCACAGCGTGACAGGGAAAGGACAGAAATACACCGTAATTACGGCAATATGGCGCATTCCTCCCTTTTCCTCTGCAATGGTGCCTTTTTGGCAGCCTACCGCCAATGCAGGCACCCCTGCACCATGGTGCAAGGGTGCCTGCTTTGCATGCAGGATTGTTTTGGTGCAGGTAGGGACACCTTCCTGTACAAAAACAATCCTAAGAGATGTATTCCTCTATCTATGTGTGCTGCAAAATGCAGCATACATAGAAAGAGGAAGTAACAAATGCAACATACATAGAAAGAGGAAGTAACAAATGCAGCATACATAGAAAGAGGAAGTAACAAATGCAGCATTCATAGAAAGAGGAAGTAACAAATGCAGCATACATAGAAAGAGGAAGTAACAAATGCAACATACATAGAAAGAGGAAGTAACAAATGCAGCATACATAGAAAGAGGAAGTAACAAATGCAGCATTCATAGAAAGAGGAAGTAACAAATGCAGCATTCATAGAGAGGAAGTAACAAATGCAGCATACATAGAAAGAGGAAGTAACAAATGCAGCATACATAGAAAGAGGAAGTAACAAATGCAGCATACATAGAAAGAGGAAGTAACAAATGCAACATACATAGAAAGAGGAAGTAACAAATGCAGCATACATAGAAAGAGGAAGTAACAAATGCAGCATTCATAGAAAGAGGAAGTAACAAATGCAGCATTCATAGAGAGGAAGTAACAAATGCAGCATACATAGAAAGAGGAAGTAACAAATGCAGCATACATAGAAAGAGGAAGTAACAAATGCAGCATACATAGAAAGAGGAAGTAACGAGGAGAAATAAAGATATTTCTCCTCGTTACATCTCTGCTGGGAAGGCGTATCTTTTTGGCGCATTCCCAGGTTTACCAGTTCTAATAAATCTGGGAAGGCGTAAAAACCCATGGAAGTTACGTGGGAACTCGCATGCGACGCCCATGGAATGCCTACCCAGGGCAGAGTGAAGCAATGCGGCGATTTGCACTGCGTTGCTTTACTCCAGATTTATGGAGCCACTCATGGCCATGCAAAGTGGCCATGCAAAGAGGCCTCATAAATCTGACTTACGGTTTGCATTGCTTTTGCACCACGAGATACCAATCCAGCTCGTAAACAGGCCCTTGATGTTCCAGGGAGAGTGTGGGATTGACAGTGGGAGCACGGATCTCGAATAAATGCTGTTTTCAAGGTCCCTCTTGATTATGTACGCTTGAGGTCTGCTGGTGCCCTCTCTGTGGGTAGCATTTCGTCAAAGAGGTTGGGCGAAATGACAGGGGTCGCTGCGTTTCTCTTGTGAATTGCAGTCAGTGAACACAGCACGATGCAAACAGACCTGAATCCGTCCCCTCCACCCCTGCCTCACGCACTCACATGCACACCTTAGCATCAGCTTAAGGAGGGAGACACAGAGGATCCGAGAGGCGTACGCCCAAGATCACACATTATAGGTGATCTAGCACCCTGAGATCAAAACCTAGGGGATGTGACCCTCCGGGCCCAATGGGGCTGTGGGTAAGTGCGCATGAGCTGAAGGGGCTGGGTTATTATAAGTGATAAGTACTGGGCATGGATACTCCTCCAGGTGGGTTTTTGCAAGAGTCTGTGTAAAAATACCTCCCAGGCGGCTCACCGTCGCACGCACATCGTTTGTGCCCCCTGCCCCCCGGTGGAGTTTACGGCAGACGTGCCAGGGCCATTCTAGGTCGGGTTTGTTTAACAAACACACTTTTCTGAAACCTTTTTACAGCCGTTGGCCCCTGTGAGCTTCCTTCGCGGATATCTGCTACATCGGAAGAGTCCATGTCTCGCCTCAGGGGTGGAGAAGCGTGGGTCGCAAGGCATGTCCCGGCCTTTGTGGGCCGTGGGACAGGAGAAGGGACCTGTGTCTGTGCTGCATGACTGAGCCTAGTGGGACAGGACTAAGCACAGTGGGGCAGGAGCCAGGACCTGTGTGCTACAAGACCGGGTCCCGGGGGACAGGAGGAGGGGCGTGGTGCTGCACGATCGAGCCCTGTGGGACAGGAAAAGGGCCTGGGTTGCTTGACCGAGCCCCTTGGGGCAAGAGAGGGGCCGTGTGCCGCACGACAGTGCCGTGGGGCAGGAGATGGGGCCTGTATGCTGTACAACAGGGCCGTACGGGCAATAGAGTGGTCATTTGTGGTGCCGGGCTAGGCCTTAGGGGCAGGAGAGGGGAGATGCCTGCTGTCGCGGCCTTACAAGGTGTGGAGGACAGAGGGTCCCAGTGTGCTGCCGTACACGGCCTTAGAGAAAGGGCAGGGCCCCTGTGTGCTGCAGGACAGAGCCTTAGAGACAGGACAGGGCCCCTGTGTGCTGCAGGACAGAGTCATAGAGACAGGAGCCTGGCCCCTGTGTGCTGCAGGACAGAACCTTAGAGACAGGACAGGGCCCCTGTGTGCTGCAGGACAGAGCCTTAGCGGCAGGACAGGGCTTCTGTGTGCTGGCGGGCAGAGCCTTAGAGACAGGACAGGGCCCCTGTGGTGTGCTGCAGGATAGAGCCTTAGAGACAGGACAGGGTCCCTGTGGTGTGCTGCAGGACAGAACCTTAGAGACAGGACAGGGCCCCTGTGTGCTGCAGGACAGAGCCATAGCGGCAGGACAGGGCTCCTGTGTGCTGGCGGGCAGAGCCTTAGAGACAGGACAGGGCCCCTGTGTGCTGCAGGACAGAGCCATAGACAGGACAGGGCCCCTGTGTGCTGCAGGATAGAGCCATAGAGACAGGACAGGGGCCCTGTGGTGTGCTGCAGGACAGAACCTTAGAGACAGGACAGGGCCCCTGTGTGCTGCAGGACAGAGCCTTAGCGGCAGGACAGGGCTCCTGTGTGCTGGCGGGCAGAGCCTTAGAGACAGGACAGGGCCCCTGTGTGCTGCAGGACAGAGCCTTAGAGACAGGACAGGGTCCCTGTGGTGTGCTGCAGGATAGAGCCTTAGAGACAGGACAGGGTCCCTGTGGTGTGCTGCAGGACAGAACCTTAGAGACAGGACAGGGCCCCTGTGCAAGTGCAGGACAGAGCCTTAGCGGCAGGACAGGGCTCCTGTGTGCTGGCGGGCAGAGCCTTAGAGACAGGACAGGGCCCCTGTGTGCTGCAGGACAGAGCCATAGACAGGACAGGGCCCCTGTGTGCTGCAGGATAGAGCCATAGAGACAGGACAGGGGCTCCTGTGGTGTGCTGCAGGACAGAGCCTTAGAGACAGGACAGGGTCCCTGTGGTGTGCTGCAGGAGAGAGCCTTAGAGACAGGACAGGGTCCCTGTGGTGTGCTGCAGGACAGAACCTTAGAGACAGGACAGGGCCCCTGTGTGCTGCAGGACAGAGCCATAGACAGGACAGGGGCCCTGTGTGCTGCAGGATAGAGCCATAGAGACAGGACAGGGGCCCTGTGGTGTGCTGCAGGATAGAGCCATAGAGACAGGACAGGGGCCCTGTGGTGTGCTGCAGGACAGAACCTTAGAGGAGGAAGAGGGTGCTGGAGTGGGGGCGGGGTCTGGATTAAGTGTGCTGCATCGCCGGGCCTTTGGATAGGAGGTGGCAAATGTAGTGCCTGGTCGGGCTATCTGGGCACCGTGCGCGCTGCTCTGTGAAAACTTGTAATCAGTGTCTTCACGAGTCAACGCGCGGAATGTGGAGCTCGCTTTGCCATCAATAAAGACGTATTATTCACACAGCAAGGTCAATAATACCCCCCCCCCCCACCCCCCCACACACACACACACACCCTTCTGTTATCTGCGCACCGCAGACCCTTCTTCATCCCACCCTTGCGCTGGGCCCGAGTCTTGGGGACCGGGGTAGCAGTCCGACTATAGAAATCACCAGGACATAAACGAAATGAAAATGAACTAAAGGCAGACAGACATCGAGAGAGAAACAAACAACGAAAAAACCGGATGTGCTTGCCTGGAATAGTATTGTTTGAATCGAAATATTCTCTGCATTAACATTGCTGGGCTGAAAATATCTTGGTTTTTTATTTGAGCTGTGACATTTCTAGGCCTGAAACAATTCTTGCGCTCAAACATTTGTTGAATCTAGGTATTTCCTGTGCAGGGGCTATCCCTGTGGACCAACACCACCTTCTTGGGCTGAGACATGTGTTACACTGAGACATCCCTTGACAAAGTCCCCTTGGCTAAAATGTCTTGGACTGAGACATCACTTGACTAAGGCCCCTTGGCTGACATTTCTTGGACTGAGACACGTCTTACACTGAGACATTCCTTGGACTAACTACCCCTACCTGACATTTCTTGGACTGAGACACGTCTTACACTGAGACATCCCTTGGCTGACATTTCTTGGACTGAGAAACGTCTTACACTGAGACATTCCTTGGACTAACTACCCCTACCTGACATTTCTTGGACTGAGACACGTCTTACACTGAGACATCCCTTGGCTAAGGCCCCTTGGCTGACATTTCTTGGACTGAGAAACGTCTTACACTGAGACATCCCTTGGCTAAGGCCCCTTGGCTGACATTTCTTGGACTGAGACACGTCTTACACTGAGACATCCCTTGGCTAAGGCCCCTTGTCTGACATTTCTTGGACTGAGAAACGTCTTACACTGAGACATCCCTTGGCTAAGGCCCCTTGGCTGACATTTCTTGGACTGAAACACGTCTTACACTGAGACATCCCTTGGCTAAGGCCCCTTGTCTGACATTTCTTACACTCAGACATGTCTTACACTGAGACATCCCTTGGACTAACTCCCCCAAGCTGGCATTTCTTATACTGAGACGTCTTACACTGAGACATTCCTTGGACTAACTACCCCTCCCTGACATTTCATTGACTGAGAAATGTCTTACATTGAGACATCCCTTGGCTAAGGCCCCTTGGCTGAAATGTCTAAGGCTGAGAAGCCGTTTGGGGCTGAGACATTCCTTGAACTCGGACATTGCCTGGCCATGTCCCATGGTGAGTGTGTGAACCTACAGCCGCCCGGTTACTCGGCCCGCATTATTAGTCCGTCACTTACGGTACATAACATGGCCGCCGGGAACGGACCTCTTTAGGCGGCCCCGGGCCTGGTGGGACAGAGACGGAAACACTAGTCCAGTTCCGATCCAGGGGAGACTAGAAGCAGTAGAGATCATCGAACAGCCCCCTCCACACCCACACACACTCTCGGCCCCCTGGAAAAGAGTGTGTGGCCGAGACGTGCCTGCGGAAACGTCCCAGGCCTTTGAGTGTGGGACCCACAGGACTGCCCCGCCCTGCCCTGAAAGACAAACATTCTCCGTGTCCACGGGTGGACGTATGTTTGAGCCTCTGGTAAATAAGAAGGTCCACGTTTTTGGCGCAAAGTGCTTAAAAAGAAAAACACAATACGCCATGGTGTTAGGCGGTAACCTATTATACTCAGGTATGTGTATACATATACACACACACACATATAGCCTCGTGTACGTTCACTTTTATAGAATAACTAACTACTCTAACCTGCCAACCATCGTGCAGGTACTCATTGTCTCAAAGTTACAGCGAGGCTAAGCATTTCACAAGTACTGATTTACGCACGGACAGTCACACACCTGCGCAGCCGCGCTCATTATACAGTCATATTTTTATATTTAATTAATATTATTGATTTTGTCCCAAAAGTCATCCAGAAAATTAATGTTCACCTAGTACTATTTCGTCATAAATATAAAGTTAAAACTCAACTCAAATTTCAAATATGATATTATGTAAAGCTACGAGGAACAAAATGTAAAACAGACTTCTACTGATAACGGGGTACACGCACAAAAGGGGAATAAGAAACAAACGGGAAACTCGGGCGTGAAAGAAGAAGGCAGCATTATCCTGGCCTGGGTTCCCGTCAAGTATTTTACCAGAAAAGTCACAGAAATGACTCCGTATTCCACCGTGCTCGTCCCCTCAATACAGATGGGGCACGGTATTTCACGTACTGGTTCCCTTCAGCACTCACAGAACACGTTATTTCACCGTACAGTGCAATGCAGATGGGGCACGCTACTTCACGTACTGGTTCCCTTCAGCACTCACAGAACACGTTATTTCACCGTACAGTGCATTGCCGATGGGGCACGCTACTTCACGTACTGGTTCCCTTCAGCACTCACAGAACACGTTATTTCACCGTACAGTGCATTGCAGATGGGGCACGGTATTTCACGTACTGGTTCCCTTCAGCACTCACAGAACACGTTATTTCACCGTACAGTGCATTGCAGATGGGGCACGGTATTTCACGTACTGGTTCCCTTCAGCACTCACAGAACACGTTATTTCACCGTACAGTGCATTGCAGATGGGGCACGCTACTTCACGTACTGGTTCCCTTCAGCACTCACAGAACACGTTATTTCACCGTACAGTGCATTGCCGATGGGGCACGCTACTTCACGTACTGGTCCCCTTCAGCACTCACAGAACACGTTATTTCACCGTACAGTGCATTGCCGATGGGGCACGCTACTTCACGTACTGGTTCCCTTCAGCACTCACAGAACACGTTATTTCACCGTACAGTGCATTGCCGATAGGGCACGCTACTTCACGTACTGGTTCCCTTCAGCACTCACAGAACACGTTATTTCACCGTACAGTGCATTGCCGATGGGGCACGCTACTTCACGTACTGGTTCCCTTCAGCACTCACAGAACACGTTATTTCACCGTACAGTGCATTGCAGATGGGGCACGGTATTTCACGTACTGGTTCTCTTCAGCGCTCACATGACACGTCATGCCCTCATATCACACACAGGTATCAACACAAAGGGGGTGCTCGAATTCCCAGAATCGCAGAGAGCCTTATTTCGGGTGCACCATTGATTCTTGAAACAACCATCGGTGGTGGGTTCGGGGTGGTTGCTAGTAAGGGACCTAGAGTCCTTGCAGTCCTCAGTGGATCCGAGGGAGCTCTCCAGAAGGACTGATCTCTACATCAAGCCATGTCACGGGGCCCAAGGATCCGCGGTCACCACCAGGGGCCCAACACAGCTCAAGACGCCAGCCCCAGGGTCTCCATCGCCTCATCAGCCAGTGGAGCAGGACTGGTGTTTCTGTTTCATACAGATAAGAGTTAGACTAAGTTTAGCTTCCGGTCACCATTCTGCACGTACACGGCCAGTGTGCGAGTCACATTATAAGTCAATATCAAGATTCCAAATATCCCAGCCGGCATATGATCGACTTCCAGTTCAGTGTGCAATAAATGTATATATAATATATTTACATGTGTTCATAAAGCGCGGAGGAGGTATCCATGTGGTTTGAGCGCTATACAGAAAAAGGTCATTATTTGTTTCTATATATTTATACACACATACATTCATTACTAAGGTACAAACGACGAATTCGGGCTCATCACCTCAGTACAGCAAAGGTGACACCAGAAAGGCCCTTTTTTGTTGCCTCTCCACTACCTTTGTTGCGGGAGGGGAGGGGCATCTCTTGAGTCATGACCACTCCCCATATTTGACAATGATAAGAAATAACATATTACACTCTGTGCTTAGACGTGTATACTATAAATGTGTGTGTGTCTATGTGTGTGCTTGTCTCTGTGTGTCTGTATGTGTGTGCGTGTGTATGTGTGTGTACGTGTGTGTGCATGTCTGTATGCGTGTGCGTCTGTGTATCTTGTGTCTGTGTACGAGTGTGTACGTGTGTGTATATGTGTGTGTGTGCGCATGCATGTGTCTGTAAGTGTCTACATAGAGAGTGACGGCGAGACAGAGAGAGACATGTAAACAGAAGTGGTGAGTGTGTCCGCGCGCATGCGCATAGATTGAAAGGTGTACATTACGGTCTGATAACACATCGGGGTGTTTCCCACTAAAGCCCGAGGTGCGTGTTAACGATGGCAGATCCTCTCCAACGCAAGATGAAGCCATAACACGTCAGCCATTACGCACCTTTCGTTATGTTTAAAACATGTTAAAGAGTAAGTGAGAATGATGCAAAGGCTTGTCCCATTCCTCCGAATGAGGGAAGTGACGTAGGTCCCTTGTGGGTGTATTTCTTTTAAGGTTGAAGTGACACCCCACAGATGAACGATTTCCCCTGTGCTTTTGTGTAGGATCAACCCACCAGCCGCCCCTCTTTCACTTTCCTCTCTGGCCGTGGGCCTGTCCCCCAGGTCGCCTCGAGTCCGGCTGACTGTGGGTTCAAGTCTTTTCCGCTGAGTGTTTGTTAAGAGGCATTCAGTAAAGAGGTTTTAGTGTGTGAGCAAAATAGCGCTTCAAATGACACAAGCACCTGTGACTGCTCGACAACCAGGGCAGGCAGACGACACGACGACACATGTGACTGCATGACATCCAGGGCAGGCAGACACCTGTGACTGCATGACTGCAGGCAGGCAGACTACTCAAAGACACCTGTGACTGCATGACAACCAGGGCAGGCAGATGACACAACGACACCCGTGACTGCATGACAAAGAGAGAGCAGGCAGACGACTCAAAGACATCTGTGACTGCATGACTACCAGGGCAGGCAGACGACACATGTGACTGCATGACATCCAGGGCGGGCAGACACATGTGACTGCATGACTGCAGGCAGGCAGACTACTCAAAGACACCTGTGACTGCATGACAACCAGGGCAGGCAGATGACACAACGACACCCGTGACTGCATGACAAACAGAGAGCAGGCAGACGACTCAACGACACATGTGACTGCATGACAACCAGGGCAGGCAGACGACTCAAATACACCCGTGACTGCATGACAACCAGAGAGCAGGCAGGCGACACAACGATACATGTGACTGCATGACAATCAGAGAGCAGGCAGACGACACAACGACACCCGTGACTGCATGACTACCAGAGCAGGCAGACGACTCAAAGACACCTGTGACTGCATGACAACCAGGGCAGGCAGACGACTCAAAGACACCTGTGACTGCATGACTAACAGGGCAGGCAGACGACACAACGACACATGTGACTGCATGACAACCAGGGCAGGCAGACGACTCAAATGCACCCGTGACTGCATGACAACCAGAGAGCAGGCAGGCGACACAACGATACATGTGACTGCATGACTACCAGAGCAGGCAGACGACACAATGACACCTGTGACTGCATGACAACCAGGGCAGGCAGACGACTCAAAGACACCTGTGACTGCTTGACAACTAGGGCAGGCAGACGACTCAAATGCACCCGTGGCTGCATGACAACTAGGGCAGGCAGACGACACAAAGACACCTGTGACTGCATGACAACTAGGGCAGGCAGACGACACAACGACACCTGTGACCCCATGACAACCAGGGCAGGCAGACGACTCAAAGACACCTGTGACTGCATGACAACCAGAGAGCAGACAGGCGACCAAAGACCCCTGTGACGGCGGCGGCGGCGGCTGCACCGACGAAGAAGAAGAAGGTAAGTTTTTTTTTGTTTTTTTTTCATGACAACCAGAGAGCAGGCAGACGGCACAAAGACACGTGACTGCACACAGACAGATGACACAAAGACATATGTGACTGCATGACAACCAGCAAGCAGGCAGACGGCACAAAGACACGTGACTGCACACCGACAGACGACACAAATACACGTGACTGCACACAGACAGATGACACAAAGACATATGTGACTGCATGACAACCAGCGAGCAGGCAGACGACACAAAAACACGTGACTGCAGACAGACGACACTTGTGACTCCACCACTATTAGGAAGAAGACAGACGGCACAAATACACCTGTCGATGCACAACAATTAGGGAGGAGGCAGGCAGACGACACAAAGACACGTGTGAGTGCACAACAATTAGGGGGCATCCAGATGACACAAAGACGCGCGTGGCTGCAAGAAAACTAGGGGGCAGGGCAGGCAGACGACACAAAACACCTGTGAGTGCACAGAAACTAGGGGGCAGGCAGACGACACAAAACATCTGTGAGTGCACAAAAACTAGGGGGCAGGCAGACGACACAAAACATCTGTGAGTGCACAAAAACTAGGCGGCAGGCAGACGACACAAAACACCTGTGAGTGCACAGAAACTAGGGGGCAGGCAGACGACACAAAACATCTGTGAGTACACAAAAACTAGGCGGCAGGCAGACGACACAAAACACCTGTGAGTGCACAAAAACTAGGGGGCAGGCAGACGAGACAACGACACACGTACCGGCACAAAAACTAGGAGGCAGGCAGACGACACAACGACACCTGTACCAATTAGGGGCAGACGACACAAAGACAGCTCTAGGTGTACAAAAACTAGGTAGCAGGCCTACGACACAAAGCCACACGTAACTGCACAAAAACCCGGGGGCAGGCAGACATCACAACGACGGACGTGACAGCACAGAAACTAGGGGCAGGCAGACTACACAAAGACACCTGTAAGGGCACAAAAACTAGGGGGCAGGCAGACGACACAAAGATTCACGTGTCTGCACAGAAACTAGGGGGCAAGTAGAAGGCACAAATTCACACGTGACTGCACAATAACTAGGGGACAGGCCGACGCCACAAAGACACACGTGACTGCACAATAACTAGGGGCATGCATACGCCACAAAGACACACGTGGCAGCACAATAACTAGGGGGCATGCCGACGCCACAAAGACACGTGGCAGCACAATAACTAGGGGGCATGCCGACGCCACAAAGTCACACGTGGCAGCACAATAACTAGGGGGCAGGCCTACGACATAAAGACACGTGACTGCACAAAAACTTGGGGGCTGGCAAACACCACAACTACGGGCATGACTGCACAGAAAGTAGGCGGCAGGCAGACGACACACATTCACACGTGAGTGCACAAAAACTAGAGGAGAGGAAGACGACACAAAGACACACGAGGCTGCACAATAACTAGGGGCATGCATACGCTTCAAAGACACACGTGGCAGCACAATAACTAGGGGGCATGCCGACGCCACAAAGACACACGTGGCAGCACAATAACTAGGGGGCAGGCCTACGACATAAAGACACACGTGACTGCACAAAAACTTGGGGGCTGGCAAACACCACAACTACGGGCATGACTGCACAGAAACTAGGCGGCAGGCAGACGACACACATTCAGACGTGAGTGCACAAAAACTAGAGGACAGGAAGACGCCACAAAGACACACGAGGCTGCACAATAACTAAGAAGCAGGCAGATGGCACAAAGACGTCTGTGAGTGCACAAAAACTAGGGGGCAAGCAGACGAAACACCTGACTGCACAAAAACTAGGGGGCGGGGAGACGCCACAAAGACACGTGGCTGTACAATAACTAGGGGCATGCAGACGCCACAAAGTCACCTGTGAGTGCACCAAAACTAGGGGCATGCAGACGCCACAAAGACACCTGTGAGTGCACCAAAACTAGGGGGCAGGCAGACGACACAACGACACAGGTGGCTGTTCAAAAAAATAGGGGGCAGGCAGACGACACACGTGACTGCACAAAAACTAGGGGGCAGGCAGACGACACACATTCACACGTGAGTGCACAAAAACTAGAGGACAGGAAGACGCAACAAAGACACACGTGGCTGCACAATAACTAAGAAGCAGGCAGATGGCACAAAGACGTCTGTGAGTGCACAAAAACTAGGGGGCAAGCAGACGAAACACCTGACTGCACAAAAACTAGGGGGCGGGGAGACGCCACAAAGACACGTGGCTGCACAATAACTAGGGGCATGCAGACGCCACAAAGACACCTGTGAGTGCACCAAAACTAGGGGGCAGGCAGACGACACAACGACACAGGTGGCTGTACAAAAAAATAGGGGGGCAGGCAGACGACACACGTGACTGCACAAAAACTAGGGGGCAGGCAGACGACACACGTGCCTGCACAACAACTAGAGGGCAGGCAGACTACACAAAGACACTCGTGGCTTCACCACACTTAAGGAGAAGCTTGACGGCACTTGTGAAGCACAACAAGTACAGGGCAGGCAGAGGACACGAAACACCTGTGACTGTGCTGGGGCACAATATTATATCGTCTACCTATTAAATCGAATTATCGTTACCCGAAGTATTCCTCGGCTCTTAATTGTATATTTAAAAATGGGTTTCTGAATGACGCTTTTCGGTGGCGCGTTTAAAACTGATCTGATACTACACTATTAGTTTAAGTTTATACAATACAATGAATTACTATTTAAGACCAATCCTCTAATCAACTTGTACTGTAAACAAAATCAATATATTACTTTCAAACACACGCATATAAATGTAAAACAATTACACACCTCTTGTACTGGAAGGCATAATTCCATATTGCACGGAGGCCGCTCCCCCTTACCTCCAATTTCCAGAGTAAACACAGAGTATAAGCAGTACAGTTGTCTTGAACACGTTTCTTTTTAAAATAAAAAAGACACATTCGCTAACAAAATGGAAACAGCAAGGGAAGCCATGCACTTCAGGTTTACTTTTCACTGTCCTAACACCGAGCCCACTTGAAAAACCACGAAAACATATTCACCGAAAAACGAAAGCAATTTTAGTTCATTTAACAGTCCGGGCGACAGTTTACTGGGGTCAAATACTCTCCCAAGGTCACTTTCGTTACTTTACACAGCCTTAATGGAATTATTCTTAATAGAATTTCTCACAGTCCGGAGTACCGGCGTCCTGAGATCTGTTAGGCATTGTTCTCTTACAGATTGGTATTATTTATAAATATATATATCTACAGTAATATATATTTAAAGTAGAGTAAACGTTAATATACATATAGATATATATGTATATCACATAAAGGGTACAGCGAATATTCACCATTTAGGCGTCCCGCCGGATGACCGGATGAATCTGAAATAAATTAGCCAGTACCCCGTCTCTCCAAAGATTACACACCTAGTGCACTCTATGCTATTTTGTCTTTTGTTATCGTATGCTACATAGGGTGCACTTTAGTGTAGCGCTGTAACTGGCAAGTACCTGGTTTCTTGGCGCTGTAGAGGTCACTCTGGGCGCAGTGGGAGCACGCGCAGTCGAGTTATTGTAGTATTTGTTGGATTTTTATTCTCATGTCAAGGACATAGTAAAAAACCTCCTCTAAGAATGAAATGAAAGAGTAGCGACAATTATAACAGATTATCGGCAAAGGACACCTGTTTAATCCGCTGCGAAGCCACAACAGGACAGAGCGTGCGCTATCGATCGACAAATAACGAATAAAGTATTGTGAGGGAGGGTGTCTGCAGGTGCACTCTGAAATCCAATGCGTCAATACACACGGGTAGCATATGTCATGTCTAGTCCCTCTTGTATGGGTATATTTCAATTTTTAATGCGTTTTATTTGCCATAATCAGACGGTGCGTCGGGCAGAGTTGAGGATATCACGTATTAACCAATGGCAGACACACTAATGGACTATTTCAAAACACCGCAAAAAGAGTTCACCTAAATTTTGCTTCGCATAGGAGGTGACGTGTGTACACACCCTACAGACATGTTGCCTGAGATAGCTCCTGAACGCACCCGGTGTTTCTTCTAGGCGCAAACACAAAAAGTCGCTTCCTAAACACCGCGAAAAATGCACACGCTCTTCTTGCACACAAGCAATTATCTTTGTTGTTAAAAAAGCAAAAAATGATCTCACAGAAGTCTTAAATCGTCCCCACCCAAAAATAATATTGCCGCCAGGGTGCCCTCCCTCAAGTCCGCACTAATGTGAAGAGATGGTGGCATCCTTTCTAACTTTCATCCACACGGCGTGAGTTTCTCACAGAGATTAGGAAGGGCCTCCAAATGCTTAGAGCTGGTACAAATAAAAAATGACGCGCGTGGATCACTCGGGCCTCCTACACCCCCATTTCCCGAACCATCACACACCTTAAATTGTTGACTACGAGTATACATTTTCAAAATTATGGGTGAAAAACGCACTAATTACCGAGCTAAAACCATGGTGTGGCGTAAACAGCGTGGCCAGGTCCTAAAACCCAAAAACTTGGACATTCCACAAACAGAGAAGTAGGACTACACTTCTCCATCGTCCAAGGGGCTCTGAATGATTCCGTGACAACACTCGGGAATATAGAAAACACAGACAATCTGCTACTAAGGGGAATTAAACGCGACTTTTACTCAATCTGCGTTATCAAAATATATTTTTTTGCAAGGGGTTGATGACTTTCTCTTGAAAACATGAAAACTTGCCTTCCGCCGGGATCAGTCGACCCTCTCCCAAAACCGGAACATGTGCTCAATGTACTGGAATATTCCTGGACAGATAGTGTGAACCGGGACTGTCCCGGCAAATCCTTGCGGCCCAGTCACCCTACCGTGAAAATAAAAAATCTCTCTTCCGCTTCCAGCTCTTTCCACCTAGGCACACCTACAACCAGACACCTCTCCAATCAGACATGCTGGTCTCCCTGAAATCCCTGAAGACGCTTTCGGTGCCACGACGCCACCCGTCCGTTTGGGCTGCTATATAGGAATGCTAGACCCCATAACATCCTTCTCAATCTATAGGAACTGGATGTTAACATCCACTGCCTTGAACTTATGTATTTGCATATTTTAATTTCACTTTTCAACAACCTGATCGATATTCGTTTATTTTCGCGGTGTCCTTTGCATGGTAGTGCTTCTGGTCTGCGGTGTATTTTACTGGTGCTATGTGTGAAAAGGTTCGTTTAGCTGAGAGCGGGTATGAGTCCTCGTGAGACACTTCCACAGGCCCGGCACAGGCAGAGCGCTGAGAGCGGTTACGGGTATGAGTCCTCGTGAGACACGTCCACAGGCCCGGCACAGGCAGAGCGCTGAGAGCGGTTCCGGCCGGTATGAGTCCTTGTGAGACACGTCCACAGGCCCGGTGCAGGCAGAGCGATGAGTGCGGCTCCGGGAGTGAGTCCTTGTGAGACACACCCACAGTCCCAGCGCAGGTAGAGCGCTGAGTGCGGTTCCGGGTGTGAGTCCTTGTGAGACACAGTCACAGGCCCGGCGCAGGCAGAGCGCTGAGTGCGGTACTCGGTGAGAGCTCTTGTGAGACACACGCGCAGGCAGAGCACTGAGAGCGGTTCCTGGTGAGAGCTCTAGTGAGACACCCACAGGCCGGCGCAGGAAGAGCGCTGAGTGCGGCTCCGGGAGTGAGTCCTTGTGAGACACACCCACAGGCCCGGCGCAGGCAGAGTGCTGTGTGTGGCTCCTTGGGTAAGTCCTTGTGAGACACCCACAGGCCCGGCACAGGCAGAGGGCTGAGAGCGGTTCCTGGTGAGAGCTCTTGTGAGACACACCCACAGGCCCCGTTGCAGGCAGAGGGCTGAGAGGGGTTCCTGGTGAGAGCTCTTGTGAGACACACCCACAGGGCCGGCGCAGGCAGAGTGCTGTGTGTGGCTCCTGGTGTAAGTCCTTCTGAGACACACCCACAGGCCCGGCACAGGCAGAGCGCTGAGTGCGGCTCCGGGAGTGAGTCCTTGTGAGACACACCCACAGGCCCGGCACAGGCAGAGGGCTGAGAGCGGTTCCTGGTGAGAGCTCTTGTGAGACACACCCACAGGCCCCGTTGCAGGCAGAGCACTGAGAGCGGTTCCTGATGAGAGCTCTTGTGAGACACACCCACAGGCCCGGCACAGGCAGAGAGCTAAGTACGGCTCCAGGAGTGAGTCCTTGTGAGACACACCCACAGGTCCGCCACAGGCAGAGCGCTGAGTGCAGCTCCGGGAGTGAGTCCTTGTGAGACACACCCACAGGCCCGGCACAGGCAGAGAGCTAAGTACGGCTCCAGGAGTGAGTCCTTGTGAGACACACCCACAGGTCCGCCACAGGCAGAGCGCTGAGTGCAGCTCCGGGAGTGAGTCCTTGTGAGACACACCCACAGGCCCGGCACAGGCAGAGCCTGAGTGCTGCTCTGGGTGTGAGTCATTGTCAGACACACCCACAGGCCCGGCACAGGCAGAGTGCTGAGTGCGGTACTCGGTGAAAGCTCTGACACACACACAGGCCTGGCACAGGCAGAGCGCTGAGAGCGGTTCCGGGTGTGAGTTCTTGTGAGACACAGCCACAGGCCCGGCGCAGGCAGAGCGCTGAGAGCGGTTCCTGGTGAGAGCTCTTGTGAGAGACAGCCACAGGCCCAGTAGAGACAGAGCGCTATGTGTGGTTCCTAAGCCCTTGTGAGACATGACACACCCATAGGCCCAGTGCAGGAAGAGTGCTGAGTCCGGATCCGGGTGTGAGTCCTTGTGAGACACAGCCACAAGCCCAGCACAGGCAGAGCGCTGAGAGTGACTCCTAGTGTAGTCCTTGTGAGACACACCCACAGGCCCGGCGCAGTCAGAGCGCTGAGTGTGGCTCCTGGTGTAAGTCCTTGTGAGACACACCCACAGGCCCGGCACAGGCAGAGCGCTGAGTGCGGCTCCGGGAGTGAGTCCTTGTGAGACACACCCACAGGCCCGGCACAGGCAGAGCGCTGAGAGCGGTTCCTGGTGAGAGCTCTTGTGAGACACACCCACAGGCCCGGCACAGGCAGAGGCTGAGAGCGGTTCCTGGTGAGAGCTCTTGTGAGACACAGCCACAGGCTAGTGCAGGAAGAGCGCTGAGCGTGGCTCCGGGTGTGAGTCCTTGTGTGACACACCCACAGGCCCGGCACAGGCTGAGCGCTGAGAGCGGTTCCAGATATAACCACAGGCCTGGCGCAGGCAGAGCGCTGAGTGCGGCTCCGGGAGTGAGTCCTTGTGAGACACACCCACAGGCCTGGCGCAGGCAGAGCGCTGAGTGCGGCTCCGGGAGTGAGTCCTTGTGAGACACACCCACAGGCCTGGCACAGGCAGAGTGCTGAGTGCGGTACTCGGTGAAAGCTCTGACACACACACAGGCCTGGCACAGGCAGAGCGCTGAGAGCGGTTCCGGCTGTGAGTTCTTGTGAGACACAGCCACAGGCCCGGCGCAGGCAGAGCGCTGAGAGCGGTTCCTGGTGAGAGCTCTTGTGAGAGACAGCCACAGGCCCAGTAGAGACAGAGCGCTATGTGTGGTTCCTAAGCCCTTGTGAGACATGACACACCCATAGGCCCAGTGCAGGAAGAGTGCTGAGTCCGGATCCGGGTGTGAGTCCTTGTGAGACACATCCACAAGCCCAGCACAGGCAGAGCGCTGAGAGTGACTCCTAGTGTAAGTCCTTGTGAGACACACCCACAGGCCCGGCGCAGTCAGAGCGCTGAGTGTGGCTCCTGGTGTAAGTCCTTGTGAGACACACCCACAGGCCCGGCACAGGCAGAGCGCTGAGTGCGGCTCCGGGAGTGAGTCCTTGTGAGACACACCCACAGGCCCGGCACAGGCAGAGCGCTGAGAGCGGTTCCTGGTGAGAGCTCTTGTGAGACACACCCACAGGCCCGGCACAGGCAGAGGCTGAGAGCGGTTCCTGGTGAGAGCTCTTGTGAGACACAGCCACAGGCTAGTGCAGGAAGAGCGTTGAGCGTGGCTCCGGGTGTGAGTCCTTGTGTGACACACCCACAGGCCCGGCACAGGCTGAGCGCTGAGAGCGGTTCCAGATATAACCACAGGCCTGGCCAGGCAGAGCGCTGAGTGCGGCTCCGGGAGTGAGTCCTTGTGAGACACACCCACAGGCCTGGCGCAGGCAGAGCGCTGAGTGCTGCTCCGGGAGTGAGTCCTTGTGAGACACACCCACAGGCCCGGCACAGGTAGAGCGCTGAGAGCGATTCCTGGTGAGAGCTCTTGTGAGACACAGCCACAGGCTAGTGCAGGAAGAGCGCTGAGCGTGGCTCTGGGTGTGAGTCCTTGTGAGACACAGCCACAAGCCCAGCACAGGCAGAGCACTGAGTGCGGCTCCGGGAGTGAGTCCTTGTGAGACACACCCACAGGCCTGGCGCAGGCAGAGCGCTGAGTGTGGCTCCTGGTGTAAGTCCTTGTGAGACACACCCACAGGCCCGGCACAGGCAGAGCGCTGAGAGCGATTCCTGGTGAGAGCTCTTGTGAGACACACCCACAGGCCCGGCACAGGCAGAGCGCTGAGAGCGATTCCTGGTGAGAGCTCTTGTGAGACACAGCCACAGGCTAGTGCAGGAAGAGCGCTGAGCGTGGCTCTGGGTGTGAGTCCTTGTGAGACAAGCCCAGAGCGCTCTGAGCGTGCTTTCAGGTGTTTTAGAGCAGGTGTACAAAGCCCCTAGTACCTAAAATCTGTTACAACAGCCAACAGTCCTACGAGAGGTGATAACGAGAGACAGGCATCAGCAGAACCGCAGACACTCTCGGCAGAGGTTATGAAAAAGCGAACGCACTTTTATGGTGCAAAAGTGATTCACTTTGCTGATTCACGAAAAAGCAGCTACTTGAAAAGAAGGGTCTGTCTGTTTCAATTACACGCCCACCCTTCGCCTCTTACCTCCTATGTTAAGAGTGCTTGGGTGAAGGCGGTTCCCAGTGACCACCCTACAACCAACCCCTCACCAGAGAACCAAAGGAACAGACTTATACAAGGGACACGGTTGGGGTTGTTGAGCCAAGAATTCACTGGAACCGAGAAGACGAAAAATATTAACGTGACGTTTCAACACATTCCAGTGAGGAAGGGAACGGACTGTTTGTTTTTCCGAAGATTTCATCGAGTCCTAGAAATCTTTTCGCGTGACTGATGGAAACTGAGGAAGCACAGACAAAGTAATTCACACACACACGAACACACACTCAGACACAGGAGATCCTCAGATAGACAAATAGAAACACACAAACTGGAGCAAACAGAGAAACGCGCAGGCGCTTTGGAAGAAAAACAGACACACACAAGAAGACCAATATACAGAAGCATACAAAGAAAGACACACATACCAAGAACACAGACAACCAGAGACAGACACACAGAAGACAAACGGGGAAACACAGACACATTCAGGTGTAAGTACGCAAGTACAGAGACGTACACAAAAATATAGCCACGTGTACGGAGACAGAGAAACTCTCAGACACACACACATAACGCACAGATCTACGCACACAAAGCAGGCACACATACAGAGGAAGAGAGGAAGCGAATAAAGGGAAACGAAGAATGAGATGGTGGTGGAAGAGAGGGACAGGCACCAAAGACACAGATATATAGGAATAGAGAGACTGAATTAAAGAGACAGTGAGAGACAAAGTGAGAGAGTGAGAGTGTTACAAGGGGGAGAAAAAACAGGAAGGAAAACAGCAACGAACAGAAAGAGGGTCGAAGGCAAATGCTTTTATGTGCACTCCCGCCGCTCAAGAACCGGAAAAGCTGGACGGGCGCTTGTTAAAACTCTGTAAACAGAGACCGATAGCAGCAGCCTACCCGACTGCCTTCTCTGAGGTTCCCCAGCCCTCCCTGAGATGACCCACACATTTACACCAAAACCCTCAACCCTGAATTGCATGTTCAGGTGAGAACCTGAACAGGGAGTCGAGGAGGGTGCGCGCCGGAAGGGGAGAGGTCGCATTTTGGAGAGTGCAGATGATGCCAAGAACATTGGGGACAGGAGAGCCCCCTACTTTCAACTCCCCGTGGTTCGATACCGCTGAGGTGCCATCTCCCCCCCTTCAAGAGTACACCTCGCCAGATGCAGGACTGATGAGGAGTGCTCCAGACTGTTGACTCAAGGAATACCACCTCATGTTTCCCTCAATCTCGTGACTCCCAGTTACAGGAACGGTGAGGAGGCCCCATCCCAGCATTGTGAAATGTACGCTGTTACAGACTGACAGGAAGACTTTCAGGTAGTTGAAAGAAGCTTTATTTCAAGCATAACCGGAACACCACTGGAGTGCGTCTATCCTCCTTGAAGTCCGAGTTGCCAATGTCTGTTACCGGCATTCGGGCTTCAACAAGAGATAGCAGGCACGAGAATGCACATTCATAAGTACACAAGAAATTGCATTACATTGTGCGCGCATGCCAAAACTGTGAACACTTTGAAAGATACATTAGAGCGTGCATACAAGCACGTGAGTAAGCGCATGGACAAAAGCTGAACACGTTACATTACATCACCCTCCCCCTAATAAAGAAAATGAGCAAAATGAACATGGACATGACTAAGACATGTAAAAATCCTTAAATTTGGAGGGAAAATAACAATTTCGTGAGGACCTTGACAAAGCCAGTCCTGGCGAGGGAATGGAAGGATCATGCTGAGGTGAATTTGAGCACAAGGGCTCTGTGGAAGAAGGAAGAGAAAGTGCCATTTGATGCTCGTTATCATTGGTTGTGATAGATTCATTGTGTGAAAAATGTGAAAAATGCAAATCCTCTTGTAGATCAGTTCTCTTGTGAGTTAAAATTTTAGAAGCTTGAACAGGGGTTAACTTGACAATCATTCTTTTGTTCCACCAACCTTTTTTTCCCCGAAAAAGAGAACCTTTTGCCACCTTGAGAACTTGTCCAGGAAGAGAAAACTTTGAAAGGCCTTTTTTGACCTTATTGGGAAGTTTCAACATGACCCAATCACCAATCTGAAAATCATGAGTGGTGTTACAAGATTTAGTGTCAAACAATTTTTTTTGAATAAGTTGTTGATTAGTAACATTTTTTAACATTCTTTGTTTGTCTTTACACACCAAACAGAGCTCATCTTCTTTTCTTAAAACTTTTAACCAGTTGGGGCACAAAGTGCCATTAGGGTCTCTCTTCTTAAGCAGTCTGAAAGGAGAAATACCTGTTGAAGAGTGAGGAGTGGTAAGATAAGACCAAATCTTTTTCTTTAGAAACATTTCTACAGGAGAATTACATGCTAGAGCTGACTGAATACCTTCTTTAATGAACCTATTCATTCGTTCTACTAAGCCATTAGAGGAAGGAGAATTCTAGAGCCACTCTCAAGTGCTTAATGTCATGAGCAGTTAGAAAATCAGTCATAGAAATTGAAGTGAAATGAGATCCATTGTCTGTGACAAGTTCTTTGGGAAAACCTTCAGACAGAAAGACTCTAGAAAGAAAATTAATCACAGACAAGGTATTGGGTGAGGAACAGAACTCAAATTCTACCCATTTTGAGAAATAATCAATTAAGACAATAATGTACTTTTTATCACTTGGTAAAACTTCAAAAGGTCCCGCGAAGTCAAGGGCTAGCTTAGACCAAGCTTCCACTGGAACGGGCACATTATGTAGAGGGGTCTTCAAAGTTTTCCAGTGCTTGTCTGAGACAAGGCATGTTTGACAAGAATTTATCCAGGAAGCAACATCTCTTTTCAAGCCAGGCCACCAAAAATTTTCTTTTAATCTTCTAGATGTTGCGCCCACACCTAAATGCCCTTCGTGTGCTAATTGGAAAATCTTACACCGAAGAGAAACAGGGGGTACGGCCAAATCACCTCGCATGAGTAAATTTTCAACAACAGAAAGCTCATCCGAAATTTGGGCGAAAGACTTCAATGGAGCAGGTAAAGAGCGTTCTCTTGGCCAGCCAGTAATGATCATATTTTTGACTGCCAATAGAACATTGTCTTCCTCTGAAGCCTTAAGCCAGTCTTCTTGAGAAATGCAAGCCATGCTGCCAAAGAAATCTTCAATGCTCGCAACCACACATTCCACATCATCAAACCTTGAACAAGATGAATCATCCTGTAAAGGTAGCCTGGACAGACAATCAGCCCTGACATTGCGTCCGCCAGGAATGTACTTTATAGTAAAATTGTACTCATGCAAACGTGAAAGGATACGTACAAGTCTGGTTGAAGCTTTGCCTGTGCCATTACCATTTAGCAAATGAATTAAGGGTTTATGATCTGAACAAATTTCAAACTGAGTGCCCCAAATAAATGACCTGAATTTCTCTACAGCCCAAAAACAGGCAAGAGCCTCTCTCTCAATGGTACTGTAGTTACTTTCTGCAGATGTTAACGACCTTGAAGAAAAACCAATTGTATTTTCTTTACCATTAAACCATTGACATAGAACAGCTCCTAGACCATGTTGACTGGCATCTACTGAAATGGTGCACTTATGACCAGGAGAAAAAGCAGTGAGTGCAGGTGCCTCAAGAATACATTTTTTTTACAAGATCAAAAGCTTCCTGTGTATCCTGACTCCAGGTAAAACTTGTGTTTTTCTTGAGGAGAATGCGTAGTGGTTGGACAACTTGTGCATAACCTGAAATAAACCTAGAGTAATACTCTGTCATGCCCAGGAAGGATCTAAGTGAATCCTTATTGTTGGGTACTGTAACTTGAGAAATGGCTTGTGTAAGGGAGAATTTGGGAGTGATACCAGATGCAGAAATGGTATGTCCCAAATAATCAAGTGAACCAGCCATGAATTTACATTTCTCAGTACCTAATGTGACACCAACGTCTTTGAATTTATTAAGAACTTTTCTAAGTGTGACTAGGTGATCTGACTTGTTCTTAGAAAAAATTAGAACATCATCTTGGTATGCTTGAACTGAGTCAATACCTTTCAAAATATGATCCATGAACCTTTGAAAAACACTAGCTGCTGAAGCTAAACCAAATGGTAACCTCAAGAATTTGTATGCTCCAAAAGGAGTAACAAATGTAGTGAGGTCTGTAGAGGAATCAGAAAGTGGAATCTGGTGGTATGCTGAACGAAGATCTAAAAGAGAGAAGGAGGAGGCACCAGCAATATTTGACAATAAATCTTGGATTTTGGGTAATGGGTGACAATCTACTACTATACTTTTATTGAGAGAGCGTAAATCAGCACACAAGCGAATAGATTGATCCTTTTTTCTAACTATGACAGTGGGACTGACCCACTCAGATGAGTCAGTGGTTTTGATGATACCCTCAGCAACCAATTTGTCTAACAGAACCTTAAGGTCATCCCTTACGCTCAAAGGAATTGCCCTTGGTTTGTGAGAAATGGGAATAGCATTAGCTTTTAACTTTATTATATGTTCAAATTAGGAAATGTTTCCAATAGTGGAAGAAAAAACCTCAGGAAATTCAGAAATTATATTTGAGGAGTCATTTTCTGAAGATTGTGAAATTGAAGAAACACAAACATCATTTATTTGTACTGGATTGTCAGATCCAGGAACCAACTTGAGACCCATCTTGGCTAAATCCTGCCATCCAACAATGTTCTTGCCTTTAATGGCCACATACACTTTTGTAACAATTTTCCTACCCAAACAGGTTATAGACTCAATGAAATAACCTAACATGTCAATTATGTGGTCTCCATATGCTTTGGGGATGATGTCTAAAATCTCCAGAGATTTATCAGAAGACCAATGCTGCTTATACAAGATATCTGAAACAATGGTGACAGGTGCTCCTGAGTCAGCCATCATGTTAAGAACAAGATTACCAACAGTAACCTGACAGATGGGATCTGTGACTCTGTGAGAAGATGACACCAAAGAAATAGCATCAATGGAAAGCATGAGTCTCTCCAAATCATTAGGTATATCAGCATTATGATTAGAATTATCGTTAACAGGAAGATCAGATGTTTGAAGTGTGCTAACTCTGATCATTTTCTTGCCCCTGCAAACAGATTGAAAATGACCTATTATGTTACAATTTGTGCATTTTCTACCCAAAGCAGTGCACATAGGGCTATCCCCGAGATGAGACTTGGAACCACACCTGTAACAAAATGCATTAGGTTTGTATTGTTGTTTGTTTTGAAATGGTTTTGTAATTCTGGACCTGTAAGAAAGAGCATTAACAGAAGAATCCGGAATAATTGCATTAACAGAATTGAGATTATCATTAGCGATACATTTAGAAGAAATAATAGACCTTTCAATGCCCTTCGCAATGTCAATAACCTCAGCTAAGGAGGGATCCCTACAGCTGAGAATGCGTTCCTGAATTTTTTTTAAATAACAACTATAGACAAATTGATCTCTGAGATGATAGTCTAAACCTGCACCAAAATTACAAGTAGCTGCTAAGTTTCTTAAGACCGAAATGAAGTCTTCAACTGATTCATCAGGCTGCTGTTTCCTTTTCATAAAGTTGAACCTTTCAAGCATTACACTGGGCTGCTTTTTGTTAAGTCTTATTACTGCATCAGAGTAAACATTCCAGGCATCACCCTCTCCTGGTGGGGGTAGTGTTAGAGGAAGATTGTCAAAAATTTCGCGGCCTGCACTGCCAAGATAATTAAATAAAATTGCCAATTTGCGCTTGGGGGAGTAAGATTCCGCATCAATCGCAACCAGATAATTTTCAAAAGAGCGAAACCACAATTTCCAAGCTTCCTTAGGCTTACCAGGCTTTGGAAGAAAATGATCCAGTTGAAATAACTGTTGAGAGGAAGCCATTTATATGAATAAAAGAGAAATGTAAAAGAGAAATGGAACAGTACCTTGACGAGTTGAAGAATGTTGCAAGCAGAAAGGAAATCTTTCAACAAAAAAAAAAAATATATATATGTTGAGTAAATCCCAGGAATAAAACTTGAATTTTCTCCTCCAACCAGACTGAGCGCGTGAAGTGCGTGTGAGGAGAAGCTTGTAAACGAAATTGAGACAAGCATATGACCAATTAATAGAAGTATAGACGTTGCGAGTTATACGCGTTTAAACTGTTGTAAAGCTTGCTTGAATTGAAGTGTGAGCTCCCCAAAGCAAAATGGCCACCGCACGTCATCTCCGTGATGACGCCATCGTAAAAAGCGGGGCGAAGAAAATTAGGGAGGAGCTCAGGTCTTTGTAGAAGAGAAACGCAGGAAGAGGGTCCAGGCGGAATGGTGCACCAAGCGAAATTTGAAGTTGAAGGAGGGCGCGTGAGGAAAGTTGGCCTCTTTGAACTACATCCTCCTCGGAGATCTGAACTTTCACCTGGAGAACAACAACGACAGCAACTCCACCACCCTGATCGACAACCTCGCCAACCTCGGACTGAGACAGCTCGTCACAACACCGACTCATTCCGCCGGCCACACGCTCGACCCCGTCTTCTCCTCAAGCTCCCACGTCTCCTTCAGCCACACCACGGAACTCCTCTGGACCGACTACCGCTGCATCCACTTCACCTTCCAGAAACCCACCACACACCACCGCACCCAACAGATCCCACGCCGCTGCTGGAGCAAAGTCACCGAAGACCAACTACGGGCAAACCTCGCTCTCAGCCCCCTCCGACCCATCCAACACCGACGACGCTGCCTGCAACCTCAGACGATGGATAGACGACTGTGCCAACACCCTCGCCCCGCTGAAAAACTCACCTACAGCGACACCACCAAAAGAGCCAGCTGGTTCACCCCGGAACTCCTAGCTTCCAAGCGTACCTGCCGGAAACTAGAGAAGAAATGGCACAGTGATAAGACACCGGACAGCCACGCAGCCCACAAAGACGCCATCCGTAACCACCACCACCTCATCAGGTCCGCCAAGAGAATCTCCTTCAAAGACCGCCTCGACAACAACGCACACAACAGCAAGGAGCTCTTCAACATCGTGAAGGAACTCTCCAACCCCAGCTCCAACACCAACGACATCCCGCCGTCGCAAGCCCTGTGCGATTCCCTCGCCACCTTCTTCCACCGCAAGATCGCCGACATCCACGACAGCTTCAACACCCAGACAGCCCCTACTAAGATAGATACACCAGACCCGCCGCACACCATCGACCATGACCCCTTGCCAGCCTGGGCCAGCGTGAACATCGACAACACCATCAAGACCATGAGCACAATACACTCCGGCTCCCCGTCAGACCCTTTCCCGCACCACATCTTCAACAAAGCCAGCAGCTCCATCGCACCCCACCTGTGCAACGTTATCAATCTCTCCTTCGAGACCGCGACCTTCCCAGAGAGCTGGAAACACGCAGAGATCAACGCCCTACTCAAAAAACCCAAGGCGGACCCGAGAGACCTCAAGAACTTCCGGCCCATCTCCCTGCTTCCGTTCCCAGCCAAGGTCATCGAGAAGATCGTCAACAAACAGCTAACCCGATACCTCGAAGAAAACAGCATCCTGGACCCATCCCAATCAGGGTTCCGCAGCAACCACAGCACTGAGACTGCCCTCATCGCCGCCACCGACGACATCAGGACCCTGCTGGACAACGGTGAGACCGCAGCTTCATCCTGGACTCCTCCCTATCGATGACCAGACAAGTCAACGCCGTCTCATCTTCGTGCTTCAACACCCTGCGCATGCTCCGCAAGATCTTCAGATGGATCCCCACTGAAACCAGGAAGACCGTCACCCAGGCACTCGTCACCAGCCGACTGGACTATGGGAACACCCTCTACGCCGGAACCACAGCCAAACTTCAAAAGAGACTCCAGCGCATCCAGAACGCCTCCGCACGACTCATCCTGGACATCCCCCGACACAGCCACATCACCGTACACCTGAAAGACCTGCACTGGCTCCCCGTCAGCAAGAGAATCACGTTCAGACTCCTCACCCACGCACACAAGGCCCTCCACGACCTGGGCCCAAAGTACCTCAACGACCGCATGTCCTTCTACACGCCCACACGCCAGCTACGATCAACCAGCCACGCCCTCGCCACCGTACCACGCATCCGCAGAACCACCGCCGGAGGAAGATCCTTCTCCTACCTGGCGGCCAAGACCTGGAACTCCCTCCCCACTCACCTTCGGCGAACCCAGGACCATCTCGCCTTCAGGAAGCAGCTCAAGACCTGGCTGTTCGAGCAGTAACTTACCCCCTCCCCCAGCGCCTTGAGACCCTCCCGGGTGAGTAGCGCGCTCTATAAATGCCGTGATTGATTGATTGATTGATCCTGCTGGACCTCTCCGCCGCCTTCGACACTGTCTGCCACCGCACTCTACGCGCACGCCTCCACGACGCAGGGATCCGAGACAAGGCCCTGGAATGGACCACCTCCTTCCTCGACGGCAGAACCCAGAGAGTCCGCCTCCCACCTTTCCGATCCGAAGCCTCCGAGATCATCTGCGGCGTACCCCAGGGATCTTCCCTCAGCCCAACGCTGTTCAACATCTACATGGCCCCGCTCGCACGCATCGCCAGACAGCACGACCTCAACATTATCTCCTACGCCGACGACACTCAACTGATCCTCTCCTCACCAAGGACCCCCTCGCCGCCAAATCCAATCTCCATGAAGGAATGAAGGCCGTCGCCGATTGGATGAAGATCAGCCGACTAAAGCTGAACACGGACAAGACAGAGGTCCTCATCCTCGGCTCCAACCCCTCAGCCTGGGACGACTCCTGGTGGCCAACGACGCTGGGAGCAGCCCCGACACCCACCGACCACGTACGCAACCTGGGAGTCATCCTCGACTCAACGCTCTCCATGACCAAGCAAGTCAACGTAGTCTCCTCCTCCTGCTTCAACACCCTCCGCATGCTTCGCAAGATCTACAGGTGGATCCCGACAGATACAAGAAGAACAGTCACCCAGGCCCTCGTCAGTAGCAGACTTGACTATGGGAACGCCCTCTACGCGGGAGCCCTGGCCAAGCTCATCAAGCGACTGCAACGCATACAAAACGCCTCCGCACGCCTGATCCTCGACGTACCACGCCACAGCCACATCACCCCCACCTGAGGAACCTGCACTGGCTCCCCGTCAACAGGAGAATCTCCTTCAAACTCCTCATCCACGCACACAAGGCACTCCACAAGACTGGCCCAGCCTACCTCAACAGACGACTCTTCTTCTACGTCCCCAACCGCCAGCACCGCTCCGCCGACTTCTCCCTCGCCACCGTCCCTCGCATTCGAAGAACAACCACCGGCGGCAGATCCTTCTCACACCTAGCCGCCAAGACCTGGAACACCCTTCCACTAAGCCTACGACAGACCCAAGACCTGCTGACCTTCAGGAGGCTACTCAAGACCTGGCTGTTCGACCAGTAGCAGCACCCACCCCCCCCCCCCTTTCTCTCCCCAGCGCCTTGAGACCCTCGCGGGTAAGTAGTGCGCTCTACAAATTCTGTGATTGATTGATTGATTGATTGATTGAAGTCCTTCCAATGAAGTCAGGAGAGGAAAATTAGCACAAAATTTGGTGGTGTGCTTGAAAATCTGCCAGAGGAAGTCGCTCGTCGCCAGATGAAATGTACGCTGTTACAGACTGACAGGAAGACTTTCAGGTAGTTGAAAGAAGCTTTATTTCAAGCATAACCGGAACACCACTGGAGTGCGTCTATCCTCCTTGAAGTCCGAGTTGCCAATGTCTGTTACCGGCATTCGGACTTCAACAAGAGATAGCAGGCACGAGAATGCACATTCATAAGTACACAAGAAATTGCATTACATTGTGCGTGCATGCCAAAACTGTGAACACTTTGAAAGATACATTAGAGCATGCATACAACCACGTGAGTAAGCGCATGGACAAAAGCTGAACACGTTACATTACACATTGGCGAAAAGATCATGCTTTGTAAATTTGTATTTTTATTTCTCCAACCCTTAACGCTTCTACTTTTATTAAAATGTAATCTTGTGCGAATCTGTAACTTGTATATATGTAACTCTAACCACTAGTATCTGTAGTAGACTTTTGTACTTACTACCATTCTTATGTGATTTTAGAGCTTACATGTTAGTATCTTTCCTCAAGTGAATTTGCAACTTGTATACATGTAACTCTAACCACTAGTATCTGTAGTAGACTTTTGTACTTACTACCATTCTTATGTGATTTTAGAGCTTACCTGTTAGTATCTTTCCTCGAGTGAATTTGCAACTTGTATACATGTAACTCTAACCACTAGTATCTGTAGTAGACTTTTGTACTTACTACCATTCTTATGTGATTTTAGAGCTTACCTGTTAGTATCTTTCCTCAAGTGAATTTGCAACTTGTATACATGTAACTCTAACCACTAGTATCTGTAGTAGACTTTTGTACTTACTACCATTCTTATGTGATTTTAGAGCTTACCTGTTAGTATCTTTCCTCGAGTGAATTTGCAACTTGTATACATGTAACTCTAACCACTAGTATCTGTAGTAGACTTTTGTACTTACTACCATTCTTATGTGAATTTAGAGCTTATCTGTTCGTAACTTTCCTCAAGTGAATTTGCAACTTGTATACATGTAACTCTCATGTAACGCAACTGGTGCTCGTGTAAAGCGCTCTGATACCCGATACCTTCGGGTCAACTTCGCACTATATAGAACTCTGTTAAAAAAAAAAAAACTCTAACCACTAGTATCTGTAGTAGACTTTTGTACTTACAACCATTCTTATGTGACTTTAGAATTTTTCTGTTTGTATCTTTTAAGTAACTCATGTACTCCAAAATCCTTATGTAATGTAACTGGTCCTTTTGTAAAGCGCTCTGACACCTTCGGGTAAAGTTTGCACTATATCAAATCGCATCAAATAAAATAAATAAACAAATTAAAAAAAACACACAGCAGCAGCGCCCCTAGCAACAGAGCTCCATCCATCACAGACCGTTCATCCGAAAATGTGCTCTTTGGGAAAAGAAGACGGGATGAAAAACTCAGTGCAGAGCCCTAATGCGAAACATAGGCAACTACTGTGAGGAGCTTGGTGTACATGTGCAGAAAACACAAGGAGCTTGGGGCACACGGACAGGAAACACGAGGAGCTTGGGGCACACAGATAGGAAGCACGAGGAGCTGGGGGCACATGGACAGGAAGCACAAGGAGCTTGGGGCACATGTACAGGAAACACGAGGAGCTAGGGGCACATGTGTAGAAAACAGGAGGAGCTTGGGGCACATGTGTAGAAAACACAAGGAGCTGGGGGCACACGTGCAGGAAACACGAGGTGCTGGGGGCACATGTACAGGAAGCACAAGGATCTGGGGGCACATGGACAGCAAGCACGAGGAGCTGGGGGCACATGTGCAGGAAGCACGAGGAGCTGGGGGCACATGGACAGAAAGCACGAGGAGCTTGGGGCACATGTGCAGGAAACACGAAGAGCTAGGGGCACATGTGCAGAAAACACAAAGAGCTTAGGGCACACGTGCAGGAAACACGAGGAGCTTGGGGCACATGTGCAGAAAACACGAGGAGCTGGGGAAAAACATGCAGAAAACACGTGTAGCTGGGGGCACACGTGCAGGAAACACGAGGAGCTGGGGGCACATGGACAGGAAGCATGAGGAGCTGGAGGCACATGGACAGGAAGCACTAGGAGCTGGGGTACTTGTGCAGGAAGCACGAGAAGCTGGGGGCACATGTGCAGGAAACACGAGAAGCGGGGGGCACATGGATAGGAAGCAGGAGGAGATAGGGGCACATGGACAGGAAGCACGAGGAGCTTGGTGCACATGTGCAGGAAGCACGAGGAGCTGGGGGCACATGTGCAGGAAGCATGAAGAGCTGGGGGCACATGGACAGGAAGCACGAGGAGCTGGGGGCACATGTGCAGGAAACACGAGGAGCTGGGGGCACACAGACAGGAAGCACGAGGAGCAGGGGCACATGTGCAGGAAACACGAGGAGCTAGGGGCACATGTGCAGAAAACACGAGGAGCTTGGGGCACACATGCAGGAAACACGAGGAGCTGGGGGCACCATGCAGGAAACACGAGGAGCTGGGGGCACACATGCAGGACACACAAGGAGCTGGGGGCACATGGGCAGGAAGCACAAGGAGCTAGGAGCACATGGACAGGAAGCACGAAGAGCTAGGGGCACTTGTGTAGGAAACACGAGGAGCTGGGGGCACACATGCAGGACACACGAGGAGCTGGGGGCACATGTGCAGGAAACACGAGGAGCTGGGGGCACATGTGCAGGAAACACGAAGAGCTAGGGGCACTTGTGTAGGAAACACGAAGAGCTGGGGGCACAGGGACAGGAAGCACGAGGAGCTGGGGGCACATGGACAGGAAGCACGAGGAGATGGGGGCACATGTGCAGGAAACACGAGGAGCTTGGATTCACCAGGTCAGGAAGCACGAGGAGTTTGGGGACACCAAAACATGAGGCACGAAGAGCTTGGGGACACCACAACAGGAAGCATGTGGAGCTTGGGGACACTAGGACAGGAAGCACGAGGAGCTTGGGGGCACCAAGATATGATATGAAGCACGAAGAGCTTGGGGACACCGTCAATCAATCATGAGTTTGTTGAGCGTGACTACTCACCCGTGAGGGTCTCAAGGCGCTGGGGGAGGGGAGTTGCAGGTTCCAGTCCATCAAGGAGGAGGTCTGTCGAAGAGCCATGTTTTGAGGTTTTTCGTGAAGATGGGGAGTGATGTCGTCTGTCTGAGGTGGAGCGGTAGGGTTTTCCAGGCTCTGGCCGCAAGGAAGGAGAAGGAGCGGCCTCCCGAGCTGGACTTCTTGGTGCGGGGGACCATGGCGTAGGAGAGCTGGGTTGGTCGTAGGGTCCTTTGGGGTGTGTGGAATTCGAGTGGGCTGAATGTATGCTGGTCCGGTGTTGTGGAGGGCTTTGTTTGCGTGGGTGAGAATCTTGAAGGTGATTCTAGCCTCGATGGGGAGCCAGTGGAGTGTGCGCAGGTCCTGGGAGATGTGGCAGTGTCTTGGCAGGTTGAGGACCAGTCTTGCGGCGGCGTTCTGGATGTTTTGTAGCTTGCGGGTGAGGTTTTTGTTTATTCCGGCCTAGAGTGCGTTGCCGTAGTCAAGTCTGCTGGTGACGAGGGCGTGAGTGACGGTCTTTCTGTGCTCGAGGGGGATCCATTTGAAGGTCTTGCGTAGGAGGCGGAGGGTGTGGAAGCAGGAGGATGCGACGGAGTTGATCTGGCGGTCCATTTTGAGTTCGGAGTCCAGGATGATTCCGAGGTTGCGTGCGTGGTCCGTGGGGGTGGGCGGGCTTCCGAGGGCGCGGGGCCACCAGGTGTTGTTCCAGGCGTCGGGGTGTGGGCCCATGATGAGTACTTCTGTTTTGTCAGTGTTGAGTTGTAGGCAGCTGCTTTTCATCCATTTGGTGACTGCTTCCATGCCTTCTTGAAAGTTGTGCTTGGCTGCGTTGGGTTCATTGGATAAGGAGAGGATGAGTTGGGTGTCGTCTGCGTATGAGACAATGTTGAGTCCGTGGGTTCTGACGATGGGGGCGAGCGGAGCCATGTAGACGTTGAACAGCGTGGGGCTGAGGGAGGATCCTGGGGGACTCCGCAGTTGGTTGGTGTAGGGTCCAAGAGGAAAGGAGGGAGTCTGACCCGCTGCGTTCTGCCGGAGAGGAAAGAGTGGATCCAGTCGAGGGCCTTGCCCCGGATCACTGCGTCGTGAAGTCTGCGTGTTAGGGTGCGGTGAGAGACTGTGTCGAAGGCCGCTGAGAGGTCGAGGAGGATGAGGGCTACTGTCTCTCCTCTGTCCAGGAGGGAGCGGATGTCATCTGTAGCGGCGAGGAGGGCGGTTTCTGTGCTGTGGTTTTTTCTGGAGCCGGATTGGGAGGGGTCGAGGATGTTGTGCTCTTCGACGAAGGTGGTGAGTTGGCTGTTGATGGCTTCCTCGATGACTTTCGCTAGGAACGGGAGCAGGGAGATGGGTCTGTCGTTTTTTAGGTCGGTGGGGTCCGCTGAGGGCTTCTTCAGGAGGGGGTTGATCTCGGCATGCTTCCAGTCGTCGGGGAAGGAGGCGTTCGCAAGGGAGTGGTTGATGGTGTGGCGAAGCATGGGTGCGATGGTGTCGGCAGCTCTGTTGAAGATGTGGTGGGGGCAGGGGTCCGTGAGGGCCCCGGAGTGGATTGACTTCATCGTCTTCAGCGTGTCTTCGGTGGTGAGGGCTGTCCAGCTGTCAATTGTTGGCTTCAAGGTGTCGGGGTGATTGGTGAGGGTTCAGTGTGTTGGCTGTCTTCATCGAAGTTGTCGTAAATGTTGTTGATTTTGTGGTGGAAGAAGGTGCTGAGTTTGTCGCAGAGGTCTTGTGAGGGAGGGATGTCTGTAGACTCGCTGGTGGGTTGGGCGAACTCCTTGATGATGCTGAAGAGCTCTTTGGTGTGCGCGTGTGTGGAGATTCTGTCTTTGATTGCTGTTTTTCTCGTATTTCTGATGAGTTGGTGGTGGGCGTGGGTGGCGGCTCTGAAGTTGTTGTGGGCTTCTGTGGTTTTGGAGTTCCTCCAGGCCTTTTCGAGGTGGCGGCATGTGCGTCTGGACTCTCGAAGTTCGGTGGTAAACCATCTGGCTTTCTTGGCGCGTGTGTTGTTTTTCTTCTTGAGGGAGGCTATGGTGTTGGCGCTGTCGGAGATCCATCTGTGCAGAGTTCGGGCTGCGGTGTTGGGGTCGTCGTCTTTCGCGATGGTTGGGGTGGAGTTGCCGAGTGAGGCGATCAGGCTGGTCGTCGGTGATTTTGGTCCAGTTTCTTCGTGGGGGCAGGTGCTGGGGTCTGTGGATGGTGGGTGTTCTGAAGGAGAAGTGGATGCATCGATGGTCTGTCCACGGGAGTTCGGTGGTGTGGCTGAAAGTGATGGAGTTTCCTGTTGTGAAGAGGGGGGTTGAGGGTGTGTCCTGCTGAGTGCGTTGGTTCGGTCACGATCTGGCGGAGTCCAATGTTGTGGAGGTTGTCCAGGAGGGATGTGGTGTTGGGGTCTAGTTGGTTGTCGAGGTGGAAGTTCAGGTCTCCCAGCAAGGTGTAGTTGGTGGACGCGATGGCCTGTGGGGAGATGATGTCCATGATGGAGTTGGTGAATGGTCCGCAGGGTCCGGGGGGTTGGTAGATGAGGGTTCCTCGGAGGGTGGTGGTGGGGCTGGCCCGTATCTTGAAGTGTAGGTGTTCCATCAGGTCTGTAGGCTCGTCGGGGAGTGTGCTCAGTCGGAGGGTGGATTTGTGGACGATGGCGATTCCTCCTCCAGGGCGGCTGGGGCAGTCCTTCCTGGAGATCTTGTATCCTTGGGGAATGGCGATGGCGATGTCCGGTCCCGAGGTGGTGTTGGTCCAGGTTTCGATGAAGAATGCGACGTCCGGCGTGGTGCTGTCAAGGAGGTCCCAGATTTCGGTGGCGTGTTTTTGGAGGGATCATACGTTGAGGAGGATGCATTGCAGGGTCTTCGGTGCGGTTGTGTTCTTGCGGGCGGGTTGTGCTGGATCCGTGGTCTTGGCGGTGCTGCAGGTGTGCCGGCAGCGTTGACAACTGAAGGGTCCGTGGGTGTCGGCTGGTGAGGCTGGCTTGCAGTTGTTGTTGCGACCTGGGTTGAGTGCGTGGAGTGCCGCTGGGTTGTAGCGATGGCGGTGCGGAGGTCCAGGGTTCCTGGCGCTGGTCGCGTTGGGGTCGCGTTCAGGTCGCGGACGGGCGCAGACGGGCTTGCCTTTGGCGCGCCCGCCATTAAGTAGGGGTCGGGGAGGGCTGGACAGCTGGGAGGCGGTAGCGGGGAGGGGAAACTGGCTTGGGCTGGTCGCGCTGGGGGGGAGGGGCCGCGGGGGCAGCAGCGGCAGGAAGAAAACGGGTGCAAAAGTGGGGAAAAGGAAAAGTGAAGAAAAGTGGTAGAAAGAGAGTGAAAGGGTGAAAATAGAAGAGAGTAAAAGGGTGAAAATAAAAATAAAGGGTGAAAAACGAGGAAAAAACGGAGCAGAAAGGATAAAGCGGAGCGAGAGAAGGAGTCAGAGGTCCACTGGACCACCAGGGATGAGGCGCAGGTATAACCTGCGGGTGGAGGAGGGCCTCAAACACCAACACTACCGGAGTGCAGGGGCTCAGGAGGGCCTCACTTAATGGTGGAGCTGCGAGGGTGGGAGAGCAGTTTCACTGACAATGGGTTCCATGACAGGAAGTACAAGGAGCTTGGGGACACCAGGACAGGAAGCACAAGAAGCTTGGACAGGAAGCACAAGAAGCTTGGGGACACCAAGACAGGAAGCATGAGGAGCTTTGGTCACATGGATAGGAAAAATGTGGAGCTTGGAGCACACAAACAGGAAGCACAGGGAGCTTTGAATACCTGCACAGGAGACACAAGGAGATTATAGCACATAGATAAGGACCACGAAGAGCTTGGGGCACCTGCACAGGAAGCACGAGGAGCTTAGGGTACCTGCACATGTAGCACAAAGAGCTTGTAGCACCTGTAAATGAAGCATGAGGAGCTTGGGATACCTGCACACAAAGCACGAAGAACTTGGGGCACCTGCACACGAAGCACGAGGGGCTGATAGCACCTGCATATGATGCACAAGGAGCTTGTAGCACTTGCACAGGAAGCACAAGGGGCTTGGGGCACCTGCACAGGAAGCACAAGGGGCTTGGGGCACCTGCACATGAAGCACGAGGGGCTTGTAGCACTTGCCAGGAAGCACAGGGAGCTTGGGGCACCTGCACATGAAGCACAAGGGGCTTGGGGCACCTGCACAGGAAGCACAAGGGGCTTGGGATACCTGCACAGGAAGCACAAGGAGCTTGGGGCACCTGCACAGGAAGCACAAGGGGCTTGGGATACCTGCACAGGAAGTACGAGGAGCTTGGGGCACCTGCACATGATGCACAAGGAGCTTGGGATACCTGCACAGGAAGCACAAGGGACTTGTAGAACCTGCACAGGAAGCATGAGATGCTTGGGGCACAAGGACATGAGCCATCAAGGGAAACGGGCAATGAAAGGAGCTTAGGGTATCATGATCATACAGTGTGAGGGCTTAGTGGACAAAGCTGAAAGAATGAGGAGCTTGGGGGAATATAGGAAGAGTGAAAAGCTTCCAGTACATGGACCAGAAGCTATACATATGAGGAGCTTGGGGCACATGGACAGGAAGCATGGAATGACTGGAACGCGTGGAGAGGACATGTAAGGAGCTTGGGGCATATATCAGTATGAGGAGGCTGGTTAAACATGGATGTACAGTCCCAGGAGATAGGAATTTGAAGGATGGGCAGCACAGGGACCCTGGGGCGAGGAAGGACAAACAGTGTGAGGAGCTAAGGGTACATGGGCGCAGGGCCGGCTTTAGGGCAGTGTGACTGGTGCAGCCGCACCTGCCGTTAACCTCCGAGGGCGCAGTTTAAAGAAATAACTTATGGGTTAAAAAGCACCTGCTGCAGCGTTCCTTACGTCCAGCAATTTTCAGGCAACAATAAAAATGTCAAGATAACTCTGGTGATTAAGGTTCCTGCTGGAGAGAAATTGGAGTTTTGTCCGGTGGCACTTTTGACTCATCATAAAGTAGCTCAGAGGTTTAATCTGCCTGCTGCAAAAAATTTGTACCTTGCAGATCACAGGACTGTATTATATGTGGATAGCTTAGTGGGTTACTGCTTATCTCACAGAGATCCTTTTGTTACTTGCAGTTCATCAGTTACAATCCTAATAGAGCACGGTGACCTATGCACTGTCATCAAAAAGGCTTCATATAAACTGCATGGTATAGTTAAGAAGGTTATTTTTTGCTCCCCTCTTTAGTTACCCAAATGTTGCTAACAATGAATAGTTTGGGTAGAAATATATTCTTATTAATAAAGCCAACCCCAACCACTGTGGTACGTTTTAAATCCTGAGTTTGTACTTCTCCAAACCAAACACTCTTAAAATATACTGCCTACTGAGAAGGATGATGTGATTCTTACACCTTGTAACATGTAACATTTTCCATAGACTGATTTACGCACATATGATTTGTTGTCTCTGTATAATGTTTGTGTGATTTAAAGTGCTTGGGCATATGGGTATGAACATGAGAAGCTTGGTCCATATTGGTATCAGCATGAGAAGCTTTGTCCATATGGGTTTGAGCATGAGAAGCTTGGTCCATATGAGTATGAGCATGAGAAAGTTGGTCCATATGGGTTTGAGCATGAGAAGGTTGGTCCATAAGGGTATGAGCATGAGAAGCTTGGTCCATATGGGTATGAGCATGAGAAGTTTGGTCCATATGGGTATGAGCATGAGAAAGTTGGTCCATAAGGGTATGAACATGAGAAGCTTGGTCCATATGGGTATAAGCATGAGAAGCTTGGTCCATATGGGTATGAGCATGAGAAGCTTGGTCCATATTGGTATGAACATGAGAAGTGTGGTCCATATGGGTATGAGCAGGAGCAGCTTGGTCCATATGGGTATGAGAATGATAAGTGTGGTCCATATGGGTATGAGCATGGAAAGCTTGGTCCAAATGGGTATGAGCAGGAGCAGCTTGGTGCATATAGGTATGAGCATGAGCAGGTTGATCCATATGGGTATGAGCATGAGAAGTTTGGTCCATATGGGTAGGAGCATAAGCAGCTTGGTCCATATGTGTATGAGCATGAGAAGCTTGGTCCATATGGGTATGAGCATGAGCAGCTTGGTCCATATGTGTATGAGCATGAGAAGCTTGGTCCATATGGGTATGAGCATGAGCAGCTTGGTCCATATGGGTATGAGCATAAGAAGCTTGGTCATTAGGGTATGATCATGAGAAGCTCGGTCCATATGGGTACGAGCATGAGCAGCTTGGTCCATATGGGTACAAGCAGGAGAAGCTTGGTCCATATGGGTATGAGCATGAGCAGCTTGGTCCATATGTGTATGAGCATGAGAAGCTTGGTCCATATGGGTATGAGCATGAGCAGCTTGGTCCATATGGGTATGAGCATAAGAAGCTTGGTCATTAGGGTATGATCATGAGAAGCTCGGTCCATATGGGTACGAGCATGAGCAGCTTGGTCCATATGGGTACAAGCAGGAGAAGCTTGGTCCATATGGGTATGAGCATGAGAAGCGTGGTCCATATGGGTATGAGCATGGAAAGCTTGGTCCATATTGGCATGAGCATAAGCAGCTTGGTCCATATGGGTATGAGCATGAGAAGCGTGGTCCATATGGTTATAGGCAGGAGCAGCTTGGTCCATATGGGTATGAGCATGGAAAGCTTGGTCCATATGTGTATGAGCAGGTTGATCCATATGGGTATGAGCATGAGAAGCTTGGCCATATGGGTATGAGCATAAGCAGCTTGGTCGTTAGGATATGAGCTTGAGAAGCTTGGTCCATATGGGTATGAGCATGAGAAGCTTGATCCATATGGGTATGAGCATGAGCAGCTTGGTCCATATGGGTATGAGCATGAGCAGCTTGGTCCTTATGGGTATGAGCATGAGATGCTTGGTCCATATGGGTATGGGTATGAGCATGAGAAACTTGGTCCATATGGGTATGAGCATGAGAAACATGGTCAATATGGGTATGAGCATGATCAGCTTGGTCCATATGGGTATGAGCATGAACAGCTTGGTCCATATGGGTATGAGCATGAGAAGCTTGGTCCTTATGGGTATTAGCATGAGCAGCTTGGTCCATATGGGTATGGGTAAACAACAGAAGAGTGAAGCCCACAAGAGAGAAGCCAGCAAGAGGAGTCACTCTTGTTTTCTAAAAGAACCCTCACTCACCAACCTAGTTGGTGACATGCTTCATCATCGGGTCCCCACCAGAGAGGCCGAGTGCCTCCCTGGTGTGCTACAACGCCTGACTACAGCGGAGCGCGTTTTTTGTGTTTGGTGAATGTGAAAATAGTGATGGAAAAGTTAAAAATGCCTCGATTTTATCCAGAAAAAAGTTTATTAATGGAAAATCGTGCACAGTTAAAAACAATGTGATGGTTGTTGTGGGCTGGGTAATTCTGGCCAGCTACATCCTGTGTAAAAGAGTGAGTGTGGTCAACATGTATCTGCCTCCAAATGCCCTTAGCGAGGCATTCGTCAGGACCTTAAACCACGGCGGTATGTGCGCGCTAAGGCGCACCCTGACCTGTGGTTTGTAAAATTTATATGCGAGACAACTTACAGTTTTTTATGTATGTGAGGCCCTCAGAATTCCTGAAAGCCAAAGTGAATCTGTAAAACAAAAACGACAGACAAACAGAAACAGTCACATAATATAAATGTTCGTCATATTCATTCTGTCAGTGAGTGAGAACTGCTCATGCTGCTCAATTGGTGCTCTTCTGGGTGCAACAGTAACCATAACTCTGAAGGCTACCGTGCTATTGAGTGAAAATTGTGCGTGAACGTTTGGCACTAATAATTCACACTGACTGGGTGATCCGGTACGTGTCAGAATTTCAGGATAAGTTATACCGGTAATTTATGAAGCAAAGGCGTGCTCCAACTCATGCACGCCTACCCGGACATTGCCGGTAAAGTAATAAATAACGAACTTTCCGTGAACATGACTATACCAATGATGCCACAAGTGATCGTAAGACTTGTGAGTGCGAACTTTCAAGCAGACTAATAGTATGGAAAGAACCCGCTTACATTCAGTGTAGGACAGCCTTACACCATGGGTCACAGAGGGGGGGCGGTGGCCTGTAGTCACACGCTGTGGGCACAAGACAAAGTAAACAAATTCCGGTAAACAAATAATACTAGAAAAGAGTCAAGATGTTTACCTAAGTTCGTAAGAAAAACGGGGAACATTACTCACTACTCCAAAGCCAGGCACCCGCTCGGTACCTGGATACTCCCGTCAGCTGGACTCCGTCGATCATGTCTTGTTGGGTCGAGACGCTTATGTAGTTTGTATCACGCCATTTCCGAACCCGGGAGACTACGGGGTGTGTCTCGATGACGTCGGGACGCACATACTATGGCCAATCAAAAGTGTCGGTAGACTAGAACGAGCACTGACGGACAGTGCGGCAAGTCAACTGTGTGTTTCAAAACTTTATTGCTAACCCAGATTTTTGTACTTTGGCTTCACAGGGAGAGACAACGAGAAACGTGGGAAGGTGTATTTTCGTAAATTGTGCAGGTATAAGACGCCAAATAATTTAAGTGGTACCGCAACAAAACTGTATCAAAGCCTAGGTTAATCAGAAAGAACATGACGGACCCAAAATATTTAACTCGTGTATTCTGACACGGAAGAGTATAAATGCCCCACGTGTTCTACTGAGACATGTTTATTTATACCCAGTTATTAGACAGAAAATGGACTATGTATCTAAAACTGGAGTAGATTAGTGCTGACAAAGGCTGATATCGACATTTAATGTTGAAACCTTTGGCGTAAAAACCAGGTAGGACGACAGGACCAGATTAAATAACCCAAGATATAGGTCAGGGGGAGGTATAATCAACTTCGCAACACAGAGCCCCACGGGATATTATCGTTGAGTCCCTGTGTATGTGTTGCAAGGCGATAAACCCATCGTTGTTCTTTTTCAAACAGTGTTTTCGATAGATTATTTCCTGGATTCACTTGTTCAATGATTGTCCAACGTAAGTCGTTGGTTGTATGGTTCAATTGCAGGAAATGTTCACTCATCTTAGTGGTACTCTTTTTGCACCGGACATTACTCCGGTGCTCAAACACTCGTTGCTTAATTTTCCGTGTGGTCATGCCCACATACCTCAACCCACATGGACATGTGATGAGATATACCACATTGGTGGAATTGCAATTTGTGTGGGATCGTTGTGTCCAGATCTTGCCATGTTCAAGATTCAGGGTTTTCGTAGGTGTAGTCAGATGACATATACTGCAATTGCCACAGGGGAAATGCCCTGTGACCTTAGGCAGACCCCAGGCGTTGAGTACAGATGGAGTATTGTCACTTTCAGTTCTCCTAGGGCGAGTATGGACCAGTGCATCCCTGATACTTCTTGCCTTCTTAAATGAGAACAGGGGTTTTTCCCATTTTCTGTTACTGCTTTCTAGAATCCTCCAGTGCCTATTTATGGATTTGGTCACAGTATTCGAAGCCACACAATATGTAGTGACACAAGTAAGGGGGACCCCTTCAGCATGTTTAGGGTTGTCCTCGAGGAGGACCTCCCTTGGTTGATTTCTAGCTCGTTTACAGCTCTTATTGAGGATCCTTTCTGGGTAACCCCGGTTGCGGAGTTTGGTAGTCAGTTCTGCCGACTGGGAGCGGTAGTCTTCCACCTTGCTGCAGTTCCGTCTTATTCTGAGGTATTGACCGTAGGGGAGATTCTCCCGTAAAGGTCTAGGATGAAAACTGGAGAATTCCAGTAAGTTGTTTTTTGCTGTAGGTTTGTAATGAGTCTTGGTAGACAATCTCCCTTCAGTTTTCGTGATGACAACGTCGAGGAAAATCATTTCTTTTTTGTTATATGTGTGTGTGAATCTGAGGTTCAAATCACAAGTGTTAATCCACTCCAGGAAGTCCCTCAGAGAGTCCTCTGGTCCTTGCCAGATCACAAGGACGTCATCAATATATCTTTTCCAAAAAGATATAAAGGACGTGTAGGGATTATCTTCAGTTAGGATATGCTTGCACTCGAAGTCATACACATAGAGGCCCGCCACACTCGGGGCGAATGTACTGCCCATTGAAGTCCCTGTGGACTGTAGAAAAAGGTCCCCCTTATATTCAAAAAATTTTTGTTTCAATGCCAGTGTGGCACACTCAATGACAAATTGTTTCGGAGTCTTATAATCCCAGGTGGCTTTACTGAGAGCCTCAGCTAGTACCCTGATTGTATCATCCTGGGGAATACTAGTATAAAGGCTCTCAATATCTAGTGAAACAAGTATAGTGGTATCTTCTTCCACTGTCATATTTTGTAGGAGAGCTAGCAGGCTCTTCGTATCTTTGAGGTAAGTAGAGGTCCCTTGAATAAGAGGCTTCAGGAAAAAAATCACAAAAACGTGATAGAGGCTCCAACAGTGAGCCGATCCCAGAGACGATAGGACGTCCTGGTGGCGGAGTCCTGTTTTTGTGCGTCTTTGGCAGGGTATAAAAGTATGGTATGACCCCGTCACCTGTAGTCAAGAAATCAGCTTCGTGTTTTGTGATATGTCCGTTTGTCTCTGCACAATTCACTAGTCTGGTAATTACGGTTTTTAACTGTGGGGATGGGTCATTGGCTAGTGGGGTATAGTTTTTTCGATCATCCAGGAGGCGTCTGCACTCCCTGTCGTAATCAGCTGAATTCTGAATGACCACCCCTCCGCCCTTGTCTGCCGGTTTTATAGTGATATTGGTGTTGGACTGCAAAGATTGAAGGGCTTGATACTCAGCAGTACTGAGGTTTTTGAAGATCTTAGTTTCCTCAAAAGACTCAACATCATTAAATACTGCCTGCTCAAAGGCGAGAATTTCAACCAGCACCGTATGAGAGGGTGGGTTGAAGGTGGACTTGAGCCTCAGCCCTGTGTCGCCAGAAGTGCTTGTAGAATCATTAGGTCCTATCTTTTCAAAGTAGGCTTTAAGCTTGAGCTTTCTGAAAAACTCAGACAGCTCGCAATGCAGGCGAAATTTGTCTAACCGTGCCGTAGGTACAAAACCAAGGCCTTTCTCAAGAACCTTGGTTTCCATAGGGGTTAGGGTCACGTCAGACAAATTAGTAATCAGGCTCTCTGGGCACTGGTTCCTGCTAGCTGTTCCCGAGACTTGCTGCGGGTGTGGTTGCCCACTGTGTCCTCCTGTTCCCAATGGACTTGATTCATCCCTCTTCTTCTCCCTCTTCCCCTCCGGCCCATCTCTAAAAAAGGGGGCGGTATGTGTTTTGGGGGAATGGTGGCATTTGCAAAAAGGCTGGGTTCCAGCCCATCATAGGGAATTGAAGATGTTGGAATTGGTTATGAAACCCTGCACCTCCTGAATTTGGGAAAGATGGCCATGTCTGTTGAGGGTAGTGTTGTTGATTCCTACCCCTACCCCTTTGTCTAGGCCTGTAACTGCCACCACTAGATCCACTTGTAGTGGACGCATCATCTTCAGACAGGTCTGCGTTGTTAGTATTTCTAGCTGGAGGTGTATAATCTGGGTCAGCATAGGGGTAAACTTTGTTAAATGCAAACCGTTTCAGGTCCTTTTGAAATTTTTGCACTTTGGATTGCGTGAGCTTCTCTTTGTATTTGTTGATGTCTTTATTTAGTTCTTCCAACTTCTTTTTATAGCCTGTGAGTGTTGTCTTGATATGGTTCTCTGTTAGCTGGATCTCAACCATCATTACTTCAGACAATCTCAAGGCTGTTTTTATAATAAGGACTAGCCAGTCGCGGGTACAGTGCCACGTGATCTGGGCCCATTCTTTTCTGAACACTGCATCCTCTAAGAAGATGCGGGGAGCATTAGTCACCAAAAGGCCCTTAGAGGCCGTGTTGTTTCGAAGATATTCGGTTAGTATAGTGCCGTGTAAAATGGTACGAATTCTGTTCGCTTTTGGTCTGACAATTTCTCCCATTCAGTAGTCTGGGAGATTGTCTGTGCTATTGAAGGATCTGCAAACAGAGATGGACCTGCCAAAATAGCATCCACCTCTGCATCAGTGAATGAAAGACCTGGGTTCTCCATAGTACTGCTGTGTCGAAATAGTCAGAGGTTCGGACAGAAGAAGAAGTACTCTCACAGCTGTGCGCTGCCTACATACAATTCATCAATAAGAGAGTGAGGGAACAGAAGGATTGGAACCACTCTCAGTCCCCCAGATAACAACTACAGGTAAACAACAGAAGAGTGAAGCCCACAAGAGAGAAGCCAGCAAGAGGAGTCACTCTTGTCTTCTAAAAGAACCCTCACTCACCAACCTAGTTGGTGACATGCTTCATCATCGGGTCCCCACCAGAGAGGCCGAGTGCCTCCCTGGTGTGCTACAACGCCTGACTACAGCGGAGCCGGTTTTTTGTGTTTGGTGAATGTGAAAATAGTGATGGAAAAGTTAAAAATGCCTTGATTTTATCCAGAAAAAAGTTTATTAATGGAAAATCGGGCACAGTTAAAAACAACGTGATGGATGTTGTGGGCTGGGTAAATCTGGCCAGCTACATCCTGTGTAAAAGAGTGAGTGTGGTCAACATGTTTCTGCCTCCAAATGTCCTTAGCGAGGCATTCGTCAGGACCTTAAAGCACGGCGGTATGCACGCGCTAAGGCGCACCCTGACCTGTGGTTTGTAAAATTTATATGCGAGACAACTTACAGTTTTTTATGTATGTGAGGCCCTCAGAATTCCTGAAAGCCAAAGTGAATCTGTAAATCAAAAACGACAGACAAACAAAAACAGTCACATAATAGTAAATGTTCGTCATATTCATTCTGTCAGTGAGTGAGAACTGCTCATGCTGCTCAATCGGTGCTCCTCGGGGTGCAACAGTAACCATAACTCTGAAGGCTACCGTGCTATTGAGTGAAAATTGTGCGTGAACGTTTAGCACTAATAATTCACACTGACTGGGTGATCCGGTACGTGTCAGAATTTCAGGATAAGTTATACCGGTAATTTATGAAGCAAAGGCATGCTCCAACTCATTGCCGGTAAGGTAATAAATAACGAACTTTCCGTGAACATGACTATACCAATGATGCCACAAGTGATCGTAAGACTTGTGAGTGCGAACTTTCAAGCAGACTAATAGTATGGAAAGAACCCGCTTACATTCAGTGTAGGACAGCCTTACACCATGGGTCACAGAGGGGGGGCGGTGGCCTGTAGTCACACGCTGTGGGCACAAGACAAAGTAAAACAAATTCCGGTAAACAAATAATACTAGAAAAGAGTCAAGATGTTTACCTAAGTTCGTAAGAAAAACGGGGAAAGTTACTCACTACTCCAAAGCCTGGCACCCGCTCGGTACCTGGATACTCCCGTCAGCTGGACCCCGTCGATCATGTCTTGTTGGGTCGAGACGCTTATGTAGTTTGTATCGCGCCATTTCCGAACCCGGGAGACTACGGGGTGTGTCTCGATGACGTCGGGACGCACATACGTGTACTATGGCCAATCAAAAGTGTCGGTAGACTAGAACGAGCATTGACGGACAGTGCGGCAAGTCAACTGTGTGTTTCAAAACTTTATTGCTAACCCAGATTTTTGTACTTGGCTTCACAGGGAGAGACAACGAGAAACGTGGGAAGGTGTATTTTCGTAAATTGTGCAGGTATAAGACGCCAAATAATTTAAGTGGTACCGCAACAAAACTGTATCAAAGCCTAGGTTAATCAGAAAGAACATGACGGACCCAAAATATTTAACTCGTGTATTCTGACACGGAAGAGTATAAATGCCCCACGTGTTCTACTGAGACATGTTTATTTATACCCAGTTATTAGACAGAAAATGGACTATGTATCTAAAACTGGAGTAGATTAGTGCTGACAAAGGCTGATATCTAACATTTAATGTTGAAACCTTTGGTATAAAAACCAGGTAGTACGACAGGACCAGATTAAATAACCCAAGATATAGGTCAGGGGAGGTATAATCAATGTCGCAACACAGAGCCCCACGGGATATTATCGTTAAGTCCCTGTGTATGTGTTGCAAGGCGAAAAAACACATTGTTGTTCTTTTTCAAACAGTGTTTTCGATAGATTATTTCCTGGATTCACTTGTTCAATGATTGTCCAACGTAAGTCGTTGGTTGTATGGTTCAATTGCAGGAAATGTTCACTCATCTTAGTGGTACTCTTTTGCACCGGACATTACTCCGGTGCTCACACACTCGTTGCTTAATTTTCCGTGTGGTCATGCCCACATATCTCAACCCACATGGACATGTGATGAGATATACCACATTGGTGGAATTGCAATTTGTGTGGGATCGTTGTGTCCAGATCTTGCCATGTTCAAGATTCAGGGTTTTCGTAGGTGTAGTCAGATGACATATACTGCAATTGCCACAGGGGAAATGCCCTGTGACCTTAGGCAGACCCCAGGCGTTGAGTACAGATGGAGTGTTGTCACTTTCAGTTCTTCTAGGGCGAGTATGGACCAGTGCATCCCTGATACTTCTTGCCTTCTTAAATGAGAACAGGGGGTTTTCCCATTTTCTGTTACTGCTTTCTAGAATCCTCCAGTGCCTATTTATGGATTTGGTCACAGTATTCGAAGCCACACAATACGTAGTGACACAAGTAAGGGGGACCCCTTCAGTATGTTTAGGGTTGTCCTCGAGGAGGACCTCCCTTGGTTGATTTCTAGCTCGTTTACAGCTCTTATTGAGGATCCTCTCTGGGTAACCCCGGTTGCGGAGTTTGGTAGTCAGTTCTGCCGACTGGGATCGGTAGTCTTCCACCTTGCTGCAGTTCCGTCTTATTCTGAGGTATTGACCGTAGGGGAGATTCTCCCGTAAAGGTCTAGGATGAAAACTGGAGAATTCCAGTAAGTTGTTTTTTGCTGTAGGTTTGTAATGAGTCTTGGTAGACAATCTCCCTTCAGTTTTCGTGATGACAACGTCGAGGAAAATCATTTCCTTTTTGTTATATGTGTGTGTGAACCTGAGGTTCAAATCACGAGTGTTAATCCACTCCAGGAAGTCCCTCAGAGAGTCCTCTGGTCCTTGCCAGATCACAAGGACGTCATCAATATATCTTTTCCAAAAAGATATAAAGGACGTGTAGGGATTATCTTCAGTTAGGATATGCTTGCATTCGAAGTCATACACATAGAGGCCCGCCACACTCGGGGCGAATGTACTGCCCATTGAAGTCCCTGTGGACGGTAGAAAAAGGTCCCCCTTATATTAAAAAAAAATTAGTTTCAATGCCAGTGTGGCACACTCAATGACAAATTGTTTCGAGTCTTATAATCCCAGGTGGCTTTACTGAGAGCCTCAGCTAGTACCCTGATTGTATCATCCTGGGGAATACTAGTATAAAGGCTCTCAATATCTAGTGAAACAAGTATAGTGGTATCTTCTTCCACTGTCATATTTTGTAGGAGAGCTAGCAGGCTCTTCGTATCTTTGTGGTAAGTAGAGGTCCCTTAAATAAAAGGCTTCAGGAAAAAATCACAAAAACGTGATAGAGGCTCCAACAGTGAGCCGATCCCAGAGACGATAGGACGTCCTGGTGGCGGAGTCCTGTTTTTGTGCGTCTTTGGCAGGGTATAAAAGTATGGTATGACCCCGTCACCTGTAGTCAAGAAATCAGCTTCGTGTTTTGTGATATGTCCGTTTGTCTCTGCACAATTCACTAGTCTGGTAATTACGGTTTTTAACTGTGGGGATGGGTCATTGGCTAGTGGGGTATAGTTTTTTCGATCATCCAGGAGGCGTCTGCACTCCCTGTCGTAATCAGCTGAATTCTGAATGACCACCCCTCCGCCCTTGTCTGCCGGTTTTATAGTGATATTGGTGTTGGACTGCAAAGATTGAAGGGCTTGATACTCAGCAGTACTGAGGTTTTTGAAGATCTTAGTTTCCTCAAAAGACTCAACATCATTAAATACTGCCTGCTCAAAGGCGAGAATTACAACCGGCACCGTATGAGAGGGTGGGTTGAAGGTGGACTTGAGCCTCAGCCCTGTGTCGCCAGAAGTGCTTGTAGAATCATTAGGTCCTATCTTTTCAAAGTAGGCTTTAAGCTTGAGCTTTCTGAAAAACTCAGACAGCTCGCAATGCAGGCAAAATTTGTCTAACCGTGCCGTAGGTACAAAACCAAGGCCTTTCTCAAGAACCTTGGTTTCCATAGGGGTTAGGGTCACGTCAGACAAATTAGTAATCAGGCTCTCTGGGCACTGGTTCCTGCTAGCTGTTCCCGAGACTTGCTGCGGGTGTGGTTGCCCACTGTGTCCTCCTGTTCCCAATGGACTTGATTCATCCCTCTTCTTCTCCCTCTTCCCCTCCGGCCCATCTCTAAAAAAGGGGGGCGGTATGTGTTTTGGGGGAATGGTGGCATTTGCAAAAAGGCTGGGTTCCAGCCCATCATAGGGAATTGAAGATGTTGGAATTGGTTATGAAACCCTGCACCTCCTGAATTTGGGAAAGATGGCCATGTCTGTTGAGGGTAGTGTTGTTGATTCCTACCCCTACCCCTTTGTCTAGGCCTGTAACTGCCACCACTAGATCCACTTGTAGTGGACGCATCATCTTCAGACAGGTCTGCGTTGTTAGTATTTCTAGCTGGAGGTGTATAATCTGGGTCAGCATAGGGGTAAACTTTGTTAAATGCAAACCGTTTCAGGTCCTTTTGAAATTTTTGCACTTTGGATTGCGTGAGATTCTCTTTGTATTCGTTGATGTCTTTATTTAGTTCTTCCAACTTCTTTTTATAGCCTGTGAGTGTTGTCTTGATATGGTTCTCTGTTAGCTGGATCTCAACCATCATTACTTCAGACAATCTCAAGGCTGTTTTTATAATAAGGACTAGCCAGTCGCGGGTACAGTGCCACGCGATCTGTGCCCATTCTTTTCTGAACACTGCATCCTCTAAGAAGATGCGGGGAGCATTAGTCACCAAAAGGCCCTTAGGGGCCGAGTTGTTTCGAAGATATTCGGTTAGTATAGTGCCGTGTAAAATGGTACGAATTCTGTTACGCTTTTGGTCTGACAATTTCTCCCATTCAGTAGTCTGGGAGATTGTCTGTGCTATTGAAGGATCTGCAAACAGAGATGGACCTGCCAAAATAGCATCCACCTCTGCATCAGTGAATGAAAGACCTGGGTTCTCCATAGTACTGCTGTGTCGAAATAGTCAGAGGTTCGGACAGAAGAAGAAGTACTCTCACAGCTGTGCGCTGCCTACATACAATTCATCAATAAGAGAGTGAGGGAACAGAAGGATTGGAACCACTCTCAGTCCCCCAGATAACAACTACAGGTAAACAACAGAAGAGTGAAGCCCACAAGAGAGAAGCCAGCAAGAGTCACTCTTGTTTTCTAAAAGAACCCTCACTATCCAACCTAGTTGGTGACATGCTTCATCATCGGGTCCCCACCAGAGAGGCCGAGTGCCTCCCTGGTGTGCTACAACGCCTGACTACAGCGGAGCGGGTTTTTTGTGTTTGGTGAAAGTGAAAATAGTGATTGAAAAGTTAAAAATGCCTCGATTTTATCCAGAAAAAAGTTTATTAATGGAAAATCGGGCACAGTTAAAAACAACGTGATGGATGTTGTGGGCTGGGTAAATCTGGCCAGCTACATCCTGTGTAAAAGAGTGAGTGTGGTCAACATGTTTCTGCCTCCAAATGCCCTTAGCGAGGCATTCGTCAGGACCTTAAACCACGGCGGTATGCACGCGCTAAGGCGCACCCTGACCTGTGGTTTGTAAAATTTATATGCAAGACAACTTACAGTTTTTTATGTATGTGAGGCCCTCAGAATTCCTGAAAGCCAAAGTGAATCTGTAAAACAAAAACGACAGACAAACAGAAACAGTCACATAATAGTAAATGTTCGTCATATTCATTCTGTCAGTGAGTGAGAACTGCTCATGCTGCTCAATCGGTGCTCCTCGGGGTGCAACAGTAACCATAACTCTGAAGGCTACCGTGCTATTGAGTGAAAATTGTGCGTGAACATTTAGCACTAATAATTCACACTGACTGGGTGATCCGGTACGTGTCAGAATTTCAGGATAAGTTATACCGGTAATTTATGAAGCAAAGGCGTGCTCCAACTCATGCACGCCTACCCGGACATTGCCGGTAAGGTAATAAATAACGAACTTTCCGTGAACATGACTATACCAATGATGCCACAAGTGATCGTAAGACTTGTGAGTGCGAACTTTCAAGCAGACTAATAGTATGGAAAGAACCCGCTTACATTCAGTGTAGGACAGCCTTACACCATGGGTCACAGAGGGGGCGGTGGCCTGTAGTCACACGCTGTGGGCACAAGACAAAGTAAAACAAATTCCGGTAAACAAATAATACTAGAAAAGAGTCAAGATGTTTACCTAAGTTCGTAAGAAAAACGGAGAAAGTTACTCACTACTCCAAAGCCAGGCACCCGCTCGGTACCTGGATACTCCCGTCAGCTGGACCCCGTCGATCATGTCTTGTTGGGTCGAGACGCTTATGTAGTTTGTATCGCGCCATTTCCAAACCCGGGAGACTACGGGGGTGTGTCTCGATGACGTCGGGACGCACATACGTGTACTATGGCCAATCAAAAGTGTCGGTAGACTAGAACGAGCACTGACGGACAGTGCGGCAATTATAGTTAAACAATAATGGGGCGACCCTGTGTCCCTCAGAACCTGGGTATGGATAAGAAAACAAAAACAATGGTTCTGTTGGGTTTTTTCCAATTATTTCTTGTAAGAACGCCTAGTGCGGCAAGTCAACTGTGTGTTTCAAAACTTTATTGCTATCCCAGATTTTTGTACTTTGGCTTCACAGGGAGAGACAACGAGAAACGTGGGAAGGTGTATTTTCGTAAATTGTGCAGGTATAAGACGCCAAATAATTTAAGTGGTACCGCAACAAAACTGTATCAAAGCCTAGGTTAATCAGAAAGAACATGACGGACCCAAAATATTTAACTTGTGTATTCTGACACGGAAGAGTATAAATGCCCCACGTGTTCTACTGAGACATGTTTGTTATACCCAGTTATTAGACAGAAAATGGACTACGTATCTAAAACTGGAGTAGATTAGTGCTGACAAAGGCTGATATGGGTATGAGCATGAGCAGTTTGGTCCATATGGGTATGAGCAGGAGCAGCTTGGTCCATATGGGTATGAGCATGAGAAACTTGGTCCATATGGGTATGAGCCTGAGAAACGTGGTCCATATGGGTATGAGCAGGAGCAGCTAGGTCCATGTGAGTATGAGCATGAGAAGCTTGGTCCATATGGGTATGAGCACAAGCAGCTTGGTCCATATGGGTATCAGCATGAGAAGCTTGGTCCATATTGGTATGAGCATGAGCAGCTTGGTCCATATGGGTATGAGCATGAGCAGCTTGGCCCATATGGGTATGAGCATGAGAAGCTTGGTCCTTATGGGTATGAGCATGAGCAGCTTGGTCCATATGGGTATGAGCATGAGAAGCTTGGTCCATATGGGTATGAGCAGGAGCAGCTTGGTCCATATGGGTATAAGTAGGAGCATGTTGGTCCAAATGGGTATGAGCATGAGAAGCTTGGTCCATATGGGTATGAGCATGAGAAGCTTGGTCCATACGGGTATGAGCATGAGAAACTTGGTCCATATGGGTATGAGCAGGAGCAGCTAGGTCCATATGAGTATGAGCATGAGAAACCTGGTCCATATGGGTATGAGCATGAGAAACGTGGTCCATGTGGGTAGGAGCAGCTTGGTCCATATGGGTATGAGCATGAGAAGCTTGGTCCATATGGGTATGAGCATGAGAAACTTGGTCCAAATGGGTATGAGCATGAGAAGGTTGGTCCATATGGGTATGAGCAGGAGCAGCTTGGTCTTTATGAAAAGGAAGCCAAAGGAGCATGATCCACATGGAGGGGCAGCACATGGAGCTTGGGGCTGATCTGCTGAAAGCATAAGGACCTCGTTCCATTTTTTTGGTTAGATCTGCTTATTAAATGTCATATTTGTAATATACATATATCAGTCACATATAAGGTAGTCGCAACCAGTAGACATCTACAACAATCAAGTCATTTACCGCCACTAATTGTAATATAGACGTAACTCAGCCAAGCTGGCCGTAACAATAACATGCAGTGAATAAAGCCCTATATAGGGAGACTAAATCGACCCCATCAGTACCATACACATATTGATGAGGTACCAGAATCACAGATCACATGCCGTAAACAATTATATTACACGTACATTTCTCCCAATGACTATAGGCGGCTTGGCCGTTTCTTCGGGGTTGTTGATCAAACTACTTTATAGACAACCAACAATAAATGATCAATAAACCAATAAAAATTAAAAAAAGGAAAAATATAAAAATATAAAAAGAGAAGGGAGGGCAGGAGCTGCACATTAATACAGTAGACACTCGAAAGCCGCCACAAGAATGCCTGTAGGGCAGATCCCGATGTGCCCATATGAGTCATGAGCTGCAGCACCATGAGCCAGTATTCAGTAATTGTTGACAAATATTTCTGAGCGTTCCAGGGAATGAGCATATTGCAATATGTGTGCATCTCGTTTTCACATAACACCTGGGGTGTCTGAGGGGTCCTCCGGAGCTACAGCCACCTGGAGCACTGTCAAGATTGCACTCCAAGCAGACGAAATAGGGTATTTACACAACCCCAGTGTATCCTCTTTTAATAGGGAGACAGCTTCGGCTTTAGCCCAATTTAACATTGATTGTGTCGAAGCTTTAATTGGGGGGGGGTCTACAGCCTTACATCGCCACGTGATGAGCCGCTTGGCCACCGCCAGCCCCAAATCTAGGAAGCGCGAGGTTACCCTGTTTTTCTTATCTCTGGGAAATATCCCCACAACACAAGCCTCCCATGTGTGCGGTAGCGCCCTGTCAGTGCTTATATGTAGAAGCTGATTCACGTCTTTCCAATATTCACGCAGCCGGGGACACGACCAAAGCATATGTAGGAGATCTGCATTCACTAACGAGCAGTGCGGGCAGCAAGCGTCTGTTCTATTAAAATATCTGTTAAGCTTGTCTGGGGTTAAATATGCCCTGTGAATTATATAGAATTGGATTAATTTGAACGTCGTGTTTCTGGGGGAATTTTTAGGACTCTCCAATAGCGTGTCCCATTCTTTAGGTGTGTACGGTCTTGCCAAGTCGGCCTCCCATTTACCGCGCAGTGGTGTGAAACCAGTCAAGGTGTGTTCACGAATTGCTTCTACAAACCTTTTTGTGAGATGCCACCCCATGCCCATCACATGTCTGTATTGTATTAAGGAATTCCTGCGACATACTACCCCATTGTCGCCCCAGCATTGCCATCCAGGCGCCGTGACTCAAAAACTGCCCAGGCTGTATATCTTGTGTGTTTTGCATTTTGCCCTAAGTGGGAAGGGTATGCCCAGACGTGGGTCCCGTGCTCACTACGCCACTGGAGTCAAGCTATCCTGGCTGATGAAGGCTGATAGCCTGAAACCGGTCCTAGGATGCTTGATTCCGGTCCAGGGAAGACATGGCTTGGCAGTTCGGTCTGGACTGTTCCCATGAGGCACAGGGTCAAGACTGATTTGCATATGGCTATGTCTGAACTGGGGTGGCGCGGTGAAGCAAAATAACGATGGATTAAACCCAGATCTGTGACTGGGGGTGAGTGTTTGCCAATGTGCAGCATTCCGTCCATCATCTTGTGTGTTTTGCATTTTGCCCTAAGTGGGAAGGGTATGCCCAGACGTGGGTCCCGTGCTCACTACGCCACTGGAGTCAAGCTATCCTGGCTGATGAAGGCTGATAGCCTGAAACCGGTCCTAGGATGCTTGATTCGGTCCAGGGAAGACATGGCTTGGCAGTTCGGTCTGGACTGTTCCCATGAGGCACAGGGTCAAGACTGATTTGCATATGGCTATGTCTGAACTGGGGTGGCGTGGTGAAGCAAAATAACGATGGATTAAACCCAGATCTGTGACTGGGGGTGAGTGTTTGCCAATGTGCAGCATTCCGTCCATCATCTTGTGTGTTTTGTATATCTTCCTCATCAATCAAGGAAAGAAAGGGCCGCAATGCACCTCCTTCGTAGAGATCTCCTAGTGTGCATATGTCTGCATCCCGCCACCCCGCGAGGTCCACCATACAAACCCTGCCCCCCTCCCTCGGCATCCCCAACAATGGAAGCGTAGGCGCATAGGGTATGACATGTTTCATAAGACGTAAGGGTCTGCGGAAACATTTCTGGGCTATATGCACCAGTAAGGGGAGAAGAGTATGCGATCTTATGCATGGGTGAAAAATAAAGAGAATCTTCTCCAATGTACCTTCCGCCGTATCCGTGAGATGCAACTCTGCCACCCATTACTCATTGCATTGAATCTGGGACGCCAGATAATAGTGCTCGAAGTTGGGTAAGGCCAATCCTCCGCACACGACTGGCAGGTACAATTTAACTAAAGCCACCCTGCAGCGTGTAGTGTCCCATATAAGGTCTCTCATCATGCTCTCTAGTGGCCGAAAAAACGACGCTGGCATATATAACAGGATGTTAGCAAAATAATACAATAGTCTGGGCAGCATTACCATTTTAATCAGCGCCACCGGACCTGCGACCGAGAGGTTGAGTGTCTTCCAAAATTCTATCTGGGAGCGTAGAGCAGTAATTGTCCTAGTTAGGTTCCCATCTAGGAGGTCTCGGTCAGTGTGGTAAATCCGAATTCCCAAATATCGGAACATATCTGGTTGCCAGGCTACCAGTGCACCATCCACAACCAAATGGGGGGCATCCACATGGGGGGTGAAGGGGAACAGGCAGGAATTTCCCCAATTCACACCCAATCCCGAAACCTCGGCGAATTGCCTAAGTATGTTCGGTATGACCGGGGTGATCACCCGCAAATCCCTAATATAAAGCAGGATGTAATCTGCATAAAGGGATACAGCATGCGTTTCTTCACCCAGTGGTATACCCCATTGTGCAGCTGTACTGCGCAATGCCATAGCCAAGGGCTCCATGACCAGGGAAAAGATCAGTAGGGAAAGGGGGCACCCTTGTCTAGTCCCTCGTCCTATCGGTATGGGCTCAGAGAACAAGGTTCCAAGTCAAACGCGTACTGAAGGGGCTCCGTACAATAATTTGACAAGACTGAGGAAGTATGGCCCAAATCCGAAGCATCGCAACACCTCAATCATGTAAGGCCACTCCACTGTATCAAAGGCCTACACCAGATCTAAGACCATGCAGCCTGCCGCAGGCCACGTCGTCGCCGTACTGCGCATCACCCTGAAAAGCCTGAGAATGTTTAGGGTGGTGTTACGGGCCGGCACAAAGCCATTTTGATCTGAAAGGACCAGGTGCGGGGTGAGGAGCGCCAACCGGCCTGCCAAAACCCCAGACAAAATCTTATAGTCCCTGTTCAGCAGTGCCAAAGGAAGATAGGCGCCCGTCTGCGTGGGGTCCCTGTACGGTTTCGGGAGTGTGATCAAGGTCGCATCTGTCAGGGAGGTCAGGAGAGGGGCACCCTCCAGGGCCTCGGTATATACCTTTAGGAGATGGAGGCCCAACAAGTCAGCAAATGCTTTATAAAATTCGTGGGGGAAGCTGTCTGGGCCAGGAACCTTTCCAGTAGGCAGGGTACGAATTGTACCCTTTACCTCCTCCAACGAAATTGGAGTCTCCAGCTCTGTGCATTGTTCAGCAGTGAGGATGGGGAATGGGAGACCATCCAGAAAGGAACTTATGGCCGCTTCAGAGGCGACCAAAGCCGATGAGTATAGCCTTGTAAAGTGCGTGGTCAGTACGCCATGTATTTCGTGTTGCGTGTATTTAATGTTGCCTTCGGGCAATCGGAGTGCAGTGAAGGGCCCCGTGGCCTTGTCCTGTTTAATCAGCCAAGCTAGTAAAGGCCCATATCTGTCAGCCTTAGCATGCACCGATGCCGAGTGCTTCGCAAAATGTAAGCACCGTTGGCATTCAAGAAGCTCCGTATGCTTCCTGCGTGCTTCCAAGAGCCGAGTCGGGTCCGGTGTTAATAGCTCTGAGTCTATCTGTTTCTTAAGGCCGCCTCCCAATCCCTGACACTTGCCCTGTATAGTAGACTTCATGGCATGCCACTCAATCATGTTAGATGAGGCAGATCCCGCATTAAGAGTAAAATAATCATCAATGGCCTCCCCAATGGATTCCCGAAAGATGGGATTCTCCAGCAGCGCCGGTTGCAATCTCCACGTGGGGATGGCAGGTGTTCTACCCTCCCATGCCAGTGCGACGGAATGCGGATTATGGTCAGAGTGCATGCGACCCCAATAGTCGGAGCCCTTCACATAAGGAAGTAGAGAGGGTGAACATAGAAACCTGTCCAAACGCACATGTAAAGCATGGCGCGCTGAATAAAAGGAATATATTCTCCCTAGAGGGTTTCGATGTCTTCAGACATCAACCAGGTCCCACCCCTGCACCCAAGCACCCAGCACCGCTGAGTTAGTTGAAGCGGCTGTACACCGAAGAGGGGGGAAGGATCTGTTCAAACCTGTGTCTAAGACACTATTAAAATCTCCCCCAATCAACCACGGGATGTCACACCGTTTTGTCAATTCCAAAGAGAGCAAGTTAAAAAAAATGCCCTTGGTCTACATTAGGGGCATACACATTGCCCAGCAGTACATAACACCCATCTAATTGACCTTTCAAAAAAAACATATCTGCCGTCCTTATCGACAAGGACTTCCTTCACTACGAATGGCGTGCCCGGGCGGATCCACACCAGGACCCCCTGCGCGAACAGAGAATAATCAGTGGCATAAACCCTCCCCCTCCATTTCCTTGGCAGTCGGGTCACTTCAACTTTATTGAGGTGTGTTTCCTGTAATAGGGCAATGCGTATGTTGTGGCGCTTAATGGAGGAATAATCTGCATACCTGCGAGATGGTGTATCGAGGCCCAGCACATTACAAGTGAGTATAGTGATCAGTCATTACCCTGTCTGAAACAAACGGTTAGTACAGCCTGACACATGCATGCAGCCACATATTTAAAATGACAAACCATAGCATCTCCACCCAGCCCTCCCTTAAAAAATCCCAAAACGGCAACAACAAAAAGAAACAAAATAAACATATCCAACAACCACAGAACATCATTAGAGCGGTCCCCATTGAGCTAGAGGTACTACCCAAACCCTGACAAAGAAACAGCCCGTCAGTACAAGTGAACTGGTTACCTTAAGAAAGAAAGGTATAAGGGGGTGTGAAGCCACTCTAAACCTGCCACCCAGTAATCCCCAATTGGCACCAATCCAAGCATCTGGACATACCATTCCGCAAGGGCGGCCCACCTGCAACGTTTATACCTCAACATGTCCATAGAGTCACATTTTCCCCATCTTATATTAAGCAATACAGTATTAGAGAGGACCAAGTGTCACTAGGATACAGTCCTGCAACCAGTTTGTGTAGGGGGGCAGCAACACCGGGGTCTCCAACCATTATACAATACCATCCGCAGTCTGTGGCGTCACATCCGGCATCCGCAGAGACACAACATCTGACAGGCCTGCCGCCAATTCGTCTTCTTCTTCCGATGTGTGAACCGGAGTCCCTTCCTTACTGTTGGTCTCAGCGGCCTCTGCAAGTCTCTCTGCCACCCGGACCGCCGCCTGTTGTTCCTGTCTAATCTATTCGGAATTGGGCACCACCGATAGGACCCGGCGTCTCTGTCTGGACACTCGGCGACGATCTTTTATACCATCTTTCTCTATGTTCTTGCCTATCGGGACACCCGTTGGCCTGGGCCCCGTGAACCGTCCCGTCACCTCAAGCCAATCCCATGCATCCTGTGGTGTATCAAAGAACCTCGTCTTCCCCTCCGAGGCCACTTGGAGCCGTGCAGGATAAAACAGCGAATATGTGATGTCAAGCAGTCTGAGTTTCTGCTTAACATTGAAAAAGGAACCTCGCTGACGCTGAACCTTCAATGTATAATCCGGCAAGAAAAGGACTTTCACATTCTCAAATTTAATCTCCGGCATCTTCCTGGTCTCCCGCAAGATCATATCACGGTCTCTGAAGTGTAACTGCTTAAAGATAAGGGGACGCGCTCCACTGCCGGGCGCCGGCCTGGGACCCGGGATACAGTGTGCACGTTCAATGGTAAAGAAGGGAGAGAATGCATCAGAGAAAATTATATCTTTGAGCCAGCGTTCAAGAAAGGCCACCGCGTCCTGGCCTTCCACACCTTCTGGCAGCCCAATCAGCCGGACATTCTTCCTTCTGGAGCGGCCCTCTGCATCCTCCACTCGTTCCTCCAATTGTCGTATTCTAGCTTCATGTGCGTTTTGTTGTTTTTCCAAGAACTCTGTGGCCGGTTTCAGTTCCGTGATGTCCTGTTCAACAGTAGTGACCCTGTCAGTCAGTTTCCGATGGCCTGCATGCAGCAGTGTAATATCCAACGTAACTTTGTCAATTTTAGATTCCACTGACTCTCTAGAGCGCTCGATTGCAGCCAAGATAGCGTCCAGTCGATCTTGCGGGGGATCTTGTGTTTGCAAATGTGTCGAGTCCATTTCAGCCGAACCAGTATGCTGCGAGGAGGCCCTCAATCTGGCCCCCCTGGTGCGACCCATAAGTCCAGCAGAGGTCACCAGTATGTTCCAGCTGCCTCAAACCTCTGATGAGATATGGCCAGGCACCGGGTGTAATCTCACAGAACACCCAGAGACGTTACAACATTACAAAGTGGACTGTGTTCGTCGTCCTCTATCAAACCATTCAGCAATCTGGATTCATGTCCAACCTACAGCTGCCCTGCGACCACAGTCCAGCCTTTCACAACTGTGATCCCGTGTTTCCTTCTCTTAGATGCAGATCAGTGGTTGCTTTGTCTCACAGCACCACCATACAGACTTCAGACTTGTGTCCCAAACTGGTCCCATGTATTGCAGCTCGTCCTCCTCACAAATAAAGGCCATCAATGTTGGTCCCCTCTCCACTCACACACGGCAGCAGCTCCGGGCGCCGCCTTTTGTCCCACCGTGTGGGTACTTGTTGTCACCAGTTAGTTTATTGCAAGCAGCAACCGGTTGTTCCCACAAAAGCTCTGGCTGGGGAGTTGCCTCTCCTGCTCACCTGTATATTCACCTCACAGGCGTCTATGTGCTCACCTTTTCTGTCCCAAAGCACAGCACTGTTGTCCATTCATCCGGAGCCCCCCTGGGCCCAAAGGCTTATGCGTGCGCCCTCCGTATGGTTCGTGCCTCTATATCACCATCCTGATGTGAGACAAGCCTCTCTTGTATCCTCTAGTATCACCTCTAGGTCCTCCGCACCTCTACTTAAGCAGTCCTTGCAGAAATGTCTTTAGGGACATCTTGATGTGTCCCACAATCTCTCCCCGGGTGCTTCTCCTCGCTGCGACTACTCTATTTTCAGTGCCGCTACGCCACAAGCACTCAGCAGCGGCAACCGAGGTAGGCCTCAGTCCCTGTCTCCCAAACTGCGTAGCTCCGCTTATTACTTACAGCAAACGGGCGATGAAGGGCCCAGCTGGCTCCGTTCCACACTTCACTCAAAGTAAGTCCTCTTTATGCAGCCACCATCGCTTCTCCACAGTTGGTCACTTCCGCTGCGGTTTTCCTCTCCTCAGCCGGTCTCAGGGCAGCTCCACAGGCTCTCTACTTTCTCCAGGCCGCCCCAGGGGAGAGAGAGCTCCACCTCTCCCCTGATCGTGTGCAGCAGCCGAGCCCCAGCCCAGCAGTCTTACAGTCCTGAGGCCGTACTAAGCCGAGGCTCCGCTCCTCACACAGGACCCACCACAGCCACAGCCATCGTGGTATCAATCCGCGGCCCGCCCGGAGCAAGAACAGGCCATGGGCGTGATCAGGTCGGGCCCGGCCCACTTCACCCACGTGGATTGGTCAGCACAGCCGTACCGGCGTCCTCCAGTGGCATGCAAGGCAGGTGAGGGCGTCTCTCGTTTGGTAGCCCACGCGAAGCAGGCTACACATCCTCCATCACCGCAGCAGGCCCTACGGCAAGCCCAAGCTCAGGCCGCTTCAGAAATTCCAGCCGGGTCCCCAGCGACTGCGTCACCTGCTCCGGTCCCCGCAGACCAGCGCCGCCGCCCCGACCCCAAATTCAATCCACCGCAGGGGGGAAATGAGAAACGGCAGGCTCCTCCACTCCCACACTCGACTGCGGCAGCCGAGCTGTGGCGCAGCAATCACATGGAGGTAGGGCCGCGCCCTGCCAAGATTCAGCACTCGGTCTCAGCTCTCGTACTTCGGGCGAATCAGCCAAATCACCACACTTCTGAGGTCCGGAGGACTCACCCTACACCTCGTTAGGGCATATCAATGTGGATGCCTGAAAAAGGAGAATTATGCCGGATAAAAGGGGATTAGTGGCGGAGCGGTCTTACAACACGTCTGCCATGTTGCCCGTGCTGGCCACTCCCCCCATAAGGAGCTCGTTCCATGTGACAGAAAGAATGAGGATCTTGTTCCACAGTTGAAGAAGCACAAGGATCCTAGTCTTTACCCTTCCTCCCCCCGAATGTCCCTAATAAAAAAAAATACATCAGACTGTCCACTGAAAATAGGTCAGGTGGTTTGCTACACCTACCCCAACGGCCCTACAACTTCGGTGTAGGGTTCCGGACGGCAGAGCCAGTGGGGGCACCACTGTGGAAACATGAATGTCCACACAACTCTAAATAGGGCAGGCAGCCGTGATTTTGTTGGACAGGATCCTCCCCATGCTTGTGACTGAGTACCCTGTCCACCAAACTCTAAATCAGGCCCAGAGTTCCAATGCTAGGTCTAGTTAGCGGTAGGCCTACTCAGCGTTTCCCAAGCCTGAGATGCAAGTAAGCCTGTGACAAAACAATAACCCCTTTCCAGTTCAGGCCCCCTACTTTACTAGAGCGAGGGCCTATGATGTGACAAGCCCAGGACCCAGTAACTCCATCTGTGGTCCGCACTGTCTCCCTCGCAATGTGCCTCCTCGATAATGTAGTTTGGACTTAACCAGGTCCATGTTTTGACTCGATTTACAGGTAGAGGTTGCTGTGGTAAAGCCTAACTTACATAGAGTTTAAAGAAGACTTCCTTGTTAATGAGAACTGTGTCTCATTTTAAAGAATATTGATACCAACCCCTTAACAACTGGGGCATTTTTGAGTATTTGATTAGTTGGATGGAGGGTGATTTTTCTTTGCTTCCCTCTTGGTTCCCTTTTTGAAAAATATGGTAAAAAGTGGTCTATTCCTATCAGTTGTTACTTCCATCAGGCTCCTGTAACCTGAGATCATTCTAACGTCACTGTCACCAAATTCTTGGTTCTACCTCACTTTTTCAAGTGATTCTCTTCTCACCGTTTGACCCTCAGCATGGTTCATGGGAAAAGTTGTGCTTTAGATTTTCAGTAAATTTTAATTCATAATGGAGTTCAGCTAATGGCTCACGTTGCCCTGTTTCTCCTGGCTTTTCGTGGTGTACTTTCATCCAAATTACCCCACCTCAACTGTTTTTGACAAAACTGTCATCTGACAGATTGTGAAGAGAAATGTTTACGATTGTTACTGATGCACTGTACATACATATTGAACAGCGCTGTAATCTTTCATTTAGTGTAAGTATGATTCTTATGCCCTAATTATGCGCTGTTCCACCGGGGGAGTCTGCGCACCGTAAAACAATTAAATGAAATAAAAAAAATCAGTTTAGAAACTCTTCGCAAGCACTGACATACAGATGATCAGGGAATCCAGACTTTACAAAGAAACGCGCCTGTTCCCTCGGCCCTTCCCCCATGGAAATGATGCTGCGACTGTTTTAAAGAGGGCAACATACATTTATGGGGACAGGAAATAACACATTTCCCCTATTACAGGCACCAATAACGAGTAGAACAAAAAGTTGAAAACTCCTTTGCATACGGGACAGACAAGCCTCAAGTTCAAGGCCAAGTTGAAAGTCAGCTTTGATGGCCTGCTGGGGTGTGAAGGGTTCTGTTTTCTTCCCTCCCCCAGGGGGTCAGTGGTCAGTCTATTCATGGGCCTTTTAGTGCCACAGACGGGCCCATGCTCCACAGAGTTATAGGCCTCACATCCTACTGCGACACTCATGAACAACCACGGCAGCACTGGCACTTAAAACGGATGCCCGAACACGACTCCTAAACACAAAACACGACAGGGTGGGCTTTAGCCACTCAAGAAGCTAGTGTTCCCAAAATGGCTGCCCTAATGATCGAGCAGCGCATGGAAACTCTGGGTCTTTGCCATCCTAATCCCACCGAGAGGGGTTTTTTGCTTGTTAAGAAACCAGTGGAAAACAATAGTGGGGTATTGAATTGTTTTTCTGGGATTTGTCATTATTATTGTTTAAATTAGCTCTTCACAGACGGCTGACTGATAAGTTTAGGTTGAAGTTTTCGCGATGAACCTTGTAAAAAGCGTAAAGTCTCGTCCTCATGTGAACTGTCTGGTTCTCATGTAAAGCGCTCTAACGCCCTCGGGGCACGTTCATTATATAACAACCGAAAAAAATAGTTCAGCCATCTTGGAGTGGTAATAAACGATACACTTTTCTTGGTGAAGCCTTTTTTGCTCTGGGCAAGCTGAAAGACCGAGGAAGTACGGGGAGGGGGGCTGGGGTATTTTGAAAAATCAGATTTGGTAGTGGAGCTGATATAATGATAAAGAAATCATCCTTTAACTGTCTGGATTTGAATCAAATGAACAACACAGACGTGATTACTTGGCCTTGTTTTGAGAAGGGGCCCTCAAAAGAGGCGGGAAACCAGGTGAAGTTGGACGATCAGGAATACCACAAGAGTTAACATCGTGCAAAGTGCAGTACAAGGATTTTTGACCCGCTTTACAAAAATGACTTAAAATTATTCTTAGGTTACACTTACACCGACCTTTCTAAAAAAAATTGGATTACTCGGGGAAGCTGCGACACACACTGGGCCATATGTACAAGGACTGGCGAAAACTACCGCTAACGCTAGATCAAATGTCCAACAAATACACCAAAGCACACCCCTGGTGCTTTGGTGTATTTGTTGGACATTTGATCTAGACTGTTTTTGCAGTTCTAGTGGACTTATACCCAAGTGGGTGGGTATTGTGACACCATGAGAGCACCCTCACGAAATGTGGTATAGTATAAATTGGTATTACAAGTACAATACCGTTTAACATTAGATGTGCAGATCGAGAAGCATACCCACAGTTATTGTTTGTACTACCGCTAACGCTAGTTAGCGGCAGTTTTCTTACCGCTGTGTACCGCTGAAAACTATCACCTTGTTAGCAACGTATGTACAAGACGTCACTACATGGCGATAGCTTCAGGGATCAGGGGTGAAAACTGCCGCTAACATTAGCGTGATGGCGATAGGAATTCCGGCGTTAGCGGGCGAAAACCAACGAAAGGCCCATTAGCGGCAAAAAAACGCATGTTAGTCAGCCCGACGTGAGTTTTTTGCCTCTATTGTGAAAAATAGCCTATCAGTCAACCTCCAATAGAAAATAGGCAAAAAAAACAATGAAATGCAGAATGGAGCAGCCAGGGCCAAGTGCAGCACACATCAACAACCCCCTCAAGCCACCCAACATCCAGGATGACCAGGATGAGAGCCTGGATGCCTCGCTGGGCCTGCGCCTGGAGCCTGGATGCCTCGCTGGACCTGCGCCTGGATCCTGGATGCCTCGCTGGGCCTGCGTCTGGAGCCTGGATGCCTCGCTGGACCTGCGCCTGGAGCCTGGATGCCTCGCTGGACCTGCGCCTGGAGCCTGGATGCCTCGCTGGACCTGCGCCTGGAGTAGGATGCAGAGGAGCTGTGCAGTCGATGAGCTGTGGCGGTAGACATTGAGGCGCGGCGATCGCCCGTACCTGGTGGTGAAGTCTGGCCAGTCGCATGGAGGCACGTGTCTGACTTGTGTGAGAAGACCGCCTTGCGCCCCTTGGAGCAGTGAATGGTAGAGGCGCTCCTGCGCACCAACGTAGGGAGGTCTGCATCGCATACTACGATCCACCACTACACCGGGGTGCACGTAGGGGATTACCAAAGGTGGGTGGCGCCTCTCTGCATCACAGACCTGATGATGTTGCGCTGGCCGGACGCTGTGCAGGGTGAGGCCCCTGAGCTGCGCCGAACTTGTGTGGCTTGAGCGCTGCAACTTCACGCCTAAGGGGGCCCTGCTGCCTCAACTGCATCGGGAGGTTCACCAGCGGGCTTGGCGGCGACCGCTTTACCCTGGCTTATGAAATCCCACCTGCCTGAGGCTCCTGCTGGCTTAGTCACAGATTTGGAGAAAGTGCAGCGGATTGCGCCACGGTGTCAATGTCCAGGTAAGGAGAAGGTGGGACGCGTAGCGGAGGAGGCCCGGGGGTCGAGTCGCCCAGGCCTAGCATGTGTAGATGAAGCACCCCCAGTGGCGGCTCATCCACTATGGCGGAAGAGCATCACCACAGCAGTGCAAGAAGAGGAACAATCATCACATGATGACAACTTCCTGATGTAATTGTGCCATGTTTCCTTTGCGGGCAGGAGGGTGGTTAGGGCTGCTCCACTCATGGAGCAGGGCAGGGGCGAAGTGGCATGCCCACTCAAGTGCGCAGTGACTGTTTGGTCGGCCCGCTCAGCCCGCCCAAAGCAGTCATGTGCACTGTCCTGTTCGCAATGCAGGCTGCCTTACAGCCTGCATGGTGAACATGCCCACCCCTCCAGCCCCTGGCTGAACGCCCCGTCCCGGCGCCAATGACCAATCCCAACACCGCATTGCAGCGTTGTGATTGGCTTAGGGGAGGGAGCCTGGCTGCCTACTTCCTGTTCCTGGAAGCAGACTCAGGAGAGCAGGAGCAACGAAGACACGGGACCCGGCCTCGAGGTAAGATTTCTCTCATTTAAATATTTACAACACCCGCTCACACACACCCCCCGCTTTCACGCCCCAACCAGTGTTCTTTCCGGCGTTTCCCACCTCCCAGCTGTCCAGTCCCCCCCGCAGCACTTCTCAATGGCGGCCGCTGTGCGGCCATGCGCAGCGGGTGTACCACTGGTGTGCCAAAGGTATATATGGAGTTACGACACATACCATTACATCGCATTCCATTACAATGCATACTAATACTAGGCATATTGCAACAGTTGGGACGGTGTTGGATTGCGGAGATGTAAATATTACTATTCCCACTTCAGTGAGTGCATCCCTAAAACTAACCCTTGCACCCCAAAGCAAACCCTCAACCCTAAAATTCATCTTTGAGCCCCAAAACACACCCTAAAAATCATATTTGACCCAAATGCTCACCCCAATTTTCATGATTGACCCCAAAACACACCCCAATTTTCAAATTTTACCCCAAAAGACACCCCAATTTTCAAATGTTGCCCCTTGAGACACCCCAAATTTTATCTCCGACACCCGAAACCCATACCCACCCTAAAACTAAAAAATACCCCATTACTGACCTCACAATGCGTTGTAATGGAATGCGATGTAAAGGCACCTGCGTTGTTGGAGTTGCGTTGTAAAGGCATTACGATGTAATGCCTGCGTTGTAATGGACATCTCCCATGCCAAAGGCAAGCCATAGGCAAGCCTGTCTGCGTCCGTCTGCCCCTGGACAGCGCTCAGCACCAAGGACCCTTCCTCTCGGACACTCCACCACTACGGCGCCAGCACCCTCCTCGCCATCAACCCTGGACGCCACATCGCCTGCCAGACCAACATCTGCTCCGGACCGGACATCGCCATCGCCATCGCCATCACTGATGGTTACTAAATCACCTGCAAGGACCACCCCGACCGTCCAGGAGGAGGCATTGCCATCACCTACACAAGCACAGTCCGACTGACCACGCACTCTAATGACCCAACGGTGACCATGGAACACCTCAACTTCCAGATCCCGACCAACCCCAACCCCATCCTCATCAGCAGGCCCCCCGGGCCATGGACACCCATTCTCCGATACCATTGTAGACCTCATTGCACACCAGGCTCTCCCATCCACCGACGACATCCTACTCGGCGAACTCAAGTTCCACCTGGACAACCCCATTGACCAGAACACCAGCCCCTCCTGGGGAAGCTCCCCAACATCAGACTCAAGCAGCTAGTCACCGCAGCAAGCCACATAGGACACACGGTCGAGCACGTCTCCTCCGCCAGCGGGAACTTCAACTACAGCCATACCACCGGGCTTTCCTGGACCAACCATCATTGTATACATCACGTCTTCACCATGCCCACCGTACACCACCGCCATCATCGCCCCCCCTCGCAGCTGGATCAAGGCCACCGAAGAACGTCTCGTCAACTTCCTCAGCACCACCACTCCGCCAACGCTTACAGACGATGACATCACAGCACGCAACCGCCACCGATGGATCTCCAACTGCGCTGGCACCCCTCAAGAATGGACCAGGCAAAACTAGCACCACGTTGCGCCGTATTTGCAAAGTGACGCATGTAGGCATATGCGTGACCTTGTGAAGCCCTGTGCCACAGGTATGATGTACCCAGGGTGTGCGTTCCCAAGTGACAAGGCCTCATAGGAGTGGCACAGTGAAAGCCCTCAGATTTCACTGCGACAATTGTAGGACGGCACTGCGTCAGTACCTTACGCCTGCCTGATGGCAGGCGTAAGGGTGACGCAGTGCCACAGGTATAGGCTGGCCCCATGCATTGCTGGAGTTGCGTCATGCTTGTGACATGACTGCAGCAATGCGTGACTTAAGCACAGACAGATACATCAGGATTCCAGACGTATCTGTCATTACTTGCGTCATGGAGCGCTGTCCAGTGAATACAGCGCATCCGTGGTGTTGCAAGAAGGGCATAGTGAAAAGTGTTGCAATGCTGTGTTGTCGCAGCGCTGCAACACTTTTCATGACTGAGGCCCAGGAATGCGCACTATCTTATTGATGGTCCGCATTCCTGCCCTGTAGTTTTGTCGCAGGGCAGCGCTTCAACATTGCTTGCAGCGCTGTCCAGCACCAAAACCTGCTGGAAAGAGGCCCCAAGTGTTATCTCCATTTTTAAGACCAGCTATTTTCTGGTCTTAAAAAACTGCCTCTAACCCCAGTTAGAGGCAGTTTTTTTGGTCCTCCAAGCTTCAGGAATCCCCTTGTAAATATTGCGAAGTGGGGTTAGCGGCCGTTTTTGCACGTGAACGCCTCCCTTGCATGTCATTATCGCTAACAGAAGTGGCGAACTTTAGAATGGACATTTCCGCTGGAAAACTGCCACTAACAGAGGTTAGCGACAGCTTGTACATACGGCGATAACAATCTCGCAGCAAAACCGTCGGAAAAGTGCCGCTAAGGCGGCGTTTGTACACATGCCCCACAGTTTTTTAGGTATACTAGCATTCGTAAACAAGTAGGCATGCATAAATGTACAAAAATATGAAGCCAGCTGTTGGGAGGAAATTCAGAAATCCATCACCATCACTGGCTCTAGAAAGTTCTAGACAATGTTAATGAAAAGATGCACTTAAAAATACCTTAAATATGTAAAAGCGGGCCTCCTTCGTTGTGATGGATATCAGAGTAAAGGTTGAGGGTTTAATTTTATATCACAAACACACTTCTGGCTCCATTCTCATTGCCTTCTACCGTCTTAAATTCAAACTAGGTACACAAACGAAATGATTATGAGTGCAAATCCACATCTGTAATTAATAAAACATGAATTTACGAATGTAAATCTATTTACACACATGAAATAGCACACAAGCATTTTTAATAATTTGGTGGGATTAAATCTGTGCCTGGGTTGAGGAGAGGGGAGTTGCAGAACAATGAATGAATGCCCACAACCTTTAAGTTTGGGTATATACACAAATGTTTGCAAGGCAGAATCTCATTCTGCATATGGTCAGAGATTTACTTGTGCCAAGTGCAGGATTAAATCACTTCATGGCTGAGATTGAGGAGAGGACACATCCAAAACTGCTGGGGTGTTGGAAAAGGGTCTCTCCACTAGCAAAAATGTAACTTCACAGTACTGTACAGAAGGCCCATTCTCAATTGTTGGGGATTAAAGAGGGAGTGGTAATGGGTGCCGTGGGAATATAGGGTAGTGATAAGATTATGTAGAGCGGACATGTCTCTTTTCCATTGCTAAGTACGTGGAGAGCATATGACCAACTTGACCAAACATTGGCTCTTTTACCCTCACTACAGCCGTTTCCAAGCCTTAATGTAAATTTCCCTTTTACTGTATACTATGTTTTTATTGATTTTAGGACTTGATTTTTTTATCATTATTATGTAAACTGGAGCCCTTGCACTTTATTTAGGTAGGCTGTCCTGCGAGACAGGGTAGGGCAAGCGACCTCACCTGTATCCTTGTACTAATGCCACCTCTGTTTTACAGCGGATACATTCTGGGGATCTATGAGTTAAATACAGTATGCACGTGTCAAGTAATGTATTTTATTTTAGTACCTACTTTTTAAAGTTTACTACTTCCGGTTGTAATTTTTATAAACATATATAATATTGCAGCATGATATGCATAATCTGTACTTTAGGCTTGACGGACCATATTTGGTTTTTGTCTATGGTCAGCACTCGTAAACCTGTTTTTGTGTTCTTAGGCTAATAGTGGCCACTTCTAAGAAACTTTTATGCACGGCATCGGTACAGTTTTTAGATGACATTGTATTGTGTTTTTAAAAAATTCTTTTTAATTGTGTTACTTTTATGGTCATTGGCCGAAACAAAGTGAAATAAAGTAACAGTGAAAGGGTGCTGTGCCATAGATCTGGAGTAGATCTATAATAACACTGAAACAAAGAAGTTCCCACAACCTGTATATTATCTCTCTGCTAGAAGCAGTGGAGAAGCAGTTTTTCGAACTAATATGAAAGTATCTGGAAGACTGGATTCAACAGGAAACACCTTGGGATCTAGTCAATATGTATTTCACTCAGGTAGAAGAGAGATGCATAGCTTCAGTCCCCTGAATTATTTAGCCATAAAACCTGCAAGGCAACTTAATGGTCTCAAAATAGTTGCTTTGTGGACTTTTTGGCTTCTTTAATTCTGGGAGAATATAGAGGAATATTATGAATGTAAGATTGCAAATGGACATAGACAAGAGATTGGTAATCATTTTGATAATGCTGCATACCGGGACATGGAATCAGGGACCCTTTAGGATGTGATGCCTACCATTGTTAGAATATCACCTGATATAACAATCGTGCCCTAAATCCCACTACGCTTCTCTGCGCTCTGCCTTCCCAGTAACGCCACACCACTTGACTCCAAGATGGATTGGATGGCTCCGCTCAGTTTTGCCAAGCTTTGAAACTGAAAAAGCTGCACAGGGTCGAGTGGTGATAGCAGTCACCACAGGATTTTAGATAACTGGTGCAAACGTTGATTAATAAGGAAAACGGCTGCAGCATCTGCACACTGCAACACACGTTCGGCCTCCAGTGCACTATCTCTGTGCTCTGCTCGAAGGACCACACCATGAAGGAGAGGTCTTGGGCAGTGCTTGTGCCAGAGACATCAGCAGTATAGAAGGCGAGTCAAAGCCAGAGACATCATCAGGCGAGTCAAAGCCAGAGACATCAGCAGTATAGAAGGCGAGTCAAAGCCAGAGACATCAGCATATAGAAGGCGAGTCAAAGCCAGAGACATCAGGAGTATAGAAGGCGAGTCAAAGCCAGAGACATCAGCAGTATAGAAGGCGAGTCAAAGCCAGAGACATCAGCAGTATAGAAGGCGAGTCAAAGCCAGAGACATCAGCAGTATAGAAGGCGAGTCAAAGCCAGAGACATCAGCAGTATAGAAGGCGAGTCAAAGACAGAGACATCAGCAGGCGAGTCAAAGCCAGAGACATCAGCAGTATAGAAGGCGAGTCAAAGCCACAGACATCAGCAGTATAGAAGGCGAGTCAAAGCCAGAGACATCAGCAGTATAGAAGGCGAGTCAAAGACAGAGACATCAGCAGGCGAGTCAAAGCCAGAGACATCAGCAGTATAGAAGGCGAGTCAAAGCCAGAGACATCAGCAGTATAGAAGGCGAGTCAAAGCCAGAGACATCAGCAGTATAGAAGGCGAGTCAAAGACAGAGACATCAGCAGTATAGAAGGCGAGTCAAAGCCAGAGACATCAGCAGTGTAGAAGGCGAGTCAAAGACAGAGACATCAGCAGGCGAGTCAAAGCCAGAGACATCAGCAGGCGAGTCAAAGCCAGAGACATCAGCAGTATAGAAGGCGAGTCAAAGCCAGAGACATCAGCAGTATAGAAGGCGAGTCAAAGCCAGAGACATCAGCAGTATAGAAGGCGAGTCAAAGCCAGAGACATCAGCAGTATAGAAGGCGAGTCAAAGACAGAGACATCAGCAGGCGAGTCAAAGCCAGAGACATCAGCAGTATAGAAGGCGAGTCAAAGCCAGAGACATCAGCAGTATAGAAGGCGAGTCAAAGACAGAGACATCAGCAGGCGAGTCAAAGCCAGAGACATCAGCAGTATAGAAGGCGAGTCAAAGCCAGAGACGTCAGCAGTATAGAAGGCGAGTCAAAGACAGAGACATCAGCAGGCGAGTCAAAGCCAGAGACATCAGCAGTATAGAAGGCGAGTCAAAGCCAGAGACATCAGCAGTATCGAAGGCGAGTCAAAGCCAGAGACATCAGCAGTATAGAAGGCGAGTCAAAGACAGAGACATCAGAAGGCGAGTCAAAGCCAGAGACATCAGCAGTATAGAAGGCGAGTCAAAGCCAGAGACATCAGCAGTATAGAAGGCGAGTCAAAGCCAGAGACATCAGCAGTATAGAAGGCGAGTCAAAGCCAGAGACATCAGCAGTATAGAAGGCGAGTCAAAGCCAGAGACATCAGCAGTATAGAAGGCGAGTCAAAGCCAGAGACATCAGCAGGCGAGTCAAAGCCAGAGACATCAGCAGTATAGAAGGCGAGTCAGGCGAGGCAGTGGCAATTCATGCAGGGAGCTTGGCGGGGTGTTGCTCTCTACACCTTGTGCAATTGCTGCTGGACAGGTCTTGTCAGGTGGCTCTCAGGCACAGTTGGTAAAGACTGCTTGATGTATTCTTGTTTACAGAATTTCAATTTCTATCCAGGGGAGGTCTGATTATTTATATCACTTGCAGTCCAACCAAGTGAAATGCTACTGCACCCCCTAAAACAACGGTTCTTAGCCTGTAGACCGTAGAACACCGCGGGTCCGCAACACCTACTGAGGGAGTCCGCAACTGTTTAGCAAATTAAATATTAGCAGAGTAATAAAGTAAATATACATAAAAAAGCTACATTTAAATCTGTAAATTCTAAAACACTCTATAAATGTGTAGGACTTTGAAATTCGAGGCTGAAAATTAAGTTGATCTTTAGTTTGATTTGTATGAGTACCACAAGTACAGCAAAAAGAGTCTAATATGGACAGTTGGTGGCCTCAAATGAAGATTTAGAGTTTTTATATAGCGCAAACTAGACCCGGAGGTATCAGAGCGCTTTACATGAGCACCAGTTACGTAATAGACGAACACATTCATTTTTGTTAGGCACGGGGAGATTAAGGGGCACATGCATCAAGGTAGGCTTTTGCGATTCCTTAATTGCGATTATTAAGGAATCGCAATTAAGGAATCGCAAAAGCCTATGCATGTAGGAATCGCTATAAAAATAGCGATTCCTAAACATTCCTTAATTGCGACTCGCTAATTGCGAGTCGCAATTAAGGAATACCTCTCATTAATTCCTATGGGCCTAGAGGCCCATAGGAATGAATGGGAAGACATTCTCAATTAGCGATTCGCAATTAGAGAATCGCAAATTGAGAATGCAATTTCAAGGGTGCCAGGGTGTCAAAATGACACCCTGTTGCACCCCTGAAATTGTGATGTGCACCCATAGTAGCACACACATGCCCCAAGGGCATGTGTGTGTGTAACCTAAAACTTAAAGAAATGCATTTTAGAGCATTTTTCGAAGGTTTTGCAAATTACAGACAAGTTTGATTTGTCTGTAATTTGCGGTCCCAAATAGCGAAATCGCTATTTGAAAGTGCTTCTAGCATTGCATTTAAGGAATCGCAAATTGCGATTCCTTAATGCAATCGCAATTTAGAATTCGCAATTAATTGCGAATTCTTAAATTGCGCATAGGAAACACTTTCATGCATCTCCAAAGGCCAATTTGCGATCGCAAACGGCCGATTTTTGCGATTCGCACCGTTTGCGATCGCAAAAACCTTTGATGCATGTGCCCCTAAGTGATTTGCCCAGAATCACAGAATGTTGAGCGTCCCTGCCCAGGCTCGAGCCCGGTTGCCCAGCTCCGAGGTCCACCGCCCTAGCCCTTAGGCCACATTCTCTCGCAGTGCATGCATTAGGAGTAAAAAAGTCAAAGTGATATTCTAGAATCTAGTATGTGACATTGTCTTTTGGAAATAAAACCAAGTATTGAAAAGTTTCAACCAACCCATTAAAATTTGATGTTTGCATATTTTTTGTTTGTCAATTTAATAAAAATGTCATAATTTGTTGATTTTTCAGATGTACATTTACTTTTGTATTTGAGGTTCCAAATGTAGAAATTGCTTAAGGCAGGGTCATTTAATCCCATTACTGAGTCAGTGGGGGTACACAGAAGTCAAAAGGTTAAGAACTGCTGCCCTAAGAGATAAAAAGATCTTACATCAGACTATGGAAATGGGCCCCCTGTGAGGCATATTGGGTGGAAAGAAGCTCACATGTGTGATATCTGGGTTAGCCAGTTGCCATAGTTAGGAGGTTACCATAGCAGTGTAAGTGTTCTAGAATGCAGTTGAAGAGAGCTGTGACGTGGACAGATGTTACTGCTTGCTCTCATATTAAGCTTAGATTTCACTTCAAGCAGTCTTGTGTGATTACTACAGCGCCAACACGAAATCTTCCAAATCACAGACCCAGGGCATGTAAAAATCACAAGTCCCTTATGTTCAGGCACATCAGCACACACACAGGCACAGACAGAGCAGCCGAGCGAACCAGCCCTGTAGGCACATATAGGCAATAGCAGGCGCAAGGTGCAGTAAGAGGGGAGCATAACTTACACTCAACAGGAGTGCCAGCAGAACCCGCAGAACATTCAAATCTTGCCTGACTTCAACATGGAGGTAGTCATCAGCGATACTGTAGTAACAACACTGACCAAGAATAAGTTAAGTGGTTTATTTAAGGCTACATGGTAAAGAGAGACGGACAGGACCGACTCCAACAGCAGCTCCAACTCAACTGAATACTCCTAGCTGTTGCATAACATTCTGAGAACAAAGAGTAAAACAACATTGACACAGAGACATCACATAAGATATTACAGATACCCCTCTGAGAGGGAAGATGGCAGGAGACCAGGTGCAACCAGACACGCCCCTCCACACACAGTAGCAGCAAAGAAGAATACACCCGCCTTTCCGGGAGGATGAGCCTTAAAAGCAGTATATCTATGCTGGCTCCGGCAGGGGCAAAGCGAAGGCTGTGACAGGGCACTGTTCAGGCGCTGTAAGGCATAAATCGCCCACCGCCCAACCTAAGGAGAGTGAGAACGGAACAAATGGACTACTATACAGAAATAAGTAGACACCAGTGAGCAGGCGACTACCGGGGTCTGGCGGAAATAGACCCGGTTGGCGGCTTTGAGGGGCCTCATCGTCCGTGAGCCACTATATAGAGATAGGTAGGGTGGCAGTCATAGGAAACAGTGACCTTCAAGACACAAGCTTCCATAGACAATAGCAATATCCACCGAACGCAAGCACTAGACGACAGCAACCTACCTGTCGGTCGGGAAGATCGGAGCTAGGAGAGCCTGTTCCTGGGCCCCCTGGGGTAGCCACCGACATTCATCGCATCTGTGACCTATACTGGAGGGTTGGGCCCACTAGCGCCACTGACCCTATGCCCCCCAAAAAGACACAGCTAAACAGTCTCGAATATTTCTCACACACAGAGACAAGAGGACATAGTGAAGGAAGAAGCCAAATAAAAGACATGTCGCTCACCAAACAGGACCTCATAGCCTCGTTGAGGGACTTCAAGAAGGAGCTGAGGGGTGAGCTCAAGACCGACTGGAGAGCTCTCTTGAAGCACTCCACTCTGATATTCAGGCCAAGCTCGTGTCCCTGCAGCAGGATGTGGACTCAGTGGGCTCACGTACACTGGATATCGAATCCAAAGTGCAAGAATTAGATCGCAGAACGACAGGGATAGAAGATTCGACGAAAGCACTTTACGAGCAACTGCACGCCACTGTCTTGAAATGTGAAGACCTCGAGAACAGATCTCGGAGGGACAACGTTCGAATCAGGAATCTGGAAGAAGGAGTGGAGGGTCCAGACTTGGAGGCATTCGTCACAGGCCTGTTCGGGGAGATCCTTGGCCCTGGGAGCGTGAAGCTTAAAATAAATAGAGTTCACAGGGTGGGACCTCCAACTCCGAGGGGAAACAGAAGACCCAGAGATATCTTAGCCAAGCTTTACTCCTTCAAAATGAGGGAGGCGGTGATTCAGGCAGCAAGAGTGAAAGATGAGGTCGCCTTCCAGGGATTCACGTGGTCCTTATTCCAAGATGTGGCGCCGGTGACATTGCTACGCAGGAATCAGTTCCGACCAGTTACAGAGAAGCTGCGCCGCACCAACATAAAGTATCGCTGGACATACCCCTTCAGTTTCGCTTTCTCTCTCCAAAATAAACAACTCGATTTCACCTCTTACGAAGAAGCGGCGGAGTTACTTTGTCTGCTGCCCATCAATGACCAGGCCGCAGAGAGCACTTCGACCGCCACAGGAGGTAGGCCTGATGAAGGCAGGGGCAAGCAGTGGCAGACTCAGAATCCTCAGAAATAACAACGGAAGAAATAGGCCAGAGCGGCAGAGGAACGGCATGATAATGGGGAGAACGGGGGGGATTCAGATCGGACACTTAAGATGAGACTTTGACACTGGAGGCGGAACATGTATGAGACGATGAACATTACTGACATGGAATCACTCCTCACCTAGGATGCGGCATAGCAGTCTACGGCAAGGCTAGGGACTAGCGGTAGCTGGGAGAAGAGACAACCCTGTAATTTCTCACGTGTGAGGCTAAATCTAGTGTTAGACCTAGAACTAAATTGGCTGGCCAAACGCGGTAATGGACCAATATGTCCTTATTAAGTCTGATGCAAAGGACTGCTGAGATGCAAGGACTGGGGTTCTGGGTCACTGGGTCAGAACTGGGGTTCTGGGGATCAGAGACATGATGTGGTAGCCATACAGGAAACACACATGAAACGGTCAGAAGAACACCGACTACGACACAGGGCATACCCGCTTGTATACAGATCTTCAGCTTCGACTAAACATAACGGGGTGGCTATATTTTTCCACAACTCATTGAAATTCCAACTAGAGGGCAACAACCAGAACAGATAAGGAGGGCAGAATGGTCATGGTGAAAGGCAGGCTACAGGGTCTCCTTTGCACATTCGCCTCCATATATGCACTTAACTCTAATCAAGCCGCATTTGTGACATCTGTCTTGTCGACATTAGGGGGATTTGCAGAGGAGGAGATTTTTATAATGGGGGACTTCAACCTCACATGGTACCCCGGCCTAGATAGTATGCAAACACAGAGGGTGACCTCAAGCAACTTTACTAAAAACCTGAACATGGAATTCTCCTCTATGGGCTTGATAGACGCTAGGCACAAGCTCTGCCCTACAACTAGAAACTACACCTTTTTTTCCCACACGCACAGGTCATACTGTAGAATTGATTATATATTTGTAAGCAGGAAATTAGCGCCGGAGTTGCAGGTTGCCTCCATACACCCGATCACTATTTCCGACCATGCCCCAATTACACTGACTCTGGCTTGGGATGCAGCGCCACCAAAACATAGATGGTGGTTCTTTCCCGCAGTGCTGGCGCGAGACCGTCTGCTGCACGATGAACTACAGAAATCGATCAAAGACTTTTTCCTTCTAAATGACTCCAAAGACACGTCTCCAGCTACAACTTGGGATGCCTTCAAGGCGGTGTTCAGGGGCAGATGTATATCTCTCAACTCGACACTCAACACACAAAGGGCCTGAGAACGACTAGCACTAGAATCAGAACTACTGGAGGCAGAACAAGCACACAAAAGACACCCGATTTATAGCTTACAAAGAAAGGTAACAGCGCTTAGGGAAAAGTTAAATGCGATTCATAACAACAGGGCTGAACTCACTCTTTTCCGGCTAAAGCGTACAACATACGAGAAGGGAAACAAGGTGGGCACGCACTTGGCTAAGCAACTACGACTCAAAAGGGAACGAGAATATATTGGAGACATTATGCTAACATGGGGAGGCAAAACATCAAAAGAATAGGAAAAGGCCCAAGCCTTCGGCCGTTTCTATAGAACCCTATACCAGGTGGATAGCTATGATGAGGAAGCTCAAAATAAATACTTGGGGGAAGTAGACCTCCCGAGGGTTTTAGCAGGACAAAACGCACTGCTGAGGAAACCAATTGATACAGAAAAGGTCAGCATGGCCATAGCCAGTCTTAAACTGCATAAATCTCCATTCCTCGATGGGCTAACATCCCACTTCTATAAAACATTCGGGGCAGAAATAATACCGCAACTAGTGAGCCTATGCAATTCGTTTGCGGACTCGGGGACAGTGACCGTGTCTATGGGGGAGGCCATCATCTCTGTACTGCCCAAGCCTGGGAAGCACTTACAACTATGCAGTTCTTATTGCTTGATTGCACTCCTCAACCTAGATCAAAGTAATATACAAAAACTTTATCAAGCAGATTGGAAAATATGTTGCCAGATTTAATACGTTCAGACCAGTCAGGATTTATAAAGGGCCTACAGACAAATGACAACCTACGAAGGGTCTTTCACCTGGTAGAGAAGGCATCCAAAAATTCACTACCGGCAGTCTTGCTAGCGTTAAATGCCGAGAAGGACTTTGACAGGGTAGACTGGCACTTTTTATTTCGCACACTGGGAAAGTATGGATTCTGTGACAGATTTATTGGCATGGTAAAGGCCAACTATACCCATCCAAGTGCCCGGGTATTAGTCAATGGGGTGAGCTTGGACACATTCATACTAGAGAGAGGGACGAGACAGGGATGTCCTCTCTCGCCACTATGATTCGGCCTAAGCATCGAACCCCTAGCAGCAAAAATATGCAAGGCACCCAGAATTCAGGGTATACCATTTGGGGCAGACCAGCACAAAATATCTCTATTCGCGGACGACATGCTGCTATCGGTGACAGACCCAGAGTCGTCACTGGCAGCAGTGATGGAGGAGCTCTAGTGATTTGAGCAGGTGGCAGGCCTCCAGGTCAACCTTACAAAATCATATCTGCTCAATCTCACATTACCACAAAGGGAAATTCTATTCTATTTCTATTTGAAAAATTTATAAAGCGCGACAGCTGCCCCGGCCAAGAGGCGTCCCGGCGCTAAACAGCAAATAGGAGACCACAGCGCAAAGGGGAAGCCAGGAGACCTACACAGTGGGAAAGAGACAAGTTTTAATAGCTTTCCTAAATTCGAAGAAATTACTGAGGCCACGAATATAGAGAGGCAGTGAGTTCCAAAGAATAGCTGCTCTATACCGGAAGGAACGCCTTCCAGCCCGGGTCCTCCTGACCCGAGGGACCACTAGTAAATGTTGGCCCACGGAGCGAAACTGACGGGAGGGGACATAAAAGGATAGCAAATCCGTCAGAATGTTGGGGGAGGCGGCCTTCAAGATTTTAAAGGCTAAACAGAGAGCCTTGAACTCAATCCGTTGAGCTACAGGCAGCCAGTGGAGGCGGCGGATTGTATTAGCCACCGAGCAGACTCTACGCAGACCCAGAAGAGATCTTGCCGCTGGCGTTCTGAACTCTCTGTAACCTGAGTACTTCCACCTTGTTAGCCCCCAGATACAGAGAGTTCGCGTAATCAAGCCTCGATATAATCAGGGCCTGAATAATAATCTGTCTGGTCGGGGCATCAAAGAAGCCCAAAATAGGTTTAAGACCGCGCAGCAAACCAAAGCAGGTACCCGCCACCTTCTTCGTTTGGGTCTGGAAATTGAGAGAGGCGTCCATCCAAACACCCAAGTTCTTCACCACCAGTTTAGCAGGAGGGGGGGGGGGGTGCCTAAATTCGTGGGCCACCAATACTCATTCCATAACCCGTGATCCCTACCCACCAGCAACACCTCTGACTTGCTGGCATTCAGCTGGAGGCAGTTAGCTGTCATCCACCCGGCAACTGCAGCAAGATCGCCTTGAAACTTAGAGGCGTCGTGCTTAGAGTTGCTCGAGAGGGCTACCACCAGCTGCGTGTCGTCGGCGTAGGAGACCACAGTCAGTCCTCTGCTCTTGGCTAAAACAGCCAAAGGTTGTACATACAGATTATGGAATCATTGGTGGTCTCTATTCCCTTCAACTGTGCTAAAAAAGACACCACATATCTAGGAATAAAGATTACCCCCAGGCTCCAAAACCTCTATAGAGCAAACTATCCACCCTTTCTCCGACAGCTACAAGCTGACCTGCGCAGATGGCCCCCCTGTACCTTTCATGGAAAGGCCACATACATGTGGTCAAGATGACGGTGTTGCCCAAACTTCTATATCTCTTTCAGGGTCTTCCGGTTGAGTTAGATCGGGGGTTCCTAGCTACATTAAAATCAATGATTATTCGCTTCATATGGCAGGGCGCCAGGCACAAGGCTATCTTACAGACAACTCCGTCTTCCTACAAACATGGGGGGGCTAGCCCTACTGGATATGCATTTATACTTTAAATCCGCACAGCTACGGGTGATTACAGAGTGGTCGGCCTGTGAGTCCGACAAGCATTGGCTACATATGGACAGGGCAATAGCGGGGAGATTCATCTGGGATTTATTATGAAAACCTAAAATAGATCGCCCGTCCAATGTGTATCTGAGCACACCTACTAAAATGACGTTGAAGGTTTGGGACGATGTCCATATGTCTGCCCCTCTGACTACATTCCCATCCCCCTTCACGCTCATACATTATAACCCCCCGCACAGTCACCTGGTCCCTTTGATGTGTGGAGGGAAGGGGGTTGTCTTAAGATCTCTGATCTGTTCCACAATTAGGATATACTCACTTTTGAACACTGCCAGAGGGAGTTTGGCCTGCCAGCCACTGAAAGCTACTAATACACACAACTCAGGCACTGGGTAGTGGGAATGGGGGTGAGAGAGGCGGCGACCCGGGAGCTCACACCGATAAAGCAGCTAGTGAAGAAGGGGATTGGCAAAAAAGGAACGATATCGCAGCTCTATAGGATACTACAATCCACACTGTATACTACCCAACCTCAACACAAACTCTTCTAGGAGCGCACCTTGGAAATGACAATCTAGGTCAAACAATGGGACAAACTCTATATGAATATTCATAAATTCAACCAATCAATGGCGATGCGTGAGGCTCACTATAAAGTATTATATGACTGGTACTTGTACCCAACAAAACTAAAACTAATCTTCCCTCCTACCTCAGACCTGTGTCGGAGGGGATGCGGGGCGGGGGGATTTTAAGCATATCTGGTGGGACTGCCCGACAATTAGACTATTCTGGTCAGAAATACTGGCACAAATTAAAGACATCCTGGGATGCCCCATACCGGAAGACCCGTGCTCGACACTGTTAGGCCTGAGGTCAGATACTCTCAAACGCCAGACAGCTGAGGATAGAACTGAAGGAAGTGACCCGATTTGGGCCACCCGGGTCACTCACAACCACCTCTTAGCCTTCCATACAAATGAAGAGTCGGTCAGACAGTAGAGAATACAAACCAAGTATATTTTATTCAGGTACACTCGAGCGGAGTCCGGTCTGACCAGCCGCCTGGGATTGCTGCAGAGGTACTGACTTCAGCAAGCATCGCAATACATATTGTACAATTGAGAACCAATAAAGACACGCCCTGGCAGGAAATTTCCAGTTGGCAGCAGTTGAACAAAGGAGATACAAAAGGATGAGTTTCGATCCTGAGACCGGGCACATGCTAACTCGATGCCAAGGTCACTCTGCCTGTGCCCGCCACTCTAAGGGTGGGAGCAGGACTATCTAGTGGGAAAGATATGCACTAATAAGAACAGTGTATTCATAAGTACAGCAAGGCTCAACCTTGGAGAAACTAAAACTATCGCAGCTGCTTTCAGCTGAGGCAGAGAGGAGAAGTTAGTTTCGATCATGGCTCAAAATGGCGGCTGAACATAAAATGGTGCCGCGAATGCTAACTTAAGACGTACAATGCATGAACAACACAGCTAAAACATTTTTATTCCAACAGACCCTCCTTTTAGCATTTGCTAAACCTTTATATTACTGCCTAGAAACAGATAACATATTGCAGGAATAAGAGCTACCACTACAAGCTGATGTGTGCATAGTCAATATTCAAAGATACCCTCATCAATCATCATAATGTCGTTAATATCTTTCTGCAACATGATCGCAGCATTAGTGTCATGGACTGATATCTTTGGCTTAGGTGTCAGAGCACTTACACAATAAGCACAACAAGCCGGGAGGCAGTGTATGCAAAGGCAACATGTAAAGATAATACCAGCAACTGCAACCAAAAAGATAAGGATCTTCCAACCCCACGTTGTTAGCATATTCCAGAACTGCCCCGATAATGTCAAAGTACCGGTCTCTTGGTGTAGGTCTGATGACAGTCTGTGCAATTTTTGTATCGCCTTATACACACTGGGGGCGTGGTCTGGTATGTAAACACAACAACTACTGCCAATGACGCGACAGGCCCCTCCCATATCAGCAAGGCTGACGTCTAACACCATCCGGTTTTGTAATGTAACGAGCCTCGTAGCCTGGAGCTCAGCAGTAATATTGGTCAGTATCCCTTCTGTTGTATTAATAACCCCTACCACAACTCTTGTGAGCCGACGAAGCTGGAGGCTATTAGCCATGGGGCCCCAGAAAGGTAGAAGACCCCTTGCAGCATCATCGAACTGCTGCCAAGCCGTATCTGTCTGATCTATATCCTCAGTGTCCACCACCCTTCTGACTCGGGGGAAGTATATGCTCCTACTTTGCAGCCGATGATCTTTATGGTAATAGGGCAGAGCTATATACACGGGGGAAGAAGAAAAGAGAGATAACACCTGCCCGACCAACCCCTCAGGAGCCAGACATAAGCTTGGGATCCACAGACAAAATAGACATTAGGTGGTGGGATTAAGGGCGGACTATCGGTCGTTCTCAATCTGTATGTGGAATTGCATCTGCTCTCCCCCACCTTTATTCTCCCGGTCCCCTGGACACAGAAACTAGCTGTTGTGTTGACCACTGACACTGGTATTGGCTGGTCCTCTGTAACATTATGAACCTGGAAAGATTGGAAATACTCAGACGTGTTAATCCCTTAGAAATCAGCCGTTTCTGACTATTCCGACTTGGGGAGAAAGCAAGATGGCGATCGTGTAGGACCGTCGCACCAAGAGCTCCCGTCCTAACGTCCCTAATCGACTTACCGTGCCGGTTTTCAGCGGCTGTTGGTCCCCCCAGGTTTGTGCGGTTGGCGTGCGGTTCGTGGGCTGCGCGCTGACGGATGTTCCTCCAGCTGGTGATACGGCCGGGATTCCCGCTGGGCATGGGAGAGATTCTCGGCGGTGGCGCTGCCTCGAGAGCGGAGGTTGCACGGAGAGGGAGTAGGAGAGGAAGCAGCTCGGTAGCGCTCTGCACGTTGGCCGCTAGACTCGCCTGCTCAATCGGTGATGCCCTGCGGGGGTGGGTGGGTCGCACGACCAAGAAATTTGGACACACCTGGAAGTTGTGGCGAACAGGACTCATCCCTCTGCAGGAGGGAAAAAAATGCTGTGATGCCTCCTAAAGCTACCAAGCAAGCCAGAGAGCTAGCTGCACGGGCTGCATGCACCTACAGGGGTTGAGACAGGAGTCTCCCCCAGGTACCAACAACGAGAGTGCAGGTAAGCCTTGCACGGTAAAAAATCGGCTTGAAAGCACAGGCGCAGGGAAGAGGAGAAATCTGATAGAGAAACAGCAGGGTGGGGCGAGGAAAACTTTGGTGGGTAAGACAGGAGAGGAAGTGACTCTGCCACCTCAGGGAGACAGTTTGGCCCCCTATCAACTCCACCCGACTTGGCCAATTCCACTGTCCCCCCTCAAGCAGCAATCACTGACTTCTTTAAAATTAAAGAAGGAGGGGTGAGTCATGTACCCCAAGAACAGCTGTGTGAATCAGCTCCAGAGAAAACTAAGCAGATGACTTCCAGGGTCCAGGAGCCCGCCTCAGTATCCGGGGACAAACAACAGGCAGGGATCGTAGTGGCAGATGCTGGATACCCTCCTCAGCACACCCTCGCCCAGGAAGGAAGGGAAGAGATTCTTAGAGAGCCTACCCTGGGGGGACACAAGAACATTCCTGACTCACAGATGAACCATCAACCCGCTGTAGCTAACGGCTGCACAGGAGGGAGCGAAGCACGGCCTCCCACGGATGTCACATCAGATGGGACAGACATTTTTTTTCTCTCACGGAGAATTCCTACTCAGGCGCTTCTAGTTCTGGCAACAGCGTAATAGAAAATTATGCATCAACGTCTGGCTCTAGTACATTGGAAGCACCCGAGACTGCTCTTAAACGTCAAAAACGCCGGAGGAGCTTGAAAGCATCCAAAGGACATACTGACCCCTCAATTAGGGGGGGGGGCATAATACAGGCACGGGTCTGAAGTGGGACTATTCCCACACCATGATGTTGGGATCTCTGGAGGGGGGTACTTCTAAGCTGGGAAACCATCAACGTGCCCAGAAGGAGGATGGGGCAGTCAACATAGACCCTGCTCTAGCTATATTAGAGTCAATCAAAGAACATCGTGCAGAGACTCGGGCGGATAGGAAAAGAGCCAGACAGGCCACTAAAAAACTGGAAGCCGCGATTCGGAAAGTAGGGAAATCCTGTACTGAGATCGGGGAGCGACTTAACAGCATGGAGGAAAGAACAATGGCTGTTGAGACCGACTTGTCTGCTGTGAGAGAGCAGACAAGCGCTCACGAGGCCCAACTAACTGATGCAATGTGGAAACTAGAGGATATGGAGAATCGCCTAAGAGGAAATAACCTGCACTTTCTTGGCATTGAGGAGGGTCTGGAAGGAGAGGACATTCGCGCCTTTATCCTGGATCTTCTTAAAGAAGCCTTTCCGGACCTCACAGGCTAGAACTGGGAACGCGAAGTTCAGAGGGTCCACCGGTTCCCATTTACTCGCTATCTAAGTACACAGCCTGGTAGAGACAAAAAGCAACCAAGAGCCATTTTGGATTTCTTTGATAATTTTATGCTGCGACAGGCTATATATGAAAAGGCCCGACCAGACGCCAAAAGGCAGTATAAGGCAATCTCTTTTTTTGTCCGCCATGACTTCTGCCACATAACGATAGAACGTAGGTGGCGTCTGCGGCAGGTAATTAAGCCTTATCAGGAGGCCGGCTTTGAGGCTTTTTTGCTCGCGCTGGCCAGGCTGAAAACGATAGTAAGAGGGGCTGTTAAGTTCTTTACCTCTGCGATAAAACCCAGAGAATATCTGGATCTGGTACTATCAGAAAAGAAAAAAAGTTAAAGGTTTTTTTTTTCTTTTCCTATAGGGGGTTCTCCTAAGGCTGGGCTATCTATCTGGGAATCTCCTCTAAACTCTGCAGTCTTTGGCTTTTCTTCTTTTTTTCTTTTCCGGGCAAAAGGATGGTATCTCTTCGACTAGAATATTTTAAGCTTCGTTAGCCGGTATCAATAGTTCACAATGGGAATAGGGAAGTAGGGGGGGATACAGGACTGGGAGTTTGCGGGGGCACTTTGCCATCACCATCACACAGACCTGGTTGCTCTGACTGCTTTCGATGTGGGGAAGGGGGGAGAGGGGGAGGGAGGGCAGAAGGAGAGGGGAGGGTTGGGTATATCTAAATGCACTTGAAACGACTTGTAAGTTACAGCAAAATGTGGATTTTTTAATGAAGATTTCGGTAGTATTTGGTCATAGAATCCAGCGCATATATGAAAATAGCTGGGGGGGTTTCCGTCTGCAAGATTTAGATTCGATTAACCCTGGAAATAGGGATGGCGGAATTTGATGCAAGGTAATGGCTAGGCTTCGCATCACCACTATCAATATCTGTGGGCTGAACGATAACGCTAAAAGGAGGAAAGTACAAGAAAACTTAAAGGTGTTGCGGGCAGACGTGTACTGCTTACAGGAAACCCACATAGCCCGGAATGATAGCAATCTATTGAATGCACTTGGCTTAAAGGCTGTTTGCCATACAACACAGGAAGTTAGGACCAAGGGGGTAGCAATATTGGTGAAAGGGGATATTGTCATACCAGGAAGAAAATTCGCGGATAAAAATGACAGATGGGCGATACTTGAATGCAGAGTTGGGGATGGTATCCTCACACTCTGCTCAGTGTATGCTCAGGTACTAGATGACCCTGGGTTACTAGATTTTCTAGCTACTGAACTACCTTCCTGGCCAGCGCCCTATGTAGTCTGTGGGGGTTTAAATATAAATGGTTCTAGGACAGTCTCTGAGGGGACCAGAGCTGCCAGCACGAATCGTAAACTGCAAACTACGCGCTCCCTAAATAACTTATTAAAAGATATAGGCTTGATGGATGCTTCGCCAAGTTTGAAAGCCTAGGATCAAGGCTATACTTATTATTCCGCTCCGCACAGCAAGTTTGCAAGGCTGGACTACTTCTTGGTGTCACCATCTCTACTTAAGGAGGCGCAGGTAGAGCTATTTCCCAGGGCTATGTCAGATCATAACCCTGTTGTACTTGAAGTCCCAATCGCAGGGTTAACAAGGCGATTCAGGAGCTGGACATTCGAAAGGGCACTCTTATCTGATCAGGAATATGTCAAGCACATGAAGGGCTGGATCGCTGAATTTCTAAATATTAACAGGGGTAGTCTTCCCCTAGGGATGACTTGGGACCCATTCAAGGCGTCAGTAAGAGGGGAGACCTTGCGGTACAGTGTGGGCAAACAAAAAGGGGAGGCAGGAAGGTTAAAAGCACTTTATCAGAGACTCGGGGGCCTAGAGACCGAGTTAATCAGCAGCGTGACCTCAGGAGGCGATACCTCTCTAACACTGAATTTAATCGCCATTACAAAATCATCCCTTGACTATTTTAACACAGAGAAGACTGCGGGGAAGTATTTGGCAAAAAGACAGGAGTGCTACGAGTATAGTGAGAGTGTGGGCCGATACCTAGCTGTTAGGGCTAGACACCAGGTAGCTATGGGGCACAAGAGGCAGGTAAAGAATATGTAGGGGGTAATGGTCTCTGAACCAGCTGAGATAAGGGAAGCCTTTAGGGAATTTTATGAAAATCTCTACAAAGCCCCTCAAGGCAGGGGTTTATAGCAGTACAGGAGAGCAGGCGTCTTTTGCACCTTCAGTGAGGCTTCCTCAGGACGAGATCCTTCCCTTAGCAATGGATATATCTCTGGAAGAATTTCAGGCAGCTCTCCAGGCCCTCCCTTCAGGCAAAGCGGTAGAAACAGACGGCATACCTCTCGAGTTTTACAAAATCTTTAGAGAGGAGGTCGGTAAGGATATGCTGAAGTTAATCAAGGGGGTCAGGGGAGGGGCTGCTCCACCAGGCTCTTGGGGCACTGCTAATATCGTTATCTTCTTAAAGAAAGGGAAGGACCCTATGTTATTGGATCCTACAGTCCTATCACACTCCTTAATAGTAACACCAAGTTGTACTCCAAAATATTCGCCACCGACTGAAAAAAGTAATGCCACTCCTTGTCTCAGCTTGGCAACATGGCTTCATTCAGGGGAGGAGTACGCCGGACCACATCAGACGGGTAATCACACTACTGGATGCCACGGAGGTTCTTGCCAAACCCATGGGGGTTGCGTTTTTAGATGCGGAGAAGGCCTTTGATAGGGTGTCATGGCACTATCTATGGAAGATCATGGAAGCTAACGGCCTTGGCACACCTTTTATCAAGGCAATACAGGCTATGTATATTAAACCTACTGCCCGAGTGCGAGTAATGGGAGAAGAGTCCAAGCCGTTTGTAATCGAAAGAGGAACAAGGCAGGGATGTCCCTCCTCCCCTTTGCTGTTCGCATTATACCTAGATCCGGTCCTTCGACATCTGGAAGACTGTAAAGATATTATTCCTGTTAGTCTGCAGGGTTGGGACACTAAGATATTGGCATATGCCGATGATGTGGCCGTAATCACTACCGACCCCGATAGAGCGATACAGGCAGTCGAAAATATAGCCGATAATTTTGGGATCCAATCTCGTTTTTTACTGAATAGGACGAAGACTCAGATCCTGATAAATAGGTTCACCCCCGCCTCCGACAGCAGAATCGTAAATGAAACAGTTTATCTCGGAATAACCATTACGGCAAAGGTTGAGACAATAGTGGATTTAAACCTGTCCCCTATAATGGGGAGAATTAGGAAGAACTTTTGCCGCTGGGACAATTTGAGACTCTCGATAATGGGGAGGTGCAATCTAGTAAAAATTATGTTTTTGCCAAAGTTACTCTATATTTCTCAAACTATACCTCTCGCAATACATAATGACTGGTTTAAGTTAATAGAGAGAGAGGTTGCCAGGTTTATCTGGTCCTACGGGAAAACAAGGAGGGCTAATACATTCTTATGTCTACCCAGGGATAGAGGGGGTTGGGGGCTCCCTAACTTTAAGCAATACTATCTGGCGGCAGTCCTGCAGTACTATAGTTCCCTATTCAGCAATAAGGTAATGGAAGGGCTCGACCCTAACTACGTTCCATCAATATTCGAGATCTTGATGGGGGCTAGGGCTGAAGGTTGCCTCGTGAAATTCTACGTAGCTAGTTACTTAATTACAGCATTCTGGAATTGGGCAGGGATCCGGAATCGTCTTGGGATAGGCAAATTTAGCAGATATACCCCTCTCCTTAGGAACGATCAGGTACCTAGGGCCCTGCAAGATGACTGTCTGACAAGGTGGGAAAAGGCTGATTTTGGCAGGGTAGGGGATATTTTGGCTGGAGATCACATTGCGTCCTTCGAGATAGTCAGGGAAAGATTCAACATTGGCCCCCGAGATTGTTTAACATTTTTGCACTTAAGGGATTTTTTATACAAGAAAGCTGGAGGAGCAGCAGGTTTTTCATGGGTCCCTCCAATGGAACTATTTATAAAGGATGAGAGCCCCTCAATCTCACAGATATATAGCTGTCTGTCCTACGCCGACGACACCCAGCTCATCCTCTCCCTCACCAAAGACCCCACCACTGCCAAACTCAACTTCCAGAAAGGAATGCAAGAAGTCGCAGTCTGGATGACCAACAGCTGCCTGACGCTCAACGCCGAGAAGACAGAAGTCCTCGTCCTCGGTACCACCCCTTCTGCATGGGGCAGCACCTGGTGGCCGACCGCCCTCGGAAGCCCACCTACCTCCTCAGACCATGCCAAGAACCTCGGCATCGTACTCGACTCATCACTCACCATGAACCGACAGGTCAACACCGTCACCTCCAGCTGCTTCAACACCCTCCGCATCCTCCGCAAGACCTTCAAGTGGATCCCCCCTGAGTCAAGGAAGACAGTCACCGACACACTCATCACCAGCAGACTGGACTATGGAAACGCACTCTACACCGGCATCAACAAGTCCCTACTCCGCAAACTCCAGACAATACAGAACACCGCTGCCAGACTCGTCCTCGGCATCCCCCGACATGAACACATCAGCCAACACCTACGAAGTCTCCACTGGCTCCCCGTGGAGAAAAGAGTCACTTTCAAAATCTTCACTCACGCCTACAAATGCCTACACAACAACGGACCCAAATACCTCAATGACAGAATCAACTTCCACGTACCCAAAAGAAACCTCCGATCTTCCAACCTCGCACTGGCCGAAACCCCATGCATCCACAGAGCCCGAGCAGGCGGAAGATCCTTCTCTCACATTTTAGCCAAGACCTGGAACGAGCTACCGGCAGACATCAGACGCGCCCCCTCCCTGAACACCTTCAGGAAGACCCTCAAGACCTGGCTCTTCAGCTAAACAGATCTGCGGACCACCCCCTCAGTGCCTTGAGACCCTCACAGGTGAGTAGCGCGCTTACAATTCCCTGATTGATTGATTGATTGATTGGTCTGTTGGAGGAGGCCCCGGACGATCTGGATAAACACAGCCTAAAGTGGCAGGTAAGGCTAGGGCTTTCCGATTCCTTTTTTCTGGAATCATTAGCTATGGGGGGCTCTATATTATGCTCCGCTAGCTTACAATCACAGCATTTTAAAACCCTGTTCGATTTGTATATAACACCTTCAAAAATTGCGAAATGGGGGGGAGTGGAGGGGACCCGATGTTTTAGGTGCAGTATGGAAGGAGCGGACTTGGTTCACATATTTTCCACATGCCCTTGTCTCGAATTAACAGCTAGGGAAATAATTGTTTTTCTACGAGACATATTGAAGACGGACATTCCACTATCTCCCCAGATTATGTTATTAGGAATAGACGAGCAAGTTGGGAAGAATGGGAAGGAGCTAATTTTTATAGCCATGTCAGTCTACAGGTTATGTGTCGCTTCTGCTTGGCTGGATCCTCTGCCACCGACCTTCCAGCAATGGAAAGGGCGCTTCCTGCATGTTTATAAGCTAGAGACAGCACTGTATAAACGAAGAGGCAGGAAGGGAAAGATCAAGGGGAATAGGATCTGGGGGCCACTTTCAGTCTGTATCTCCACTGCAACCCTGTGGTCTCCTGAATCTTAGCCAATTTCAGTATGAAAGTACCATTGTACTTCTCAACCAAACCTGCTGACTGGGGGTGATTCGCAGCATGAAACTTCTGTCTGATGTGTAGTCCTTCACAAACTAACTGAATAACTTTGGCATTGAAATGACTTCCGTTAACACTCCAGATCAAACAGGGCAAGCCGAAATGAGGAAAGAACTCCTTCAGGAGTATCTTTGCAGTCGCAATGGCTGTATTTTCTTTAGTGGGGTAAGCCTCAACCCATTTACTGAACGCACAAACAACCACCAACACATACTTCAAATTATTGACCCTGTCCATTTCAATAAATTCCATTTGAAGGACCTCAAATGGGAAAGTGGGAGGTGCAAAATTGCCGGGTGGTGTAGGATTACCCTTGCCAGGATTGTGCATCATGCACACCATACAATATTTTACTAGGTGTGCAGCCGTCTTTGGGATATTGTCATTTTGCCATACGGGGCCTAACAGTTTGCAAATACCCTTAGCACTGATGTGAGCTGGGCCATGGGCCATCATGACTACAGGAAGAACATATGCATCTGGCAACATCCACCTCTGCTTCCCTGACTTTTCAATCCAACATCCCTCGTCATTCAAGTTTGCAGTACGTTCTTGCCACACTGCTAACTCCTCCATCGTGGCCTCACTCTGTATCTCCTTCACATTTTCTAGGGTGTCCTCAAACATAGTGACCTCGGGCCCCCACTTAGCGGGACCTGCTACGAACATTCTTTTCATTTTAGTTCGGGCTGTTTCCTTAGCTGTCTGATCTGCAAAGGCGTTCCCCTTACCCACATCATCAGTAACTTTCTTATGGGTGCTGCACTTCATTATGGCCAATTTCTTAGGAAGTGTCAAAGCGGACAGAAGCCTATATATAAGAGGACCATGCTGAATGCGTGTCCCATGGGAAGTAAGGAACCCTCTCTCTGCCCAGAGCTGCCCACAATTATGGGCGACCCCGAAGGCATACTGGCTGTCAGTATAAATATTAACAACCAGTCCCTTGCTCAATTCACAAGCTCGAATAAGGGCGACTAACTCAGCTGCCTGGGCGGACTGATAAGGAACTCGTGATGTCTCAACTACCGTGCGCAGCGTAGTAATTGCGTATGCTGCAGTGGTGGTGCCATCTGGTAATTTGAAACAAGAGCCATCGACATATAGTTCCCCTTGGGGGTCAGATAAGGGAACATCAGTCAGGTCTACCCGTCCTTTCGTCTCTTCTTCCGTCCGGAAGATACAATCATGTATGTCAATCTCCTCATTCTCAGAAGGGAGGGGTAGTAACGTGGCTGGATTCAGAGTGGCACAGCGTTTGATCGTAATGTGCTTTTGAAAGAGCGTTAGCTTGTAACCTGTCAGACGTGAACTGGTGAGGTGCTGTGTCCTCGTCTTATTCAAAAGTGTATCTAATGCATGGGGTACCATAACTGTGAGGTAAGTATCGAGTACGAGTACCGCCGATTGTCTTATTGAGACGGCCACAGCCGCGAACGCTCTTAGAGAGCTCGGGAGGGCTCGGGCGACAGGGTCAAGTACAGCAGAGAAATAAGCACACGGTCGTTGCTTATTCCCAAATTTTTGTGTTAAAACAGAAAGCGCACAACCACCCAGCTCATGGACGTACAACACGAAGCATTTGGCATAATTAGGGGTACCAAGCACTGGAGCCGAGCAAAGCGCAGTTTTTAATTGCTCAAAAGACTGCTGACACTCTGGCGTCCAACGCAGGGGTACATGCACATCTTTTAGTGTTAGCGCAAGCAGGGGCTTATAAGCAACTAGTAGCCAGGTATCCACTGCTTGCAACAGGAAGTGATACCTATGAAAGCACGCACATCTTTTTGAGTTTGCGGGACAGACATTTTAACAATGGTACTGATGCGTTCAGGTGTTAATCTCCTACCCTCCTTCGACAGTAGGTGACCTAAATAGTGAAATTTGGAAAGGGATATCTTATGACCATGGTCAGCTAAATGGAGTAACAATTTAACCGTACTATCTCTGCAACCTTGTTCTGTGTCTGAGGCGATGAGCAGGTCGTCGACATATTGGAGCAATACATTACCTTTGGGGAGCGACAAGGAATCCAGCTGACCTTTCAATGCCTGACTTTAAATACCCGGACTCTCTGTATAGCCTTGAGGAGCGCAACAGAATCTAAAACTTCTACCAGCTAGGGTGAACCCGAACAGATACCTGCTGTCAGGATGAATGGGGATACTGAAGAAGGTATTTTTCAAGTCAATGACAGAAAAGAATTTAGCAGAAGAAGGAATCATTGCCAAGAGTGTTGTAATGTCAGGGACCACTGGAAACTAGGGAATCACTATTTTATTAACTTCACGCAAGTCAATCACAAAACGATAAACATCTGCATGATCATCAGAGAAACCCGAAGGTGTCCTTTTGAGGATAGGAAGAATAGGGCTATTACAAACATTAGCAGTCGTCTCCTCAACCACTCCTTTCTCAATCAAATCCTGCACAATTTTTACTAAAGCTCGCTCACCTGCCTGAGGTATCTTATACTGAGGAATACAGGTTAAAATAACACCTTCCTTGACACGAATCGAAACAGGCGATATCTGCAACAAACCCACATCTGTGTCGCCAGTTTGCCACAGTGTGGGTGGCACATCTTTAAATTCAGCAGGGAGGGGCGCATCTTTGGACAGACACTGTTTAGCGCACACCACATCAGGACCTATCGTCATATAGACGCCGGCTGGGGAGCAATAAATTGTAGCATGCAATTTTTTCAACAAGTCCAAACCCATCAAATTTTCTCCACAATTAGATGTCAACAAAAATGGCGAATCCACAGTGAAAGGACCAATAGTCAATGCAAGAGGCTTTGAAATGGGGCTCACAACCGGTACACCAGAAAATCCTACCGAAACATTATTATGGCCAGACAGAGCCGCCACAGGGACCAAGGAACGAGAAATAGAGCTGTTCGGGGCACCTGTATCCACCAAAAACTCCTTAGTTGAGCCATGCACGACCGCACTAACGTACGGACCTCGTTGGTCTACAGGTATCAAAACTGGTTCCTCACCCTGTCCCCAGCTGTCCTAGCTGTAAGAAATCCCGGTCACCTCATCCGTATCATAGTCATCATGATAATATTGTTTGCCCCGAGGGTCGTCAAAGTAGTTCTGATCAGTACGACCCTGAGATGCCACAGCGTTGTGAGCCCTGTCCCGGCCGCCATCTTCACGACCCCATCCTCGAGACCCTCGCCCTCTTAGGACCGCAACCTTCTGTGAAAGCACCGGACACTCGCTGTGCCAGTGTCCCTCCTCTTTACAGTATGCACACTGATTCGGCCCCAAAGGCACGGTATTACCGGGTCTACTAGTGTGTGGAAGCTGTCGGGCCATACCACCTCGTCCTCTACCATTCCCTCTAGAAGCCTGCTGTAACAACACCTTTGTCTTCAAATCTTTGTGCTTCTTTTCCATCTTCTCTTTCTCCTCATTTTCCCTGTGCTCATAATACTGTGCCATATTCAAGATAACGGAAGGAGAAGAGGTGGACCAGGTGCTCTCGGAAGCCTGTAATCGGGTCGAAATCTCAGGAAGCAAATTGGAAATGAATCTATTAACAAACAACTGCACACCAGCTTCAATTGACAAATCCTGCCCACTATAGTCTAAGAACACACCTTCAAACCGGGTGAAAAAATCAGACACACTCTCATCTTTCTTCTGACGACAGGCCGATAGCTTGTTCCAATCAACCTTTCAGGGTGGAATAAGGGAATGCATATAAGTGATAATTCGGCCAGGCAAAGCAAGTATCTCTGCCTTAGGCTTCTCACCAGACTTCCTGTCCTGGTCCCATATTTTAATTTGGTCCCAGGTACCACCCAATTCTACAACGTGATCCTGTGTGTGTACCTGTCTCCAGATATCAACAGGAACCAACAAACCAAAGAACATTTCGATATCCGTATACATGATCCTTAATATCATAGATAATCTGTGGTGCTGCATCATTGAAACACTGCTCCCAAAGTCCAATCAAAGTGGCAGACATGTGCTTAAGGGCATGCTGTTGTACAAAAGGCTCATAATCTTTCATCACACTCCACACATCCTCCACACAATAAATGGGGTTTTGGGCCCACTGTGCAGCCTAGTTAGCCACTACCTGTTTCTCTGCATCTCCCATATCAGATCGCACCAACGTTCGCCCCAGGCGTCTCTATCCTCAGGGCCATGTACTGGTGTCCCAATACTCTGCAATGTCGGGGAATGGAGGTACACAGTGGGAGTAATAACAGAGGTAGTGGGCATTAACGTCGCTGCTGGCTGGGTCGTGGGTGTAAGGGCTGGCGAAAGGGATGCCGAAGCAATAGGCGTTGCAGGAATGCTAACAGTCGTAGTTGCCACACACGGCAAAGGCAAAGGAAGGACAGGAGGTGCCGTGGCCAAGGCAGTCTGATCAACAGTAACAGAAGCAGAAACAGCAGAGACAGAAGAACCGGGCAGCTGGGCCTGTGGGGGGAGAGCGGGATATACCTTCTGCGGGGCATACGGAGGTGGATTGTCGAGCATCTAGCAATTCTTCTACAAAAGCGTCATTTTCTTCTCGGGCTACATAAGATTTATCAATATTCAGTCGAAACCTCCTGTCTTCACGTTCAATTCCTATCTCTTGCTTCTCTCTATCATGCGCTACAGCTTTCTGAGTCAATGTTTGCATCCTCCCCTTCCGGGCCTCTTTCTCTGCTTTCATTAGCCTCTTTTTGCCATGTTCTGAGGGAATCAAACATAGACTGCCTACTTCTTCTCGCAAACAACTTCTCCTGTAAAAAAACAATTTTTGGTTAATCAAAAGTGCCCGTTAACAGCCACTGCAACTCGGCATTGTCCCTCGTATATTTGTGCCATAACGTACTAAACATTATAGGGCCAAGGCCATGTTTTACATACATATCAAAATTTGGAGTGCCTTCCGGAGGCGCTGGCTGACTTTCTTCCAGTCGAGCATCAGCAGAACAACAACGACAACAAGAAACCAAAAAACTACTGAACCCAGGCATTTTCAAAAGTAAGCCAAATTCGTTATGTTGCCGGGCAAAGTGTTCACAAACACTTTGTGTCCAAACCGGTCCTCAGACCGTCCGAAATGCAAACCAAAATCCGTCCTCAGACCGTACCAAAGACAAATCAAAATGGTACCATATCCACAAAGAACCAAAACAAACTCACCTGGTGCACACAGGTCAAACAAATTTATTATCCACTGCCCACTCTTCGGACCAAACGGTCAGATCCAAGGGTTTTGCCGTTCAGGACCCCAGTCGGGATGACCGCTGGGTGAGGCACTGACCGGTCAGACAGACGGGGAAGCTGCGAGTTCAGGAACTCTCTCATGCAGGGATCCCTGATCCACCCGTCCGACCCGATGATGGCCCCGACCTCCTCATCCGTCCGGGGGCGAGGATGGGTCACCCGATGGAGTCCCTGTTCGGGCACCAACTGAAGGAAGTGACCCGATTAGGGCCACCCCGGTCACTCTCGACCACCTCTCAGCCTTCCATACAAATGAAGAGTCGGTCAGACAGTAGAGAATACAAACCAAGTATATTTTATTCAGGTACACTCAAGCGGAGTCCGGTCTGACCGGCCTCCTAGGATTGCTGCAGAGGGACTGACTTCAGCAAGCATGGCAATACATTATGTACAATTCAGAACCAATAAAGACATGCCCTGACTGGAAATTTCCAGTTGGTAGCAGTTGAACAACGGAGATACAGAAGGATGAGTTTCGATCCTCAGACCGGGCACATGCTATCTCGATGCCAAGGTCACTCTGCCTGTGCCCGCCGCTCTAAGGGTGGGAGCAGGTCTATCTAGTGGGAAAGGTATGCACTAATAAGAACAGTGTATTCATTACTACAGCAAGGCTCAACCTTGGAGAAACGAAAACTATTGCAGCTGCTTTTAGCTGGGGCAGAGAGGAGAAGTTAGTTTCGATCATGGCTCAAAATGGCGGCTGAACATAAAATGGTGCCGCAAATGCTAACTTAAGACGTACAAAGCATGAACAACACAGCTAATACATTTTTATTCCAACAGAACCATAATGTGGCTTTGTCTGGGGGCAGCAAAGATGGCGTGGGAGCGGCATGGAAGCAGGAGACCGCACCGTCTATGACCCAATGACATTCACGCTTATGGCAAGCCATCACTATGGAATGCATAGCAGTCGTGATAGCGGACTCCTTCAAGAACTACGAGTACATCTAGGGCCCGATAGTAGAATATCTGTCGAGGGGGCTTCCTCTGTGTGCTCGCCCAACGTGGACCCGGGCACTTCACCTCTTTCAGTTTTAGATACTCCAGGCAAGGTGAACCAAGAAGCACAGGTGACCCCGCATGAAGACCAGTCGGGCATCTCCTAAGCTCAGGGATATATAGATGAAGGCTCCATGCACCCTTAATGTTGGGGAGGGATGGGGGCAGCATGTTAGGAGGGATATTGTACATCTGTCATTTCAATATGAATCAATGCAATAGTGCTTTTTCTTTCTGCTACTTCTGCTTATGACTTAGCTCACTTCCTCAGAGAGCGGCAACTGTGTTATTATATAGATCTAAAATGTTGGATACTAGGAAGTGGACTTCCACGTACGATGTTGTACATTGCTTGAAAAATCTTAATAAACATAAAGTTGAGAAAAAAAGTGGTAAACATTTGTGTGGTATGTATAGAGTATGACAGGTGCACAGTTTTCAGATGTCTAGAAGGAGATTTTCTGCTGCAGAGAAAAAGCTGGAGTGTTGAGGCAGAAAATGAAATATTTTGGGATATTTCATTGGAATATATTGAAATATTTTACATGTTGTTCTTCAGATCTGTTTGTAAACCTTAGGGGGTTTCAGTTAATTTGTTTCAGAAATTGTGCTGTAAAATGAACTGTTTGATCCTATGGTTTACAATGCTTTCTTGAGGAAGGAAGAGCTCCAAGCTTCTCTGGTAGTAGTCTATATGGCTTGCAGACCATGAACTATTAGAAAATGTTTTATGAGTAGCCCTTCAGAACTCCCCTAAATCCTGTAAAATGTAGCCAATTTCTTTCTTAAATAGTCGCAAAATACACCATAAAACTTGACACTTTCGGCTACCATATAATCTGGCACATCTCACCGCTAAACCTGTTTTAAACTCATTTAATCTAGCATTTCACACTGCGACAAATTCTGACATTATGAACTATCATACATTCCGGAACTACTAACTTCAAAGAAATTTGGCACCTCTCCTCTATCGTACATCCGGAAACTTCTCACTGTCATGCAGGCGGGAATCCTATACTAACATAAACTATCCTTGCACACTACCATGCTTTCTGGAAAGGCGCACGCTTATCACTTCCATGCAATCTGGAGGGTCTCACCACCGTGCGATCGGGCACTCTTCACTAGCACACACTTAGATATTTCTCACTTATACATGCAATCAGGCCCCTCTCACAACCATACATTACGTCACTTATGACAAACATACAATCTGACTCTGCATAGTTTAGGTTACTACCCTACTATATACTTTAGCATTCCACCCTGCCATATAATATGGAATTTCTTACTAATATATATTCTAACACTCTCATTACAATAAAATCTGCCATTTCTCACTTCTCTCCAACTCTCTCCCTGTCACATAATCTATAATTTTTCACTACCACACAATTTAGCATCTCTTCATATCAGACAGCATGACATTACCATCCATTCTAGCAGCTCTACCTATGAAATAGTCTGTCATTTCTCATTACCACCCAATCTGGCATGTCTTCATATAATGCACTCTACTATTTCTCAATGTCATCCAATCTGGCAGCTCTTCCTATTATATATCCCCGGCATTCCGCACTGCAGCCTAATCTGACATCTCTTCATATTATACTATCTGACATTTCCCACTATCACCCAATCTGACATATCTTCAAATTATACAATCTGACATTTCTCACTATCACCCAGTCTGACATCTCTCCATATTATACAATCTGACATGCCCCCATTTTACTTCTCTACATATCATACAATCTGACATTTCCCCCATCACCCAATCTGACATCTCTTCATATTATACAATCTGACATTTCCCCCATCACTCAATTTGACATTCTTCATATTATACAATCTGACATGCCCCATCACCCAATCTGACATCTCTTCATGTAATGCAATCTGACATTCCTCCCATCATCCAATCTAACATCTCTTCATATTATACAATCTGACATTTCCCCCATCACCCAATCTGAGATCTCTTCATATTATACAATCTGATATTTCCCCTATCACCCAATCTGACATTCTTCATATTATACAATCTGGCATTTCCACCATCACCCAATCTAACATCTCTTCATATTATACAATCTGACATTTCCCCCATCACCCAATTTGACATCTCTTCATATTATACAATCTGACATGCCCCCATTTTACTTCTCTACATATCATACAATCTGACATTTCCCCCATCACCCAATCTGACATTCTTCATGTTATACAATCTGACATTTCCCCCATCACCCGATCTGACATCTCTTCATATTATACAATCTGATATTTCCCCCATCACCCAATCTGACATTCTTGATGTTATACAATCTGACATTCCCCCATCACCCAATCTGACATCTCTTCATGTTATGCAATCTGATATTTCCCCCATCATCCAATCTAACATCTCTTCATATTATGCAATCTGACATTTCCCCCATCATCCAATCTAACATCTCTTCATATTATACAATCTGACATTTCCCCCATCATCCAATCGATCATCTCTTCATATTATACAATCTGACATTTCCCCCATCATCCAATCTGACATCTCTTCATATTATACAATCTGACATTTCTCCCATCACCCAATCTGACATTCTTCATATTATACAATCTGGCATTTCCCCCAACACCCAATCTAACATCTCTTCATATTATACAATCTGACATTTCCCCCATCACCCAATCTGACATCTCTTCATATTATACAATCTGACATGCCCCCATTTTACTTCTCTACATATCATACAATCTGACATTCCCCCATCACCCAATCTGACATCTCTTCATGTTATGCAATCTGACATTTCCCCCATCATCCAATCTAACATCTCTTCATATTATGCAATCTGACATTTCCCCCATCATCCAATCTAACATCTCTTCATATTATACAATCTGACATTTCCCCCATCATCCAATCGATCATCTCTTCATATTATACAATCTGACATTTCCCCCATCATCCAATCTAACATCTCTTCATATTATGCAATCTGACATTTCCCCCATCATCCAATCTGACATCTCCTCAAATTATACAATCTGACATTTCTCACTATCACCCAGTCTGACATCTCTCCATATTATACAATCTGACATGCCCCCATTTTACTTCTCTACATATCATACAATCTGACATTTCCCCCATCACCCAATCTGACATCTCTTCATGTTATACAATCTGACATTTCCCCCATCACCCAATCTGACATTCTTCATATTATACAATCTGACATTTCCCCCATCACCCAATCTGACATCTCTTCATATTATACAATCTGGCATGCCCCATCACCCAATCTGACATCTCTTCATGTAATGCAATCTGACATTTCTCCCATCACCCAATCTGACATTCTTCATATTATACAATCTGGCATTTCCCCCATCACCCAATCTAACATCTCTTCATATTATACAATCTGACATTTCCCCCATCACCCAATCTGACATCTCTTCATATTATACAATCTGACATGCCCCCATTTTACTTCTCTACATATCATACAATCTGGCATTTCCCCCATCACCCGATCTGACATCTCTTCATATTATACAATCTGATATTTCCCCCATCACCCAATCTGACATTCTTCATATTATACAATCTGACATTTTCCCCATCACCCGATCTGACATCTCTTCATGTTATGCAATCTGACATTTCCCCATCATCCAATCTAACATCTCTTCATATTATGCAATCTGACATTTCCCCCATCATCCAATCTAACATCTCTTCATATTATACAATCTGACATTTCCCCCATCATCCAATCTGACATCTCTTCCTGTTATACAATCTGACATTTCCCCCATCACCCAATCTGACATCTCTTCATGTTATACAATCTGACATTCCTCATCACCCAATCTCTTCAAATCATGCAATCTGGCATTTCTCAATATCATCCAATCACTCATCCAGTTGAGCAGCTCTTTCCTGCTCTCATACAATCAGCAATGAAGCACGTGCTATTCGCTGACAGTGTAATTTCTGTTTGCGATAATCCACATTCTTCCTTTAAAATGTTGGAGTTTTTTTTTTAGTCTGGGCATTCCTTGCAGGACCCCTTGAGGTGTAGGGTTATTTTCTTACAGAATCCTGGAAGTGCTGAGTTTTATTGCCGTGCTGGGGGCTGTGTGGCCCTTTTTATTAGAAAAAACCAAAGACAGAGCAGTCAGCGGAGCGGAAAGGAGGATTTGGGCACTTCCGGCTCCGCCTGGGAGGGGAGTGTAAACAAGGGGCTGAGACTCAATGCACTGGGAGAGAGGCGAACAAACTGAAATCCCTGGACCTGTTATTTGTGGCGAATGGTCCAGGCAGTAGCCAGATTCACCGGTGCTATGCGGCCTCCTGCAGGGTCGAGGTGTGAGCAGAGGGGCACTGGCCTGTGAGGAATCCAGGAGACTCAGACAGGCCTTGCGGGCAAGGCCAGATTCGTGGCGAGGCCTGTCCTCCGCAGCCCATTGCACGCATAAAGGGGCGGTCTCGTGCAAGCAAAGGGTGCCCAAAAGTTGGAAGACAAGCACATTGTCCATCAGCTTGAAAAGATCTGTGCTGAAGACGCTACCAAGAGCTTACCGGAGACTGCTTAAGTTCAGAAGGAGAAGGCGCTTTCCAAGCACTTACCATAGACTCCACGCTTTGTCCAAAGCTGGAGGCTCCTGCCGCCAGGATCTTTCTAGCACTTCTTTCTCACTGCACCCCGCAAGTTGTATGAAGTGAGGAGGGCAGAGTGGCGCACCATGGACGCCAATTCACCGAAATACCAGAGGTAGCGGAAGTGACTTCACGTGCCCCTTGACCTTCACTTTCGCTCACACATACACATGCTTATACATACACACAGGGCATAAAGTGGGAAAAAAAATTGTGGGTGCTGTAAAAGGGGCGTGGTAAACCTCTTAAAGGGGTGTGGTCTATCCAATTAGGGGCGTGGTCTAAATCATGGCTAAAGCACATTGCCAGATCCAATAGCTCTAGCATAGGCGGGAGCTATTGGCTTTGCCAATGCTTGTTTGTTATACCACCATGTGTCTTGGACTATGCTTGTGTGTACAGTGAGCTTTCATGCTTATTTTTTACTCCTTCTTTGAAAATATCGTAGCAATCTGGGAGTTCATCCAAATGGCACATGTTCCTGTATTAATGATTGATATACTTTTGAAAGCGTTCCTCTCTGCTCTCGTCTATGTGTACATTTGAATTAGTAACCAGGTGTTATGCTGATAGGCAGGTTTGTCAAACGAACTTTGTAAGTGTAGTATATGTACGAGTCCCACGGACTTCTTCCAAATATCTGGGGAATGTGATAGTAACGGGAATGTTTTGTTAATGTGTTGTCCCACTTCCAGAATTTCTGCACATTCCACAATCATGAGACTTCGGCGGCAGTATAGTTCACATGTGTGTAAGTAGACTTGTGAAGCGCAGACCTAGTTACAGAGCAGAGGAGTGCTGGCCATGGGCAGGGCCCTGGGAGCAGAGTTGGATTGGGATTAAAATTAGGCCTGGGCACCAAACAAAAAAGTAGCCCACACTTGTGGATAATAACTTTTCATAAAATGTTGCTTAGTTAGTGTAGGAAAGTAGGATCTGCTTTTATGGTTACACCCACTTTTTTCCTGGTGCTATGCTGTTTTGACTAGTCTAACTGGGATCCTGCTAATCAGGACCCCGGTCTCTGTGCTTTCTCCCCTAAATTGGTATGGTAAGTACTTAGGTACCTCTCAGATTGGACACTGGAGTACCTTTACCAGTCCCTAGTATATGGTACTGAGGTACCCAGGGCATAGGTACACCAGTGGTCCCCCATGGGCTGAAGCATGTATTATGCCACCCATGAGGGACCACTCAAACTGTAACTACAGGCCTGCCATTGCAGCCTGTGTACGCTGGTGCTAGCACCACTTACAAATGATATAGGTTTCCCTATATCTAAAGTCACTACACTTAAAACCTATAAGTCACCCGGAAAGCAGGCCTTTCAATCCTGAAGGCAGGGTGCTCGGTTCTAAGCGTGAGGGTGCCCTTCCATGAGCAGGACACCCCTACAGCCTTCGGAGTCTATTCTCCCGGGCTGTAAGTGCATCAGCCATTATGATATATAGAGTGGCCATGCGTCATTACGCGATGACCATCTCTAAACTGGTTGTAATGAACCCTATCATGTTTGGTAACAAACATGTTGGAATCATACCCCCACAGTATGGGAGGTATGATTCCATGCACTGTAAAGCTCCTCTGGGAGGCCCTCAGTGCTCCCGGTATTAGTCTTCTAGACCCGGACAGCACAACATGGATGCTGCCAACCAGAGACACGATTCTGCCCGCCTTCTGCTGAGCCAAGCTCGAGCAGGGGAAGGCAGAACAATAGGTATCCTGTCACAGGGAGGTGTGACCACATCCAGACAGGGTTTAGTGTATTGGGGCTGGGTGGGAGCGCTTGCCAGCGCCACTCAGTCTGCTTGAAGGGGCACATTTGATGCCCTCCTTGCATAGTCCAGTTCAAACCAGCTCAGGGAGCCGTTGGCTCCCGCTCTGGAGTAAAACTGGATAAAGGACATGGGAGTATCCTCCCCACTGTCCGACCCCTCCCTTGGGAGAGAACCCTGAATCATCCCAACCCTTTTCTTAGGGTACTTAAGGGCTTACCTGAGGGTGGGTCCCTAGATTCGTTGTGGGACAAGATTCATTTCAAGACACCACTTCTTCGACCGTCTGGGCACTCTGGACTTTGCTGGACTTCAAGGCTGCAACTGGGAAGACTCCTGCTGCTCCTGATCTCGTCGCCCTGCTCGTCTGCTGCAACGTCTGTGCCTGTGCTCCATACAGGAACCTTCCAAGGCCTGTGGGCATTCAAGACACCCGAAGGAATCTCCCTTGAAGTGAAGGAGTCACTTCCCTGCATCTGCAGGCACCGCAACTATGCTGACCGGTCTGATGATCCTGGGCTCCCACTGACTCCAAAAGGCTCAGCAATACAGGTGGTGGTTCTTCACAAATATAAATATATACACAACCTCCCACTCGACCAACATGTATTAAACAATAGCTATATTAAGCTCTGACGGGCTGTCCCTTTGCTATAAGTATCACTAGGTACAACAAAGATGCATTAATTCATATTTTTATTATTAATCTTCCTTTGTAGGTATATTGCAAAATTTCTTGACCATATTTTTCATTTGTATTTTTTAGGGTATTAAAACCATAATTTTTCTGTGTTCATATATGCAGTGCAGATCATAAATAGTTCAACTTTGATACAATTTTTCTTAGATGTGCAAATAAAGCATAATTGTGCAATTTATACATACAAAATAACACATTTGAGCATGTCCCCTTACCATTATCACATATAAACTACTTAAAATATATCAAGCATTTGAATAACCGATGCTATTGTTATATTGTTATAGTGAACACTCAAGTTGGAGCAACTACACCATATGGGAATATGTTTAACAATTGAAAATATCTTCAGAGGCATCCTTGTCGGACATCTGGCCCTGCCATTGTGCAAACATAATCGACTAGACTCAGGTTTATTGGTTAGTCATACTATCTTAGCTATATGCACAAATGTAGTAAACGGAAAGGTGGGTTATAAGGTATTACCACACTAGAACTGACTTTGTGTAAGTAGGATGCTATAAGACAGTTAGGCCTCAGGCAAGCATCTGATCTTTTAAACTTTAAGAAAAATAATTTTCTCTTATTTTCTTTTTTCCGACCTATACTCAACTCACGGTGTGGTATGCGCAGCATGGTCTAGACTCTTGCTATATTCTTTACATGCTTTCTTACAGAGCAGTAGTTGCTATTTACACTTCCTTAAAAGAAATTTACATAGGGCGTTATAAATTATTATGATCCCTTTTTGCTTTTAGATCCCCAATCAACCTCCACTGCATTAATTTAAAGAAAGCAAGCGGTCCTGAGGAAGGTGGATTCAAGTACATTTATCCACTGAAACGTGCGTCGGCCTGATTACTTTCCAGCTGGCGGCACAACCATGGAAAACAATGAAGGATTTTCGCCATGAGTTTCATGTTGCAAGCCATATATAAGCTGGAAAATAATGAATGTGATGTGTGTATGTGTACGTCTGGTATGTGATGACTGTATGTGAGGTTAGTTTATATGTGATAATGGTAAGGGGACATGCTCAAATATGTTATTTTGTATGTATAAATTGCACAATTATGCTTTATTTGCACATCTAAGAAAAATTGTATCAAAGTTGAACTATTTATGATCTGCACTGTATATATGAACACAGAAAAATTATGGTTTTAATACCCTAAAAAATACAAATGAAAAATATGGTCAACATTTTTTGCAATATACCTACAAAGGAAGATTAATAATAAAAATATGAATTAATGCATCTTTGTTGTACCTAGTGATACTTATAGCAAAGGGACAGCCCGTCAGAGCTTAATATAGCCATTGTTTAATACATGTTGGTCGAGTGGGAGGTTGTGTATATATTTATATTTTTGCTTCTCCTTTTCTCCCAGACCACACAAATTAATTACTAAGGGGTACCTTTGGTTCTGAAGGTGGTTCTTCACAACCCTCGAGCCTTGCCCTGTCCTCTCACCAAGTTTGAGGCCAGTATCCCTCGTCAGAGCTGCAGGAACAGAACCCCTGTGCACCTCGTCGACTTGCTGTTGCAAAGGCTTGTTGGCTTCCTTCCATCAAGATCTTCGGGCTCCAAGTAGCCCCCACCTCAAGCATCTCCTGTGACCAAGATCTTTGTCCTCACCACATCACTTGCACCGTGGGCCTGCATCTTTGGTGAGCTGCCCGAGGTCCTCTTGCGACTCCAGTGCCTCCGGCCTGTGGGTCCCCTTGAGAGTCTTCTTTGCTTTCTGTGGGCCCCCCCTGATTGCTCTGGGCATGCCCTGACTCCCCTGCTTGTGGTGAGTCACTTGGACCTTGCTGGTCCTGACACTGCACCTTCTTTGATTTCCATGTTGTTTGCAGTTGCCAAGGCTTGTTGGTGCTCTCGACGAACACTGACCCCTCAACTCACTACATCCGGCATGGGACAGCTCATGAATGGCTCCTGGTATTCCACAGCATTGCCTGGTCCTCACAGTTGCAGCTCCAAGGTCACCGTCAACTCCCCTGCAACACTCGACTTCGGTGGGCATTAGTCTTCCGGGCCCCCTGATCACTTCCAAGGGGCCTAAACTCTGTCCCCACTGCTTGCAGGTACTTCTCAACTTAAATCCACCTTTGGGTTCCACCGGACACTTTTACCTTCTCCAGCAGCGGCATCTTCCTCAAGTCCTCCATTGAGTTTGACGGCGGTTTCCGACGCCACTTCACACCTATGCACCCGACTTCTCTGGTGTACGTATCCTGGTTCCTAAGGTATTCACGGGTGGGGTGACTCTCCAACCTTCTGTCTTCCACAGGGTTTCTTCAGGGTCTACTGGGAAGGGCCCTTCTTCTTTAAAATTGCAACCACGACTTATCCATTGACTTGCATTGATCCCGCGGTTGTGTTCCCACTCTGCACAGGGCCTCTGTGGGGCTCCTGGTTACTTACCTTGGGTGGTTCCTTGAGTTTCCGGCACTTCTACGTCCTCTGGGTATAGTCTTGACTCGAGTCGTGGTTCGCATACCACTATTTTAGTATATGGTTTGGTCTCCCCCTGGTGACCACTGTGTATTTCGTGCTACTTACCTGTTTCAATGGAAAAGTATTGTGTGCACTGTGTATATCTCCAGCTAGGAGATATCTGTATGTGTTAGTGAGTGTCTTATAATAAATACATATTTGTATAAATTCACTGTGTGGTTCCTTTTCACTTAATCTATACCTGTAAGATTATGTTCTGGTAAAACAAGCTGCTTTACACTCCTTCTGGACCTGAAGGCTGCTCTCCACAGCTACCACTTAGCAAGCTCTCTAAGGCTGTCTAAGACCATTAAACTCACCATAAGGGTTGTCTGGATTGGTGCAGGGTGCCCACTTACATAGGTGTGCATCATATACCAAGCCAGCTTTTCACAGTTATTATCAGGGGAGTTATTTTCCTCTCTCTTAATGTCCTTTTCTTTTCCCTTGTTTTTGTCATTCTTCTCCACTTTGCACATCTCACTTTTCCTTTTGTCTCCAAACTGTGCTCGTTCCATTTTGTTACTCCCTTTCCTTTGTCATTTTTGTGCCAGGATGATTGTTTTTTACAGTAATGTTGTCAAAAAAACAATTGTTTTGAGTTGTCAAAAAAGTTTTCTTTTTGCTCAATTTGGTTGTTAGCCTTATTTATTTTTTTCATTTTCTCTCAATGAAAAACGGGAGCACCTCACAGTTTTGAAGATGGCATGTGGAAGGAGACATCCAAGGCTCATCTGTTTGCTGCTGAAGATGAAAGTAGAGCCTCTTAAATGGCCACCGTTTGTAACTGGCTCCTTGCAGGCCCAACCCCCTTTTACTATCCCCATTAGTGCTGGCTGTGATGCTCAAAAACAGCATTGCCACTCCCCGAGGCTTAATTGTCGCGCTCAGTTTGGCTCATTGTCCCACCGCACATGACAATGAGCAGCCAAGGTCTGTGCTTGGTCCTACCGAGGTTTGACCTCTACTTTTCGCCTGCTGCCGCCTTTGCCAACAGCCAAGGCAAATGTTGGGAGTTTATTTGCAGCTGAAAAAAACACAGCCCAACAGCTGGCCTTTATTACAGGCCCCTCGGACAATGGACGATTGCCCACCCTGCCAATCCAATCCTGCCTGGGAGTAAGCTCCTTCGCAATGAATGTGGGCACTGGGTGTTAGTGGGCTGAGGGTCAAAGTGCACTAGTGACAAGATAGCAAATGAGCATGCACACAGCGATGTGCATGCTCTCACTGCAGTCCGCAAAAAACGGACTGCCTGTGCCAGGGCACAAAACAGAGCCTGATAGGGACCCGTTTCGAGGCCTCCTTTTCAAAACTGCCGGTGCTCAGCACCGGCGGGACCCAGCCCACTTAAAGCCCTGCGTACACACGCATTTACACATACACACACACACACACTATGCCTACACATGCATTCGCATTCACACATACACACACTCTCTCTTAAAACTGCAAGCACGCACACAACATACATACATTTATAAGCATTTTTTTACATACCTCAGCTGCCAGGGAAAGTCATATTCCAGCTATTTGTACTCCCTTTTTTATTAACCCGTTTACCGCGGCGGCAATTCCGCCGCGGTGCGGGGCGTTCCATTGAGTGGGCGGGGCCGCGTCGGCCAACGGACGTGCGCAGCACTACGGAGGTAGTGCTCGCGACGGCCGTTGGCCGACAGAAGCAGCGAATAATGTAATATTATTCACTATTAGCATGATCAGACATTGACAACAAAAGAGGTGAGTGAAACCCCCACCGACGTCCATAAGGACCAGCTGCTTCTGTTCCTGCTGCTGCTTTTTCCACTTCTGATGCTAGGGGTCACAAGGGGCATGTCAGGGGTCGCAGCAGTGACCCCTTATGACCCCTAAATGATGTCTACGGGGCAGAGCACGAAGGAAGGCAGCAGAACTTCAGAATCTAACATGGCCTACAGAAGGTGAACCCCGGTTTCTTCTTCATTGTCAAACGAACGCCGTGTTCCTGGAAAGGGACAGGAACTTATATTTAAAACAACCCTTTCCAAGATGGTGATTAGTCCACGGGAGGATGTCAAGGTTCACAAGCCTGGATGCGGGACACTTTTTCCCCCAATATTATCACTTCCTGTGTGAGGCATATATAAGGGAGACATTATACAAGAGAAATATGTGTCACAATGCATCTCTTGTCTTGATTTTTTCATCACAAGCATCTTCACCCCCTTGTTACTGTTTTTGTCCCTGATATTTGCTTATAGCAGTTTGGATTCTTTTCTTCTGGATTTTACTTTTGGATTGTACTCCTCCTATTACTTGACTCATTTCACTTTCCTGATGCGAGGAAGAGGTTAGTGCCTTGCCCTTAACTTCAGTGTAATTTCCATCTTCAATAAAGAAATACACATTTTTAACCCTTTGTTTTTTTTCCCTTCCTACCCTGTTTAAAAGACACTGGTAATGCAATCAAACACGATTTATAAAGTGCGGACAATCACCTGCGAGGGAATCCAGGCGCTGAGTGTCTTGCTGCTTTGAGAGTGCTCAGTTGAACAGCCAGACCTTGAGTCCTCTCCGGAATTCTTGAAGGGAGGATGAGGTACAAAGGGGAAGGCGGAGGTAGTTCCAGGATTTTGCTGTGAGGTAGGAGAAGGAGCGTCCTCCACTTTTGCTTCAGTGGATTCGGAGTGTGTGTGCGGAAGGCATAACGCAGAAGTCTGGAAGGTTGGTGGAAGTTCAGGCCTTGGTTGATGTAAACTGGTCCCTAGTTGTTTTAGGATTTTCCAGGTGTAGATGAGCATCTTGAATTGGCACCTCTTCTGAATGGGGAGCCTGGGGAGTTTCTTGAGGTGAGGGGTGATGTGGATCTGTTTGGGGAGGTTGAGGATGAGTCTGGCTGCCGAGCTCTGTATGGTTTGCAGTCTCTTCAAGAGGTGAGTGGTGATTCCGACGTAGAGTGCGTTGCCGTAGTCCAACCAGCTGTTGATTAGGGTTTGAGAGATGGTTCGTCTGGTGTTGACGGGTTGCCATTTGAAGATTTTCTGGAGCATGCAGAGTGTGAGGAAGCAGGCGGATGAGACTGCATTGATCTGGCTTTTCATGGTGAGCTTGCTGTCCAGGATAATGCTGAGGTTGTAGGTCTGGTCTGTTGGAGTGGGTGAGGGTCCTACTTCGGAGGGCCACCAGGAGTCGTTCCACAGGGAGGTGATTTTCCCGAAGATCAGCACTACAGTTTTGTCTCTGGTGAGTTTTAGACAGTTGCTTTTCATCCAGTCGGCGATGCTTGTTATGCACCTGTGGAAGTTGGCCCTTGTGGTGGAGGGGTCTTCTGATAGTGAGAGGATGAGCTGGGTGTCATTTGCATAGGATATGTTGCTTAGTCCATGGGTTCTGACGATGTTAGCCAAAGGGGTCATGTAGGTGTTGAACAGAGTGGGACTGAGTGACGAGCCTTGAGGGATGCCGCAGATGATTTTCTTGGGGTATTTGAATGGTGGTAGGCGTGTCCTATGGGTTCTTCAGTGAGGAAGGAGTTGATCCATTTGAGGGCTTCTCCTCGGATTCCGATGTGATGAAGCCTCTTGATAAGCGTGTGGTGGGATACGGCCTCAAATGCGGCTGAGAAGTTGAGGAGGATCAGGGTGGCCGTTTCTGCCCATCCAGGAGGGTTCTGATGTCATCGGTGGCAGTGATTAGGGCGATTTTGGTGCTGTGGTCGGTGCCGAATCTGGATTGGGAGGTGTCCAGAAGATTGTTGTTCTCCTGGTGTTGAGTGAGCTGGCGGTTAATGGCTTTTTCAATAACTTTGGTGGGAAAGAGGAGCAGAGAGATGCAATGGTAGTTCTTGAGTTCACTTGGACCGGGGGATGGTTTCTTGAGAAGAGGTTTGACTTCTGCGTGTTTTCATTCTTCGGGGAAAGTGGACGTGGTGATGGATGCACTGAAAATGGTGGTGAGCTTGCTTCTGAGGTTGAAGATGTGGTGGGGACAGGGGTCTGTGGGTGCTCCTGAGTGGATGGAGTTCATGATGGCAGTGGTGCTCTGTGTGGTGTGCTGGTCCCAGGAGGTGAGTAGGTAGTGGGGGTTCGCATCTGTGGGAATTAGGAGGCTGTAGGGGTCGGAGAAGGTGGGTTGGGGTTTGAAGTTTTTGTAGATGGTGGAGATCTTGTCGTGAAAGAAGCATGCCAGGGTGTTGCAAAGTTCCTGGGATGTGGTGATGATATTTTCAGTGGCTGAGGGGTTGGAGAATTCTCTGACGATGTTGAAGAGTTCTTTGCTGTGGTTGGAGCTGGCTTCAATGCCATTGGCCAGGGAGCTCCTTTTCGTTTCTTTTGGGAGTTAGCAGTATTGGTTGAGGGCTTTCTTGAAGGTGGCTTTGTCTGCTGAATCCTTCCTGGTGTGCCTTTTCCTTTCTAGTTGCTTGCCGTTACGTTTTGTGGTTCTTAGTTCTGTGGTGTACCAACTGGCCTGTTTTGTGGGTCTTGAGTTTGGTGGGTTTGATGTGGGTGACTATTCCAGGCGGGGAAGCTCTTGAAAGCCTGTTCTAGGTTGGTCACGGTGCCAGGGTGGGAGGTTTGAGGGCGTCAGTCCACTGGCTCTCTGACACTTTGTTCCAGCTGCGATGGAAGGTGCTGGGAGGTTTGGGAGCGGTGCCGGGGGGTCCGGTGATGATGAAATGGATGATGGTGTGGTCTGTCCAGGTGAGCTCGATGACGTGAATAAACTTGCCTCTGTCGCTGGCCATGAAGATGGGGTCAAGCGTTTGTCCGGCGTTGTGGATAGGGCTAGTGACCAGTTGGGTGAGGTCCTTGTTGGTAATTGTTTTGAGGAGTTGGCAGGATTGGTGTCGCTGGGGTCATCGAGGTGGAATGGAGGTCTCCAAGGAAGATGTCGTTTTTGGAATCAATGGCGAGAATGGCGATGAAGTCCGTAATAGCGTTACAGAAACTGGAGCATGGTCCTGGAGGTCTGTAGGTGAGAGTGCCTCTTATGGTGCTTTTGTCATCAGTTTGGAGTTGGAAGCTGAGGTTTTCCGTGATCGGGGTGGTGTCGTCTGCAGTGGGGGTGCAGGGAATGTTTTCTTTGTGGATGATGGCTATTCCACCTCCATGTTTGTTGGTGCGGTCCCTGTGTGCTATCTTGTAGCCATCAGGAGTTGCTTGGGTGATGCTGGGAGTGGATGCGGGGTTGAGCCACGTCTCGGTGAGGAAGATGACAATGGGGGTGAGGGCAGTGATAGTGACCCAGATTTTGGTGGCGTGCTTGCAGAGTGATCCCACATTGAGTAGGAGGTCGTAGAGTTGTCCCGAGGCTGCCGTATTTGTAGTGGTTGGCGTGGGGGTGTTCGTTGTGCTTGCGGGTGCTTTGGTGTTTCAGGAGAAGAGACAGTGCTGACAGGTAAAAGGTCCTGTCGTGGATCGAGTCGAGGTGCGGCAGCAGTTGTTGTTGCAGAGTCTGGGGTCCTGGGCTCAGAGCTCGGTGGAGGTGAAGGGAGAGTCAGGGTGCCTGGCGCTGGGGGTGGTCCAGGCATGGATGGGCACAGACGGGCTTACCTTTGGCGTTTCAGTGGTGCACAAGCAGAGGTGGGAAGAGACGCAGGGCGCTCCCTGGTTAACTTCCAGGACCTCTTTTGGAGGGTAGGGCACAATCCCTTGGCCACTTGACAGTAATGTTGTGTAGTTGGTCCTGCTACTGGCCTTTTAGATGGGCCCCATGGGCGACCGACCAGGTCTTCCAGGCATTCAGGGGGCTAAATTGTGCCTCTCTTCAGGCCAGCTCGGTCTCCAGTTCAGGTTGCCAAAAATGAAACTCCATACTTCTATGGGACCCAGCCAGGGGGTGCGTAGGCATTGATCAGCCTCCTCAACTGTTGGTAATCAGCCTGCTCGGCTCAATCAATGGTATGCAGTTCTTTATAAGGGCCCCTCGTTACTCACCAGGGGTCAAACCGCTGCAACACTGTTTGTCGGGGCCACTTCAGGGAGACTCCGGCTGCTGCAAAGTATGGCAACTCCCCATTGATGTAATTTAGACGCTCCTCGCACTCGCTGAGCTGCAAGACATTGGGACGCTCCTGGAGGCAAGGCCGCCACACACTTCATCGCATTGGGCCAGCCCCGTCACTGGCGTTCAGGTGAGGCCCATGGAGAGCCCACTATCATGGCCCCCTTACTGACAGTCACAGCGGCCGCTATGATGCGCCGTCACTTGCTGGTAAATCCTTGCTCGGCATGCCCACACAGCGTAATGCTGCCTGGGTCATCCGGCTGCGTGGGGCAGTGGTCTCCCCGTGGTACTTGGCCGGGCCCAGTGATGTCAGTCGTCCCCCACCGCAGGACACCGATACAGGTCTCTTTGGTATACCTGCAGCCTCCAACACTCGAATCAGCCTGGCTGGGGCTGCGGGAAACGGATAGAGTACCAGATTTTGGGGGTTTGGGTGGGTGGAAGACGGGAGCTGCTTAAGCAACCAGCCATCTTGGTCAGCAGTCAGCCATGCCCAGAGTGTTTTTTACTTTGTCATGTGTAGAATTAGAACTAAAATAATTCTTTTATACAATTTTTTTTATTTAACTGGACATTAATTTATTGTGTCGTGTTCACCGATCTGTATCTACACTTCCCTCCGAGGACACCTTAACTGCTCATGCTATGGTACTAACTCAGAGTCAGGTTCAGAATGAGGTGCTTAACTCAGTTGAGCGGGATACATATTAGGGTGGGTCCCGGGACATCAGGAGTAAATGATCTCAACCACCTCAGTGGGGCCCAGTAACCCCTTCGTGCCCCGTGGCCTTCTCAACGGATCAGTGACATAATATCGATCCAACAAATATCGAGAACCACAAATATCAGATATTAAATATCAAAAAACAAAATATCGACTCCCTATGCATAACTATAAAAATCACTAATTTCGAGCAAACAAATATTGTTAACAAAAATATAAATATTTACATATATCGATAACAAAAATATCAGAAATACACATATATTATTAACTATAAATAAACAACCATGTCAAAAATATCAATTACCATAATATCGACTTCCAAATTATCATCAAAATAATAAATAAATGTAATAAAAAACAACAAAACTCCTATTTTTACATACACCAATTACTTCCAAAAAATCCTAAACTTATAAGAAAACATCTATAATTAAATTAAAATACATTACAGCACCTAAAAAGTTAAACATTAACCCCATAAAAATAGTACACCTATATAATATACAATAAATACACCTAAAACATTAATATTAACTATAAATATTTAAATGACAATATAAAATATATCAAAACAAATAAATCCATATTCAAATAAATAAATTATATATATAATACTACTAAGAGAAAAATAAAATATTGTTTAGCAAACAAACATTTAACTGACAAAGAAATTCAAATTATACTAAACCAGCAAATACAATAGCACTATAAATAACGTTAACCAATCAAACAACTCATACAATTAGGAAACAATATAAAAGGTACAATAATTAAAGCAAATAATTACTCCAAAAATGACAAACACTCCAAGAGTAGGAAACTCTGCCGGATTTTCACTACAAACAATTATATAAGAAAATATACATCTCTACAACTACATATCCAAGTAAGTGATGCTTATATTTAAACTAAAAATGAAATATAACTTAACTAAAAAAAAATTCATTTACAAGTAAATAGTAACACACTCTGTAACTTTTATCATTTTTAAAATAAAACAATTTCCAAACCAACAAACTGCTACAAATTCTCAACTTTAACAACGCACCAATATTATAAAATAAAGTAAGTATACATAAATAATAAATTAGAAACTCACCCAAACATTGCCCAAGAACAAACCTAACTCCCTTAACCTCGACAAACTAGGAAAAAATACCAATTTAACTTACTCTAACTTTATTTCATCTCTCAACAGAAAACAAACACCTGCTCCACGTTTAACGAGCTGAAAGGAAAAGCTGCAAAACCGTGCAAAACATCTCAACTAAACATACAAGTAAGTAAATAAAATAAAAGTAATTGCATTTTTAAATATATTAATAATTAACATGGAAAATGTGACTACAATATATATGTATATGATTAAACTCCTTACAGATATAATGACAGAAGGCGCCAAATGTATCACTTAACAAAAAAGAAAGGAATTATTAAGTCGTATGGGCAACACCTACAGCCAAGAAAGTGCAACAACAGAAACTATAAACTGGAAATGTACTAAATATTATTATAATGCATGCTATGGAAGGGCAGTTACAAAAGAAAATGTTGTAATTAATGTAAAAGACCGCAGCCACCCCCAAATGTTACAGAAATAGAAGTGAGAGAAGTTTTACAAGACATGAGAGAGGCAAGCACTAGTTCTCAGGAACCCACAACCAAAATACTTAAAGACATACTACCCAAGGTCCCTAAACACATAACTGGCCAACTACCATCTATCCCCACTTTAAAATGTCTAATTACAACCACTAAAAGAGCCACCAGCGACACCCCTGCTGCTCCTAGAAGATAGCAGGACATAGACATACCAGACCATTTAACAATTACACATAAGGAGGAACCCTTCCTTTTGTATGACAATAAAAATAATGAAAAACTAATGCTAATCTTCTCCACTGCAAACAACTTAATGAAACTTACCCAATGCCAAACATGGATAATGGACGGGACTTTCAAAACGTGTCCCAAACCATTCACTCCGATATACACCATACATGGTGAATATCAAAACACCAATATCCTTTTCATATATGCTTTACACCCTAATAAACAAAGCAATAGGTAGTATGAAAGCGGTGGGACTGCTACCAGCCCAACAGAAGACCGCCAGCACCGCCAGGATTCTGGATCCCGCAGGGAGGCGGTGGGGAAGGCAGCGGTCTGCCGCGGCGGAGCCAATCATGGCATCGCCGTGCAGATTACAACCTGCCTTTTCTCCAAACATTTCATGGTAGTAACCCCCCCACTAAATCCTTGGTAGAAAGGCACGTAAAGGGGCCCCTAACAGGGCAGCTGGCCGAATCTCCCCATGAGGGTGCGTGGGGGATCTATGAGAGCACAACAAACAATGCAATGTAAGGATGGCATAATGCCTTCCAATCCACATTAGGCAGAACTCAACCTACATTATACAAATTTATCAAAGCTTTACAAAAATAACAAAGCTACCAAGAACCAAGAATAGAACAATCTGTTAGCGAAATTGGCCCTAAACTTAACAAACAAACTAAAAAAATGTACAGCATGCTACAAAGTAAAGTCAAATTTTCATAAATAACAAAGGACTAGACTACTTAGAAGTAATAACCAAATCTATCCTCTAAAATAAATATTAGCCTGCCAAAAGCCTCAAAAGCTACAACATACTCTAACACAACAAACCAAATATATATATATTTTAATAATAACATAAATATGTTATTACATCAGTGGAAACATTATACAAAATAGAAAAATTATTAATCACTGATATAATAAAAATATTAATTTTATTAATAAAAATATATAATACTAACCAATTTAAAAACAAATTCAATCCATAACATCAAATAAATACAACACATAATACAAACAATACCACATATAAAAACATAAACATACCATAAACAATGCAACATTTCCCACCCACAATTTTTTTTTATATAACACTTAGGCCCTCATTACGATGGGGGTGGAGCATGACAGGCACACGGTGCATGGATGTGCACAAAGTGCCTTTTTCTACTTCGGCTTGTGCTGCTGCCCTTTTCCTGGGACGCAGCACAAGCCACAGTAGAAAAGAGCACTTTACGATTGCCTGCACGGTAGTCCTATTATAATAGGGCAGGTGGGACCACCGACTCATTGTTGGACTGTCACCTGCCTGATATGATGGCAGTCGGAGGTCTGGCCGACCGCCATCATAATAAGGGCCTTGCTGTTCTGTAGCTGCAGATCTCGCACCAAATCTACATTGCAAAAAATAGCAATCCACCAAAAAATTAAGAAAACAAATACAAAAAGGCCCCCACCCAAAAATGCAAAAATATTAACAATCCAATAGAAATCCCTCAAAGCAATCTAAATTCTATAGTTCCATAAAAAACCTGAAAAAATATTTTCAGGAAAGAACCTCTCCAGGAAACCTGAAGAATAAGGAAATCTAATTAAAAGAATTAATAAACTAAAACAGATTTCCTTATAAAAAAATCGTAAACTCCAACTTCCCATTGAAAGCATTCATAAACACAAATCTGTAAAATAAACATTAAACATCACCTTAAACAATACATAACAGTGCCAATAAATACATACATAACATTTAGGGCCCGATTACTAGTTCGGCGGTCCATGGGACTGCGAACCTGTGGTGGCAGTCTGCGCACCGCCGCACTGGTGGTCCGACCGCCGTATTTCGAGTGCGGCAGTGGGACAGCCACAGGACCACCACAACAGCCGGGGATCATGGATCCAGCGACAGTAGCGCAGCGGTCTGAGGCTGCAATATGCTGGCGGTGCCGATGCGATACCGCCAAGGATATTACAAATGGCCTCACTGCGACCCTATCCACGGTGGTGAGCCCGCCATGGAAAGGGTGGCACCTCTGTCCAGGGGGGTGCATGCCGGGGGCACATGTTATGCCCCCCTGGGTGTTTGCACCCCCAGTTTCTGCACAGGCAGACATGCACGACATGTTGCATTTCTTCCTCTACAGGAAGGTGCTTTGGTGCTCCCACTGCACTGCCTTTCTATGGCTCTCCTTTGAGCCTTAGAAAGGCACCACTGTGGGACTGCCGCAGCATTAACACCCCCACCGGATTCAACTCGGAATCAGACCGGCGGTCAGACTACAGGTTTGGTAGTCTCGCAGCGGGGCGCTGGTGTGGCGGCCCCCTGATTGACTGCCAAACTCGTAATCAGGCCCTTAATCATCAAAACATAAATAACATGACATATTTTAGCAATAACATAATCATACATTAATAATACATTTTAAAAAATGCGACACAACATAGTGCAAAACAGTAACAAAATCCATCTAAACATACCAAAAAGTCTTAAACAACACTATACTCAACTTTTACGCATCCATCCTACATCCCCCCTACTCTGAGAAATTGTTAAAAAGCCCTGAAAAAGGACTTACCTGCCCTGACGAACAGCAGCATCTAACCGCGACTTGCTTCCAGTAAAAATGACCCAAAATAACACAAATAAGCTGCAAAATAGAAGCTAGCGGTAAAGAAATGGCTGTCAAATTAAACTGAAAAAAAGACTATCTCCCCATAGAAATCAATGGGAAATATAGTACAAATGTTTAAAAAAATGTGAAAAATTATTACAAACGTTAAAAAAAGTTACAAAAATTGTAAAGTATAAATTAAATAATAGTATAAATATGTAAAATTATTTAATATGTATTAATAACAAATATGTTAAACAATGTTTAAAAAATGTATAGACAAATGTTTAAAAAATGTCTAAAAATTATATTGACTCTAAAATAACATGTGAAAATATACATTATACACATATTTATCAAATCTAATTGATTTCTGTTTTATTACAATTAAAAAATAAATTCTTTTTTTACTTTACTTTAAAATTGCTATCATTTTTATTTTAAAAATATATTTAACAAATTGTAAAAATGTAAAATAAATTAAAATTGTCAAAAATAAAATCTATAAAATATGTGTGACATCTTTTTATTATACTAAATACTAAGGGCCTGATTACGATACTGGCGGTCGCAAGACTGCTGTATCGGATGGTGGTCCAACCACCCCCACCCTGGCGGTCCCACCGCCCGATTACAATCAGGTGAGACCGCCGCTTCCGTCATGATCTCTGATCCTGCTGTGGCTGTGGTGGCCAAAGCTACGACCTATGAGGGCGGTGCCGATGCCAGCCCCGCCATCCAAATTATGATTTGCTTTCCCATCGACCTTAACATGGCTGTGATCCTGCTATGAAAAGGTTGGCAGGATAGCAAGGAAGGGGGCTCAAACAGGGCCCCTGGGAATTATATCCCATTTTGAAATTTGGCTTGGACACATGTTGTGCCCTCGCCCCCCAATTCCTGCACTGTCGTGGGTGTACTGTGTGGCATGCACAACATGGTGCATGCCAGACAGTCCACCCGATGTGCACAATGCATTGTACTGCGGCTGCATATCTTGCAGGCTCTGTCTATGGGCCACAGCATGCTGCTGCTGTAACACCGATGCCGCCACACTGCCAGCCCTGGATTACTGTTGTAATTCAGTGGACGGAAATGCCGAAGGCTTGGCAGTCTTCCTCGGACCGCCACAGCGGCAGTCCAGCGGGAAGACTCCCAAAGCCGTAAACAGGCCCTCAATCTTAAACACTAAAGAGGTGACATTTACTATTCCCACTCCAATCTAAACCAATTCATTGCTTTTTCAATGGTATTCCCGTCCGCCAACTTGGTGGTCCACCCGATGTATTTAGATGTTGTGGGTCTCTGGCGGGAGACAATCGGAGTCCTGCTGCCTCCGCTAGACTATTGCTCCTGCGTCGATGGCGTCAGAGCCAGAAGCTGCTGTCGGAGGGAGTCCCACCAAGATTACCGCCGTCCCGAGCCTTTCTGTCGAGGCAACTGTGGCAGGAAAACCTCCAAACTCGTGTTGGCTGAATGGAAGAAAAAGAGGTGAAAACTTACCTTTTTCCACTTTCCCACTTCCATTTCCGACTTGAACCCCATTGTTCAGGTCGTTCTGGTACTGCTGCTACCTCACCACGATGCTCAGCAACCCGTTGTTGTCGGAATCTAAGGTAGGCTTCTGTGTCACTTGTCTCCCTATGAATCGTGTGTTAACATTTGCTATTGCCGTGTGGATTTTTACATTGCTCTGACATGAAATTTATTTGTGTCAGGCATAAGTGTTCATCCTACAACTTATCGTGGTAACATGGACACACTTGCATTGACACTTAAAAAAAATGTAGGTGGTGATGGTGGTTGTGGGTGTTGTGCTTGTGTTGCCTGTGGGTGTACATTCAATAGTTTGTGAATGTTGTTGGCATGCAATGCTACATGTAAACAAGGGAATGACACATTACCTACATATACATTATGACACATTCACAACATAAATGTGTAGTAAGATAATGATAAGAAGTGCTTACCTGTCTCCACACCACCATGGCCTCACTCTGTCAGGACTCCACTGCCAGGACACCGCCATCACAGTGGGAACATCTAAATCAGCTCGTCACAAGTCTGACGGCGACGGAGTACTGTTAGCCAGCGGAGAAGACCGCCGCAGTGGCTGAACCCTGTCTATTGCCGCAATGTCTACATTTGGCAGGCGGACTGTGGTCAGCTCGATGGAGTACTTGTAACTGCCGCCCCGGCAGGACAACGGTAGTCCCATCAAGATCTAAATCATGCCGAGAATGGGTGAAATTTACTATCCCTACTAAAATCTAAACCAACTAGGGGAAGGTGTTCGGCACTAAAGGGGTGACATTTACTCTTCCTACTCCAATCTAAACCAACTTTGGTAGGTGTTGGACACTAAAGGGGTGAAATTTACTATTCCCACTCCAATCTAAACCAACTCAAAGAAGGTGTTGGACACTAAAGGGGTGACATTTACTATTCCTACTCCAATATAAACCTACTTGGGGAAGGTGCTGGACACTAAAGGCGAGACATTTGCTATTCCTACTCCAATCTAAACCAATTTGGGGAAGGTGTTAGACACGAAATGGGTTACATTTACTATTCCTACGTCAATCTAAACCAACTTGGAGAAGGTGTTGGACACTAAAGGTGTAAAATGTACTATTCACACTCCAATCAAAACCAACTTATGGAAGGTGCTGGACACTAAAGGAGTGACATTTACTATTCCCACTTCAATATAAACCAACTCGGGGAAGGTGTCGGACACTAAAGGGGTGATATTTACTATTCACACTCCAATCGAAATCAATTTGAGGAAGTGTTGCTGGACCCTACCTAGACAAACTTCGGAAAGATGCTGGACACTAAAGGGGTGACATATACTATTCCCACTGAAATCTAACCAAACTTAATGAAATTGTAAAAAACTTAAAAATACAAATTAATTAAATCCAATTCAAAAGAAAACTTTTTACCTACCATATAATGTTTTACAAATACAAAAGACATGATTAATACTTAACATTATTATGCTTAAGGAAATAATTTATTTTTCTAAAATGTTATAATATAAAACACTAATTTAAACTATTATTTATATAAAAAATTAAATAAATAAATAAATAGAATTTCTATTTAGTAATAATATTTCAAAAATTGCAATTAAACTTCTGTACAATTCAAATGTAAAAAAAATACAACTACACTGGGTTAAAAAAACACAATTTTCTGAACAAAATTCACGTTTTTCTTTTTTTTTTTACTTCATAAGAATTTTTTTCCTTACTAAATTTGCTGGGCACAAGGCTGGTGGTGAGGAGGCAGGCTTTAGTGTGGGCACCGCCCTTGAAGATAGGTAAGATGGAAGTATGGTGGAACTCTGTAAAGTTTTAAAAGACGTTGAGGAGAGGAGGATAAAATGTAGGAGGCTTAAGCGTACGTTTGCAAAAAAGAAATGTATCTGGTTGATATGGGGGTGGGGACGGACAAAGTGGTGGGAAATGAGGACAAAGTTCTGACAGATATGAACACTAGAGGGGTGACATTTACTATACCTACTCCAATATAAACCTACTTGGGGAAGGTGCTGGACACTAAAGGCGAGACATTCGCTATTCCTACTCCAATCTAAACCAATTTGGGGAAGGTGTTAGACACTAAATGGGTTACATTTACTATTCCTACTTCAATCTAAACCAACTTGGGGAAGGTGTTGGACACTAAAGGTGTAAAATGTACTATTCGCACTCCAATCTAAACCAACTTATGGAAGGTGCTGGACACTAAAGGAGTGACATTTACTATTCCCACTTCAATATAAACCAACTTGGGATGTATGTGGTTGATATGGGGGTGGGGACGGACAAAGTGGTGGGAAATGAGGACAAAGTTCTGACAGATATGGGGGTGGGTACTGACAGAGTACTGGAAAAGGGAGACAAGGTTTCAGCAGACAAACAAGCGGCACACCAAAAACACAAAACTGGGGAGTTGGGTGCAGGTATGACAGGGAGTAGGGTAGAAAAGAGGGCAAGAGCAGCGAGAAGGTGTGAGGAAGGGGACAAAGAGAAAGGAAAAATGAAAGTAAGAAGGTGAAAAGGCTCCCTTACATGGGGATCGCCAAGCCCTAGAGGGCACACCTCATGGCCACAACAAAAGAGCACATATGGAAAGGTGAAATCATGGAGTTGTTCAAGTTCCTTCATAGGGAAGTGCAGACGAAAGAGCGTTCTACAAGCTGAACAAGAGGCCTAGAGCACCAGTGACAATAGAGAACTGGACGGCGACATTCTTGATATATGCGAGCGTATTTTGTAAAAAGTATCGAGAGTGGTGCATAGCAGTGTTCAAATACATGAATGTGATCAGGAAGGCACACATCACGTTTGGGGAGCATGCATGGGTTAGGTATGATGAGGCATTCAGGGCAAGAATGGTGGAGGATACAGAAGGGAAGTGGGGAGAGTTGGATAATGACTTATGGCTACACACAATGGCTCAGACTAGACCAGGGCCGACAGTTTTTACAGCTTGTTGTTTACCCGTAGTATATTGGTCCTTTCAAAAGCATCCCATCAAAAGTGGGGTGGAAGCTGAAGGTAGAGGGAAGGGGGGCTGAAGGGAGGCATGATGGGCATTTAATAGGGGATTTTGCCACGGGGAATACTGCTACTTTAGGCACAAGTGTTCCGGCTTACACAACACAGGGACAATGCAGGTGGGGTGCATGGGATGCCAGGTGGGTCCTCAGAGGGGAATATAGAGGGGGGGTCAGGACCCATGGGAAAGGACCAGCCTCAGAGGGGGATATAGTGGGGGTTAAGTACCCTTGGGAAAGGGTTCATACTCCAGTTAAACTGGACAGACTGCAACACTGGCTCAACTATTATGACAAATATGAAGATGCAGTACAGCTTTAGACAGGGTTCAGAGACGGTTTTAGGCTGGGGTATGACGGCCCACAGAAGAGGCAATGGGCAGAGAATATAAAGTGAGTAAATGAAAACCCAGGAGTAGTGAGGGCTAAACTGGAGAAGGAGGTGGGTGAGGGAAGAATGTTAGGGCCTGTTTGATGATTGGCCAATGGAAAACCTAACTGTGTTATCCATTGGGGTAGTGCCCAAGAAAGAACAGAGAGATTTCACTGATACAACATCTATCTTGGACAGAAGGTCAGTCAGTGAATGATTGTATTCCTGATAACTTGGTGACAGTGAAATATTCCGCAATAGACATAGTGATTGACCTGGTGTGGTAGGTGGGGGCAGATGTGTGTATGCAAAGAGTGACATTAAGTCTGCCCTCCGCCTGCTGCCAGTGCACCTTGAGGACTTTGAACTGTTGGGCATCCAATTTGGGGGACAGTAGTACGTGGACAATGCTTTGCCTATGGGGTGCTCCATCATCTGTGCATTGTTTTAGCAATTCAGCTCATTTCTTCAGTTGCTGTTCATGTGGGTGAGAGGGGCAAGGATGGTGACACATTACCTGGATGATTTTTTCTTTGTAGGGGCAACCCGGTTTGGCGGACTGTCAGCAGATGCTGGCTAGTTATGAAGAACTAATGGGGAACTTTGCTGGAGAAAATACAGTTTGGACCAGACACAGTGTAGTCATTTGTAGGCATTAAAATTGACTTTGAAAAAATGGAGGCAAGGTTGCCGGGGGACAAGAGACAGAGAATGATTGAGTTGATTGACGGGGTGTTGGCAAAAAAGAAAGTACAGGTGAGGAAGATGCAAGCTTTGCAGGAACATTTATATTTTGACTGTAGGGTAGTGCATGCTGGGTGGACATTCTGCAGGAGCATGGGCTTGGCCCTGTGTCACTTCCCCAACACAGGCTAAGATTGTTGGCAGGAGTAACGGCAGATTTGAGAATATGGAGGAATTTCTTGGAACATTTCAGTGGTTTATCCTTAGTGGAGCATGTGGACAAGGCACAGTGGACTTTACCATTTTTTTCTGATCTGGCTGAAGGGGCATGTTTTGGTTTGTACTGGCAGGGATGCTGATGTGGGTAGCAGTGGCTGGATCACTGGAAAAGAGGTGGCAGGAGCATTGCTTTCCTGGCATTTTTCCCCTTGGTGGTGGTGCTGGCATTGTGGGGTGACAGGTTGACAAACAAAAACGTTTTGTTTTATGTGGACACCATAACGGTGGTACAGATAGTGAACAGGCAATCCACGAGGGACTTCAGAGTGCTAAAGCTGCTGCGTGCATTTGTGTTGGCTGTTTGCGGCATAACATTGCATTTAGGGCGCAGCATGTCCTTGGAGTTGATAATGACATTGCGGATGCCCTATCTTGTTCACAGTGGAAGAAATTCCTTGGGCTTGCCAGAGGAGCAGATAGAGAGAGGATACCAGTGCCACAGGAAATGTGGCATATGAGGATTCTTCCGTTGGTGGTGGGGTCCCTAGTGCCATGTACACCAAAGGCATATGAACAGGCATGGAGAGAGTTTCAGGAGTAGGGGGCATGAAGGAGAGGGAAGACAGAGAATGCATGGAGGAGGAGAGAAGATGAGGTTTATTTCTTAATGGATATGATAGACAAAGGTTGGTCTCTTGTTACAATATCCAATAAATTGTTGGGAATAGCCTTTTTCTGTAAATTATGTTGGGGTTATGCACCAACAGAAGGGAAAATGGGATGTCAGATGTTGGAAGGTTGAGCAAGAGAGAGGAGCAATGGGGGTGGCAGAGAAGACCTTTAAGGTGGCTGTGTTGAGAAGGGTCCTCGGCATTCTTCTGGTAGTGTTGTAAGGATGTAACAGAAATAGTATTATTTTCATTATTGATGGTCTGGATGTTCTTCTGACTGTTTTGGGTATCAGAGCTGCTGGCCACTAAAAACAAGAGTGGGTTGAAGAGGCAGGATGTTGACCTGAGCATTGATAGTGTGGATATTCTGATGAGGATGTCGAAGATGGACCAAACAGCATGGGATAGGAGAGTGTTGTTGAGACCATTACGTCACTTGTGCTTAGTTTATAGGTAAAAGCGCTATTTGCAGGAAGGTTTGTAGACAGGAGGTGTAATTTTCAGACACAAGGATGCATCCAGCCGTGCGTCGTTCCAGCTGCTAGCAATTTTGCGGAAGGCACTAGGGCAGTTGCGGTTGCCTGGTAAAGAACATGGTATGCATTTATTTAGGATTTGGGCAGCAACAGAAGCGAGTCACTAGGGTTTGTTCGGAGGACAAGATGAAGGCCTTGGGCCATTGGTCATCAGACTGATATAGGCATTATGTGCTCAACGAAAGTGAGGAAAATTAAAGCTGGTGTTCCCTGGTTGTTTTTCTTTGTTTAATATGTTCAGTTCAGGGACCAGTCTAAGCCGGCATGACCATATGGGGTCTGGGCCTCTCTTTTATAAAATGGGCACAAAAACAAGAATCAACAAGGTGACATGGGGTGCAGCTTGGTTTTGAAGAACCCAAGGTTAGTAAAATGGTTTGGAAAAGGGGGAATGTTGTGGAGCGAGTTATTCCCTATGTTGCATACGAATCTAGACGGTTGTCCGGACATCCTGGTAGTTCACTTTGGAAAGAAAGATTTGGTGAAGGCAAGGGGCTTGGCATTGATAAAGGATATGAAGGTGGAATGAAAGAAATTTTGGCGCATTGGTCAGAGACCTTTGTGGTATGGACAGAATTGATTCCAAGAGGAGTCAAGTAGAGAGGTGCTGATCAGCCGGAAGCAACGGATAAACCCATGTGCAAGTTAGACAGGCAATTAAGAACATTTTGCAGAGAGGGGCATTAGTAGGGAGAGGCATCCAGAGTTATGTTATGATGAACCACAGGATTTTTCAGGTGGATGGCATTCAATTATCCCCTATGGGAATTGATTTGTATATAATGCAGTTGCGGGATGCATTGGCAGGTGCATTAGGCATACGGATGTTGAAAGGCAGTTAAATTTACTGAGGGGTGAAAAATGAGAGACAGTAGTGGCAGAAACGTCATCTATCAGAAAAATGGTGAGAGAATGAACCATGTAGGTCTCAATACCAGAGTCTCAGGAAAATCATCTTGGAGGCCCTCAACCACGTTTACAGTCTGTGGTGTATATAATCTCTGCTAAGTGTGGTTTGGTGGATAGTGTCATCAACAGGTCTGCCACTTGAATGTCCCGTTCTTCAAGTGGCATCAAGACCTCCACCAGGAGGGAGTCTGTCTGGATGTTGAGAGTGGTAAGTGAAATTAAAATGACCTCCTATCCTGTAGGTAAATCTTTATTCAGGGAAAAGAATAGGCTAGGGATAAGAATAAAAACAAAAACGGTGTTAAATAAAGGGGTCACTGATCCACAACACCTAGTAGTCGGGACAACATGTTTCGGCCTGGAACAGTAGTTGTGGGTCTATGGCCTTCATCAGGACCAGAGGTATGGAGGCCTTACACTTTAGGGCTTTCCATTTTGTATACAGGGGTAGACTCACTCACCTGTATTCGTCAGAAAGCACACTTTGCTCAAGATGGAACGTGGTTATAGGCACTGTCTTTTGGCCTATAATTTAAGCAGACATTTCAAAAGCACAGTGGTATGGAGGATGTAAGGACAAAGGTAATGGCTTGGCTCAGAACCGTCCTTCGCAGCGCTGTTGCATGTCTCTCTCCAACCGAATGGCAGAAAAACACCTTACAGAAGGGTTTTTCTAGATCATGGTTTAATCAGATGTTTGATGCTTTATAAGATGTGCATTGTCTTTTGGGTTGGATGAGGCAGCTTGAACAGGGGAAGGTGTAGGCTTTCAGAAGACAGGAAGTTGTAGATTTTCAGGGGCAGGAAGTTAATAAAGTTCAGGAGGAAGGTTGGAGGTACCGTGACAGGCAGTTAACCTCTGGGAGGTTTTGGGTGGTGGTCAGGGATGGGGGAGGTGAAGGATAGGTGATTAATGATGTATCGAGAGGTTGCAGTACTATGTAACGCGGTTTTGGTTAGGGTCACAGGGCAAGTCGGAGTTACCGGGCCCAACCGTGGGGGTTGAGGCCTTTTATTCCCGATGTCCCGGGGCCTAACCTACTATAGATTCTGAGCAACTGGGCCAAGTACCACTTATGCACTTGACTCTCAGTAACGACATGGTCGAGCAATCCAAGGCCTCCTCAGAGGGAGGTGTGGATACCGGGAAGTGAACACAGTGAACCCAAAATGGACACAGCAGCAGTAATAAATCATTGTTCAGCCAAATACTCACTTTTATGAAAAAAGAGAAGTATTTTATTTCTCCGGCTGCCGACACTAAAGAAAAGTATGACATTCGCAAACAACTACACGGTCCTCCTGAGGTCAGGGCTCTAGTGATTCGTTAGGCAGTTCCCGGGTCCCATTCCTTCCTCACTTCTAGAAGTAGTGGTTATTCCCCATTCACTATAGGCAAAATCCAGTATTAGCTCCACTAGTAGTCTGAGTCTCAAGAGTCCACTATGACTCTATTTTAAAGTCAACAGTGTTCCAGCACTGCAGTGCTAACTACCAGCAAATTCCTGCTGGGACGACTGGCTCGAAATCTGTCGTACTTGCACCTCTCAGGATTGGAGCGACCAGAGTTCCTGAGCACTCCCCTTCCCCGAATGCATAAGTAACAGCAGCTGATTCAGATGAGTTTGCTGCATGCAGTCCAGACAGGTTGCACCCAGCGGTTGCAGTGTCCTCGCACGTGGTCTCACCTCGGCAGCAACCAGAGCTTCTCAGCGGCTCTTCTTTGCAGGACAAGTCTCTGGTTCCTCCTGTGAAGGGGCGGGGGGAGGGGCACCGGTGATTTGAAATTCCTGGTGTGAATACTTCATCCGGGCAGGTGCTTAGGAAACCACAGCGGCCTCTCTCTTCTCGGCGATGACTCCGACCAGGTCACACAACTTCCTGGTCCCAGTGAACCCCTCTGGCATATGGGATCACTGCATGTTCATGGTACACAGGCTCTGGCCCGATCAGCACAGTGTAGACTTCCGTGGCTGCTCCTCCTGGCATACAGGTTTGTGGCCGGCTACTGCATGGTAGTCTTCTCATGGTGGCCCCACCTGGCTTATCGGGTTGGCGCTCCCCCCTAAGCAGGTCTTCGACCTGATTGGCAGTAACAATGCACATAGCTCAATTCACTGCAGCCCTCCTCTTGCATTCGACGGTTGCCGACTTCATTCTGCACTTGGGCAACAACCCAATCAGTGTAGCAGCTGACTACTCACACCTCACAAAGGTAGTCCACTTGACAGGACTTCCTGCTGGACCTTGCTTCCTCCACTGCTCCCCTATTTCTCATAGGGCACACTGGTCTTGGCAAGCAGGCAGGCGTTGGTGCCCCAGGCTGTAGGGCAGGAGGTCTTGGATTCACTGGGTGATGTCCCCTCACACACCAGAGACTCTAGTAGGCCTTATCCCCCAGCCCTGGTCACAGGCTGAAATCTTGCAGAGCCTCCCTCCTCACAGCTTGACAAATGACAGTTTTTGGAGTCTCAAGCTCCCCTTCTTATAGTCCATTTCCAGACATCAAATGTGATTTAGAGTCTGAGTCTTTGAAGTTTATGTTGTGGTCTGCTTCTTTTGAAGTGCCCACCCCTCTGCTCTCTTCTTCCTCTTCAAATCAGTCTGTCACATCAGGAGTGACCACAAAGGTGGTAGCCCCATATCACAGACCATGTGAGTGAAAAGAGTTCATACCTGGATGTCAGCCCCATTGATATGTGCATCAAAATGTTGTCCCAGGGCCCCAGCCCTTATGGTTCTCTTTTCTGCCCCAAGTCCTTCCTAAGATGTGCCCAGGCCCCTTCCTTGTGACCTCTCACTGAATCAAAGAGCACCCTTTTAAGTGTGCAGGGGAACCCTAGCTCTCTCCTCTCCAGCGTGTGTCCCACATAGCTTACAGAAATGCAGACATACACAAACCTATCTGAGGGGATTTCTCTACGTCCTCTCCAAATTTCACTATGCAGGCCTGGGTCTCCCGAAATGGAACCCAGGGCCCTCCATGTATTGTACCATCTACAAGCAGACATACACCTAGTGCATGCATACAACCTATACACACTGCACAGCACTGTATTCTTTGTGTACTGTACCACCCATTGGCACACATACATCCAGCACAAACATTTAACATGCACCCACTGCATAGCACTGTATCCTTCATGTACTGTTCCACTCATAGGCACACATACATCTAGCAAATGCATTTACCATGCACACACTGCACAGCACTACATCCTCCATGTACTGTACCATTCATATGCACACATGCATTCAGTACATGAATTTACCATGCATGCAGTGCTTGGTACTGCATTATCCCTGTTTTGTTCCCTTCCCAGGCACACATACACGCAGAGCAGATATACCACTGATGCGCTGAGCAGCACTGCATACCATACTGATGTAGGCCTAGGGTGATTTAAGCAGAGAGCAACAGAACTTTAAAATGAGTGAGCCTGAAGGCCTCACTCCAGTGACACAGGTTAAAAAGGACCTGTTCACTCCTACTTATCGCTAAAGGGTATGCTGCCATCAATGCGCTCTTGCTGCTTTACTCCTCGTGGAGGCAGTAGCCTTCTGGCACTATGAGGGTAGCGCTTAGGACATCCCTCCCGGTCAGACAAGACCACAATCTGTGAGACAGCACTATGTCATGGGGCACACGCAAGATCTGTATTTGCCTATGTAGGAAAGTGCCTCTTTTGGACATGGTTAGCCCACACTTTTTGCCAGGAAAATGATGTAATTTCGACTGGAAGTGCACACGGTCCCTGACAACCAGGTCCCCTGTGCCAGAAGCTCTTTCCCTAAACTGTACCCTTTTTTTCCCAATTGGCACAACTTCAGTACCCCTTGTAAGTCCTTAGTAAATGGTACCCCTGGTATCTAGGACATTGGCACTGAAAAGGAACTCCAAGGGTAGCAGCACAAATTGTGCCACCCTAAGGTCCCCTCACCAAGGCCATGCACACTGCCATTGCAGACTGCCTGCCTTGGTGCGAACAAAACTGAGGAGTTGACATGGTACACATCCCTATGTACCATGCCCACAGACACTGCATGGGATATAGCTAAGACACCCCTCTGTGAGGCCTTACAGCCCTAAGGCAGGGTGCACTATTTCTTCTGTGGAGACATGTCTGCATGAGCAGATGTTTCCTTGCAATATCAATGTTGATTCTTGGATATTGTAAGTGAACAGGGAAGCCATAAAGAGTATATGGGCTGGATACTCATTATTACGTGTTCTCCAGCTCCATGATTGCGTCACTGTATTATGGGATGTTACATCTCGTCTTAATAAACCTGCACTGATTCCAATGTCAGATTTGTTAAAAATTGCACACAGAGTACCCCTTAGAGGGGGCCCCTTCAACCTAACAACCGTTTGTGTGGTCACCGACTGGTTTAAGCCAGCCTGTCACCACCAGACAGAGTTCTGAACTCATGGAGTGAGCGCCAGCACGCTCAGAGGTAGAGAACAAAGCCTGTCCTGGGCAGAGGTATTCACACCTTCACCCGGGTCAGGAAGTGCCATCTGTGGCTGGAAGCTTCAAAGGGCTTGCCACCTTTGAAACATGACCCTAACCTCTCCTGATAGAAGAAGCAGGTCCCCCTCCTGTCTTCACCCCTGTTTGGCGGGAAAACAGGCGGGAAAACTTAAAAAGAATAGGAGGTGTGCCCCACTCTGCCCCTTTCCACAGGAGGTGGGGCATGATAGAGGGTATAGACACCCTAGGTAAGGGGCCCATAGGCCATTACCTGTCACTCCTTTGTAAACGCCCCTAAATTTAGTATTTAGGTGGCATCCTCAGACCCTGAACATAGATTCTAGAGACACAAGAAGAAGACAAACGAAGAAACGCTGTTGAGCCGAGAACTGCAGGCTTTTGGTGCAAACTCCTGCCTTCTGCTAGACCTTTGAACGGACAGTGGTATTGAGTTAGGTGAAACAGCGCCACTCAGGAAAATCGCACATATATTAGTTTCAATAGATCCTACATTCTGAACGGTGCTGTAAGGTGAGGAGAACCACCAACCTCCCCCAAAATTGCGGCCAAGGCCACTGAATACACAAAGGAAATCCTCAGCACACGTCTGTAGTGTATCTAAACATTTATCTGCACTTTGCATGCATAAATATTAACACAGTATTTTGAGTTTCTTGTTTTTCTTTCTTTATTCTTATAGTTTCTCTTCAGCCGACATGTGTTTCGTCGCATACACTGGAAAATCGTCCCGCGACTTTCTCAAGGCTGTATTAACACAAACAAAAGTCCGATGTAACACCATACACTCGTGTACATTATCACATTAGAAGTACCCCATGTCTAGAGGTATAAATATACACCTCTAAGGAGAAACATGTGGTAAAACGCACAAGGTAGAACAAATGAACATGACACTCATGCCAATCAAGGGCCCAACCTCACTATTAAGCCAAACTATAGGGGGTGAAAAAGTGAAATCCCTGATCAACTGGTGATTGGTGATGGAGAAAAAACAATTGTGACGACAAAGTGAAAAGGCTAAATACCAATCTGTGACCGTGTGCTGGTTCAAAAACCGTGATGACACTTATCTGGCATTGATTAAAGAACAGCCTAAATAGGGACTGTAGATTGTCAGATGCAAGCACCAAATCACATAAAACAGACAGTAAGTGATGGAAGAGTGATCAACATATCCACCTTTCAGCCCAAAGTCATGAGTATGTGAGAACGCATTTCAAATACCTCTACAATCTTTGGTATATTCTTCTGTGAAATTAAGGAAACCTATCATTAGAACAAACTCCTCGTGTGTATGCCTACTTCCATTTCTAAATCTGCCACGCAGCTGGAGAACCTACTTCTTATGTGGTGATAATTACAACCCACAAAAGGTAAAATATCTGTCTTTCTGCTTTAGAATCGGTTCTTCATTCAGGAAAGGTCTCCGTCTGACCAATCCACGAGCTCTGAAAATATATATATATCCGGGGATGTAATAATGTATAAACTCCTCCAAAGAAATACTCGTATCTATCATTAGGTGAGATCCATACAATACTGTAAGTGCACATATCTCAACTTTCAAGCCAGAAATCAATAGACACTGGGGTGCAGCGCCGCCTTATTCATCCCATAACACACCAACCAGCCACAACCTTTTGAGGTCATGCTTGCTTGTTCAAAACGTAAACGCGTGTCCCCGCTTGCATATCCATTATGTTGTCAGAGTAGCAACACGTGCGTTAACGTATCTATGATAGAACCGTATATGTCCCATCAAGATACCAACACAAATCCATATGTACTGCACCCAATTGGTAGACAGATATTTAAAAGATGTCTCCATAACACATGCCCAATCCGCACAAATATACTATCTCAAACTCCCCGCGTAGTCGCTCAAAGTGTAACAATGTATCCACAGTCAATTATCTCTTACCGTACGGACAGCTCCGTCATCAACGTAGTCCAAAAACCGTGACTCTCGAGTACGAGAATACAGAGGAAATGAGTGTTCCCGCCTTTATACAATCTCTTCCAGCTAGGAGTTGTCAAAATAGAAGAAAGACACATATTGTCTCCAAAACGGGTGCCATCTTGAACTCCCCAATAGGCACCAAAATCTTCAAAATCCTCATGCAGCCGCACTGTATTCAAAACCCTTACAGTGCTATCTGACCTAAATGATGTCATATGGTTGTACTACTTATAGTGTTCTGTGTATAGTGCAAAATGTTCAGCAAATTGATCGTGATTAAAATTATACCAAAAATGGGTCCCATCTTAAAACGTGTTTCACCGTGTTTATGGTGACATGCTTTTCAAAATCGAGTAGGCAAATACCACCTTTAAGTGTATAAAAGGGCGTATGGTCACTTTCAAAATTCATTAAGATGGTGCGACAAATCATCTAAAACCAGTGTCGGTTGTGTTATATTAACGCTGCATTTTTTCATCCCCTACACAACTTCAATTAGATTTAAGTTCCTATATTTTTTATATAAGAAAATTATAACGGGAAAGTAGACATAACGATTTTTAACAGAAGAGAAAAAGAAAAGTGTACAATTTGAGTTACGAAACAGGAAACCGAAATCATTTCTTATATAACATACTTTTGATAACTATTATCCACACAGAAAATGCAGTAATAAGCATTTCACCTTCCCAAAAAATAATGCAGCTCCTGATCCACATTTAAACCAATCTCAGTAGTACGAAGTTTGAGAATCCAACGAGCCTCACGTCTTCGTAAGGCCAGTTCTCTGTTGCCCCCCTGGGGTGTCTCTGAGTTTGTTCTATGCCATAAAATGAGAAGTGTTTATTAGTGGTTTGTGAGGGGCAGAGTGCGATGAGTGCTGCAATAGGATATCTACTGTCCCCTTGTTTCACCGCTCTCATGTGTTCCCCTATTCTTTTACGTAATGTCCTTATGGTGCTACCCACATATCTTTTGTCACACCTGCACTCGATAATGTATAAAACAAATTTAGTCAGGCAGTTTATATTGGTAACAATTCTGTACGTTTGGTCTCCTGGGCCCTTAAAACGTGTCTTTCTGCTACAGGCCCACTTACATGCACTGCAGTGCCCACAGCCATAAAAACCTTTTGTACGTTGTGTAAGCCAACTCTCTTTCATCCCAATTCTAGGATAACTAGGGCTCAGTAAATTTCTCAGTGAGACTCCTCGTCTATAAGTAATGTCTAGTCTGTCTGAAATCGCATCACTGAGTGATTTGTCAGCTCTCAGAATGTGCCAATGCTTGTTGAGACTGCGTACTAGCATCCCCGACCAAGCGTTGTACCCAGTCACCATACGTATCTTCTCATTTTTCTCACTAGGTTTGGTGCATTCCCTCTAAGTGTCCTGTCTCTTTACACCATTTATTCTCTGTTCAGCTTTCCTGAGTGTATTTTTGCCATAGCCCCTTCTCTGGAAGCGGGCCAACACACCTTTCTCACTTTCCTCAAATTGCGGATCTTGGCTGCAATTTCGTCTAACCCTGATTAGTTCTCCAAAGGGAATAGACCTAATTTGGTGAGCAGGATGAGCACTGGACGCATGCAACAGTGCGTTGCACGCTGTCTTTTTACTAAACAATCTGCTCTGGATCTTGTTCTCCTTGATATAAAGTTCAACATCTAAAAAGGAGATCTTGTTTGTGCTGAACTCAAAGGTGAATCTGATGTTATATTCATTTTCATTGATGTATTTGAAAAAATCCATCAGTTTGTTTGTCGTGCCTGTCCAAATCATGAGGCAATCATCGATGTACCTGCCCCAATACAGGATAGAGTCATTCCATTCTGATCCCATCGGACCCCAGATTCTCATCTCTTCGAACTAACCCATAAACAGGTTGGCATACGTAGGAGAAAATCTGGAGCCCATGGCAACCCCCTGTTTCTGCCTGTACCACTTTTCTTTGAACAAAAAAACATTATTGTCCAAAATGAGTTCAATCATACTGATCAGCATCTCTGTGTGATTCCATGCACTGGCTGACCTAGTGTTGAGTATCTTTCTGATGGCACGCAAACCAATCTCTCTTCTAATGCTTGTGTACAACGCCGTAACATCTAGGGTAACCAAAGTCATGTTTTCTTCCCAATTCAGGTCTGTCAGTATCCCTAGAATATGTTTCGTGTCACGGATGTATGAAGGCAAGTTTTTGACCATTGGTTTCAGAAATGTGTCCACATATTCCGATATCCTTTCGGTCGGCCCATCATTACCAGATATGATGGGTCTCCCGGGAGGAGATGAAAGGTCCTTGTGTATCTTGGGAAGCGTGTAAATGCACGGGTATCTCGGACGGTCAACTCTCAAATAAGCCAGCTCATTGTCATCCAGCAAACCCAACCCATGCCATTGTCTCAAATGTCTGTTTATGTGGTCTGTCAGAGCCCAAATGGGATTGGTTGTAAGAGGCTCATAACATTCCTGATCATTCAATTGCGAGAGGATGTCAAGTTCATAGTTCGTACTTTGCATAATAACTATGTTCCCCCCCTTGTCTGCCTCACGTATCGTGATGCTCTGATCACTCATAAGGTTCTTTAGTGCTTGACGTTCTCTATGTGTCAAGTTGTCTCTCATACTGCCTGTATGTTTCCTTTGGTTCATATGTTTGTCAAGGTCTAAGAGCACCAGTTTATGGAAGATATCTATATTATTACCTGTGAAGAGAGTCGGTGTCTATTTAGACTTCTCCTTCAAGTTACTGGTAATACTAAGATCGCTAACTATGTGAAAATCTCGCATGATCATTTCCGAGGCTACCACCTAGTCTTCACAATCAGTTAGTGATACTAACAATCTGGTGTCTAATACATCCTGTATCGAAAGTGCACTAGAGGCAAAAACCCCATGACATGGTTTCAAATTTTTATTGTCAAAGTTCATCATTTGAAAATGTTTCTTAATTTTCATCCGTCTAACAAATTTATATAGATCTATTTTGAGATCACAAATATCACCAATACTGCTAGGGCAAAAACTCATACCCTTAGTGAGAACAGATAAAGCATCATCAGAAAAACATTTGCCAGTCAAATTCACTACATTTATGTCATCTACTTCTTCATGTTCCAGGATCTGGTTCTCAATCCTGGCCGCTCCTCTCCCTGAGCCCCCTCTCTTCCCTTCCTTGTTTTGCCACCGCTACGGGGCGCCTGTTCTCTCTGTTGCCTTTCTTTATTCTTTGAACCTCCTGTAAAAAACTTCCATAAACTGGTGCTCAAAAGACCTTGACAAACATATGGACAAAAGGAAACATACAGGCAGTATGAGAGACATCTTGACACATAGAGAACGTCAAGCACTAAAGAACCTTATGAGTGATCAGAGCATCACGATACGTGAGGCGGACAAGGGGGGGAACATAGTTATTATGCAAAGTACGGACTATGAACTTGACATCCTCTCGCAATTGAATGATCAGGAATGTTATGAGCCTCTTACGATCAATCCCATTTGGGCTCTGACAGACCACATAAACAGACATTTGAGACAATGGGATGGGTTGGGTTTGCTGGATGACAATGGGCTGGCTTATTTGAGAGTTGACCGTCCGAGATACCCGTGCATTTACACGCTTCCCAAGATACACAAGGACCTTTCATCTCCTCCCGGGAGACCCATCATATCTGGTAATGATCGGCCGACCGAAAGGATATCGGAATATGTGGACACATTTCTTAAACCAATGATCAAAAACTTGCCTTCGTACATCCGTGACACGAAACATATTCCAGGGATACTGACAGACCTGAATTGGGAAGAAAACATGACTTTGGTTACCCTAGATGTTACGGCGTTGTACACAAGCATTAGAAGAGAGATTGGTTTGCGTGCCATCAGAAAGATACTCAACACTAGGTCAGCCAGTTTATGGAATCACACAGAGATGCTGATCAGTATGATTGAACTCATTTTGGACATTAATGTTTTTTTGTTCAAAGAAAAGTGGTACAGGCAGAAACAGGGGGTTGCCATGGGCTCCAGATTTTCTCCTTCGTATGCCAACCTGTTTATGGGTTGGTTCGAAGAGATGAGAATCTGGGGTCCGATGGGATCTGAATGGAATGACTCTATACTGTATTGGGACTGGTACATCGATGATTGCCTCAGGATTTGGACAGGCACGACAAATAAACTGATGGATTTTTTCAAATACATCAATGAAAATGAATATAACATCAGATTCACCTTTGAGCTCAGCACAAACAAGATCTCCTTTTTAGATGCTGAACTTTATATCAAGGAGAACAAGATCCAGAGCAGATTGTTTCGTAAAAAGACTGCGTGCAACGCACTGTTGCATGCGTCCAGTGCTCATCCTGCTCACCAAATTAGGTCTATTCCCTTTGGAGAACTAATCAGGGTTAGACGAAATTGCAGCCAAGATCCGGAATTTGAGGAAAGTAAGAAAGGTGCGTTGGCCCGCTTCCAGAGAAGGGGCTAATGCAAAAATAAACTCAGGAAAGCTGAACAGAGAATAAATGGTGTAAAGAGACAGGACACTTAGAGGGAACGCACCAAACCTAGTGAGAAAAATGAGAAGATACGTATGGTGACTGGGTACAACGCTTGGTCGGGGGTGCTAGTACGGAGTCTCAACAAGCATTGGCACATTCTGAGAGCTGACAAATCACTCAGTGACGCGATTTCAGACAGACCAAACATTACTTATAGACAAGGAGTCTCACTGAGAAATTTACTGAGCCCTAGTTATCCTAGAATTGGGATGAAAGAGAGTTGGCTTACACAACGTACAAAAGGTTTTTATGGCTGTGGGCACTGCAGTGCATGTAAGTGGGCCTGTAGCAGAAAGACACATTTTAAGGGCCCAGGAGACCAAACGTACAAAATTGTTACCAATATAAACTGCCTGACTAAATTTGTTGTATACATTATCGAGTGCAGGTGTGACAAAAGATATGTGGCTAGCACCATAAGGACATTACGTGAAAGAATAGGGGAACACATGAGAGCGGTGAAACAAGGGGACAGTAGATATCCTATTGCAGCACTCATCGCACTCTGCCCCTCACAAACCACTAATAAACACTTCTCATTTTATGGCATAGAACAAACTCAGAGACACCCCAGGGGGCAACAGAGAACTGGCCTTACGAAGACATGAGGCTCGTTGGATTCTCAAACTTTGTACTACTGAGATTGGATTAAATGTGGATCAGGAGCTGCATTATTTTTTGGGAAGGTGAAATGCTTATTACTGCATTTTCTGTGTGGATAATAGTTATCACAAGTATGTAATATAAGAAATGATTTCGGTTTCCTCGTTTCGTAACACAAATAGTACACTTTTCTTTTTCTCTTCTGGTAAAAATCGTTATGTCTACTTTCCGGTTATATTTTTCTTATATAAAAAATATAGGAACTTAAATCTAATTGAAGTTGTCTAGAGGATGAAAAAATGCAGCGTTCATATAACACAACCGACACTGGTTTTAGATGATTTGTCGCACCATCTTAATGAATTTTGAAAGTGACCATACGCCCTTTTATACACATAAAGGTGGTATTTGCCTACTTGATTTTGGAAAGCATGTCACCATAAACACGGTGAAACACGTTTTAAGATGGCACCCATTTTTGGTATAATTTTAATCACGATCAATTTGCTGAACATTTTGCACTGTACACAGAACACTATAAGTAGTACAACCATATGACATAATTTAGGTCAGATAGCACTGTAAGGGTTTTGAATACAGTGCGGCTGCATGAGGATTTTGAAGATTTTGGTGCCTATTGGAAGTTCAAGATGGCACCCGTTTTGGAGACAATATGTGTCCTTCTTCTATTTTGACGACTTCTAGCTGGGAGAGATTGTATAAAGGCGGGAACACTCATTTCCTCTGTGTTCTCGTACTCGAGAGTCACGGTTTTTGGACTACGTTGATGACGGAGCTGTCCGTACGGTAAGAGATAATTGACTGTGGATACATTGTTACACTCTGAGGGACTACGCGTGGAGTTTGAGATAGTATACTTGTGCGAATTGGGCATGTAGAGACATCTGTTAAATATCTGTGTACCAATTGGGTGCAGTACAAATGGATTTGTGTTGGTATCGTGATGGGACATATACGGTTCTATCATAGATACGTTAACGCACGTGTTTCTACTCTGACAACATAATGGATATGCAAGCGGGGACACGCGTTTACGTTTTGAACAAGCAATCATGACCTCAAAAGGTTGTGGCTGGTTGGTGTGTTATGGAATGAATAAGGCTGCGCTGCACCCCAGTGTCTATTGATTTCTGGCTTGAAAGTTGAGATATGTGCACTTACAGTATTGTATGGATCTCACCTAATGATAGATACGAGTATTTCTTTGGAGGAGTTTATACATTATTACATCCCCGGATATATATATATTTTCAGAGCTCGTGGATTGGTCAGACGGAGACCTTTCCTGAATGAAGAACCGATTTTAAAGCAGAAAGACAGATATTTTACCCTTTGTGGGTTGTAATTATCACCACATAAGAAGTAGGTTCTCCAGCTGCGTGGCAGATTTAGAAATGGAAGTAGGCATACACACGAGGAGTTTGTTCGAATGATAGGTTTCCTTAATTTCACAGAAGAATATACCAAAGATTGTAGAGTTATTTGAAATGCGTTCTCGCATACGCATGACTTTGGGCTTTAAGGTGGATATGTTGATCACTCTTCCATCACTTATTGTCTGTTTTATGTGATTTGGTGCTTGCATCTGACAATCTACAGTCCCTATTTAGGCTGTTCTTTAATCAATGCCAGATAAGTGTCATTAGCCTTTTCACTTTGTCGTCACAATTGTTTTTTCTCCATCACCAATCACCAGGTGATCAGGGATTTCACTTTTTCTCCCCCTATAGTTTGGCTTAATAGTGAGGTTGGGCCCTTGATTAGCATGAGTGTCATGTTCATTTGTTCTACCTTGTGCGTTTTACCACGTTTCTCCTTAGAAGTGTATATTTATACCTCTAGACATGGGGCACTTCTAATGTGATAATGTACACCAGTGTATGTATGGTGTTAGGTTGGTCTTTTGTTTGTGTTTATACAGCCTTGAGAAAGTCGCGGGACTATTTCCCAGTGTATGCGACGAAATACGTGTCGGCTGAAGAGAAACTATAAGAATAAAGAAAGAAAAACAAGAAACTCAAAATACTGTGTTAATATTTATGCATGCAATGTGCAGATAAATGTTTAGATACACTACAGTCGTGTGCTGAGGATTTCCTTTGTGTATCCTGCCTTCTGCTGCAGAACTCAACAATCACCATCCTTCAGCTCATCTCGTCACTGTGTGGCCTCCACAAACCCTGGAGGGTTGTCAGCACTTCGCAAATTGGCAAAGAACTCCATCAAGATAGAGGTACTTTCTCCCTGCAGGAGCAGGCACCAAAAGCACCAAAGTCTGGTCCAGCTTCGACCAGCTCCCCAGCCCGACTGACATCTCTGAGTACCAGCAAAAGGTACCCCTGCTCTGAAGGGTCAGCTTGGCCTCTACACCAAGGCTTAAGGCCCCAGGACCCACCGGAGCTGAAAGGCACCAATACCTGGGGCACTGGAACCCTTGCTGCAAAAACCTACAAAGCCGAGTCCAGGCGGACTCCAACTTTACAGCGAGCTAGCACCCAACAAGGGACTTCAGGACTCTGGAGACCCACCTCAGCAGTGGCCCAGCAGCTCCAGAAACGTCGCTCCAAGCTGCCAGTCCCTGACCGCGAGGTTCATCTTTGCACGCCTGATCATCTTTACTGCACCCACCCCGCCCGGCCGTGGCATCTTCAAACCAGATGTGCTCCCCAGGCCCGGGAGCCTTTGCGACCTCTCCTCTTCCTTGAGAGCCCTGGGACTTGCCTTCATGGCTCCCTTTGCTTTTATAGGTGGCCTCCTGTCTTCGTGGCGCGCCAGCTACAAAGTCCGTGTGTCTCTTGTTTCCTGAGAAACCCAGGAAGCTTTCGAGAAGTTGGCCATGGCACTTTGGACCTTGGCCCTGAACCTTCCGATTTACAAAAGGGTAATCACACAACAACTTTACTGTATTGTTTTTTCAATTGCCTCATTCCTTCCATAGGAAATGTATTGTGTGTAATTGCGCACAACTGTAGATATTGCATTTACTGTGATTTTCTCGTATTGCCAAAAGTATTTACCTTGTACCCGAAGTTCTTGGTCTAAATATTTATATAAAAAGAGTACTATTCTTCTAAATTTGGTCTCGACTTCATTGATTGAGTGTGTGTATCATTTATTGCCTTGATGTGCACAACAAATGCTTAGCACTACCATCTGATAAGCCTAACTGCTCACCCACACTACCACAAAAATGGAGCGTTCGTTTGTATTATCTACTTTTGCCTCTGTAAACCAATAAGGGTCTCTCCAACCTCTCTGCACAGTGTACCCTGTTGTGGTGCACTATATAGAGAAGTGGGTTTCCTTCAGCCTATGACAACAAAAATTAGCATTAGGGATCACTACAGTTGGGCGCTCAGGGTAGGTGTGAACATCCATTACCAAGCAGAGGACTTTTCCATCCCAACATTTATGTTTTTGTACTGTGCACCTGCTTCTTTGAAGAGGTGCTTATCATACTATCATGGAGTCTTTGTGTCTGTGTTGTAACCTCTCGCCAATAGGGACATGGGGGCCCACTAATCACGGGGGTATACCCCCGGCGTTTTGGACAGGTGGGGCAGTTTGGAGGGCTGCTCCGTGAATGGTTAAGTGAGGGGCAGAGGGATCATGGGAGCCGTAGATCCCAGCAAGGTCATTTCTATAGAGAAAGGAGACACAGTGGCTGGGAACAGGGCTGGGGCAGCATGATGTGTAGTGAGGTTGCAATACTTCAGTTTTTTCCCTAGAGTTGCGTTTTGTACTGTGCACCAGCCTCATTTACTCCTTTAAAGTGGCTTTTATTACTAGATCACGGAGTCTGTGTGTCCGTGCTGCAACCTCTCAACCAAATGGCTTCGGCAACGAAACTGTCCACTGATTTATCCCCCACATTATGCACATTTTGGACAGACTGGCATGAGTTTCCTAAAACCAACACTAGGACCCCATTCCGAGATCGGATTACTCACTGGCCTATCCTTCCTGTTGGGTGCTGTGGTGAGATTCAGGTGGTATTGTCATACGGCTTATACTTTCCTGAGTAGTCAAGTCAAGTTGCCTTTATTCGATCTTCCAAGGACAGATCATAAAAGATACACAACAATAAAAGAAAACTAACAAACAAGATTCATTACAGAGACACGTATTTAAAAAAGTGGCAACCACATATTAAAAATAGTACAAATCCTGTGAAAGTCCATACCATGTAAATTAAGAACTGCCACATTTTTTTGGACGTATAAGCTCCTCATATTAATATACAATAAATAAAGTGACAGTGCAAGAAGATCTAATTTAAAAGTGCTTTTTACATCAAATCAGTATACTCCTTCACTTAACTAGAGTGCGCTCCAAAAAATTACCAACTGCGAGACAATCGTTACAATCGTTAATTTGACTACAAATAAAGTGGCTGTGCAATAAATCCAGTACCAGTTCCAGTTCTCTCATAAACATTGGTCAAATATAAAAGATATGGGGCAATAGATGGAGTTGCTTGTATAAGGCAATAATCTCTAACTGAGGGTTTAGCCACTTCCATTAGTTCCCTAGAGGTTTGTTTGTGCTTGATTAAACTGTCCCGGACCCACTTTCTGTCCTTTTTTGCAATTTCCTCTGGGTGCTCAAACAATGAGGCACAGCCAAGTGCCAAAAAACAAGTTTTAATATATTGAAGCCAAGGAATGAACAGACCACGGGCGCAAGTTAAACAATCTCTAATGACCGCCCTATTAAAGTCTGCTTCTTGGTTTGACCAAATTGAGCACCAGAGGGCCAAAGGGGCAGCACTTATGGTGCCCTGGACATACTCAAGGCCTAGCTCCAGATGTACGGAGTAATGCGGGGATGAGGGAGGGACGCCTAATAACCGGCGGCAGAATCTATTCTCCTCTATCTGCATAGCATGTACATCCCTGCAGCCCCAGATACCCATTCCATATGTTAGAATCAGCAAGCATTTGTGTTTGTATATCTCTAATATGGGAGCGATGTTTTTTTTTCCAATGGACATGGCAAGCGAGAACGTAGTGCCTACTGCTTGGGTGTATCGAGTTATTCTATTTTTGGTGCACACATGCCACGTGCAGCCTTCATCAAAATCCAGGCCTAAATAGGGGAAAGCGCTGACCCTTTCTAGGGGTTTGCCACCTATGTTTAATGATCGGGTTTTGGTGTCTTTTGGGCCACATATCATAGTGAATGTTTTCTTGAAGTTTGGCTCCAGGCCCAGGTCCTTCATAAAACTAACGTAACTAACAATGAGTTTTTTGAGGCCGTTAGCAGTCCTTGCCAGGAGGACGGCGTCGTCAGCATAAAGCAGCTTGGGCACGGCTGTTTTTTCCACAAGTGGAATGTCCCCCCCAACAGAAACCAGAGTCTTCCCCAAGTTGTTTGAATAGAGAAGAAAGAGGATAGGGGCAAGGACGCAACCTTGGCGCACCCCGCGCTTAATGCTGAACGATTCTGTACATTCCCCGGCACTTCCATACCTGACTCAGGCAGAAAGGTCATGATGGAGGCACCTTAGGAATGTAACTAGCCCCGCGTCAATTCCCATGTTCTCTAAGATGACCCACAGCTTTGAACGGGAAACATAATCAAATGCGCTGGACAGGTCCATGAACGCCAAGTGGGTGGAGACACCCTTGGCGTGAAGGTTGAGGCACTGCTCAATCGTCCCGAGCCCCTTTCTGAACCCGTACTGACTTGGTGCAAGTATGCTATTCAAATTAATCCAATCCAGTAAACGATCCAATGCAACTCTCCCGATAATTTTAACTGAGGAATCCAGGAGGGATATCGGGCAATAACATTTGACATCATGCATGTTTCCTTTTTTAAAAACAGGGATGATTATGGATGACTGCCACAATCTGGGCACCCCCAAACTACAGATAGAATTAAATACTGAAGTAAGGATTGGGGACCAGAACACTGGGTCTTCCCTGAATAGATCAAGTGGGATTCCATCTGGCCCCAGAGCCTTCTTACATCTACTGTCTGCGATTGCTTTGAGAACCTCTTCCTCATTAAAAACAAGTTTTGGGCACATTGGGGGCAACTGCACTGCGGCATCGACAACCTGACAGTCGGTAGAATACAGCCCCGTAAAGTGTGTCACACATGCCTCAGCCGAAATATGGGTTGTTACTTTATCTATTGGTGATACAGGGGATAAAACAGACCGCACAACCTTCCAAAATGGCAAGCTCCCACAATAGATTCCCATTTCTCCTCCTTCATTGCTGACTTCCTTCTTTTGATAGCTTGCTGGTATAACTTTCTACTTTCCCTGATAGCACACTGATCTCTGGTGATTTGCTTTAGAGCCCTACGTAAGATATCGTTGGCTGTTCTGCATGCTTTATCAAACCATGATTTAACATGGCGATGGGGCTGAACATTGGGTCTGGAAAGCAGCACTTTTATCTTAGCTAAAAGATTAGAAAAGTCAGTTAGAATGAGGGCCGGGTCACAAGGTACACGATTGCAGCTATTCACCAGATCAGTACTATTGCATACAACTTAAACCATAATGCTCTCCAGGTTAGCAGTGCGCCAAACCACCCTGCGCCCTGCATCCTTGGTAGATATGTCATGGGGAGGCAGAGACTTTATCTTGGATTGCACATATGACAACTGTATCTTGGCAGAAATGGGGTTATGTTCACTATAGGTCTGAGCAAGGACCTCACAGTTTTTAACAATTGGGGACATGCTCCAGGAAGTAAAAATGTAGTCAATAGTACTCCCAGCGCCCGCCCTATAAAGGTTGGAATATAGTGACCAGAAAAATTAGGGACCTTGTTGACCAGGCCCCGTTCCGCCAGGAGGGAGAAAAGGACCCGCCCCCTCGAGTCCATCACATTACAATCAGGGTCTTGGGCAGATGGGTCGAAAGTAGTTAGAGATATGGACGGAGGGTGCCCCAGTTTAGCATTGAAGTCCCCCGCCACTATCAGCCTAAGGGGGCATTCCGCCCGTGCCTCTTTCTCTACGATCATATCGATCACAGCAAAAAGACCTTGAAAGTGGCAATCACCCTTACTCGAGAAGTTATTATTATAGAAGTTTATCAAATACATCTTATGGGTGTCTTTCCAGCTAAGGCAGAAGGCCTGCACTTCCCCTAGCTCCTGATGGATAGGCAGAACTAAGCAACCAATATTAACTTTAAACCAGGCAGTTAAACCCCCTTTGCTCTGTCAGATGAAGATGGAGTCACCGACAAAGTAAAGCACATGTAGCTGTTGAATGCTATTTCATTTACCTCCCAAGTTTCCTGCAGGAAAACTATATCAATGTTTGCAATAAATGATCGCCATCCATCAATCGAGATTCTGGAGGCTAGGCCAGCGATGTTCCAACTTAAAAAATGTGAGCAGGCATTGACTATTGGGCCTTCATCCATGCAGGTACTCAAACCAGACCTTGGAGAGAGGGAGATCAGTTGGAGGGTAGGAGGTGATTGGGCAACAGGAATTGAACCATCAAGTGCCCTGCCCTTATCCAGTGCACCAAGCCCTTTATGGGGGTGATTTGAAGTAGAGTTATTTGGCAAATGGGCAGTAGGGATGGAGCCATCTATTACCCCCCCCCCCTCAAGTAAACCAGGCCCTGTGGGATGGAAAGTTGGTAGAGATATCTTAATAAAATGTGCAACAGCATTTGGGCAATAGGGTGCCCTTAACCTGAACACCAAGCTCTGTATGGGGATGGACCGAGATAAAATTGGTAGACAATTGAACATCAGGGAAGAGGCATTCAGGTGCACCGTCCCCCACAGGTTGACCGGAGCAACCATGCTCATCCCAAGATCGTCAATCGATGTCCTCCAACCCGGCCAAAGCTGAAAATCTATTATTCAGGGGGATTTTAGTTTGAGTAGGGAGACTGGGTAACACACTCATTGGCGAGGTCAAACCGCCAGGAAAACAGGAGGGGTCAATAAGATGCTGATAAAAAAACCAAGTGGCAATATCTTGACGGGACTAAGTTTAACCATTCCTATGCTTGCTTTATGCAAGATTTCCTGGACGACAAAAGGATTGCGAAAATTAACCACAATAACATCACCATTGTGCACTTTCCCCCCCCCGCCTATCCCCCACACCCGCCTTGCCATCAAGATCTCTTTTGAAACGTCCCAGTTCCCTGAAACGTTGTTATTCAGCCAATTAATGGATTTAGTCATTAAGCCCCTAGTGGTTTCCATACTGGCTGCTGCGAGCTTGGGAACATTGGTCAAGGCAACAACATAAGGAGCAGATGCAGGGGGGAGATCAATCACGGGAAGGGTTGCCTGATACAAGGTACATGGTGCTAAATGCTTTTCAGGTAGTTTAACCTTACAGGATTGCATTTCCATACTCTGGTCGGGTATGATAGGGGGTAAATCAGAGACCAAATACTGAGTAGAAACGGAGGGCCTGAGGTCCAAGGGCTTCACCAGACTGGCTTCAATTTGGGGTAGTCGGTCAATAATGGGACGCAATTTAGAGTCCAAAAGTTCACCAATATGCGAACTCAGTTTGGTCCAAGTAATTTCATTTGCCACAGACAAGGACCCAGTCATTTCATCGTTGCCTGCCCTGTTGCGTTGAGCTGTTTTGCCGGTTACAACAAGATTTCTTAATTTCATTGATTTAGCTGTATTCCTCCTATGCTTGGCGTTTGGACCACACTCGACATCAACTTCATAAGGATGGTCACCACCCTCTGGCCCGATAGTGCTAGGCTCAGTTCCCCTTCCTTGCGCTAAAGACCCAGCCCCCGAACAGGCTATACTGATACCAGGAATTTGACCTGGCTCTCCGTGACTTTCATGGACCATTAAAACAGCCGGAGGACTTATTAAGGTAGAGGCATTCGACCATCAATACAACTTTGATTGATGGATAAGGGGGCAGTTGCAGCAATTTCGTCAGTAGTGAGAGAAAGACGGCATTCCACCAGACGTATTTCGTTGGAGACCATATCAACTGCCCGGGTTAAGTAGTTGTCAATGATCGAGCGGGTGCGTGGAGGAGGTAACACACTAGGGATACCGGGACCCCCTTCCTCTTACCCATGTTTATAAACTATGATGATTTAGGATGGGGAAAAAATTGGGAAAAGGCAGTATAATCAGGCGAGAACTCAGCAAGCAAGACACAACAGGGGACCAACAGATTTTGGCCACAAATCACGACACCAAGAAGAAGGAGATAACACTGTACCTCCTTTTGTAGAAGCAGCTTGGGTACTCCACAGGACATAAGGCACAAGGGATCCTAGGGCAAATCTCAGGGGGGGGGCCCAGCCTCTTCCGGGCTTTGACAGGCCCGCCCTTGGCCTGGGCTTCGCCTGGGCGCGTCCGCGCATATCCCGGGCACCCGGAGCCCTGTGTTGTATTTATGCGCCTCCTGGCGTGAAGCAAATCCGGCGGTGGCCGCGGGCCCGCAGGGCATGTTGGGGGATGGGGTCCCCTTCAGGCAGGCAGTGGCGTGGAGAGGCAAAGGCAGAAACGGGCTCCCGCGCTGCGGGAGTCCTGTGTTGTATTTATGCGCCTCCTGGCGGAAGCAAATTTAGCGGTGGCCGCGGGGCCGCAGGGCACGTTGGGGGATGGAGTCCCCTTCAGGCAGGCAGCGGCGTGGAGGGGCAAAGGCAGAAACGGGCTCCCGCCCTGCGGGAGCCCTGTGTTGTATTTATGCGCCTCCTGGCGCAAAGCAAATCCGGCAGGGGCCGCAGGGCACGTTGGGGTATGGAGTCCTCTTCAGGCAGGCAGCCGCGTGGAGAGGCAAAGGCAGAAGGTAAAACTGTGTGTTTGTAGGAAAACGTAAACGTCAGGATTGTGTGAGACTGATTCTGAGCACGCCCTCAGAATATGTTGGCCTAAGTCCTGCTAGCTCATAGTGCATCATCTGTACCCCTAACCTGACAAGGTAACATGGATTGTGCAACCTCAGGACATGACAACCCTGACTCCCCAAGGAAATCATGGTAACTGATCTAGCACATTTTCGTTTAGTTACTTATGCATACCCAAAGAGATACACAAGAAATACTCAGCAAGGCATTTCAATATTTGTTGAAGCATTGTGATTCTAGAGTAAAATATGTGCACTGCAATAATCAATAGAAGGAAACTGAATAATGTAATTAGCATTATGAAAATTGTGAAAAAGATAAACAGTTCAACCATTGTGCTATAACAGTGAATATATGCTGGCATTTAAGTACTGTAGTATAGTGGGCTCCTACCTAGCGCTACCTAACCTAGGGGGTCATTAGAATGGCGGGAGGACTTTGTCCGCCCGCCATACCCCCGGGAAATGGGACTGCCCGCAATGCATGCGGCGGTCCCGCACATGCCATTAGGATGCGCCCGCCACACTGGCGAGCGCATCCCGCATTCCTGACATTGCGGAGGGCGGTGCTGAAAGCACCGCCCGCCGCAATGCCAAAATGCAAGTTGTGCTTTTCAATGCACAACGTGACATGCACCGCGCGGTGCCTGCCACGTTGTACATTGAAATGCAGGGGGGTACCATAGGTACCCCCCATGTGCACCCCCCCAACACTACGGGGGTCTGCAACGGGCCCCCAATAGCAATTACCGTATGCCTTTCCATGGCGGCAACGCCGCCATGGAAAGGCACACCTCCGCCAGCATCATAATATGGATGGCGGTGTCTTGCAGACACCGCCACCATATAATGCCCCTTTTCCACCGGTCGACGAGTCGACCGGCGGAAAAGCGGCGGACGGTCTTTCCGTCCGCCGGGGTCCCCCCGCCATAGTAATATGGCGGGGGTAAATGTGTGGCGGGCGGAGGAAAATAGCGGGCGGATCGCCACCGCCATACGGGCGGTGGCGATCCGCCCGTTATCATAATGGGCCCCCGAGTGTGTCTAGGGTGAGGGAATCTGCCAAATCTAACTCCCCATTACCTATGGATAAGTGTCAGCAGGGTACCCGTCTTGGTGGAGAGTTGGACATCCTTCCTAGCAGAGGTAAACATGAATCAGCGAGCTGGAATTCTGGTATGTAGTGAACTCGCAGTGTCAGCAAAATGCTCCTCTGACTAAACAAGAACATGATGTTGTTTATATAATAAACATCCCCCATATTGCCATGCCGAAATATCAGTCAGGCCGCTATTGTTGACTCTTTTGTGATAGCTCTGTCGCCAAACAGACAGTAATAACAAAAACATTTAGCATGGTGAACTCAGCCCTTGTACAAAATTGTTCAAGGTATTGTGATAATGTGCCTACGTAGTGGAAATGTAAGCAATGCTGTTTCAGAGAATATTATCCTGCACAGGCACGCAATAAAATGTGTGTCAATTGTCATCATGTTTAATAAAGAAGGCAACTTAAAGACGTGAGCATGTAAAATAGTGGTGTTCCTGCTCGGGCCTAATGGTACCACATGACACCCACTCCTTGGACATTACCCACTCCTTGGACGGTAAACAGACATAATATCGAATTTTTAATATCGAATTGGCAAAATATCGAGTTTTTTATATAGAATGGACAGAATATCAAATTGACAAAATATAGTGGTGCAGAATATCGCAATTCAGGTAAGAAATATCGATTGTCATAATATCGACAGTCATAATATAGTTGTTAAAATATCGAATTTTTTTATAGTGTTTTAAGTGTTAGTATATGTGTTAAAAGTATGTATTATTTTTGTAATGTATGTTTTAATTTTTTTAAAGTAATGAATTTTATGTTATTTAATTTTTGCGTAATTTAATTCCGTAGCGGGTTGTGGGTTTATAGGGGAATAGGGTGGGAAGTAATTTAATTATAGTAAATTAAATATTAATTTTTAGGAATTATTAATTATTTTTAATTTAATTTTGCGTTTTAGTTCTGTAGCGGGTTGTGGGTTTATAGGGGAATAGGGTGGGAAGTAATTTAATTGTAATTAAGTAATTATTTAATTTTATTTATTGGTATTGATAAATAATTCGTTGTTAATGAATTATTAATTGGTAATTAATTTTATTAATTGGTAATTAATTTTTATAAATGTTTTAATTGATAATTATATTAATTGTATTAATTTATTATTCAGAGCGGGTTGTGGGTTTATAGGGGAATAGGGTGGGAAGTAATTTAATTGTAATTCAGTAATTATTTATTTTTATTTATTGGTATTGATTATTAATTTATTGTTAATTAATTCTTATTTGGTAATTAATTTGTATTAATTGCTAATTAATTTTTATTAATTGCTAATTAATTTTTATTAATTGATTAATTGATAATTATATTAATTGTATTAATTTATTATTTGGAGCGGGTTGTGGGTTTATAGGGAAATAGGGTGGGAAGTAATTTAATTGTAATTAAATAATTATTGAAAATATTTTTGTGTATTGATAATTAATTTACTGTTAATTAATTATTAATTGGTAAACATTTTGTATTATTAATTTTTGGTATTGAAAAATAATTTGTGGTTAATTAATTATTAATATGTAATTAATTTTTAATAATTAATACTTATTGGTATTTATAATTACTTAGGGGCCCATTACGATGGCGGGCGGAAGCACAACCGCCGTGCTGGCGGATGCAAAAACCACCAGTTACCGCCGGCACGCAGCAGTCCACACGCCCGCCCAATTACGATGCGAAAAGTAGGCCAAACACCGCCGGCAAGCCAGCAACACCGTCCGCCATCAAAGTGCGCCCGTACACGTAGCGGCGCAGCACAACTGACACACACCGTCCGACGAAACACGTACCGCCCGGCGCATAAATTACGATGCCGCAAACAAACGGCTCCCACGGCCAAGAGATACCGTACGACAAACCGAAGCGGTAACACGGACGCCGAGCACGGACAACGAAGAAGCGGCTCCCCGAGCATGAATCCAGCACTGCAGGCCCTCCCCATGCTCCTGCTGATGCACCACCAAGGACGCAACGTACCGCGGAGACGCAGGTAGGCACACACACAACAAGTGCACGCAAACAGCGCACACAGTGCAAGGGCGGAAAAGCGGACAACCCCCACCAGCGCGTGTACACTACACATCCACCATTGCATCCACATATGACACACAGGCCAAATCGTAACATCGCGTAACACATGTGTACACACCACCTGGGACTAGGAACCAACCACCCCGTCACGGCCCCAAAGCGGCGATGACGCCGCCACACATGCGCACAACGCAGAGGCCAACCGCAGCGCCATGCATGCGTCGCACACAGACACAGGGACACAACCAAGCAGCACACACATCAGCCCCACCCCGAACGCACATGACACGTGACAGGCCTGCCACAGACATGTCCCCAACGCCCAATTCACGGACAACACCCAACGCCACACAACCGACGCACACATGTCAGTGAAGACACGCAACTGCAGGACACACCCCAGTGTAACAAACATGGCGTAGCACACAGCGGCGGCAACACCAACTAGGAGAAGCAGGGCTCCTTCGGGAAGAGGAACGCCAGTACCACACTGAAACACCCATACCACCCTGCACATATGAACAAGACATATAAAGCGGAACACCAAAGAGCCCGGGACCGACAACAGGTGGCCCAAGAATAACATTCACACACAAGGCCCAACGCAGAGCGGAAAGGCAGCCTGCCGCCCACACAAGGGAGAGCAGACAGCACTGAATGACCTTCCATTCCAACTCCGAAACCACAGCCCTACGACAGAAGCCGGTGAATACAGCCATTGTCCAAGAATAGACCAACACAGGCATGCCGAGGAGACCGACCACAGGGCAGATAGCGCATATCACAGAAGCACACAACGGACGGGGAAGAAAGAAGAAAACACTCCCCATGTCGGCCACATGCAAGTTAATTGGAAGGAGTCACACATCACTGACCTTGAACTGTCTGAGAAGCATGTGGGAAGAGGGCCCGTGTCCTCCAAACAAGCCAACAGAACACAAGTCCTGTCTCCCTACGACTACACAGAGCTCACAGCAACCTCGGAGCGTGCACATTGCAGACTGCACACACAGCCGGAGCACGCCACCACAACGCACCGCTGCGAAATGGCAACCGCAACACACCTACCCAACTACGCCGAACAGCTCAAGCTGTACAAAACCAACCTGTTTCATACATTGGGATGCGATCTCCTGTCCCTGCTGAACGTAAGTTACCGACTGACTTACCGCATCACATTGTTCAGCTGCGTCATGCCCGTCTTCTACTGTCGGAGGTGTCCCTACCAGCATCCCGTGGAGATATGCCTCTCCAACCCGGCATGTCTGAAGGCGGACCTGCTACCACTACTCCTCCCTCTGGACGCACACGACAGGGCCTGCTCTGCCTATGGGGGCATGGCGTATGTGGCCAACATCGCACCCGCACTGAAATGGGACCACTGTGCCTCCACACGACGGATCATCGAGAACAGCTACATCGAATGTCACCCAGCATGCCCCATCATGGTCCTCCAAGGGACAACTTACGAACAACACCTTGACAGCCACCATCCGCTACATTGGCTGGCAAACATGTACACCACCAATGACATGGAAGCCCTGCTGGACGGCATCGCATACCTGACAACCTGTAAATTCGTCGGACCACAACGCAGGTTCCCCGATTGACCTATGATGTCCAACCCCGCACCCATGCTTAGCTTCCGCACGGACTGGCCAGTCACCACCACAACAGCCATACCAAACGACCGGCAACTGTAACCACACCATCAACGACATCGCCATGACATCGGATATGACCGGGACATGCACACTGTTCCCCATCACATCCAGGAACACCGCATGCATCGTGGGAGGCAGTGGCATGGGCTCTGTGTATCGCACCCACATGGACGGAACTGCACGAACAACCAGGACACGACATGGATCCAGCGCCCATGGACACACACACCGCTCAGTGGACATGAATAGGTCGCCTGGAGTCTGTGGGTGCTGCACCCCTCCCACCCCCGCCCCGGGAATCCCATACCAGGACCTTTGCATGGACGACAAGTGCATACAACAACAACACGACCCCAGTGACTGTGACATGTCCAGTAACCACCACAGTGCAACAACAAGTGGCACGCCGCTGCATGCACGCAAGCACATGCCCTGATGTCATCTCACATGCACGCGTGCATGAGGAACAACCGCAGCAAACCTGTCACATGGAACTGAGATGGACTGTGCCCATGATGCCAAGCGGTCTGGTAGGCTACATGTATACCGTCTGTGTCAAAGTCCGCAGCTCCGCAGCTATACGTAAATGTACATTAGCACAGCCTTGGCCAAGCAGATGTCACTCTGAAGCCCACATCCCACATGCAACAGCCAATCACATGTAACCCCACACCCTATCCCATTTGCAATCATGCTCAGTATATCCTCAACATGTATTCCGCTGCCAGTAGTGTCCACTATACTGCATCACAGAGGACAGAAGACTCAATATAATGTTTGAAACCAAAACTGTCTCCGCTGACTCATTTCACAAGTACGAATGAGAGAGGATGAGAGTATGTGAAGTACACGGCAGTCGTGACATGACCATGTAGTCCACTGGTATTGGATGTCAACGCAAATGAGTAGCACTACTGTGGAAGACACACATGTGTCGTGTGAAGTCGTATGGACGCAGTGCTCAGGTGGGTGGGTGCGACGGGTAGATGCGCACATGCCAAGTTGGAGCACGCCGTGTTGGGAGGGGTCATGAACAGTACACCACCGCTTCCCTGGGCATTGTGAGAGGACACCTGTCGGGGGGAGTGAACACGTGTGTGCACAGCAGCCGGGCACACGTACAAAGCGGTACCAGGCGCACCTCAGCCCACCCTCTGTGGACAAGCTGGATCCTGTTGTGCGCCCGCCATGCCCCTTGACAAGGCACACACAGCCCCAGTCGACCAGGTGTAACCCCAACATAGTCAATCCGCACAGGCGATACAGGGCACGGGATGGCAGTGGAGCATGGTGTGTGAGAGGTCTCCTCGCGCTCCTCCTGGTCATATCACGCAGGCAATAGAACCTCAACGTCTAGCATGGCACAAGTCAAATGGAAGTGTAGGGGGACGCACCACAGCACGAGCAGCACTGACGTCACGGGAGGTGGCTCGCACCATCCCATCCATTGCCCATCATACCAACCACGCCACATGCCATTGCGACTAAGTGCAAGCGCGTGCGCCACCACCCCCGAGCCCTCCCCAGAGAGGCCAAAGAGTGAATGTGTGGGCCATCAGCCACAGACGGACGCGGCCTGGCCGCAAGGGCAGCCACAGCCACTGGGTGTCGCAGGTGGCGGATCCGGAAGGCGAAGACTGTGATGCATAGTCCATGCAGGCCGGGTCTCCATTTGGGGCACCACGCAGGTGGACGGCGTCCCGCCACACATCATACCCTGAGACAGCCCACTCGTGCAACTGGACCCACACATACACTCCTTGCCCTCTCTGGTGCGAGCTTGGGGCTGCCTGTGCAGGCGCTAGCCTCGCAGGTGAGCATGCATATTGGGGGAGCGAGGGGAGGACATGAGGGCTGGGGCGAAGATGACTGTATCACTGTCAGTAAGTACAAGGGATGACCCAGATGTGGAAAGGAAGAGACGTGTCCCGTGTGTACTGCAACTAGTCGCCAATCCAACTACCCCCCCATGTCCGGAATGTAAGCCCGCACCTAGGCCCGCCCATCCGCCACATCGAACATACCACCAGCACGACAACCTTCCCATTCGAAACACTGACTGGGGGTGGCGACCAGTGTACAATCATGTGTAGCCTACCCACGCGTACATGTGGGCCCTCCATGATCCATGTCACCTGCGGCAAAGTCATGACATGCGCAATGAGGGAAGTGAGGAGAGCTGTCCGCCCCACGCGCAGAAGGTGCATCAGCTCCACAGACCCAGCAGCGAGTCCAGCAGGGGTCACATGTGCAGGGGCAGCTGTGCCTGGTGTGAAGGCACATGCAAATAGACAGCACATCGACCAATGTGTAGTCTGCCCACATCTACAGTCCATCATCATGCGGACATAGGAATTGAACACAGGGCAACACATCTTCAGTTGGTGCACCCACCGTGACCAACAATGCGCAATCATCGACGTACCCGCCCTGTGCATGGCCCCCCACCCAACGGAGGCACATCCAGTGCCACCATCCCACACACACAAGCCTTCCACGGAACATGCTGTGTCCAATGGTCAGTACAGAGTCAGCGCCCATCTGGTGGATCCTGAACAGGAGACACATGCACACACATGCCAGCTCCCACTATGTACGTCTGCCACCTGGCACGTGCAATGTAACCTCTCACCTGTGACGTGTGACTGCAAGCACACAGCCGTCTTGGCATGGGGCTGTCAATGTGGACACCTGTCAATGTTTCGGGAGGTGTGATCCGTACAGTGCTGTACATAGGGTGCAGTGCTGACACCTACTACTGTCTCATGTCCCCTCGTGCCACAGGTCCCACTTGTTTTGGCCGCTCAGCCTGTGCCCACATCGTCGTCGTCGTGTGCCATACTCATCCAGCCGCGGAAGCAGTTCCATGCTCAGCAGACATTCATGTTGCCGTGGCGTTGCCGCTTGACGGATATGCAGTCAGTCCCCATCAGCACGCCCCGCAAGTCATTGGGGCCTAGATCCCCATGTGCATGCACATGGCAGTGGTTTGTATCACTAGCCATTGCCATTGTTGGGAGACCTGTGTAAGTGTATTGTGGTCGTGCCGCCCCAGCTTGACAGCTGGGCTGTGGCTCATGTGCTTGCTCAGTCATGTCAGTGATGTGTATGCGAAATTGCTATGTGTCGTGTTGCTTTGACATGTGTCCTCTGCCATTGTCCCTAGGCGGAGACCGAACATTGACCGCCCATACCAATTGCTGGCGGACATGGACGATACAGAGGTTATTAGGAAGTTTCGGCTGGACAGGCCAACCCTGCATCGACTGTGTGCCATGTTAGAACCCCATCTCCGTCCCCGCAGGGTGTATCCGACTGCTGTCACCCCCACGGCTAAGGTGATGGCCGCCATGCATTTCTTCGCCACTGGGTCATTCCAGCACACAGTGGGCATTGGAGGAGGGATGTCCCAGCCCATGTTCAGCAAGGTGCTGAGGGATGTACTGGCAGCCATGATGCTGTACCGAAACAGGTACATCCGCTTCCCCAGGGCTCGTGAATTGGCGGCAGTGAAGGGTGCATTCTATGCCCTTGGCAGAATCCCACACGTCGTTGGAGCCATTGACTGCACACATGTCGGCCTTGTTCCACCACAGGCCACTGAGCACCTGTACCGCAACAGGAAGCACACGCACTCCCTGAATGTGCAAGTGGTGTGCCTTGCGGACATGGTGATCACCCACGTGTGTGCAAAGTTCCCAGGCTCGGCCCATGACGCACACATAATGCGCAACAGCATCTTGCCACGACTGATGTCCAATATGCAACAGGATCGTGCCTGTATTGTCGGTGAGTATGTGGAGTGGTGTAGCGTGCTGGTTGTGCGATGCTGTCCCCTGTCCAGTTGGAATAGCAACGGTTCTCTGTGTCCCTCACACCCAGGTGACTCTGCGTACCCGAATGGGGCATGGCTGCTCAGTCCATTGAGGAATCCTCGCACCCCAGCAGACGATCGCTACAATGAGGCACATGGGAGGACCAGACGTGTGGTCGAGCGTACCTTTGGCCTCCTCAAGTCCAGGTTCAGGTGCCTGGACCGCACCGGGGGTGCGCTGGCGTACTCCCCACAGAAGGTGTGCCGGATAGTGGTGGCGTGCTGCATGCTGCACAATCTGGCCATTCGGAAGCAGATCCCCCTCATCGTGGATGACGGAGATCAACCAGGGCCCCAGCCCGCAGACCAGGACAGCTCGAGTGAGGAGGACAGCGGAGAGGAGGAAGCTGGTAATGTGCGGCAGCAGCTCATCGCCCGCTACTTCACTTGACGGTGAGTGTCCATGTACGACGGCTGATGTGGCTGTATCTGTGCAGGTGTGTGTGTGCTGTGTCAGGGTGGCCGCTTGTTCACTGCGTGCTGTGTGTCAACGCTCCATGGCCAGGGTAGTATGCCACTGTTGGTGGCTGTGGCATTGTGCCCTATTGCTCTGTGCGATGTGTGTACATTGCTTGTAGTTGTTGACATGTACTGTGTGATGGGTGTGTGACACACTCATTGAATGTGCTCCTGTTCTGTCTCCCACCCCTAGGTCCCTACAGGCCCTCCGGATTCAATTGCCATGCCACGCATCAGGTGCCTTTCCGCCCAAGGTGGCCGTTGTATTCCGTACAAATAAAACACAGGGCACAAACAGCAGTTAGTGTAAAAGGTGCATTTATTACAAACTGTGACATGTGATTGTGTGTAAGGTGATGACAAAAGTGGTGCGTGCAGTGACAATGAGCTGTCGGTCATGGCTGCGTGATGCTCAGGGTGTACCCACTGGTTCTATGTCCATAGTCCAACACACACATGCCATCCAGATGGCTGTGTGGAGTGGGATCGTAGTCCAAGTCAATGCAGTGGCTGGTCAAGGAAGGCTGGCGGAAGGCTGGCTGGCTGCCTCACTTGCGTTTGGAGCGTGCGAAGTCCTCCCGGGAGATCTGTTTCCACTTCGGACGGCCCCTTCCACGTTTGCGAGGGGGTGCCTGCTTGCGACATGCTGGTGGTTGAGGTGTGCTCACTGGCTGTGGACGCAGGGGAACTGGACACTGCTGCTCCACCCTGCGCCCCGGCAGGTGGTGGCGGAGGGGAGCTGCTGTCCCTGGCTGTGACCTCACCGCCACCACCAGCTGGCCCATGAGGTCCACGATTTGGCCCATACGGGCGTCCATGGACCTCAGCACCCCCAGCACCTCACGCGTGTCTGAAGCAGACCGGACCCATTGTCCTTGGGCCTCTTCATAGGCCCCAAGGACTCTGGCCATTTGAGGCAGGGCATGGCTCCCAGGGGAGGCTGGCGTTTCCCTGACCCTGCTCCTCCTACCAGTCCTGCTGCCACCGGCCTGCCCACTAGCCACATTGCTCACCACGGTCCTCGCTGTGGCTCCCAGGGTGGATCCAGTCGGCCGGGCCACCACCTGCGCTGGGGCTGGTGCCAGCGAAGACGTGGTGGTGGTGGCGGCGGTGGTGGTCGGTGCGGCGATGGTGGCGGTTGCGGCAGTGGTAGTGGCCACAATGACCGTGGGTGTGGCCGCAACGACAGTGGCAGCAGGGGGCTGGGAATGTTCAGCAGCCCTGGATGATGGGTTGGTGGGTAGGAGGGGTCCTGGGAGCGGCTGGGCCCTGCCACACCAGATGGGCCTGCTTGGTGGTCCGTGTCCGAAGAGGAGGACAGATCCTCCAGATCCGTGTGTCCTCGTTGGGGGCTTGTAGGCTGGCTGTGCTGGCTGCTGGCTCCATCCCCAGCATCCAGCAGTTCGTCACCTGTGGAGAGAATGAGATTTGTTATTGTGTTGCACCTGGCGAAGTATGTATTTGTCGTCTGACATTAACAGTTCGTGCAATCTCGTACATGGGTTTCCCGGAGGCGTGTGTGTGGCTGTAGCATCTGTAGTTGTGTGTGCTTGGCAATGGGACTGTGTGCTGTGCACATGTGGCATGGGACGGATTGGCCATGCCGATGGGTGTGTTGCTGTGCCCCTACTTATTGTGACTCTGGTGTATGCGGGCTCCTGGCCCATCCTGGGTCTGGTTTGTACTTTGCTTTTGGTGTTCAGATGGGACGCTTAGGAACGCATATGGCAACATGGGGGCCATGCCCCAGATTCGCATTTGGGAGGGAATATGCTTTTGGGGTTCAAATGGAACGCTTAGGAACGCATATGGCAACATGGGGGCCATGCCCCAGATTCGCATTTGGGAGGGAATATGCTTTTGGGGTTCAAATGGAACGCTTAGGAACGCATATGGCAACATGGGGGCCATGCCCCAGATTCGCATTTGGGAGGGAATATGCTTTTGGGGTTCAAATGGAACGCTTAGGAACGCATATGGCAACATGGGGGCCATGCCCCAGATTCGCATTTGGGAGGGAATATGCTTTTGGGGTTCAAATGGAACGCTTAGGAACGCATATGGCAACATGGGGGCCATGCCCCAGATTCGCATTTGGGAGGGAATATGCTTTTGGGGTTCAAATGGAACGCTTAGGAACGCATATGGCAACATGGGGGCCATGCCCCAGATTCGCATTTGGGAGGGAATATGCTTTTGGGGTTCAAATGGAACGCTTTAGGAACGCATATGGCAACATGGGGGCCATGCCCCAGATTCGCATTTGGGAGGGGATATGCTTTTGGGGTACATGCTGTGAGCCATGGGTGCCGAACGTGACATGTGTTGTGGCAGCATGACAGTGCATGGTTTGAGGTGTGTGCATGCTTGACATGGCCTGCATATTTGCTGTCTGTTGTGATTACTGGACATGGCATTGGACGCATCGTTATGAGTGAGTGATGGTTGTGTGCCAGCCAACGTATTGCAGTTGTCCCATCTCCTTGGTGTGCGTGCTGCCCTGTGCCATGTGCATCACTGCAGTGCTCGGGGGTGTGGCCCATGTTGTGTGTTGTTGCTCACAGTGTGTCGTGCGCTTCATTGACTTCTGGCACATGGTTGGTCATGGGCATGTATCTTAGCGTGACTGCTGTATGTGTGGCAGCTGTGCGGATGACATGCCTTTCATGAGACTGGGGCTGACGGATGGGATGGATGGTATGTTGTATGTGCATGGTGTGTCTGTGTGTTTGATGGGTTCAGTGGTGTTCGTGTGCATTTATGTTGTTCCGCTCTGTTGCGTCTAGTGTTGTTTGTCTTACATAGGCGTAGTTGTGGGGTGTGTGGTTGACAGGCAGTAGGGGCTACATGGACAGGACTTCAATGGTGTTTCGGTTGTGTGTGATGAGTTGCACAGTGGCTGCCGTGTGGTACTATATTCAGTGTGGCTTGTGCATGCAGACGTGGCTCCTTGGGTGTTGCTATGTCTGTGATGGGTCATGTGGGGTGTGAGTCTGTTGTTCATGTCCGTGTGCACATTGTTCACTTGTTCGTGACGGTGGGCGGTGCTGCGTGTTTGTCTGCTACGTGACATGTCCCATGTGTTGGTCGTGTTATGGTCCTCATGCCTCCAGTAATCCAGCCCTGTCCAGTTTCCCACCTGCAAGTTGTTCGTGCGTGCACTGTACTGGATGCCACATGGCTCTAAGCGGGGGTGCTCCATGTTGCAGGTCTGTGGGGGTGGGGGTGTTGTGGGTCGTGGGGTGGCTGGACACCCACTGACACCGATTGCTGTGGACCGTGATGTCTGCCTTTCGGCTGTCGTTGTGCACTGCGGTGGCTGACACGTGGCTGTGGGGTGTGGGGGATGCTCCTCCTTGCTGTGCTGTGGGACTAGGGGCCTGGTGTGTGTTGTACTTGGGCTGTCCACCGTCCCACCCACTGCACTTTGTGTTCCTGCCACTTACCTGTTACTTGTCGGTTAGTGCAGCTGTGGCGGACACATGGGTGTGGTGGGTGCTCGTTGTGGCGCTTCTGGCATATTTGGGGACCTGTTGGTGGTTACGTGGCTGGCTGAGTGTACACATGTCCCCACGTATGTTACAGTTGTTCGGTTTGGGCTGTGTGTGGTGGTGTCTGTTGCATGTGTGTGTGATGTGTTGTGTATTGTGTGCTGGACATGGGGGTGTTTGTCCCTGGGAGCTGTGGCATGGTGGTAGTGCATGTGAGTACATAGCGGTGTGCTGGTATACATTAGTTTGTACTTACCAGCCTCCACTCCCCTGCTAATCCGGCGAGGATCTCCGGATGTATTATGACTCGCACCTTCTCCTCCCACGCTTTGAAGGTCTTGAAGAGCGCGGGATTCCCTCCGCCAGTGACGGCAGCCAGCTCTCTGTTTTTTCCCTCCTTCTTCTTGACCAGGCTCTTTACGTCATTCCAACGTTTGTTAATTTCTCCTCTGTTCCTGGGCAGGGTCCCGACTGCATTGACCTGGTCTACGATCCGGTTCCACATTCTGTTTCTGGTGGCTAGTGGTGTGTGCTGGACCATGTTCCCATAGATTTGTGGGTACACCTTGATGATCTCGTCGACCATGACCGTCAGCTCAATGGGCGTGTACTTGGGCATCCTTTGTGGTGCCATGGTGTTTGTGGTGCTGGTGCGGTGTGTGTTGTGTAATGTGCAGGGGGTTTGTGGTGCAGGTGTTTGGTGGTGGTGGTGGTGGTGGTGGTTGTGATGTGTGCGTTTCTGTGGTGTGCTGCTGTCCTTGCTGTGTCACTGTGTCCTCTCCTCTCCTCTCTGGTTTGCAATGTAGCAAGGGGTTGTGGTCTGTGGGAGTGCTGCTTTTGTACTCACCTATGTGGGTGTGTCCTCATGGTCTGTTGTTTTCAGGTGTGTTGTGTCTGGGGTTCTGGCCTTTGTATTTTTTGTTTGTCCGGGGGTGTTTTCGGGATGTGTACTGTGCTTGTGTATTTGTGCGTGCCTTGCTGTGTGGACTTGTTGGCCATGTTGTGTGCTATTGGTTTTGTGAGCGGATGGTTTCTGTGCAGGTACGTGGGCGCCATGGCTTCTGCCGTGTCGATTCTCATCGGCGTTGTTTGCGCTAGCGGGCGGTATATTTGTGGTTTTTCCGCGCTCATGGCGGTGCGATCGTAATTTCACGTGCGGTGTGTCGGCCGTGAGGGCGGGCGGTTTTGTGTTGTCGTGCGTGTTTCCGTCCGTGGCGGGCGGTTTGACTCCGACTCGGACGTTGGCGGGCGGTATTTTGTGTGGATTTTTCGCCGATGGCGGTTTTCGGTTTGTGTAATCGTAATGGCGTGGTCGGTGTTCAGACGGTGTGTGCGGGCGGATTTTTGCCGCTTCCATGCCTGGCGGATTTTTTTACGCCGGGTATCGTAATGGGCCCCTTAATTATTAAATAATTTGTCGTTGGGAATTAATTTTTAATAAATTTTTATTGGTATTGATAATTTATATATATTTAATTATTAAATCATTACTTTCCCTACTGTTGCACTCACTGGAGGGGGAATAGTAATTTTTACCCTCCCGCTATCCAACACTTTCCCTACTGTTGCTCTTTCTGGAGTGGGAATAGTAATTTTTACCCCTACGCTATCCAACGCTTTCCCTACTGTTGCACTCTCTGGAGTGGGAATAGTAATTTTTACCCCTACGCTATCCAACGCTTTCCCTACTGTTGCACTCTCTGGAGTGGGAATAGTAATTTTTACCCCTACGCTATCCAATGCTTTCCCTCCTGTTGCACTCACTGGAGTGGGAATAGTAATTTTTACCCCTACACTATCCAACGCTTTCCCTACTGTTGCACTCACTGGAGTGGGAATAGTAATTTTTACCTACCCGCTATCCAACGCTTTCCCTACTGTTGCAATCACTGGAGTGGGAATAGTAATGTTTACCCTCCCGCTATCCAACGCTTTCCCTACTGTTGCACTCACTGCAGTGGGAATAGTCATTTTTACCTACCCGCTATCCAACGCTTTCCCTACTGTTGCACTCACTGGAGTGGGAATAGTAATTTTTACCCTCCCGCTATCCAACGCTATCCTTACTGTTGCACTCACTGGAGTGGGAATAGTAATTTTACCCTCCTGCTATCCAACGCTTTCCCTACTGTTGCACTCACTGGAGTGGGAATAGTAATTTTTACCCTCCCGCTATCCAACGCTTCCCTACTGTTGCACTCACTGGAGTGGGAATACAAAATTTTACCCTCCCGCTATACTACGCTAAAAATATTGAATATTTGTTATTAATATTATGTTAATATATATATGTATTAAAAAATAAAAATGCATGTTTTTTTTTTTTACTTACATTAATTATCATCAGAGATAGTACTAGGGTTGATAATGTATTTCAAAGAAATGCAAAATACATAAGATATTTGCAAAATTTCAGTTGGTCCAAATATATCATATAATACCTTATCCCAAACAATTCCATCAGGAACCAGAACAGCAGAAATGCTCACCAGGGGAAGGTCTCTTCGCACTTTGTGCGATAAAGAATGGGGTGTTAAAACCAAGTTTTCCAGTTCAACAGCAGAGCATTCTGGAAGATAATGTCCGTTCAGAAGCAGTAAAAAGACTGTCACAAAACCAATCCAAAGGAAGAAAAAAAGTAACAAAATTGTAATACAAACATATATCCATGGAGGGATAAAGTATGTCTTTTTCAGCCAAATGTAAAATACATGCAAACTACGTGAAGAGGTGGAGATGGTGGGTCAGATGAATCTGAAGAGAAGTCATCAAAGTCAATGAAGTAGCCAGAGGCTGTTCGATCTATTTTGGGCAGCTCTAGATGCTGTGTAGAACTGGGAGTTGACTCGAATTGTGGTACGTTCACATCTGTGTCTGGTTTCAAAATCAAAATCTGTGTTTCCATACATGTTGATTGTATGGCATTTGTCAATGTAACAGATAGAAGTGATAGGTCACTGTTAGCTGTCCACAGCCGTGGAGAAGAAGCTTCATGGCTCATCAAGGCTTCCAATGGAGCCTCCTGTAGAGTAGTGAGAGGAGACAGGAGTGGAAACAGGTAACTACCCAGGAGCTCTCTTCTGTAGAACTGGCTACATAATGTGGTTTGATGAGATCTATTGACATAAATCTCTTATTTTGCAGCCAGCAAGGGGCGTTAGAAGTGCAATTCTGGTACCTTCAACTGCCAGGACAGGTACAGGCGCTCTGTAGGATGGTCCGAATTCCTTCTTCTCCACTATATTCTCCATGACAAGATCACCGATCTTTGGAATCCAACCAGGAGTTGCTGGTACTTCCTTCACTTCGCCAGTGGTGGTGAGGTTTAGCTGGACGTTTCTCTGTGCGACTCGGTAGCTGTTCAGTTCATGTAAAAGATCCAAACGTTCATTGATGTCAAAAGGTGTTTCTGCTGCCACTGTGGTGGGACTGCTGTGGTCTGGAACCCACATCTTAACCCCAAACAGGATTCTGTAGGGATTTCGACCACCCAGGGATTTTCCAGGGAGATTATTCTCTATGCCTCATATAGGTGAGGGATCTGACTGTGACCTGAACCTTATACCCTAGCCATTAAAGTCTGCTTAAAGTCCCAGTTCTTCCTATCCACTACAGTGTTTCCCTCTGGATGATAGGGTGAAAAATACTGCACAGTCACACCCAATTTCCCATAGTGACTCTGTAAGCCTTAGAGGAGAATGCCAGACCCTGCTCCGAGTGGAATGTGGCTACTGTGTTTGTCCTGATAAAGACTTGCAGGACCTTTATAACAGTTCGGGCATCAGCCGATCACTGTGGCCAAACTCATAGGAATCAAGAACAGGAATCCACTGCAACCGAGATGTATTTGTAAGGCCCATCCGATTGTAAGGGGCTGCAGTGCTCCAGATAAACCCAAGCGAGAGGCTTGTCTGAGATCAATAGAGGTATCTGTGGTGGGCACGCTACGCTGGAAACCTTAGTCTGTTGGAAAATGTCACATTTAAGGACAATCTCTTTGGTGAGTTTGTATAAACCTGGCCACCAATATTGTTTCTACAATAATTAAATTGTAGCTGCAACCCCTGCATGAACAGATGCTTGGCCCTCATGTCCTGCTAGGATTAAACCTAACATGCGATCTGAATTTGGTATAACTCTATCCCCCACTCCGGGAATATGCGCAAATGGTATGTTTTGTGCACTTAGCTGGTAGGAGTATTTAGTTGGAAAGCCTTTCGGCAAGTAGGTGCCATCGTATGCAGCATTGACAGACGTCATAATGTCTCCATTTATCCTCGTAGTAGAACAAGTAAGTGCAGCGACTGCAGCAGTTTTCACTGTTGGTTTTGTGACTTTATCAACCACGGAATTCCCTGCAACTTGCATCCCTACATGCTGATAACTCAAAGTATGAATCACATGAGCCTGTGGCAAGCATACTTTTAGCTTGGCCACCTGTCCCCAAAGCAACTTGCTCTTTATCGTGTACTCTTTGGAATCTCTGAATCCATTCTGGCTCCAGTAGTGTTAGTACTGGTTGTAAGACTGGACACACTAATACAAATCACACACTGTCAGTGTGGGGAATCCGGGATCCATATTGTCTAGTGCCAGAATTAGAGCTTTCAGTTCAGACAGCTTAGCTGTGCAGTCACCAAGCGACTGCGTGTAGGTCTTGTGAAGCTGGGGTTTCTCCGTCCTCCATTCTACCCTAAACTGTGGCGCACACAGCAAAGTATTGGCGCTTTGTCCATACGGGAGGCTCGGCAGAACCATCAGTATAGATGATATAATCATACTGATTGAGAGGCATGACTTCATTAGGCAGAGGATATTCGTGTTCATATTGCAGATACGCTTGTGTTTGTAGTGTAGAGTCAAATATGTATTCTACATCTGTAGCTGTAATAGAGTTGGCCCATTGTATCCATCGTGGAAGTAGTGCTTTTGCGTTTGGAACGCTAGCCTTTGTTACAGCCCCTAAGGCTGGAACCGGAATCACAACAACTATTCATTTCCCCATAGCCAGTGATCTGTCTCTCACCACAGCAGTCTGTACCGCCGTCAGGATTTTTTCTGTCGGTGCAAAACGCATCTCAACATTTGTGTAAAAATGCGATTTATATGCAATTGGTACAGTGTCTCATTCGTTGAATGTGATATAGGTGTACCCTGATGCACCCGCACATATATGGATCACCATGTTTGTGATGTTAACATGTGTGTGTAAATGTTTTGAAGCTAACATGTCAGCTTGTACTGAACGTAGAATTTGTGTGTGTTCAGTTGTCCAATGTGAATCTGAGAAGTCTTGACGTATTGAGTCGTAGAATGGTTGTACCCGTTCTGCGTCATCTGGAATGTATGTTCTGTCAAAATTTAGAAAACACAAGATTGATTTGCAGTTTCTTCAATGTGTTTGGTTGTAAAAGTGCACATTGTTCTAGGAAGTGTGTCGCAAGGCTTTTGCCTTCACTTGACAACTCGTATCCCAAAAACAGGACACCAAGATAGGCAATTTTTGATTTCTTGAAATTAAATTTGTAGACTATGTGAGCAAATTCCAAAACAATGCAATCTACTCTTGTCAAGTGTGTTGAAAGGCCATCATCCATTATGTATATGTCATTGACAAAGAGACAATGCTTGATCGTCAACATTTTGTAAACAGTCGGTAACCAGGGTTGAAAACAACCCTGGGCTGTTCTTATACCCTTGAAGTAGTCGATAGAACTGCTTTTGAGAACTGAGCGTGCTAAATGCGTGCAGGTACCTGCTTTCAGGTGCTATATTTTGGCAGAAAAATCCATTCAAGATATCTAATGTGGTCTTGTATTTATTACGCACTATATTGTTCATTGCATGTTTTGTACAGCAAACGTACATGTAGCAGTGTTCACATGTCTGTAATTTAAAAGTAAACAATATGAATGGCCTTGTTTCATTACTGGAAACAAAGGATTATTGATATGGGGGGTTGCAACTTTCTATTACATCTTGGTATTCAAGTTGTGTGAGGATCTCTCTAACTTGTTTTTTAGCCTCATTTTTTATGGGGTATTGTCGTTGTGGTTGTGGGGTTGATCTCACACCTGTAAGTACTGTTCCTATAGCTTTTATTATATCCTATAACTAGGGAACCCCCTGCACGTAAAGCTGGAGGTATTATGTTTCTCCTCAACTGCATGTCCCTTCCTTGTCGTAAGTTAGACATCCGTTCCCTCCTGGAGGATTATAAACTGCATGTCCTTTTCCTCATGGAAACATTGCTTCATGAGGATTCCGGGCCGCATGTAGGCCAGGCCCTTTTCCCAGACTATAACATCATCCGGAGGACCAGGGAGGGTAGAAAAGATGGAGGGCTCGCTAATATTCTGAAAAATTCATTCAACTTTAGAATCAATCCCCTCATGCTCCCCCACTGTGAAAGTCTTGTGTTTTCCATCTCTCTTTCCCATACTACCACAGTCTCAGGAGCCTAAGTGTATCGCCCCCTAGTCCCAGCTAGTCAATTTATTCAGGCAGCGCCTGAAGTTCTTGCCAGTATGGCCATAAAATGTACTTATTTTACTGTAATGGGAGATTTAAATCTTCACTTTGATGACTCAAAGGATCCCCCAGCCTCCTGTTTTATGCACCGTCTAGCTGATTTACAACTAGAGCAAAGGGTCCAGGGCCCCACACATTTGGGGATCCTATTTTTACCTATAATCCCTTTTTGGGGTCTTGTATCCAGTGCCTATCCTTTCGACAGATCATTCCTTGATCCCTATGATATTCAGAGCACTTAAATTATCCGCTCCCACTAAGAGCAAAGTTATGGTAGACCAATAATAGTCTCAGCTAAATTGGGAGAGCTGGAGATGCTTGCTGAATCAATCTGTACCCTGCCTGGGCCTTAATCCACTAAATACCCATAATAAATAAGATCAAGGACTGGCTGACTCAGTCCTTTGATCAAAGTATCCCTAAGCGGATGAGAACTGAAAAATCTAACAATAAGTCTGCATAGTGGTATTACCCCCATCTCAGAACTCTAAAGAAAAACTGCAAGGTTGCAGAAAGGGAATGGAGAAAGGATTATGTGGGACCTAAAAAAAACATGTATAGGGAGAAAGTTAGGGCTTACCACTCCAAAATCCGTTCTGCCCAGGCATCCTATTTTGAAATAAGAATTAATAAGGATGGTAATACCTCCAGAGAAATGTTTGCAATTACAAAAATGTTGTTGGCCTCTAATGCGCCTCCATCTGAATCATCAGCTGAAAAATGTAATGCCCTGGTTTCCTTCTTTAATTAAAAAATTCTGGATATCTATCATCCTTTGAAAAGGACTGTGGAAGCGTAAATTCTTCCCCCGACAATAATAGTAGCGATAGCTGTCCCCCCCATCCTTTCCTAATTCGGTCCCCTTTCATTAAGGGAGCAGACTGCTCTTTAAAAAAAAAAAAAAAAATCAGGATCCCCCCTCGACCCGGCTCCTCCCAGGATCATTGCTCTGGAGCATGAAACTTTCCTCCCTATTCTGCTCAAAAGGGTTAATCTAACTCTGGAAACGGGGTCAGTGCCCCAGCCCTGGAAGCATGCAATGGTTAAAGGCATCTTGAAAAAACCAAACATGCATGTTTGGGAAACTTCTGTGCTATTTTGCGCTTACCAGCTTTAATAAGGTGGCCGAAAAACATGTCAATAGATGTCTCTCCGACTTTCTGGAGGCAACTCTTTCTTTCACCAAACACAAACCAGCTTTCGTCCCAGGTATTGCACTGAGACCACCCTTTTGGTGATGGTGGAAGAGGTCAAAAATAGACTGGATTTAGGGGGAACAGTGGCCATCGCACTCCTGGACCTCAGTGTGGCCTTCAACACTGTTGACCCTCCTACACTTCTGCACAGGGTTGGTAAGGCTAGTGTTACACGAAAAGCCTTGGACTAAGTTGGTTCTTTTCTAAAGGGGCAAACATTTCAGGTTTTTGACAAGGGCTGTACTTCGAATATTCTGCCTGTCACCTGTGGGGTCCTGCAAGGGTCCTCACTCAGCCCCACATTATTTAACATTTACCTACAACCATCAGGGACATTGTAGTGCCTTTTGGGATGTCCATAGTTACCTACGCAGATGACACCCAGCTGGTGTTTTCACTTAGGCCTGGTTTTGATGCGCCCTCAGTCAATCTTGATCCTGCTGGGAACAAATAGCCAGCTGGATGAATCAATTTCATCACAAGCTAAATGGAGCCAAAACTGAATTAATGATACTCAGGAATATGTTCCCCACTCCATATGACCTGGACTGGCCAACTTGCCAGGGTCCCCCAACTAAAAAGTGAACTATAAAAAGTCTGGGGATGTGGATTGATGACACTTTGACGTGGGTAGCCGAGGCCACCAAAATATCAGCCAGCTCTGTTGCAGATGCTGCACAAGATCCTGCTGCTGCTCCCCCAGACTGCGAAGCAGGTGTTAATCCAGGCTTTAACTCTCTCTTGCATGAACTATGATAACTCTCTATACCTGGACTCCCCCAAGGCTGCCATACAGAAACTTCAAGTGGTACAAAATCAGTCTGCACAGATGCTACTGGGTGTTCACAGGTCCCAATGAGCCCGACAGGGGTTGAGGGCACTACATTGGCTCCCCATTGCTCAAAGAATTGAATTCAAGTCCCTGTACATTGCCCATAGAATTCTCCATGGGAAAGGCCTGCCCATCCTTCAACAGCTTGTCACTCACTATGCCCGCAATAATAGTAGGGAAATTCACTCATGCAACCTGCATCTGGTCACCATTCCTGGAGTTGAAGGAGCCAGAAAAGGAATACGTTCCTTTCGGTTCAATACTGCTAAGCTCTGGAATTCTTTCCCCATGGCTATTAGGGGTCTGGACAATGAGCTGTGCTTCCCCAACGCCATTAAAACCTGGATCTTTCAGTGGTGACCTCTTAGATGATTGATCCCGCCCGATCTCAGTCTTGCTGTGCTCCTTCTTTCTCTTAGCCCTGGGATGCTGTGTGCTCTATAATTCCTACTATACTATACTTTACTATACTATACTATACTATACTATACCATACCATACCATACTATACTATACTATATTATACTGTACTATACTATACTATACCATATCATACCATACCATACCATACTATACTATACTACACTACACTACACTATACTATACTATACTATACTATACTATACTATACTACTATGTGATAAGGGGAACTGCCATCCCACCCCACATGGTTGCGGTATAATGCTAGAGCTTGCACTAACGCCCACTCATTGGCTTATGAATGTTTAACTGATTCTGGAAGGTCAGAGAAAGCAGGTAAAATTACAGTTTCTCCCTCTGGGCAGTCCATTATACAAATTCTGGTTACCAGTCCTTTTCAGCCAAGAGAATGTCGTAGCTGAATGACAAGTTCTCCCAAAAGAGAACATTTATTGTACGTGTTATATCCCCCTCCATTTAGAGTTGCATTTCGTATGATCAATGTGGGACACTCTCTCTCATATCTAGGGTTTCCACCTAGATATAGTCACTCAACTCTACTGCCGCCAGACAATCTATCAACCTCCGGAGAACTATTGTGACTTCTGCCGCACTGTCCAGTATGGTCAGAGCCCACTCCTCGCCCAGAAGCAGTGTCCTCAATAACCGTGGCATGCTTGACTTTAAACCCAGCTCCCTTCTTCTTTTTGAATTAAGACGTGGACTGTTTAGGTTTATCTTTCTTTTATCATGAAGTCAGAAGAGCATTGTGAGTCCTTCTTCAGTTTCATGTACTCCTCCGATCTGCGCTCTGACTCTGACCGTCCACCTCTCTCCAAGCGTTTTTCGGATGACTCCTGAAAGGAACAAGAGGAATGTGGATCAGTATCCTGATACCTGTCAGGCATTTTAATATTATCACAGTTATGCAAATTATAGCATTTTTCAGTGGACCCCTGCTGAGGAGACCCACTCCTACTTTTTCTTAGAAGTGCTAGATAGTGCTAGTGCTAGTGCTAGCTTCTAGTTATCCTTATCAGAATAACTCTTTAATTTGTGGTTTGCTAGGTCTGACTCCCAAATTATCTCTACCTACTGTTGAATAGATTTCTTTGATAATTTTAGGTAATTCACGCTCCTGTTCTACCGGAGCCAAATTCATGAGTAGCTGGCATATAGCCAACATGCTCATTTCCCTTTAATGTTACTCAACATTAGGGCGGATACTGCAGCAAAGTTGCTCATCAGTTTCATCCCCAAATCCAGAGCAGGGGCTGCCCCATACTCATCTTGGATCTGTTTAAGCACTTCTGGCAAAACAGCTAATGAGGGTTCACCATGTGTTCTGGTATATACTGCAGCAAAAACTGTACCCCCAAGTGACACAGTCTTCCACTGGGGGAGCCATCCGCATTGAGAAGCATATTGAGAGAATTCTGTGTTCTTCCTGAGGTCCCTGTAGTGTTAAGTAGTCTGTCATTCATCTCTACTACTTTATGTGCATGCTAGCTGTTATCTAGCATCGCATGCTCTATTTATGTTTGTACTGAGATCTATGTTCTGTGTTCCTTCTCCATGGTTGCCAACTCTAGCTGAGCCAGTTGGAGTTGGGGACTGATGGAGAGAGGATCCTCAGGATGTGGGCTCCTTATTGACAATAAAGAAAGTTACAACTTTTGAAATATACACACTGCCTCTGAGCCTGCTTTGCTTGATATTGCCCACCTCTTCATTTGCAATGATCGACGTGGATCTCAAGGAGCCCATCGTAATTTTTCCCCTTTTCCGTGGTCTGGTTGCCTGGAATCTTCCTCCGCTTTGCCCCTCAGGACCTCTGCGGCATTTCTACACTCCATTGCACTGGATTTGGAACGGAGTTTGTACCGCCTTTTTTCGTGTCAGGGCGGCGCATACGTCATCAGGTTAATCAGTTAACAAACCTGACTGACGCGCGCTTGCACGCCTGCGTAGGCGTTGCCCTAAGCTTGACGCACGCTACATATTCGTAAGCGTTGCCGTGACAACCAGCGCTGCTGAGCCGGCTCTCCCTTTCTAAGCTTCAATTTCAAGAAGGCTTCCCCAGCAACGGCCTTAGCAAACGCACGGAGTTCATCACGCTATAATTAATTCTCAACCAGACTTTTTAAAAAAAGGTATTTTATGCCTTTCAGTTCACTCTTAACATATTTAGCCTGGATTCTGGCTTGGTTTTGCTAGTTTTTTAAAAGAATTTAATGTTTATTTTGACAAGTTGAATCTTGAAATATTTTCTTGAAAGGAAAGTGGATTACAAACAAAATTGCCTTTTCAAGAAACAACTATTTTTCAAAACATCAAAAAGGAAAATGTATTTGCACAGTTTTTTCTTTTTCCTGATCCACTATGAGCAACTTAGCACAACTTGTTCACCAACAGCCTTTCCTACAGTCACCTAGTAAACCTCCTTTAGCGTGGAAACAATGGTTTAAAGTTTTTGAAAGTTATTTGGTTGCTTTGGAAGCAGAGAAGTACTCTCCAAAAGAAAGGCCGCCATACTCTTCAAGAATTTGGGCACTGAAGGAAAGCACGTTTTTGGAGATTTACCAAAAATACCGCCATCCACTGAACCGGGAGGTTGGAATGAATAAGTTGAGAACATTGCGAGGCTGGAAAATAAATTTAATGAACAACCAAGCGTACTTTTAGAACATTTCAACTTCTCAAAAAGGAATCAGAGTGCTGAGGAGTCTGTAGAAGACTACATATCTGCTCCTTGTCATTCAGCAGCTAACTGTAATATTGGCATCACTTTAGAAACTAGCATAAGAGATTAATTTGTATTTGGCTGCAAGTCTAAGAAAATTCAAGAACGTCTATTAAGTTGCAGGGATCCCACTCTTTCAGAGGTTATAGATGTAGCTAAGGCAATCGAAAGATCAATTATTTCCACTGAAAGAATGGGAAATGATTAAAATAATCATTCTTTAAATGCATTACAAGAATCGGTTAACATTTTATCTTTCAAGGAGAAAAACAAAAACAGGTACTAAAAAAGGTTCTGCTACAGATGTGGTTCGAAGTTTCACTTAGGAAACTTCACTGGCTGCCCAGCCTTAGTAAAAAGGTGCAACAAGTGTCGTAAGATTGGGCATTTTCAGGGAGTTCGTAGGGGAAAAGGTAACACACACGTGCATGAATCACTGACATAATGTCGACAGACACAATATTGACCTACATTTTTATCGACACAAAAATGTCGATTACACTAATATCGACAAACTGTACTTAATTAAAAATATACACTAATATCGACACCTTAATATCGTCAAACATTAATATCGATATCAGTATTATCGAACATCAAAATATCGTTATCTAAAATATCGAAGATAGTCTAAAAATATACAACTTGTCAAAAATATCGATCACAATAATATAGACAGCAATAATATTGTTCTTAAAAAAAATATCGACACATTCAAAACAGATAAAACTAACAAAACTTCACACCAAAAATATATTTCAATCAAAAACATACACTGCATACAAAATATATCAAATACAACCTATTTTAAAAATACTAAAACATATATTAATACATATTATAAATACACTATTAATAACTATTTAAATATTATATATAAATATTATGCACACATTATTTTAAATCAAATGCAATCTAATACACATTTAAAGCACTTAGGGGCTCATTACGATGGCGGGCGGAAGCACAACCGCCGCGCTGGCGGATGCAAAAACCACCAGTTACCGCCGGCACGCAGCAGTCCACACGCCCGCCCAATTACGATGCGAAAAGTAGGCCAAACACCGCCGGCAAGCCAGCAACACCGTCCGCCATCAAAGTGCGCCCGTACACGTAGCGGCGCAGCCCAACTGACACACACCGTCCGACGAAACACGTCCCGCCCGGCGCATAAATTACGATGCCGCAAACAAACGGCTCCCACGGCCAAGAGATACCGTACGACAAACCGAAGCGGTAACACGGACGCCGAGCACGGACAACGAAGAAGCGGCTCCCCGAGCATGAATCCAGCACTGCAGGCCCTCCCCATGCTCCTGCTGATGCACCACCAAGGACGCAACGTACCGCGGAGACGCAGGTAGGCACACACACAACAAGTGCACGCAAACAGCGCACACAGTGCAAGGGCGGAAAAAGCGGACAACCCCCCACCAGCGCGTGTACACTACACATCCACCATTGCATCCACATATGACACACAGGCCAAATCGTAACATCGCGTAACACATGTGTACACACCACCTGGGACTAGGAACCAACAACCCCGTCACGGCCCCAAAGCGGCGATGACGCCGCCACACATGCGCACAACGCAGAGGCCAACCGCAGCGCCATGCATGCGTCGCACACAGACACAGGGACACAACCAAGCAGCACACACATCAGCCCCACCCCGAACGCACATGACACGTGACAGGCCTGCCACAGACATGTCCCCAACGCCCAATTCACGGACAACACCCAACGCCACACAACCGACGCACACATGTCAGTGAAGACACGCAACAGCAGGACACACCCCAGTGTAACAAACATGGCGTAGCACACAGCGGCGGCAACACCAACTAGGAGAAGCAGGGCCCCTTCGGGAAGAGGAACGCCAGTACCACACTGAAACACCCATACGACCCTGCACATATGAACAAGACATATAAAACGGAACACCAAAGAGCCCGGGACCGACAACAGGTGGCCCAAGAATAACATTCACACACAAGGCCCAACGCAGAGCGGAAAGGCAGCCTGCCGCCCACACAAGGGAGAGCAGACAGCACTGAATGACCTTCCATTCCAACTCCGAAACCACAGCCCTACGACAGAAGCCGGTGAATACAGCCATTGTCCAAGAATAGACCAACACAGGCTTGCTGAGGAGACCGACCACAGGGCAGATAGCGCATATCACAGAAGCACACAACGGACGGGGAAGAAAGAAGAAAACACTCCCCCATGTCGGCCACATGCAAGTTAATTGGAAGGAGTCACACATCACTGACCTTGAACTGTCTGAGAAGCATATGGGATGAGGGCCCGTGTCCTCCAAACAAGCCAACAGAACACAAGTCCTGTCTCCCTACGACTACACAGAGCTCACAGCAACCTCGGAGCGTGCACATTGCAGACTGCACACACAGCCGGAGCACGCCACCACAACGCACCGCTGCGAAATGGCAACCGCAACACACCTACCCAACTACGCCGAACAGCTCAAGCTGTACAAAACCAACCTGTTTCATATATTGGGATGCGATCTCCTGTCCCTGCTGAACGTAAGTTACCGACTGACTTACCGCATCACATTGTTCAGCTGCGTCATGCCCGTCTTCTACTGTCGGAGGTGTCCCTACCAGCATCCCGTGGAGATATGCCTCTCCAACCCGGCATGTCTGAAGGCGGACCTGCTACCACTACTCCTCCCTCTGGACGCACACGACAGGGCCTGCTCTGCCTATGGGGGCATGGCGTATGTGGCCAACATCGCACCCGCACTGAAATGGGACCACTGTGCCTCCACACGACGGATCATCGAGAACAGCTACATCGAATGTCACCCAGCATGCCCCATCATGGTCCTCCAAGGGACAACTTACGAACAACACCTTGACAGCCACCATCCGCTACATTGGCTGGCAAACATGTACACCACCAATGACATGGAAGCCCTGCTGGACGGCATCGCATACCTGACAACCTGTAAATTCGCCGGACCACAACGCAGGTTCCCCGATTGACCTATGATGTCCAACCCCGCACCCATGCTTAGCTTCCGCACGGACTGGCCAGTCACCACCACAACAGCCATACCAAACGACCGGCAACTGTAACCACACCATCAACGACATCGCCATGACATCGGATATGACCGGGACATGCACACTGTTCCCCATCACATCCAGGAACACCGCATGCATCGTGGGAGGCAGTGGCATGGGCTCTGTGTATCGCACCCACATGGACGGAACTGCACGAACAACCAGGACACGACATGGATCCAGCGCACATGGACACACACACCGCTCAGTGGACATGAATAGGTCGCCTGGAGTCTGTGGGTGCTGCACCCCTCCCACCCCCGCCCCGGGAATCCCATACCAGGACCTTTGCATGGACGACAAGTGCATACAACAACAACACGACCCCAGTGACTGTGACATGTCCAGTAACCACCACAGTGCAACAACAAGTGGCACGCCGCTGCATGCACGCAAGCACATGCCCTGATGTCATCTCACATGCACGCGTGCATGAGGAACAACCGCAGCAAACCTGTCACATGGAACTGAGATGGACTGTGCCCATGATGCCAAGCGGTCTGGTAGGCTACATGTATACCGTCTGTGTCAAAGTCCGCAGCTCCGCAGCTATACGTAAATGTACATTAGCACAGCCTTGGCCAAGCAGATGTCACTCTGAAGCCCACATCCCACATGCAACAGCCAATCACATGTAACCCCACACCCTATCCCATTTGCAATCATGCTCAGTATATCCTCAACATGTATTCCGCTGCCAGTAGTGTCCACTATACTGCATCACAGAGGACAGAAGACTCAATATAATGTTTGAAACCAAAACTGTCTCCGCTGACTCATTTCACAAGTACGAATGAGAGAGGATGAGAGTATGTGAAGTACACGGCAGTCGTGACATGACCATGTAGTCCACTGGTATTGGATGTCAACGCAAATGAGTAGCACTACTGTGGAAGACACACATGTGTCGTGTGAAGTCGTATGGACGCAGTGCTCAGGTGGGTGGGTGTGACGGGTAGATGCGCACATGCCAAGTTGGAGCACGCCGTGTTGGGAGGGGTCATGAACAGTACACCACCGCTTCCCTGGGCATTGTGAGAGGACACCTGTCAGGGGGAGTGAACACGTGTGTGCACAGCAGCCGGGCACACGTACAAAGCGGTACCAGGCGCACCTCAGCCCACCCTCTGTGGACAAGCTGGATCCTGTTGTGCGCCCGCCATGCCCCTTGACAAGGCACACACAGCCCCAGTCGACCAGGTGTAACCCCAACATAGTCAATCCGCACAGGCGATACAGGGCACGGGATGGCAGTGGAGCATGGTGTGTGAGAGGTCTCCTCGCGCTCCTCCTGGTCATATCACGCAGGCAATAGAACCTCAACGTCTAGCATGGCACAAGTCAAATGGAAGTGTAGGGGGACGCACCACAGCACGAGCAGCACTGACGTCACGGGAGGTGGCTCGCACCATCCCATCCATTGCCCATCATACCAACCACGCCACATGCCATTGCGACTAAGTGCAAGCGCGTGCGCCACCACCCCCGAGCCCTCCCCAGAGAGGCCAAAGAGTGAATGTGTGGGCCATCAGCAACAGACGGACGCGGCCTGGCCGCAAGGGCAGCCACAGCCACTGGGTGTCGCAGGTGGCGGATCCGGAAGGCGAAGACTGTGATGCATAGTCCATGCAGGCCGGGTCTCCATTTGGGGCACCACGCAGGTGGACGGCGTCCCGCCACACATCACACCCTGAGACAGCCCACTCGTGCAACTGGACCCACACATACACTCCTTGCCCTCTCTGGTGCGAGCTTGGGGCTGCCTGTGCAAGCGCTAGCCTCGCAGGTGAGCATGCATATTGGGGGAGCGAGGGGAGGACATGAGGGCTGGGGCGAAGATGACTGTATCACTGTCAGTTAGTACAAGGGATGACCCAGATGTGGAAAGGAAGAGACGTGTCCCGTGTGTACTGCAACTAGTCGCCAATCCAACTACCCCCCATGTCCGGAATGTAAGCCCGCACCTAGGCCCGCCCATCCGCCACATCGAACATACCACCAGCACGACAACCTTCCCATTCGAAACACTGACTGGGGGTGGCGACCAGTGAACAATCATGTGTAGCCTACCCACGCGTACATGTGGGCCCTCCATGATCCATGTCACCTGCGGCAAAGTCATGACATGCGCAATGAGGGAAGTGAGGAGAGCTGTCCGCCCCACGCGCAGAAGGTGCATCAGCTCCACAGACCCAGCAGCGAGTCCAGCAGGGGTCACATGTGCAGGGGCAGCTGTGCCTGGTGTGAAGGCACATGCATATAGACAGCACATCGACCAATGTGTAGTCTGCCCACATCTACGGTCCATCATCATGCGGACATAGGAATTGAACACAGGGCAACACATCTTAGTTGGTGCACCCACCGTGACCAACAATGCGCAATCATCGACGTACCCGCCCTGTGCATGGCCCCCCACCCAACGGAGGCACATCCAGTGCCACCATCCCACACACACAAGCCTTCCACGGAACATGCTGTGTCCAATGGTCAGTACAGAGTCAGCGCCCATCTGGTGGATCCTGAACAGGAGACACATGCACACACATGCCAGCTCCCACTATGTACGTCTGCCACCTGGCACGTGCAATGTAACCTCTCACCTGTGACGTGTGACTGCAAGCACACAGCCGTCTTGGCATGGGGCTGTCAATGTGGACACCTGTCAATGTTTCGGGAGGTGTGATCCGTACAGTGCTGTACATAGGGTGCAGTGCTGACACCTACTACTGTCTCATATCCCCTCGTGCCACAGGTCCCACTTGTTTTGGCCGCTCAGCCTGTGCCCACATCGTCGTCGTCGTGTGCCATACTCATCCAGCCGCGGAAGCAGTTCCATGCTCAGCAGACATTCATGTTGCCGTGGCGTTGCCGCTTGACGGATATGCAGTCAGTCCCCATCAGCACGCCCGCAAGTCATTGGGGCCTAGATCCCCATGTGCATGCACATGGCAGTGGTTTGTATCACTAGCCATTGCCATTGTTGGGAGACCTGTGTAAGTGTATTGTGGCCGTGCCGCCCCAGCTTGACAGCTGGGCTGTGGCTCATGTGCTTGCTCAGTCATGTCAGTGATGTGTATGCGAAATTGCTATGTGTCGTGTTGCTTTGACATGTGTCCTCTGCCATTGTCCCTAGGCGGAGACCGAACATTGACCGCCCATACCAATTGCTGGCGGACATGGACGATACAGAGGTTATTAGGAAGTTTCGGCTGGACAGGCCAACCCTGCATCGACTGTGTGCCATGTTAGAACCCCATCTCCGTCCCCGCAGGGTGTATCCGACTGCTGTCACCCCCACGGCTAAGGTGATGGCCGCCATGCATTTCTTCGCCACTGGGTCATTCCAGCACACAGTGGGCATTGGAGGAGGGATGTCCCAGCCCATGTTCAGCAAGGTGCTGAGGGATGTACTGGCAGCCATGATGCTGTACCGAAACAGGTACATCCGCTTCCCCAGGGCTCGTGAATTGGCGGCAGTGAAGGGTGCATTCTATGCCCTTGGCAGAATCCCACACGTCGTTGGAGCCATTGACTGCACACATGTCGGCCTTGTTCCACCACAGGCCACTGAGCACCTGTACCGCAACAGGAAGCACACGCACTCCCTGAATGTGCAAGTGGTGTGCCTTGCGGACATGGTGATCACCCACGTGTGTGCAAAGTTCCCAGGCTCGGCCCATGACGCACACATAATGCGCAACAGCATCTTGCCACGACTGATGTCCAATATGCAACAGGATCGTGGCTGTATTGTCGGTGAGTATGTGGAGTGGTGTAGCGTGCTGGTTGTGCGATGCTGTCCCCTGTCCAGTTGGAATAGCAACGGTTCTCTGTGTCCCTCACACCCAGGTGACTCTGCGTACCCGAATGGGGCATGGCTGCTCAGTCCATTGAGGAATCCTCGCACCCCAGCAGACGATCGCTACAATGAGGCACATGGGAGGACCAGACGTGTGGTCGAGCGTACCTTTGGCCTCCTCAAGTCCAGGTTCAGGTGCCTGGACCGCACCGGGGGTGCGCTGGCGTACTCCCCACAGAAGGTGTGCCGGATAGTGGTGGCGTGCTGCATGCTGCACAATCTGGCCATTCGGAAGCAGATCCCCCTCATCGTGGATGACGGAGATCAACCAGGGCCCCAGCCCGCAGACCAGGACAGCTCGAGTGAGGAGGACAGCGGAGAGGAGGAAGCTGGTAATGTGCGGCAGCAGCTCATCGCCCGCTACTTCACTTGACGGTGAGTGTCCATGTACGACGGCTGATGTGGCTGTATCTGTGCAGGTGTGTGTGTGCTGTGTCAGGGTGGCCGTTTGTTCACTGCGTGCTGTGTGTCAACGCTCCATGGCCAGGGGTAGTATGCCACTGTTGGTGGCTGTGGCATTGTGCCCTATTGCTCTGTGCGATGTGTGTACATTGCTTGTAGTTGTTGACATGTACTGTGTGATGGGTGTGTGACACACTCATTGAATGTGCTCCTGTTCTGTCTCCCACCCCTAGGTCCCTACAGGCCCTCCGGATTCCATTGCCATGCCACGCATCAGGTGCCTTTCCGCCCAAGGTGGCCGTTGTATTCCGTACAAATAAAACACAGGGCACAAACAGCAGTTAGTGTAAGAGGTGCATTTATTTCAAACTGTGACATGTGATTGTGTGTAAGGTGATGACAAAAGTGGTGCGTGCAGTGACAATGAGCTGTCGGTCATGGCTGCGTGATGCTCAGGGTGTACCCACTGGTTCTATGTCCATAGTCCAACACACACATGCCATCCAGATGGCTGTGTGGAGTGGGATCGTAGTCCAAGTCAATGCAGTGGCTGGTCAAGGAAGGCTGGCGGAAGGCTGGCTGGCTGCCTCACTTGCGCTTGGAGCGTGCGAAGTCCTCCCGGGAGATCTGTTTCCACTTCGGACGGCCCCTTCCACGTTTGCGAGGGGGGTGCCTGCTTGCGACATGCTGGTGGTTGAGGTGTGCTCACTGGCTGTGGACGCAGGGGAACTGGACACTGCTGCTCGACCCTGCGCCCCGGCAGGTGGTGGCGGAGGGGAGCTGCTGTCCCTGGCTGTGACCTCACCGCCACCACCAGCTGGCCCATGAGGTCCACGAGTTGGCCCATACGGGCGTCCATGGACCTCAGCACCCCCAGCACCTCACGCGTGTCTGAAGCAGACCGGACCCATTGTCCTTGGGCCTCTTCATAGGCCCCAAGGACTCTGGCCATTTGAGGCAGGGCATGGCTCCCAGGGGAGGCTGGCGTTTCCCTGACCCTGCTCCTCCTACCAGTCCTGCTGCCACCGGCCTGCCCACTAGCCACATTGCTCACCACGGTCCTCGCTGTGGCTCCCAGGGTGGATCCAGTCGGCCGGGCCACCACCTGCGCTGGGGCTGGTGCCAGCGAAGACGTGGTGGTGGTGGCGGCGGTGGTGGTCGGTGCGGCGATGGTGGCGGTTGCGGCAGTGGTAGTGGCCGCAATGACCGTGGGTGTGGCCGCAACGACAGTGGCAGCAGGGGGCTGGGAATGTTCAGCAGCCCTGGATGATGGGTTGGTGGGTAGGCGGGGTCCTGGGAGCGGCTGGGCCCTGCCACACCAGATGGGCCTGCTTGGTGGTCCGTGTCCGAAGAGGAGGACAGATCCTCCAGATCCGTGTGTCCTCGTTGGGGGCTTGTAGGCTGGCTGTGCTGGCTGCTGGCTCCATCCCCAGCATCCAGCAGTTCGTCACCTGTGGAGAGAATGAGATTTGTTATTGTGTTGCACCTGGCGAAGTATGTATTTGTCGTCTGACATTAACAGTTCGTGCAATCTCGTACATGGGTTTCCCGGAGGCGTGTGTGTGGCTGTAGCATTTGTAGTTGTGTGTGCTTGGCAATGGGACTGTGTGCTGTGCACATGTGGCATGGGACGGATTGGCCATGCCGATGGGTGTGTTGCTGTGCCCCTACTTATTGTGACTCTGGTGTATGCGGGCTCCTGGCCCATCCTGGGTCTGGTTTGTACTTTGCTTTTGGTGTTCAGATGGGACGCTTAGGAACGCATATGGCAACATGGGGGCCATGCCCCAGATTCGCATTTGGGAGGGAATATGCTTTTGGGGTTCAAATGGAACGCTTAGGAACGCATATGGCAACATGGGGGCCATGCCCCAGATTCGCATTTGGGAGGGAATATGCTTTTGGGGTTCAAATGGAACGCTTAGGAACGCATATGGCAACATGGGGGCCATGCCCCAGATTCGCATTTGGGAGGGAATATGCTTTGGGGTTCAAATGGAACGCTTTAGGAACGCATATGGCAACATGGGGGCCATGCCCCAGATTCGCATTTGGGAGGGAATATGCTTTTGGGGTTCAAATGGAACGCTTAGGAACGCATATGGCAACATGGGGGCCATGCCCCAGATTCGCATTTGGGAGGGAATATGCTTTTGGGGTTCAAATGGAACGCTTAGGAACGCATATGGCAACATGGGGGCCATGCCCCAGATTCGCATTTGGGAGGGAATATGCTTTTGGGGTACATGCTGTGAGCCATGGGTGCCGAACGTGACATGTGTTGTGGCAGCATGACAGTGCATGGTTTGAGGTGTGTGCATGCTTGACATGGCCTGCATATTTGCTGTCTGTTGTGATTACTGGACATGGCATTGGACGCATCGTTATGAGTGAGTGATGGTTGTGTGCCAGCCAACGTATTGCAGTTGTCCCATCTCCTTGGTGTGCGTGCTGCCCTGTGCCATGTGCATCACTGCAGTGCTCGGGGGTGTGGCCCATGTTGTGTGTTGTTGCTCACAGTGTGTCGTGCGCTTCATTGACTTCTGGCACATGGTTGGTCATGGGCATGTATCTTAGCGTGACTGCTGTATGTGTGGCAGCTGTGCGGATGACATGCCTTTCATGAGACTGGGGCTGACGGATGGGATGGATGGTATGTTGTATGTGCATGGTGTGTCTGTGTGTTTGATGGGTTCAGTGGTGTTCGTGTGCATTTATGTTGTTCCGCTCTGTTGCGTCTAGTGTTGTTTGTCTTACATAGGCGTAGTTGTGGGGTGTGTGGTTGACAGGCAGTAGGGGCTACATGGACAGGACTTCAATGGTGTTTCGGTTGTGTGTGATGAGTTGCACAGTGGCTGCCGTGTGGTACTATATTCAGTGTGGCTTGTGCATGCAGACGTGGCTCCTTGGGTGTTGCTATGTCTGTGATGGGTCATGTGGGGTGTGAGTCTGTTGTTCATGTCCGTGTGCACATTGTTCACTTGTTCGTGACGGTGGGCGGTGCTGCGTGTTCGTCTGCTACGTGACATGTCCCATGTGTTGGTCGTGTTCCGGTCCTCATGCCTCCAGTAATCCAGCCCTGTCCAGTTTCCCACCTGCAAGTTGTTCGTGCGTGCACTGTACTGGATGCCACATGGCTCTAAGCGGGGGTGCTCCATGTTGCAGGTCTGTGGGGGTGGGGGGTGTTGTGGGTCGTGGGGGTGGCTGGACACCCACTGACACCGATTGCTGTGGACCGTGATGTCTGCCTTTCGGCTGTCGTTGTGCACTGCGGTGGCTGACACGTGGCTGTGGGGTGTGGGGGATGCTCCTCCTTGCTGTGCTGTGGGACTAGGGGCCTGGTGTGTGTTGTACTTGGGCTGTCCACCGTCCCACCCACTGCACTTTGTGTTCCTGCCACTTACCTGTTACTTGTCGGTTAGTGCAGCTGTGGCGGACACATGGGTGTGGTGGGTGCTCGTTGTGGCGCTTCTGGCATATTTGGGGACCTGTTGGTGGTTACGTGGCTGGCTGAGTGTACACATGTCCCCACGTATCTTACAGTTGTTCGGTTTGGGCTGTGTGTGGTGGTGTCTGTTGCATGTGTGTGTGATGTGTTGTGTATTGTGTGCTGGACATGGGGGTGTTTGTCCCTGGGAGCTGTGGCATGGTGGTAGTGCATGTGAGTACATAGCGGTGTGCTGGTATACATTAGTTTGTACTTACCAGCCTCCACTCCCCTGCTAATCCGGCGAGGATCTCCGGATGTATTATGACTCGCACCTTCTCCTCCCACGCTTTGAAGGTCTTGAAGAGCGCGGGATTCCCTCCGCCAGTGACGGCAGCCAGCTCTCTGTTTTTGCCCTCCTTCTTCTTGACCAGGCTCTTGACGTCATTCCAACGTTTGTTTATTTCTCCTCTGTTCCTGGGCAGGGTCCCGACTGCATTGACCTGGTCTACGATCCGGTTCCACATTCTGTTTCTGGTGGCTAGTGGTGTGTGCTGGACCATGTTCCCATAGATTTGTGGGTACACCTTGATGATCTCGTCGACCATGACCGTCAGCTCAATGGGCGTGAACTTGGGCATTCTTTGTGGTGCCATGGTGTTTGTGGTGCTGGTGCGGTGTGTGTTGTGTAATGTGCAGGGGGTTTGTGGTGCAGGTGTTTGGTGGTGGTGGTGGTGGTGGTGGTGGTTGTGATGTGTGCGTTTCTGTGGTGTGCTGCTGTCCTTGCTGTGTCACTGTGTCCTCTCCTCTCCTCTCTGGTTTGCAATGTTGCAAGGGGTTGTGGTCTGTGGGAGTGCTGCTTTTGTACTTACCTATGTGGGTGTGTCCTCATGGTCTGTTGTTTTCAGGTGTGTTGTGTCTGGGGTTCTGGCCTTTGTAGTTTTTGTTTGTCCGGGGGTGTTTTCGGGATGTGTACTGTGCTTGTGTATTTGTGCGTGCCTTGCTGTGTGGACTTGTTGGCCATGTTGTGTGCTATTGGTTTTGTGAGCGGATGGTTTCTGTGCAGGTACGTGGGCGCCATGGCTTCTGCCGTGTCGATTCTCATCGGCGTTGTTTGCGCTGGCGGGCGGTATATTTGTAGTTTTCCGCGCTCATGGCGGTGCGATCGTAATTTCACGTGCGGTGTGTCGGCCGTGAGGGCGGGCGGTTTTGTGTTGTCGTGCGTGTTTCCGTCCGTGGCGGGCGGTTTGACTCCGACTCGGACGTTGGCGGGCGGTATTTTGTGTGATTTTTCCGCCGATGGCAGTTTTCGGTTTGTGTAATCGTAATGGCGTGGTCGGTGTTCAGACGGTGTGTGCGGGCGGATTTTTGCCGCTTCCATGCCTGGCGGATTTTTTTACGCCGGGTATCGTAATGGGCCCCTAAATCTGTTAAAAAATAAAAAGCACTAACTAACTCTTAATTAGCGTTTTCCATATTTGGAAAACGACCAAAACAATAAATATCAACCAATGAAATACACACAATAGTAAAATAAACCAATTACATTAAACAAACAATTAATTAAACACTATATAAAGAACGAAAAATTATTCAGTATTTTACACCTCAAACCAAAAACAAACAAGAAAACGAAACTCTGCCGGATTGCTGCCAGAACACAGGACTTCATTAAAGAAAAATCAATTTCCTACTTCACAAAAGTAAGTAAAATGCCATTTAGAATCTAACACTACTGCTAATCTTCAAAAACTACTATTTATCATGCATAAATAATTAATATATATATTTTTCCTATTTATGTCTCCTCTACAGATAATTCTCAAACCATTTAAACAATTACAGAACAGTTTGAAAAATCGACTAGCAAATAAAGTAAGTATTAAGCTAAATTCAATTTAAAAATTACCTAAAACACCCAACCAAACCCCAACTTTATCCCAAACCCCCACCCCACCTTGTGCACAATTGAACAAAATTATTAAAATTATCTTTTATTCTACCAACAGAAACATCAGCAACAAAACTGAAATCAAACAACAAAGAAAAAGCATCAGCATTAAAAACGACCCCAAAATCGACATTGTAAGTATATTAATAACAATTTGTATGTATTAATTAAAAAACATGTACAATATTCATTTTATTAATTTTTATATACATTTTTCTTAGCATTTAAAACATCACAATGACTGAAGGCGCCCAATTTATCACTTCCCAGAAAGGAAAGTTTTTGCTATGTTACATGGGGAATGTCTATACCCAAGAAAAGCAAAGTGGACTGAAAGTAAACTGGAAATGTAGCAAATACTATTCTAATAAATGTTATGGGAGGGCTCCAACTAGAGAAACAACTGTTCTGTATGTTAGGGAGCATAACCACCCCCAAATGTTACTGAAATAGAGGTTAGAAATGTCCTAGACGACATTAGAGAAGCTAGCACTAGCTCACAGAAATCTATACTCAAATACTTAAAGAAATGCTGCCCAGAGTACCCCAACATGCTACTGGCCAAATGCCCTCTATTGCTTCCTTAAAAAGAACTATAGCTCGAAGGAAAAAAGCCACAATCACCACCACACCTGCCCCAAAAACATTTGAAGAGGTAGAAATTCCCCCAGAACTATCAATTACACATAACAAAGAACCATTTCTTCTTTACGACAACAAATCTAAAGATAAAAGAATCATTATGTTTGCAACCGCCAATAATTTAGTAAAACTCCAACAGTCAGAAACATGGATGATTTACGGGACTTTTAAACTATGTCCCAAACCATTCTATCAATTATATACTGTCCATGCACTTTATCAAAACACTAACATCCCTTTTATCTACGCCTTACTACCAAATAAACAAAACTCCACCTATATAGAAGTACTATCTCAAATTAAACAAGAAACCAATAATTATTTTCCCCAAAAAATAATTATTGATTTTGAGCAGGCAATGATAAATGCAATCCTAAAATCCTACCCACACACAGCAATTCAGGGTTGCTACTATCATTACTATCATTTTAATCAGTGTATAAGGAGACACCTTCAGAAATCAACACTAAGGGGCTCATTACGATGGCGGAAGGACCGCCACCGCTGGGCCGGCAGTGGCGGTCCTTCCGCCATCACACAGGAAATTCCCACCGCCGAATTAGGATGACGGTGGGAATCCCAATGTGTCCATGGCGGATGGAAAGTCCGTCCGCCACGGTTCCGCAAGGCGGGCCTTTTCCGCCCGCCTTGCAGAACCAGGACACAGGGCAGCATTGCGGCGGTGCCTTGCAGGCACCGCCATAGGGATTATGAAATCCCTTTCCGCCTGTCTTTTCGCGGCGGTCATCCCACCGCAAAAGGACAGGCGGAGGCTGGATTCAGGGGCCCGTTGCAGGCCCCCTCTGTGGGGGGGGTGCACTGGGGGGTACCCATGGTACCCCCTTGCATTTCCATGCGCCAAGTGGCAAGCACGTAGTGCAGGGAAATGCAGTGCAAGCACTTTTAACATTGCGTACGGTGCTGCAGCCAGCAGCACCGCCCGCAATGTTAAAAGCCCCGGATGCGCCCGCCAGTATGGCGGAAGCATCCTAATCGCAGTGGTGGGACTGCCGCATGTCTGGCGGGTGGTCCCAAACACCGCTATGATGGCGGGCGGACCTAGTCCGCCCGCCATCGTAATCAACCCCTAAGTGTTGAATATGCGACAAATAGCTCCTTCGCATATCAAATAAAAAAACTTATAGCACTGGCCTACGTCCCAGTTACTGACGTGGCCGAACACTACAACTTATTGATAGAACGCCCATACTACCAACAAAACAAACAAAAATTAAGTCCCCTTCTAGACTATTTTGAAGGTACCTGGGTGGGAAGACTCCACAGATCAGGACATAGAAGGCAACCTAAATACCACATCCCATGGTGGAATGTATACCTCAGCACACTAAATAAAGAGGCAAAAACAAACAATGCTGTTGAAGGTCGGCATAATGCCTTCCAAGCAACAACAGGCAGAGGTCCACCTACTCTACACAAACTCCTACTATCCCTCCAAAAAGAACAGAGCTACCAACAGCTAAGAATGGAGCAATCTGTAACACAAATAGGGCCCAAACTCTCCAAACAAACTAAACAAATGTTTGAATACCTACAACACCAAGTCAGACTATATCCAACAACAAAAGGCCTAGAATACTTAGAAACAATTGCCAGAAGCCTACTTTAACTTATAAAACCACTAAAAAATATAATACTTTTCTCTGAAATCAATTTAAATACATACATATAATTTTTGTATTTCCACATAAATAATTATTTTGTCTAATATATTTTTATTAAAACCATAAATATATATAGACATATTAATTATATATATGAAAATATAAAACACAATAACAGTAATTTTCTTAACATTTCCCTCCCACAATAAATAATTAAAATAACTTACCGTTTCCGTAGCTGAAGAAAGGAAATCCCAACTCTTGTAAAGCAATCCAAGTATCTCATAATCGCAAGTGAACGGAAAATTACCCCCCAAAAAATGGAAAAATCCAACTGTTTAAAAATTAATTCTCCGTCCATAAATCCATAAACCACAAACAATAAAAAACCCGAAAAAGTGTTTTAAAAAAAGAAACGCTCCATGAAAACCCGAAAAATTAGGGAAGTGTAAAATAATTATTAGTTACTTAAACTAATACACACATCCTTAATACAAAAAAAATGCTATCTTCTCGTAACCGCCACTTCTCACGACCAAAACCTGTAAAAAAAATACAAACAATCCCACCCACACAAATATACACATAGGGGTCGATTCCGATCTCGGCCGGAAGCGCACCTAACAGTATTCGTCTGGAAAAAAACCAAGCCCAACGCGTGTTTCCCGACCGATTCGAACAGTCGTCCGAACAAGCAAGTACGATGCGCATAACTGCTCAGATCCCGACCCAGCCATATGTACCCATTCCAGCTCTTGTTAACCGCCCGAGCTGGATCTGGAAACGCCGAATCGAGTCGCACGGAAGCAAATATACAGCACCTTCCGGCCGGACTAGTACGATGCGCCTTCCGTACGCGCCGAACCCGTCGCTACGTCCGGCACGTCAGAGCATCCGGGAGAGCTGCACATAAGCTCCGATTCGCGCCACAAGACGATCCACGGCTACGAGACGAACAAGCCAGCGACGAGTACGAATCGAAGACACGAGAAACCCGAACGAGACGACCCAACCATGAATCCCATCGCGCAGGTCCTACCAATACTCTACATCTATTACCGGAACCGGTACGGACGCGTAAGTCAAACAGCCACAACACAAACAAACAACACGTACCCGACATATGTCACACACACATAGGGATGCAGAAATGATGTACACCAGCAACAGCAGAACAATAGGGGCGGGATGGCTATCACCAATGCCATACACACCCATAGGGGCATGATGGCTACCACTACCACCACCCCTACTCATGTGGGCCTGGATGCCTGTCACTACTACCATCCCCACTCATAGGGGGATGGATGCCTACCACTACCACCACCCCTACTCATGGGGGCCTGGATGCCTACCACTACCACCACCCCTACTCAGGGGGGCCTGGATGCCTACCACTACCACCACCCCTACTCATGTGGGCCTGGATGCCTGTCACTACTACCATCCCCACTCATAGGGGGATGGATGCCTACCACTACCACCACCCCTACTCAGGGGGGCCTGGATGCCTACCACTACCACCACCCCTACTCATGTGGGCCTGGATGCCTGTCACTACTACCATCCCCACTCATAGGGGGGTGGATGCCTACCACCAACACCACCCCTAATCAGGGGGGCCTGGATGCCTACCACTACCACCACCCCTACTCATGTGGGCCTGGATGCCTGTCACTACTACCACACCTACTCATGGGGTCCTGGATGCCTGTCACTACTACCATCCCCACTCATAGGGGGATGGATGCCTATCACTAACACCACCCCTACTCAGGGGGGCCTGGATGCCTACCACTACCACCACCCCTACTCATGTGGGCCTGGATGCCTGTCACTACTACCATCCCCACTCATAGGGGGATGGATGCCTGTCACTACTACCATCCCCACTCATAGGGGGATGGATGCCTACCACTACCACCACCCCTACTCAGGGGGGCCTGGATGTCTACCACTACCACCACCCCTACTCATGGGGGCCTGGATGCCTACCACTACCACCACACCTACTCATGGGGCCCTGGATGCCTAGCACTACTACCATCCCCACTCATAGGGGGATGGATGCCTACCACTAACACCACCCCTACTCATGGGGGCCTGGATGCCTGTCACTACTACCATCCCCACTCATAGGGGCTGACATTGTCAACATTTATCAATTACACAATGACAGAAGTGACCATCATAATGCAGACCCACATATCTGCACCAATGGACACACAAATGTAGATATCCTGTGGAGACTGTAGATGTGAGTTGAACAAATACCATACCATGGCAGCAATGGGACATACAAACCATGATTATTGTGCTGACTGATGACCTAGGAGTCCCAGGGACAGCAGGGGAAATCCACCAAACAACATACAGCCAATGGCACACTGAAGCTATGCCAATGCAGTGGTGCAGATGCACAAACACAAACAGGCAGCCTCACACTGCATATCAAACACAACAGGTGATGGGGGGTGTGCCAGTGTCCCCAGGCAACCACACAACACATGAGGAGGCCTGAATCCCAATTACACAGATGTGTATACAGTGCCACACAAAAGTAACTCATGGATCGGATTCCCTATGTGGGCAATCAGGCATTGTTAGATGTGAGGCAGCCCAAATTACACATGTCACACAAGCTTGTAGGAACAGCAACTAACAGAGCAAGAGACAGACCCACCACAGCACTACCCCCAGGGACCCCACATTGTGGTGACACTAGCCTGCATTATAATCCCACTGTGATGACAAAGGTAGATGTCGTTCACACTGTGAACCACAGCCATGTGTCCTGAGCAACTAACTACCATCACACCTACACAAGCACAAATCAATCAGCACGGCCTGTCAGCCAAGGCCAATATGGAGGTAGGGGTCTAGCCGTGCAACAACTCACATATGCACACACTCAACACCACACACCTTGATCTCCACCAATGTGCAGCAGTGAAGCTCACATGGACTGGTGACATTGCACATGCACCCATGACACTCCCAGGGGTGGTGGTGGGAACTAAGGTGCGAAACCCATCACACATGGCCAGTCAACAAGACTCGTGAATGTCTGACACACTGCACAGTACGCCGTACATGGGCATGACGTGAAATCGACCCCAATCAATGGGATCCCGGCCACAGTCACACACCAATGAAGAAGCCAAGGTCACCCACAAAGAACACACATAGACAACTTCCAACATTGCACCTCTGACCCTGAGTAGTGGCAGCAGTCACACACACAACGTGTCACAATCACTGAAAGCTACCCCAAACTGTAAATTACATGACTTGTGTAACCAACAAGTGCCAAGGGGAATCCTGACTGTGTCCCATCTGCGTATGCCCACATCCCCAGCCCGGACAACAAAGACAACTAGGGATGACAACCTGATGAACATTAGTTTGCCATGCTCCCACATCCCGGAGAAACCAGGTCCAAGATGCTGGATGAACACAGGACAACTCAGCAAGCATCACAAACAGGAACATCCCTAGGGACACAGCCTGTGTAGGAAAAGGGAAGGGAACACACACAGACATGCTCACACAACACACAACACGGGCCCAGGCAATGTCACGGGATTACACACTGCCATGAGGGCACTCCACTCCTGTGGAAGGTCCTCTGTGCCAAACCTTGTCTGTGCACGACTCAAACATGTCAGCAGAACCCTCGGTCAGTGAGTCAACAACTACAACACACTGAAGGCTCTGCTCACATCAGCCTGGGTACGGGAGTGTCACGTCAGTCATCTGCATACACCCAAAACACGTGTCAAGCAAGTTGCACTGTATACACAGATGAGTCCTTCAACATTGATGTGCTAAACTGCATGTCCAGTGGAGATGGGCACACAGTCAGGGAAATAGAAACATTGAACAGTGGTAAGCCCACCAGATGTGCATCAGTGTAAGCCAAAGATGTTAATTTACAAATGCAAAACGTACATCCCTGTGTACATCACTGCAGCAAAGGATGCTATAGATCCAGACTACATTAGGACACATATCCCATAGACCACATGGAGTCCATCACAGCAACACTTCATTTTCCGGATCTGAACACTATTACAACTGCAAATGCATGATGATACTCATCTACATCATGTACATCCAAAGAAAAACCACAAGTAAACAAAAGAGGCTTTATTCAGCAAATGTTAAACTAAAATTTTAAGTCCAAAAGAAACTAAGGCCAATGGCCAGTCCAAATACACAGTCCCAACAGGGTGATATGTGACAACTTGTCACCCATTGCTTACCTGCACTGGTACGGACAGGGGACATCCCCCTCGGAGGGGCATACAAGGGGCAGGCCAGGCACCGCAGGGACAGGATCAGGGGATGCTAGAAGGAGGCAGTGAAGGGGTGGTGGGTGCAGGAGTGTCACGGGCAACTGCAGTGGAGGTGTCTGACTCAGGGGGGGGCGGCACCACTGTAGGGCACAAGTCAGATGGTGTGGGTGCTGCAACCACTGCAGTGGGCCGGTCAGATGGAGTGGACTGGGTCCCCACTGCAGTGCCCGAGTCAGACGGGGTGGTTGTGGACTCCACTGCAGTGCATGACTCCAAGGGAGTGGAAGGGGGGCAGATGAGGTGGGCAGGACAGAGGGGGGACCCGGTCTCTACACCAGTGGCACAAACAGGCAGAGCATCTGGTTTGGGGGTGGAAGAGCAAGTGGCAGGGGGAGGGCCTAAGCAGTTTGGGGATGCGGTATCGGTGTGTGGGGGAACCTGGGGCAGGGTGTGGCGGGGGAACCTGTGGAGTGGTGGCCTGGGGGATGGAGGAGAGAGACTGTGTGGTGGAGCTGCGTGGTGTTGGTGGTGGGGTCTTGCCCTTCCTGGTCCGGGGGACTTTCGAATGGGCTCCTCAGTCTGCCTGTGCCTGGGGGAGGGTGTCCGGGTGTGAGGGGCACTCCCTCTGTGTGTGGTGGTCGCCTCTTCCGCCTGGACTTCGTGTCAGATGTATCTGTGGGGAAGAGGCCAAGCTCACAGAGGAAGAGCTTCTGGGAGGGGGGTTGCAGGTGAGGCAAGGGAAGGGGTTTTGGAGGGAGAGGTATTTGAGGACTGCGGAGTGCTCGTGGATGCGTGTGTGTGTGTCTGGGCCCCATCCCCTGTGAGTGAGGTATCAGTCCCCTGACCGTGTGTGCGTTTGCGTCTGTAAATTGGCTTGTGTGTCTGTGTGCTGCTTGGGTCTGTGCGCTGCTTGGGTCTGTGCTGGTGCATGCCGGTGCCGGTGTGTGTGTGCTTGGGACAGGTAGGGTGCTGGGGATTGTGGATGGGGCAGAGGTAGGAGGGGTGAGGGACTGTCGCAGGAGGGACACTGCTGCTGTCAGTGAGGAGGCCATGGACTGATTGGTCCGATGTAGGGCAGACATGCCAGATGACATGCCCTCCATGAATGACACCAGTTGTGTCAAAAGACCCGTGTGTGCATGGAGGACACTCAGAATTGATGTCTGCCCTACATGGATCTGTTTCAGCAAGTCCACAGACTCCACACTCAGGGCAGCAGGGGGACAGAGGCAGGGGGTGCGGTGCCTGGCATGAAGGAGACACGCTCCCCTACACGGGAGCCTCCACGGACATGTGGGATGGGAGCAGATGGGAGGGTGGAGATGGTGGTGGTGGCGGGGACAGACTTGCTTGATGTTGCCTCTGGTCTGCTGACACCCGCCTCCACAAGGGAGTCCTCACTGGAGATGCTGTTTTCCCCAGCCGAGGTGGTCGTAGCTGAGGTATCCTCAGTGTGGCTCCCCTCACCCTCCGTGCCACTGGGTCCCTCGGTCTCCCATGCAGTGGACCCAGTCTGGCTCTGCCGCTCCTCTTGGTCCGTGGAGCTGTCTCCTCCTGTGGATGTATCTGCAAACAATCAGGATAAACAGAGCAACATTAGTCACCTGTACTGACCACACACACCACAGTAAGTACAGCACATCACAGAGCAAGCCCTGCCATCATTTGCTAGACATTGCAATTAGTGCTGACACTGATTTGAAGAAGCCCATTGTCTGCCTGACAGTCAGTCATGCCACACATATCCTACCTGTCCATGCACCCATCTGTCTGCTGCCTGTTGTATGCGACTAATCATATGTGCACACATGCCCCACATACACAGTTGTTGGACATCCAAGAGAACATATGGAAATGTGTCACTCCAAACACATGGCATCTCCTGACACTGACTCAGTACATGTGTCAGGAAAAGTGATGGGCAAAGTCTCTGTTGACATGCGGGTTTTGGTTCCATCACCAGACACAATAATGTCCTCATGTCCTGATAGACAATGCAACAATGGTGTGCATGCAGGACATATCACACCACTGCTGGATCACCAGTTGTGATTGGAATGTCATGGCACAGGCCTGTCTGGCAAGTCAGTCATAACTGTCTCCTGTCACAGGGGCAGTGCATACACACAACACCAGTCTGCACCGTGTCACAATCATGGAAGTTTTAGAAATGTAAGCCCTGTAGCTGACAGGTGCACATGTGCACCCCTGGCCACCCACATCATGAGGACTGAGATGATCCCACGTCAATCAAATGAGACATTTGAGTGACTGCAAACACAAATCCATACACATGAGCACTTCACTGTCTGATGAGAATGAACCAAAGCTGCCTGCACCTCAATGTTTCATACAACATCGTGCACAGTCAAGGGATCAGAGACCTATGCATTAACCTATGTGCAGATCCCATGGTCACAACTCAGATGGCTGGCCACCCCAAATAGTTAAACACTCCAGGAGTCCAAATAGCAAGGCCACACCATGGTGACACAGAGGCATACACCTGAGTGCACTCCCCACAATGCCCAATATGTATGCTGACACACGGGAGTGGGAGAACAGAGTGCCTTCGATGTACGGAGTAGGCATTACAGTCCTGGTCCATGTGCAACATGGTATTACCCAGAACACTAGGCAGGTGGCTATGCATGTGTCACACATATGATGTACATACTTCTGAGGCTCCTACCTTGGTCTCTGCAGCAGCATGGGTGTGTGGCATATACCCCAGATATGTGGTGAGTCAGAGCAGCAATTGGAACACATATTAAAGCCATACCCAGAGTACATGTCAGATCACAGGCATTGTGAGCAATTGTACCAACCATGCAGCCCACCACAAAGTTCCTGTAACTGATGCTGTCCCCAACTTGAACCACAGGTAACTGCAAGTACACAGTACCCAAGTGACCTAAGTCACAGACTGTAAGGGCCACACCTGTGTATCAGATGAGGAGGGGGCATCACACAAGTGAGGGACATGAGTCCAGGACGACATGACAGTTGTATTGTGGAAGTGGAACCAGGCTAAAGGAGTGCATAGAGCATGTCAGTCATAGTACACAGTTGAGGCTAGCACTTAACCCCTCCTTGCTGCTGTCTGGCCTTCAGCTGCCCATCCAGGTCAGGGAAGACCACCGCCAGGATCCGGAGCATGTGGGGGGTCAGGGTCCGGTGTCCGCCCCTCCTGCGAGGAGGCGACAGCTTCAGCTGGACCCTTGTGATCCTCCGGGTCCAGCCCCGAAGGTCCTGCCACCTCTTCTGGCAGTTGCGGATCCTGCGCCTGTAGACCCCCACAGATCATACTGCCCAGACGATGGTCAGCCAGATCTTCTGCTTCTGGTGGGCATCAACCTGTGAGGATGACAAAGTGAAAAGGCCATTACTACACATGCAACATTTCCGTGCATCACACAGTTGGATATACATGTCTCAATCACAGGGGCATATGATCTACACAGGTAGTGCAACTATGGCTATGAACAGTTTGCCAGCAGTTACTAAATGGTATCATTGCCTGGGAAGTCAAACCTTGTTTTAATGCACTGTTACTGCACTATACCTGTTCAGTGCATGTGACTACACATTTTGGGGGGTGACAACTACTCAGTGAGCATGCTAGCCATTGGTGTACACACTGTACATCTTGCTAGTCAGACAACATACACAATTAGTAAGGCAGTGGACAGCACACTCACCTGCTCCCCTGGTTTCCCATACAGCTTGCTGTACTGTGGAAGGAGGCTGTCCAGCAGGGCCTGGTTCTCCTCAGTGCTGAAGGCTGGGGCTCTATCCACAGTACGTGCCATTGCAGTAGCCAGAGGATGCAGAGACAGCAGCAGTGGTAGTGGCAGATGTCGTCCTGGAGCATGTAGTGCAGGCAAGTGAGCTCTCAGGGGAACAGCCAGCATTATATGTGTGCTGCAGAGGCAGATACTGTCCCATGTGTCCAAAGTGATAGGTCCAAGTCGTTTGCATCTTCTGAATCTGGCCAATCCATGGAATTGCACCACTTATACACGCCCACAGCATCCTTCAAAAGTTCAACTTCATGACACCCATGAATTTGCAACATTGTTGTGGGTGGCCAACTGAATTCACTGCATCCGACTCGTTAAAGCTTCGAAAACACGTCCGTTTCCATGTCAGGCCCTAGCCAATGCGTGCGCACCGATCGGTCCATTGCTGTACAACGCGTATCCGTCCACATCATATGCAATGGCCAATGCGTGCGCACCGATCGGTCCATTGCTGTACAACGCGTATCCGTCCACATCATATGCAATGGCCAATGCGTGCGCACCGATCGGTCCATTGCTGTACAACGCGTATCCGTCCACATCATATGCAATGGCCAATGCGTGCGCACCGATCGGTCCATTGCTGTACAATGCGTATTTCGAAAAACAACACGTATCCGTCCACATCATATGCAATGGCGAATGCGTGCGCACCGATCAGTACATTGCTGTACAACGCTTATTTCGAAAAACAACACGTATCCGTCCACATCGTATGCAATGGCCAATGCGTGCGCACCGATCGGTCCATTGCTGTACAACGCGTATCCGTCCACATCATATGCAATGGCCAATGCGTGCGCACCGATCGGTCCATTGCTGTACAACGCGTATCCGCCCACATCACATGCAATGGCCAATGCGTGCGCACCGATCGGTCCATTGCTGTACAACGCGTATCCGTCCACATCATATGCAATGGCCAATGCGTGCGCACCGATCGGTCCATTGCTGTACAACGCGTATTTCGAAAAACAACACGTATCCGTCCACATCATATGCAATGGCCAATGCGTGCGCACCGATCGGTCCATTGCTGTACAACGCGTATTTCGAAAAACAACACGTATCCGTCCACATCATATGCAATGGCCAATGCGTGCGCACCAATCGGTCCATTGCTGTACAACGCGTATTTCGAAAAACAACACGTATCCGTCCACATCATATGCAATGGCCAATGCGTGCGCACCGATCGGTCCATTGCTGTACAACGCGTATCCGTCCACATCACATGCAATGGCCAATGCGTGCGCACCGATCGGTCCATTGCTGTACAACGCGGATCCGTCCACATCATATGCAATGGCCAATGCGTGTGCACCGATCGGTCCATTGCTGTACGACGCGTCCCTGTACAAGTCACTCGCATATGTCAACATGGTTGTCACTGGTGTACGTTTGCCAGCCACATTTACTTGCCAGGGACTCAGGGGCACACCTACAACACCACAGCCTGTCCACACTGTACCCTAAGGCATGTAAGGCTGCATTACCTGTGTGTGTATGGGGGTCAACATGTGGTTTTTTTTGGGGGCAGCCACTCCCAGGCTGTGCACGTGTTCATGGGGACAGAATCCTTTGTGTGTTGTGCACTTGACCACTGTGATGTGCAATTGTTCAGTTCAGAGCATGTGGCATGGTCACATTTCCAGGTTGTGTAAGTGTATGTCATGTCACATACACCCTGAGTCCCATGTGGGAAGGTATGTACGTCACAGGGTGACCCATTGCCACAATAGTGATGGCCCTCCACAGTCTGTGTGCATGTTGTGTCTCCAATGTCTCTGATTCCATGTACACAATGGGAGACAGTCTCCACATCCACGTTGTTTGTGCATGGACTTTGATGTTGTGCGTGTGTGTGTCACAGACGTCCATGTCTGTCCTGCAGAGGCAACAGGGGCCACTACCTGTGGGAGTCATGGTTGTTTTGCTGACGTGTACATGATACGCCATGTCATGCCAGTGTCCATGTGGCAATACAGGGTCCTAAGAATCGACCTGTCAATGAGCTGTGATGCCTGGGGCACATCTGTCCTGACATGTCACTGTGGTGTGTGTTTGGAACGTGACAGCAGTACATGGGTACTGTGACACAGCCTAATGATTTCCCATAGCACAACCTGGAACTTGTTCTCAACACATGTTGAACTGTGATGTTAGATGTTGGCCATGTAGGTGCCATATATGTCCATACAGAACGGCACACACATCAGGTACTTGTGTCTCGTAATGATGTATCATGTGATATTGAGTATGGTCAATGCCACATATGTGGGGTGACTGACAATCTTTCTTTCTTCACCTATGCACTGCAGGGCACCAGCTGTCCATAGACCATTCCCTGACCTTGCAACCATGGTTGAACGTGACTGCATCCGACGGTACCGCTTCAACAGGGCGCAGATTGAGGAATTGGTGGTGCGGTTGGCCCCACATTTGCAACCTGGCCGGCCATACCCTACAGCGCTGACCCCCAAGGTGAAGGTGATGGCAGCCCTACACTTCTTTGCCACCGGTACCTTTCAACACACTGTGGCGTCTGCTGGTGGGATGTCACAGACCATGTTCAGCCGTTTGCTACGCGATGTTTTGGAGGCAATGTTGAGATACCTCAACCAGTATATCTATTTCCCTAAACGTCAACAACTCACTGACGTCAAGAGTGACTTCTATGCCCTGGGGAGGATGCCACATGTCATTGGCTCCATTGATGGGACACATGTGGCTTTGGTACCACCATAGGCACATGAGCAGGCATACAGGAACCGGAAACATTACCATTCGATCAATGCTTTGGTGGTATGTCTTGCAGAAATGAGCATCTCACATGTGTGTGCCCGTTTCCCCGGTTCTGCACACGATGCGTACGTGATGAGGAGTAGTCGCATCCCAAGGATGATGTCACAGATGCAGAACCAGCGTGCCTGGCTTGTCGGTGTGTACTGACTTTGTACCATTGTGTGTGTTCTGCAATGTTGTATTCCACCCTCTTTTCCAACTCTGCTAATGTGCAATTGTCTGTATGTAGGTGACTCCGGATACCCCAACATGCCGTGGTTGCTGACACCCCTCAGGAACCCTGTGACACCAGCCCAGATGCGCTACAATGAGGCACATGGTAGGACCAGGAGAGTGATCGAGCGGACATTTGGTCTCCTGAAGAGCCGCTTTCGCTGCCTAGACAAGACAGGAGGGGCCCTCCCATATGCCCCAGCAAAGGTGTGCAAGATTGTCATCGTCTGCTGCATGTTACACAACCTGGCAGTGCGGAAGGAGTTGCCTCTCATCCTGGATGACGATGACCAACATCCGCCACGTGTGGAGGATCGTGGCCTGGGCCACGATGCCAGTGATGATGATGATGATGAGGGTGATGTCCGCACACAGCTCATCACCAACTTCTTCAGCTGAATGTGAGTATCCAGAGATGTCATGTCAATGATGTGAGTTTGCATGATATGTGTTGGTGGGGCTCTGGTGCTGTTAGAGTGTGGCCATGTGCTACTTGACTGGATGCGTGCAGCGATGTGTCCTTACAGGTAGTCTGTACTCCCCAACAGTGTTGACATGCTAACTTGGTTTTGTGTAGGTATCTTGTGACATGTATTGGGCATGAGTATTGCAATTCTGTCCTGTTCTTCAGTGCTTTTGACTGTGTCTGTCCTTCACAGGGTACTTTCAGAGTTGTTTGTTCAACTCGGATCCCCCGACACCATGATTCAGCTTTCAGGGTGGAAGCAGTCGTTTCCCTACAGGTGATGTGCCACACACCCCTGGACTTTATTTCTTCTACACTTGTTGACTGTGTGGCCACTGCCACGTGGGATTACCTTGCATTTGTAGTGGAAATAACATGTTGCAAATGTGTAATAAACCTGTGCTTCACTTTGGGATGTGCGTTGTCTGTGGTCACACATCTGACTGACATTTGCTTACTGCACCTGTGGGCTAGTTAACACAGACTCTGAATAGGTGTGGTGTCTGTGCATTCCACTGTATTTCCTGGCAACATCAGTGTAGGCGATGAGTCAGATGGCCCTGGTGTGTTTGTGTTGTGTAGCCCTAGTGGTGTGTCTCCCCCACATGTGTCATGTCGCCATGACTCACATGACGGTGTTGAACTTGCTGTAGCAGTTAGCATGCACAGTGTCATTTAGCAGATCATCATCTCCATGACAAAAATAACGTTGGAATCACAACAGAGGCAAGTATGGTGTATTAGTGAGTTTATTTACATACATGTGTGAGGATAGTGCACAGGATGGTGGGTGCTGTACATTGGGATTGGAATCCAAAGTTCCCAGATGAGTTGGAAGTGTTGGTAGCAGAAATGTCCTGAGTAAAGTCCACAGTCATCTGATACATTAGTCCAACTTAAACTCCCCATGTCATGTGGGAGAGTTGGGTTGCATTCGACAGGGTGAACAGTTTGCACACAAAGGAGAATTTCCAGAACAGGTGTTGGGTTCCTGGGGGATGTACATGGCCATCGGCCTCTCAGTTGTCCTTCCTCGGACGACCCCTCTTCTTTCTGGGGGGACTCTCACGTGCAGGCCGCTGCGGTGCAGAGGACTCTCCACCAGAGTCATCCTCCCTCCCTGTGGCGGTTGCAGTTGTTGCGGCACCAGATGTTGTGGGCACACAGGGAGGTGTGGACATGTTGGTGCTAATCTGGCGGAGGCATGTCAATATGTCCCTCTGCACCGCTGTCAGTTCTTCCAATGTGTCCCACTTGGACTCCATGCCAGATATGTGTGTCTCCACACGGTACATGTGTGTCTCCACACGGGACATGTGGGAGTCCAAGCGGGCATGATGGGCAGCCTGCTGCTGTTGAATGTCCTTGAGGATCCCCACTACCTGGCTGACCTCTCCGGTGCTATTCTGGTATGCATCAGCAATGCGTGCCTGTTGTGGGTCATCATGCAGTCCAGACCCCTCTGCAAACAGCGACCTCTGCCTACCACCCCTCCCACCACCCCTGGCCACACGTGCGGGACCTGCGGTGGCACGCACAGGTGACCCTAGGCCCCCTTGGGGGTTGGTACTGGGGTTGTTGTCCGTTGCTTCATGGTGGGCTGGGGTCCCTGTGCTGTTGTCATCCAGTGTCCTTGCTCTGTCCGTGTCGGCGGGGGTGGTCTGTGTGTTGGCAGATGTTGGAGGAATGGGTGCAGGGGGTGCAGATGGTGGTCCTGCTGGTGCTGCATGATGACTCACACCGGAGGTGCCAGGTTGGTATTCGCCATCCGATGAGGGCAGAGGCTGTTCCACACCAGAGAGCTCAGGGGCCACCGGAGCCTGGGACAGGGACTCCTCCTCATCTGCTGCTGTGTCCCCATCATCACCTGTTTTTGGAAGAGACACACAATGTATGTTATGTTTCTGCAGGCATCAATGGTTCATACACATGACAGTTGTGACTGTACCTCTGGATGCGGCCCTGTACATTGCATTGTCCTAAGTTGTCACAGTCAGAGGTTGATATTGGTGTGGCTCATTGTCCTGCCAACCTGATGCATTTCAATGTGGATGTTGAGGTGTGTGCATGACCAGCATTGGTGGTATTTGGTTGACATCCGGACCTCCTTCTCCCCCCAGCCCAGTTATCCCACCATGAAGCATGCCACCCTTGCAGTGGGTGCAGGTTAACTCTCAGGATGTCAGTCAGTAGTGTCCTGCTGTTGGTTGGTGCCCAGTTCCCAGCAGGGCCTGGTACTCCCCACAACAGAGCACCATTGTCAGACATCTTAGAAGTGGTTTTTCACTCCCTCTGAGGTGTGCATGCTTCAGTGTGAGCTTGCTGGGCCATGTGGGTGGGGGATGTTGAGCTGTGACTACCACTCCCATCATGCTATTGCCTACAGCCCCCTTCCCAGCATGCCCATACTTCCTTCCTTTTGACTCTGCTTCCCTGTGGGGTAGTGTGCCTGTGCTGACAGGATGGCTGACAGTGTTGTCCGGGCGTTTGTTTGGCTACAAGTCCCAAAAGTGTCCCTGTGTTTCACACAGCATAACCCAGTGGGGTTGTTCTTTATGTGATATTTAATTAGAGTGTGAGGCATTGCATTCTCCCAGGTGAGTTGTGTGGAGTTTGTGTTAAGGGGGTGAGAAAAGCTGCTTGTGACTATGGTCAGAGCTGTCAGTCCTCCTTCCCACCCAGCCAGATATCCCACCATGGAACGTGCTTCCATTGCAGGGAGTACAAGATGGCTTTCAGGATGTCAGTCAGTGGTGTCCTGCTGTTGGTTGTTGCACAGTTCCCAGCAGGGCCTTGTGCTCCCCACAGCAGTACCCAGTGTCAGCCATCTTGTCAGTTCTTTTCCACTCCCTGTGATGTGAGCATGGTTCAGCGTGGTGTTGATGGGCCAATTGTGAGGGTGACCAATATCTGTGACTACCACTCCCATCATGCTATTGCCTACACCACCCTTCCCAGCATGCCCATACTTCCTTCCTTTTGAGTCGACTTCACTGTGTGTGAGTGTGACAGCAATGGCAAGATGGCTGACAGTGGTGTCCTGCTGTTGGTTGTTGCACAGTTCCCAGCAAGGCCTTGTGCTCCCCACAGCAGTACCCAGTGTCAGCCATCTTGTCAGTTCTTTTCCACTCCCTGTGATGTGAGCATGGTTCGGAGTTGTGTTGATGGGCCAATTGTGAGGGTGACCAATATCTGTGACTACCACTCCCATCATGCTATTGCCTACACCACCCTTCCCAGCATGCCCATACTTCCTTCCTTTTGAGTCGACTTCACTGTGTGTGAGTGTGACAGCAATGGCAAGATGGCTGAAAGTGGTGTCCTGCTGTTTGTTGGTGCACAGTTCCCAGCAGGGCCTTGTGCTCCCCACAGCTGAGGCCAGTGTCAGACATCTTTGAAGTGGCTTTTCACACTCTGTGAGGTGTGCATGCTTCAGTGTGAGCTTGCTGGGCCATGTGGGTGGGGGATGTTGAGATGTGACTACCACTCCCATCATGCTATTGCCTACACCCCCCTTCCCAGCATGCCCATGCTTCCTTCCTTTTGACTCTGCTTCCCTGTGGGGTAGTGTGCCTGTGCTGACAGGATGGCTGACAGTGTTGTCCTGGTGTTTGTTTGGCTACAAGTCCCAAAAGTGTCCCTGTGCTTCACACAGCATAACCCAGTGTGGTTGTTCTTTGTGTGATATTTAATTAGAGTGTGAGGCATTGCATTCTCCCAGGTGAGTTGTGTGGAGTTTGTGTTAAGCGGGTGTGTGAGAAAAGCTGCTTGTGACTATGGTCAGAGCTGTCAGTCCTCCTTCCCACCCAGCCAGATATCCCACCATGGAACGTGCTTCCATTGCAGGGAGTGCAAGTTGGCTTTCAGGATGTCAGTCAGTGGTGTCCTGCTGTTGGTTGTTGCACAGTTCCCAGCAGGGTCTTGTGCTCCCCACAGCAGTACCCAGTGTCAGCCATCTTGTCAGTTCTTTTCCACTCCCTGTGATGTGAGCATGGTTCAGAGTTGTGTTGATGGGCCAATTGTGAGGGTGACCAATATCTGTGACTACCACTCCCATCATGCTATTGCCTACACCACCCTTCCCAGCATGCCCATACTTCCTTCCTTTTGAGTCGACTTCACTGTGTGTGAGTGTGACAGCACTGGCAAGATGGCTGACAGTGGTGTCCTGCTGTTTGTTGGTGCACAGTTCCCAGCAGGGCCTTGTGCTCCCCACAGCTGAGGCCAGTGTCAGACATCTTTGAAGTGGCTTTTCACTCCCTGTGAGGTGTGCATGCTTCAGTGTGATTTTGCTGGGCCATGTGGGCGGGGGATGTTGAGCTGTGACTACCACTCCCATCATGCTATTGCCTACACCCCCCTTCCCAGCATGCCCATACTTCCTTCCTTTTGACTCTGCTTCCCTGTGGGGTAGTGTGCCTGTGCTGACAGGATGGCTGACAGTGTTGTCCTGCCGTTTGTTTGGCTACAAGTCCCAAAAGTGTCCCTGTGCTTCACACAGCATAACCCAGTGTGGTTGTTCTTTGTGGGATATTTAATTAGAGTGTGAGGCATTGCATTCTCACAGGTGAGTTGTGTGGAGTTTGTGTTAAGGGGGTGTGTGAGAAAAGCTGCTGGTAACTATGGTCAGAGCTGTCAGTCCTCCTTTCCACCCAGCCAGATATCCCACCATGGAACGTGCTTCCATTGCAGGGAGTGCAAGTTGGCTTTCAGGATGTCAGTCAGTGGTGTCCTGCTGTTGGTTGTTGCACAATTCCCAGCAGGGCCTTGTGCTCCCCACAGTAGTACCCAGTGTCAGCCATCTTGTCAGTTCTTTTCCACTCCCTGTGATGTGAGCAGGGTTCAGAGTGGCGTTGATGGGCCAATTGTGAGGGTGACCAATATCTGTGACTACAACTCCCATCATGCTATTGCCTACACTCACTTCACCAGCATACACAGACTTCCTTCCTTTCAGTGAGCTTCCCTGTGAGGTGGTGTTCTAGTGGTGGCAAAATATCTGACTGTGTTTGTTGGTTAGATTTGTGCCACTGCCTTGCTCTATTTGTTGTTAGGTTTGTACATGTCATGACACAGTTACATATCACTATGAGATGGCATGTATTGTGTTTATCTGACTAACATACACATCTTGGGATGATTATCTTTTGGTTGCTGTGGATTTGCTAAGGGTGCATGGTTTGACTATCCCCTTGACAGTGATGTGTGTGTATTGTCACACAATTTTGTGTGTATTGGTTGTGTACTCACCAGGCTCTGGGATGTTTGATAGTCCATAGACGCTCACTGGTGGTAGGATGGCCCGCACCTTCTCCTCCCAGGGCCTGAGGTATACTGGTTTGGCAGGAGGGCCAGTGCCGGTGCGATTACTCAAGGCGTAATCCTTCTTGAGTAGGTCCTTGACCCTCCTGCGCACATCATACCACCTGTTCTGGATGTCTTCCTTTGTGCGCAAACATGGTGATTGTGCGTTCACCCTGTCGACGATCCTCTCCCACATCTTGGTTTTCTGCGACATGGGGGTCTGTTGGACCAATGTACCAAACAACTGTGGCTCTACCCTGAGGATCTCCTCTACCAGGACTTCCAATTCACTGTCTAGGAACTTTGGATTCTTCTTTGGGGGCATGGTGATGGGTGGTGGTGGGGATTGATGTGTGTGTGTGAGTGTGCAAGTGAGGGTGGGTTAGTGTGGGTTTTGCTGGGTGTATGTGAGGGTGCTATTTGGGAGGTGCTAATGGTGTGTGGCTTGTGTGATGGATGAATTGTGAGTGTGTCTGTGGTTGCTGTCTGATGGTGTTCTGTGCTGGCAGGTCAGTTGAATTTGCAAAGGATCATGGTAGGGATTTGTGGCCTTTATATGGGTGGAGTTGTGGGTGTGTCCTTGTTCCATGTTTTTTCACCCTGTATTTATTGACTTTGTCATTGCTTGTTTTGCCCTTTTTTTTGTATTTTTTCCTTTGTGTTTTTTTAGGCATGTAGGAGACGTTCTTCTGACCGAGTAGGACGCTGCAGTTGGCTCGTGCGGGCTTCTCCGAGTCTTTCAAGTTGTGTTCCTGATGGGTTTCATGTGCGGCGTACGCGTCGGTCGCGGAGTATTGGGTTGCTTTGGCTCGGTTTCGTATGCGTGTCGGTCGTACAGCTTGGGTTCCGTGCGACTCGGTCTGGTTTTACACGCATTGCATCGTACTGCGCGGGTCGGAGTTCGCGGGTACGTTTCTGTCAGGTTCATTCCTGGTGCGTGTCGGTCGGTTCGATTCGCGTAGTTTCCCGGCCGGATAGCTGGTTTCCGTGCGGTTGGGTCGTTCGGCTTGTGTTCCGTACGAGTCGGTCGTGATTCACATGCATTGCATCGTACTACGCGGATCAGGCAGCGCCGGTACGTGTCGGTCAGACAACATTCCCGTACCGAGTCGGTCGGTATGTTTTCCGGCCCGAATCGGAATCGGCCCCACAGTCTACAACATAATACTATTTCAAACATTATTCACACCATATTCACACATATTCTCACATATTTAAAGTTTTCTAACCTAGGCCTCAAAAACATAACAATCGATAAAAAGCTAAAACCTAAATAACACATAAAAAACACCACAACACCAAAAACCTAACACTACACACACGAACTACAACCTAACTACCTTCAAATTAAAGTAAAACTATACTTTAAATAAAGAAAATTAAACTTACCTTCCTCAACGCGATGCAGCTTTCAACCGCGAGCTTGCCCCCTCCGAAATAACCCAAAACAAACGCGAGCGGTTACAAAATACAAGCAGCAAACAAATATGGCAGCTTTAAACATTATAAATTAATATCTTTTCTTTAAAAATATGTTATTACATAATTATAACATGGCTAAAATATTTTATAAAAATCTAACAATTTATAACTTATATGTTAAAAATTATTTAACATTTTTTCTGCATTGTAAAATTATAATAATAAATATTATTAAACATATAATAATTATTATTATAATTCCATATGTATACAAGTTATATACAATGTTGATTAAAAACATATATTAAATTTACTAAATGTTTAAAAAATGTATACCTATTAAAAAAATATGTATAAAAATTGAACAATGTAATTAATATAATTAATATTTTATATATTAATAATATTAATTAAAAAGTATTATTTGTTTTAAAAAGTTACAAAATTTAAAACTTTAAATGCATTGAAAAATGTGAAAACAGTAATATTATTAATAATTTACAATGTATGTAACCAAAAAATAAATGTTCATAATACAAGATTAAACTGTACAACTGTGATTAAAATATATATTTTTTACAAAAATGTTTGTACAAGAATAAAAACTACATTATTTCATGTTACAAATTTTACATAACTGTATGTAAAAGTTTACCAATGTTAAAAACATTTGTTTACATCATTATTATATGTAAAAGTATACATATGTACCAAATATTTCTTTCTGTAAAAGAAATTATAATGTCTTTTCTCTATGTGTATTAATTTATATTATATGCACTTAATAAAATATATTTGTTTTACCATTACTATATCATTGACACTAAATAAACATCAATTAAAAAATAATATGTGTGGTTTTTTGTGTATCATTTTATTAATGTTGTATTTAATATAAAAAATATGTTTTAATTAAATGTACTGTATGAAATGATATGTTTTAATTAAATATATATATCATTTTATTAATTTTAATTCATAACTATGTTATAATTAATACACATTGCTACTACAAAATATATTAATTTTTTAAGATTACAAAACTACACATATATATAATTTACTATTCCCACGCTAGTTAGTATTAAATCATGGTAGGTGTTGGACACTAAACTTAATTAATTTACTATTCCCACTCCAGCTAGTATGAAGTCAGGATAGGTGCTGGACACTAAACTTAATTAATTTACTATTCCCACTCCAGTTAGTATTAAGTCAGAGAATGTGCAGGACACTAAACTTAATTAATGTACTATTCCCACTCCAATTATTATTAAATCAGAGTAGGTGCCGGACACTAAACTTAATTAATTTATTATTCCCACTCCAGGTAATGTTAAGTCAGGGAAGGTGCTGGACACTAAACATAATTAATTTACTATTCCCACTCCAGTTAGTATTAAATCAGGGTAGGTGCTGGACACTAAACTTAATTAATGTACTATTCCCGCTCCAGTTAGTATTAAATCAGGATAGGTGCTGGACACTAAACTTAATTAATTTACTATTCTCACTCCAGTTACTAATAAATCAGGATAGGTGCTGGACACTAAACTTAATTAACTTACTATTCCCACTCCAGTTAGTATTAAGTCCTGGTAGGTGCTGGACACTAAACTTAATTAATTTACTATTCCCACTCCAGTTAGTATTAAGTCAGAGAATGTGCTGGACACTAAACTTAATTAATTTACTATTCCCACTGCAGTTATTATTAAATCAGAGTAGGTGCTGGACACTAAACTTAATTAATGTATTATTCCCACTCCAGTTAATATTAAGTCAGGGAAGGTGCTGGACACTAAACATAATTAATTTACTATTTCCCTCCAGTTAGTATTAAATCAGGGTAGGTGCTGGACACTCAACTCAATAAATTTACTATTCCCATTCCAGTGACTATTAAATCAGGATAGGTGCTGGACACTAAACTTAATTAATTTACTATTTCCACTCCAGTTAATATTAAGTCATGGTAGGTGCTGGACACTAAACTTAATTAATGTACTATTCCCACTCCAGTTAGTATTAATTCAAGGAAGGTGCTGGACACTAAACATAATTAATTTACTATTCCCACTCCAGTTAGTATTAGGTCATGGTAGGTGCTGGACACTAAACTTAATTAATTTACTATTCCCACTCCAGTTAGTATTACATCAGGGTAGGTGCTGGACACTAAACCTAATTAATTTACTATTCCCACTCCAGTTACTATTAATTCAAGGAAGGTGCTGAACACTAAACATAATTAATTTACTATTCCCACTCCAGTTAGTATTAAGTCAGGATAGGTGCTGGACACTTAACATAATTAATGTACTATTCCCACTCCAGTTAGTATTAAGTCGGAGAATGTGCTGGACACTAAACTTAATTAATTTATTATTCCCACTCCAGATAATATTAAGTCAGGGAAGGTGCTGGGCACTAAACATAATTAACTTACTATTCCCACTCCAGTTAGTATTAAATCAGGGTAGGGGCTGGACACTAAACTTAATTAATTTACTATTCCCACTCCAATTATTATTAAGTCACAGAAGATGCTAGACACTTAACATATATAAATTACTTTTCCCAATCAATTAATATAATAACACAAACTATACAATACATAAAACCTATTTTCTTTACTATTTACTATAACAATTTATTAAACTATATAATTTAATTACTCAAATATTTTTAAACAATTAACATTAATAAAATAATATTCTAAATATTAGTAAATATAATATGAAATATTCCAAAATACTATATATCACATATAAATTATATTTTTTCTAATTACTATACATATTACTTAATTTTATATTCTATCTTTCAACAAATTAATTAATAATTTTCATTTTTCAAACTCTTAATAAATATTAAATAATATTTGATATTTATAACATAAAATTATTAAAAAACAAACAATTATGGGGCCGATTCCGATCTCGGTCGGAGGCGCACCTAATACCATTCGGTCGGGAAAAAAGCCATGCGAATGCCTGTTTCCCGACCGATCCGCACATTAATCCGAACGAACAAGTACGATGCGCACAACAGCACAGATTCCGACCCAGTCGTACTCACCCAATCCAGGTCCTGTTCCCCGACCGAGCCGGATCCGTAAACGCAGATTCGAGTCGCCCGGAAGCCAAAAAGCAGCCCCGTCCGGCCGGACAAGTACGATGCGCTTCCCGTACGCGCCGAACCCGTCGCTACGCACAGCACGTCAAAGCATCCGGGAGAGGCGCACATAAGCTCCGATTCGCGCCACAACACGATCCACGGCTACGAGACGAACACGCAAGCGACGAGGACGAGGCGAAGCAACGACAAAGACGAACGAGACGAACCAACCATGAATCCCATCGTTCCGATCCTACCAATATTCTACATCTACTACCGGAACAGGCACGGACGCGTACGGCGCAGAAGGTAAGTCAGACACCAACCACAAAATCAAACTACACGTACCAGACATATCACACACACACAGAAGGATGCACAAATTACTTACACCAGAAACAGCAGCACCATAGGGGCGGGATGCCCATCACCAATGCCACATATACACATAGGGGCCCGGATGCCTGTCACCACTACCACCTCGATCCAGGGGGGGCTGGATGCCTGTCACTACTACCACCCTTACCCAGGGGGTGCCAGGTGCCTACCACTACTACCACCTCTACCCAGGGTGTGCCAGATGCCTACCACCACTACCACCTCTACCCATGGGGGGCTGGATGCCTACCACTACTACCACCTCTACCCAGGGGGTGCCAGGTGCCTACCACCACTACCACCCTTACCCAGGGGGTGCCAGATGCCTACCACTACTACCACCTCTACCCATGGGGGCTGGATGCCTACCACTACTACCACCTCTACCCATGGGGGCTGGATGCCTGTCACTACTACCACCCTTACCCAGGGGGTGCCAGGTGCCTACCACTACTACCACCTCTACCCAGGGGTGCCAGATGCCTACCACCACTACCACCTCTACCCATGGGGGCTGGATGCCTGTCACTACTACCACCCTTACCCAGGAGGTGCCAGATGCCTACCACCACTACCACCTCTACCCATGGGGGGCTGGATGCCTACCACCACTACCACCTCTACCCAGGGGGTGCCAGATGCCTACCACTACTACCACCACTACCCATGGGGGCTGGATGCCTACCACTACTACCACCTCTACCCATGGGGGCTGGATGCCTACCACTACTACCACCTCTACCCATGGGGGCTGGATGCCTGTCACTACTACCACCTCTACCCAAGGGGTGCCAGATGCCTACCACTACTACCACCTCTACCCAGGGGGTGCCAGGTGCCTACCACTACTACCACCTCTACCCATGGGGGGCTGGATGCCTGTCACTACTACCACCTCTACCCAAGGGGTGCCAGATGCCTACCACTACTACCACCTCTACCCAGGGGGTGCCAGGTGCCTACCACTACTACCACCTCTACCCAGGGGGTGCCAGATGCCTACCACTACTACCACCTCTACCCAGGGGTGCCAGATGCCTACCACCACTACCACCTCTACCCATGGGGGCTGGATGCCTACCACTACTACCACCTCTACCCAGGGGGTGCCAGGTGCCTACCACCACTACCACCCTTACCCAGGGGGTGCCAGATGCCTACCACTACTACCACCTCTACCCATGGGGGCTGGATGCCTACCACCAACAACACCCCCACTCACAGGATGGCAAATACATGCCACAAGAAGCACACACCAGCAGAAAGAATGCAACACAAAGACATCCCCCCAACACCATGACAAGCGTGTGTAGACTGTGTCAAATGCCTACAACACTGAACAGGACTGTGAACATACAATGTGACCCCCTATCACAAGTGCCACACATAAATGTGTGTGGCACCCACAATGCAAGCAGGCCATGACCATTGTGGCAATGGGGTCCAAACCTCCATCATCACAGTGCCCAAAATGTAAGTGTGAGGTCCATAGCTGAAGCACATATTGAACATTGTGGCAATGGGGTCCAAACCCCATCATCACAGTGCCCAAAATGTAAGTGTGGGGTCCATAGCTGAAGCACATATTGAACATTGTGGCAATGGGGTCCAAACCCCCATCATCACAGTGCCCAAAATGTAAGTGTGGGGTCCATAGTTGGAGCACATTTTGAACATTGTGGCAATGGGGTCCAAACCCCCATCATCACAGTGCCCAAAATGTAAGTGTGAGGTCCATAGCTGAAGCACATATTGAACATTGTGGCAATGGGGTCCAAACCCCCATCATCACAGTGCCCAAAATGTAAGTGTGGGGTCCATAGCTGAAGCACATATTGAACATTGTGACAATGGGGTCCAAACCCCATCATCACAGTGCCCAAAATGTAAGTGTGGGGTCCATAGTTGGAGCACATTTTGAACATTGTGGCAATGGGGTCCAAACCCCCATCATCACAGTGCCCAAAATGTAAGTGTGGGGTCCATAGCTGAAGCACAAATTGAACATTGTGACAATGGGGTCCAAACCCCCATCATCACAGTGCCCAAAATGTAAGTGTGGGGTCCATAGCTGGAGCACATTTTGAACATTGTGGAAATGGGGTCCAAACCCCCATCATCACAGTGCCCAAAATGTAAGTGTGAGGTCCATAGCTGAAGCACATTTTGAACATTGTGGCAATGGGGTCCAAACCCCCATCATCACAGTGACCAAAATGTAAGTGTTGACAAAGAAAAAGCTGCAACTGCCAAACTGCATGGATGATTCCTGGTCACAGAACAACAAACACATCAGTGGCAAAGAAGTGCTTGTGTCCCATAGCGACATAGAATGGGGGAGGCAAACAGTGCAGTGCAAATAAGACATACCTTTGGCCATGTGCAGACAAACATCACCCATGGGGGCTGACACTGTCAACATTCATCAATGACACAATGACAGAAGTGACCATCAGAATGCAGACCCACATATTTGCACCAATGGGCACACAAATTCAGATACCCAGTGGAGACTGTAGATGTGAGGTGAACAGATACCATACCATGGCAGCAATGGGACACACACACAATGATCATTGTGCTGACTGATGACCTAGGAGTCCCAGGGACAGCAGGGCAAACACACCAAACAACAGACAGCCAATGGCACACCTAAGACATGCCAATGCAGTGGTGCCGATGCACATACACAAACAGGCAGACCCACACTGCACATCAAACACAACAGGTGAGGGGGGGGGTACCAGTGTCCCCAGGCAACCACACAACACATGAGGAGGCCTGAATACCAATTACACAGATGTGCATACAGTGCCACACAAAGGTAACTCATGGATCCAAATGCCCTATGTGGGCAATGAGGCATTGTCAGATGAGAGGGAGCACAAATCACACATGTCACACAAGCATGTAGGAACAGCAACTGGCACAGCAAGACACAGAGACACCACAGCACTACCCCCAGGGCCCCCACAATGTGGTGACCCTGGGCTGCATTACAATCCCACTGTGATGACAAAGCTAGATGTCGTTCACACTGTGAACCACAGTCATGTGTCCTGAGCAACAAACTACCATCACACCTACACAAGCACAAATCAATCAGCACGGCCTGTCAGCCAAGGCCAACATGGAGGCAGGGGTCTAGCCGGGCAACAACTCTCATCTGCACACACTCAACACCACACACCTCGACCTCCAACAATGTGCAGCAGTGAAGCTCACATGCACTGGTGACATTGCACATGCACCCATGACAATCCCAGGGGGGTGGGAACCAAGGTGCAGAAACACATCACACATGGCCACTCAACCAGACTCCTGAATGTCTGACACACTGCACACTACGCTGTACATGGACATGACGGCAATACCACACCAACCAATGGGATCCCAGCCACAGTCACACACCTATGAAGAAGCCAAGGTCACCCACAAAGAACACACATAGACAACTACCAACATTGCAGCCCTCAGGAGTGCCAGCAGTCACACACACAACGTGTCACAACCAATGAAAGCTAACACAAACAAGAAATCACATGACAGGAGTAAACAACAACTGCAAAGGGGAATCCTGACTGTGACACATCAGCGTCTGCCCACAAACTCAGCCCTGACAGCAAACACACCTATGGGTGACACCCTGATGACCAGTAATGTGCCATGCACCCACATCACAGAGAACCCAGGGAGAAGACTGTGGGGGAACATAGGTCAACTCAGCAAGCATCACAAACAGGAACATCACTAGGGATCCCAGCATGCACAGCAAAATGGAAGTGAACACACAGACATGCTCATACAACACACACCTTGGGCGCACGAGATGTCACAGGAGTACACACTGCCATGAGGGGACTCCACTCCTGTGTGAGGAAAGCTGTGCCATATGTCGCATCAGTAGGGCTCCATCATGTCAGCAGAACACTTGGTCACACAGTCAACAATTAGCACAAAATGAAGGCTCCCGTCACATCAGCCTGGTCATGGGAATGTCAACGAAATCAACAGCACAGATCCAACACACATGTATAGCAAGTTGCACTGACAACACAGATGAGTCCTTCCCCCTTGATGCCCAAACCTGCATTTCCAGTGGAGATGGCCACACGGTCAGGGAAGTAGACTAATTAAACAATGGCAAACACAACAGATGTGTATGGGTGGAACCCACAGATGTGACATTGCTAATGTAAGTAGGAAATCCCATTGCCAAATATTGAAAACATTACACCCTCAGATGCTGCTAAGGATGACATGGATACACCACAGGATAGGACACTGTCCCCCTGGACCACATGGGTTCCTGCACAGTAACACTTCATTTTCATGAGACCAAATATCACCATCACTGCAGCAAGTGCATGGTTAGCGTCATCAACATAATGTACATCAGAAGTAAAAGCACTAGTGAACAGAAAGTTGCTTTATTCAGCATATGTGGGTTCATAACTTGGAAAAACTGTAAGCAATCAACAAAGGCCAATGGCCAGTCCATCAAGGAAGTCAATACAGGGTGACAGTGGCAGATGTCACCCTACGCATGCCTGCACTGATCAAAACCAGGGACAATCCCCTAGGAGGGGCATACGGGGGCAGGCCAGGCACCGCAGGGACAGGATCAGGGCTCACCAGGAGGAGGCAGGGAAGGGGTGGTGGGTGCTGGAGAGCCACTGACAACTGCAGTGGAGGTGTCTGACATGGTGTGTGCCGGCACAACTGGGGGGCATGACTCAGATGTTGTGGGTGCCGGCACGACTGCAGTGGACCCTGCAGATGGAGTGGACAGGTCCGCCACTGCAGTGCCCAAGTCAGACAGGGTGATAGTGGACTCCACTGCAGTGCCTACCTCCAGGGGAGGAGAATGGGGATCAGGTAAGGTGGGCAGGACAGAGGGGGAGGACACCCTCACCACATCAGTGGTACAGACAAGCGCAGCGGGGGTGTGGGGCCGGAAGAGCAAGTGGCAGGGGGTGTAGGCCTGACCCTTCTGGGGATGGTGTATCTGTGGGTGGGGGAACCTGGGGCCGGGTGTGGTGGGGGCACCTGTGGAGTGGGGGCCTGAGGGATGGTGTAAGGAGACTTGGTGCCTGAGCTGCAGGGCGGCGGCGGGGTCTTGCTCTTCCGGGACCGGGGGACTTGCGGGTGGGGGCCTCAGTCGGTCTGCGCCTGGGGGATGGTGTCCGGGGGCCAGGGGCACTCCGCTCCGTGTGGGTGGGCTTCCTCTTCCCCCTGAATGCTGGATCAGCTGGGTCGGAGGGGAAGAGGCCAAGGTCACAGAGGAAGAGCCGCTGTGTATTTGGGGTTGCAGGTGAGGCAAGGGAGGGGTCTTTGGAGGGAGAGGCAACTGAGGACTGCGCAGTGCTTGTGGATGCGTGTGTTTGTGCCTGTGCCCCATCCCCTGTGAGTGTGGTTTCAGTCCCCTGACGGTGCGTGCGTGTGCGTCTTGTTTGTGGCGTGTGTGTCTGTCTGCTGCATGTGTCTGTGCTGGTGTGTGCATGTGCCAGTGTGTGTGTGCTTGGGACGGGTAAGGTGCTGGGGAGTGTGGATGGGGCAGAGGCAGGAGGGGTGAGGGACTGTCGGAGGAGGGACACTGCTGCCGTCAGGGAGGAGTCCATGGACCTATTGCCCCTCTGTAGGTCAGACATGCCCGATGAGATGCCCTCCATGAATGACACCAGCTGAGTCAACAGACTGGTGTGTGCATGGAGGACACTCAGCATCGCTGTCTGTCCTACATGGAGCTGGCGGAGGAGGTACACAGACTCCTCACTCAGGGCAGCAGGGGACACAGGGGCAGGGGGTGCGGTGCCTGGCCCGAAGGCGACACGCTCCCGAACATGGGAGCCTCCACGGACCTCGGGAATGGGAGCCGACGGGAGGGCGGTGGTGGTGGTGGTGGCGGGGACAGCAACACTAGCTGGGGTGTGGTGGCTGCTGACACCCGCCTCCATAAGGGAGTCATCGTCCGAGTTGCTCTGGTCCTCAGCTGAGGTGGATGGTGCTGAGGACTCCTCGGTGTGGCTCCCCTCGCCCTCCGTGCCACTGGGTCCCTCCGACCACTCCTCGGCTGCTGACCCAGTCTGGCTCTGTGGCTCCTCCTGGTCCATGGAGCTGTCCCCTCCTGTGGCCGTGGATGTATCTGCAATCAATAGGGAAACAGACAGACATCAGTCACCTGCACCGAACGCACACACCACAGTAAGTACAGCACATTACAGAGCAAGCCCTGGCATCCTTAGTTGAACATTGCTAAAACTGCACAAACAGAACAGGAGAAGTCAATTGTCAGTCTGATGGTCAACCATGGCACTCACATCCCACCTGGCCTTGCACCCATCTGTCTGGTGTCTGTTGGATGGCAATACCCAAGTGTGGACACATGCACCACCTACACAGTATTTGGACAGTGCAGAGAACCCGGTGAAGCATGTGGACATGCACACATCACAACTCTTGCCACTGAGTCAGTACAGGTGTCCGGATGTAAGGGATGCCCAGAGTCAAATAGGAAATGCATGTCATGCATACCAGCGACAGACACCATGATGCACCCATGTCCTGATAGCCATTGCCACAATGGTGTGCATGTAGCACATGTCCCTCCCCTGCAGGATCACTAATAGGAAGTCCCATGCCATGGCACAGCCATGCCTGCTAAGTCATACATCACTGTCTCCAGTCACATGGGCAGGGCAGCCAGACAACAACACTCTGCACTGTGTCACAATAGTAGATCATGGGGAATGCAAGTCCTGGAGCTGAACAAGTGCACATGTACATCCCCCACACACCACATCATCTGAACCCTCATCTGTCCAGGTCATACCCATTGGACATATGGGAGACCTGTAACACTACCCTCTGCACCTGAGCACCTCACAATCTGCTGTGAATGGGAAACAGCTGCCTGAACTTCATATTCGCATACCCCAGTCTGCAGGGTCAGGTGATCAAACACCTATGTGTCACACAAGTATCATCTCCTATGGTCACATCTCCGGTGGCATGCGGAGCCCCAACCGAGGAACACCCCAGCAGACCTGACAACGAAGCCACAGCACAGTGACACAGAGGCAGACACCTGAGGGGACAAATCACTGAGCAAAACGTGGCAGCTGATACACGGCAGTGGGAGTACAGAGTGTATTGTATGGCCTGGAGTAGGCATGACTGTCCTGCCCCACATGAATGAGGGATGAGCCCTGGACAGTAGGCAGCTGGCTACGTATGTGTGACACACGTTATATACACACTCCTGGGGCCCAAACATTGTTCCCACCCGCAGCATGGGTGTGTGCCAGATACCCCAGGCACATGTGGTGGATCAGCTCAGCAATTGGGCCACATATCAAAGTAACACGCAGAACACATGTCAGAACACAGGCATTGTGTAAGCAATGGACCCACCCATGATGCCCACCACAGAGTCAGGGAAACAGATGCTGTCCCCCACCTTGAGTCAAGCAAACTGCAGGGACACAGTACCCAAGTGACACAATACCCTGACTGTAAGGGCCACACCTGGGTATCAGATGAGGAGTGGGCAGTGCACAATAGAGGGACATGGGTCCTGGACCACAAGACTGATGTACTGTGGAAGTTTAACCAGGCCAGAGGAGGGCGCATAGCATGGCAGACATAGTTCACAATGCAGACATGGATTCACCCCCTCCTTGCTGCTCTCTGGCCTTCAGCTGCCCATCCAGATCAGGGAAGACCACCGCCAGGATCCTGAGCATGTGGGGGGTCAGGGTCCGGTGTCCGCCCCTCCTGCGAGGAGGCGACAGCTTCAGCTGGACCCGTGCGATCCTCCGGGTCCAGCCCCGAAGGTCCTGCCACCTCTTCTGGCAGTTGCGGATCCGGCGCTTGTAGTCCCCCACGGATCTCACTGCCCGGACGATGGTCAGCCATATCTTCTGCTTCTGGTGGGCATCAACCTGTGAGGATGACAAAGTGAGAATGCCATTACTACACATGCAACATAACCGTGCATTACACAGTTGGATTTACATGTCTCAATCACAGGGGCACATGATGTACACAGGCAGTGCAACGATGGCCATGGACAGTATGCCAGCAGTTACTGCATGGTATCATTGCCTGGGCAGTAAAACCTTGTTTAAATGCACTGTCACTGCACTATTCCTGTCCAGTGCATATGACTACACACTATGGGGGGTGACAACTAATCAGTGAGCCTGCTAGCCAGTGGCGTGCAGACTGTTAGCCTTGCTAGTCAGACAACATGCACATTTAGAAAGGCAGTCGACAGAACACTCACCTGCTCCCCTGGTTTCCCATACAGCTTGCTGTACTGTGGAAGGAGGCTGTCCAGCAGGGCCTGGTTCTCCTCAGTGCTGAAGGCTGGGGCTCTCTCCACAGTACGTGCCATTGCAGGGTCCAGAGGGGGCAGAGACAGCAGCAGTGTAGTGGCAGATGTCGTCCTGGAGCATGTAGTGCAGGCAAGTGAGCTCTCAGGGGAACAGCCAGCATTATATGTGTGCTGCAGAGGCAGATACTGTCCCATGTGTCCAAAGTGATAGGTCCAAGTCGTTTGCATCTTCTGAATCTGGCCAATCCATGGAATCGCACCACTTACACACGCCCCCAGCATCCTTCAAATGTTCAACTTCATGACACCCATGAAATTGCAACATTGTTGTGGGTGACCAACTGAATTTACAGCATCAGACTCGTTCAATTGAATGCAATGGGCCGGCCGGGCACACCGATCGGACCATTGCCGCTCAACGCGCACCTAGGATACAACGCTGTACTCCGCACACATTGAATGCAATGGGCCGGCCGGGCACACCGATCGGACCATTGCCGTTCAACGCGTACCTAGGATACAACGCGTACCCGCACACATTGAATGCAATGGGCCGGCCGGGCACACCGATCGGACCATTGCCGTTCAACGCGTACCTAGGATACAACGCGTGCACCCAGCACACATTGACTGCAATGGGCCGGCCGGGCACACCGATCGGACCATTGCCGTTCAACGCGTACCTAGGATACAACGCGTACCCGCACACATTGAATGCAATGGGCCGGCCGGGCACACCGATCGGACCATTGCTGTTCAACGCGTACCTAGGATACAACGCGTACCCGCACACATTGAATGCAATGGGCCGGCCGGTCACACCGATCGGACTATTGCCGTTCAACGCGTACCTAGGATACAACGCGTACCCGCACACATTGAATGCAATGGGCCGGCCGGGCACACCGATCGGACCATTGCTGTTCAACGCGTACCTAGGATACAACGCGTACCCGCGACACATTGAATGCAATGGGCCGGCCGGGCACACCGATGGGACCATTGCCGCTCAACGCGTACTCTAGGATACAACGCGTACCCGCACACATTGAATGCATTGGGCCGGCCGGGCACACCGATCGGACCATTGCCGTTCAACGCGTACCTAGGATACAACGCTGCACCAGCGCACATTGAATGCAATGGCCAATGTGTGCGCACTGATCGGTCCATTGCTGTCCAACGCGTGTTGCGTAATACAACGAGTACCAGCGCACATTGAATGGAATGGCCAATGTGTGCGCACTGATCGGTCCATTGCTGTCCAACGCGTGTTGCGAATACAACGCGTACTCAGCGACATTGAATGCAATGGCCAATGTGTGCGCACTGATCGGTCCATTGCTGTCCAACGCGTGTTGCAAATACAACGCGTACCAGCGCACATTGAATGCAATGGCCAATGTGTGCGCACTGATCGGTCCATTGCTGTCCAACGCGTGTTGCGAATACAACGCGTACCAGCGCACATTGGATGCAATGGCCAATGTGTGCGCACTGATCGGTCCATTGCTGTCCAACGCGTGTTGCGAATACAACGCGTACCAGCGCACATTGAATGCAATGGCCAATGTGTGCGCACTGATCGGTCCATTGCTGTCCAACGCGTGTTGCGAATACAACGCGTACCAGCGCACATTGAATGCAATGGCCAATGTGTGCGCACTGATCGGTCCATTGCTGTCCAACGCATCCCTGTACAAGTCACTGGCATATGTCACCATGCCTGTCACAGGTGAACATATGCCAGCCACATATACTTCCCAGGGAGTGAGGGGCACACCTACAACACCACAGCCTGTCCAAACTGTATCCTACGGCATGTAAGGCTGCATTACCTATTCCGTGTATGGGGGTGAAGATGTTGTTCTGTGGGTGTCACTTGGGGGCAGCCACCCCCAGGCTGTGCACGTGTTCATGGGGACAGAATCCTTGGTGTTTCGTGTACATGACCACTGTGATGTGCAACTGTTCATATCTGAGCATGTGGCATGGTCACATTTCACGGTGGTGTATGTGTATGTCATGTCACATACACCCTGAGTCCCATGTGGGACGGTATGTTTAACCCAGGGTGAACCATTGGCACAATGGTGATGGTCCTCCACAGTCTGTGTGCATGTTGTGTTACCAATGTCTCTGATTTCATGTGCACAATGGGAGGCAGTCTCCACATCCACGTTGTTTGTGCATGGACTTTGATGTTGTGCGTGTGTGTGTCACAGACGTCCATGTCTGTCCTGCCGAGGCAACAGGGACCACTACCTGTGGGGGTCATGGTTGTTTTGCTGTGGTGTATACATGATACACCATGTCATGCCAGTGTCCATGTGGCAATACAGGGTCCCTGGGAATCTACGTGTCGTTGAGCTGTGATGCCTGGGGCACATCAGTCCTCACATGTCACTGTGGGGTGTGTTTGTAATTTGGCAGCAGGAGATGGGAACTGGGACACGGCCTCATGATATCCAATGGCACGACCTGGGACTTATTGATGCCACTTGTTGAACTGTGATGTTAGATGTTGGCCATGTATGTGCCATACATATCCTTACGGAACTGCACACATCATGTACTTGTGCCTCATAATGATGTATCATGTGATGTTGAGTGTGTTCAATGCCACATATGTGGGGTGACTGACAATCTTGCTTTCTTCACCTTTGCACTGCAGGGCACCAGCTGTCCTTAGACCATTCCCTGACCTGGCAACGATGGTGGAACGTGACAGCATCCGACGGGACCGCTTCACCAGGCAGCTGATTGAGGATTTGGCAGTGCGCTTGGCACCACATTTGCAACCTGGCCGTCCGTACCCTACAGCGCTGACCCCCAAGGTGAAGGTGATGGCAGCCCTACACTTCTTTGCTACCGGTACCTTTCAACACACTCTGGCGACTGCTGGTGGGATGTCACAGACCATGTTCAGCCGTGTGCTCCGGGATGTTTTGGAGGCTATGTTGATATACCTGAACCAGTACATCTATTTCCCTAGACTCCAACGACTCACTGGCGTGAAGAGTGACTTCTATGCCCTGGGGAGGATGCTGCATGTCATTGGCTCCATTGATGGGACACATGTGGCTTTGGTACCACCACAGGCCCAAGAGCAGGCCTACCGTAACCGCAAACACTACCACTCGGTCAATGCACTGGTGGTCTGTCTTGCAGATATGAGCACCACACACGTGTGTGCCCGTTTCCCTGGTTCTGCACACGATGCCTACGTGATGAGGAGTAGTCGCATCCCGAGGATGATGGCACAGATGCCAAACCAGCGTGCCTGGCTTGTTGGTGTGTACTGACTTTGTACCATTGTGTGTGTTCTGCTATGTAGTGTTCCACCCTCTTTTCCAACTCTGCAAATGTGCAATTGTCTGTATGTAGGTGACTCCGGATACCCCAACATGCCGTGGTTGCTGACGCCCTCAGGAACCCTGTGACACCAGCCCAGATGCGCTACAATGAGGCACATGGTCGGACGAGGAGAGTGATTGAGCGGACATTTGGTCTCCTGAAGAGCCGCTTCCACTGCCTCGACAAGACAGGAGGGTCCCTCCCATATGCCCCAGCAAAGGTGTGCAAGATTATCATCGTCTGCTGCATGCTCCACAACCTGGCAGTGCGGAAGGAGTTGCCTCTCATCCTGGATGACGATGACCAACGTCCGCCACCTGTGGAGGATCCTGGCCTGGACCACGATGCCAGTGATGATGATGATGGTGATGTCCGCACACAGCTCATCACCAACTTCTTCAGCTGAATGTGAGTATCCAGAGATGTCATGTCAATGATGTGAGTTAGCATGATATGTGTTGGTGGTGCTCTGGTGCTGTTTGAGTGTGTCCATGGGCTACATGACTGTATGCATGTAGCGATGTGTCCTTGCAGGTAGTCTGTACTCCCCAACAATGTTGACATGCTAACTTGGTTCTGTGTGGGAATCTTGTAACATGTATTGTGCATGAGTATTGCAGTTCTGTCCTGTTTTTCAGTGCTTTTGACTGTGTGTCATTTCTGTCCTTCACAGGGTACTTTCAGAGTCGTTTGGTCAACTGTGTTCCCCAACACCGTGATTTGACTTCCCGGGTGGTAGCTGTTGTGTCCCTACAGGTGATGTGCACCACACCCATGGACTTCCTTCCTTCTACACTTGTTGACTGTGTGCCCGCTGCCAGGTGGGATTACCTTGCATCTGTGGTGGTTACAACATGTTGCAAATGTGTAATAAACCTGTGCTTCACTTTGGGATGTGCGTTGTCTGTGATCACACATCTGACTGACATTTGCTTACTGCACCAGTGGGCTAGTTAACACAGACTGTGAATAGGTGTTGGGTCTGTGCAATGCAACGTATTTCCTGGCAACATCAGTGTAGGCGATGAGTCAGATGGCCATGGTGTGTATGTGTTGTGTAGCCCTGGTGGTGTGCCTCCCTCATATGTGTGATGTCGCCATGACTCACATGCCGGTGTTGTACTTGCTGTAGCAGTTAGCATGCACAGTGTCATTTCCCAGATCATCATAGCCACTTCTGAGACAACATAGGAATCACAACAGAGGCAAGTATGGTGTATTTGTGAGTTTATTGACATACATGTGTGAGTATAGTGCACAGGATGGTGGGTGCTGTACATTGTGATTGTAATCCAAAGTTCCTAGATGATTTGGAAGTCCTGGTAGCAGAAATGTCCAGAGTGAAGTCAACAGTAATCAGAGACATAGGTCCAACTTGAGCTCCCCATGTCATGTGGGAGAGTTGTGTTGCAGTCAACAGGGTGAACAGTTTGCGCACAAAGGTGATTATCCAGAACAGGTTTTGGCTTCCTGGGGGTTGCACATGGCCATCGGCCTCTCACTTGCCCCTCCTCGGACGGCCCCTCTTCTTGGGGGGGACCCTCAAGTGCAGGCTGCTGCGGTGCAGGGGACTCTTCGCCAGAGTCATACGCCCTCCCTGTGGCAGTTGCAGTTGTTTCAGCAGCAGATGTTGTGGGCACACAGGGAGGTGTTGACTGGTTGCTGCTCATCTGGCGGAGGCATTGTAATATGTCCCTATGCACCGCCGTCATCTCTTGCAGTGTGTCCCACTTGGACTCCACGCGGACCATGTGTGAGTCCAAGCGGGCATGATGGGCAGCCTGCTGCTGTTTAATGTCCCTGAGGAGCCCCACTACCTGGCTGAACTCTCCGGTGCTGGACTGGTACGCATCGGCTATGCGTGCCAGTTGTGGGTCATCATGCAGTCCAGACCCCTCTGTGAGCAGCGACCTATGTCTCCCACCCCTCCCACCACCCCTGGCGACATGTGCAGTACCTGAGGTGGCACGCACAGGTGACCCTGGGCCCCCTTGTGGGTTGTTGGTGGTGGTGGTGTCCATGGCCCCACGTTGGTCCAGGGTCCCTGTGCTGGTGGTGGTGGTGCTCCTTGGTCTGTCCATGTCGGCAGGGGTGGTATATGTGTTGACAGTCGTTAGAGGGGTGGGTACAGGGGGTGCAGCTAGTGGTCCTGCTGGTGCTGCATGATGACTTGCTCCGGAGGTGCCAGGTAGGTCTTCTTCATCCGAGGAGGGCAGAGGCTGTTCCCCACCAGTGAGCTCTGTATCCTCTTGAGCCTGGGACGAGGACTCCTCAGCGTCTGCTGCTGTGTCCCCATCATCACCTGTTTTTGGGAGACACACACAATGTATGTTATGTTTCTGCAGGCATCAATGGTTGACACACCTGACAGTTGTGACTGTGCCTCTGGATGCGGGCCTGTACATTGCATTGTCCTAAGTTGTCACAGTCAGGGGTTGATATTGGTGTAGCACATTGTCCTGCATTATTTGGGCATTTCTATGTGAATGTTGGGGTGTGTACATGATCTGCATTGGTTGTATTTGGTTGACATCCGGTCCTCCTTCCCACCCAGCCAGATATTCCACCATGGAACGTGCTTTCATTGCAGGGAGTGCAAGTTGTCTTTCAGGATGTCAGTCAGTGGTGTCCTGCTGTTGGTTGTTGCACAGTTGCCAGCAGGGCCTTGTGCTCCCCACAGCAGTAGCGAGTGTCAGCCATCTTGTGAGTCCTTTTCCACTCCCTGTGATGTGAGCATGGTTCAGGGTGGTGTTGATGGGACAGTTGTGGGGGTGACCAATATCTGTGACTAACACTCCCATCATGCTATTGCGTCCACCCCACTTCCCAGCATGCCCATACTTACTTGCTTTTGGGTGGACTTCAGTGTGTGTGAGTGTGAGAGCAATGGCAAGATGGCTGACAGTGGTGTCCTGCTGTTGGTTGGTGGTCAGTTCCCAGCATGGCCTTGTGCTCCCCACAACAGAGCACCAGTGTCAGACATCTTTGATGGGGCTTTCCACTCTCTGTGGGGTGTGCATGCTTGTGTGTGAGCTTGCTGGCCCATGTGGGTGGGGGATGTTGAGCTGTGACTACCACTCCCATCATGCTATTGCGTCCACCCCACTTCCCAGCATGCCCATACTTACTTGCTTTTGGCTGGACTTCAGTGTGTGTGAGTGTGAGAGCAATGGCAAGATGGCTGACAGTGGTGTCCTGCTGTTGGTTGTTGCACAGTTGCCAGCAGGGCCTTGTGCTCCCCACAGCAGTAGCCAGTGTCAGCCATCTTGTGAGTCCTTTTCCACTCCCTGTGATGTGAGCATGGTTGAGAGTGGTGTTGATGGACCAATTGTGAGGGTGAGCAATATCTGTGCCTGCAACTCCCATCATGCTATTGCCTCCACCCCCCTTCCCAGCATGCCCATCCTTCCTTCCTTTTGACTCTGCTTCCCTGTGGGGTGGGCTGCCTGTGCTGAATGGATGGCTGGGAGTGTTGTCCTGGCAGTTGTTTGGCTAAAAGTCCCAGGAGTGTCCATGTGCTTCACACAGCATAACCCAGGGTGGTGGTTCTTTGTGGGATCTTCAGTTAGGATGTGAGGCATTGCATTCTCCCAGGTGGGTTATGTGGAGTTTGTGTTGAGGGGGTGTGTGAGGGGAGGTGCTTGTGACTATGGTCAGTGCTGTGAGTCCTCCTTCCCACCCAGCCAGATATCCCACCATGGAACGTGCTTCCATTGCAGGGAGTGCAAGTTGTCTTTCAGGATGTCAGTCAGTGGTGTCCTGCTGTTGGTTGTTGCACAGTTGCCAGCAGGGCCTTGTGCTCCCCACAGCAGTAGCCAGTGTCAGCCATCTTGTGAGTCCTTTTCCACTCCCTGTGATGTGCGCATGGTTCATGGTGGTGTTGATGGGACAGTTGTGGGGGTGACCAATATCTGTGCCTACAACTCCCATGATGCTATTGGCTACACTGACTTGCCCAGCATACACATATTTCCTTTCTTTCAGTGGGCTTCACTGTGTGGTGGTGTTGTAGCGGTGGCTACTTGTCTGGATGTGTTTGTCAGTTATATTTGTGCCACTGCCTAGCTGTAGTTGTAGTTGTGTTTGTACATGTGATGACACAGTTAAATGTCACTTTGAGATGGCATGTGTTGTGTTTCTCTGAGTGACATACACATTTTGGGATGATTCTGTTCTGGTTGCTGTGTATTTGCTAAGAGTGCATGGTTTGACTCTCCCCTTGACAGTGATGTGTGTGTGTAGTCGCAGAATATTGTGTACATTTGTTGTGGACTCACCAGGCTCTGGGATGTTTTCTAGTCCATAGACGCTCACTGGTGGTAGGATGGCCCGCACCTTCTCCTCCCAGGGCCTGAGGTATACTGGCTTGGCAGGAGGGCCACTGCCGGTGTGTTGGCTCAAGAGGTAGTCCTTCTTCAACAGCTCCTTGACCCTCCTGCGCACGTCATACCACCTGTTCTGGATGTTTGTCTTTGTGCGCAAACATGGTGATTGTGCGTTCACCCTGTCGACGATCCTCTCCCACATCTTTGTTTTCTGTGACATGGGTGTCTGTTGGACCAGTGTACCAAAGAGCTGTGGCTCTACCCTGAGGATCTCATCTACCAGGACTTCCAATTCACTATCTAGGAACTTATGATTCTTCTTTGGGGGCATGGTGATGGGTGGTGATGGTGAGTGATGTGTGTGTTGGTGTGCAGGTGAAGGTGTGTGAGTGTGTGTTTTGCTGGGTGTATGTGAGGGTGCTATTTGTTGAGGTGCTGATGGTGTGTGGCTTGTGTGATGGATGAGCTGTGGGTGTGTGGTTGCTGTCTGTTGAGTGCAGGCAGGTAATTTGAATTTGCAAAGGATCATGGTAGGGATTTGTGTCCTTTATATAGGTGGAGTTGTGGGTGTGTCTTTGTTCCCTGCCCCTCCCCCCCAGTATTTATTGGCTTTGTAATTGCTTGTTTGGCCTTTTTTTGTGTATTTTCCCTTTGTACTTTTCGTGCATGTAGGAGACGTTCTTGTGACCGAGTCGGACCCTGCACTTGTCTCGTACGGGCTTATCCGTTTCGTTAACGCTGTGTTTGTGCTGTTTTCTATGCTGCGTACGCGTCGGTCGCGGTGTTTTGGGTTGCTTCGCCTCGCAGTTTTGTATGCGTGTCGGTCGTACGGTTTGTCCTCCGTGCGACTCGGTCGTGTTTTCCACGCCTTGCATCGTACTTGGCGGGTGGGAGTCCGCGGGTACGTCTCGCTCGGTATTGTTCCGGGGGTGAGTCGGTCGGTTCGAATCGCGTGTTTTTCCGGCCGGATTGCTGTTTTTCCGCGCAGCTCGGTCGCTCGGCTTGTGTTCCGTACTGAGTCGGTCGGGTTTTGCTCGCTTTCATCGTACTTGGCGGGTCGGGCTGCACCGGTACGTGTCGGTCGGAATTAATTCCGGCTCCGAGTCGGTCGGTACGTTTTCCGGCCGGAATCGGAATCGCCCCTATATATTTTAATTATTAAATAACACATTTAAATATAAATAAGAATAAATACTAATATTTTTTAATAATACTTTAATTACATTTTTCCAATATTAACACATTATATTATATTTTTATTTTAAAATTTATTTTCATAAACAAATAATTTAATTTAATTATTATTTTCAATTTTACATTAATTTTAAAAAAATGCAAACATTTAGGGGCTGATTCCGATCTCGGCCGGTAGGGCACCGAATCGGATTCTGCTTAACCGGATCCGATTCGGAGTCCTCTTTCCCGACCGATTCGTACGTGCGTCCGGCCGAGCGAGTACGATGCGAGCGCACGCGAAATCGCCGACCGACTTGTTCGCGGGTCCGAAGCGCTCCGACCAACTCGCACGGACACGACGCACACCGCGCAATGGAGACGTTCCCCGGCCGGGCAAGTACGATGCGCGCCGCGAGCAGTCCGACCGACTCGCGCCGTCCGGCTCGAAAGAGCAGTCGGAGCCGCACTTTGGGGGTCCGTGTCGGACCCCCTTGTATGCGTAGCCGCGCGAGTCACACACAGGGGGGACCCATGGGTCCCCCCTACCTTTGCATGTACGCCGCGAGTCGCTTCAAGGCGTACCCGCTGTAGGGGGCACCCTTGTTCGCCTCGCACCCATTGGGTCAATGGGAGCCCGCGTACGCGTTGTACGTCCGGCTCCCATTGACTCAATGGGAGTCCGACCGACTCGAGTCCGATTGCATGCGTGCGCATCGTACTCGTTCGGTCGGACTGCCAGTGTCCGATTCGGTCGGAAATCTCTCCGGGTCCGGCTCGGTCGGAGAGATTTCCGGCCTGAATCGGAATTGGCCCCTTAATCTAAAATATTTTAAAAAAGAATTAAAACAAAATATTATTCCATAATTTAAAATATATTTAATTTTTTTTTTTTTAATTAAAAACAATCACCACCCTTATACACTAAAACCCAACATCCCGCTCCTAAAACAAAAATTTCTAATTTCAATTTAAAAATTTCGAATTTATTAAAATGTATAAAAATTTATTTTAAAACACTCCCCACCCTTATCCCCTATAAACAAAAATTTCTAATTTAAATATAAAAATTCGAATTTTTTAAAATTTTAAATCAATTATTTTAAAACACTCCCTCCCTTATCCCCTATAAACCCAACATCCCGCTCCTAAAACAAAAGTTTCTAATTTAAATATTAAATATTTCGAAATTATTAAAATTTTAAATCAATTATTTTAAAACACTCCCCACCCTTATCCCCTATAAACCCAACATCCCGCTCCTAAAAAATAAAATAAAAATTAATTTTTTATAACATTAAATAAATATTATACCTAAAACAAACATAAAAAATATTTTAAAAGTACAATAACGATATTTTAACATAACGATATTATTACAGTCGACATTTAATAATTTGATATTTTTTACAACACTAAAAATTGATATTTTTAACATCGATATACATAACATCGATATTTAATACTATCGATATACTAAACTTGATATTAATGTATGTCGATATTAAAAAGTCGATATTATGTCCACTTACCCACGTGCATAATGTTGATGTTGATATTGATCCTTCTATTTCTTATATCACACATGATCTCTCCAGAGTAGTCCTCACCTTAAACATTGCTGAGGGTGATTGCAAGTCGGTCGAAGGACCTTTCTGTGAAGCAATGATTAGGGGTATCATGTTTCAAATGATGGCTGAGTCTGGTGCTCCTATTACGATTGTTTCTGATTTCTTATTTGCACAACATTAGGGCCACTCTAAGGTCTTATCTCCAACAGATGCTAACCCCAAAGCGTATGGGGACCAAGACATCATCACCATGTTTTTTTTTTTTGTTGAAACACTTGACTGTCTGGGAAGAAAAGTTCCGACAAAAATATATGTAGCCCTTAAAGGCAAACTGATTATTGTCTGGCAAGATCTAGTGAAACAGGGTCTCATATAAATTCCAGGATCTGACGTTCCAGTAGTAATTAATCTTGCTTTTGTTGCAACTGTTTATGACTCTTCAGAAAAAGATTGAAGGGATTAAAGGTGGTATAAAAGCTTATCCAGGTGTATTTCAATCCAAAATAGGAACTATTTCTGATTTTGAACACAAAATAAACTTAAAGCCACATGTCATACCAATATCTCATAAACCCAGATCTGTCCCAGTATCTGTGAGAACAGAACTTCAAGAGTTATTGAACAAATTGGTGTCAGAAGCTGTAATTGCTCTCACTGACTCTTCTGAGTGGGTCAGTCCTATTGTTATAGTACGTAAAAAGGATGGCGTAATTTGTCCATGTGCAGATTTACGCACACTCAAAAATATGTTGGTGGATTGCCATCCTCTTCCCAAAATTCAAGACCTATTGGCCAATTTATCAGATGGACGATACTTTTTGCTGCTAGACATACGATCAGCCTATCACCAGGTACCACTCGCTTCAGGTTCCCAAAATCTGATAACTTTTGTGATGGTGAATGCCAGCCAAATAGGTCTGGGTGCTGTTCTCTCCCAAAAGGTGCAGGACGTTGAACGCACCATTGCATTCGCCTCTCGCGTTCTTTTGCAATCTGAAAAGGCATATAGTATGATTGAAAGAGAGGCATTAGCATGCTCTTGCGCAATAGAGAAATGTAAGAGTTTCCTTTGGGGTACGCACCTCACACTGTATGCAGATCACTAACCGTTACTCCATATGCTTAACGGAAATGGATCAGGTAAAGCATCCGCAAGGTTGGTTAGGCTTTTATCTCAACTCCAAGAGTACAATTTCACCATCTTGCTTGTACCAGATGGAAAGAATGTTAGGGCAGATTGCCTATGTAGGTTGGCATTGACTGATGTCGAGCCTGATGATGTAAAAAATTATGTAGAATGTGTAGTGGCGAGCCTAGATGATACACTTCTGTCTTCCTCTGGTACTGTTTCCAAACTTAAATGGATGGAAGCTTTTGATAAGGATGAAACACTGTTGTTGGTTAAACAGGTTCTAATAAAGGGTTGGCCCGAAGAAAGATCTTTTGCATCTCCATTGAAACAATTTGCACAAATTCAAGAGGAACTATCGCTGGTTGAAGGTGTTCTTATGAGAAATGATGCATGCACTCCTTCCTCTTCCATTAGGGAAAATATCATTGAAGCAGGGCATGATGGCCATCTGGGAGTAGGTGGTACATGTAAAAATGTAAAACTGTTTTTTGGTGGCCATCTTTGGACACACAAGTTGCTAATCGGGTATCAAAGTGCCCCACGTCTCTCATGTCTGACAAACATTGGACAACTCACCTTAGACCTTTACATCCAGTACCGCTGCCAGAAGATGTTTGGTCTAAAGTTGCCATGGATTTTGCCGGTCCATTTGACATACTACTGGTCAGTCAAAGATACCTTGTTGTCCTTGTTGACTATTTCTCAAAATGTGTATATTTTGAGTTTGTTTCTGCGCCAGCCACAGCTAGTGTTATTAAATTTCTGCAGAAAAGTTTTGTTTTAGAGGGCCCACCTAGAGAATTGGTAACGGACAATGCAACTCATTTTACTTCTGCACAAATTAAAGAAGTTTTGGCAAAACATCATGTGCAGCATCTAGAGGTCGCACTTTATTCACCTACTTCCAATGGTTTGGTTGAGAGAATGAGTAGGTTTCTCAAAGAAGGTGTACAAACAGCAATAGCGAACAAGGTACCAGTGGAAGAATTTTTGAGAGATAAAATTTGGGCATACTCTGTCACACCCCACAACACCACAGGTATGGGTCCTTTTTGTCTCTTGAGGAAAAGGACACCTAAAAATATTACTTGTCCTGACTGACTTACAGACATGCTTTCTAAAGTTAAGCCATGTTGGTGTGAAATCAATAACCTTGTCAAGTTGAGAGTATCCCAGGCACAGGAGGATCAGAAAATACACTATGATGTCAAGCATAATGTAAAATGTGCTGATTTTTGTGTTGGTGATTTTGTGTTGATTAAAACTCCACATAGAATTAAAAAAGGAGAAACAACATTTTCACTTCCGCTCAAAATAATAAAAGTTGCTAAAGGGTCACTCCAAATTGATGGCAAGGGCTGATAGAGTAAAAGAGCAGTAGTGAAACTCACTCCAAAACAAGCAAATATAATTAGAAGATGCAGGGGGAATACTAACTCTGGTCAGGATTCTGCAAACATGTGGGTCTCCTCTCACCTAGAGAACTTACCCTGCTGTCATTCAGCTCAAAATGACATTACACAGTTGTTTGCTGGAGTAATGTGAACAGATGATCAAACTGAACTTCCTTCACAAGATTTCACAGTGGTAAGGGAATCTGATGGGTGTGCTGCATATGATGCAAGTATCAATAGGTGTGCTACGTATGATGCAAGTATCTCTGTGTCCGACAAGCTTCCCCAACAGGTGTCCAGCAATCTCATTTCCAATTGACTTGGTGAATTTACTCATGGTCCCAGGTCATCACACAATGTTTCTTTACCCACTAGGTTTAAGGATTATTACATGACATAATTCAGATTTCCTATTGTACTAAATTCATGTATCACTTGTACCGTAAGCTTTGCTGTAATTTTTAAGTTTAATTTTGATCTGTTTTTATTTTGTAAAAGGGGGAGATGATGTAGTGTTAGGTAATCTGTCTTTCATCTGTACTATTTTATGTGCATTTGCATGCTAGCTGTTATCTAGCATTGCATGCTCTGTTTATGTTTGTACTGAGATCTATGTTCTGTGTTCCTTCTCCATGGTTGCCAACTCCAGCTGAGCCAGCTGGAGTTGGAAACTGATGGAGGAAGATCCTCAGGATGTGGGCTCCTTATTGCCAATAAAGAAAGCTACAACTTTTGAAATATACACGCTGCCTCCGAGCCTGCTTTACTTGATATTGCCCACCTCTTTAGTCCCGTATAGAGAAACACTGCTTCAAGCTTATTTGTTTTTTGTGCAATACAAAACGGGGTTTTCTCCTGTCTGTTGGCAATTTTACCCATGACTGCATTGATGGTAACTGGACTAATTCCAGGTTTAGCCAATTGTGGATGTTCAACTTGAGCAGTCCTTGCAGCATTTACTGTCATTTTTCACATGAAAAACAGTGTCAAACATCTATATACTCTGACTAGACCTGTGTACAATGTACGAAGTTGTGGTGCGGTCAGATTTGTTGTGTCTGTAAATGGTGTGTAACCGGCTAAAACTGACCATGTTGCTCCCTCATTGCTAAGGGGACCTAGTCTAACTTCATCTGTAGTGTGTGGTAGGGTGCCTTCAAACCAATTTTGGTATTTTTGGTATGTTAGTGGTATTTCTAGTGCCTCATAAGCTGTGTAGTTATTAGGAACTGCAGCTGCAGTGTAACCATGAAAAAGTGTTGTTCGTTCATTTACTGCTGGGAATGTGACCCATGAATAGAATACTTTTGTCCTGAATGCTTTGTGGGCCTCAACCACGAAGGTAACATCTCCACCCGTAAGGGGCAGTGCACGTTGTTGGAGCACCTGAGTAACCACATGTCTGCAGTGGATAGTATGTTAATTGCTCCTTTTTCATCAGCCATGTGAATCTGTGGATTTCAGACAGGGTACCTCTATGGGGTGATCCTTTGAAAGGTTCAAGCTTGAACAACCTACAGCCAATACATAGTGGTTGCCTACTCATCTGAGGAGAATTTTTCCTTAACACATCTGATGTCTGCAGTTAGTAGGTGAGTAGGTGTCTTTGGGTATTCAAAAGTAAACTACTCGGGCAATCCATTCAATAAGAACCCAAGCTAGAACATTGGCAGTGCTATGTCATACGGCTTATACTTTCCTAAGTAAAACTGTGAGTTTGTTGGACAAAATAAACATCAGGATTGTGCGAGACTGATTCTGAGCACACCCTCAAGATATGTTGGCCTAAGTTCTGCTAGCTCACAGTGCACCATCTGTACCCCTAACAAGGTAACAAATAGATTGTGCAACCTCAGAACATGACAACCCTGACTCCCCAAGAAAATCGTGGTAACAGATCTAGAACCTTTTCATTTGGTTACTTATGCATACCCAAAAAGATACACACGAAATACTCAGCAAGGTGTTTCAATATTTATTGAAGCACTGCGATTCTTGAGTAAAATATGTCTGCTGCAATATTCAATAAAAAGAAACAGGTTAGCGTAATTAGCATTATGAGAATGGTGAAAAAGATAAATAGTGCAACCATTGTGCTATAACAGTGAATATATGCTGACATATAAGTACTGTAGTATATTGTACTCCTACCTAGCGGTACCTAACCTAGTGTGCCTATGGTGGGTGAATCTGTCAAATCCCTGGAGGGTGATATAACTCCCCATTACCTATGGATAAGTGTCATCAGGATGCCCGTCTTGGTGGAGAGTTGGGCATCCTTCCTCGTAGCGGTAAACAGGAATCCGCTGGGCTGGAATTCCGGCATGTAGTGACCTAGCTGTATCAGCAAAATACTCCACTAACTAACAAAGGAAGTGATGTTGTTTATGCAATAAACATCACCCATGTTGCTGCACCAAAATCTCAGTCAGGCCGCTATTGTTGATTCTCTTGTGATAGCTCTGTTGACGAATGGACAATAATAGCAACAACAATTTGCGTGGTGAACATAGCCCTTGTACAGAATGTTCAAAGTATTGTGATAATGTGCCTACGAAAATGAAATGTAAGCAATGCTGTTTCAAAGAATATTATCCTGCACTGGCACGCAATGAAATGTGTGTCAAATGTCATTGTGCTTAACAAAAAAGGCAACTTAAAGACGTGAGCATGTCAAATTGTGGTTTTCCTGCTCGTGCCTGATGTAACCACATGACAGTATATTTGAGCAAGTCAGGTGAGGCTGTTGCAGAGGAACAGCAGGGGGCAGTGCAGTCCTACATTGAGGTGGTTTGGCAGACTGCCATTGGCCACAGTACCTGAATAATGGCCACAGAGCATGTCAGCATTAGGGTGCCTTGGCAAAATAGTGAGCAAGGTTTTCATTGGCACAGCAGTGGAAAGTCATAATTGAGGTACATTGCGAGAGTGCTAAAGCTGTGGGCCTCCATGTTGGAATGGCAGGGAGTGTTACATGCCTGAAGTAGGCGCACAAAGATGCACAGTAGGGTTTGCATATTAGAGAAGAGACGCAGTGCCAGAGTTAGTAGAAGGTGCTGCAGGTACGGCTGAGTACAACTGAAGAGTTTTATGTGCACTGCCCGTTTTTAACCACAAGAGGTGCTGGTGGTCTGGGCGCAGGGTCCCTACAGAATCGCCAGTTGTTTCCAGGCTGCAAGTCAACAAAGAAGGCATATGGCACCATGTTGTTGGGGTGGATGGGGAAGGGCACGTACGGGATGGCAAGCGACTGGAAAGAACGGACAGGCGCCTGGTACCCTCCTATTGTCAAGTGTTTAGCGAGTGCCATGGGCCCTACAGCAAGGCAAAGCAAGGCCTCTCTTCATTGAATATAAAAAAAAAAATACCGCCATGGAGCGAAGGGCCCCTCACGCCTCTGGGCCCACTTACATCTAAAGCTATTAGACTAAGGCTTGGTAGGAACCTGGAGTGGTGGCACACGAGATCCAAAGGACGGTTTCTTTCGGTACTGCAGGGCCACTCTGAGGTGCCTTGGCGGAGGTGTCGGTCATCAGCAACTGAGGGTGTTGTGGGCGGTGCGCATACAAACTAAAGAGCTCCTGGGCAGTTCCATTCGAACTCTATATTTAATTGCATCTGTAGACACGGGTCAGGATTGATGTACATTGGCAGGGCTGCGCGTGAGCACCATCCCCGTACTACGCAGAGGTAAAGAAAGACTGAAAGAGCTGAGTTGGTTTAGCTCTTGTGAGGACCGGTGCACAACTGTTATGCATCGATAGAACTGCGTATAGGGGAAGACGAGGTACCCTGGCCAAGGTAGTGCCAAACTGCATGGGCGTAGGAAGTGTGGGGGACGCTGGGGATATATACCCCCCAGATTTTCTAGTGGGGGGACACTGGGGACAAGGGTGGGGGGGACGAGGGGACAAAATAATTCCCCCTCTCTCTTCTATTAGTTGCAGGGCACATCAAATCCCTAGTGCTTTGATGTGCCAATGGCCCTGCACTTGACCTGTGACCTTCCCTTTTGTTGTGCTGCAAAGCTCCAGGAATGATTTCACACCTCATTCTGCTGCCACCGCAGTCTGCAGCCTGCACTTCCAGGACAAAGGGAGAGAGGTAGATTGTTGATTGTTGATTGTTGTCTGCATCCTGCCCTTCCCCAGCCCCGATCAGCTCGGCGGCGTGGGCGCCTGAGCAGCCTTTCCAGAGGCAGAAGGGCCTCGGTTCTTAACTCCCTTTTACTAACCGGGCGGAGGTGTTATGTTTCTCGCTGGACCGGCCCATTAGCCCAGGCCTACTGTCGATCCCAATCCAAACCTGATGTGACCGGTTATAGGAAAGTGTGTGTGGAAGCATTGGGAACGCTTGCTGTGCAGTGCACACTTTCAGTGATGCTCGTGGGATGGTGGGGCTCCTTCGTATAAGGTTGCTGCGTGACCCAATTCTAGCGCCTTGAAAACAGTGGAGCGCTTTGAAAATCATGCTTTAAGTGATAGTGTCCTCAGCCTGGTTTAATCACCTTGTTAGCAAACCATAGGGCCTATGTAATTCTGAAAACACCAAGGGGCCGATTCCAATTCGGGCCGGAAATCACTCCGCCCGAGCCGGACCCGGAGAGATTTCCGACCGAATCAGACCCGTGCAGCCCGACCGAACGAGTACGATGCGTCCGTATGCTATCGGACTCGATTCGGTCGGACTCCCATTGAAGTCAATGGGAGCCTGTTGTACGACGCGTACACGGGCTCCCATTGACTCAATGGGTGCGATGCGGACAAGGGCGCCTCCCACAGCGTGTACGCGGCGAAGCGATTCGCCCCGCACACGCACAGGTAGGGGACCCATGGGTCCCCCCTGTGTGCGACTCGCGCGGCTACGTGTTCAGGGGGTCTGACACGGACCCCCGAAGCACGGCTCCGACAGCTCTTCTGAGCCGGAGTGTGCGGCTCGGTCGGACTGCTCGCGGCGCGCATCGTACTCACCCGGCCGGGAAACGTCTCCATTGCGCGGTGCGAGTCGAGTCCGAGCGAGTCGGTCGGTGCGGTTCGAGCCGGGAACGAGTCGGTCGGAGCGGTCGGGATGCCCGGACGAGTCGGTCGGCGATTTCGCATCGTACTCGCTCGTCCGGACGCGCGTACGGATCGGTCGGGAAACAGGGCTCCGAATCGGATCCGGTAAAGCCGAATCCAATTCGGAGCCCTACCGGCCGAGATCGGAATCGACCCCTAAGTGGAGAAAGTGCCTTTCAGTTACACTGCAGATCTCGATCTCGACCTCTTCAACACACATCTTTGCGGAAAAGCAATCCTTCAGGACAGCTTCTGAACACTGTGCCAAAAGACTAGAGACAATGTGATTTAACGAGGCACAGTCTCTATCCCCATCTCTCTCTGGCTGCCTCTCTTGCCCTCTGCACTCTCGCTCTGCCCCATCTCTCTCCTCTCTCCCTCTCGTGCCCTCTACAATCTCTCTCGCTCTCCGTCTCTATCCCCAGCTCTCTGCTTGGCTACCTCTCTCGTGCCCTGTATTTGGTCTCTCTCTCTCTCTCCCTCAATGAATCTATCTCTGGCTCCCTCACTCCCGCCCTCTAGTCTCTCCCCCATCTCTCTCTCGCTCTCTTCCTCTCAGACTCGAGACCTTTCTCTGATGCCCTGCATACTGTCTCCCCCTTCACTAGTTCTTCCTCTCAATCATTCCCCCTCCTCACTCTGCTGCCTCTTCCACACAAAAACATACAAGCGTGCTCTCTTACTTTCCCTTCCTTTTATTCGCAGCCCGTCCCCACTTTCCACATTCAATGCCTCTAGCAGGGGAGGCCCCTCACTTCCTGCCCTCTGGTATAGGGCTCTCTGTGTATACATTTCCGTTCCTGGGTTACAGCAGTGGGGTGCAGGCACAGTTATCCATGCACACGTCTTGTGCACCACTGAACCCTAGTGCTGCTACGGTTTGAGATGGGCCTGCCTTTCCTGATGGTGTTCAGATACCAAAAGCCCTGGGTGCACTTGAACCCACATACCATGTACATGCATTGCCAGTTACAGGTCAGACATCAGCTGGCTCACGCGTTTTTACGAACTCCAAGCCCCCATTGCATTTATTCACGTTGATGCTTTTCACACTAAAGCCTCTTCTACACCATTACACAGTGTTCTTGTACCCCAGCAGCTATTTTCGTATTCTAATAATCTTGCTTATTTGACTGCCACCAAGAGGGGAGCACACAGATAGAAGGAACGAAAAAATAACATACTGTCTTCGTGGATTCCCCTTTCCAAGTACTCACATGTCAACAACACAAAACAAGAGTGACTTACCGTCCGAACCCGGTCCCTTGCAGAGAGAACACTCGTCTCGTGATTTTCCCTCCAGGCTGCATGGAACTTCTGATTACCAGCTCGGTCCTCGGTCCCACCTCCGACTCCTGAGCCAATGATTGCACTGCTCCCTTGCTGTTTATGTTAGGAAACCGTATTAGAGCAGCCAATGATTGGCTCGGTCAGGCGCTGCCAGCGCTCCTTAGGAGACTTGGGGGCTGTGGTAGCAGTCCCCAGGGCACCTACAATAGTTTAGGTAGGCGAGGGTTTAAGTGCGCATGTTGGACTGGACGGAGCAAGGCACCCGTCCAACCCCACATGCACACTTCAACCCAAGGAGCCTGTCAATCTCCTAGTCTGCCCCCTTCACTCACGTTTGTCTGCTGCACCATTAAAAGGAAACTGTGCTCAAGCCACTGGGCATGCACGCAATTTTTTTTTTATGAAAACAAATTCCGTCTTTAATATGGGGCTTCCTCACTGTCCGGGTGGCAACAATACGAACAGGGGGGCGATGCCCCCACGCTCCAATAAAGAAACCGCCTCTGGCCCGACCCGACCTTTTTTGACTGTTTCACACTGCTTGTACAATTCAGCCACTCAAAGGCTAATGTTTTGATTAAATGTTTATTTTAAGCAGTTGAACCTCAACCAGGAACATGAGAACAAATTAGCATCAGTCTTAGTCTAAGCACACATTTTGGGGCCGATTCCGATCTCGGCCGGTAGGGCTCCGAATCGGATTCGGCATTACCGGATCCGATTCGGAGCCCTGTTTCCCGACCGAATCGTACGCGGGTCCGGCCGAGCGAGTACGATGCAAGCGCCCGCGAAATCGCCGACCGACTCGAACGCGGCTACAACACGCTCCGACCGACTCGCACGGACACAACTCGCACCGCGCAATGGAGACGTTCCCCGGCCGGGTAAGTACGATGCGCACCGCGAGCAGTCCGACCGACTCGCGGCGTCCGGCTCAAAAGAGCTGTCGGAGCCGGACTTTGGGGGTCCGCATCGGACCCCCCTGTACGCGTAGCCGCGCGAGTCGCACACAGGGGGGACCCATGGGTCCCCCCTACCTGTGCTTGTACGGCACGATGCGCTTCGACGCGTACCCGCTGTAGGGGGCGCCCCTGTTCGCCTCGCACCCATTGAGTCAATGGGAGCCCGCGTACGCGTTGTACGACTGGCTCCCATTGACTTCAATGGGAGTCCGACCGAATCGAGTCCGGGTGCATGCGTGCGCATCGTACTCGTTCGGTCGGACTGCCAGAGTCCGATTCGGTCGGAATTCTCTCCGGGTCCGGCTCGGTTGGAGAGATTTCCGGCCCGAATCGGAATCGGCCCCTTTGCCTTATGTTGTGTCAGATGTGTTGGTCTGTCCTAATATTTACACAAATAACATTTTAAATACCACTATTTTGTCTTATTTCTTTTATAGCCCTACTCAAACCCATCTAGGGTGTCAGAGCGCTTTACATCACTCATACACATTATACTTTGACAATAAATCATGTGTTTGTGAACTTACAGGATGGGTTACATAAGATAGTGAGGGTTACAAGGTGTAGGAGTCACATGTGCATTACTTCATAGTTCACTGTGCTATATTAGAAGGATTACAATGTATGAATCACAAGCACTGTTTTAAAAGCAGTAACCCACTTACCCATCTACATAAAATACAAATCTGTCATCTGTGTGTGACATGATGTGCTTTGTGGGAGACATATTAACACTCTATGCTACTTTGATTCAAAACTGGGACTAGACAAAATCCTTGTCTCTCCAGCAAGTCCATTAACCTCCAGAGTTATCTCACCATTATTTCCGCAGATGTACTGGGTACATAAAGATCTCTGCAGAAGGTGCCTTAACCCCATAAGATATTTTAAAATGCAGACTTTGCAACCAATTAAGCAGAACAGATATACTGTCACGTTTCTCCTTGTTGCCGATTTCTTTCTGGCAGAGTTTTAAACAAATAAATGTATAAGTGGAGGCCTAGATAATGGGCCAGGGTTGCATCACTTTTTTGGCACAGCTCCGACGCAAAATCTAATTTGTTAAATATTGTAATGCGCTCAAATGTACTCATGATAGACCTGCTTAACGTATGTGAGGTCAAAGAATCTGATGTCATTTTTTGTGATATCACTTCCTGTGAGGTCACGTGCGATGTCACACGCTGTGATGTCACTTACATACAACCTAACTTGGTTAGTGCCCCACCTCTTTTTTTAAGACTTGTGCCCTGGTGGGAGAAGTACAATAGAGAACTGGTGTTGGTGGTTGTAGGAGGCTGGCTTAGTATATGGTGCACAATCTCAGGAGTGATGCACCTTGAACTAATCCAGGCAACCCGTATGGTGGTCTTTAATAATAACCATAGAAAGCTCTCAAAGTGGCAGCTGTGGAAAGCAGCCTTCAGGCTTACCTTGAAGGAGTGTAAAGCAGCTTGTTTTACAACATTTATTCAACTCAACAGTGTAGATTAGATGAAAAAGAACCACACTGTGTTTTTAAAAATAAGTCTATATATTATGCAACACAATTACTGACACATTGGTTTATCTCCTACTCGGATATATCAACAATACACACAAGAATCCTTCAAAATAATCAGGTAAGTAGCACAAATATACACTGGTCTCCAGGGGAGACCTAACCATAAACTAAGAAAGTGGAATGCGAACTACAAAGGAGAACGGAACTTGGACCAGAAGAATCAGAGTAGCTAGGGACACAAGGAACCACCCAAGGTAAGTACCTAGGAACTACAGTATAGTGGCCAGAGGCCGGAAGGTTGAGAGGGGCTTCCACAGTGCTGGAAGAGAAGCAAATGGAGGGATACGTCCTCCCAACTAAACATTAACCATCAAAAAAAGTATCCCACCTAAAAGAGCTGTCGTCTAGGCACTATCCTCTTCTCAAGGAGTCTCATAAGGTATTTCTAGCATGAATGGGAGCACTTCCTATTTGTTTAGTAACCCTCACACACTTTAGTAGTGTCATGCTTCATCATCAGGTTCACCCTGACTCCTATAGGTCAGGGTGGGCTCGACCATATTCCAGGGAGCACTTTGGAGAATAGGCCAGGGGGTTAAAGATTTAAAAATCCTCCCGATACTCCAGGTATCCCTTTAATATTGGAGTGACAGGGGATATTAAAAACAGAAAAAGGGTTTCTCAAGGATTTGATGGTCCTATGACCCTAATTGCGTTGCCAACATGTTTCAGCCTATGAATGGCCACTGTGGTCCAAGGCTTTCTTCAGGGCAAAAACAGAGAAATTCCCTCCCTGGATAAACAGTAAATTCACTTGTGTGGAGCAGAAAGCTGCCCCACCGTGCTCGCCCCTTGGATATACTTATCCTGGATTGGGTGCTCAGTTCTAGTATGTCCAACCTGAAAAGAAGAGAGAAATATAGTGACTCATGATGAGTCCTAGTGCCCAATTCGCGCTGTGCTTGCTCACCCATCTGGTGCATTTATAGTGAACTACGCGCATCTGTGCACATAGGTGTTTGCTTATATTTCATACATTTTGTGATGATCGAGGAGGACAGGAGATCCACCATAGTCACCCATATTAACGGTTTTAGTGAAGTGCACGTAAATCATCTACACCCGGAATCGAGCATGTGATCAGTTTGACCATAAGACCGCCTGAATCCGGTCAAGCTCAGTAAACATCATAAAAATACATAAACACCCTACTAAGTGATCGTGAAATGACATAAGGCGCCCCACATTAGATTACGCCTAGAACCTGATATTCCCAATCAGATGTATCAAGAGAGTACATTACCCAACTCGGGAGGTCTCCGCATGTCTCTGGGGGATGCAGAGAAACGGGGTAGTCCTGTTGCCAAAAACAGAACGAAAGTAAACTATAACGACAGTGAAATATAGCGGTGGCACCATTCAAAGGTTTCAGTTAAGAGAGAAACACTTGTTCACTCATCCGTTCTCCGTTGTCACTCACGTTGTCAAGGATCCTAACCCCGCTAGAACACCTAATCGGGTCCGCATCTCCCGGCTTGAGAGCCGAGGCTGGGATCGGCGTCTGTTTTATGGGCCGGTGGCTGTAACCGTGTCCGTGCTTGGCTGTTAATTAAGCCCTGCCCATAACGACGCATTTGACGTGAGAAGCATCATAGCCCTGCGTCTGGCTCCAAACTACAGTTCACCTAAAGGATCATGGGGGTTGTAGTTTGAATATGCCATCGTAAATAAAGATACCCGATGCATACTGTTAGCTGTAAATAATGCGGACGGTGTACTTTATAACATATTTCTCTATATAGCTGCCAGTGAAAGTGAGGGACATGCCTGTCCCAAGTCTTGCTTTGCTCAAGATGTCCTGCAAGGGGAATGTTGTGTACCAGGGTCAATAGGAAACCCCTGAACTTCTGAGGTATGACCACCCTCTTGGTGGCACCAGGCTTGGGGTGTCTACTTTCAGAAAACAGGAGCCCATCTTCCCAGGAAGTCCTGTGGGACCCACTGACATTCCCTGCTTCCTCAGCAGCAGCTTGCTGTCTGAGTTGTTCAAAAGAGGGGCAGGCCTTCTGCTCCAGACTCAAGTCTTCCCTGGAAGGACCCCTGCCCCCAGTAGATCTGCCTTGTCAGGCCCAAGCTCCTCTGTGACAGCTCTTCTACAGGTTCTGAGATCCATCTCCCTCAAGAGGCTGATTCTCACTGGGAGACTGAGAGGAGGATACATCTTTACTCTTTCTGCCCCTTTTCTTGGGAGCTGGCTGGTCCATTTTTTGCAAGATCCAGGGCTCCCCTAGTGCCTAACTTCTTGGCCTGAGCCCTAGTGACAACAAGACACTGACTGAAATTCCCATTATTTCTGCATGAGTCCATTACTCCCCTTCAGGCCAGGCTGACGTTTCCCAATCTTTGCCCAGTAGACCGTCCACAGGTAGGTCTGAGGATACCACAACTCTCTTGGGGCCAGTTACCCATCCCCAGCTGAGATTGACAACTGCCATGGAATGATCTGTCCTGGCCATTGACGAGAGCCTGTTATCTGTATTTGCCCAAGTTAGTGGGACTCACAATAAGGATGGCAAGCTCAGTGCCACCATCACAGACTAACTGACTAGGACATAACCCACCTCAGTACCCAAGGTTAACCCAGCTAAACTCTTGGGGGCACTACTACTACCAATGCTATTACTAGGGTCACTAGGAGGTTTAGGAGTAGTAGTAGCAGTATTGGTGCTAGACTTAGAGCAATTGGCATCCTTTGCCCTATGGCCTTTTCCTTATACAAATAGCACCAAGGTTTCATGTTAGAGGAGGAAGAGGATTGGGTACTACCCGCAGAGGAAGATTTTTGGGGACCTTCAGGAGGCTCTTTTTTTCTTTAGATTTCTCCCCACCTTTCTCTTGGGCCTTAGAAGAATCTTGCTTCTTCTGGTCACCACCACCATGAGACTTTTGTTTCACCCTGGTGCGGACCCACTCGTTTGCCTTCTTTCCCAAATCTTGGGTAGAGGTCGGATCCGAGTCCACCAGGTACTGGTGCAGGTGCTGATTTTGACAGTTATTAAGGATGTGCTCCCTGACAAGTAAATTGTACAGTCCCTCATAATCATGCACATTACTTCCCTAAAGCCAGCCTTCCAGAGCCTTAATACCACAATCTACAAAATCTACCCAGTCTTGAGTGTGTGCCTTCTGTGTGTCCCTAACTTAACCCTGTATTGCTCAGTGGTTAACCCAAACCCATCTATGAGGGCAGTCGTCAAGACTTTGTAATTATCTGCATATTATTCCTCTACAGTCAAGAGTTTGTCTCTACCTTTGTTAGCAAAGGAGAACCACAGGATAGCTGCCCACTGAGCCTGAGGAACCTCCTGAACTTTACAGGCCCTCTCTAAAGCAGTAATCCACTTATGAATTTCATCACCCTCCTGGTAAGGAGGGACTATCCTGCTCAAGTTCCCAGTGTCAAAGGAGTGTTCTCTAAATCTAGGTGCACTAGTGCTGCCACCATGGGATTCAAATCCCAAATTGTTCCTAGCCCTCTGGACTTCTAGGGGTTCCTTATCTTGGGTGAACTGTTCCTTCTTGATTCTGAGCTTGGCTCTCAAGTTTGAGCAGGTGGTATTCCCTTTCTAAAGAATCTTCCCTCTTGCTAGAGATGGAGGTCCGTATTGAAGTGGCAGAGGAGGCAGAACAAACTGAGGAGGACCTGGACCTCCCCTGAACCCTTTGTACACTCCCAGGAGGAATAAAGGGGTTCTACCTCTAGGGCATCCCTCTATGTCAATAGAACTATTCCCTGAGGGACTAGAGTCCTCCAGTAAGGGGTCTTCAGATTCCTCCTGGACATGCTCAGAAGCAGAGTCATGGGTGTTGGACACCCCTGGCTCATCTTCTGGAGCATCACCACCCACATCCAAGTTATCCTGCCCATCTGACCTTTTTTCGTGGTAACAATAACTATTCCCAAAAGATTACTTCACTGTTAATATGCAACTCTCCAAATGTCACTTGTAGATAAATCATCATAGTCTTGAGCAAGGCCTCCACACCTTCAATCATTGTTTCAATTAAATGCTCAATATTTTGGTTCGAATAGCATGAAGCATATTTGCTAGTTTTAATTTTCAGCATTTGATAGATATTGTGAGCCTCCCATATAACAAAGTTTTTGTGCTTTAATGCATCCCACGCACTACTCATTTGTGACCTTCCACCCACTGTATTCATTTGTAAGCTTCACACACAAACACTATGTTTCTGTGTTCATCACTAACACCTCATATCTGAGCTTTTCCACACACCTCATTCTGCATATCTCACTATATATATCTTCTGTGAGCATCTCCTATGTGTCTCACACAGCATGGTTTTTTACATTGGTGAGCATCTTCCACACAAACACTGTTCATCTAATTTCTTTTAGCATCACACACAAGGCTAATTCTTATTGCTAATTTATCTCATGAGGCTTCTTAAATTTTTATGCAAGATAATGCGGTTTGAGTGCACTCTACACTCATATCATCCATCTGCAATAAAGCTTCTCATAGATTAGACAACAAAAGTTTCGGTATTGTGTTGTATACTTTGCAATGCATTAAGGTTTTCTCCACCCTCCAGCCTCAGAAATGCAGTCGATAAACTTCCAGTGTTTCAGAAACTATTCTCGCTCTCCTACTTGTGCCCTGCTAAACCAGGGTTTTCCAAAACGGATCCGACTGACTTCAATATTTAAACAGACACAAAGAATCATATACCATACTATTAGATCTGCCAGCCTTAAGGTGGATTTTCACCCAAACATTTTGCCTACTTACCTCCTCTTTTTGCTGATTCTTTTTGTTGGCCTTAGAACTATGTCACTTTATCACTGCTGACCAGTGCTATATTGCATTCGCTTCTCCCCTAAACATAGTAACTGGCTTATTTAATTTACTTGTAAGTACCTTGTATAATGGTATACCCTTTACCCAGGGCTTGTAAATTAAATGCTACTAGTGGGTCTAGAGCACTGATTGTGCCACACATACAAGTAGCCCTTTAAACAAGTCTCAGGCCTGCCACTGCAGAGCCTGCCTGTGCAGTTTTACTGCCACATCGACTTGGTATTAAAAACTCCTTGCCAAGCCTTAAACTCCTCTTTTATTACACATAAGTCACCCCTAAGGTCGGCTCCTAGATAGCCCATAGGGCAGTGTGCTATGGTACTAAAAGGTAGGACATGTACTTTTAAGTTTTGCATGTCCTTGTAGTGAAAAACACCTACATTCATTTTTCACTACTGTGAGGTATACTCCTCTCATAGATTAACATTGGGTTGGGAATTCCTAAATACACTCTTTTAAGCTGTAATTCCTGGTTAGAAAGGAGTAGCAGTCCCATGTTTTACAGCTTTGGAATGGCAATGATAAATCCTCTTTACTGGTAAGGTTAGATTTCATATTACTATTTTAGATATGCTTCTTTTACAAAGTGGACATTTCTCTGCTCTTACAGCTCTTGGTGCCTATAGTCTTTCTCCAATACACTCCAATATTAGTCCAATTGCATTTTGAGGTTTAGGAATGTCGCTAAGAGCATTCAGTTTATTCTTCCTTTTTTTCGTCCCACCTTTGTTTGCTTGGTGCATGAAAATGTAAGATTCAAAGACACGTTTTTCTCATTTGGTCTAATTACTTTGTGAATGTAAATAACAATTAAAGCATACTTTCAAACTGTGACTACATGCATGCCTTTATCAATGTTTCACTACAAACCTATGCGATTGTATTAGTTTAACGGAGTGTACAGCTCTCAGACAATGGGCGATTTGAATAGGGTCACTGGAAAGCCCAAAAGGTTGTCCTTGTCCCCCCCAGAAATTGAGTGTCTCCTACGCCCCTGCCAAACTGGCTGAGCAGGGTGAGCATCTCTGTCACAGAAAGCGTATGAGGCACCAGCTGTAGAACCCCTTTGGGATTTCACTGCTGAGCGTGGAGGGGGTTCCGAGTGCACGGGCCGTGGGTGCTGAATACCTAGAATGAGATACATGCGGTGATCGTGTTTCTCAAACCCGGAAGGTCATGGTGAGGAGCACCGGCCGAGCACCGATTGTAGTTCTCGTTATCAGCTCAGTGGTGATGCACAGTGTCAGGAAAGGGGTACATTGTCAGAGCTCTGAGTGTGGTTCTCAGTACTAGAATATAGAAGGTGCTGACGTTTAGGAATGCAGTGCATTGTCAGAACTCTGAGTCTGGTTCTCAGTACTAGAATAGAACAGGGGCCGAAGTTCAAGGATGTGGTGCATTGGCAGAGCTCTGAGTGTGGTTTTCAATACTGCAGCGGCGCTGACCTCCAGCAGCAGTGCTGTAAGACAGGGCTGCAGTATTGAAAACCACACTTAGCGTTCCGCCAATGCACCGCATCCTTGAACTTCAGTACCTCTTCTATTCTAGTACTGAGAACTACACTCAGAGTACATTACCAGAGCTCTGAGTGTAGTTCTCAGTACTAGAAGAGGTCCTGAAGTTCAGGGATGCAGCGCTTTGGCTGATGGATACGGGTGGTTCTCAGTACTAGAATAGAGGAGGTGCTGACATTTAGGAATGCAGTGCATTGTCAGAGCTCTGAGTGTGGTTCTCAGTACTAGAATATAGAAGGTGCTGATGTTTAGGAATGCAGTGTATTGTCAGAGCTCTGAGTGTGGTTCTCTGTACTAGAATATAGTGTTGTGTAGTTCCTATAGTACCCATGCAGGACCTGCGCGTTTGTATAACATAAGCTGTGGGCTTGGTGGCAGACTGACTCTGTGCCACCTCACCGCGTATGTTAGATTGTTTTGCATTAGCTAGCTCGCAGTGCCACTAGAATCTCCTCTTATCGGGGAGAGATTAGTTTCTGGCAACCTTAGATCATGACAACCCAAATTCCTCAGAATCGTGGAAACAATATACTACCTTTCGCTCAGTCACTCGTGCTTACTTATTCGGTTTGTCTCAGAGAGTTACACAGAATAAACAGTCGGGCGTTTCAATAAGTATTTATTGAACAGTTGTTATTCTAGTGTAAAATATATGTGCTGCGGCAACCAGCAGACAATAGCAGAGATATATTATCAGCAGTTCGATAAAATCAAAGGGATAGAACAGTTCTACCATATTGCAATAATCATGAATACATACATGAATATAAAAGCATTATGCAAGTGCGCGTACTCCTACAATGCCTAACTAGATGTACCTGAGTGTACCTAGCATATGTGTAGGTCTAAAAGCCTAAGAGCCAAGAATCCTTCTAGGATTTAGTCGAACCCCCATACCTAAATAGAGAGAGTGTGGGACCCCGTCCTGGTCTCGAGTTGGACACCCCGCAAGGGCTGTGTCAGACCGCTGTCAGCTGGAGCGACTGCATGCAGGAGCCTCAGCGTCTCTGGTCAGTGTGTCAGCATGGAAGTCTCGGTTCCCTCTGTCTTACCGGGGCAAGATGTGGTGTATTTATACCCTAAAGAGTCTCGGTCCTCAGTATGGTTTGTATTGGTCTGTCGTTAGACATGAGGAAGACATCAAGGGTGAACTTTGTACATACATATTATGCAGGTGGTGTATTCCTAGAAAGCCATGCATAATTGATGAGTACAGTGTGGGCCTGTGTTTGGGAAAAACCCTGCTGTATTCAAAACCACAGGATAGATAACGTTCAGCCCTCAGAGCACGTTGTGTACTAGTGAGGACCAATGTAGGTGAAAGATCATGCCTATATAAGGAATCATGACTATAATAGGACATGTACAGTTATGACCATAATTGGGCATATGCGGCTATGACCATAATAGGGCAAGTACGAATAAGACCATATTAGGGCAAATATGAATACGTCCATTTTAGGGCATGTATGAACGGGTCTTCATTAGGGCCTCTATACGGGACATAACACCCACTCCTCTTTCGAATTGGATAACAATGACCATACTTAAAATCTGGACAATTTAAAATCATATTTAAAAACAAATAAAAACATGGTTTTAAAATCCCTTTAAAAAAAAAATCTTCTAAAATGTTAATAATTCAGCTAATTTCAATTGGCACTAAAAGAATGTCTATTTTGTTTCTCCATATAAGTTGACTCACTCAAAGCGGAAGAACGCCATGCTTTTCTCAAGCGAAAGTGTCAATTTAGGAAATGTTCCAATTTTGCTCGTTTGTTTTGAAACGAGTGAAGAAGCCGAATTCTTTCCCAGGACACGATGAGCCAATGCAAGATTAAGCGTCCTGGCTGGGAAGCACAATATTATCGGTGTTAGCCGCTGCAGGCGACAAATCCAACGCCTCACATAGAACGTCAATCGCACATAGATGGAATGTAGTACTGCCAACAGTCGGTGCTGCGGCAGCTTGTGCGGCAGTTGTTACCTGGGTGCCTGTGGAGGAGTCACCTAACCCAACAGGAGCAAACAGCACCTGTGGATTCTCCAGGAATGCGTTCATCAGAATCGGAAGCCGCTGGGGACAACGCAGAGCATGGGCCTTTATGGGGTCCAGCATTGCATCCGTGTCCGATGGCGCATCTGATGGAAATGTCAGACAAAGATCCAACGTGCATTCTTCTCCGCAGAACAGGCATCGAAGAACAGGTAAGATGCAGTCTCCCCAGACTGGTCGAAAGGATAGAAACCAGGAGGCATTGAGTTCTCGCAGGCAAGAAATGCCCAGAAGTTGTACCATGCTTTCACGGTATTTCCGCTCCTGGAGCATGTTCGCCATTCCCTCGGGAATTGGGCCGTCCATTGTGTAGCAGCAGTATTATGAATAGGACCCCTGCAATCAGCAATAGGATAAGCGAGAATCCTCCAAATACGCTTCCCAATTAACCCTGGGCGTAGTTGCACTACGCATAGCTACGCGAAGTACACTTTGAACTACGCTCAGCTACGCAAATTACGCTAATTGCATAGAGCAAGTTATGATAAAATAAGTATCTTTGTCTTTATATGCTAAAATGCATATAGTCATTTCACAAAAGTGAAAACAATAAATTAACAAGCAGTGAGAGAGGTGATGATTTTGGGATCCTCCCTAACCTAGGGAGAGAACCAAGCAGATGCCTTGAAAACAAAAAGCACATCTTGTTGAACGATTCGGTGGTGGTCCCATCCTCTTAGGACCACCCCAAGCACAGTTATTGGCAAAAATACAATCCCAACCAAAGGCCCTGCAAAGCATTATGGGACGAGATTAGCAGTGGGCAGTGAATATTATAGTATCCAATATCAAAATAATTCTACAAAGAGCTGCAGTTCAACTAGTCGTTACTAGATGTCCCTCACGAGTCAAATGCAAAAGCATTGAAATTATTATTACATCAAGCTGCAGTTCCACTAGTCGTTACTAGATGTCCCTCACGAGTCAAATGCAAAAGCTTCATGAAAGGGTTTCAATCCGAGTCGCGGCAGCATCGCCTGTCAGTCACCTGTGCACTAGCGGCCCTTCCCCCCCCCCCCAGCGGCGCACACTATATACCGGGTGGTGGGAGGGGCAGTGACACCTGGATGGGCACGGCCACCCCGCTGGGCTTTAGATACTCAGGAAGGGAGTACACACATGACCGGAGTAGTGAATTGGGGAGATGGCATGCCCTTACCACTGGGCACAACACACTCGAGAGGGCGTGGGGCTCAGTAGCACTAGGGCACCACCGGGCATGACCCCAGGGAATGGGGGCGTACAATGTTTGAGAAACCACCAGTGTGAGAGGAGCGAGCTGTCATGTACACGTCATTGATCATGATCACAGCATACCCTAAGCACGGGGGCAAGGGTACCACACCGCCATTAGGGACATGCCAGGGGGCACTAGAGCAGAACGGGTCAGGCCCGGTACTCTGCCGCACCAGAGCGCTACATGTCACACTGCACCTGATCAGACACACAGCACTATGTGCAGACATCATCCTCAAACGGCCAGCGAGTATTTAACCTGCCTACGTGTTGTTTATTATTGCATAATTGAGCACCTTGAAATAGTGAGTTCAGCATGTGCGTTGTTCAAACACCTCTTGTGTTTAGGATATTAGACTATGACGTTGCTCCGAGTTTAATATAAATCTAGTCCCTTATAGACTACACGAGGCAATGACTTGTCTCCGAGTTGGCATTGTGTCTGTGGCGACACATGGATGCTTCTAAGCTCAGTTTACACTATCCCTGTTAACAGATGCCTCTCAGTTCAGCGCTATAAACTGGTGTGCTGCAGTGAAATGCTCAGCGGTGTGAGACAACATGATGGGGGGCCTCTGCAGGGTGTGGTGAGGGGCGCGTGAAACTCCCAGCAGTTCATAGATAATGAACAGGGTTTAGTCGGAAGTAGGGGCTCCCGTAAATAGTGGAGGCCCACTGTGTGTGCTGCTTCCCAATGTTAAAAAAACATTTAATTTTGAAGAGATTTTATATTATTTTTACATGATGTTTGTTGCACAATTTATATCAACCAGTATCATGGCTCGGCTCGTGTGCGCCGGGCTCTGAGAGCCAAGCCAGACCCCTGGCTCTACAGCAGTCAACATGCTTTTGTTATATTGCGCCCGCGCCGTGACAATGTGGCTGCTCTGTCTCCCGGGACATTTAATTTCCGCTCCTCAAATGAGCTGCAAAGCTGTGAAGCCTGGCAGTGTTCTTCGCAGACACTCTGCGATGCAGATAATGAAGCTACTGATAGGAGCCTGGGAGACTACAATGGCCCGAGCACAGCCGTGGCTTGATAATGCTTTATGCCAGTGGTATCACAGCACAGCCCTATCACCCCTTCAGGAATGCCTCATCTTTATGTGCACTGCAGCAGCTGTCACCTTAAACGGCTAATGGGGAAGCAAAGTAGAACCGTGGTGCCAGTGATCTTTGTCACTTATTAATTTTAAAGGCACCAAACTTCAAGTTCTAATAAAAGTGCACTTGCCCTATCTATGCAGCGTGCTCGCGAACAGAATATAAATTGAAAAAATCCACAGTGCTGCTCTGCAGCAGAACTAATTTGGCGCCATCGGAACAGGCAACTAAGGCAACTAATTAAAATGTATCGCAGTTAGGGGATGCCGGGAAAGGAGGTGCGCATGTGTTTAACGGAAAGATTGGCTGGCCTTTTCTCGATTGTAGCAGCTAACAAATGCCGAAGAAATGCCCAAAAGTAATGCAGGCTTGAGAGACCTATCATGCCCACGATTTATGGTCCATAAATGACCAATCCACAAACCAGCATCAAGACACCACTTTTGGCAGGACCCCAGCCAAATCAATGCTGACAGTTCTCACTCAAGCTGTCAAGGCGGCCCAATGGCGAGGGAAGTCCTTCATAATATAGTAAGCAGTGATACACAGTTGAGCAGCAGAAATGTAAACGAGTTGTTTTTTTATGACCGAGGATGTGGTAAATAAATGAGGGACTGCGTATTACAAGAGGCTGATTCTTGATGCGTGCTCGATAATTAGTAAGTCATTTACCCAGGCCTTTAAGTGACATTGTATTTCTCCTCTCTAGTGTATTTTTGATAAGAATTATAAAAAATATTTATAGAATAAAAGCATGTTACAGCATTTGATGATTTAAATGTTCATAAGTCATTCGCAGTAATGTTTTATGCATCCCAGTTATATTCTGTGCATTCAAACCACGTACGAAGCGTTCTTTGCCCTTAAAGTATTCAGCAACCCTGTCGTATGCTATGCATTCAAGATACTTACAGCGCTTTGATTCTGCACCCCTTGCATAACTTTTGTATCCAAGTCATTCACAGCGCTTTCTAGTAAAGTATTCTGCATTTCTGTCATATGCGATGCATCCAAGTCATTTATAGCTCTTTTATTCTGCACCCCTGTCATAAGTTATGTATCCAAGCATTTTGCAGCAGTGATGGCGTGTGAACAATCCAATGTGTTTATGTCACCCAACACGAGCAGTTCAGACTTTATGAACTCAATTTAAACAGCGCCTACACATTGAATGAATGAATGAGAATCTTAAATGTCATGCTTGAGTCTGGATCAAATATATATGAGAATGCAAACATCTGGATGCCACTTCCATTCACAATATGCATGTGATTGTGGTCATTAAGGTAGATCATTTGGTGGCCATGGAGAAAACGTGGAGGTGGGCAGTGGGGACTTGTTATGATTTTAAGTCGTGTTGTAGGGTGTTATGTTCCATGGGCTTTCCTGGGCATTGCTGAAGCATGGGGGTTCTACTGTAGTCTGTTACCAGGCAATGTCAGGCCTAGACAGGCTGTAATAAATTAAACCTATTGACTGCAGTGCAGCGAAGGGTGAGTGATGTCTGTGTGAGTGCAGATTGAGCAGTGTGCCTGTGTGAGACCAGGGTGAGTGATGTGGATAGGTGAATGCATGCTTAGTGATGTGTCAGGGAAGGGTGAGCAATGGGTCTATGAGTGCAGGGTGAGTAGTGTGCCTATGTGAATGCAGGGAGAGTGATGTATCTGTGCAAGTGCAAAGAGACTTGTCTGGCTACTCCCAGAGATGTGTTTGCCAAGCCACCTCTTTCTCAAATTTGCTTGAGAATGCACCATTTGCCCACTCTTTTTTCAACATTTTCACTGCTGTAGGTGGTTTGGGCTCGCTCGCTCGCCACAGTGCAGTGATTACGCCCCACCACTTTCAAATGTCACCAGCCACCACTGAGTTGGACACCCCGCAAGGGCTGTGTCAGACCGCTGTCAGCTGGAGCGACTGCATGCAGGAGCCTCAGCGTCTCTGGTCAGTGTGTCAGCATGGAAGTCTTGGTTCCCTCTGTCTTACCGGGGCAAGATGTGGTGTATTTATACCCTAAAGAGTCTCGGTCCTCAGTATGGTTTGTATTGGTCTGTCGTTAGACATGAGCAAGACGTCAGGGGTGAACTTTGTACATACATATTATGCAGGTGGTGTATTCCTAGAAAGCCATGCATAATTGATGAGTACAGTGTGGGCCTGTGTTTAGGAAAAACCCTGCTGTATTCAAAACCACAGGATAGATAACATTCAGCCCTCAGAGCACGTTGTGTACTAGTGAGGACCAATGTAGGTGAAAGATCATGCCTATATAAGGAATCATGACTATAATAGGACATGTACAGTTATGACCATAATTGGGCATATGCGGCTATGACCATAGTAGGGCAAGTAAGAATATGACCATATTAGGGCAAATATGAATACGTCCATTTTAGGGCATGTATGAACGGGTCTTCATTAGGGCCTCTATACGGGACATAACAATAGAAGGTGCTGATGTTTAGGAGTGCAGTGCATCGTCAGAGCTCTGAGTGTGGTTCACAGTACTAGAATTTAGAAAGTGCTGACGTTTAGGAATGCAGTGCATTGTCAGAACTCTGAGTGTGGTTCTCAGTACTAGAATAGAACAGGGGCCAAAGTTCAAGGATGTGGTGCATTGGCGGAGCTCTGAGTGTGGTTTTCAATACTGCAGCGGCGCTGACCTCCAGCAGCCGCGCTGTAAGACAGGCCTGCAGTATTGAAAACCACACTTAACGTTCCGCCAATGCACCGCACCCTTGAACTTCAGTACCTCTTCTATTCTAGTACTGAGAACTACACTCAGAGTACATTACCAGAGCACTGAGTGTAGTTCTCAGTACTAGAAGAGGTGCTTAAGTTCAGGGATGCAGCGCTTTCGCTGATGGATGGGGTGGTTGTCAGTACTAGAATAGAGGAGGTGCTGACGTTCAGGAGTGCGGTGCATTGTCAGAACTCTGACTGTGGTTCTCAGTGCTAGACTAGAAGAGGTGCTGAAGTTCAGGAATGTGGTGCATTGGCAGAGGCTGAGTGTGGTTTTCAGTACTAGAATATAGAAGGTGCTAACTTTCAGGAATGCAGTGCATTGTCAGAACTCTGAGTGTGGTTCTCAGTACTAGAATAGAGGAGGCGCTGACGTTCAGGGATGTGGTGCATTGCAGAGCTCTGAGTGTGGTTCTCAGTACTAGAATAGAGGCGGTGCTGAAGTTCAGGGATGTGGTGTATTGGTGAAAGGCTGAGTGTGGTTCTCAATACTGCAGCGGTGCTGAAGGGCAGGGGTGAGGTACATTGGCAGAGGTCTGAATGTGGTTCTAAGTGCTAGATCATAGAAGGTAATGATGTGAAGGAATGCGGTGCATTGTCAGAGCTGAGTGTGGTTCTCAGTACTAGAATAGAAGAGGTGCTAAAGTTCAGGGATGCGGTGCATTGGTGGAGATCTGAGTGTGGATTTCAGTACTGCAGCGGTATTGAAGGGCAGCATGGGTGAGGTACATTGCCAGAGCTCTTGAGTGTGGTTTTCAGTACTAGAATAGAGGAGGTGCTGAAGTTCAGGTTTGCGGTGCATTGGAGGAGTGCTGAGTGTGGTTGTCAGTACTGCAGCGGTGCTGAAGGGCAGCATGGGTGAGGCACATTGGAAGAGCGCTGAGTGTGGTTCTCAGTACTAGAACAGAAGAGGTGCTGACTTTCATGATGCAGAGCATTGGCAGAGCGATGAGTGTAGTTCTCAGTACTAGAACAGAAGAGGCACTGAAATTCAGGGATGCGGTGCACTGGTGGAGATCTGAGTGTGGTTCTCAGTACTAGAAAAGAAGAGGTGCTGAAGTTTAGGGATGCGGTGCATTGGCGGAGCACTGAGTGTGGATTTCAGTACTGCAGCGGTGTTAAAGGGCAGCATGGGTGAGGTACATTGTCAGAGCTCTGAGTGTGGTTTTCAGTACTAGAATAGAGGCGGTGCTGACGTTCAGTATTATGGTGCATTGCAGAGCTCTGAGTGTGGTTCTCAGTACTAGAATAGAAGAGGTGCTGAAGTTCAGGTTTGCAGTGCATTGTCAGAGCTATGAGTGTGGTTGTCAGTACTAGAATAGAAGAGGTGCTGAATTTCAGGGATGCGGTGCATTGGTGGAGCGCTGAGTGTTTGAGAGTGGTTTTTTGTACTACAGCGGTGCTGAATGGCAGAGGTAAGGCACATTGGAAGAGCGCTGAGTGTGGTTCTCAGTACTAGAACAGAAGAGGTGCTGACTTTCATGATGCAGAGCATTGCAGAGCTCTGAGTGTAGTTCTCAGTACTAGAACAGAAGAGGCACTGAAATTCAGGAATGCGGTGCATTGGCAGAGCACTGAGTGTGGTTTTCAGTACTGCAGCTGTGTTGAAGGGCAGCATGGGTGAGGTACATTGGCAGAGCACTGAGTGTGGTTTTCAGTACTGCAGCTGTGTTGAAGGGCAGCATGGGTGAGGTACATTGTCAGAGCTCTGAGTGTGGTTTTCAGTACTAGAATAAAGGAGGTGCTGGCGTTCAGGGATGTGGTGCATTGCAGAGCTCTGAGTGTGGTTCTCAGTACTAGAGGTGCTGACGTTCAGGGATGTGGTGCATTGCAGAGCTCTGAGTGTTGTTCTCAGTACTAGAGGTGCTGACGTTCAGGGATGTGGTGCATTGCAGAGCTCTGAGTGTGGTTCTCAGTACTAGAGGTGCTGACGTTCAGGGATGTGGTGCATTGCAGAGCTCTGGGTGTGGTTCTCAGTACTAGAGGTGCTGACGTTCAGGAATGCGGTGCATTGCAGAGCTCTGGGTGTGGTTCTCAGTACTAGAGGTGCTGACGTTCCGGAATGCGGTGCATTGCAGAGCTCTGAGTGTGGTTCTCAGTACTAGAGGTGCTGACGTTCAGGGATGTGGTGCATTGCAGAGCTCTGAGTGTGGTTCTCAGTACTAGAGGTGATGACATTCAGGGATGTGGTGCATTGCAGAGCTCTGGGTGTGGTTCTCAGTACTAGAGGTGCTGACGTTCAGGAATGCGGTGCATTGCAGAGCTCTGGGTGTGGTTCTCAGTACTAGAGGTGCTGACGTTCAGGAATGCGGTGCATTGCAGAGCTCTGGGTGTGGTTCTCAGTACTAGAGGTGCTGACGTTCCGGAATGCGGTGCATTGCAGAGCTCTGAGTGTGGTTCTCAGTACTAGAGGTGCTGACGTTCAGGGATGTGGTGCATTGCAGAGCTCTGAGTGTGGTTCTCAGTACTAGAGGTGATGACGTTCAGGGATGTGGTGCATTGCAGAGCTCTGGGTGTGGTTCTCAGTACTAGAGGTGCTGACGTTCAGGAATGCGGTGCATTGCAGAGCTCTGGGTGTGGTTCTCAGTACTAGAGGTGCTGACGTTCCGGAATGCGGTGCATTGCAGAGCTCTGGGTGTGGTTCTCAGTACTAGAGGTGCTGACGTTCCGGAATGCGGTGCATTGCAGAGCTCTGAGTGTGGTTCTCAGTACTAGAGGTGCTGACGTTCAGGGATGTGGTGCATTGCAGAGCTCTGAGTGTGGTTCTCAGTACTAGAGGTGATGACGTTCAGGGATGTGGTGCATTGCAGAGCTCTGGGTGTGGTTCTCAGTACTAGAGGTGCTGACGTTCAGGAATGCGGTGCATTGCAGAGCTCTGGGTGTGGTTCTCAGTACTAGAGGTGCTGACGTTCAGGAATGCGGTGCATTGCAGAGCTCTGGGTGTGGTTCTCAGTACTAGAGGTGCTGACGTTCCGGAATGCGGTGCATTGCAGAGCTCTGAGTGTGGTTCTCAGTACTAGAGGTGCTGACGTTCAGGGATGTGGTGCATTGCAGAGCTCTGAGTGTGGTTCTCAGTACTAGAGGTGATGACGTTCAGGGATGTGGTGCATTGCAGAGCTCTGGGTGTGGTTCTCAGTACTAGAGGTGCTGACGTTCAGGAATGCGGTGCATTGCAGAGCTCTGGGTGTGGTTCTCAGTACTAGAGGTGCTGACGTTCAGGAATGCGGTGCAATGCAGAGCTCTGGGTGTGGTTCTCAGTACTAGAATAGAAGAGGTGCTGACTTTCATGATGTGGAGCATTGGCAGAGCGAAGAGTGTAATTCTCAGTACTAGAACAGAAGAGGCACTGGAAATCAGGGATTCGGTGCATTCGCGAGTATCAGTACTGAAATAGCAGTCGACTGAAGCTCAGAAAAGAGGCGCATCGGTTTCACAGTACCTCGGTATCGGGGTGCAGGCGGGCAGAATTGGGGTGCCGTGGCAGTGCTGAAGTGTTTCTATCTTAAGGCCAGGCCAGCGGGGTGAAGACATTCGCGAGACCCTGCACTGTGACTCCGCCCTGTCTCTCCCGAGCTTGTTGTCACCGAGCCGGAAGAAGGGCCATGGCACAGAAAGGAGAGATGGCACACAGACAGGGGCATGAAGTGAACCAGCAGAGGCGGGCAGGCCAGCTATCAACGCGCTGCTGGCGGCAGAGGTGCATCGAGGGAGCTGGCGCTGAGCACCGCTGCCAGTGAAGAGAAACGAGGGGGTAGTGCTGCCAGGGACGGTGCCCACACGGCCGTGGCTCACGCACAGACTCGCACAGCTCCTCCCCACCCCACACACAGGAAACGGGCCCGTCGCAGCGCTTTCTCTACCGCCTCGGTTTAGGACGTGGCCTCCCAGCCCAGGTTTTACAAGGATGGAAATGAAAAGTAAACTCTGTCTGAAAGCTTCACCTGCGCATTTAAGGAGCCTTTAAAAGGGCCCTGGTATGTGCAAACACACCGGAGACAGGACTGGGGCAGGCCCAGAGTTCAAAGGTAAGGGGGTTTAAAGAGACACACCCCGCCAGGGAGAGATAACAGGGTCTGAGGCAAGAGATGGAGGGAGAGGACGTGCCGCGACTCCCTCAACTACACACTGCACCTGGAAGCTTCATTTACACACGCAGCACTTCTGCGAAGGCGCCTTGCGAATAATAGTAATCAAACTATGTAATGCTTCTGAAGGAACTTCTGCCTTACTAATGATTATAAATGACAGAGGTCACACACATTGAATTTTATGGTACTCAGATCACCGGACCAGGGAAAGATGAAAAGCTGAGTGTGCCTTCCTGGCATGGGAACTCGTAACCTGCAAACCACACCAAGCCCTGCAGGTGAGCGTTTATCTCGCTAAGCCATCCTGCCGGGCGGCTCAGGGTGCGTGTATTGGTGTCTTTAAACCAAGTGTGTGTTTAGGAGGGGGATAAAATGCGGGCCCGTTCTGATTAAATTCTGCATAAATAACAGCTCGCACTTTGGTACTGTGCTGGAAGTTTTCATTTACAGTGTTTGTGGTGTCGAGGTGGCTAGAGGCGGGCGGATTCTCTTCTGTGCGCTCGGGGAGAGCGGCGTTAGTTTATTTTCTCTACATTATTGGGTGGATAATCAAAACAAAAACTGCGTGTTTTTTGGAAGCCCGGCGCTGCCGTATACCAAGGCTGCCTCACGTTGATTCCACCCACTGCCTCTTGCTTCCACCACCCTGCACTTCCTGTCTCTTTATCTCGTTCTGGTGGGCTCATTTTCATCCATTCTTCTTCCCTTGGTCATAGTTTTTCTCACCTTTAATTCTTTCTGCTTTTCTATCCTTGTACCTCTTGCTATGAGTAAAAGCCTGAGGCTGTGCAAAAAAATGAGTGCCGGTGCGCACCACGTGCAACCACCTGCACAAATAAAGCAGATAGTCACATCTCATAGTGTTGGATGCGCGTGCCCCTTTCTGATTCAGCACAGCTCTTACATGTTACATACCTCCTGTTGATGGTGCCTATGTCCATCTGTCACCCTGTCCTGCCTCATTTACTGAGTGCTGCTTTCCAGCCTTATAGGGGACGCACGCGGCCTCTTCCAATGCTCACTCCTAAGAACAGGACAGTTACCGCCCACAGCATGCCCTAACGCACTGCATGCAGGTGTCTCCCAGAGCATGCCATAACAAACTGCATACAGGTGTCTCACACAGCATGCCCTAACAAACTGCATACAGGTGTCTCTCACAGCATGCCCTAGCGCACTGCATACAGGTGTCTCCCACAGCATTCCCTAGCCCACTGCATGCAGGTGTCTCCCACAGCATGCCCTAACAAACTGCATACAGGTGTCTCCCACAGCATGCCCTAACAAGCTGCATACAGGTGTCTCTCACAGCATGCCCTAGCGCACTGCATGCAGGTGTCTCCCACAGCATGCTGTAGCGCACTGCATGCAGGTGTCTCCCACAGCATGCTCTAACAAACTGCATACAGGTGTCTCCCACAGCATGCCCTAGCAAATTGCATGCAGGTGTCTTCCACAGCATGCCCTAGCACACTGCATGCAGGTGTCTCCCACAGCATGCCCTAGCACACTGCATGCAGGTGTCTCCCACAGCATGCCCTAGCACACTGCATGCAGGTGTCTCCCACAGCATGCCCTAGCGCACTACATGCAGGTGTCTCCCACAGCATGCCCTAACGTATCTCCCACAGCCTGCTCTAGTGCATTGCATGCAGGTGTCTCCCACAGCATGCTCTAAAGTATCTCCCACAGCCTGCCCTAGCGCACCTTATGCAGGTGTCTCCCACAGCATACCCTACTGCACTGCATGCAGGTGTCTCCCACAGCATGCCCTAAGTCTCCCACACTATGCCCTAACACAGTGCATGCAGGTGTCTCCCACAGCATGCCCAATCACAGTGCATGAAAATGTCTCCCACAGCATGCCTTAGCGCACTGCATGCAGGTGACCTCCACAGCATGCCATAGCGTACTGCATTCAGGTGTCCCCCACAGCATGCCCTAACTCACTGTATGCAGGTGTCTCCCACAGCATGCTCTAGCGCACTGCATGCAGGTGGCTCCCACAGCAGGCCTTAACACATTGCATGCAGGTATCCTCCTTAGAATGTCCGTATGCACTGCATGCAGGTGTCTCCCACAGCATGCCCAAAGTCTCCTATGCCGTAACATACTGCATGTCGGTGTCTCTCTCCCACAGCATGCCCTAACACACTGCATGCAGGTGTCTCCCACAGCATGCCTAAACACATTGCATGCAGGTGTCCTCCTTAGAATGTCCTTATGCACTGCATGCAGGTGTCTCCCACAGCATGCCCTAAGTCTCCCGCACTATGCCGTAACACACTGCATGTGGGTGTCTCCCACAGCATGCCCTAACACACTGCATGCAGTTGTTTACAACAGCATGTCCTAGCACACTGCATGCAGGTGTCCCCCTCAGCATGCCTTAGTGCACAGGATGCAGGTGTCTCTCACAGCATGCCTTACTGCACTTCATGCAGGTGTCCCCACAGGTGTCCCCCCAGCATGCCTTAGTGCACTGCAGGCAGTTGTCTCCCACTTGCAAATCTCTCCCACAGCATGTCCTAACACACTGCATGCAGGTGTCTCCCACAGCATGTCCTAACACACTGCATGCAGGTGTCTCCCACAGCATGCCCTAACGCACTGCATGCAGGTGTCTTCGACAACATGCCCTAACACACTGCTTGCAGGTGTCTCCCACAGCATGCTCGAAAGCACTGTACGCAGGGCACGAGTCGGGGGTACACGCGGGTGGACGGCGTCCCCCCACTTTTTTCACAGGGTGGACACCGTCCACCCTGCCAAGAAGTGTGGCCCCACCGTAAAATATGCTGAATTCGTCCCGGTGTAATTTACAAACACCGGGACACATCCTGCAGCGCCTGCACGTTATTATCTGCTTTCTATCTGCAACAACGTGCAGGCGGGGACGGGGCTCTCTTAGTTCTGACTCCTGCTGGGCCCATAACAAAGGCCGAATCGGAGGGGTCATCAGGCCTCATTTTGTTGGAGTCTCCTGGCTGCCAGCAGTCAGGAGCCTCACACCTGATGCAAATGCAGCAGAGGGGAAACAAAGGCTCACACCTTGTTAGCACTCCACACATACTGAAGAGAGGCAGCTTTTCACTTTGTTCAGGCTCTGTTTAGGAGATATGCATGCACTGTAGAAACTTCAGATGTGTTGATGTTTCCCAGCATTTGCACAAAATAAATAGTATTTATATAGCACTTATACCCCTGAGGAGGCGTTGTAATAATTTAAATATCACTATTTCTTTTAAAGCACTATGGGTAGAGAAAACTTAACGCTGATAAAAGGTAACATTGGTTTATGTGAAGCTTACAAAAGTGTGAATCTTCTGCCTAAATCAGGAGGGTTTGCCAGTATACTCGAAATGTGCTCAAATGTACTCATGATACACCTGCTAAGCATATATGTGAGGGCTTAAGATCTGATATCACTTCTTGTGATGCCAGTTCCTGTGATGTCACGCGCTGTGATGTCACGCGCCGTGATGTCACACGCTGCGATGCCACGCGCTGCGATGCCACTTGCATACTGATTAACTAGGTTAGTATTTATTATTTATTTATTTTAGAGTTTTCTATAGCGCGGACCAGACCCAGGGTAGGGTATCAGAGCGCTTTACAAAGAGTAAACATAATGAATAAAAACAAGTATCAAGATAAGGCAGTACATAATATCAACATGTTTTGTCAAAGATCGGAGGGGTACAGGCGACAAAGATAATCTGAGCAACAGGTAATAGGTGCGAGGGAGTCCTTGGAGGGGGAAAGGAGGCAGGTATAAGGATGTAGAGCTGGAGTGGTTCCTGTGGGAGTTTACGGGAGGAATTTGCACATCAGGAATGATTTTGCTTCTCTTTTGAACAGAAGAGTAGAGGAGATTGTTCTGATGTAAGGAGGGAGTGAGTTCCATATTCTTGGTGCTGCTCCTGAGAATGCTCGGTCCGATGTTTTTTTCTTGCTGAAACGTGAGGGTTTCAGGAGTAGGTTATCGGCGCTCCTAGAATGTCTGAGTCCTCCAGATAGAGTACGTTTTTGGGATAGGTACTGGGGCGTATTGTGGTGAAGCGCTTTGTGAGTGATGCATGCCATTTTTAGGTGGATTCGAGCTTCATAAGGTAGCCAGTTGAGTGCTTTCAGGTGTGGTGATATGTGGTCAAATTTTCTAGATCCTGTTAAGAGTCTTGCTGCGGCGTTGAGGCAGGCTTTTAGAGGGGCGGTTGAGATTTTGGGAAGCCCCGCGAGGGTGGTGCATCCGTATTCCAGCCTTGAGATGACTAAGGACTGAACTGCTGTTTTGAGGTCCGGGTTTTCGATGAACGGTTTCATTTTTTTAAGGTAACTGAGGTGAAAGCGTGCGTTTTTAGCTATCAAGTTGATGTGTGTTTGCATGTTAAGGTTTTTATCTAGTGTTATTCCGAGTGATTTGGTGGAGTCCACCAAAGTTGGCGTGCAATTCAGAGCAGTGATCAACTTGGTCCATTTCTTTGTCTCCAGGGGTTTATTGGGGGGGGTGAGATTAGAAGAAATTCTGTCTTTTGCGAAGTTAGCTTGAGGAAGTTGGTCGTTAGCCAGTGGACGGTCTTTTCGAGTGCCAGGTTCATTGTTTTTATATCTTCAATGGAGGGGATCTTGATGTAAAGTTGGGTGTCGTCCGCGTACATATGGTAGGCAATGTTCGCTTGCTGAAGTAGTTCAGTTAGTGGTTCGACATATAGGTTGAATAGGGTGGAGCCTTGTGGTACTCCTAGAAGGTTCAGTGAGGAGGGAGAGAGATTTTTGTTCACCATGAACGATTGTGTTCTGTTTTCCAGGAAGGATTTGAACCATTGAAGGACTGTGCCAGATAAACCCATCCTGTCCCCCCACTTCTTTTTTTAGCACTTGTGCCCTGACTGTACGCAGGTGTCTCCCACAGCCTGCCCCAAAACACTGTACGCAGGTGTCTCCTACAGCATGCCCCTAAGCACTGTATGCAGGTGTCTCCCACAGCCTGCCCCAAAACACTGTACGCAGGTGTCTCCTACAGCATGCCCCTAAGCACTGTATGCAGGTATCGTCCTTCGCATGTCCCAGGGAAGTACATGCTGGTTTCTGTTACCCACATTGTGCTGCAGCGTGGGGGAGAAGACCGCGCCTGCATGCACTTCCTGGGACGTTCCGGGTCTCCTTTCGCAAGAGATTCCCTTGGATTTTAATGCAGAAAGACGCCCCCCTCCCTCACGAACACACACACACGGGCACCCTCTTATTCGCTTTCCTGATGATACAAACCACACCAAAAGGCGCTCAGATGAGGAAAGAGCTTTATTGCCCTACCAATTGATGAAGACGCTATTCAATGTGGATAACATCTCATGTTGATCCTAGATGCAGGGTTTTTTCCCGTGGCTGTCAAATGGACAGCCACGGATGCCTTTATATTCATTTCTTCAGTATTTATTGTCTTGGGCCTATCCACATGGCAGCTGTAGGATTTCTGTCTTGAAGATTTCATTGCTTCTCCATGTGCTTTCGTACATGTGAGTTTCTCCCACAACACAACCACTGCTAAGGACTCACCCTCAGAAAGCAACCCAAAGCATAACATAAATGCAACATTAATGCCTCTGGTTTTGGCAAAGAACTCGTTTTTCTCCGACTGCTCCCACAGCTCAAACTGAAAACCAACACACCGTATTCAATTCATTATAAAGAGCCCTTACCATACACAAACGGATGAACCTCCAATAATCTGTATTTGGGCTTTCACCAGATAACATTCTACACCCAGTCGTAAGTAACACCACACACTCTCGTTCTAATGTCACCTTCAAATGGGCATACCCAAACAGTACAGACAGACACCACTTGTGAGAAATGGGCTGCTTCTAGGACATAAAATCGAGATAAATAATATGAAGACACAAAAATATATTCTAAAAAATGTTGGGAACCCAAATATCAACATCCTTATATAAACACAAGAAGACAAATATCGACAACAAATGCACCTCGGTAAAAGTATTAAAACTGTTGTAAAAGCCCGTGTCTCGCCTCAATTGCCATGACTGTTTGAGAAAGTATCAATTAATAAAACTTGGATGCTGTTTGACTCAGAAAAAAAAACCTATTGTAAAAATATTAAAAAATAACTAAAGACAGAAAAAAACCAAAGAAATACCAAATGTAGTCAAACCAATAAAAGAAATCACGACCTAAGCCATTAAAACAAAAATATTGTAAAACAAAAACTAAATTTCTATAATTCATTAAAACATATGTTTATAAATTCATTTTAAACATATTAAAAGTATAAGCATATACTAATACCAACACTGGTAAAATTAATGTTCATCATATAAGGTTCACAAACCAACAAAGGATTACTAACCCTGCAACCAATAAAATTAAACTTAAAAAGAGTTAGAAAATAAAAAGATTTTCCCAATTTAAAAAATAATATAAAAAGGAAATGGAAACATGCATCAATCTGCTTCAGAAGACGCTGCCACTGCAGGGGAGCAACACACTGCCCAACTGAATTTACTGACAAAAGGCTAAAAACATTTAATAAATAAAGCCCTTACAATTGCAAAGTAAGAACTGTTTTAATACATAACTTAAACTTAACTACAAAAATAATTTAAATATTTTACCATACACAAAATAAACAAATATTTAAAAATGATATCTTCAAAATAAGGTACCAGAGCCACAAACAAACAACACCAAATAATATAAAAGAAGACCAAGTCATGAAGATTAGAAAAACATTATAGTACAACAAAGATGAAACAAAATTCAAATGTAATAAAAGGAAATTAAAAATAAAGCATGACCTCTAAAACAATAGAATGACCAAATATTTTGTACATTTAAAAATAAACATTAAAAATGTAGAATTTTTTTTAATTAAACCTCAATGACTAAAACATTTCTTCTCAAAAATGACATTTAAAACAAAGAAAAATGAAAAGTGGAAAAATAACCCTCCAACAAAAACAAAACCTACTACACCATATAAAAAGAAACTGCTAAAATGAAAGTAAAACATTTTGTAAAAACATGTTGTAAAAATGTCATAAAATATTTATATTAGCATATCATGAACATACGTATAACATATTTTAATAATTCTGTAATGCACAGATATAATGTTGGGAAGTGTAACATATCAAATCACAAATGTGAAAACTACTATTAACTTATAGGGGATACAACTATAGTAAAGAACGCACTTCTAGTGAAAGAACACATTACAAAGACACAAACTTTTACTCCAATGATGGCTGTGGTAGGGCCCCCACAGCAAAGTTATTGTTGAAAATGAAAGAAAAAACAATCTCTCTCCAAACGCAACTAATATTCAAAATCCCTGCAGAGTGAAAGGATTACATGGCTTGTAGGTTACATCCATGATATTGGTCCTAAGAAAGACCTGTTTTTTCTTAAAATAATTTATATGAGTTGTAACGTCGACACTTTTCAAATTACTCACTTGGATATTAGCCATAACAACCAAGCAAAAACCAGATTAAATGACTTCATTTGAATTGTTAACAATTTGATGTATAAAGCTTAACCTATTTCCATGTATATAATCATTTTTTCATGTTCCTTCACCTCTCTTTTGAGCACTGCACCATATCACTTCTTGAGTTCTTAGGAGTACCTGCATACTTGTATCATCATAACCTGTGTTTTTGAGCTGTGTAAAACAATATATTTTTCATCATACATGAGAAACATAAAAGTTTGAGAATTTTTGTTTTCATTCATTGGTTATTGGAGAGTACTGGGTTGAACTCTGTTACAGAGTTACACAAGACGTCTTGTTTCAAATCTATCTGACAAACTTATTAATATAGTTTTGCGCCCCTGAAACAGGAAAACACGAGATCAACAACTTGACCCTTGGAGAGCGGTTCCAGCAGAAGTTAGAAGTCTGTGAGTCCTTGCGTGACTCATCTTCCAGAAGGAGTCAGGAGTCCTCTTCCAGCACGGCCTTCTCCTTCACATGGAGGCTTCCCAAGTCCAGTAATGTTCTGAGGAAGTGGTGATGGAGGTAGCAGATTTATCCTGTCTACTTGGCAGTGATTCTCCCACCCAAGCCTGAATATTTTCTTGCAGTATGCCACCTCATTTTAAGGCATTTATCATGGCCTTGCTATAAAATTACCCAAGAGCGACACCCAGCTGCCATCAGGTAGGCCTGTCTTCAGCTTCTAAGCCACTCCCCTTTTCAATGAGCTCACCTCCCACCCGACAGGATCAAAGCTGGTTCTCGCCCACTACTGTGACTGGAGCTTGACTCTCTGGGAGAGTGCTGGGAATTGAAAGGAAAAGCCTTCTTTGGCTTCTCCAAGTCAAAAGAGGTAGTGCTAAAGCTGACCTTTGTTCTGCCAGGTGTGTTGGTGTCCACTCCCAGATAGCTCATCCCTGATAGGTGGTCAGCACTTAACACTCATTGGCCCTTCCTGGGCTGAGAGGTAGGCCATTGTCCTCTGAGCAAGGGTCGATAACTCAGGGGAGTATCTCAAACATCATGTCCTCAGGCAGTATACGCATGTAGTTGAGTCTCATCAACGTTTGCCAGGTTTGTTATTACTAATTCTGGTCCTCCCAAGAGCACCATTATTACTACTATCACTACCACTACTTATGCTATTATGACATCTACTAGCACCTCTACTATTACTGCTACTACTTCTCTTACCCATAGAGCTTTTACTACTGCTACTAATAGCATGAATACCATTGCAAACTACTACTCCCACTGCTACAATAACTAATAATACTACTAGTTCCACTTCCACAATAACTGCTACTACTGCTGTTACCACTACCATTAGCCCCACTGCTGCTACTTTTACTACTACTACTACCATATATGTTTCTGATTTAAAATGAGTGACCCAAGATATGAAGCAAAAGAGCAATGTAAGCAGATACTTGTATGCAGCAAGAGCTGCCAGGAGGGAAGAGAGGACGCGGGCAATAAGAGGGGCACTGGCCGATGGGCATGAGCAGGAAAGGACAACGGGTGGGGACCGTGGAGCAAATAGCTGAGGGCGAGGATGCACTTTAGAGAAATAATGACTATTAATATTACTGCTACTACTACTATGATATTACTGCTATTATCACTACCAATACTGCTACTACTACAGCTACCATTACTATTTCTGTTTCTACTACTTCTAATCCAGTTATGACTACTAATGGTTTAATTAATTTCCATCCATTGTATAGCTCAAACCAAGAAGTTGAATGGCGTCTAGACAATTTAATAATACGTATTGTTATTGCCTGTTTAGCAGCCTTGTAAAAATGGCTGTGACCTGCAGACTTCTGGGTGCATGATTAAGGCGTAACACGAGGTACAATCATGGAAAAAAAGAGACAGTTATTGTAAAAGTTACAGCTCCCACTACACCCACAAAAAGGGCACTCTGAATTATTACATGGCTATTTAGACCCTGTAGCAAATGCGAACAAGTATTGGCAAAGACAATAGGTCTGGCTTTGGCAATCCTGTGGTTTTATTTCTTTCTTTTTGCAAACATATGCAATGAACATTAAAGTGTAAAGTAATAACAAGTAAAAATGTCGCTCTCCAAAGATGCAGTAAATATTTGCAAAAAATAGTAAAAAAAGGAACTCCACGAAAATAAATAAAAAACATGGAATAAAAGCAGAGGTTCGCCTGGGGTCTGTGGCACTGAAATGGACCACGATTTAGGTGGATGCATACGTGTGCAAGAGCAAAATGTCATTACTCACAGTGAAGAAAGTCAGTGACTGAAGTAGTATTGCCACTTGCTACATACTGTGAGGGTTAGATGTAAAATGAGAATGACACTTGAACAAACCAGTGGATGAAGAGAGCTGACCGAAATTCCCTCTATGTACATATATGTGCATACTTTTCTGAATTCATTTGGAAACCGTGCCGTTGGCGGGACTGGAAGCTGTCTCTGGCTAGACCTAAAAATAGGTGCAAACCCATTGCGCTCACTCATGTGTTTGACAATTGCTTGCGCAGAATAGAGCCCTACAAGTTAGAGTGCATGCAAAATAGGCACAAATACGGGAACAACACAGCCATCACCTGGTGCAAAATCCTACGTAGACCAGAAATATTGCACCGGTTATGCTGCATGCGTATAAATTATTTTTATGGTTATATTATGCATGTTTTATGTAGCACACATCTGCCATTTAATTGGCCCATGCTTTTGCTTGCAGACACTTGTGCGGGTAGCTGTGGATTTGACGAGCAGGGGACATTTGTGAGGTTGTCTGTAGATACCTCTTCCAATACAGTGAGAATAGACTAGTTTTGGATGTTGGGTTGTCTGTACCTCCATTCAAAGAGCGTGGGCCATTGCAATCTGTCAACACAACCCGTTTAAGGTTGAGGTGTTTTTAGGGTTGTCTCTGTGGTGTTTGTCGGTGCGTTCTGGTTATTTCAGCTTCCCCCTAAAATGCATCAGTTGATTCAGCAAGACTTTTTGCTTGAGTACTTGATGTACCTTGGTATCCCTCGTGGAGTGATTGTGTGAGCGGATAAGTAGGGTCAAGTTTATTCTAATGTCAGGTTTCTAGGTTGGGGATATGTGTAACCGCAGAGTAAGGGCTGGGACTCCTGAATTATGTGATTCTGCGGCCGCTGCAGTTTCTGCATAATTATGGCCTGACTGCACTTGCCACATAGTCCACTATCTGCCAAATAACTTGTAGATTTCGACTAAAGTTTTTATTTGTAGCTCAAACAGATCAAAAGGAAGAAAAAAAGCACCACATTATGTGCTGCACAACGACAGACTGTTCAAAAATCAACTGTTCACCTTTCAGATACTGATTGTAAAATAAGGTCTTCAACTCATACCAATAAGGTGAAACCTTTGCCCAGACAGTATTAATCTGGGTTAAAATGACAAAATAGTCAATTCTACTAGAGATTGTGCAGTATAATGTCGCATGATTTCCCTGTTTATGCCGCATGATGTGTCAACCTTGCTGCATATTTTGGTCCTCAGTGGCCGCATGATTCTGGTGGCCCTGAGTAAAGGTTTAATTAGTTGCCTAGGTCGGCCAAAGAAGTAAGCCTGTCCCTAGTTGTGATTCGCTTCCTTAAAGTGTTTCACCTAGTACTGTGCACATTCATTTTACAAACCAGATGCAGCTTTGAAGCATAACTGGGCAACCAGGCCAGGCCAGGTGTCGAGGCTGGGAGGGTGGGCATTGCCTTCCTCTGGAACCTCCTGGCACAGCCCCCAAGCTGCTGCACTCTCACTCACCCTCAAGAATCCTCTTCTTCTCAGCAGAGCAATCTCAGCATAGACCAGACACCATGGACAAGCAATGAACCTTGGGCCTGCCCTATGCCGCTTCTCATGTGTAACCGTGCACCCACCTGTAGAACCAATTCACTGAAAACCAAACTGCTTTAACTTGATGTTCTGGTTAACTCCTAATGAAAACATATTTCTGAGTAGGTGTAGCACTCAAGACCGGAAGAGCACAAATTAATTTATATTTAAACCAACATTTTTTAAAGAATAATAATAATGTAATATTGAATACTAATTTTAGTGGGCCTACAACATTTTCTCACTCAAAAAAACATGAGATAGAAGTAAATCAAGAAACCTGCCAGTCAATTGTCTGCTATTTCAGATCAGGGAAACATTGTTTGCACTGGCCTCTGAGAAGGCTCTCTCGAGCCAAAGGGGTTTTAATCTATTGTCAGATCAGACACAGCATGACCCAATGAGGAGAGGCGTTATTCATTTTAAGACTCTAAAAGCCACTGCCATGATCATTTTTATAGGCAAATTAAAGATTATTTTAACAAAAAAAATTAAAGCCTTTATCAATGCGATGCACCATCTATTTGCAGAGATTAAAACAAAATGAAGTAGAGAAATTATATATATAGAGTAATATTGATGCAACTAGCTATATAATTGCATGATCTGACAAGAAGACTGGAAAGTACATATGGTAGATGCTGACTACCTACCATGACACTTCTGGTAATTGTAGAGGAATTGTTGTAAGGTATGCTCTGTTATATGATGCTTGAGCACTGATTTTACAGGGCTTGTGTTGAATGGACTCACCCCCTGCATCGCTGTTGCCAGCATGCCCCCCTACCTCATGTTGATCTCCTGACAAGTGACTGCAGTGTCACTGTGCTCTTTTTAGGTCAAGCCTAGGCAGCGCGCATGCACTGTCTTCGACACATGCTGTAAAGTCCTCGCTGCCATTTGGTTAAAGTGTGTACTGTTCCAAAAAGATTTCTTCTCTATGGTTTTTTATGGTTATATGTCCCACCTTCTTGTGTGTTGCTCCTCCCCTGGAGTATTGGCCTGTTATATGTCCCCCTACTCATTTGTTTATTTCTGGTTTGTTGGCGCACTCTTATTTCTTTGTTCACTCGATCCTGTAGTTTATGAAGGGCTTCTTTGTTCACCCGATTCTGTATGCTTTATGAAGCTAGTTCAACCATTGCTGTAGTAGGGCATTGCTTCCTTTCCATATTTTGTTCTGATTCTCCAGAGTTCAACCATTTACCATTTATGTAGTATGGTATTGTTTCCTTTCCTATTTTGTTATTGTTTAATTTTATTTGTCGACAGCTCTGTATGTTGCACCACATTTTATAATTTTATTTATTACTATCGAGAGAGCCGATGCCAAGACTTAAACCCGGGTCCCCATCCCAAAGTTGGCAGCTCTGTATGTTGCACCACTTTCAGCCCCTCCCACTCCCCCTTGTGCCTGGTGCTCCCGTCCCGGTCCCTTACCCCTCCCGCTACGTTACTGTTACATGTTTAATTATTTCCTTTTTCCTTTCCTATTTTGTTATTGTTTAATTTTATTTGTCATCAGCTCTGTATGTTGCACCACATTTTTTAATTTTAGTTATTACAATTGAAGACAGCCCACGGCGTGACCCGTCCCAGATCCCCAGTCCCAAAGTCGGCAGCTCTGTTTGTTGCGACACATTTAGCCCCTCCCACTCCCCCTTGTGCATGGTGCGCCCATCTCGGTCCATCACCCCTCCCGCTTTGTTACTGTTACTTGTTTAATTATTTCCTTTTTCCTTTCCTATTTTGTTATTGTTTACTTTTATTTGTCATCAGCTCTGTATGTTGCACCACATTTTTTAGGTCTCGCCTAGCGACGCAACGCGAAAGCGCTGTCGCTAGCGAGATCTATTGTTACCGACTTGCTTCGGAAGGGAGACAGGAGATGTGCACGCGCAGGACGGACTGCAACCGTGAACACGCACGTACAGACACGCGATGTGCACATCTCCTGTCCCCCTTCCGTCCTCGCCAGCCGCAAAACATGAGCTGTGCACGCACTCCCCAGCTGTCCTTGCACCCCCTCCAGTGTCAGCCAGCCATGCGCCATCTGCCAATCCCCACCATATTCCTCCACAACTACACACTGACGCCCTCTCCATACAGCTACTCTCTCCCCGCATTCCTTACCGTCGTTCCGCCATGCTTCAGCGCGATGCCCTGCAGCGTGTCCCCAGAGCTCACAGGGTGCTCGGTGTACCTCGCAGCCCATGCGGCCGCCGTCACGCTGGCCGTGCTGCGAGCGTGCCAGGCTCAAGGACAGTTCAGCCTCCGATTCAGACTCGGAGCCTCAGCGCAGATAAACAGCGTGTCTTCTCCGGCAATCCTCAGCTTATGCCGGGACAGCCGATGTGCACGCTCACGGCATCTCGTGCGCTCCCACCGCGCTTTCAGTTTTGCGCGCTGAGAGCGGCTCCATGGGCAATGCAATAAGTCTCGTTTTTATTTTGGGAAGAGGAGGTTTGGTGGGGACAAAAGTGCATTTTAGGTAATTCTCAGCACAAGGACCCGACATCTCCTCACAACTGGTGATTTATTTCTTTATTTGGTACGCATGGAACTATTGATATATATTCCTCTGTTGCGCACCTTTAAAATGTTTCATTACCATTATGTGCACTTCACTAATACACGAAGAATGCCATGCAGTTATTTTTTGCAATGGGATGTGCAGCATAAGATACAAGACTCCTGAACCATGTTACCCTTAGGCAGTGCCTGACTCTAATTATTTTGGTAAAGACTTGATGATTTATTTTCAATAGTCGCCAATGAAAACATCAGATGCTTAAGGAAAGAGCAGAGCAAGTCTCAAGCTCTGTAACATGGCGGATGCTACCTCTTCTGCTCAACGGATAGAAAAATGAGAAATTGTATCTGATACACACACAACCCTCCCTACAAAGGGATTTGACATGAATGAGGCAAGTACCGTTCTTCTAGCCAACAGTTGGAAAAATAATTAAATGCCATTCCACCTGCTGTAGGGGCCAATCCTCCTGCTATTCCATTATGCAAACATATTTTCGTGAGGTATCCTAGAGGCAGGAATCAAGAAGCTGCGCTCAGGTGGGCTTTACCTTGTTACTCATCCTGGAGGACCCCCATGCAGGGTAAGGGGTGTGATATTTCACAGCGTCGCACTGGCCTATAGGGAACTCAGGCAGTGCCCAGCTGGCTAATCAGGGGCATAGCTTCAGGGGGCGTTCACTTGCACCCTCCTAATAAATATATTTTCTGGTAATTAGTTGGGTTCAGGTGCTTTCAGTCTGGTATGGTCAGGTGCCTATCGGATTCGACCAGGAATTTTCACATACACACAAACGTACACATACATTCTCCCTCTCTTTTTTGAAAGTCTTCAAAATTGTTCGTTATTTTACAAAACATTGTTCGTTCTCTCTCTCTCTCTCTCTCTCTCTTTCCCCCCCATCCCCTTTTTGTATCTCTTTAGCTCCTTTCATGCGCCCTGCTTGTCGTATAAAGTATTTTAACATTAAGTTGTCAAGTGATTGTTGGGAAATCTGAAGCTCACAGCCTAAATCTTATTGACAAATCTATGCCCCTGCTGGCAGGTCAGTGTGTCGGCCATTTTTAGGTCAAGCCTGGGCAGCACAAGCGCTGCTCTGCGAGCCATGCTGTATTGGAGTATGTACTTCAAGCCCCTCCCACTCTCTGCCCATATTTTTCATTGGCTTGTCATTGGCCTTCGTAAATGCTGGCTTTTGATTCGCTATTAGGCTTTTTAGTCCCTCCTTAGTACCGCCTTGTCTTCATTTGTAACCTTCCATGAGGACTGGCCCTTTTACTTTCATTGCTACACAATACGTCTACTTTAGTCTGTAAGCACTATTTTTTTTAATGAGTTTCTCTTACTGCAGGAGGGTCTCTCATGCGCAGTTGTGACCACCGGCTTGTTTATTTAACTCGTAGCAAACGGGGAGCTCTTCAGGGGCCATGGAAGACAGAAGGGGCAACTCAGTGATGCCTTCACGCATTTGGAAGGCAATAGGTCTCGCATTTGCGAGAGTTTAAGCTATTTGCATTGTAAATGACAATGCCTTTAATTTATGTTTTAAAAACCAAGACCTAAATAAAAGGCATTGTCATTTACAATGCCAATAGCTCAAACTCGTGTAAATGCGAGACCTATTGCATTGCAAATGCTTGTTAATTTTAGTTATTACAATTGAAGACAGCCCACGGCGTGACCCGTCCCAGATCCCCAGTCCCAAAGTCGGCAGCTCTGTTTGTTGTGACACATTTAGCCCCTCCCACTCCCCCTTGTGCCTGGTGCGCCCATCCTGGTCCCTCATCCTCCCGCCACGTTACCTGTTTAATTATTTCCTTTTTCCTTTCCTATTTTGTTAATGTTTAATTTTATTTGTTAGCAGCTCTGTATGTTGCACCACATTTTTAAATTTTAGTTTTTACGATCAAGGAGTGCCGACGCCGAGAGTCAGACCCGGGTACCCAGTCACAAAATCGGCAGCTCTGTATGTTGCACCACATTCAGCCCCTCCCACTCCCCTTTGTGACTGGTGCTCCCGTCCCTCACCCCTCCCGCCGCGTTACTTGTTTTATAAGGCCGTACAAATCATTTTATGAATATTCTTGTTTCTCTTCACGTTTTCATCTGTCTCAGGGAAATGTATTTCTATGAGGTCAAAATAACCATGTCTTGTTAAATGCGGTTTATTTGCTCAAAAAGTCGGTGTTTTCTACCTGACTAAGAAAGCACACTTTTTGTAAAGCCCACAAAAGTATCGGCTCTACGCACGCTAGTCTACTTGTGGAAGGTAGCGATTAATAGACCTTGACAGCAGAACAAGCTTCGTGCATGAGGCACGAATGTTCTAAAGTGGGAAAAAATGCAGCCCAGACAGCTAGTTAAGCTGCAAGGTGGCTCAGCGAGTTAAGCAGCAAGATGGCTCAGCTAATTAAAAGCTTACCTTTCACATCTGGTGTACTCTGCATAATGAAGCAAACACAAGGAGATAATGGACAGAGCGCTGAAACTTTTCAGACAATCACCCCGAGTCACAAATCTGGGTTGCATCCATCATCGTTCTTTAGCTCACTTCGCCACCTCAGTTCAAACCCAGTTATATGCAAATCAGTCTTGACCCTGTGTCTCATGGGAACAGTCCAGCCCGAACTGCCAAGCCATGTCTTCCCTGAACCGGAAATAAGCATCCTGGGACCGGTTTCAGGTTAACACCCCTCTTCACCCAGGCTAGCTTGAATCCAGTGGCAAAGTGAGCAAGGGACCCACATCTGGGCATACCCTGCCAACTTAGGGCGAACAAAGCAAACACAAGGAGATAATGGACAGAGCGCTGAAACTTTTCAGACACTCACCCCCCAGTCACAGATCTGGGTTGAATCCATCATCGTTCTTTAGCTCACTTCGCCACCTCAGTTCAGACCCAGCTATATGCAAATCAGTCTTGACCCTGTGCCTCATGGGAACAGTCCAGCCTGAACTGCCAAGCCAGGTCTTCCCTGAACCAGAAATAAGCATCCTGGGACCGGTTTCAGGGTAACACCCCTCTTCAGCTAGGCTAGCTAATGGCCTGCATCAGCACCGCCATAACCTAGAGTGTAGCAATTGAATAGCTCATCAATCCCTGGTTAGATTTCCCAACAGAGTATTATATAGGGGAAGCCAACCCTATGTTATTGACACTGTTTTCATGAAGCTTGTGCATCTTTTTTTTACTATAATATGGTATAGTGTGCACTTTTTGGGTTTCGCCTGCAGAGCGCTTGCTCTGTTCTTGAGAAATGTATTGTTTTTAATATAAACTTAAAAGGGACTTACATCCCACCTCCTCTCTTTCCTGGCTACTCATTGGTTCCTGTGCGGCCACTTGCCTTTTCTCCATTTCTATTGGCTGTAGCATATTTTCCTGCATTTACGAATGCTTGTTCCTCGTCTGATTCTCTTATCAGTTTCCCGCCGCTGAAATACTGTTAACATCTGCTTTGGTGGAACTATATTTTCATAAAGCTTAGCCTTTTACTCTTGCAGTATATTTATATAACAATTTATCACCCAGAGAGATTAAGTGATTTGCATATAATCACAGGATGTTGCTTGTGGACTCCCCAGCTCTTGAGTCAGCAGCTCTGGCTGCTGCACCACATCCTCCCCACTCCGTGTTATCTGTCAGGGAGCTCTTTCCTTCTCCCGGACGATGACTGATGAAAACAGTTCTTTATTCACTACATAGGCGAAACCGATGCATTACCAATGCTTGTTTTCTACATGATCACTCCATTGCAAACAAATAAATATAAGTAAAATCATTGTCATTTACAACGCCAATAGCTCTAACTTTCACAAATGCGAGACCGATTGCATTGCAAATGCTTGTTTTATTTCCCTCAGGGAACACAGCAATCGGGGACCAGAGAGTAGCTTTGAGGTCAAAATGCAGGCCTCTTTTAGAGAGTGGCTATCACCCTCTCTACCCTGGTTTTATAGGACTGGCATCGGTGGTAGCATTGATTCTAGAAAAGGGGCATGCTTTACACCCATGTCTTCCAGATGGAAATGCGTACCAGCTTCATCTGTTTAAAAGGATCTGCCAGTCTTTCACTTCGGGGTCTGTGTGGGACATTAAGGAAGACAGCTGTGACAAAATGAACGAATAACATATGGTGTGTGAAATAAACATTACAACATAGGGCCTGATATGGTTGTCGGTCCGAGTTGCCTCCGACCGACATCGCTGCCGATGTGGAACCGACCGACCTCACGTCGGCGGTTCCGACACTGCAATTTGGATGCACCTGCACATGGTGCGGTCGCAAACTTCCATTTCTCAATAGGAGCTTGTGCAGCAGGCCGAAACCGCCTGCAGCACAAGCTGTCATCGAAAAATGGACGTTTTTGCACATCCCTGCACTGTGTGGTAAGCACCTCACGGTGCAGGGTTGTGAAGGGGGACACCATAGCTGCCCCCCAGGACCACAACCGGAGGGCCAAGGGAGAAGGGGGCCCTGCTAGGGGCTCCCAAAGACACTTTACGACAGCAGTTCCATGTCAGAAAGGTCTGTTAGGGATTATGAGGTCCTTCCGTCTGGCAGACGGCTGTCGGAACCGAGTCGGATTACCCGGTCGGTTTAAATTCCAACCACTGTAATACGGCGGCCGGAGTTTAAACCTTAGATGTCGGTCGGAAAGCCTCAGACCAGTGGTCAGAGGCTTTCCGACCGATATCGAAATCAGACCCATAATGTCCATGTGGCATTTTATAAGGAATAGGAAAATTGAAGTTTATGATTTCAAGAGAGGAACGAAGGAGGCTGATTGTGTGTGAAAGTTTGTGAGACGTGAAAGAAGGTTCATACATAAGAAGTGGGGTCAAAGTGTCACAATTCAAGTAGACACTACTAACTCAGCTGTGTTATGAGAGACACCACACACCCTTCTACCTCCCTAGGAGACGTCAAATCAACCTTCATTCGTGCCGTCCCTCAGTAGCCCTTTACTCCCTCACTGCCACTTGCCAAAGAAAACCCACATTTTTAAGTGGAAATATCCTGAACAGATCATGCAGGCCAAGCTGAACGCTTAGCCTGTTACTGGCAAAATCAAAGCCGTAGAGTTAAAAGCGAGACAAGAACTCGTCGGCAACTATTGAAGCGGTTTAATCTCCACCAACCCCAGGAAATCCAGCAACCCACAGAACCTAAGCATGAGAGCGCAGTGTGTCCAACACCAGACAACCGTCCCCGCAGGAAAGCCCCTCTGTACTATCAAAGCCGCTTGAAACCTGTGAAGATGAATGAGCACAGCTGTCCTATCACAATACTTTTTTCCCTCCCACCGGACCCAGGTACAGATCAATCAGGTGCCTGACAGCGGAGAGCAGAAGCTGGGAGGAGGGGGGGGAGCGAGGGGGATAATGAAGAAAGGTTGAGGGGAGGCAGGAGAGAGGATGATTGAGTACCACAGCATCATCCTGTAGTAAGGGGTGGACAGCAGAGTGGGTGGCTGGTTCATCGGGGTTGGAGGGGGGAGCGGTGAGGGATAATGAAGAAAGGTTGAGGGGGACGCAGGAGAGAGGATGAATTGAGTACCACAGCATCATCCTGTAGTAAGGGGAGGACTGCAGAGTAGGTGGCAGGATCATCGGGGTTGTAGGAGGGGGGCCGGCGAGGGACAGTGAAGAAAGTTTGAGGGGAGGCATGAGAGGATGGATTGAGTACCACAGCATCATCCTGTAGTAAGGGGTGGACAGCAGAGTGAGGGGCAGGTTCATCGGGGTTGGAGGAGGGGGAGCGGTGAGGGATAATGAAGAAAGGTTGAGGGGGATTCATGAAAGGATGCATTGAGTACCACAGCATCATCCTGTGGTAAGGGGTGGGCAGCAGAGTGGGTGGCAGGATCATCGGGGTTGGAGGAGGGGGGCTGGTGAGGGATAATGAAGAAAGGTGGAGGGGGATTCATGAAAGGATGGATTGAGTACCACAGCATCATCCTGTAGTAAGGGGTGGGCAGCAGAGTGGGTGGCAGGATCATCGGGATGGAGGAGGGGCCGAGGGGGATAATGAAGAAATGTTGAGGGGGATGCAGGAGAGAGGATGGATTGAGTACCACAGCATCATCCTGTAGTAAGGGGTGGACAGCAGAGTGGGTGGCAGGTTCATCAGGGTTGGAGGAGGGGGATCGGTGAGGGATAGTGAAGAAAGGTTGAGGGGGACGCAGGAGAGAGGATGGATTGAGTACCACAGCATCATCCTGCAGTAAAGGGTGGGCACAAGAGTGGTGGCAGGTCCATTGGGGTTGGAGGAGGGGGAGCCAGTGAGGGATAATGAAGAACAGTTGAGGGGGAGGCATGAGAGGATGGATTGAGTACCACAGCATCATCCTGTAGTAAGGGGTGGACAGCAGAGTGGGTGGCAGGATCATCGTGGTTGGAGGAGGGGGGGTGAGGGACAGTGAAGAAAGGTTGAGGGGGAGGCATGAGAGGATGGATTGAGTACCACAGCATCATCCTGTAGTAAGGGGTGGACAGCAGAGTGGGTGGCAGGTTCATCGGGGTTGGAGGAGGGGGAGCGGTGAGGGACAATGAAGAAAGGTTGAGGGGGATTCATGAAAGGATGTATTGAGTACCACAGTATCATCCTGTAGTAAGGGGTGGACAGCAGAGTGGGTGGCAGGATCATCGGGGTTGGAGGAGGGCGGGTGGTGAGGGATAGTGAAGAAAGGTTGAGGGGAGGCAGGAGAGAATGGATTGAGTACCACAGCATCATCTGTAGTATGGGGTGGACAGCAGAGTGGGTGGCAGGTTCATCGGGGTTGGAGGAGGGGGAGCGGTGACGGATAATGAAGAAAGGTTGAGGGGGAGGCATGAGAGGATGGAGTGAGTGCCACAGTATCATTCTGCAGTAAAGAGTGGGCACCAGAGTGGTAGCAGGTCCATTTGGTCAGTTCATCGGGTTGGAGGAGGGGGAGCCGGGGAGGGATAATGAGCAAAGGTTGAGGGGGAGGCAGGAGAGAGGATGGAGTGTGTGCCACAGTATCATCCTGCAGTAAGGGGTGTGCTACAGAGTTGGTGGTTGGGTAATTGGGGTTGGAGTAGGAGGTGAGGGATAGTGAAGAAAGGTTAAGGGGAAGGTAGGAGAGGATGGAGTGAGTACCACAGTATCATCCTGTAGTAAAGGGAGGGAGCAGAGCAGAGAGAAGCTCAGTGCCATGACTGTCACTGCTGCTGCCCTACCTGCTTGGAAAACGCCACAGAGGGAGTCCATAGGAGCTGGCCCAGAAGCCCTGATGATCCCCCATCAGGACAAAAAGAGATCACAAGTGCTAGTGAGGCACCCCCAGGGAGCGGTGACTCTGAACGTCAAGCACACTGCCCTGCACCATCATGGGATTTAGTAAGTGGGCACTTCAAGTCCTACCCCTCTAAGATTCACTTGAGGAGCCGTGCATGAATGTACAGTGCTGTTCAGTGCTGTGTAGAGATCCAGCCTCAAACTCCACCTATTCTGGCCCATCTCTAATGTCATTTGTCCATCCAGTGACCAGATTTCAGTCTGATCCCATCCTGACACCTACAAGCAGCAAGTGTAACTCTCATGGTGGCTGGACCAGAACCATTGACATTATTGTGCTCATTAATGGGGCCAAAGGCACCAAGTTTCAAAGCCTAGGGATGTCTTTAACTCTGAACCATAAGGCAGCCCAACTCAACCTGTATGCCCACGTCATTTGAATTGTTCCCCAGATATGGGGAACCATTAAAAGCTTAGCGGGGCAGGAGAACCACTGTAGATCAGCGGGAGTTACCACCCTCAGAGCTTCAGCTTTCCCCATCTCATTTAGAGGTTGGGGAACTCCTGATTGACTGCTGATGGAGTCATTGCCAGCCGTGGCCTGTGCAGGTAAGAGCGGTGGGGCCGGGGGGGCCGGGGGGAGGAGGGGAAGGGAGGTGTTTTCGACAGACGACGACAATGGAAAATTAATTATTTATTTAATTTTCCCTCGTGGTCGTCTGTCGAATCACCCCCCAACCAGGCCCCACTGCCCCACCGCTCTTACCTGCATGGGCCGCGGCTGGTCATTGCTGATGACCACTCAAACAGCGGCGGCTCCTCCACTAAGGCAGAGGGGCGTCGATCCACTGCTTTTCAGCAAGGCAAGAATGGAAAAATGAAATGATAATAACGCAATGTTATTATCATTTTATTTTTCTGCGCTGGGGCAGTTTTGGGGGGTGGACTAGGCTGGGCTGCACAGGGGGGAGGAGTGGTGACACCCTCCTAACTGAGCATGAATGATTCATGCGCACTTGGCATGTTCTCCACCAAGGCTGCTCAGGGGAGCCTATCCTGCTTCCTGTTCCAGCAGAAGCCAAGAAGAGAGCAGAAGAGAGGCGGCGGCCAGCCGGCTGGCCGACAGGTAAGTGATTTTTTTTATCCACCCTTTACCCCCTCATCCCCGCGAACCTCACCCCCCCTGCCCTTACCTCCCCCCACCCCACTAAAGGTGGTGACCTGTCCACCACAGGATTGCTGGCTTTCTTGCATAGGTAGGTACGGTACCTTGGGTAGTTTCGCTACATGGATAAACTATGGGAGAAATGGGGACCCCAGGTGTAAAAACAAACAATACTCCCAGATTGAAGGGAGAAAACTACTTGTGCTTCAGGGCACGCCAGTGCTTTTTTGTTTTTCACAAACAAACTCCCACTTTGAGAGCTTGCTTGTGGAAATCAAATAAAAAAATGCCTACCCGCCCAAAAACCACGGCATATGCTTGGGATTCTTGTCTCACGAAAGTGCACTTATCATGTCAGTGCCACTGCTGCTGTAGTCTACAAAAAATAGGTTGGGTGTTCTACAACAGGGTGGATGAATGTGAGTGCATTGCCAATCCAATGGCCTACAAAGACAAACCGCTGAATTATAAATGATCCCAACAGTATTTTAAATATCAGGTGGCTACCTAACTCGGGTATTAAGCTAGTACGATACATGTGTGGGGCACTGCGATTAGAAAGTTGAGCGAGCCCATTAGAAATTAGTATCAGCACCAAGGGCACCATAAAATGTTAACCTCAACCCTTGGAATTTTTCCATATCTAGACTTTGTAAATATTTTAGAAACTTTGAACTCGACTTTGACTCTAATGTTTTGACCAGTGTTTTAAAATAACCCTATTCGTGGTCATACGCTTGTACCAATCTGAGCTGCAACTTGAACTATAACAAAGCTAATCAGGGTCATAACTTACTAGCACTTAAAGCAGAAAACAAATTCAGACTATCATTGTTTCCTTCTACATTCTAAGTACTTCTTTTCAAGAGCTCTGAGAATAATGTTGCTCTAATACGATTTCACCTTAAATAAATGAAAAGACAAGAGGCATTTGACAAAAAAGGAACAAGTTGGTTTAATTAAGCGCAGCGGCCGGTAGAGTATCAACAGATGATGACTCTCGACCTCGGGGAGAGCTAGTGTGGACTAGTGTGTATGTGTCCAGATGTCTAGTGTGGGGAGCGCATGATCACTTGTGCGGTGTGCATGTCGTGTCCTGGTTGGCTGAGCGTTTCTAGCTACATGTGGCAACTAGCTTTGTGGTATTTTTAGGGAACACGTCCTCTGGCCAAACGTGTTTTATTGGGCCAATTTCCTCAGACCTGTTTGTGGTACAACTGTCTATCTGTGGGAATGATCAGATTTTTCCTGGGTGCGTGTTTGTCTTTGGGCTAAGCGAGACTCCACTTGTGGCCTGTCACTGGAAAACCATGGGTTGGGGTCACAACGCCTGTCTGACCACATATCTCTGACTCAGGGTTGATGGAGAGGCCACCTTGGGTGAATCCAACATCAATGATACAAGTTCTTTAGAACTCCTACAAATAATGCGGCAGCCATTGATATCATTTTTACTGACATCCTCAATATTGTGCGTACACTTAAGATAGCGTACAATGATATTGTCTTTACTGATATTGACATTATTATGCATGTCTTGATCATGGCATACATTGGCATTGTATCTAATGATATGGACGTTGTTATGCATGCATGGATTATGACATACATTGACATTGCATTTATGAGTACCGACACTGCTGTGCATGCATAGTTCATGGCATTCATTGACATTGCATTTATGAGTATTGACATTGTTGTGCGGGCATAGCTTATGGCATACGTTGACATTGCTTTTATTGGTATTACCATTGTTGGGCCTGCACACATCATGGTATACCTCTACATCGTATTTACCCATCCTAACATTCCCCCCTCTAGTTGAATTTTCAACTACTCTATCCTCCTCATATGTCATGACTTTTATATTATTCTGAACTGTGTGTGTATCTGTAGTGTTTGTTGCTCTTTCCCTAGCTATGTGCATACTACCTAATTTGAGGACTGCGTTTTTACAGCAGGAAACCCCCATATGTAGGAAACCACACAACAGAAATAGAACAACGAAAACTGGAATTAGTGATGTGAATAGTTTGGACACCCATAGGGGGCTCCAAGAAATGATACTATGGAACCAGTCCTGCTCCGGGGCACCTCCCTCCTTCTCCATGTCGGCTTGCAGATGATGCAGTTTTATTTATTTATTTATGAGTTTCATATAGTGCTGACTCAACCCAAAGGTATCAGAGCGCTTTGCATATTATGTGAGTATATGTGGGATACATATGGGGACAGGACAGTCTTAATACAATATAGTAAGGAAATTATCGAAAATACAGAATTAAGGTAGTGTAAAATAGTCACAGAAAGTATAGACAGAACAAGGTATCAGAGTGCTTTACGTATTATGTGAGTACATTTACTCGAAGTACATTGTGGTCTTTTCCTTCTGATCCTTCAGGTATGCCAAAGATACGTAGGTTGTCACACCTGTCACGGTCTTCCAAATCCGATACTGCTTTTTGAAGATTGAGTGTTGTGCACATAATTGCAGTAATTTCCCTGGTGTGAGATGTTTCTTTGTCTTGCAGGTTATTGATTCTATTTTCAGCCTCAGTGATTCTGCTATTTATTTGACGAATCTCCCAATTTCATAGTGCTTCGATCAGTTTGCATCGCATCAGTATTCATTTTAGTGGATTTTGCCAGCTCATTTACATCCTCTAGTTTCTTAAAGAACATGTCTATTGAAGATGAGCTGTCTTTTTTGGGTTTGATATGCAGCCCTGGAAATGGAGGATCATTTTTGCTAAGTTTGGATCCAACTTTTGGGCCTTTTTCTCAGCCATACCGCTATGGACACTGTTGACACTAGAAGTAGAAGGGTTAGGGTAGGAATATTAAGATCCAATATGGTAGAAGTGGTAAATAGGGCTGTCTTATGCAATTATCATGCTGTTATACGAACTTTCATTCCGTGCGGCCCATAGGTTATATGGGGTACAGCAGACTGTGACAAAGGTGAGATGTTAGATTGGAGTAACCAGTAACACAACCCCACTGAGGCAGTAGATCCTTTACAGTTGTGGCTGGTGCTTGTAAGTATAATATAGAGCCGAACTGCTGCACAAATCCCCATTAGCAGTGGTAATTAAGCAGTAAATTATTTGTGAGATGATCAAACTCCATACAGCAACAAAGCCTCACTGATGGTAGGGTCCTACCAAAAACATAGCCCAATTTCAACTATCGTGCAAATTTTAATGCAGAGCCCTTGAGACTGAATATTGCGCATAGGAAAAGCAGTCCAGTGATAGTACGAAGCAAAATATGGCATGTTTAGTGATTAAAGTCAGTAAAAAAGCTTGTATGGTGAATAGAACAACCTCTTTAGGAATGCTACCAAACATAGCTCAACATCGTCGACAGTTCCAAAAATGAGCAGTTAATGCCAGAATAGGATCTAGATCATTTTATGTGGTGGTGTACAATGGAAATCTATTTCAGCGCACTTATCTGGAGTAAGAGGCTCCTGGTAGTGAGTTGGCTTCTGCGGGATGGGAGTCATCTCAGCTGGAGGTTTTCTCCATGGTAGCCACTTTGTTAACAATCAGTGCATCCAACTAGGGAGTTTCCAGAAATTCAATGCGGAGAGCTGGTGTTAAGGCCCACTCCCCGCGTGGTTTATACCTAGGAGCATTCCGCTGCACAAAGATGTCCATGATGTGGGGAATCCACTGTCCTGCACGGCATGCGGCGTGATTGTAGATCATCCCCAAGCGGATCTCACGGCTTAGGGAGCCATCTCCCTTGAGTCGTGGACTCGCCGCCACACTTGGGGACCATCTTAATAGCCCTCGTTTAAGTGACAGCCTGGTTATATTCCTTCTTTAGTTCCCTTTCACAAGTCATCGGCTTCTTTCTTTGCATTCGACAGAGGCCACGCTCTACTAGCAGAACTTCTTAGGGCCTTGCTCACTCTATGTAAGCAGTGCTTCTCTCCGCTGTCTGCTGGAGCCCACAGGCATGGCCATCCGAATATAATCAAGAGGCCTGATTATCCTCCAAAATCAGTTACAGTAAATAGGAGATAAGATAGTCTGTGTTTGTTCACTTTGTCTAAGAAAAACTCTAGATATTACTGTACCACCATGAGTTAGATATCACTTGTACTACATAATCTAAACCACTAAGACAAGCCTTCACCACTTCACTCTTGAACGTGCACCCTAGGACCAGCGACGATCTTTTTAATTCCGATGTGGTCATGGGGTAGGAGTAAGAAAGAGGATGACTAGGCAGATAAATCTATGGCGAGCATCTCAGCTTGTCAAGCTTTGTTCAAGAAAAGCTGTCAACGAATAGGTATCATTTTAGTGTCTTACACGGTTCGAGACATCTGTTTTATCACTCAGTTGAAGTCAGAATACCTTAAGAATCAGTGTGTTGGAAGCTCAGAAAGATATCGGAAGGTAGACTACCTGGTGAATCTGAGAACACCGCAGTGAACCTGAAGGGTGTGAACTAGTTAGAATCACTCTTGGCCTTACAGAGGTGGTGTTCCACTTGTCAGCTGTAGAGAATGGGGAGAAACCTTAGGGATCCCCCTTCTTGTGTTTTTTAATCATTAACAGTGATTCCTATGTACACTGAACATACCCTTCCTGCACCTGATTTATCTCTCAATTCACTTTGTCAAATTGGTGTCACTGGCTCCTGATATCATCATCAATTATTCTGCATTGTTTTCCAAAGATACAAATCTCTAAATTAATACCTGGAAACGTGTGACAGTCGTGTGTGATTAAAGCCTTTTGGGAGATGTATCTGTCCCTGGCTTCTGTGGCACCTAGCACTGCCATCTTTAACCTGTGTGCAACAGTGTGTGCTATTATGGTACTCGTTATCAGGTGTTGGAGCTGTGTCATTACAAGTTTGACAGGGTAAATTTGTAAATGCTGAGGGCACAGTAGGGTGATGTATGGTCTCCCTGCCTGACAGCCTTCTAAAATGTTCTCATGTTCATAGCTTCACCTAGAATTGCAAAGCTACAAAGTGACTTCGCAGTCAATCAATCAATCAATCAGGGGTTTATATAGCGCGACTACTCACCCGTAAGTGTATTCTCCATTTGTACATTTACACTACCATTGAAACACCGCTATCTCAGAGGACTCTTGGGGTTCACTAAGTGCTCACCTAGAGGAACACTGTTTGGCAGGTGATGGACAAAAGTTTAGTATAATAAAATAAGGGGAGCTGAGAACCCTTAATACTGCCACCCTCCTCTTCTGCCTGCCTTCCTCACCTAACAGTGCTTCACAGTAACACAGACTGGGAGGGTGCTGCCAAGGTTCGAGGTCAGAAAACAACCTGATATGTACTGTAATCGTGATTTTGTTTTAGGTCTGGCCTAGCGACAGCTTCACGTTTCCAAACAAAAAAATCATGATAAAAATACATGCATATTTATTAGAGGTGGGCGATCCACTGAACGCTCGAGCCACACTCAAGCCTGAAGACTGTCTCTGGCTCAGCTCAAGGGCCTGTTGGGGCCTCGATGCCATAACGAGCCAAGCCTTCATGTGGCTTCTCTGTGCCTCCCTTCGTCTACCCTGGTGGCCTTACTGACAGAGCAACCGACTGTTGAACTGAACCAGGCTCCAATCTCGGTGTCAGCTCAACATCATGTCATTCTGGGCAATTCACTTAATCTCCCTGTGCCTATCAATAATGCATGTGACTTTGTGTAATGAACTAGTGCTCATGTAAAGCGCTCCAGTTTAATCTGGTTGAGGTCAATCTATATATAAAAATTGCCCTAAGAAGTAAAAACAAAGCCTTAAGATAAAGAAAGACAAATCAGTACCCATTTACTGGCTGATTTGTACAAAATGAAACCAGGAAACCTGGACATCATGCCTTTCCCACTTAAATTGTGTGCTCTGAGGCATATATTTCATTTCACCAAAACTCCTTTTTCTTCATTATTGCATATGAAAGCACTTTCAAAGATGTGAGCTCAGACTACCAGCTGTACAAAACCATCACTGCTCAGTGCAGTGCTATAATGTGCCCTAGTAAAGTCAAAGCCTCCACATGTTAAAGGAATACACTTTTTTGAACTTTGAAGAGACTTTATCATATTTTACGTGATGTCTGTGGTATGGTTTACATAGCAAATATTTTCAGGGCTCTGCTCGTGCATGGACTCTAAGATCCAAGCCAGACCCTTGGCTCAGTCCTGACTCGACTCTCCCTGTTAATTTGTTGGCTCTCCCTCCTCTACTATTTATGCATAGAGGGGTTTTCAGTCAGTCCTCTGCATCTCTTGGTCTGTTCAAGTGCCATTCACAATTCGTTTCTGCCCTATACAGCCTGCATACATACAGAACAGAGCAATGGATCAGCCCACTGTAGCAATCGACTCTGGCTCTCTTCACTGCATGATGACATTTTTCACTTGCACGTGTGTACACACTTCTGAAAAGTAGTCCAATTCAGTGGTAGGCCAATAACTTCTTTCACTGAATGTTTTATTTATTCTTACAATGGTTCATTTTACTTAATTTTTTTGCAGACACACATTGCACCGTCAGAGGACAGTATTTTTACTTTTATTACTTTTACCCTTTTAAGATCTACAACATAGTGTACAAAAAAAATGGAATAGATAAAAAAAAATTGCAGACTTGCCAAGGCCAGATCTATTTGCTTTGTCAAATCTTGTTTAAACTGCCTTGTGAATGAACTAAAACTTGAACTAGATGACGAGCCGACCGCAAACATCAGCTTGACCGGGGCCAACCATCACATGCCACCCTGTTGAAAAGGACTAACTCCCCTAGAAATTGTGGAAAATTGTCTGGTGTGTTTAGACAGGTTATATCAACAGACCTGAACCCCCATTAATTCCTTTCTATCTATCATTCTGCTTTGAAAGCGCTATAGTGACGATATTTTTGTCATGTGGCGAGGCACTGCAGAAGCCATAATCTCATTTCATTGCTGGCTGAACATCTGTAATACATTCCTGAAATTTACCTGTGAATACAGCCATGAACGTCTCCGTTCTTAGATCTATTGATATACCCTACTGATGGGACCCTACAAACAGAACTGTACAGGAAACCTATGACCAGGAACGCCTTACTTGCCTATTGAAGTTATCATCCCAAGTCTCTGAGGGATAACTTGCCAATTGGTCAATTTTTAAGGTTACGACGCAACTGCTCTGACGTCAGAAAGTACAAAATCCATGCAGTAAATCTATCCTCATAACTTGCGGATCGCCAGTACCCGCATTCTTTGATACATAGATCTGCAAAAAGAGCAAGAAATAACAATCATGATGCTCTTTTAGAGTCACCACCAAAAGAACCCTCCGAGAGGTTGGTATGCGTAAATACCTTTAGCAGTGCATCGAGGCATGATCCAGAGGTCCATTAACAAAAACTGCCACATCCTCAACAAATGGTCGGTATCATTATCATGACAATGTTTGCGTTAAAAAGGAGGGCCAACCTGAGAGATAAATTGGTACATACTAGGCCAAGGACCCTAAACATGAATAAACAGAGTACCCTCTGGGGCCTTCCCCGTCAAAGGACATTTCCCTTGCGGCTCTTGTGGGTATGTGCCCAGACCACTCATTCTTCCCATATTGACTTAGGTACGAACTGACCCTGGGAACAAAGACAACACACCAGTTGTACCTCTGGACGATTGGTGTATTTGATCACATGCCCATGTGGATTAAAATACGTCGGAATGTTGAGGCGGAAGATCAAGACCCAGATAATTGAACATAAAAGTGCCATTCGATGCAAAAAACAAGCTACCAAACTATGCATGCATTTTTTAGGGAAGTGTCCCAAAGCAGAAGAACTGACCTGGACAGTGCTGAATAAACCGATGATCCCTCAGTCTATTGTAAATAAAACCCAATACCTTTTCAAGAGAGAACAAAGATGGGTATTTAGGCTGCGCAGTGATAGCCAAGGTCTCAATGAAGACATCTCCTGGTTTACTTTATTGCAGACCTCAAACTTGGCTCCACACTTTTTAAAGACATTGTTCACACTGTCATGGCACCATTGTGTTTAGTGAGGGTTCCTCTCCATTGGGGTCATAGTCTGATTGTCTGACATCTACTTATACTGTGACCCATGAACCACACATCACATTAGACTATACATTACATATGTCTGGATGTTCTGAAGCAGATGGTCCACTCTTGGATGTGACTTGTCTAACATTTAGGAAACCCCATTTAACATGAGATCTCCCGTGATGTTAACATCTGTGTTTTTATATACACAAGCGAGATGACATGAACCATGATTTTCATCTACCAGTTGTAGAATTATTCTAAATGATTACACCAATAGACTGGCAGTCTCAAACAGGCAATACATGATGCCACCGCAAGAAGCGATATGGACGGCGTCTTACACATTAAACTTTCCATAAATCTTGCAGTCCTGTCTTAGACACCTTAGTGAGACTAAGACAATGGGCATATCAGAGCGCGATGACCCTTAGAGCTCTCACGAACTACGTATCCCATCATCCCTGTAGTTCTGGTATAGACGCACCATTCATAGGTCAGGTTTAGACAATGGGCGTGTCAGTAGAGTGACGTCTCTCAGTTTTCTTGAACTACATATCCCATCAGCTTTGTAGTTCTAGTAGAGACGCCCCCTACATGGGTCAGTTTCAGTCAATGAGCATGATAGAAGTGCGACAGTATTCGACATAAAATATCCGCCCTCATAGGAACCAGTGATCCTTCCTAGGCGCAATCCAGGCCGCTTGCATCTCCGCATTAAGGTGTGGTTTTTTTTGCCCCATGGTCAGCTTTTCCGACCTGGGTTCATCTCACACTCATGTTCATTGTCTTCCCAGTTTGCATGATGTAGAACGCTGTTTAGATAGAAAGATGAGACGCAATACAATTTATACGGTGATACTTCAATGTTCAATAACAGTTCTTTCACTGGTTTCTTGTGTACGTAGAAAGATTCTTTTATTTCTTAGATTCTTTTGTCAAGGAGGCTTTACCTTCTTGTCAAAAGAATCTAAGAAATAAAAGAATTTTTCTGCGTACCCAAGAACATTGAAGTATCACCTTATAAATGGTATTGCCTCTCATCTTTCTGTCTAAACTGTATTCAATTTATGACCATGTGGCAGCTGGTCGTTTGAGGTGGGCAATATGTGTTCTGCAATATATGAGTGACTAGACTGGGTAGTGTAGTGTTTTTGAGCTTTGCTTCCATTCTTTGCCTTGATGTAGAACGCTGTCTGGCTACCCCACGGTCGGCCTTTCCCGACCCTGATTGAGCCCGTTATGCCTTCCTGGGCTATGCGTTTCTGGGCGACCCCACCTTCCCGAAAGTTCATGACTCAGTCATTACCGAGACCTGCTGATATTACCGGACTAATACACAGGACTCATTTCTTTACTCAGGCCTACTGATATAACCGGTCTAAAGACACCGGACAATTTTCCTCACTTCCTAAGGGAGTTAGTAATTTTCAACAGGTCAGCATGCGATGGTTGGCCCCGATCGAGCTGACGTTTGCAGTCGGCTCATGATCTAGAGGGCCACTTGTCAAACACCTGTTATAGCTTTATTAAGATCAAGTAGTATATAGAGGAGTACATCACTGCACTCCATATTGCTATCCACCGTCTGTGCGATACTACACTTGTACAGACACTGAAACATACATCTTGTCAGGCTCCCAACATTATCCCAATCAAGAATCTGCCCAATCCCAATTCATTGTGAGATTATACATATGAATGTACTATTGAATCAACTGTTTCATTAATTTTATTTTGATGTTATATCATTGTGAGACCCTACTTGTCCTTCTAATTTTAGGACTTAGATGCCACCTCGGGTTTGCGCTGAGGTAAAGCTGATTCTTATCACCTGACATTGTGGGTAAGCTAGAGCATATATACTCATTCTCTGGAGTCACAGACTGAGTGATATGATGGATGAATATTTTGAATTCTGTGAGTTAAAAATGGTTCCCTACATTTTATGGTGAACCTTTGGAGTGAGTGCACTGGTTTAACTATTTGTATATTATTCTGAAACAGCTTATCTCTTTCAGGTAAACATGTACTAGTGGATATCTGACCGTGTGGCGTTCCACTCCAACCACTGGTTTTGTATACCATCATATTTACTTATGATTTAGCATGTTTTCTATATGAGCCTTACTACACACTTTTTCACATTTGTCCTGAAGAAAGCCGCCACACCTCTATGGCGGGTATTAGGCTGAAACATGTCGGCCCTCATGGTTCTTAGACAGGTTGAATACGCTCCTGTCATAGTTTGATTTTAATCCTGGCCCAGGGATGTCCCAATAAAGTTAACGGCGTACCTTGGAGTTCGTTTTACTTCACATACACTTTCTTTCTTTTCAATCCTCACCACACCCTGCTCATTTACATGTTTTAGGATACCTCTTTCTAACACAGAAAACATCCCTGAGCTCCGCCTCTCAGTGAGGGGGCCGTAGCCCGCATTATGACCAGGTTCATTATATGATGAAGCATGCCACCTTCGGGTGGGTGAAGGAACCCATTCTTTAAAAGGGACACCCCCTTAGCACTCCTCCACTTCTCTTAGACCCAGGAGCCTTTTTGTGGTTTTGGTTTCTGAAAAGGGGAGTTGCTCCCGGCTGGTCTTTAAATCTCCTCTGTCCCTTCTTTGTGATATGGTGAGCTAAAACTTGTACACATGAAAGCTGTCAGCAAATTACGGTCTGTGAGAGCAGCCCAACTTTGCAGTGACTCTTGGCATTGCTCTGAAGATGGCAGAGGGCAGTAAACACTTACAGGCAAACTAGAAAAGACACCTACAAAGGCAATGAAGTGCAGGGCTAGACTGTGGAGCCAGAGCAGCCCTAGCAAAAATGATCAAACTAGACCGGCTCCCTTCATCTCCTCAGACACTTTGTCCCTCTTTCCATTCATCCATTCGCTCTCTTTCCTTCTCTCCTGTCTCTCTTTTCCCTCTTTGATCTACCTTCCCCCTCACTTCCTCTCTCTCTTGGAGTCTCCCAGTGTCTGCTGCAATTAACCTAGAGGAACTGGGGAAAGCACAGGGGCACTAGAATCAGTCCCCTACCATAAATACTCGGCCTCAAGGTCTCCAGCCTACTGGGGAAATGCCTGGTGAATAAAAGGCTGGTTTGGCCCTGCTTAACTATGGAGCCAAGCTGGATGGAAAATAATGAAATCTAAAAAATAAAGTAAAATGAAAAAAATTGTTCTAGATTGTATAGTTATATTGCATGTTTTTCCGAGGGTGCCAGTTCCAGGCACGTAGTGTAGGGCCACCCTTGAGGATGAGAGTTATCTGTGACAGTTGCCATTAGAAACAGCATGGTTTATTTCACTACATAAGCTTCTCTGGTGCAGCCCCAGCCCCTATGAGTAGAAGGTAAGAAGAGGGCAGGGATGAAGGTGGCTGGGATGGATATCATGTTAGCAATGGTGCTTGCACTCAAATGTGGCCCTACACAAGGGGCAATATTTTTCTAGCAGACCCCAGCAAACTCCAGAACTACCGCCGCATCTCGCTGCTTCTGTTTCCCGCCAAAGTCCTGAAGAAGGCCGTCAACCACCACCTCACTGAACAACACGAGAGAAATAACCTGCTAGACGCCGCCCAATCTGGTTTCCGTGCCAACCACAGCCCCGAGACCTCCCTGATCACCTCCACGGACGACATCTGCACCCTACTCGACACAGGAGAATCGACCGCCCTGACCCTTCTCGACCTCTCTGCATCTTTCGACACCGTTCCCCACCACACATTCATTAAGAGACTGCACCAGATCGGAATCAAGGGAGACAGACTCAGATGGATTGCATCATTCCTCACAGGGCACATGCAGAGAATTCACCTCCCCCCTTCAACTCGGAACCCACGAGCACCATTTGCAGCATCCCTCAAGGCCCATCCTTCAGCCCCACCCTCTTCAACACCAACATGTCGCCTCTAGCCAACATCGTCAGAACCCACGATATCAACATCATAACCTACGCCGATGACACCCAGCTCATCCTCTCGCTCTCAGCAGATCCCACCACCACCAAGACCAACTTCCACAACAGTATGAAGAACGTTGCAGCTTGGATGTAGGACAACTGTCTGAGGCTCAACACGGACAAGACCGAAGTCCTGATCTTTGGCAACCTTTTTCCTTCTGGAACGACGCATGGTGGCCCGCAGAACTCGGAGCCACCCCCACACCAAAAGACCACACCCGAAACCTTAACATCATCCTGGACAGCAAACTTACCATGAAACGACAGATCAACACAGTCTCCTCTGCCTGCTTCCACACTCTTCACATGCTCCGAAGAATCTTCAAATGGCTCTCCACAAACATGAGAAAAATAGTCATGCAAACCCTAATCATTAGCCGTCTGGACTACAGCAATGCACTGTTCACAGGAATCACCACCGAACGCATGGGAAGGCTCCAGACAATACAGAATTCAGCAGTCAGATTGATCCTCCACTTGCCCAAATGGGCTCATGTCACCCAACACCTGAGGAACCTCCACTGGCTCCCCGTCCAGAAAGGATTCCAATTCAAACTACTGATACACGCCTGCAAAGCCCTTCACAAGCAAGGACCAGCATACATGAACCACCGACTGAACTTCCACCAACCATCCAGAAACCTCCTCTCTGCCTCCCTCGACCTTGCACAGACACCGGACATCCGGCGTCGCCACAGTGGAGGCCCTCCTTCTCCTGCCTCACCGCCAAGTCCTGGAGCGCTCTCCACCTCCGAACATCACCATCACTGATGGACTCCAGGAAGAGACTCAAGACCTGGCTTTTTGACTAAGCCCAGCAACCCAGCGCTTGGATACCCTCACGGGTGATTAGCCACGCAATACAAGTACTGATTGATTGGTTGATTGATTGATTGATTGATTGATTGAACAATGATGATTTACACCCCAGCACAATGTGGATTCCGGCAATGTTGCCAATGGCGGTACACATACCAGGGCACCATGGTTTCCTGCAAGACTGTCGCTACACATCCTCCCACAAGGCATGGGAGTGGTGTTTTACACACTAGTCAGTCGTCAGACACTGGGCACTGTATTGTCTAAGGGCTGAACCTCCAGTCCTGGCACCCCAAACAAGAGACTTGAACCCTGAGCAGCCTCTGACACGGTGACATTCCTCCTGACATAACTAGTGGCCACAATGATCACTCCTGGTCACCTGCCACTTTAGGAGGTTATGTGGCACACTTATGTGGCGCACCTGGCATAATGTAACATTTCATATCATGAGGTGCATGAAAGACTTGATGACTTAACTGGCACATGGACAGTGATGGGCATCATTTCTTGGCACCGATATTTAAATTGCTGTTCTTTCAGTATAGGATTTTTAGCTGAAGTTATGCAATGGGACAAGCTATAAAGCCGGGCAGTGCAACCCCTGTGTTACAAATGTTGGGGCAGATTTACAAGAAACTGACGCATCTGTAGAGATGCGTCAGTTTCCCTGCGTCAGCCTGCGATACCCTTGCGCCACCATGGATGCGCCGTATTTACAATATGGCGCACCATGGCGCAAGGATTGACAGATGCGTCAGAAATTCTGACGCGTCTGTTGGCCCAAAAGCATGCATTGCTGGAGTCGTGTCGCAAGCACGACGCAACTCCAGCAATGCATTTTGAGGCCTATACTTATTGTACTGCATCACTCCTTACACCTCCTTCAAGCAGCCATAAGGTTTTGACGCAGTGGCGTCCTAGAAGTGGCGTAGATTTCACTGCGTCACTTTTACAAGGCTTTCCTGCGTGGGAACGCCCACCCTGCATACATTATACCTGACGCAGGTATAATGTGACACAGGGCTTTACAACGTGACGCATCTCCCTAGATGCGTCACGTTGTAAGTGGACCGCATTATTTACGCCGCCGCTGCGTCACAAAAGTGACGCAACGGTGGCGCAAAAGTGTTGCCAGGGGCTTGTAAATCTGCCCCGTTGCATTTAGATTTTGGTAGGTGGCTCTTAACCTTTATATCAGCAGAGACGTGATTTTCTGTTTTAGAGAAGTGTTGTTTCCGGGCTCTCTGGCACAACTTGAAGTACTACAACATTTTCCACATCGCCGTGTAGACCTGCCTTGAATTGTTCTGCCAGGCCAGATTTGGGGGACAGTTCGGCTCTGGACAGCGGGTGGTTGCGGAGTGCGGGCTACATGATATTTATCTGTTCGAACTTTTACCTGTTGTACTGCTGTAAGTTTCTTTGATGTCAGGTTGTGATATTCTGATATGATTTGGAGGTATCAAGTGTCATACAACGGGACTCCACAAGAGGGCGGCAAACCTTCGTGCACCGGCACCATTAGAATCCCGCTGACGTCCGGGTATTTCCCCTCTCCCAGATAGGCATGTGTTTTAAAATCATGTATTAGAAGCTCGCGGCCCTTGCCACTGTAGCAGCTATTTAAAATGTAATGTAACTGTCCTATACGATAGTCTCTTTTCTCTGTACATGTCTTAGCGCGTCGACCTACACTTCCGACAGGAGACACGCACTTTTGGTGCCTAAGACAATTGTCTGGAAAACCAGCGCCCAATTAGTAATTAGTCGAATTCTGATTATCAGGCTGGGGTTGGTTGATGGGGCCAAATACTCCTCCGCAGCCCAAAGTCCGTGTCAGAGGCACAAACACGTTACAACATATGAATAGCTACAGAGAAGCTCACCTTTTGAAAAGGAGGTTAACCGTGAACAGTGAACCAATAAAGAAGCACACCATTTGGTGACAGGATGTGAGGAGGAGGATTTTGTTTATGTGTTACTGCATGGCTGCTTATACTAAATTAAGTATTCGAATTATAGTATACGATGTGTAATTATACAGCGCTTAGCAGAAGTTTGGTATGAAGCACTATATACAAATCAGTGCACTGATTATAGTGCAATGGAGACCCAAAGCTCAACGTCTATTCATTGATTATCTGAAACATGTATTCTTTTAAATAATGCCACTCTTATCACTGTAGCGCGTGCCTGGCCACGGCAGAGTTTTGCCTCTTTCTTAGACAAGGATCCATCATTTTAATTATAATTTAATTTTAATTTTAGTTCTTAGACCTCTCATGCTGGTTTACTATTATCGCACTCAGAAATGAACCCTACGTCATAGTTAGGCATTTGCTTGCTGGTTTGCTTATGCTGTCTACAGATCCTCTTGAACTGTTATCATGGTTTCTGTTACTGTGCTGTTGTTGTGTACCTTTTCTATTGAGTCTCGCCTCATATGTTTATTGTGTTCCTGATTCACCAGATTCGTTCACGATCATGTAAAGCGCTCTGACACCTTCGGGTCTAGCTAGCGCTATATATAACTTACAAATAAATAATTGGACTCCAGGTCTTATACACTTTGAAACTGAAACTGTAAGGTCCTCTGATGTCCTCAGGACCAAGTCTGCACTCTAGAAAAATATATAAATAAATGAAAACTAAATAAATATGTTGATGTGTCATGTTGTCTAAGGTGACAAGTGGACTGAACTACATCTAGTTAATTGGGCAAGCACTTAAAACAAAAACTGTCATGAAGTGCTTTATAAAAGAATCAATCAATCAAACTCTCTTTATTTCGATAAAAAACAACCATAAAAGATACGACCATAGAGATGTGTTTGATACATTCTGGCTAGAAAGTCGACATTCAGATAGATATTAAAAGGAGATACAGTTTGGAAATTGGCTGGAGTTGGCATGGCAGTAACAACATACGGAAAGGGTATAGATGAGGCAATTGTCAAGAAGTTCATAGTTATGATGCCTCAAGCAGTGCGTGACAGAACGATTAAAACCCTTGTCTAAAGGGCAAATGCATTCAAGTAATTTTTGTGTGAGACAGATCCCGAATTTACATTCCAACCATGACATTACAAAATTCATAAAAGCATATTAAAATCACCATCATTCATAATCAAACAGCGAGGACAAAATTAAAAGTGCATTGAATTCTGGTACAAAAACAGCTATTTACAATATAAAAATAGTAACATCTATGGCAATTAATCTTGTGTACGCCGGTCGTCACATTTTTGGCTCTCGGGGATAGGCAAGGGGGTTTACAGCGCCCTCCTTCTAATCGCCCAAAAGTGGCCTAAGAATTTCGCAGTTGCGCAAGTGAATAAAGGTCTAGCATCTGATTTCAATATGCGCAGGGCCACTTTGGAATTTCGAGTCCCAAGTTGTCTGCACACTGGGGCTAGCCATTTGCTCCTGGGTTTCATATAGGATGTACAAGCAAAAAGAACATGGCCTATCGATTCATGTGAGCAAGGACAACAGGGGCAGCCCTTGGGTTGAGATTTGTTAATCAGCCAAGAGTTTGTGAAGGCATTGATTGGTAAACTGCCGTGCTATTATCATGATTATTGCTTTTATGTAGAACACTAGTCTCACTCCTGGATGCAGATATGCTATATTTGGATATTGTCATTGTACTTTGAGCAGTGCTTTTAAAACCCCTTATTCGTTGGAATGATGGTAAACTGTCCAGTGCTTAATTTGTTTAAAAAAAAAAAAAGAAGTAAGTACTGAGGCCCTTTTCGGGAGGCCACTGCAGCTTGCACCACTCATTGCCCCTGCCAGCGCTAATAATGACGGAATCAACACAAGTACTAAACGTCGCACTGTTACAAGTGTGACAATTCAAACTATCAAAGCCACCCAAAACCATAATAATGGTGTGAGCAACAGATATTATTCATTTTAATGTATATTAACTTATTGTTGTTGGGCGTAACTCAAAATTTGACAGACTGCACCACCATGTGGTGGAGTGTTACTAGAGCTGAGGCGGACAATTAAGTGCCGGTACCAAGCACCAGAAACCACTGGCTCAAATGAAGCACTGGCTCATTCACGAATGGAGCAAGCCTTTCAATGGGAAGCCTGCTTTTTGATCAAATTTAGTATAAAGACGTATTATCGCGTATTGTGAGGTTCTGAAGCCATTTAAAAACTTTTTACACATCAGAGTGACCCCATTTATGGTTAAATTGCAGTCCCATGGCAAGAAATGTTTTTATATCACCAATAACTTTAGTCCCTTCTTACGATGGTGTACAAGGTGTATATGCGCCGAGGTTTGATTCTGTGAAGATTTGTGTAGCTTGGTCTAATTGGAGCTGAAGGAGGAGGAAATTATTCGAAAGTCAAAAATGTTATACTTGTTCAAACTCCCGTACATGTTTTTGCTTAACACAACAGCAAAAAATGAAAAATGTCATAGCCAATAGGGTCAGCCTTTTGGTTTTGTAAATGCTGGTTTTTGTTTTGTCATGGTTTTTGTGAAATGTTATGGGTGTATTGCTGGGCCCTCGTCAATCTAAAGAGAAGAAAAAAAAAATTGGCTGAAAGCAAAAATATTTTTGGCTTTCAAAAATCACATATTGCCTTAGTAGTTCCTGTTATTAAGGTGAACTACTTTGGGCCCGATTCATATCTTGTTCGGAAAGCCCTCCGGACGACTCGGATCCGGAGAGCTTTCCGAACGACTCGCGCTCCGGGAGTTCGAGCGACCGACTCTGATATGTCCGTATAGTGACGGACTCGGTTCGGTCGGACTCCCATTGAACTCAATGGGAGCCTGTGTACCGAACGTGTACACAGGCTCCCATAGCAATCAGGGGTGGGTGGGGAAAAGTGTGCACCCTGTGGCGGGCACCCCCTGGTGCCCACCACAATGTGCTTGCATGGAAAGGAGGGACCCATGGCTACCCCCCTGCAACCGATTCGGAGGGCTCCGGGTGAAGGGGGGCCTGCCACGGCACCCTGAAGTCTGATTCCCACAGCTGTTTCGTCCCGGCAAAACTGAGTTGGTACGGCTGTCAGAATTGGTCATCGTACTCGCTCATTCAGAAGCCGTCCCCATTGAGCTACACGATTCGGCTCCGAACGACTCGGACTGACTGATTCGGATTTGGAAACGATTCGGTCAGCGCGGATGGCTTCCTCGCATCATACTTGGTCGTTCGGAACGGGGGACGATTCGGACTGAAACATATGCTCCGAATCAGAGTTGCTTCTTCCGAATCCCATTTGGATCCCTTCCAAACGAGATCGGAATCAGGTCCTTTGTGTGTGGATGTGATCTTTTGAAAGAGTGGAAAGTCACTATTCACACAGTAAAGTTAGCCAATGGCAGAAGTGGGCTGACTTATTGTCCCATGGTGTATGCTGTAATGGGTGGAAGAAAAATGTGAATGACACAAAAACAGACCAATGAATGAAGAGGGCTGGCTGAAAGTCCCTATATGTAAATTATACATATAATTTTAGTAATATCAAAAAGTCTTGGCTAACACCAGACCTAAAAAAGTACTTGATGGATATACTCAAATATGAACCAAAAGAGTTTTTACTTTATTGAATTGTTTATTGAAAAACAACATTTACTGATTTATGGCAGATGGGTTTGCTAACTGACTCGCAAACCAACATTTGAATCTGAGCTCAGAGTCGGATTGGTTCTTAAGGGATGATCATTTTAGCCCCGTCAACTGTTTTTGCAGGTGGCAAACCAGTTGAAGAGTTACAAATCTTGCTTTTGAGAAAATATTTCTTGTGGCCTTGTTGGGCAGCATAATGGCAGCGCACCAAGGCGAGGGCAGGGACGCATGCCCAGGGGTGAAAATTGTGTGTTTTCCTCAAAGAAAATAAGCAGTTTGTAGTTCACAAATGGCTACCCATATTTTACAGTAGTTCAGTCTGGAACGGCATAGGACAAATATCGAGAAACATGCTACAGCTAGACTGATTTAATATGAGGACATTTTACAGCAACTCCAACTCATTTTTGACTTTGGTTCGTGCCCTGAGGTGATTTGTACTTTCTTTTTTAGGTCGTGCCTGGGCAGCGCATGCGCTGCTCTGTGAGGCATGCTGTATCCGAATATGGACTTTAAGCCCCGCCCACTCTCCACCCATATTTTTCATTGGCTTCTGTCAATGTGCTTCGTAAATGCTGGCTTCTGATTCGTTAATAGGCTTGTTAGTCGCTCCTTAGTACCGCCTTGTCTTCATTTGTAACCTCCCATGAGGAGTGGCCCTTTTACTTCTGTTATTACACTGTATGTCTTATTTAGTCTGTAAGCACTATTTTCTTTACTGAGTTTCTCCTACTGCAGGCACGACATGCCTTCCTGCAACATTCAGCGGGCGTGCGCGCTGTCACTTTCCAAGCAGCCTGGGACAATGGTGGCCGCTTCTTTGAAATGAAATGGGTCTCGCATTTATAAGAGTTTGAGCTATTGGCATTGTAAATGACAATGCCTTTTATTTATCAGAACAGAAATAAAAGGCATTGCCATTTACAATGCCTATAGCTAAACTCTCAGAAATGCAAGACCTATTGCATTGCTAATGCTTGTTGTTTATAGGGATTGCTCCCCACGTTACCCTCTCCTCCCTGTGCCCCTGCTCCCATTCCCATTTTGCTCACAAGCATTTTGCCACCTACATCTTCAGCACTGTTTAATTAGGCATTGCAGAGCAGGCAGGGAAATGCTCGACTGCAAGACTGACGTGGCACGAAGTCCGCATATCGATGTAGCTTTCATATTGAAAGATCAATAAAGAGACTACTGCAGATACCTGCGAGTTCATTTGCAGGCCAGAGTCAGTTTTGGCTGTGATGTTTTTTCCTGAAGTGCATGATAGGGGAACGCTGCCACCAGACTTACAGTGTGCAACCATAACTGAGATACACCAAGAGGGCAAGCCTAGAACTAGCGGTGACTCATACCACCCGATTTCGCTTTCGAATGTAGAGGCTAAGGTGCTGGCCATGATCCTTATGACTAGGCTGTTAAAGGTTATTGTTCCGCTGACATATGGAGACCAATTGGGCTTCATGCCAGGTAGATCCACCAGGCTTAACCTACAATGACTGCACAACTGGCTGGTGGAGGTTCAAGGTAGGGGGATGCCCCATGATTTTCTTTCCTTAGATGCAGAGAAAGCATTTGATGCTATACTTTGGCCCTATTCTCAACAAACACTGGTAACATTCGGCTTTGGCCTTAGGTATAGGCAGTGGGTAGCATTGTTATACCAAGCCCGATGGTTTCGGTGAAAGAGAATGGTATCCTCTCAACAACGTTCCCGATTGTGCAGGGGACGCAGCAGGGATGCTTTTTGTTCCCTCTCATGTTTGCTCTCACGATAGAACCGCTTGCGTGATTTGTGCTCCCCCTGATATTCGGGCATTATGGATTTCGGAGTCCAGTCGCAGGAAGAGAAAATCTTGTTCTAGGCGAACGATATCCTCCTCTACATCATGGAGCCTCATGCCACGATTCCGGTCATTTTCCAGACCATAGAGTCGTTTGGTAGCTACTGGGGTTACAAAATAAGTTGGGGAAAATTGGTGCCATATCAACCTCATGGAGCCTCTGACACCGTTGCCTTACCAGGTATACTGCGAATTGAAACATCGAGTTTTAAATACTTGGGCATTCGTGTTACGCCTGATGGAGACCTGTGTCTAGCAGCCAACCTTGGGAAGTTGTTCACTACCTTTCTACGAGATGCAGAGCATTGGCGTGGTCGGCCCTGACCATTCTGGGACGGGCCGCCATGTTCAAGATGATTCCACTCTCCAAGCTACATTATAGCCTCCAAAATATATATTATAATATTCTGGAGGAGATGTTTAACAAAACAGATAAAGAGGTGAGGATGCTATTGTGGAATAAGGGACACCCTAGAGTGGTGCTGTGGACACTACAGCGGAACTCCTACAATGGGGGGCTATCCCTTCCAGATATGCGGGCCTATTATTGAGGAATGTACCTGATATCCATCAATGATTGGATGTTTTCACCACGACATCGCCTAACTTACATGTTGGAGAGGGCCCGGCTACTGCTGCGCTCCTCTCTACACTACATATATGACGGGGCTGGGTCGGGCAGACTACTGCCGGCGACACAGGTGACATTGGGAATATGGAGGGGGGCCACCAAAACTATGGGCTGGGTGTCTAAAGTAACCAGGGAAACACCATTGTGGGAAGGGCTCATGATGAGAGAATTGAGGAAGCTGCGAGGGTTTGAACCCTGGGACTTGAATGGCATCTCCAAAAGAAGTGATGTACTGGAAGATGGGGACTTAATGCCCTTTCTTTGAGATGGAAATACCACTTTCATCAGATTCAATACGTAAAGTTTGCGCAACTCCAACATGCCTGTCAGGCCGAAGGTTTGGACACTGTTGACATACCTGAATACCCTCCCCTTGAGGGCTGGTTACTTATGGGGGAGCTTACGAGCAAGGCTATCTCGTACACCTACAAAACCATCACCAATAATATCCCAGACAAGCTAAGCAAACTGCAAGAAAGATGGGTGACGGACATTGGGGGGGGTTGATGATACAGACCGGGTGGCGGCCATGATGCATCCACGGGAAGTTTCAATAAAGTCAAGGCTCCAGCTCATACAGTTTAAGGTACTCCACTGGGTTTATTATGACTGAGCCAGGCTGCATAGGATGGGGAGGATGCCCTCCCCAGATTGTTTACGATGTACAGGGATTAAAGGAGACTTCCTGCACACTGTTTGGAGCTACCCTACCATTCACATTTATTGGGCCAAGGTTGTCTGAGAACTTCAGGCTATCCTGGAGGTAGATGTCCCAGCTAACCCAAAATGTGTCTTTCCTGGGATACTGACGGAGGTGAATGTACCGAGGGCTCAACTCCTTTTCTGTAATTTGCATTTGATTGTGTTTTGGACTCGGCACGCCGACTGCTTTAAAAATATGCATCCCTTGGAAGCATCAATTTGGGTGCTATATGATGCCTGATTATTTCGTTGTTTATGAAAATCAAATAAAGATTTATTTTTTTGAAGTGTGGACAGTGGCACTTCAGAGTGGTTGTACAATAAGGAAATATTTGTCCACGCTGCTCCAGAAAGGCCTACAACTCATGATGACTTCCGTATTATCTAGGGCAATATTGTCTGATTTGTGATTTTAGATGACCAATGCCCACCATGAGTGTCGTCTGAGTTTGTTTCCAGAGGAAGGGAATATTTATTAATGTGTTCAGAGCTTTTGGTCAAGCAATAGATAGTCGCCTTGCTAAATGGACTACTCTTTGATTGGCTTACACAAGACACACAGGAATGCGTGCCGTATGAACCGGAAGGATGTCCAAACTTACTCCCAATAGCTTTTGACCAACTTACAATTACAGAGCACTTGATCAATTCTTCTTGTTCACCCTTAAAGTATCAACATATCAAGGAGTGTCATGAGCCCATCTTCTTCATTTTGTGTGGTGCCCGATGTGCGGTAGTATCCTAGGATTATTCCCACATTACCTAATTTTCCGGAATCCTAACTGCACTCGTTTAATCACTCTAAAGTTGACTTTTGAAACTCTGTTCTTCATAATTTTAGCCTAGTCCTTACCATCGAAATTTAACAGGGAAATAGCTTTTTAGTTGCCGGTCTGTGGGATCTTTTGGGATGATGGCTGTTTCAGCTTCTAGCCTCAAGCCTTCCACTTTCCATTTAACATGGAGCTCCCACAGCACTTCAAGTAATTTTTGAGTAAAAACGTTTTTTAAGTTTATTATATTTTCCATTTAATTAATATTTTTTAGCCGCTTTATTTCTCCTCTGATATCTTTGTTCTCCTGTGCCACAGCAGTTTTGATCTTGCTTTTGACCGAAGCCTTCAGTACATCCCTAGATTCAAAGCTTGTGGGATTATGGTCATGCTAAAGGTCTCCAAGGGCTAAACTCTTGCACAGGGACCTCAAATTTTTAAAGGTTTTTGGTGGTCTAAATTTCTGAGTGGCTGGCCTATCTAAGAGGACTAGACGGTGTTGAGGTCAACTACAACTACTGAGTCAGATGGCATTAGATAAATGGGACTGAGTTTTGATTTCATCCTATTCTAGTTCATCGTGTGCAGGTTCAAATACATTTAAAATTCACTGGTTTTTTTTTTATGTGCCCTAATCTAGTTTCCTTCTGGTTCGCCTTCCCAAGAGTTTGTTTTTATAGTAGCTTTTTCAGATTAACTATCGGAACTCCATTTTTTCTAGCCCTTATCTTCAATGAGAGAACTTTGATTACCTATTGTTTTTTTTTATATTTTTGCTCCGTTGGTACTTTATTTTTGCCTCCTGCAGTAATGCAATATCTTCACTATGCCTTGCTTTAATAGCCGGATTTCCTCTTTTTAATTAGTCGATTTTAAACTTTTTACAATTAAGGTAAGACCATGTTTACTGTCCATCATCAGTGAAATTATTAAAGCCAGGTTTGTTGTTAATGTTAAAGCTCATGAAACAGTGTCAGGTGTATTACCGTGGGGGTTCTGTTACGCGAATGAGATGTATATTAGTGCAGAATATCCTTTCTGAGGCAGCGAATCTGAGAGTGAAGAGAAAATATATTATTTTAAGCAGTCACAATTGTTCCAGTATATGTACTTAATCCACAACAAAGAAGGGACGAGAAATTAAGCCTTCCCTCATTCTCCCAACAACCTATACAGCTCACTCAACGAGAAGGACGTACACTAAGGGGTAATGAATTTTGGAGTACATTACCCACTGTGAAAGTGGGCCATCAGGTCCCACACTGGTTAAAAAGTAAGGGGGAAAAGGAAAGAACAACCAATTACCAGACCCTATAAAGGGGGCTAGCAATTATGGTGTCAGAGTTCCCTCTAGAGGTAAAGAACTAATTTGGCAATCCCAAAGGGTTGTAAATACTGCCCTCACCCACTCAATGAGTGGCATGCTTCATCATAGGGCCGCTATGACTGCCTAACTTAGACCGATGTCCAGTGAGGAGAGCAAGGAAAAATACAGAATATAGAAAAGAAAGAATTCAACAGATAGAGATCCCTAATGCAGAGAAGAAATCGAAAACTGTTTAAGTGGGTATCCAAGACCTTTATTGTGGATCCCACTTGGCAGGAGTAAGAGCAAAAAATAATAGACCAGGTATATGGGAAAGTAACGTCACCATTACCCTGTCTGCTGTATTAACATGTTTCTGCCCTAGATTGCCGCCTGGTAGGGTTGTTGGCATTCATCAGGGTACAGATCCCTAAAGAAAGCCCTAGTAATGTTCCTTCCCAGTCTTGTCACTATCTGGAAGGGGACTCAGAAATGGCTATACTTGCCCTTTCTGTAGACACACACCATCTGCGTACCGAGTTTCAACAATGATGATCCTAACTCGGGGACAGAGTGGGGACACCGTCCTATAGTCACACTTACTCCAAGGTACGGGTGTATCCAGTTAGGCCACTCTGATCCCTGGATGTTGGTCTGCGTCAGGCAGTCATAGCGGCCCTATGATGAAGCATGCCACTCATTGAGTGGGTATGGGCAGTATTTACAACCCTTTGGGATTGCCAAATTGGTTCTTTACCTCTAGAGGAAACTCAGACACCATAATTGCTAGCCCCCTTTCTAAGGTCTGGTGATTGGTTGTTCTTTCCTTTTTCCTACTACTTTTTAACCAGTGTGGGACCTGATGGCCTACTTTCACAGTGGGTGATGTACTCTTAAATTCATTACCCCTTAGTATACGTCCAGTATATGTGCTGCCTGTCAGGACATGCACTTTGGTCTGCATAGCGAGAAGAGAGGTTTAGAAAAACAAAAAGACCAAATAAACAAAGGATTAATAAGTCAGGCCAATTAAGTACTAGTGCAAAGGCAGTGTGTGAAACCTGAGATGATCTGACCATATGGAGGAACTTCAGCCATCTCCACATTACAATCAACTGTCATTTTATGAACCACATGGGGGCCAGTTGTGATGCCAGAGTAGCTACATTATAGTCTCAACCATTGTGGGACTTCACTGATAACTGTGCATCCATCCTTTGAGTGTCAAGAGTGCGGGGCAGAACCCCACCTCTTCAGGCCAAAAGGCAGGTTGACAGAGGTCTGGACTCCCACTTCCTTCCAGGGCACTGAGCTTCATCCAAGGCTTACTCACCCACTCCATGAGCTCCAGCCTGTGTTGTTGTACCTCCACGTCATCAGGGATGCAGCCACTTAGAGGAAAGAGAAGCTGGACAGTGGCACGATAACTGTAGAAGGATGACTTTTGGAAGCGGAGAGGGCTGCGACTAGGGCCTCATCACCATCGAACAAGTAGGGTGTTCGTTAAAATCTTGCGGTACTTCCACAGGACAGCTGATATCTTAGACTTTAAAGAGCCTTGAGAGAGTAGGCCTATTTCTTGTTGTATATTCAGCAAGGCACAGTGGCTGCTGGTGTGAAACACGACTGAGACATCCAATAAACTCATGATGATCCCACCACTCTTTCCAGCTACAAGGCACTTTGATGGAAGGGTGCCAGGGCATCATCCTGTGAGTGCTTCACTTCCACAGAGGTGTAGAGTTGTTTGGCAATGTGTTCGCAATGTTCCGCTTTACAATCTTGACCACCACGGAAGGCAGTTTGATAGTAGGCGAGGTTGGAAGGGTCTTTTTTAAATACAACTGATTCATTACTACAAAGGCGCTACCACTGACTCGGTATGTAGTGTATATATATATATATGTGTGTGTGTGTGTGTGTGTGTGTGTGTGTGTGTGTGTGTGTGTGTGTGTGTGTGTGTGTGTGTGTGTGTGTGTGTGTGTGTGTGTGTGTGTGTGTGTGTGTGTGTGTGTGTGTGTGTGTGTGTGTGTGTGTGTGTGTGTGTGTGTGTGTGTGTGTGTGTGTGTATGCGTGCATGTGTGTGTGTAATTAAAAAGTACATCTACAAAAATATAAAAGAAATGCAAAGATTAATTTACGTGACATAAATACCACGCCTGCTATCCTTGAAACTTTTCATATATCTACCTGACTTCAATCGCCCGCAAAAGTGTCAGATACCAAATATGTCAATCACAAAGACTGACAGTTTAATCCATCATTAGAAATTTTCATAAGATAGAAACAATTCTGAGGTCTGTCATTTTTCCTTGTACTAACAACAGCTAAAGCCAATGAAATAAGCCCTGGTCGCGGCCATAGGTCGTACGTCATTCCTTGCGCTGCAATAGCGACTCTGTAGGTAATCAGGATACATTGTAGCTTCTATGTCCTCTGTATTAGTTTCTTTCTGCATTTAATGCACAACATTTGAACTTGAAAGCGGAGACCTATCTAGTGTCCCTTCTTCTCCTTTTACCAAGGTTCCAGCCAGCATAGCAAAATTAATATGCGTTTCATGAGATAGAGGGACGCTTTCCTGGTCGAAATGGTAATATGGAAGGTATTGCTGTGGTCTGAAGATTGTGTCTCTCCGTGATGCAGAATTATATCTATGAAAGCAAAAAGAGAAGGTGAGAATTCGTTTCTCTCCCCACCAGAAGTTAACAAAATGTTCATGGTGCTTTTAGTGTTTTTTGATTGTTTTGTTTTCAAGGTTAATTTCTTGGGCACAATATGTGGTACTGTTCCTTAGGCGGATTCCTTGTTGTATTGGACTTTAGGCAGAATGTCTGTGGTATTTATTCATCCTTATGCAGATTCCTTCTGGTAGTGTGTTTAGCCAGATTCTTTGTGGTATGCATGGGTCCTTTTGCAGATTCCTATTGCTATTACTCCGTAGGCAGAATCCTTATGGGAATGGTCCTCAGGCAGACTGTCTGAGGTATTTAATGGTTCTTATGCAGATTCCTTGGGTTATTGTCCTTAGCAGATTATTTGTGGTATTTATGGGTCCTTATGTAGATTCTAGTGCTATTAATCCATAGGCATAATCTTTATTGTAATGGTCCTTTGGCAGATTGTTTGAGGTATGCATTGGTCCTTATGCATATTCCTTGTGGTATTCTCCTTAGCCAGATTCTTTGTGGTTTTTTATGGACCCTTATACAGATTTCTAGTGCTAATAATCAGTAGGCAAAATCCTTATGGTAATGGTCCTTAAGCTGATTGATTGTGGTATTTACTGCTCCTTTTGCAGATTCCTTGTGGTATTCATCCTCAGGCAGATTCTTTGGGGTATTTACTGGTCCTCATGCAGCTCCCTAGTGGTATTCATCCTTAGGCAGATTATTTGGGGTATTTACTGGTCCTCATGCAGCTTCCTAGTGGTATTCATCCTTAGGCAGATTATTTGGGGTATTTACTGGTCCTCATGCAGCTCCCTAGTGGTATTCATCCTTAGGCAGATTATTTGGGGTATTTACTGGTCCTCATGTAGCTTCCTAGTTGTATTACTCCTTAGGCAGATTATTTGCTGTATTCATCCTTAGGCAGATTCTTTGGGGTATTTACTGGTCCTCATGCAGCTTACTAATGGTATTCATCCTCAGGCAGATTCTTTGGGGTATTTACTGGTCCTCATGCAGCTTCCTAGTGGTATTCATCCTCAGGCAGATTCTTTGGGGTATTTACTGGTCCTCATGCAGCTTCCTAGTGGTATTCATCCTCAGGCAGATTCTTTGGGGTATTTACTGGTCCTGATGCAGCTTTCTAGTGGTATTCATCCTCAGGCAGATTCTTTGGGGTATTTACTGGTCCTCATGCAGCTTCCTAGTTGTATTACTCCTTAGGCAGATTATTTGCGGTATTCATCCTTAGGCAGATTCTTTGGGGTATTTACTGGTCCTCATGCAGCTTCCTAGTGGTATTCATCCTCAGGCAGATTCTTTGGGGTATTTACTGGTCCTCATGCAGCTTCCTAGTGGTATTCATCCTCAGGCAGATTCTTTGGGGTATTTACTGGTCCTCATGCAGCTTCCTAGTGGTATTCATCCTCAGGCAGATTCTTTGGGGTATTTACTGGTCCTCATGCAGCTTCCTAGTTGTATTACTCCTTAGGCAGATTATTTGCGGTATTCATCCTTAGGCAGATTCTTTGGGGTATTTACTGGTCCTCGTCCAGCTTCCTAGTGGTATTCATCCTCAGGCAGATTCTTTGGGGTATTTACTGGTCCTCATGCAGCTTCCTAGTGGTATTCATCCTCAGGCAGATTCTTTGGGGTATTTACTGGTCCTCATGCAGCTCCCTAGTGGTATTCATCCTTAGGCAGATTATTTGGGGTATTTACTGGTCCTCATGCAGCTTCCTAGTTGTATTACTCCTTAGGCAGATTATTTGCGGTATTCATCCTTAGGCAGATTCTTTGGGGTATTTACTGGTCCTCATGCAGCTTCCTAGTGGTATTCATCCTCAGGCAGATTCTTTGGGGTATTTACCGGTCCTCATGCAGCTTCCTAGTGGTATTCATCCTCAGGCAGATTCTTTGGGGTATTTACTGGTCTTCATGCAGCTTCCTAGTGGTATTCATCCTCAGGCAGATTCTTTGGGGTATTTACTGGTCCTCATGCAGCTTCCTAGTGGTATTCATCCTCAGGCAGATTCTTTGGGGTATTTACTGGTCCTCATGCAGCTCCCTAGTGGTATTCATCCTTAGGCAGATTATTTGGGGTATTTACTGGTCCTCATGCAGATTCCTAGTGGTATTCATCCTTAGGCAGATTATTTGGGGTATTTACTGGTCCTCATGCAGCTCCCTAGTGGTATTCATCCTTAGGCAGATTATTTGGGGTATTTACTGGTCCTCATGCAGCTCCCTAGTGGTATTCATCCTTAGGCAGATTATTTGGGGTATTTACTGGTCCTCATGCAGCTTCCTAGTGGTATTACTCCTTAGGCAGATTATTTGCGGTATTCATCCTTAGGCAGATTCTTTGGGGTATTTACTGGTCCTCATGCAGCTTCCTAGTGGTATTCATCCTCAGGCAGATTCTTTGGGGTATTTACTGGTCCTCATGCAGCTTCCTAGTGGTATTCATCCTCAGGCAGATTCTTTGGGGTAATTACTGGTCCTCATGCAGCTTCCTAGTGGTATTCATCCTTAGGCAGATTATTTGGGGTATTTACTGGTCCTCATGCAGCTCCCTAGTGGTATTCATCCTTAGGCAGATTATTTGGGGTATTTACTGGTCCTCATGCAGCTTCCTAGTTGTATTACTCCTTAGGCAGATTATTTGCGGTATTCATCCTTAGGCAGATTCTTTGGGGTATTTACTGGTCCTCATGCAGCTTCCTAGTGGTATTCATCCTCAGGCAGATTCTTTGGGGTATTTACTGGTCCTCATGCAGCTTCCTAGTGGTATTCATCCTCAGGCAGATTCTTTGGGGTATTTACTGGTCCTCATGCAGCTTCCTAGTGGTATTCATCCTCAGGCAGATTCTTTGGGGTATTTACTGGTCCTCATGCAGCTTCCTAGTGGTATTCATCCTCAGGCAGATTCCTTAGGGTATTTACTGGTCCTCATGCAGCTTCCTAGTTGTATTACTCCTTAGGCAGATTATTTGCGGTATTCATCCTTAGGCAGATTCTTTGGGGTATTTACTGGTCCTCATGCAGCTTCCTAGTGGTATTCATCCTCAGGCAGATTCTTTGGGGTATTTACTGGTCCTCATGCAGCTTCCTAGTGGTATTCATCCTCAGGCAGATTCTTTGGGGTATTTACTGGTCCTCATGCAGCTTCCTAGTTGTATTACTCCTTAGGCAGATTATTTGCGTTATTCATCCTTAGGCAGATTCATTGGGGTATTTACTGGTCCTCGTCCAGCTTCCTAGTGGTATTCATCCTCAGGCAGATTCTTTGGGGTATTTACTGGTCCTCATGCAGCTTCCTAGTGGTATTCATCCTCAGGCAGATTCTTTGGGGTATTTACTGGTCCTCATGCAGCTCCCTAGTGGTATTCATCCTTAGGCAGATTATTTGGGGTATTTACTGGTCCTCATGCAGCTTCCTAGTTGTATTACTCCTTAGGCAGATTATTTGCGGTATTCATCCTTAGGCAGATTCTTTGGGGTATTTACTGGTCCTCATGCAGCTTCCTAGTGGTATTCATCCTCAGGCAGATTCTTTGGGGTATTTACCGGTCCTCATGCAGCTTCCTAGTGTTATTCATCCTCAGGCAGATTCTTTGGGGTATTTACTGGTCCTCATGCAGCTTCCTAGTGGTATTCATCCTAAGGCAGATTCTTTGGGGTATTTACTGGTCCTCATGCAGCTTCCTAGTGGTATTCATCCTCAGGCAGATTCTTTGGGGTATTTACTGGTCCTCATGCAGCTTCCTAGTTGTATTACTCCTTAGGCAGATTATTTGCGGTATTCATCCTCAGGCAGATTCTTTGGGATATTTACTGGTCCTCCTGCAGCTTCCTAGTTGTATTCAAGTCAAGTCAAGTCAAAAAGCTTTATTTCGACCGTATGGCCATAAAAGCACATAAAAAAGGCAATGCAATACATTTTACATAACAAGTAAAAATATTAAAATGTGTCATCATACAGTTTATGTACATTAGTGGTATATTAAAAGATGGTGCAAATATGGTTTGGGGAGAATTTTCTAATTCATTCTTGGATGCGCTCCTCACAACAGCACTCGGTGCTAAACTTGGGTACAAGACAATAATCAACAAGGGATAAGTGTTCTACCTTAAGTGCAGGAGGGGTTAAAATATCTATCGCATATTAAAACAAATAGCCAATTCATCGGTATATATAAAACTCCTAACAAATGTTAAAAAGAGCTTTTGACTTTATCTAGTAGATAGATGTAGCAATGTTAAAAAACCGCATTAAACGGGTAATATAAAACATTTTAAAAAAGAAAGAAGAACCCGGAGGGAGAGGATTTGCGATAACAATAGTCATACAATGGATATATGCAAACATAGCATAACAGCGTGTATAGAGGGTACTGGAAACTAGGGATTTCCTACAATAGATTTCTTTAAAATTGCTCTGCGAATGCACCACATCGAGTAGAGGAACCTAGAAATGGCGAACACAATAAGTGTGTCAGTTTCATACTTGAGGAGCCTGTAGGCCTCTGTGCAGTGTCTGATCCCCATGTTTCTACAGAGTTGTAACACCCACTTAGACCTTGGCCTTCCATAGGCGGGGCAAAAGAAAAGGACATGTAGTTCAGTTTCTTCAGGCAATCAAGTTTGTGGGCTCCCTGCCAATTGTTAGTAAATGCTCGAAGCGGGAGCACCCCGTGTCTAGATTGAAGAAAGAGTTTCTTTGCCAATAATGGTTGGATATGATCAAGTGCCGGTTCTGACCTATATTGCTGCTTGATATCCAGAAACCTGGAAGTCAAGCTACTTGGTTTGGCCCCCTGACATAGTAGGGCCAGTTTATATTCTCTGTGGTAGTCGAGTAGTGCCTTTCTGGAGATTGTGGGACAGGTCTCTTCTGGTGTGGTCCACATATTTGCCCTCCCTACTGCCTGACAAGAATTCCTGATATAAGCTAGCCAGGGGAGTTTCCCTACACCAAGAAGGATCATGACATCCTTCAACTCCTCTTTATAGTCAGCTATTTCAGGTGTACTCCACAGATGATGCCAATATAGGAGGGGTCTAGAGGAAACTACATCTGCTATAGGGCCAATCCCTAAGTCCATCCTGAGCGGTGTTAATGGGGTTAGCAGTTGCCTAAGAAATAGGTTCTCTGGCATGGATAGGGAAGTTGATGGACAGTGGCCCCATAATTCTGCCCCGTACAATGAAGCTCCCCTAGCCTGCGTTTTGTAAATTTCTGCTGGTGGACCTATCACTTTATGGGTGCAATTTTTGTATATTTTTAAAATGCCCCCCGTGGACTGAGTCAATTTTAGACTAGCTTTCTTTATTTGTGTCCCCCAGTCCATTTTTTCGGTGAGTGTGATCCCTAGGTAATCAAAAATGGACACCCTCTCTAGAGCCCTTCCATCTAGTTGGGGATGTGGGCAATTTGTGGTGTTAGCATTCAAAACCATATACTTGGTTTTTTGGAGGTTGATCTCTAGTCCCCTCTTCCTGCAAAAGAAACTAAATGCCTCAAGTACCCTCTGCATGCCCATGGGCGATTTAGAGAGTAGCAGCGTATCGTCCGCAAACATAAGTGCTGGAATTTTGCGATTCGCCAGCCTCGGAGCGTCAATGTCTTTACCAGCTAACAAAGTTTCAATTAAGCCGTTTAAGAATAGAGAGAAGAGTGTCGGGGCCAGGACACATCCCTGTCGCACCCCTTTCTCTATAGGGAAAGGAGCGGAAAGTTCACCATTTTTACCGTATCTAATTCTTGCATAGTTGTCTTGGTGCAAGCGTTTCAGCTGGTGGCAAAGATATTCTGGTACTCCCAAGTCGAGAAGGATGCCCCATAGCTGATCTCGCTGCACCAAGTCAAACGCGGATTTAAGATCCACAAATGTGAGATAGAGGCTGCCACCCTCTAAAACCACAATTTTCCAATGGATGAGTTGTAATCTAAAGATCTGGTCAATAGTGGAGGTCTTGGCCCTGAATCCTGCTTGTAAAGGTGTTAATATGTTATTCTCTTCTATCCAAGATTGCAAGCGCTCCAGAAGTATGCGAGCAAAACATTTTTGAGTGACGTCTATAAGGCTTATAGGGCGATAATTTGCTGGATTAAGTGGAGAGCCCTTTTTATAAATGGGGATAATTTCTGCTCCTGCCCAAGTTGGGGGCAACGCCATACCTTGTAAAACGGCATTAAATAATAACCGTAGGTAGGGTGCCCAGACTACGGGTTCGGATCGAAATAAGTCCCCAGGTATCCTATCCAACCCAGGTGCTTTTGCTGGAAGTAGATTACCCAATGCCCCTGTGATCTCCTTCATTGTGCAAGGGGGAGCATCTAAATTTGAAGAGTTCGCATCTGGGGTGGGAGATTCTACCCTGTCCTCTTCCTCTTCCTCTGCGGGCCTTGAATATAAAGATTTAAAATGGTTCTCCAGACTTCTTCCCCTAGGTTTGGTCCTGTAGCCGATTGGCCTTTGGATTTCCCTGTCTTAACTAAATTCCAGAAGGCTCTCATGTCATGGTTATCTAATGCTGTTTTTATTGCTTCCCATTTTTCATTTTCCCAGTTAGTTTTTGCTCCAGTTATAATTTTTTTATATCGCTCCCTAGCTTCCTTGATTCATAGTCTATCATTCGTTCTGATAGAGTTTAGTAGGGCTTGCTTAGCTACCTTACAAGATTTATTGTACCATGGGTGCCTTGGTTTAAAATTCGGCCTAGGCCTGTTACGGTTATAAAAAAATTGTGCCAGTGTAGAAAACAGGTCCTGCTGAGTTTTTGCCAGTATAGATTGGGATGCTATACTACTGCTAGTTGCAGATATTTGATACACAACATCTAAAAAGGGGAGGATTTGTTGGTAGAGAGAGGCCACTTTGTCCGGTGATTGTGCGAGTTCACCCCAGCGTACCCTCCTCCCTCATTCGGCCAGTACTAAGTTTGGGTTGGAGTTTATGGATGTGCTTGGGAGGTCTTTAGCCAGGGGTAGGGATATTTCTAGCACCAAAGGGTTATGATCACTCTCGTGGCGGAAGACGACCTTAAAATCAATAACCCTATGCCAAGGCTGACATCTACCAAAATATAGTCTAAAATTGATGCCTGCCCGGGTCTGTTGAAAGTAAAGTTACCGGGGCTGTCGGATGGGAATCGGCCATTACAAGCCCTTAATGAGTGACTAAGTATAACTGCATTCATTTGTAATACTAGAGGGGTCCATGCCCGTGTTGGTTGTGTGTTAGGTTCTGGAATTAACAATACCGAGTCCTCCTCACTTGTAATGCTAGTGGATAAGCCATTCAAGGGCTCAAATTGGCAATTAAAATCCCCTCCTATAATTACCCGACAATTGTCCGGTATGGTGGGGAGGAATGAGGTGAGGCAATCGAGCGTGTGGGACGATTGTCCATAGCTTACTGGCCTGAGTAGACATTAATTATTGCAATCCTCATAGAGTTGTGAAAGGAAAGAAGAATGCACACGATGTCAGGTGACTGGGTCTCTATCTGTTTAACATTGCATCCCAGGTGCACACCTACCCAGGTGCATAGACCCCCCGGGGGTCTCCCCCTAGCCCCCTGGACTGCTGGAATACAGTATGTCACATATCCCACTCTAAATAAATCTGTCCTTGACCATGTTTCCTGGAACAGGCATAACTCATGTTGGTCTACGAATGCCCCCAATCTGGGAAGTCCACTTTCGAGTTAAGGCCTGCTATGTTCCAGGATAAAATCCGGGTACTTTGTGGTTCCACTGTGTTAACTGAGGAGGCTTGGGTGGTAAGCCTTTCCTCTAGTGAAACTTGATGTGTGTCTTTGTATCCTGCCCCTCCCCTTTGGCTACTTTCGTTAGCCCGATTTGAGGTACTACATGGAGTGAAAGTATGAGTTAAAGCACTGCCCTCACAGAACTTCTCCGAAACTTTTTTTTTCCTCTCGTGTCCCTCCTATTGTGGGAGGCCGACCTGATGTATATATCCCGTTTTGGCCTCGTTGTTATTAGTGGACCATTTATTAGAGTAGTTTAGTCAGTCTACCAGATCCAGCGAGCTAAATCTATTGTTAACAGGGATATCATACATCATTGTTTTTGGGTGTTCCCACCCTGTTTTTGGCCTGGCACCATTCTGATCGCTCAACCCCCAACCCTTGGCCATATTTCTCTCTTTGTCTGGCGTATGCCTGGGGGGGATAGAAATAACCCAGGGGCAAAGAGAGAATACCCCCATTCTCCCTCGGATAACCCCAGTCTAAGATGTGTTGAACAGCTCGGACATCCCTAAAGTTGATCACAACACAATCCCCAGATATGTCCTCTCGCCTCCACCCCAGCCAGCTTACCCTACGAGTGAGTAAAATTTCACTTTGGTCATGATAGGGGAGAGGCCTATATTTGTTTAACCAGTGAATGCATTTATCTTTAAGTTCTGAGTGTGTCTCCCCTAGGCCTCTTTCCAGCTCAGGTACTACAGCTAAAACAATGACGTAGGGAGTAGAGGCTGGGGGCAAGTCAATGCGTGGTAGTGCGGGTTTGGTTTCCCTTAATTTAGTGTGTAAAGGGGTCCTGTTGTAAGCATCTTGGTTGTTTTGAACTTGTTGTTGGTCCGAGGGGCCTGGTGTAATTGGTGTATGCCTATCTAAAGGTTCGGGCGGGGCACAGTGACGGGGCCTCTGTTGGGGGTTAACTAAATCCCTGCTCTGTGGGGCGGGCAGTCTAGAAGTGGGAGTTGCACCCTTTTGCACAATTGTGTCAGACCCTGCAGGGAGGGGTAATTCCTCGAGAATGGTTGGTGTTACTTTATTTTGGTGCAGGACCAGCTCAGGGGTGAGGGATTTTGTAGACACAATTTTATTAAAAATAGCTTCAGCTTTGCCCACCCAATGGTCCATCAATAATGATAGATTATCAATACGTGTCGTTAGAGCATCGAGTTCAGTTTTTATAGTCAAAGTAAAATGAGCTTTGAGTTCCAATACCAAATTAGACACCCATGACGGGTGCTCCAAAGTCTTCTGTAATCGCTCGTCTGCTTCTTGTCCCCCCGGGGGCTGGCTTGATGGCGTGTCGGGAGCTTGTTTATTCTGCCTTGCTCCCTTGTTTGTAACATGTTTCCGTTTCCCTCCTTTCTTCTTTGCGCCACCTCCCAGGGAGATCTTAAGGGCACTACCAGGACCTGTCTTGGCTCGTGCACGTGAGGGCTCTGGGTCTAAAGTCACATTTGGTGTTAGAGATAGAGACGGAGTCCCTGGCTCCGTTGGAGTTGGACTAGGGGCGAGAATCGGAGTTAGAGAGAGACGTCTCTCAGTGCGCTCGATTTCATTGGACACTGCTCCGATTGCCCGCTGCAGCATTTTATCAATTGCGGTCGGTTGAGCAGTTAGAGGAGCCGATGGGACTTTCTGCCTGGTAACGGGCCGTTTCGCCGGGGCAGTACGTTTACCCATGGCTAGTTATAAACCAATCCTCAACAGTGCAATAAGTTCTTAGTGACTTTCAGGAATGTAGCAGACAATGGACGATTGTAGGTGCACTAACCTTGGGATTGTCTGCAGAGTTCTCTCTTTCCCAAAGTCAATAGTCCATGTGTGGAGTCAAGGGGGGTGGCCCAGCCCAGCCTCGTCCGGTCTAGGACGGGCGCAGACGGGCCCGCCCTTGGCCCGGGCACGGCACGGGCACGCCCGCGTCCCGCGCTGCGGGTGCCACGATTTAAATTTAAGCGCCTCCGGGCGCAACAGCTGTCATCAGCGCCTCCAGGCGCGAAGTGATGCAGACTGGGGGTTTGAGTCCCCTTCGGCGGATAATGGCGTCCCCGGCAGTGGAAGTAAGCGGTTCCCGCGCTGCGGGAGCCGCGATTTCAATTTAAGCGCCTCCGGGTGCAACAGCTGTCATCAGCGCCTCCAGGCGCGAAGTGATGCAGACTGGGGGTTTGAGTCCCCTTCGGCGGATAATGGCGTCCCCGGCAGTGGAAGTAAGCGGTTCCTACTTGTATTTCTCCTTAGGCAGATTATTTCCGGTATTCATCTTTAGGCAGATTCTTTGGGGTATTTACTGGTCCGTATGCAGATTCCTAGTGGCATTACTCCTTAGGCAGACTATTTGTGGTATTCATCCTTAGGCAGATTCTTTGGGGTATTTACTGGTCCTTATGCAGATTCCTAGTTGTATTACTCCTTAGGCAAATTATTTGCGGTATTCATCTTTAGGCAGATTCTTTGCGGTATTTACTGGTACGTACGCAGATTCCTAGTGGCATTACTCCTTAGGCAGATTATTTGTGGTATTCATCCTTAGGCAGATTATTTGGGGTATTTACTGGTCCTTATGCAGATTCCTAGTGGCATTACTCCTTAGGCAGATTATTTGTGGTATTCATCCTTAGGCAGATTCTTTGGGGTATTTACTGGTCCTCATGCAGCTTCCTAGTTGTATTACTCCTTAGGCAGATTATTTGCGGTATTCATCTTTAGGCAGATTCTTTGGGGTATTTACTGGTCCGTATGCAGATTCCTAGTGGCATTACTCCTTAGGCAGATTATTTGCGGTATTCATCCTTAGGCAGATTCTTTGGGGTATTTACTGGTCCTCATGCAGCTTCCTAGTGGTATTCATCCTCAGGCAGATTCTTTGGGGTATTTACTGGTCCTCATGCAGCTTCCTAGTGGTATTCATCCTCAGGCAGATTCTTTGGGGTATTTACTGGTCCTCATGCAGCTTCCTAGTTGTATTACTCCTTAGGCAGATTATTTGTGGTATTCATCCTTAGGCAGATTCTTTGGGGTATTTACTGGTCCTTATGCAGATTCCTAGTTGTATTACTCCTTAGGCAGATTATTTGCGGTATTCATCGTTAGGCAGATTCTTTGGGGTATTTACTGGTCCTTATGCAGATTCCTAGTGGCATTACTCCTTAGGCAGATTATTTGTGGTATTCATCCTTAGGCAGATTCTTTGGGGTATTTACTGATCCTCATGCAGCTTCCTAGTGGTATTCATCCTCAGGCAGATTCTTTGGGGTATTTACTGGTCCTCATGCAGCTTCCTAGTTGTATTACTCCTTAGGCAGATTATTTGCGGTATTCATCTTTAGGCAGATTCTTTGGGGTATTTACTGGTCCGTATGCAGATTCCTAGTGGCATTTCTCCTTAGGCAGATTATTTGCGGTATTCATCCTTAGGCAGATTCTTTGGGGTATTTACTGGTCCTCATGCAGCTTCCTAGTGGTATTCATCCTCAGGCAGATTCTTTGGGGTATTTACTGGTCCTCATGCAGCTTCCTAGTGGTATTCATCCTCAGGCAGATTCTTTGGGGTATTTACTGGTCCTTATGCAGATTCCTAGTTGTATTACTCCTTAGGCAGATTATTTGCGGTATTCATCTTTAGGCAGATTCTTTGGGGTATTTACTGGTCCTTATGCAGATTCCTAGTGGCATTACTCCTTAGGCAGATTATTTGTGGTATTTATCCTTAGGCAGATTCTTTGGGGTATTTACTGATCCTCATGCAGCTTCCTAGTGGTATTCATCCTCAGGCAGATTCTTTGGGGTATTTACTGGTCCTCATGCAGCTTCCTAGTTGTATTACTCCTTAGGCAGATTATTTGCGGTATTCATCTTTAGGCAGATTCTTTGGGGTATTTACTGGTCCGTATGCAGATTCTTAGTGGCATTACTCCTTAGGCAGATTATTTGTGGTATTCATCCTTAGGCAGATTCTTTGGGGTATTTACTGGTCCGTATGCAGATTCCTAGTGGCATTACTCCTTAGGCAGATTATTTGTGGTATTCATCCTCAGGCAGATTCTTTGGGGTATTTACTGGTCCGTATGCAGATTCCTAGTGGCCTTACTCCTTAGGCAGATTATTTGTGGTATTCATCCTCAGGCAGATTCTTTGGGGTATTTACTGGTCCGTATGCAGATTCCTAGTGACATTACTCCTTAGGCAGATTATTTGTGGTATTCATCCTCAGGCAGATTCTTTGGGGTATTTTTCTGGTCCGTATGCAGATTCCTAGTGGCATTACTCCTTAGGCAGATTCTTTGTGGTAATAATCCTTAGGCAGATTCTTTGGGGTATTTACTGGTCGGGGAGCAGATTCCTAGTGGCATTACTCCTTAGGCAGATTATTTGTGGTATTCATCCTCAGGCAGATTCTTTGGGGTATTTACTGGTCCGTATGCAGATTCCTAGTGGCATTACTCCTTAGGCAGATTATTTGTGGTATTCATCCTTAGGCAGATTCTTTGGGGTATTTACTGGTCCTCATGCAGCTTCCTAGTTGTATTACTCCTTAGGCAGATTATTTGCGATATTCATCTTTAGGCAGATTCTTTGGGGTATTTACTGGTCCGTATGCAGATTCTTAGTGGCATTACTCCTTAGGCAGATTATTTGTGGTATTCATCCTTAGGCAGATTCTTTGGGGTATTTACTGGTCCGTATGCAGATTCCTAGTGGCATTACTCCTTAGGCAGATTATTTGTGGTATTCATCCTTAGGCAGATTCTTTGGGGTATTTACTGGTCCTTATGCAGATTCCTAGTGGCATTACTCCTTAGGCAGATTATTTGTGGTATTCATCCTTAGGCAGATTCTTTGGGGTATTTACTGGTCCATATGCAGATTCCTAGTGGCATTACTCCTTAGGCAGAATCTTTGTGGTAATAATCCTTAGGCAGATTCTTTGGGGTATTTACTGGTCCGTATGCAGATTCCTAGTGGCATTACTCCTTAGGCAGATTATTTGTGGTATTCATCCTCAGGCAGATTCTTTGGGGTATTCTCTGGTCCTTATGCAGATTCCTAGTGGCATTACTCCTTAGGCAGATTATTTGTGGTATTCATCCTCAGGCAGATTCTTTGGGGTATTTACTGGTCCGTATGCAGATTCCTAGTGGCATTACTCCTTAGGCAGATTCTTTGTGGTAATAATCCTTAGGCAGATTCTTTAGGGTATTTACTGGTCCTTAGGCAGATTCTTTAGGGTATTTATTGGTACTTATGCAGATTCCTAGTGGTATTACTCCTTAGGCAGATTATTTGTGTTATTCATTCCTGGGCAGATTCTTTGGGGTATTTACTGGTCCTTCGGCAGATGCTTTGCGGTATTTATAGGTCCTCATGCAGATTCCTAGTGGTATTCCACCTTGGGCAAATTCTTTGTGGTATTCATCCTTAGGCAAATTATTTGGGGTATTTACTGGTCCTTATGCAGATTTCTAGTGGTATTGGTCCTTAGGCAGATTCTTTGTGGTATGAGTTGGTCCTTATGCAGATTCCTAGTGGTATTCATCCTTAGGCAGATTCTTTGCGGTATGAGTTGGTCCTTATGCAGATTCCTAGTGGTATTCATCCTTAGGCAGATTCTTTGCGGTATGAGTTGGTCCTTATGCAGATTCCTAGTGGTATTACTCCTTAGGCAGATTCCTTGTAAGTCCATTTTCGAATCTAGTGGAACAGTGAAATCTCCTACCTCAGCACACAGTCCTGGGAAGGAAGGAGTATTACAATTTCAAACTTAAATAGAATTTTCTGTAATTCCTAAAACAAAGCTGTGGTAATGCAAAGAGTTGGCCTCCAATAAAGCTATTACCCATCTGTGTGTTTTATCATGAGGAATTATTTCAAATTTCGAATTAGTTTGTTAAGAAAATATCATTATGACCCTTTCGTTAGTTCAAACATGCACTACTAACACTTCTGTTTCATCCATTTCCTATTCGAAGTGTGAGAATTGTAAAGCAAAGAAAAGACATGATCCTACAATGGAGTTCTATCTGTTTTATGAGTATTTGAATATATAAAAATATATTACATATATTTATTAGAATGTTTCATAATCACCCTTCTCTTAGATATATTAAAGAAACCATTCACAAAACTATTGTTTCCAGTTTTGTGTTCCATAGAGCTTAATTGTAGATAATCTTGGCAAGCACTGAACTAATGATCAACATATTTGGAAGATAGTTAGGGCTAGCGTTACTGAGGATTCCAGTCTTGAGACAATGATAAGGTTGTCTTTAGTCAAGAAAATGATTCTTGTATAACAAAGGATATGACCTGGATTATAACAATACCAAGAGTGCCTTAGAACAGGAAAAATCATTTGTGAATCATCTCTTAATGTCATAGTTAAAAGTATTAAGACTCTTTTATGACAGGAATAAAGACTCCATCAATCGAGCCCTTGGAATGTACACTCAAATGCTCTTTTGGTAATAGTGGATTTTACTTATGCAATTTTTGTAAAATTCCCTAAAATACAGGGCTCTATTCATATGTTTCAAGAATAGAGCTATTTAGACCGTTGGATTGTGGACATCTCGAATTACAGATCAGCATATGCAGCTTCCAGAATCAGCATGTCATTGGTTAAGGTCTGCTGGAGCTACTCTGAAAATCCCTGTATTGGATTTGGAAATCCTGCTGGCGTTGCAAATTATAGCAACCACATAATAAATAATGCTCCCTGTTTTCCAGTTTTACGGATTTTTACAGATAAATACAGACATAAAACAATGTGTTTTCTGTCTGCATTTATTTTTAAAAGTGGATAAATACAGAAAATTGTGCCTCTTTTTAGTGAATCTCCGTACTGTCTTTCATGAGTTGTAGCCCAATAGCTGAGCAGATGGACAGCATGGGAAATTAAAAAACAGGATGAAATGTCTTTAACTAATGGCATATGTCAACATATATTTGTGGTATAATGCTAATATTTAGTGGATGTATCGTTACGTAATATTTGGCAGCTTAAATAGCTAAATCATAACAGACATCAAAAAATGCATGTCTATCAGTTAAATAAATATGGAAATGTACAGTTTTAAAATTTCTATTATACACAAAACACAACATAAATATGGATAAATGCAGATAAAATGGTCAAAAAATAAATATGGATAAATACAGACGGAAATGTTACAAAAATAAATACCATAAAACCGGGAGCCTTAATAATAAAGCGCTCTCTGTTGGGGGTACTCTTCAACATTTCTGGTGTAAGGGTCTGGCAGAACATGTAGGGTAGTACCTAACTTTGGATTCTTTTTCACATTTCTCATCCTAAATATGTATTTGGGAAAGCAGGCCTCTAAATTTGTGGTTGAGCCAAAGTCTGGTAGAAAGAATCAAAGATTTGATTTTGTGGGTTGGGATTTGCTGATTTATATCTGCAAATCCAGACTCTCCAGCAATAGGGTGTGTTTGTGAGACTGCTCTGGTAAACACAGACATCAGGCCATATATGGTGAACCAGTCTGATAAACACAGATCATGACGGCCGGCATTTGGTGGACCAATCAGATATAGAAGGTCTGTGGCCACCACAGTTTAGTGGACCAATCTTATGAGCATGGATATGTCAGATAAATACAGACCTCGGACATGCTGTGTTAGATCCCCCTAATGTGGCTGTGCTCCACCTTTGATGAAATTGTCAGCAGCAGTTTGAGTTTGGGTGGCTAGTTGAGTGAATGTGCGATTAGTCACCTTGCAGCCATGGCCCTGCTTTTACGGACTGTCTAGTAAACACATTCACGGCATATTTGAAATGCAAAATCTGTGCTGTTAAGCACAATATATGAGTTATTTCAACTTGTATATTTTTGGACTTTTTAAGTTTACATATATGCGCACACTATATTTGTGTGTTTATACATATGTATGTACTGCAGAGAGGCAGTCGCCACTGTGTAATTATATATAAGTCAGAGTTTCCATAGGAAGAACATTTTTTGTTTTGATAATAACTTTGGCGCCATTTGATGACTCTTCACGAAACTTTCCAAAAATAAGTTCATCGACCTCAGCTCCTTTCTGGAAAGTTTTGAGATGATCCATAAAGGAAGAATGTTGAGTGGGTCCGGGGGCAGTTGGCTGCTCAAGAGGGCTTGGCTGCCTGTGGGGTTGGGCACAGGGCCTGGCCAGAGGCAGCCCTACGACCAACCCCACGTCACTGACGACCAAAGGCCATGCACGTCAGGGGGGTTGGCTGCAGGTGGCCAACCCTCCCCCACCCCCACACAAAGCAAAGGCCGTGTGTGCCGGAGGGTTGGGCGCAGATACATTATAATATGATCTTACTTAATTTTTTTAAAGGCATAGAAATTCACTGAAAAAAATAAAGGTTAGAAGTGGAGGTATACGTAGGTCTTCAAATAATGGGGGGGAAAAACACAGTTTTAAAAGCAAAAAAACACTGAAATTCACCAGTTATACGTAATGATTTATATGGTTCTATACTGACATCTCTGGGTTCTGGTAGCTTTTACAAATCACTCAGCCTTCGGCCTTGTGGTTAATGATGTCATCAGAATACTGTGATGACATCAAGGACCATATTACACAGCTTCCTGTGGGGTCCTATCTCTTCTACATATAATGCATGCGATACACACGCGTGTATCTTACAACATATAGCAAACAGAAATCGCTACGTATTTCACTCACTTGATTTTAGGCCTTTATGGGCTCCTGTGTTTAGAGTAATGAGAACCAGATAGGAGGAACTGTAGAAAACAGCGATGCCTCGGGGTGCGCAGGCTCTGTGCGCCTGACCGCAGGCCCCCACCTCCCCACGCCCTCTGCGTACAGTATCTGTGGGGGCGGGGGAGGGGGCAGGCAGGCTTCATTCTCCACTGGCTCTGCGTATATTTCCGAGAAAATTATCGACGCCCCTTATAGATCCAGTTCCGGACAGTAATGGCGCCCTACAGAATCCGGAAATCGCCATTCCCCTCACGTCGTAATGCGATATTATTTTTTAAACAAAGGTCTAGAGAGCACAATTTCTTTGTTCCGATGTCTCTAAACTTCGCTCCAAAAAACGACGTTAGCGCCGACCCTGCACCCTAGTATCTTGCCTTACTGAGTTCAGACCCGAACCCCTGTTCGCAATGAAATGTATTTAATTCGGCGGTAATTGGAGTTAGACCGGCGTGTACGAGTAAACCTCTCCCCCACCGAAAAGCCCATCTAACTCAAAGAAACACGAAAATAATTCTCACTTTTACCACGCACAAAAACGTCCTATATCTGTTAATTTTCACCACCCAAAAAATAAACAATCCACACTCGTTTACTTAAAATATTCGCCACCAAGAAACGGCTCCTGGCATGTTTGCGAAATGCGCAGGAAATGCTCGAAAGCAACAATAACACGCACACACGTACAAACTCAAGCAGGAGAATAAATGAATGCAATTGAATTCCTTTCACGACCTGCGTTCATCACGAGTTTTATTTCGGCGTTTTGCAAATAAAAAATCCTATAGTAGGGTATGTTGAACTGCCTTTAAGACCATCGCTAATAAAGTTCCACAGATATTTACAGGTCGAACATTTTTCTAACCACTCTGATTTAAATGGTTGTTTTATTACGTTTTTGCACACGAATCCTCACATGATAGTGCCTCTTTTTGCATTTTCCGTGCACAACCCTGTGTTGTGCACTCCAACTCCACTGTGGATACAAGGTCAGAACGGGATTTTACTGAATCGATTGAAAAACGACACGATTTTTCCGCCCAGGTACTTTGTTTACGCCATCGATAAAACCGATTTTGAGAGAAAACCATGCACCACTAATGCGCTAAGTTTCTCCTTTGAGTTAATTGAGAAAAGGGCGGCGAGCAAGAAGGGAGCGTGTTTGCGTTGCGTCTGACATTTTATGAACACATTTCTTTTCGTCATAGTGCGCGTGTTTGCATTTTTCTTGATAATGTCTTGTCGTCGTATCCTTCCTATATCTTTTATCAGCAGGTAATAAGTGGTCTGGACTACACCTTTTTAGATATATTATATTGTATATAGAAGATATAGAACTCGCGGAGCTCCGCTAAACAGTGGCTCGAAGGTACAGACAGCATTTTTATTGTAACAGGCGTACCCTAACAGGAGGTCTGTACATGGAACAGAACGTATGGTGCATGTGTGTGTATGTGTGGGGGGGGGTGGCACAGGGGTCAGATAACAGAAACGAGGGCTGCATTTATCAGGGTTTGGGAAATTATATTTGGCAAAGTAGTCCATTGGTCACTTTTAAATAAATTCTTACAGTTTTGTATTGCACAATTATAAATATGTACAATTTTAGAACAGAGAGAAAACAATACGCTCAGAATCACACGACTTGCTAGCCAACAGCAGATACTGGGATTAAAACGCAGGCCTCAAAATGACAATTTCGGCAAGTTAGCCAGGATTATCCCACCTGTGCGCCCTACATTGTGTGTACACATCACGCTGTGTGTGCTGTGGATTCATAAACGTGCACTTCTGGACTGGTGACCTCAATGGATCGATCGGGGTGAGGGGTCGGTATCCCGCGCAAAGACTCGCTTCAAAATGTCCCTCAAACCCGCCTCCACTTGGGGATTTCTGTCCTCACCGGCTGTGCTGTCTGGTTTTTATCTGCAAGTTTAATTTCTTTCATCGCCCAAAAATCGTTCTGTGCTGCTGGTCAGACCTGATGACGCTGAGAAAAATAAAGATACTTTCTTGGACCTAAAATACTAACCAAATTAGTCAGAGCGTTGAAATGACACACACGTTACATTAAAACGTTGTGTTCCTCAGTAGGCTTTGTAATGCATGCATACATTGTGCACGAAGCTATGCAGACTAATGATGTCGGAATGCAGTATTCTTGAACTATTTGTCCTACGTCATTTGAATAATTACGGAAGTAAGTATTGGACTTAAAACTCGTTTCTGCGTTTACTTTTAAAATGAAAATCCAGACTTAGTTGCACTTCTAGTTCCTGCCCTTTGAACAAATCCCTTCCCATATTTGCAAACCTTTCAGGCCCCTGCCTGCGCGCCGTCTATTCCTGCAGGTGACTCGCTGTCCTGACCTGGTCATAAATTCATTAAAATGCTCGAACCGGGGACGGGTTTTATGTCTGTTGTGACCCGATAGCAAACTCCCCTGTCGCGTGCTTTGCCTCGTGTGTACCAACAAAAACACGGCCCGCGCCCTTGAAAATACTACACACGGCGGCCCGGTGCCACCCTGTGCTATCTGAGTGACGTTCAAATGCTCTCATACACACACACTCACACACATATATAAATAAACATATATATATATACATATATATATATATATATATATATACACACACACACACACACACACACACACACACAAACAAGTGCACTCCAGGGGTATGGTACTAATTTTTCTTTTTTGTGTAAATAATTATCTATACATAGCAACGTACTCGTGTGACAATTAGGCTTTGAAAATAAATGTTGCACAATTTATACTGAGATAATTTTATCTGCTCTGTATACGAGAATGTGAACGTGATTCAGAGAGCTCGAGCCATATGGCAATCAACCGTTGTGTGCAGTATTTTCAAGACTTAGGACGTCATGCTATTTTTATTGGCGCAGAAAAGTGAAGGGCAGTTATATAGATCTATGGAGGTGCGTGGACGTCGAGCTCACCTTTGACGCCTCCGTACTACGGATATTGTGTGCGCGCGTGCGTGTCCCTCGCCCTCCCGCCAGTACCATCGCTGCAGTTCCGGGTTGGCTGCTCCTTCTGAAGGATTCGATGTTGTTGATATACTAACACCGCCGAGCTGCACACACCTGCACTAAATATAGCAGTATTTCTTTTTCAATGTTACGTACAAATAGGTCGTGTGGTAGTAAAATTGTTTGGGGTGATCTAGAAGTCCCGCTTCCTATTTTACATTCCATGGTTGTTTCCTACAGGATGGAATCGCACCAGACACGACGCGGAGACAGAACCTCGCAAACCAGCCACGTTTGCGCGTTACTGTAAATATATCTCGGCCACGGCGACTGGTTTCAGCCCTGGCTACTTACAAACCTGCCCTGGATGTATGGACGGCGGAAAGGAATGCTCTGAAGAACAAAAGGTTTTGTTTATTTTCCAACGTTTTCACCTGCAGATAATTCAATACTAAAGCATCGCTGTCCACAGGAAAGGAACTTTTAGAAGCCCCAGTGACTCGTGTTTAATGCTTAAAACGGTAGAGCCAAGCCAGTGAATGGATTAGCAGCAATACACATATGTGGCTATTCCTGGGAACGTTCTATCCGGCTTCACGTTTGGTGTAATTCCAGCAGTAGTGCAGGGCAAGTGTGTATAATATATATATATACATACATACATACATACATACATACACACATATATATATATATATATATATATATATATATATATATATACCTCATAGGAGCACAGGGGATGATGTAAATTCCTCCATAATTTACGAAAGTGACATCAGGCCTGTGAATTAAGCCCTCGTGGGCTTTGCTTCCCTCAACCCGCTGGTCTGGAAGCATGCAGTGTATTTAGAGAAGGACGCCTCGCTCCTTCGCCCTCCTTCCTGTCCAGCATTCAAACTGGGGAAGGTAAACAAACCCCAGTCAATGCGCACTGTGTTCTAAGTAGGTTATTACAGAGCATCGTCCAAGGCTCCACTGATGCAGTCAGTGCGCTTCCTAACACAGCGTGTAAGGGTGTCACAGACCCGTCTTCTAGATAACACAACTGACTCGGCTTCTATTCTTTTTACGACTTACAACCAGACATCCCGGTTCAGAGTTTACATACCTGTTTTTAATAAGCATGTTCCTCTTTGATACAAACATCTCCCATGCTTTACTGCACCAAAATAAGCATTGAATATTTAAATATATGTAACGGTGACAGGTGCTATCGTCACAAAGCACACCTGGGCCCCTGTGACATTGACAACGCCCCGGGCTTCAGTGCTGGGGTGGGTTGTGGCACCAGACGTCTTTAATTGAACCTATGGATATAACACAACGGCCTGTTGTACACCCTCCGTATATATGTCATTTTATACATCTGGATATGCATATAGTCAATGTTCAATAAACACACACAAGGTCATAGTTACATTATGCGATATGTGCACACATTTGCATCAAGCACACGTTCACACAACTCAGCTCGAAATGTTTACATCAATATGCACATTCCAATCCAATCCAATCTTTCTTTATTTCGGTCTGTGGACCATAAAAGAACATTCACAAACATATACAGTATGTAAAAACAGATTACAAAAGCTAAAACCCAGATAAAACAAGATTATATTGTTACAATAACAGTTAAAAATCATTCAGTATTAAATCCATTACTGGTTCCTAAAAAAATCTTTCGCGCCCCCCACATAGAACTTGCAGCATAAACAATTGGCATTTGAGTGTTGTATTTTAGGAGCATAAATGCTTCTTCACAGCGTCCTGTACCTAGGTTGCTGCACAGTTGTACCAACCATCTGTGTCTGATTATTTGATATGCACATTCGGATACAGGTTCTACTCACATTTTTGTAAACTAATCGACTTTAAAGCTGAAGTTATAACAACATTAAATGGTTTGAAGTACAATAAAAGGTGACTTTTTGAGGAGGTATGGATTTTTTTTAACGCAGACCCCTTGCTCGGTACCAAGTCAACGCGCCCTGTGCGCAGCGGGGTGACGTCACACTATAAAAGGACGCCGTGTAAACCTACGAGCGATTCAAGAGGGCGAGGTGTAAGGAATAACAGCGCTCATCATAGACTTCCCTTAGTACCCACCCTTGGATACTCGCATAGTTCAGCACCTTATACGGAGCGCTCTCTAGGCGCCTGCAGGCTGCATAGTATACGCCTAATGTCTGTGAGTGGCTCGAAGACGGCAGATCACGGTGTGCGCAGGATCACACGAACTTGTTCAAGTGTGAAACGGAGATTGTAGGTTCAGAATCAACGATTCATTCCTACACATCCCCTTACTATCACGTGCTGGGAGCACTCCACAAACATCTACTCTGGTGCTTAAAGATTGGCGAGGGGGCACACATTGGGTAATTTGATTTATCTCTGTGCCGAGCATTATGTAGGCTTGTTGCAGTGCCGTTGCTCTTATTTTGTGGTATAAACCGAGAACTCCCGAGTTTTTGTAAAGCGCCTTGAAGTAGAAAAAAGGCGCATGCAACGCTTTACAATGTAACAATAATGCTTCTCACACCCTGAACCCTCTCTAGACCACAAGGAACGTGTGACCTAAAATGCCACACTGCAGAGCCGCGAGCTTCACTGAACATTTCAAAGAACTCGCCACCCTGGACCGGTGCAGTAACGCGTGGTCCACCCGGGATAAATAAGTCACGTGCCTTCCCCTAATTTATCAAACGTTTCCAATAAGCAATGCACAGGACGCCCTTTGCATGATGGTACAACTGCGAACACGCACACAACTGCTTCCACCGAAGGAGGCCTACAACCAGGCCCTGTAATATCTAAGCAATTTATTTATTCCGTCAAATCAAATACATCTAGGATTCGATTAATGGGGTGCTGGGTATTATCTGTAATTCCTATGCAGAGGTTCCGCGGGTGGCGGTATTTCCGTGTGTTTGATAGAGTGAAAGCCTTTTTTTTTCGCAAGGCGCACAATTTTAAATGAATGTCCTTTAGGCGCACTGTGGCTACAACACTTGCCAATGTCTCCTCCCATGCACAGTAACAGTGCACACTTGTTCACGCACCACGCCCAGGTCTGCACCGACCCTGCCCATTCAATTCTTGGCCTCTTCACTGAAGCGGACAATACAAAAAAGCCAATATTTGATCCGGCTCTAATCTAGATGACGAAAGTAGGACGCTTTGGGGTATTGGAAGAAGGTTGAGGAAACTCCCTTCTGCTCTTCAGAGGCACCTAATAAAATAAAAAAAAAATGCGAATATAGGAAAATGCCCTGACAGCTCAAGCAGACTATTTAAATAACCAGTTAAATGGCACTTCCAATGTCGAAAGACCCCTGTACTCAAGTAACTAAACATGAGATAAGGATAGAAAAATGTGATAATTTTGGCAAATTCATCCCCAATAAAATGAAGCTCAGACAGGAACTTTGCCCACCCGCTTCACAAATCTCCAGCATGTATATGGCCAAGAAAATAAATGGCGCATCTGCCCATTTCAGTGAATTTTCAGAGCATTCACTAGAGATTTTTAACATAAATCCCTCCTGTTATGAGGCTGAGCACTCCCTCTTGGTTCAGCTAAAAAACCCACACTGATTCCAAACAGGTGGATCCTAGTGTGATCCCAAACAGGTGGATCCTGGTGTGATCCCAAGCAGGTGGATCCTGGTGTGATCCCAAACAGGGGGATCCTGGTATGATCCCAAGCAGGTGGATCCTGGTGTGATCCCAAACAGGTGGATCCTGGTGTGATCCCAAGCAGGTGGATCCTGGTGTGATCCCAAACAGGGGGATCCTGGTGTGAACCCAAACAGGTGGATCGTGGTGTGATTCCAATCATGCTTGAATATGGGGCTCTTCCAGATCCCGTAACAATGGGAAATGTCAAAACCCTGGGCCCAGAACCACCCGAGGCTCCAAACACGCTTTGAAGATGTTCACTCCTTCACAGGAGCACCATTTGTCATGGAAACTGTGTTGAACTTTTGGAAATGGACATCCTTCCTTGTGACCTTCAGTCAGGATTCCACACAGGCCATAGCGCGAAACCTTCACGATCACTACAGTGAATGTTTGACAATGAAGAGATCTGCCCTTTAATACTATTGGATGTATACTCGACCTTTGACCTGGGAAATCATGAAGTCCTTCTTTGCACATGCTGAGAAAAGCTTGGAATGTATGAGCTTGTACGACCTTGGTTTGAGCCCTACTTTTCAAACTGGTTCCATTGGGTGAACATTGACAAAGCTCTCCCAAAACCTGTTCCTCTAACTTGTGGTGTCACCCAAGGGTCAATACTATCTTCTTCGCTATTCAGCATCTACGGTGAACCCCTTGGATTTATCACCCTCTTTATATGGATTATACCCTATAGTACATCAAAGTTACCCAACCACATACAAAAAGGGCTGAAAACCAAACACCTACAAATAAATGAAATGAAAATGTAATTTCTATTTCGTTCACCAAACTCAAACTTCCTCATCAACAAGAACTGGACAACCAGCTGATGTCCAGCCTTAAATGATACAACAGGCCACATCTCCAGGCTGCATGCTGGACCAAAGCTCTCATCTGGAAGCCCACCAACAGGCCACGTCTGCAGGCTGCATGCTGGACCAAAGCTCTCATCTGGAAGCCCACCAACAGGCCACGTCTCCAGGCTACATGCTGGACCAAAACTCTCATCTGGAAGCCCACCAACAGGCCACGTCTCCAGGCTGCATGCTGGACCAAAGCTCTCACCTGGAAGCCCACCAACAGGCCACGTCTCCAGGCTGCATGCTGGACCAAAGCTCTCACCTGGAAGCCCACCAACAGGCCACGTCTCCAGGCTGCATGCTGGACCAAAGCTCTCATCTGGAAGACCACCAACAGGCCACGTCTCCAGGCTGCATGCTGGACCAAAGCTCTCACCTGGAAGCCCACCAACAGGCCACGTCTGCAGGCTGCATGCTGGACCAAAGCTCTCATCTGGAAGCCCACCAACAGGCCACGTCTCCAGGCTACATGCTGGACCAAAACTCTCATCTGGAAGCCCACCAACAGGCCACGTCTCCAGGCTGCATGCTGGACCAAAGCTCTCATCTGGAAGACCACCAACAGGCCACGTCTCCAGGCTGCATGCTGGACCAAAGCTCTCACCTGGAAGCCCACCAACAGGCCACGTCTCCAGGCTGCATGCTGGACCAAAGCTCTCACCTGGAAGCCCACCAACAGGCCACGTCTCCAGGCTGCATGCTGGACCAAAGCTCTCATCTGGAAGCCCACCAACAGGCCACGTCTCCAGGCTGCATGCTGGACCAAAACTCTCATCTGGAAGCCCACCAACAGGCCACGTCTCCACGCTGCATGCTGGACCAAAACTCTCATCTGGAAGCCCACCAACAGGCCAGGTCTCCAGGCTGCATGCTGGACCAAAGCTCTCATCTAGAAGCCCACCAACAGGCCACGTCTCCAGGCTGCATGCTGGACCAAAGCTCTCATCTAGAAGACCACCAACAGGCCACGTCTCCAGGCTGCATGCTGGACCAAAGCTCTCATCTGGAAGACCACCAACAGGCCAGGTCTCCAGGCTGCATGCTGGACCAAAGCTCTCACCTGGAAGCCCACCAACAGGCCACGTCTCCAGGCTGCATGCTGGACCAAAGCTCTCACCTGGAAGCCCACCAACAGGCCACGTCTCCAGGCTGCATGCTGGACCAAAGCTCTCATCTGGAAGCCCACCAACAGGCCACGTCTCCAGGCTGCATGCTGGACCAAAGCTCTCATCTGGAAGCCCACCAACAGGCCACGTCTCCACGCTGCATGCTGGACCAAAGCTCTCATCTGGAAGCCCACCAACAGGCCACGTCTCCAGGCTGCATGCTGGACCAAAGCTCTCATCTGGAAGCCCACCAACAGGCCACGTCTCCAGGCTGCATGCTGGACCAAAGCTCTCATCTAGAAGCCCACCAACAGGCCACGTCTCCAGGCTGCATGCTGGACCAAAGCTCTCATCTAGAAGCCCACCAACAGGCCACGTCTCCAGGCTGCATGCTGGACCAAAGCTCTCATCTAGAAGCCCACCAACAGGCCACGTCTGCAGGCTGCATGCTGGACCAAAGCTCTCATCTGGAAGCCCACCAACAGGCCACGTCTCCAGGCTGCATGCTGGACCAAAGCTCTCATCTGGAAGCCCACCAACAGGCCACGTCTCCAGGCTGCATGCTGGACCAAAGCTCTCATCTGGAAGCCCACCAACAGGCCACGTCTCCAGGCTGCATGCTGGACCAAAGCTCTCATCTGGAAGCCCACCAACAGGCCACGTCTCCAGGCTGCATGCTGGACCAAAGCTCTCATCTGGAAGCCCACCAACAGGCCACGTCTCCAGGCTGCATGCTGGACCAAAGCTCTCATCTGGAAGCCCACCAACAGGCCACGTCTCCAGGCTGCATGCTGGACCAAAGCTCTCATCTGGAAGCCCACCAACAGGCCACGTCTGCAGGCTGCATGCTGGACCAAAGCTCTCATCTGGAAGCCCACCAACAGGCCACGTCTCCAGGCTGCATGCTGGACCAAAGCTCTCATCTGGAAGCCCACCAACAGGCCACGTCTGCAGGCTGCATGCTGGACCAAAGCTCTCATCTGGAAGCCCACCAACAGGCCACGTCTGCAGGCTGCATGCTGGACCAAAGCTCTCATCTGGAAGCCCACCAACAGGCCACGTCTGCAGGCTGCATGCTGGACCAAAGCTCTCATCTGGAAGACCACCAACAGTCCACGTCTCCAGGCTGCATGCTGGACCAAAGCTCTCATCTGGAAGCCCACCAACAGGCCACGTCTCCAGGCTGCATGCTGGACCAAAGCTCTCATCTGGAAGCCCACCAACAGGCCACGTCTCCAGGCTGTATGCTGGACCAAAGCTCTCATCTGGAAGCCCACCAACAGGCCACGTCTCCAGGCTGCATGCTGGACCAAAGCTCTCATCTGGAAGCCCACCAACAGGCCACGTCTCCAGGCTGCATGCCGGACCAAAGCTCTCATCTGGCATCCCACCAACAGGCCACGTCTCCAGGCTGCATGCCGGACCAAAGCTCTCATCTGGAAGCCCACCAACAGGCCACGTCTCCAGGCTGCATGCCGGACCAAAGCTCTCATCTGGAAGCCCACCAACAGGCCACGTCTCCAGGCTGCATGCTGGACCAAAGCTCTCATCTGGAAGCCCACCAACAGGCCACGTCTCCAGGCTGCAAGCTGGACCAAAGCTCTCATCTGGAAGCCCACCAACAGGCCACGTCTGCAGGCTGCATGCTGGACCAAAGCTCTCATCTGGAAGCCCACCAACAGGCCACGTCTGCAGGCTGCATGCTGGACCAAAGCTCTCATCTGGAAGACCACCAACAGGCCACGTCTGCAGGCTGCATGCTGGACCAAAGCTCTCATCTGGAAGCCCACCAACAGGCCACGTCTCCAGGCTGCATGCTGGACCAAAGCTCTCATCTGGAAGCCCACCAACAGGCCACGTCTCCAGGCTGCATGCTGGACCAAAGCTCTCATCTGCCAATCTAAGTTAAACAAATTATAGAAACCCAGTAACCCCTTGGCAGCTTGGATAACTGAAAATACAGTATTAAATCGACAACAAGGGGTTCATTCATTATCTTACTCAGAACTATTTGTTTCTAAAATTAATCAATGTTATTTCAAGAAGTCAAGAGGAAAGAATAAGAAGAAAACTGCTTTGACAACCGGGCGTGTATGCGAACAAATGTTTTTACTCACAAATAGGTGTAAAACAACCAGACAATCGATGGAATCACACATACATATGAGGGCTTAAAATAAGTTCTAGGATCCAACACTTAAGTGACTCTCACTAGTCCATATTTACAGTCCATGGAACAAGTCACAGTAATGTTGATCCACGTTTCGGTCTTTTTAAAAATAATATGCAAGGCCATCCTCAGGACAAATGCTTAGAAACACAACCCCTTTGCTTCAAGAAATACAAACTTAAATACACACCTCAGGATTTAATGAATAAAAATGTACCTATGTAATCAACACGTGATCAGACAAATCAAACGTGTCATGACCATATAACAACCCATTCCATTAAAGTATTTGAAAAATATTTAATTAATGTGGCTATTTCTCAGTGACACATACAACAAGCCATAAGTGCACGAGTGTCCCACCTGTGTCCTACAGATAAGACATAGGTCTCCGCAGCATGCACTGTAACCCATCAAGCTAAACTATCAGTTGTAGCCAAAGCAGTATTAATCCTAACTGTGGGTGCCACAGTCTAGTTCGGACAACTCTTGAGTGTCAGTTCAGCTATCTGCCCCCCTCTCACCCCCAGCACCTCTGCACCCAGATTCATTTGGCCTTTGCCTCAGTGGAGGTTCGGGACTAGTGGGCCAGCGCTGGGTTGAGTCTGTCCTCCCTGGACGCAACCCCCCCTCTTTCCTCAACACCCCATCTATTTTGGTAGTGACCCAAAGCCAGTACCAGTACACCACAGGGGTCTCCAGAGCGGATTATGATAAATGAGTTTGCTCGTCTTCACCTCCCCAACTGCAGCCAATCACACACACCGCCTGACACCATTGACTACCTACTGACTGGCAGCAACGTTATAATCTTACTCAGAGGTCAGGGATTGTGGACGAATAGGAACTCATCTCTGTACCATCACCTGGTAACGTCGTTCCCCAAGCTTAGTATGTTATAGACAGTGATTTAAGTGGGATCAAAATGGTGGACGGTTACCTGGGCGGACACGCTGAGGCTGCGGGCACGTACCGAGTGCTGTTCCACGTACGATACGGCCCTTCACTCTATATGAAGTGTACATGCTGATTGTACAGCACGTATCGAGCGTGGTTCCACGTACGATACGGCCCTTCACGATATGAAGTGTGCACGCTGATTGTGCTGCACGTACAGAGTGCAGTTTTACTTACCATACGGCATTGTACACGCTGATTCCCGCGCCGCCGGAGTGAGGTTTTAACTGTGGTATACATATGCCAAGGATAGTTGGATTACTTACCGGGCACGAGATTGTGTCCCGGCTTTGGGCGTCACAGGACATAGGGAAGACACGTGCCTGATTTATAAGCCCTGACAGTCATGCGGCGAGACCCCCATCAATGAAACAGGTGTTTCGCTGAGGGCACAGGGCCAATAAAGAATGAATTTTTTATACCAACGGACTTGGCAATCTGGAGAATACTTGTGACAAATGTGCATTTAATTTGCGCGTGCTTAAGGCTTGGTTATCTCAATCGAGTGCACACCAGGCAGAACCCAGGACAGAACTGGCCTATGTTAAGTTAGAAGAGGTATAGCCTCTGGACAGCCTAAAGGGTCCGAAGATCAGTCCGCCTGGGGCTGTTAGCCAGATGTCCGAAGCGCCGGCCATCTGGGTGAGGCTCCCTCAGTTGTGTCAGGCTTCAGAGGCATGACCCTTACATGTGCCTATGCCTGCTCAGCCCTGCCAAGTACCATGCATTAGGGGTTAGACTAACGCATTTTAGTACTGGCACCGCATCCCTGCACTAAAGGCACTACGCACACATAATTACATCTCCTCTGACCCACTGCAATGCAGCGCTGCTGTCATTGCTCACTTCTCACCTTGCAGTGCAGCATCCTCGGTCTGCCACTGGCAGCTCACAGGCCCAGATAACCGGGTATTTTTTGTTCTGTGTGTTCTTCCTTAACCATAGAACATTTTATAGCTGTTTTTTCTTCTCTGTGTTCTTCCTTAACCATAGAACATTTTATAGCTGTTTTTTGTTCTGTGTGTTCTTCCTTAACCATAGAACATTTTATAGCTGTTTTTTGTTATGTGTGTTCTTTCTTAAATATAGAACATTTTATAGCTGTTTTTGTTAAGTGTGTTCTTCCTTAAACATAGAACATTTTAGAACTATGTTCAACATGCAGAAGTAATTGCTGTTTGAGAGCAAAGACCAGCTGGAGGCTAACAGAGCATATGTTAGCGTAGTACCTGGATACAGAGTAACATGGGACTTCTTATGTACTTTCCAGTGGTCAATCGGCTATCCTGGTACTCTGTGGCTAGGAGTGCTTGGTTCGAATTCCTGTTTCAGACATTCACAAAAAGGGTGCAGTTTTTTAGGAAATCACTTTAATCTTCACTGTGCCGTCATATACAGACGCTAACCTCGCAATATGCACTGCGCTTACACATTTCTGCCAATTATATTCTGGTTCTAAAAGTTAGTGGCATAGAGTGGAGTGGCGTAGAGTGGAGTGGTGTAGAGTAGAGATCAGTGGAGTAGAGGGCATAGAGTGGAGGGGCAGGGTGGTGTAGAGTAGAGTGTCATGAAGTGGCGTAGAGTAGAGGCGTAGACTGGAGTGGCATAAAGTCATAGAGTGGTATCGTAGAGTAGAGTGGCGTGGAATGCAGTGGAGTGGAGTGGAGTGGAGTAGCGTAGAGTGGAGTAGCGTGGCCTAGATTGAAATGGCATAAAGTGGAGTGGAATTTAGTAGCATAGAATGGAGTAGAATGTTGTAGAGTGTAGTGTAATATAGTGGAATGTGGTAGAGTGTCATAGAGTGGAGTGGCGTAGGGTGGAGAAGGGTGAAGTAAAGTGGAGGGGCATAGAGTGGAGTGCCATAGAGTGGAGTGGCGTAGAATGGAGTGGCAGTAGAGTAGATTTCAGTGGAGTAGAGTGGAGGGCATAGAGTGGAGTTGCATAGAGGGGAATAAAGTTTTGTAATGTGAAGTGTCATAGGGTGGTGTAGAGTAGAGTGTCATGAAGTGGCGTAGAGTGGAGCAGAGTCGTAGAGTGAAGTGGCGTAGAGTGGTATTGTAGAGAAAAGTGGCATGGAATGCAGTGGAGTGGAGTGGCGTAGAGTAGAGTAGCGTGGCCTAGAATGAAGTTGCATAAAGTGGAGTGGAATTTAGTGGCATAGAATGGAGTAGAATGTTGTAGAGTGTAGTGTAATATAGTGGAGTGTGGTAGAGTATCATAGAGTGGAGTGGCGTAGGGTGGAGTAGGGTAAAGTAAAGTGTCATAGAGTGGAGGGGCAAAAAATGGAGTGGCATAGAGTGGAGTGGCAGTAGAGTGGAGTTCGGCGGAGTACAGGGAGGGCATAGAGTGGAGGTGGCCAAGAGGGGAATAAAGTGTTGTAGAGTGAAGTGTTGTAGGGTGGTGTAGAGTAGAGTGTCATGAAGTGGCGTAGAGTGGAGTAGAGTAGAGTCGTAGAGTGAAGTGGCGTAGAGTGTCGTAGAGTCATAGAGTGGTATCGTAGAGTAGAGTGGCGTGGAATGCAGTGGAGTGGCGTGGCGTAGAGTGGAGTAGCGTGGCCTAGAATGAAGTGGCATAGAGTGGAGTAGATTTTAGTGGCATAGAATGGAGTAGAATGTTGTAGAGTGTAGTTTAATACAGTGGAGTGTGGTAGAGTGTCATAGAGTGGAGAGGTGTAAAGTGATGTAGGGTGGAGTAGGGTGAAGTTAAGTAACGTGTCATAGAGTGGAGGGGTATAGAGTAGAGGGGCATAGAGTGGAGTGCTGTAGAGTGCAAGTCGTGTAGAGTGGAGTGGGGCAGAGTGGACTGAAGTAGCGTAGAGTGGGTTAAAGTGGCATGAAGTGTCGTAAATGGACTGTTATAAAGTGGAGTGTCATAGAGTGGAGTGTCGTAGAGAGGAGAGTCGCAGAGTGGCGTAGAGTGGTAAGTCAGTGTGAATTGGCATAGGGGGGCACGGAGTGGAGTGGCTTAGAGTGGAGGGGCAAAGCGTGCAGTATGGTGTTATAGAGTGGAGTGGTGTAGAGTGGAGTGGCGCAGTGTGGGAGTATGCATGGTGTGTTAGCATACTGTCATAACTGAGAACACATTTTCAATTGAAATGACAATTACATTTGCACATGCAGTTTTACTGATAAAACTATACAGCACAGAAACAATAAAGCGTGGCAATGGCAGCACCTAGTGTACTGATTTGTTTTGATTGCATTCAAATATTTGTTTCCACCACACCCCCGAATTGCAAAAAAGTGCTTTGTTTGTGCTTTCCTAATTCTGAAATATTTGCACAGTTCATTTACAGAAATTAAGATTTTGGTGTGTGCTAGAAAAATACTTTTCTTTTCCAGTACCTGACAAGATTGTCACATAAATCCTCTCACTTTGAAGTCAAAGAAAGTAAACTTAACCCCAAGCTCCCTCAGAAGACAGAGCCTATCTTTTGAACGCACAGCAAATGTGACAATACAAGAGCTAAATTTAAAGGCCTGTTTACAGAAAGCAAGTTCTCATGAAAGAATACAAGGAGCCATGGTGAACAGGGTTTGCTCCACGGGAGTGACAAAGACCTGCTGGACTGCCTAAAACATATAAAGCCAGCAAATAGAAGGCCAGAAAATTTGAGTTACAAACCTCAAAGCCAATAGTAAGCAATGGCGGAATGCATTCCCAGGGAAATTTGCAGAATGCCCACAAGACGTCTTTGCGCAACCAGACAGCTGTACTGTCTGGTAGGCATTGGCTTAAAAAAGAGGAAGAGGGATATATGGTAGCGGAGGCTGGGGGTGTGAAGCTGGAAGTAAATGCCAATGTGCAGCAAGAGAAATGATAAACAAGCTGAGGGCGCAAAGGAAGAGGTGGGAGGTTAAATACAAAAAGTGGCAAAAAAGCTAAGTAGTTGGGGGAGAAACAATGGACAAACCTTCCACATGTAAAGAGTGGGGGATGTGAAGGAATAACCAGCACATGGTGGAGAAAGCAAGAAAACACATGCACCCTCATGTAGTGTTAAAATAAAAATAAAAAAGTTGTTTCCTGAAAATGAGCATTGGAAGTATACAAGTCAACCAATCAATCAAAGAACGGTAAAAAAAAACATGCTCCAGGGGATGCATAAACCCAAGAAGTGAAGGAAAGCCATTAAATAAGAAGCAGGCAAATAAGATTTACAAGAGCCAACCAATGATAAGCAATGGTCTGGCCAAAAGTCCACTACAAATATTGCTATCTGCCACAAATGTGTCTTTAGACAACAGACAGCTAAAGCTGCCTGGAAGTGAGACCTAAAAATCAGGAAATTTAAAACAGCATGATAACATTTATAAAATGCAGTTATTAAAATTGCAATGTGTCTCGTATAAAAATGAGCATGTAGAATAAAATGTGAGGTTCTAAAAAATCTTGACTTTTCAGGTTAACAGGGAAATAATCAGCAGACGGCATCAGTAGTACTTACGGCACTCACCTCCCCAAAATTACCACTGAGGTTCAAGAAAGCCTCCCCCTCCCCCGTCCCATCACCTTCTTTTCCAGGGATGTACAGAGAGTATGGTGCACATGTGTATTTTTAGGCAAGGAGGCCATATCTAAAATGTTCACTCAAGTCAGTCCAAATATCGCCTACAAGAATAAATAGAAGCAAAAAAACATTGTCAAGGGCCAAGAAGCTGGCGTGTTGGTGTACATTATTCAGGATAACCCCCACCCATTAGAAACAGAAATGTTGGGTTTTAGCACTCCCAATCTACCCTTGCGCTCCACACTCACATTAGACAATAGTTCCAGGTTTTCTTTTCTATTGCTTCCTGTGATCATTATTTTAGATCCATGTCTGTTTCAGGAGCAGGACATCGATTGGCCAGGTACCACTTTGATTGTAGCCTGTTAGTAAAGTATTTTATGTCTCGCCTTCATCTGTACATCCGGATCATCTGATCGCTCGTCTGCGGTTATTAGACACCGCTTTAACCGGCAAACATCATATGGTTGAATTGAGTTTCCTTCCCCATTCTTGGAATTCAGACCTTGGTTTCGATATTGGCTGGCAACGTTCAGTACAATAGGAACTGAATTCAGCAAGGAGGCCACCTGGACCTCCTATTACCAACTGCATTGGATTATTGTCATACTAGTAATTGATGATTCTAATCCTTACTCCCCTGCTATCCTGATGCCCATGGAATTCCGTTATTACAACAGCTGCCGTGGATATCCCGTGTATCCACCCATTGGGATTTGTCACAGATTGGCATTATATTATTGAATCTAACTACACCTTTGGCAAATTCTCAGTGCCTAGGTCCCCACAATCCCGGTCCTGAAGAGACCCCGTACCAAGAGAGGGTCGAAACGTCATCGACTATTGAGAAAAGGATAGTCCCAGAATACTAGAAAAATATTCTAGAATGAATGATTTAATCTGATATCGGAGGGACATCCTATTAATTCCAATAACCAATCCCCTGTTTTAAATATTGTCACTACAGCTATTTAACTGTTGGTTATGGTCACTCCACTGGGGTCACATAAGTCACGTTCTTCTAAAATTTGTAAATATTGTGAATACACAACAACAGTCGAATTTTCTATGTTTTTCCATTGTTACTGCAAATAAAACACGCTCACTTCGGCTGAAGTGAAGGTAGTTTAAAAATCTGGTTGTGTGGTGCTGTATTCTCTTGAGTCTTACATGTCCTCTATAATTGAGGAAATAATATTGTTTTGTGGTATTAATTGTAATGCTGGCAGACTCTAATATATGCTAGTTTCGCTTAAATCATGCATGAGATTAATTCATTGCGAATACTGAAGGTTTTTGTCTAAATGAGTTTCTTGTGAACAACTGTTTTTTGGCTGCATCACCTTCATCTGGGGCAATTGTTTCTACAGTTTTTCATCATTGGTCCCCAATCCAGAAGAAGTACAAAGCTCGTATTCCAGTCACTCATTCCATGCTAGATCAGCTAACTTGGTGGTCGATTCCCTCAATCTTGTGGCAGGGAGTGCTGTCCACTTTCCTGAAGCTGGAGACTTTGACTAGAGATATCAGCTTCCTGGGCCGGGGCCAGTGCAGAGATCTCAGATAGCTTAAGGGCTTTGGGGAGAATTAGAGAGGTGCTCCCACTGGAGGGAACTAATGGCAATGTGGAAAGTAATTCAGGTGTTCTCACGTCAGCTAAGAGGCAAAGCACTGCTTATTTGAACAGACAACATGGTCACAAAATCATACTTGAATCACCAATTTGTCTCAGGGTTTCAGAATTTGAACTTTCTAACTCACCGGTTTTGTTTCTGAGTCAAAGAGAATTGCCTATATTTGATGGCAGTTCACTTTGCCTTTAGAAGATTGTGACCACTCAAGAGGATCAGTGACATAATTTCAATGAAAACAATATCGATTTGCACAAGTATCGTCTACAAAAATGATTAGTTCCTATACTTAACTAACAAAAACCCAAATATCAATAACCAAATATCACCTATAAAAATATCTATTTTAAACTTGCATCAATAACATAAATATTGAAATCAAAAATATCATTACCTTTAAATGAATAAATAAAATGTCCAAAATTTCGAAACACCCAATGTCAACTACATTAATTTCACCAAAAATGAAGCCAAATTTGACAAAACAATACATAAACTCTATTTTAATTTAAATAAAACATAAAATTTATTAAACATTAATACATAATATAACAACATTATATTAATTTTACGGCACTAAAATAAACTTTACACATATAACAAATAAATATACACTTCAACACATCAAATAATTAAGAAACTAACATTTCTTATTACAACTAATGTAATATAACAATTAAACAACAAATTAAATTATAAACATTAATCAGATGCCCAAAATCACACAAAAAATATAAACATTTATTTAATATTAAAAAAGAAACACTAATTAACGTCCACCATAAAAGGCAAAAACTGAAAGGAAATTCAAACTAAACAAATTCTAACCAAAAAAAACAGCCATAAAGTAAACTAGCCAATAAAAACATGCAATTAATTAAAACTACAATATAAAAAGAAGCACAACATTTTAAAACTTACCACACCAAAAGACTAAAGCTGCAAAACCAAGAGACTCTGCCAGATTGCCAACTGAAACCCAGAAAAGAAAATTGGAAGAAAACATACAACTTCCTTAAGAAGTAAGTAAAACATATATTTAAACATACTTGAAGTTAACAGACTTAAAAAATGTAAATATACAAATAATGAACAAAACACACTTTTATTTATATACAAAACTTTAGGAACTACATAAAATTTACAGCACCATTATCAAACCTCAGAACGACCAATAAAACATACCAATCGAATGGAGAAAAGTACATCAAAAGTAAGTATATTTAAATCAGATCTAAATGTCAACTAAACCTTGAATGTAAACAAATAAACCTAAAAGCCCTCAACCCCCACAAACTACCAACAAATATTTGACATAATACTATAAAATGCAAAACTATGGTCATAATGTTTTATTTCCATATCAAATGTAAAGTAAAACGATTTTCAATATATTTAACTATATTAATAAATAGTTTCAGACACAATGACAGAATGAGAAAGGTACATCACAGAAAGGCAAACAGTTACTACCGCATACGGGCTACACTTCCAACCAAGAAAGCATAAGCACCGAAAATGTCAATTGGAAATGTGCAAATTATTTGACCAATGTTTGTTACAGGAGGGCCATTACAAGAAATTATATTATTATTATTGTGAGAGAGAACACAACCAACCCCTCAAATGTCAAAGAAATCGAAGTAATGCAAACACTACAAGATTTAAAAGAGACAAGCACTAGTTCCCAAGAGCCCACTACAAAAAGTTTAAAAGATATACTCTCCAAAGTCCCTGAACACATCACAGGTCAGTTACCAGTTATCCCCATTTTGAAATGTTTAAAAGCTTCCCGCCACCTGGAAGATACGAAGACATCCAAATTCCTGAACACTTACCCACCACACATAATGAGGAACCTTTCCTTCCACATGGCGACCATAATAATGATAAACACATTACTATATTTGCTACAGAAGATAACTTATTAAGATTATGCCAATGTCAAACATGGATGAAACATTAAGGGGCCTATTACGATGTCGGTCGGTAAGCCTCTGACCGCTCGATGTCGGCGGTTGGAGTGTAAACCGGCCCGTCAATCCGACTGGCTTCCAATGGGCTCAAGGAGCCAGTTGGCCAGTCAGAAACCTTCACATAATCCCTTACAGATGGCATTTCTGCCGTCGGGATTATGATGTTGGTTTCCGATAGCCTTTCCATATCGGCGTTTTTGGCTGTCGGAGAGTGACTCTGAGGGCCCCTAGCAGGGCCCCCTTCTCCCCAGGCCCTCCGGATGAGGGCCTGGGAGGCACCTATGGTGCCACCCTGTAAATCCCTGCACCGTGTGGCAGGCATCTTGAGGTGCCTGCCACACAGTGCAGGGATTTAGAGAAACTCCCATTTCTCTATGGGAGCTTGAGCTTCGGCAGGTTTCTGACAAGCGCCCATAGAGAAATGGGAGTTTTCAACAGCACCATGTGCAGTCGCATCGTAATTGCAGAGTCAGGACCTCCAAACGGAGGTCAGTCGGTTCTGCAACCGCAGAGATGTCGGTCGGAGGCAACTCCGACCGACATTATAATGAGGCCCTAACCATTCACTCAGATATGCAGCATACATGGTCAATGTCAAAACAAAAATATACCCTTCATATATGTCTTGCAGCCTAATAAACAGAATAGCACTTGCTATGAACTACTAACCCAGATTAAATTAAAACAAACGACTACTCTCCACATCTAATAATAATCGGCTATGCCATGCATCGCCAACAGTCTACACTAAGGGCCTGATTATGAGTTTGGGGGTCAGGGAACCATGGTGCCCACGGTTGCGGTCTGACCACCGCGAACTCGGTGGTCGGACCACCGTATTACGAGATTGTCGTATTGCCTTCGCAAAGACCGCGGCTAACAGTCGACACTGCCAGCCATCCGCAGACTGCTGCGGTCAGGGAAGACCAGCTGCCATAGGGCGGTACAGAGGAGTCTCACCGCCATCTGTATTACAAATTGGCTTTCCGACAAGACGACCGCAGCGGTGGGACCACCGTCTTCAGGTCGTCGGAAATGAAGGATTTGGGGTGCAAGCTCACCCCTTTCCTGTTCTTCCCATCAGAGTTCGACGTGGATCCCTTTCTTCAGGTCCCCCTTCACAGCATCATCTTCACCTTGAGGAATATGACGCTGTTTGCGGAGATATACAGGTAAGTCCTTTTTGTACCATAAACACATTGCCTGAACTGCCCACATATGGGCCGGATTCCGGCAATGGGTAGGTGGTATTTTTCTACATCTATCATGCATATGTGTGCATTCAATATATATGCAGTCGAAATGCACACACAGGCATTGATATATATGGAAAACCATTCACCACCGCCACAAGACCTCTGCACGCACACTGCAGGCACCACGGTCAACTCGTAATACGGCAGTAGGAAGACCGCCAGCACTGCGGTCTTCTAGCTGCTGCGTCGTTCAGGTCGTTGGACCGGCAAACTTGTAACTAGGCCCTAAGTGCAGAATATGCAACAAACAAACAATTTGCTTTTGAAATAAAGAAACTGATAGCACTAGCCTAAGTCCCTGTAACAGAGGTAGCTAACCACTACAACCTCTTTATAGAAAGTCCATTCTACCAACAAAACTAACTCAAACTTGAGGTCTGATTATGAGTTTTTCGCGGTCCGGCCACCCGAACGCTGCATTACAATTACAAATTATTATAACAAATTTGCTTTTTTTTTTAAATTCATATAATAAAAAGATTTCATTTAAATGTAAAACTCTATCATTAATATTCATACACCAAACTTGACAAACAAATCAATACAAACCTATTATAAAGTAATTATAAACACAAAAATTAATATTACCACAATTTAAATGCTACAAAAACAATTATAAATTTCCCATAAAAAAATGTTATTTAAAGCAATATTTAAGAAAACAATAATTTTTACAACAATATTAAAAACACTTTAAACAATAATCTCATCTTCGATATTCCTGTCCACGATATTTTTGACAACACTATATTCTTGACACGATATTTTTGCATCACAATATTTTTTATTTGATATTTTGTTCAAACCCCCACTTAATCAGATCATGTCAGACGAATTAGTCCCTGTTACCAAGATTTTGTTCCAAGTCTTATGATTTTATTTTGTCACAGGTGGGAAATTCCATAGGTAGGCCTATTTGCCAGTTACTCAGATTTGCAGGTGCCAAGATACTTCTTGAGAATTGAGGACCATCAGGCAATAGCGATGGATGCTCCCCTGCATTTTGATTAGGTTTGCTCTATAGGAAAAACATGTACATACATACATATATACATATGCATAGTAAGTTCATGGCCAAAATCCATTCTTTTTTTTAAAAATTTGTTTTTATTAATTTTTCAAACACCACAACATACACTTATTACATTAGGACTCTTATTCATCAGTAATTCGGTCAGGGCGAGTGCCAAAGCGTCTCCAGAGATTTTGAGGGTTCACTCCCGGAGAACAAACTTAGCTAACCTCCAGCACGCCATCCAAATAATCTACAGAGACTGTGGTCCCTCCAACCCCCCCCTCCCTCCCCTCCCTATCCCCTACCACCGGTGCGCCCTGCCTATTTGCCATAAAGGAGTATACAAGCCTTAAACCTCACCACCATAGCACCCCAGGAATGTCTACACAACGCAGATGCGCCCGCCATTAATAAAGTCTAGCTAGCTTGCCAGAGGATGTGCATCTAGTCGCTCTCCTGTGCCCACGCAACGTGGTGAGCCCAGTGGTGTACCAGCCACTGAGCTTGCTTCTGAGTCACCCTCGGGCCGCTGCAGCGCTGCCACCAACATCCCCCATGCCCTTGCTGCTTCCAGTGTTCTTTCGTTATTAGTGCGCGCAGCCTGTTGAAACCTGAGAGAGCTCTCGCACTTAGCCCATTTGAGTAGCTCCGCCCTCCACCTTCCAAGGCAAGGCCCACGCATCGATTTCCAGTGTGCGGTAATCTCCCGTTCAGCCAACACCAGGCCTAGGTCTATAAACTTACTCGTCACTTTCGTTTTGGGGGTATGGGGAAACCAGTGCAACAAGCACGTGCCCTGATCTGCTGCCACGGTTTGGTCGGTGATCCTGTTAAGCTGACCAATTATCTCCACCCAGTACCTACCCAATTGCGGGCACCCCCACAGCATATGCTGGAAATCTGCCCCCTCCAGGGTACAACGCGGGCACCGAGCTGAATCCGTTGTGAAGTATTGATTGATCTTGGCAGGAGTTAAATACGCCCTATGCAGGATAAAGAAATTAACCAGTTGAAATCTGGCATTCCTGGTGCTTTTCCAATTTCTCTTAACTAACTGAGCCCAGGTTTGTTCGGGGATCTCTTTACCAAGGTCCCTCTCCCATTTCCCCCGCAGGGCCTGCAGTGGCACCAAGCTCTCAGCCAACATACGCATGTTAAGGCACGTAATCGCCTTGACAGTTCCCACCGCCATCACCACATATTGGCAGGTCAGCGATGTTTGGGGCTCCATCAATCCCTCTTTCCAGTGGCGCTGCACTGCTGCGATCAGGGCTGAGTGCAATAGATAGTCACCACGAGGGAGACTGTACCTATCCTGCAGGGTCCGAAACGGCAATAGCACCCCGTCTTCGTAAAGGTCGCCCAACACCTGCACCCCCAGAACCTCCCAGCCGGCCAGAGCCGCCCAGTCCCCCATGGGGAAGGGCCGTACACATCCCCAACGGGATTTCCGGGGCATAGGGGCAGGCACTTCCAACTCTACGCTGGCTCCGATTCCAACACAGCCTCAGCGTCCGCTCCTCACCAGTAAGGTGACGCAGGTCGAGCCGCTGCTGCAAAACTATAAAAGACAGGACATGCCGTGGGACCCACCTACCGTCCAAACCATCTGGGCCTCGAAACTCCCGAGCCACCGCCTGCGTGAGCCACTGCAACTGGGCGGCGGGTAGTACCCTCGAAGTCCGGCACCGCCATACCGCCCTCGACCCTCGGGCGCATCATTGTCGTCAACGCTACCCACCGTCTGCCAGATCCCCACAAAAACCCCCCAACCATAGAGCGGAGCTGTGTGAATACAGAAGCCGGCACCCAAATCGGCAGCGTTCTAAAATAGTACAGGAGTCTGGGGAGCGCCACCATCTTCAGGAGTGCCACGCGGCCCGCCACCGAGAGCAGCAAAGTACTCCAGAAGGCGAAACTACTCTTAAGGCCCCGGATGGCCTTACCCACATTACCCTCCAGCATATCCTCAGATGTGTGGTATATATGAGTGCCAAGGTAGGGCAAACATCGGGGCTCCCAGCGAACACCCGCGACTTGGGAAGTCTCCTCACCCGACGCCACCACTGGAAACAGGCATGTCTTAAGCCAATTCACCCCCAACCCGGAGACCGCACCAAAATCGTGAAGCAACCGTTTCACTCCGTCTAAGGCTTCTCCCTGATTAGCCAGGAAGATTAATAAATCATCAGCATATAAGGAAATGTATTGCGTTTCCCCGCGAAGATCCAATCCTGGGTAAGATTTCCCCAGCCTGGCATGAGCGGCCAACGGTTCAATGGCCAAAGCGAACAACAATGGGGAGAGCGGACACCCTTGTCGCGTTCCCCGTCCCACCAAGCAAGGTTGGGAAATCATTGTTCCTGTTCGCACTCGGGCTGTCGCTAACTTGTAGAGAATTTCAACCCATCCCACAAAGGAGTCTCCGAGACCAAACGCTCGCAGTACCCTGGTCATATATGGCCACTCCAGGCTGTCGAACGCCTTCTCAATATCCACGGAGAGGACTGCCGCCGTGGGGGTTGCACTATGATCCTCCCCCAAAATACGTAAGAGCCGCCTAACATTAGTCGCCGAGGTACGTTTCGAGATGAACCCCGCTTGATCACCATGGACCAACTGCCCATATACGGAAGGAGCCGCGTCGCAAGGATCCTGCTCAGTATTTTATAGTCCGTAGTCAGCATAGACAACGGGCGGTATGCCGATGTATTCGAGGGGTCCTTGCCGTGCTTTAGCAAGGGGACAATAACAGCCTCTCGGGCGGAGGGAGGCAAGTGTCCCAAGCTCCGAGCCTCACAAAGGACCTTCAGCAATCTAGGCGCCAGCAGATCGGCATACGTTGAATAAAACTCAATTGGTAACCCATCGGTCCCTGGCGTTTTGTTGCGCGCCATTTGCTTGATTGCACTCCTTATATCCCCCTCCGTGAGCGCCCGCCCTAAGGAGTCCGCCTGCGCCGTCTCAAGGCTCGGTAACCTTACGTCTGCAAGGAAATCCCCCAGCGCTTCACCCGCTGTCTGAAGCCTACTCTTATACAGGTCCACATAATAATCCAGGAACAGCCCATTGATTCCTCGCTGCGTATACACTGGTGCCCCCATAGGTGAGGTCAATGCCAATATGGGCGTGCCCCTGGGCGCCGGGTTGGCCAACCATGCCAACAAGGTGCCCGTCTTATCCCTCTCCGCATGTGCCCTCACTAAATACTCCTTGTGGTCAAAGCAGCGCAACCTCTCCACTTGAGTCGCCACTCCTTCCCTCGCTGCAGTAACTTCATCTTGCGCCTCTGGGTTATCAGGATGGGCCCTCTCCGCCTGTCGTAGTTGCTGCTCCTCCCGTTCTATATCAAACAGGAGGGTCTTCCGCACTCCCACCATCTTTGCTATGCATAAGCCCCGCACCACCACTTTGAACGCGTCCCATTCCAGCGCTAAGCTCGAGGCTGTTCCCGCATTCTCCGAGAAATAATGCTCTATGCCAGTCCGTACTTCTGCACGGAAAACGGAGTCTTCCAGCGCCTCTGGCCGCAAGCGCCAAGTAGGAATTATGGGCCTCTCCCGAGTCCAATTTATCATTAGCAGCAGAGGGTTATGATCTGATATCGTCCTCGCCAAGTACTCGCTAACTCGCACCTTCACATGAATGTCTGGAGAGCACAGCACAGCATCCAATCGCACATGTAAAGTATGCAGCGCTGAGAAGTAAGAATAATCGCGCTGCCCCGAATGCTGCATACGCCATGTATCTATGAGTCCCCATTGATCCTGCCAGTCCCGTCTAAGTTTAGCAAGCCTATGTATAGGAGCCTCAGGCAGCGGCGGGTGGGACCTGTCCATGTCGGTGTCGGTAATAGAGTTAAAGTCCCCTCCCAGGATTACCGGGCCCGCCAAATATGGCGCCAGCTTCCCTGATAGCTTGGCAAAAAAGGGAGCCTGGTCTACGTTAGGGGCATACACACTACACAACGCCACCTCCTGTCCATCCAACCGCCCCACAACAGCCACAAACCTTCCGTCTGGATCAGCCAGCTGCTGCAGTGGCTGGAAAGGGACCCCAGCCCTGACCCAAATCAGCACGCCCCTGGCAAACGCAGAGTAAGTTGTATAGAAAAGCTGCCCTCTCCATCTGCGCTGGAGCGCCAGCCCCTCAGCGCGGTCGACATGGGTCTCCTGGAGGAAAGCAATCTGCACCCCCCTGCGCACCAGGTATGCATGAATTTTGTGGCGCCTCTGCATCGTGCGCATCCCTCGTACATTCCAGGTGATACACCTTAACTCAGGTGATGCCCCCATGGTAAAGTGTAGGCAACATTCATAACTGCATTATCTCTCTGAGCGCACCAGTGGTTCTAACTACCCCCAAACCCCCCACCCCAAAAGCCCCCAACAACCCCTCCCCAGAACAGGCCCTAAAAGTCTAGCACCCATCCAAACTACCTATAAACTGTGTCCCCGGTATCTACCAAGGGTCTACTAAACAATGGCCAAAATCCATTCTGTATGCATTCTATCTGATTCACCATGTCCCAAAGGTTCTAACAAGTATTCAGAAAGAGAGAGCAGTGGTGATCTTATTTCTACCTTATTCACTGAGAAGAGCATGGCTCCCCTTCGTTGTCTTCTCATGGAGGGTGGATTCTTCCATTGTCGGTGTCCGCGTTGATTCAGCCTCCTCTCCTTCTGACCACATTCAGTTGCTTGGGGTTGTCAGTCTGGAGGTTCAGAGGAGTGTGACTTCTAAATAAAGGACACTTCAGGCATCTAGAACAGTGGTTCCTAAGCTTTTGACTTTTTTGAACCCCCAACGAATCACTACTGGAAGCTAGGGACCCCTGTCTAAACAATTTGTAAGGTTTGAACCTCAAAACAATACAAACAAATACAGAAATAAGTATACATCAAATAATACACAAATTATAACTATTTTAATTCACAAACAAACAAAATACAAACAGCTACATTTTAATGGGAAGGTTGGAGTTTTTCAAAATTGTGTTTTGCTTCTTAGGGCCCAATTCCGATCTCGCTAGTAAAGCCCTCCGTACGACTCGGATCCGTAGGGCTTTACGAGCGATTCGTGCAACTGGAGTCCGAACGAGCGAGTACGATGCATTCTTATGCTTACGGACTCGGTTCGCTCGGACTCCCATGGAACTCTGTTTTAGCCTGTATACTGGATGCGTGCACAGGCTCCCTTAGCAAAAAGGGGTGAGTGGGGAAAAGCGTACACCCCATGGTGCCCACCACACTGTGCATGCATGGGAAGAGGGGACCCATGGGTACCCCCACGGGTCTGAATCGGAGGGCTTCAGGTGATGGTGGGCCTGCTACGGGCCCAAAAAAAATGATTCCGGCAGCTTTTTCGATCCGGACATACCGAATCGTGAAGGCTGTCCGAATCGTGCATAGTACTTGCTCGCTCGGAAACAGAGTCCATAGAGCTGTACGAAGCATCTACGTATGAGTCGTATGGACTGGTTCAGGTTGGAAGACGATTCACTCGACGCATACGTGTGAGAAAGTGCCCTCTTCCTTGCATGGTATGCCCCCACTTTTTGCTGAATTGCTGATGTGCTTTGACTGAGTGTGCCCTGGGCTCCTGCCAATCAGGTACCCAGGGCCTGTGTTCCTTCCCTTAAACTGCACTGAAGCCTAAACCCAATTGGCATCTCTGGCCACAGGTAGGCCCCTGGTAAATGGTACCACTGGTACCCAGGGCACTGTGACCAGAGAAGGCCTCCATGGGCTGCAGCACTTATTGTGCCACCCTTAGAGGCCCTGTACCCTGACACACACACCCTGCCTTTGCAGGCTGCGTGTCTTGGTGCAGAACAAAGTGAAGAGTCGACATGGCACACATCCCTGTGTGCCATGCCCGCAAACCACTGCCCTGGCATACATCAGTCACCCCTCTAGCTGGGTGCCCTATGCCAGTGGTGAGGGTACAGGTGCATGAGCCCTGTACCCCTACAGTACCCAGGTCCATTCCTGGGCACTGTAAGTGCAGTGCTGCCATTAAGAGTATATGGTGCTGTGAGTTGGTCATTACGAACTCCACAGCACCATAATGGCTGCACTGAAGACTGGGAAGTTTGGTATCAAACTTCTCAGCACATTAAACCCACACTGATGCCAGTGTGGGATTTAATGTAAAATGCACAACAGAGGGCATCTTAGAGATGCCCCCTGAAAATCGACCAACTCCCAGTGACCTGACTGAGTGGCTGCCGAGGCTGCCACCACCAGACATGTTTCTGGACCCCTGGGTCGAGAGCTTGCTGCTCTCGGAGGCCTGAAACAATGCACATCCTGGGACGAGGTGCCAAGCCTCCTCCCCCAGGATGGGCAGGGTTCACGAAGGAGAAGCTTCAAAGGCATACCGCCTTTGTGAGCCTCTCCAGACCACTTGCTGTACTCAGCAACTGGTCCCCACTGGTTCCACCCCCCCCCCTTTGGGCGGGAGACCCGACGGGAAAAACAAAGTGAGGAAGAGAGGTGTGCCCACCTCTGCCAACTCCACCCCTAAGGTGGGGGAGGCGAGGTGAAGCACAACCATCTTGAGGATGGGGGGACCCAGCCAACCCAGGACAGGCTCCTGCCCCCCCTCCCACTGGAGAGTGGCAGAGTAGGGGGTGTACCCACCCCAGGGAAGGGACCCATTGGTCCCTGCCCTTTACCTACCTGTAACGCCCCTAAATTCAGTATTTAAGGGCACCCTGAACCTTCCTTCCTTAGATCCCGATTCAGAAACAACAAGAAGAACAAGAAGAAAGAAGACCAGCCGTGCAGCTGCTAACAAGAGGACGACACCAACTGACTTGGCCCCAGCCCTACCGGCCTGTCGAACCTCGAACCTGCTCCTGCTAAACCCTGGCCTCTTCAGTGGTCAGCAACCTCAAAAACCCCGGAGGACCTGACTGCCTTGCTCAACTAGAGACTGGGACTCCCACGAGCAGTGGTTCTGCTCAAAATATCTGCAACCCCAGGCCCCAGCCTGAGACCGTGGATCCTGCCCACTCTGCACCCGCCGAGCCCGGCCCGAGCCAAAGTGGACAAAGACCACGAGGACGTCTCCCCGGCGACTGTGACCAAGAATCCAGCACCCAAGGACTCCCCTCGACGCTCCTGACGACGCCTGCAGCCTCAACACCAGGGACCCCTCCAACCGCGACCAGCAGAGGGTAAGATTTCCCGACGCCTAAAGACACCCCTGCACCTGGCGCCCCACGGCCCCCTGTGCCCTACTCCTGGGTGTCTACCCCTCCTACAGCTTCCCAACTTACCTCTCAAAGTGGTGGTCGCACCTGAAGAATCACCGTCCCCGAGTTTGCAGCCTTTGTTCGTCTTGCAGCTTTCCCATTGAAATCCATTGGGCGCCCGACGGCCTAAAAGCCCACTGCACCCGGCCGCCCCAGTGCCGCTGAGGGTGCACCAACTAACCTGTTCGACTTCCCCACTTGCCCTGAGTAAGTGACCAGGAGCTTTGCTCCCACAGCCGTGTGGCCTGCCTGCCAGCAGCCACCAACCAAAGGCCCCCCGCCCGCCATAGGCTAACGTTGGGCCTACTCTCTGCACCCGGCCGCCCCTGTGCCGCTGAGGGTGTAACAACAGTACAAACCTGAACCTGGGAGACCCCTGAGTCTTGCCCCAGAACCTTAACTCTGCCAGCCGAGTACTTACCTGAAAGCCGATAACTTGCATTTTCTCCATAGGGTAACATTGACTGGTTTTCACTTGGAAATTCTTCTAAGTGTCGAGTTTTGGAACTTTGAAATATTCCTAAAAATCGTGCGAATATCAAAACGAAATTACTCACCTGTTCTCAGGAGAGATCCCAGTGCTGGATCTAGGTACCCAGCACTGGAAAAAGTGATCACAACTGTGATTTTCCCGTAACTTGATTTTCCTCCATAGGATAACATTGCCTGGTTTTTGCCAGAAATTCTTCTAAGTGTCGATTTTTGCAACATACAAATATTCCTTAAAAATCGCCTGTGTAACAAAAACGATTTCTTTCAACTGTTTACAGGAAATGCACCAGGGCTGAATCCAGGATCCAGCCCTGAGTAAGAAAAACCTTCGTAAAGTAATTCTATTGCAGTTTACTTAAAAATCCCATTGAGCTCAATGTTATAATATACCAAGTATTGTGTTGCCTATTGCAACCCCTGTGCCATATTGCATTTAAAGTCTATTGTTCATTGAAAGTATTCAACAAACAGCATCTTATCTTGAGAAAGTATTTTTATGCAAACCTGTGGTTCTAAAATAAAACAACAGTATATTTTTATACAAAACAATTGGCCTAGAGTTCAGTTCTTGAGTGTGTGGCTTCATTTGCTGACTGAGTGTGTACATCAAATGCTTTACACTGTCCTCTGATACTGCCTTACTGCTCGACCAAGCTACCACTTTAGAGAGTAAGGTTCTATCTAACTTTAACCTCTGCCAAACCTCTGGAGACCCTTGGACTCTATACACACTGTACCTCACTTTGGTGCAGTATATATAGAGCCAGTTTCTTACAATACGCGAACTTCGCATCGTACTTGGTCGTTCGGACCAGTGTACGAATCGGTCAGGAAAAAGGGCTACGAATTGGATCCGTTAAAGCCAAATCCGATTCGTAGGCCTTCCGAGCGAGATCGGAATCGACCCCTAAGTATTGAAGTGATATGCCAGACTATAGCATATCACTTTGTGCTTATTGTCATTAAATCATGCTCTATTTTTGTCAGTGCACATCATTGCATTAAATTGAGGGCATGCAATCATCCATACTATATTCGGTTTGCTTTACTTGCACCGCTTCAATAAATAAACTTAAGTATACCAATGCAAATTGTACCCTCCGATTTCATATTGCATCATGTTTAGAGGTTGTTTTCCAATGTTTAATTTTACATTTTGCTATTTATGTGTATATACTTTATTAGTGTGTTACAATAAGTTAAATTTCTGAATCCACTGTGAACCCCTATGGGTACATGGACCACAGATTAAGGGTCGCTGATTGATGAATTGGATTCCCTTCTTTGCGTCACCCCTATATAACGTTATCCGAGGATAGGCTTGTCCTCTCTTTCGATCAAAATTTTATACTTAAGATAAACTTAGCCTTTCACAGAGATGAGGAAATAATATTATCTCCTTGAGAGGCAAGCTTTTCCAGAGAATCCGACACCTTTGTTCATCTTGTGGTAAGAGGAGGAAACATTTATCTGAAGAGAACAATGTTCTCCAGACAATTTGATACTATGAGGGTCATTATGATGGTGGGCGGATCGCCCCCGCCGGGCCGGCGGTCGTCACCGCCGGCCCGGCGGGGGCGATCCGCCCGCCATCCACACAGCAAAGACCCCCCGCCATATTATGATGGCTGGGGGGGTCAGCGGCGGACGGAAAGACCGTCCGCCGCTCTCCGCTGGTCGACTCGTCGACCAGCGGAAAACAAGGATAATATGGTGGCGGTGTCTCCAAGACACCGCCATCCATATTATTATGCCAGCGGAGATCAGCCTTTCCATGGCGGCGTTGCCGCCATGAAAAGGCATACGGTCTTTGCATTTGGGGGCCCGTTGTGGGCCCCCACGATGTTGGGGAGGTGGGGGGTGCAGATGGGGGGTACCTGGGGTACCCCCCTGCATTTATTTGCACAAGGTGGCAGGCACTGCGCGGTGATTGTCACGTTGTGCATGCAAATGCACAACGTGCATTCACAGCATTGTGGCGGGCGGTGCGGTGAGCACCGCCCGCCACAATGCTGGGAATAGGGTATCCCACCGCCACGGTGGCATCCTAATGTCAGGTGCGGGACCGCCGCACCCCTTGCGGACGGTCCCGCATTCCGTTACGGTGGCGGGCGGACTTTGTCCGCCCATCATCGTAATGACCTCCTTAGTTGGTGAATTTTGGTCCTGCCAATAGAGGCTGCAAATCATCTAAAGCTATATGGAGCAGATGGGTTCATTCTGGCCATTGCTTGGCTTACCAGGGCTCTGGGAAAGAGTTGCTTGGTTCATTTCCGAGGCATCCAGTAGGTGAATGGCAGTCTCCAGGGTGGAATCAGATTGTGGTTTCATAATTGCCATTTGCTGAGCTGCTACCTGAGCCACACGTCTACATTTGTTTCTTATTATAGAATAAACATAGCTAAGGGATCTGAATTATGTTTTGGTTCAGAGTTACTTATCTAAAAATTTCTGCTTAATGCCTTATTTTTTCACCTTATGATTATTGGCATTTTTTTCTGTACATTTGTTTACTAGGGGAATGTACTTGGTTTGTGAATTATTTTTTCTGGCATGTCTCTGTTTTTATCAGACCCAGATAAAGACATAATGTTTGAGTATTTCCTCATTGAAGTAAAGAATGGGACAAGGAAGGAGATGAGGAAGTAATGTTAAAATACTTATCTGTAATCTCCTTTGCTCCATTTCTTCCTTACTTGTCCGTAGTACTTATGGGCCTCCTTGTCTTTCTTCCTACTGCCTTCATCAGCTATCTGAAAATAGACCTTGGGAACTTCAGGAAAAGGAATTGGGAGCAGTAAAGTTTATGGAAAGCAGGAGGGGGCGTGGCAAAAATGGTGGCCATGCTGGTCACGCACTAGCAAGCTCCTGCTCTGTGCCTGAGAAAAATGCATCCTACAGAATGACGAGCGGTCCTCCCCTGACTAACATTTATGGCACCTCTACTCTGCAAGGTTGCAGAAGACTGTATGAGGCCTGGTGAGAACACTTAAACACCACAGTGGGAAAAGTTGCTTGCGGACTGCGCAGCACAAAGAAACCCCAGGCTCTGGCAGGACGCAAGCTGGCATTGGTGCCTAGCGGCGTGACGCGGAGGCGAGGTGCCACCAGTACCCGGTATACAGTGAAAACTTTTCTTGGGGGCCCCTAGCACAATATCAGCGATTCTGCAATTTACCCTCAGCGGAACAGCTTATGGCCTTCCACCTAGTGGATGCAGTAGAGGACCCGAAGGCCCTGCTTCGACGAACCAGCAGCCGTGGCACTAGAGGCCTGTGGCGCACGGACAGTGGATCGTCATATACGGTGAAAAAAGAGGCTCCGGAGTGACTTGCATGGACTGAGCCACAAGACAGGCAAAGCAATGATGTGCCCCTGAATCCCCTATGAGAAGTTGAAAAAGAGAATGCCAGAGAGCTCCAGGGGGTACGTTGCAGTGTTGCATTTGAAAGGCCTCGGGACGGTAAGGGACCCTCAACATAGACTTCTCACAAGACCAGATCAGTAACAGGCAGCATAGACAGAGACTACGGCTGCAGGACCCTCTGTGGTGTGTGGTGGGGATCTGCTAGCAGTGGGAGCACCACCGCTTAAAAGCACGGTGTTCACCGCCAAAATATCGAAACCACAAATATCGTGGGACATAAATATGATGTCCAAAATATAGAGCACAAAAATATTATTATTCTATACTTATAATGTAAATATCAACAATATCTAAAAACAAAATATTTTTATACACTAATATCGAACACAAAAATATCGTTTTTTAATATAAACATAGTTAAACTTAGCAAATATTAAGGGGCCGATTCCGATCTCGGCCGGTAGTGCTCCGAATCGGATTCGGATTTACCGGATCCGATTCGGAGCCCTGTTTCCCGACCGAATCGTACGCGGGTCCGGCCGAGCGAGTACGATGCAAGCTCCCGCGAAATCGCCGACCGACTCGTACGCGGCTTCAACACGCTCCGACCGACTCGCACGGACACGACTCGCACCGCGCTATGGAGACGTTTCCCGGCCGGGTAAGTACGATGCGCGCCGCGAGCAGTCCGACCGACTCGCGCCATCCGGCTCGAAAGAGCTGTCGGAGCCGGACTTTGGGGGTCCGCGTCGGACCCCCCTGTACGCGTAGGCACGCGAGTCGCACACAGGGGGGAACCATGGGTCCCCCTACCTGTGCATGTACGCCGCGATGCGCATGGACGCGTACCCGCTGTAGGGGGCGCCCTTGTTCGCCTCGCACCCATTGAGTCAATAGGAGCCCGCAAACGCGTTGTACGACCGGCTCCCATTGACTTCAATGGGAGTCCGACCGAATCGAGTCCGATAGCATGCGAATGCATCGTACTCGTCCGGTCGGACTGCTAGGGTCCGATTCGGTCGGAATTCTCTCCGGGTCCGGCTCGGTCGGAGAGATTTCCGATCGGAATCGGCCCCTAAATATATTAACATTAAACAGTAATATAAGGTAAATTAAATATATTTAAATAATTTAAAATTATATATACATTTTATTCTTATTTAAAAAACCTCATATATATATATATATACATATATATTTTTTACAACAAAGGACCAACATTTCGAAGATGCACTCGGGATCGGATTAATGACGGCACCCGGCTCCTCTTCACTCGGATTGTTTCACTTCGCCTAACGCGTTTCAGAGCTTGTGTGCTCCTTGTTCACAGGCATTCATATGGGAGCGCAATACAATCAAGGCGGCACTTCTTTCAGCATGTTATTTATCGTGCCCTCTAATGGGCAACAGGTGAATTTTGCTGATGCTGCATGCTGGTATTTGTAGTAGTTACTTTTTCCTTTAGTAGGTTACCATGCCCCCTTGAACAATTCTTCCCACAGTAGGTCTGCGGTCCCATATATTGTTACGATATTATTGAGGTTGCTCGTGCACAGAGGTAAGTACAAACAGTTTTGGTATCTGCAACAGATGGTTGGGTGATGCATTGGCGAACTATCGTTGTAGTTTCAACCTGGGGGAAGGAATAGGGAGTTATGAAATTGTTATGGTTCACATAGATAAGTCTGTGTAGACGTTAACATTTTAGGGCAGTACCCGTGCAGATTAGCACATGCATAGAGAGCGTACAGACAGGTACTAGACATCAATGGCAACCACACAAGAGGAGGCATTCCATAGGTACAATGTCATTACCTGGAATGTGTGCAGGATGCCTACACGCCTGAAACTCTGCAGGATGCACACCTACTTAAAGCGTAGGGAGGGCACACATTGGATATTTACAGGAGACGCACTTGAACTCTTCAGAGCTTCATAACCTCTCAAGGAGGTGAAGGGCTCAGGTGGTGGGCATTGCTTACTCGCCATATGCAAGATCGGTGATGGTCTGGATTACCCCCTCGGTCCCACTGAGGTTAAACGTAAAATCGTTGACCAGAAGGGGCACTATGTGGTGGTGGGGGGATACTAGACGTGGAATCTTTGTCACTGGTTCCGATCTATGCCCCTAATAGCAATCTCCCGCAGTTCCTAAATAGCCTTCCCCGCACATTAGTGCAGAGCCTAGCAGCCCCGTGCATACGGGCAGAGATTTTAATTATGTACATATCGGTTAGATATACCGGCACACTCCATTGCAGAGCGCAGGTAGCCTTATGACATCGCACCATTTTAGTTCATGGATTATAGCTAGACTGCTCCGTGACATGTGACAATCAAAGCACAATGTTTCTACTACTCTCCTGTACATCATCTACACACTAGAATTGACCTGTTTTTATGCAATAAGTCGATGTACTCTAACGTCCTAGACACTGAATACTTGGGTCGGACCCTGTCAGACCACAGTCCACTTAAAATGGTGGTGAGATGGGGCAGACATTGCACATGAATAACCACATGGAGACTTAACATCCAAGCTTTGCTAGACACTCCATATAGGGAAACTATTGGGGAATACATCTATCGATATTTTACTAAAAATGACAGTACAGCATCTGGCAGAGGAACTGAATGGGAGGGATTTAAGTTGGTCGTCCACGGGCTTTGCATTAAGACCTCATATGGCGTACAACACAAGTTGACCAGTGAGATCAACGCATTGGAACACTGATCAGAGAAGCAGAAGCGAGGTTGGGGTGGAACCAGGGGATGCACATAACCTCGTTGCTCTGTGTCGGTAGTGCAGAGTTCTGGTGGAGCACCTGGGGCGGATAGACTATATGGAATATGTTGCCTCACAGACGGGAACAGCAGGGCAGGTCGACTATTGACATAGCTCTTCCACAAAGACATTCTTAGAACCCCCATAGGGGCATAACATCACCATCAGGCGAGATATTCACTACACAAAGTGCATGAATGGAAATATTATGCCCCCCTTTATTCAGCCGTGGACACAGAGGAAGGAGCAACCTTGTGCTCCTATGTGGACAGGCTACTTATCCCGCGATTGGATCCCTTAACAGAGATCTGCTCTAGAAGAGCCACTCACGATAGCATAGGTATGCGCAGTGATAGATTAGATGGCACGCAACAAAACCCCAGGGCACCGATGGGCTCCCAGTGGAGTTTTATGCAATGTATGGAATGAAACTGGCCCTGAAGCTTCTCCAGTTATACAAGGAAGCTAAAGCAAACGGAACCCTACCCCAGATGCAGAGAGAGGCACTGATAGTTGTCCTCCCTAAACCGGATCATGACCTCCTGGGCATGCACTCAACACAAACTGCAAAATACCTGGGAAGGTGCTAGCCAACAGGTTGACCCCAATAATTGACACACTGGTACACCCAGACCGGGAAGGAACGCATTCCTCAATCTCAGATGGCTGTTTTCTATAATGAGGAGGACGCTGAGGGGTGATAAACCCCCAGTGGCAATGTCCCCAAGCATAGAGAAAGCATTTGACACTATGGGATGAAGTACATGGTGGCGGTGCTGAAAAAAATGGGGTTTGGGCAGGAAAATAGAAGTTGGTTGGGACTTCTATACTTAGCTCCGACTGCCGGGGTTCGCCAGGTAGAGGCATTTCTGACTCTTTTTCTGTATGACAGGGCACTAGGAATTGGGGCCCACTCTCAACTTGATATTCACACTAGCCATTGAACCACTCGTGGCCCTGTTTAGACCCAAGGGCCTGTAATGGGGAATACTAAATAATGGAACTTGGGACATCATCTCCCTATACGCAGATGATGATCTTCGCTAACTGCGCAACGTGCAGCAGACCCTTCCCCCCCATGGAGGCTAAGCTGGAGGAATTTGGGGGACGAGTCAAGGTTGTAGTTCAATAAGACCAAAACATGCTTATTCCCACCCAGAAGCCTGAATGATACCGAGTGAGAGGGGATGACAGATGTAGGATTGGAATGGTGATATAACACGTTCAAATACCTGAGAGACAATATATACCACACTGATAATGATTTAATCTAGGGGAATTTCACTGGTGGTGACCAGCACTTACAATCGGTGCAATGTTGGAACACCCTTACCCTCTCCACGATGACTAGAGTGGCAATTGCCAAAATGTTGGTGCTACCGTGGTTTCTGTACAAATTTCGGTGCTTCCAGTGAAGCTCCCCAAGTCTTATTTTTAGGGTACTAGATAGTGTACTAGTAGACTTGATATGGGGGGCCAGTAGGAAAAAGATAGCATTGCATAAGCTGTGTAATCCACTGGACAGGGGAGGACTGGGAGCCCCACATTGTGAGTTATACTACGCAGCTGCTCAACTGGATTGGCCCATGAAATGGCTATCGGTTACTCCCAGTCCAGAGAAGGCGAGCATAGTGCAGAAGCTCCAGGACCTCTCGCTGTTGGACTGGTTAATGTGATCGAGAGCCAAGGACGCCCCCAAAAACAAATAGCCGAGGTTTGCGAAACACTGTTGTTATAGATATGTACTCTTTGGGATACCTTCTATACCATACTCCCCAAACCTGCCACTGTGTGTACTCCCAGACTTTCACAAAATGACTCTCCACCACAATACGAAACACTGGTCGAAGTGTGAATTGGCCATGTTGGGGGATACTTTTGAACATACTATATCGCTCTCATTTCAAGAGGTGAACGGTAAATACAAAATTGGCCCGGGGAACTTTCTGACACATAATGCACTGAGGCATGCGATCAAGCAGACATGGAGACTGGACCAGACTGAGCTGCAGCCCTCTGAAACGTTGAGTCTTCTATAACAACATGGTGGGAGTGGGAAGGCAGTCACCCTGCTATACAATGCGCTGCTGGTGGGATGGATTAATGGGTACCCAGCCTTGAGAGATAAATGGCACATAATCATAGGGCGGGAACTGACAGACACAGAGGCCGCTTTGAGACATGTCCAGGTACCTGAGACTTAAGTTTAACTACCTACATCAGACATACCTTACCCCCACATGAATAGGTCACATGTTCCCGGACATGAAGTCAAAAAGCCCCAGATGCGAACCACAGGATGCAGACTTTCACCACATGGGGGCCGATTCCGATCTCGGTCGGAGGCGCACCCAATACCATTCGGTCGGGAAAAAGCCATGCGAATGCCTGTTTCCCGACCGATCCGTACATCATTCCGAACGAGTAAGTACGATGCGCACAACAGCATAGAATCCGGCCGAGTCGTACTCACCCAATCCAGGTCCTGTTCTCCGACCGAGGCGAATCCGGAAACGCAGAATCGAGTCGCACGGAAGGGAAAATGCAGCCCCGTCCGGCCGAACAAGAACGATGCGCTTTCCGTACGCGCCGAACCCGTCGCTACGTCCGGCACGTCAAAGCTTCCGGGAGAGGCGCACATAAGCTCCGATTCGCGCCACAACACGATCCACGGCTACGAGGCGAACACGCCAGCGACGAGGACGACGCGAAGCAACGAGAAAGACGAACGACACGAACCAACCATGAATCCCTTCGTCCCGATCCTACCAATATTCTACATTTACTACCGGAACAGGCACGGACGCGTACGGCGCAGAAGGTAAGTCAGACACCAACCACAAAAACATACAACACATACACGACACATCACACACACACAGAGGGATGCAGAATTTACTTACACCAGCAACAGCAGCACCATAGGGGCGGGATGCCCATCACCAATGCCACATATGCACACAGGGGCCTGGATGCGCACCACCACTACCACCCCTACCCAGGGGGGGCTGGATGCCACCCACTACTACCACCCTTAGCCATGGGGGTGCCAGATGCCCACCACTACTACCACCCTTACCCAGGGGGGCTGGATGCCTACCACTACTACCACCCTTAGCCAGGGGGTGCCAGATGCCCACCACTACTACCACCCTTACCCAGGGGGCTGGATGCCTACCACTACTACCACCCTTAGCCATGGGGTGCCAGATGCCCACCACTACTACCACCCTTACCCAGGGGGCTGGATGCCTACCACTACTATCACCCTAAGCCAGGGGGCTGGATGCCTACCACTACTACCACCCTTAGCCATGGGGGTGCCAGATGCCCACCACCACTACCACCCTTACCCAGGGGGCTGGATGCCCACCACTACTACCACCCTTAGCCAGGGGGTGCCAGATGCCTACCACTACTACCACCCTTACCCAGGGGGCTGGATGCCTACCACTACTACCACCCTCAGCCAGGGGGTGCCAGATGCCCACCACTACTACCACCCTTACCCAGGGGGCTGGATGCCTACCACAACTACCACCCTTAGCCATGGGGGTGCCAGATGCCCACCACCACTACCACCCTTACCCAGGGGGCTGGATGCCCACCACTACTACCACCCTTAGCCAGGGGGTGCCAGATGCCTACCACTACTACCACCCTTACCCAGGGGGGCTGGATGCCTACCACTACTACCACCCTTAGCCAGGGGGTGCCAGATGCCCACCACTACTACCACCCTTACCCAGGGGGCTGGATGCCTACCACAACTACCACCCTTACCCAGGGGGGCTGGATGCCTACCACTACTACCACCCTTAGCCAGGGGGTGCCAGATGCCCACCACCACTACCACCCTTACCCAGGGGGGCTGGATGCCTACCACTACTACCACCATTAGCCAGGGGGTGCCAGATGCCCACCACCACTACCACCCTTACCCAGGGGGGCTGGATGCCTACCACTACTATCACCCTAAGCCAGGGGGGCTGGATGCCTACCACTAATACCACCCTTACCCAGGGGGGGCTGGATGCCTACCACTACTACCACCCTTAGCCAGGGGGGGTGCCAGATGCCCACCACTACTACCACCCTTACCCAGGGGGGCTGGATGCCTACCACAACTACCACCCTTACCCAGGGGGGGATGGATGCCTACCACTACTACCACCCTTAGCCATGGGGGTGCCAGATGCCCACCACTACTACCACCCTTACCCAGGGAGGCTGGATGCCTACCACTACTACCACCCTTAGCCAGGGGGGTGCCAGATGCCCACAACCACTACCACCCTTACCCAGGGGGGGCTGGATGCCTACCACTACTATCACCCTAAGCCAGGGGGACTGGATGCCTACCACTACTACCACCCTTAGCCATGGGGGTGCCAGATGCCCACCACTACTACCACCCTTACCCAGGGGGGGCTGGATGCCTACCACTACTACCACCCTTACCCAGGGGGGGCTGGATGCCTACCACTACTACCACCTCTACCCAGGGGGGGCTGGATGCCTACCACCACTACCACCCTTACCCAGGGGGGCTGGATGCCTGTCACTACTACCACCTCTACCCATGGGGGCTGGATGCCTACCACCAACACCACCCCCACTCATAGGATGGACAATGCATGACACAACCAGCATACCACAACCTAGGGAATGCAAGAAAAAGACATCCCCCAACACCATGACAAGCGTGTGTAGACTGTGTCAAATGCCTACAACACTGAACATGACTTTGAACATACAATGTGACCCCCTATCACATGTGCCACACATATATGTATGTGGCCCCCACAATGCAAGCAGGCCATGACCATTGTGGCAATGGGGTCCAAACCCCCATCATCACAGTGACCAAAAGGTAAGTGTGGGGTCCATAGCTGAAGCACATTTTGAACATTGTGGCAATGGGGTCCAAACCCCCATCATCACAGTGACCAAAAGGTAAGTGTGGGGTCCATAGCTGAAGCACATTTTGAACATTGTGGCAATGGGGTCCAAACCCCCATCATCACAGTGACCAAAATGTAAGTGTGGGGTCCATAGCTGAAGCACATTTTGAACATTGTGGCAATGGGGTCCAAACCCCCATCATCACAGTGACCAAAAGGTAAGTGTGGGGTCCATAGCTGAAGCACATTTTGAACATTGTGGCAATGGGGTCCAAACCCCCATCATCACAGTGACCAAAAGGTAAGTGTGGGGTCCATAGCTGAAGCACATTTTGAACATTGTGGCAATGGGGTCCAAACCCCCATCATCACAGTGACCAAAATGTAAGTGTTGACAAAGAAAAAGCTGCAACTGCCAAACTGCATGGATGATTCCTGGTCACAGAACATAAAACACATCAGTGGCAAAGTAGTGCATGTGTCCCATTGCAACATAGATTGGGGGAGGCAAATACTGCAGTGCAAATAAGACATACCTTTGGCCATGTGCAGACAAACAACACCCATGGGGGCTGACACAGTCAACATTCATCAATGACACAATGACAGAAGTGACCATCAGAATGCAGACCCACATATTTGCACCAATGGGCACACAAATGCAGATACCCTGTGGAGACTGTAGATGTGAGGTGAACAGATACCATACCATGGCAGCAATGGGACACACAAACCATGATCATTGTGCTGACTGATGACCTAGGAGTCCCAGGGACAGCAGGGGAAACCCACCAAACAACATACAGCCAATGGCACACCTAAGACATGCCAATGCAGTGGTGCAGATGCACAAACACAAACAGGCAGACCCACACTGCACATCAAACACAACAGGTGAGGGGGGGGTGCCAGTGTCCCCAGGCAACCACACAACACATGAGGAGGCCTGAATACCAATTATACAGATGTGCATACAGTGCCACACAAAGGTAACTCATGGATCCAAATCCCCTATGTGGGCAATCAGGCATTGTCAGATGAGAGGGAGCACAAATCACACATGTCACACAGGCACGTAGGAACAGCAACTGACACAGCAAGACACAGACACACCACAGCACTACCCCCAGGGCCCCCACAATGTGGTGATCCTGGGCTGCATTACAATCCCACTGTGATGACAAAGCTAAATGTCGTTCACACTGTGAACCACAGTCATGTGTCCTGAGCAACAAACTACCATCACACCTACACAAGCACAAATCAATCAGCACGGCCAGTAAGCCAAGGCCAACATGGAGGCAGGGGTCTAGCCGGGCAACAACTCTCATCTGCACACACTCAACACCACACACCTCGACCTCCAACAATGTGCAGCAGTGAAGCACACATGCACTGGTGACATTGCACATGCACCCATGACAATCCCAGGGTGGTGGGTGGGAACCAAGGTGCAGAAACACATCACACATGGCCACTCAACAAGACTCCTGAATGTCTGACACACTGCACACTACGCTGTACATGGACATGACGGCAATACCACACCAACCAATGGGATCCCAGCCACAGTCACACACCAATGAAGAAGCCAAGGTCACCCACAAAGAACACACATAGACAACAACCAACATTGCAGCCCGGACCCTGAGGAGTGCCAGCAGTCACACACACAACGTGTCACAATCACTGAAAGATAACACAAACTGGAAATCACATGACAGGTGTAAACAACAAGTGCCAAGGGGAAACCTGACTGTGACCCATCTGCGTCTGCACACAAACTCAGCCCTGACAGCAAACACACCTATGGGTGACACCCTGATGACCAGTAATGTGCCATGCACCCACATCACAGAGAACCCAGGGAGAAGACTTTGGGGGAACATAGGTCAACTCAGCAAGCATCACAAACAGGTACAACACTAGGGATCACAGCATGCACAGCAAAACGGAAGTGAACACACAGACATGCTCATACAACACACACCTTGGGCGCAGGCAATGTCACAGGAGTACACACTGCCATGAGGGGACTCCACTCCTGTGTGAGGAAAGCTGTGCCATATGTTGCCTCAGTAGGGCCCCATCATGTCAGCTGAGCACTTGGTCACACAATCAACAATTAGCACCAAATGAAGGCTCCCGTCACATCAGCCTGGTCATGGGAGTGCCAACGAAATCATCAGCACAGATCCAACACACTTGTATAGCAATGTTGCACTGACAACACAGATGAGTCCTTCCCCATTGATGCCCAAACCTGCATGTCCAGTGGAGATGGCCACACGGTCAGGGAAGTAGACGAATTGAACAATGGCAGGCACAACAGATGTGCAGGGGTGGAAGCCACAGATGTGAAATTGCTAATGTAAGTAGGAAATCCCATTGCCAAATACTGAACACATGACACCCTCAGATGCTGCTATGGATGACATGGATACACCACAGGATAGGACACATTCCCCCTGGACCACATGTGTTCCTGCACAGTAACACTTCATTATCATGAGACCAAATATCACCATCACTGCAGCAAGGGCATGGTTAGCATCATCAACAACATGTACATCAGAAGCATAAGCACTAGAGAACAGAAAGTTGCTTTATTCAGCATATGTGTGTCCAAAAACTCAGAGAACAGTAATGCTCCAACAAAGGCCAATGGCCAGTCCATCAAGTAAGTCAATACAGGGTGACAGTGGCAGATGTCACCCTACGCATGCCTGCACTGCACAAAACCAGGGACAATCCACTAGGAGGGGCAACCGGGGGGCAGGCCAGGCACCGCAGGGACAGGATCAGGGCTCACCAGGAGGAGGCAGGGAAGGGGTGGTGGGTGCTGGAGAGCCACTGACAACTGCAGTGGAGGTGTCTGACATGGTGTGTGCCGGCACAACTGGGGAGCATGACTCAGATGTTGTGGGTGCCGGCACGACTGCAGTGGACCCTGCAGACGGAGTGGACAGGTCCGCCACTGCAGTGCCCAAGTCAGACAGGGTGGTAGTGGACTCCACTGCAGTGCCTACCACCAGGTGAGGAGAATGGGGAACAGGCAAGGTGGGCTGGACAGAGGGGGAGGACACCCTCACCACATCAGTGGCACAGACAAGCGCAGCGGGGGGTGTGGTGCCGGGAGAGCAAGTGGCAGGGGGAGAAGGCCGGATCCTCTTGGGGATGGTATATCTGTGGGTGGGGGAACCTGGGGCAGGGTGTGGTGGGGGCACCTGTGGAGTGGGGGCCTGAGGGATGGAGGAAGGAGACCTGGTGCCTGAGCTGCAGGGCGGCGGCGGGGTCTTGCTCTTACGACTCCGGGGGACTTGCGGGTGGGGGCCTCAGTCTGTCTGCGCCTGGGGGAGGGTGTCCGGGGGCGAGGGGCACTCTGCTCCATGTGGGTGGGCTTCCTCTTCCCCCTGAATGCTGTATCAGCTGGATCGGAGGGGAAGAGGCCGAGGTCACTGAGGAAGAGCCGCTGGGTCTTTGGGGTTGCAGGTGAGGCAAGGGAGGGTGCTTTGGAGGGAGAGGCAACTGAGGACTGCGCAGTGCTCGTGGATGCGTGTGTGTGTTCCAGGGCCCCATCCCCTGTGAGTCTGGTTTCAGTCCCCTGACTGTGCGTGCGTGTGCGTTTTGTTTGTGGCGTGTGTGTCTGTGTGCTGGACGTGTGTGTGCTGGTGTGTGCCTGTGCCGGTGTGTGTGTGCTTGGGACGGGTAAGGTGCTGGGGAGTGTGGATGGAGCAGAGGCAGGAGGGGTGAGGGACTGTCTGAGGAGGGACACTGCTGCCGTCAGGGAGGAGTCCATGGACCTATTGCCCCTCTGTAGGTCAGACATGCCCGATGAGATGCCCTCCATGAACGACACCAGCTGAGTCAACAGAGCGGTGTGCGCATGGAGGACACTCAGCATGGCTGTCTGCCCTACATGGAGCTGGCGAAGGAGGTACACAGACTCCTCACTCAGGGCAGCAGGGGACACAGGGGCAGGGGGTGCGGTGCCTGGCCCAAAGGAGACACGCTCCCGAACATGGGAGCCTCCACGGACCTGGGGAATGGGAGCCGATGGGAGGGCGGTGGTGGTGCTGGTGGTGGCGGGGACAGCAACACTAGCTGGGGTGTGGTGGCTGCTGACACCCGCCTCCATAAGGGAGTCATCCTCCGAGCCGCTGTGGTCCTCAGCTGAGGTGGATGCTGCTGAGGACTCCTCGGTGTGGCTCCCCTCGCCCTCCGTGCCACTGGGTCCCTCCGACCACTCCTCGGCTGCTGACCCAGTCTGGCTCTCCGGCTCCTCCTGGTCCGTGGAGCTGTCCCCTTCCGTGGCCGTGGATGTATCTGCAAACAATGGGGAAACAGACAGACATCAGTCACCTGCACCAAACGCACACACCACTGTGAGCACAGCACATTACAGAGCAAGCCCTGGCATCATTAGTTGAACATTGCTAAAAGTGCCCTAACTGAACAGGAGAAGCCAATTGTCAGTCTGATGCCAACCATGGCACTCACATCCCACATGGCCTTGCACCCATCTGTCTGGTGTCTGTTGGATAGCAACACCCCAGTGTGGACACATGCACCACCTACACAGTAGTTGGACAGTGCAGAGGACACGGTGTAGCATGTGGACATGCACACATCACAACTCTTGCCACTGAGTCAGTACAGGTTTCCGGATGAAAGGGATGCCCAGAGTCAAATAGGAAATGCATGTGATGCATACCAGCGACAGACACCATGATGCACCCATGTCCTGATAGCCATCGCCACAATGGTGTGCATGTAGCACATGTCACTCCCCTGCAGGATCACCAATAAGTAGACACATGCCATGGCGGAGGCATGACTGCTAAGTCATACATCACTGTCTCAGTGATGTATGACTTGGCAGCCAGACAACAACACTCTGCACTGTGTCACAATAGTAGGTCATGGGGAATGCAAGTCCTGGAGCTGCACAAGTGCACATGTACATCCCCCACACAACACATCATCTTAACCCTCATCTGTCCAGGTCATACCGATTGGACATATGGGAGACCTGTGACACTACCCTCTGAACCTGAGCCCCTCACAATCTGCTGTGAATGGGAAACAGCTGCCTGAACTTCACATTCGCATACCCCAGTCTGCACGGGCAGCTGATCAAACACCTATGTGACACACAAGTATCGTCTCCTATGGTCACATCTCCAGTGGCATGCTGAGCCCCTACCGAGAAACACCCCAGCAGTCCTGGCAACAAATCCACAGCACACTGACACAGAGGCAGACACCTGAGGGGTCAAATCACTGCGCACAACGTGTCAGCTGATACCCGGGAGTGGGAGTACAGGTGTATTGGATGGGCTGGAGTAGGCATGACTGTCCTGCCCCACATGAATGAGGGATGAGCCCTGGACAGTGGATAGCTGGCTATGTATGTGTGACACACGTAATCTGCACACTCCTGGGGCCCAAACATTGTTCCCACCCGCTGCATGGGTGTGTGCCAGATACCCCAGGCACATGTGGTGGCTCAGCTCAGCAAGTGGACCGCATATCAAAGCAACACGCAGATTACATGTCCGAACACAGGCATTGTGTGAACAATGGACCCACCCATGATGCCCACAACAGAGTTAGGGAAACAGATGCTGTCCCCCACCTTGAGTGAAGCAAACTGCAAGGACACAGTCCCAAGTGACACAATTCCCTGAATGTAAGGGCCACACCTGGGTATCAGATGAGGAGTGGGCAGTGCACAATAGAGGGACATGGCTCCTGGACAACATGACTGCTGTACTGTGGCAGTTTAACCAGGCCAGAGGAGGGCACATAGCATGTAATACAGAGTTCACAGTGCAGTCTTTGACTCACCCCCTCCTTGCTGCTGTCTGGCCTTCAGCTGCCCATCCAGGTCTGGAAACACCACCGCCAGGATCTGGAGCATGTGGGGGGTCAGGGTCCGTGTTCCGCCCCTCCTGCGAGGAGGCGACAGCTTCAGCTGGACCCGTGCAATCCTCCGGGTCCAGCCCCGAAGGTCCTGCCACCTCTTCTGGCAGTTGCGGATCCGGCGCTTGTAGACCCCCACGGACCGGACAGCCCGGACGATGTCCTTCCAGATCTCCTGCTTCCGATGGGCATTAACCTGTCAGGATGACAAAGTGAAAAGGCCATTACTACACATGCAACATATCCGTGCATGACACAGTTGTATATACATGTCTCAATCACAGGGGCACATGATGTACACAGGCAGTGCAACGCTGCCCATGGACAGTTTGCCAGAAGTCACTACATGGTATCATTGCATGGGAAGTAAAACCTTGTTCAAATGCACTGTCACTGCACCATACCTGTCCAGTGCATGTCACTACACACTATGGGGGGTGACAACTACTCAGTGAGCCTGCTAGCCAGTGGCGTGCAGACTTTCAGCCTTGCTAGTCAGACAAAATGCACATTCAGAAAGGCAGTGCACAGAACACTCACCTGCTCCCCTGGTGTCCCATACAGCTTGCTGTACTGTGGAAGTAGGCTGTCCAGCAGGGCCTGGTTCTCCTCAAGGCTGAAGGCTGGGGCTCTCTCCACAGTACGTGCCATTGCAGGGTCCAGAGGGGGCAGAGACAGCAGCAGTGCAGTGGCAGATGTCGTCCTGGAGCATGTAGTGCAGGCAAGTGAGCTCTCAGGGGAACAGCCAGCAATATATATGTGCTGCAGAGGCAGATACTGTCCCATGTGTCCAAAGTGATAGGTCCAAGTCGTTTGCATCTTCTGAATCTGGCCAATCCATGGAATAGCAGCACCAATACACGCCCACAGCATCCTTCAAATCTTCAACTTCATGACATACATGATTTTGCAACATTGTTGTGGGTGACCAACTGAATTTCCAGCAACCGACTCGTTCGAATTTCGAAAACGCGTCCGTTGCCAGGCTAGGCCATTGACAATGGGTGCGCACCGATCGGTCCATTGCTGTTCAACGCGTACAGGGGTACAACGCGTACCCGCACACATTGAATGCAATGGGCCGGCCGGGCACACCGATCGGTCCATTGCGGTACAACGCGTACAGGGGTACAACGCGTACCCGCACACATTGAATGCAATGGGCCGGCCGGGTGCACCGATCGGTCCATTGCTGTTCAACGCGTACAGGGGTACAACGCGTACCCGCACACATTGAATGCAATGGGCCGGCCGGGCACACCGATCGGTCCATTGCGGTACAACGCGTACAGGGGTACAACGCGTACCCGCACACATTGAATGCAATGGGCCGGCCGGGCACACCGATCGGTCCATTGCGGTACAACGCGTACAGGGGTACAACGCGTACCCGCACACATTGAATGCAATGGGCCGGCCGGGTGCACCGATCGGTCCATTGCTGTTCAACGCGTACAGGGGTACAACGCGTACCCGCACACATTGAATGCAATGGGCCGGCCGGGCACACCGATCGGTCCATTGCGGTACAACGCGTACAGGGGTACAACGCGTACCCGCACACATTGAATGCAATGGGCCGGCCGGGTGCACCGATCGGTCCATTGCTGTTCAACGCGTACAGGGGTACAACGTGTACCCGCACACATTGAATGCAATGGGCCGGCCGGGCACACCGATCGGTCCATTGCGGTACAACGCGTACAGGGTACAACGCGTACCCGCACACATTGAATGCAATGGGCCGGCCGGGCACACCGATCGGTCCATTGCGGTACAACGCGTACAGGGGTACAACGCGTACCCGCACACATTGAATGCAATGGGCCGGCCGGGTGCACCGATCGGTCCATTGCTGTTCAACGCATCCCTGTACAAGTGACTGGCATATGTCACCATGCCTGTCTCAGATGAACATATGCCAGCCACAGATAGCTCCCAGGGAGTGAGGGGCACACCTACAACACCACAGCCTGTCCAAACTGTATCATAAGGCATGTAAGGCTGCATTTCCTATTGTGTGTATGTTGGTGTACATGTTGTCCTGTGGGTGTCACCTGGGGGCAGCCACCCCCAGGCTGTGCACGTGTTCATGGGGACAGGATCCTGGGTGTTACGTGTACATGACCACTGTGATGTGCAACTGTTCATATCTGTGCATGTGCCATGGTCACATTTCACGGTGGTGTATGTGTATGTCATGTCACATACCCCGTGAGTCCCATGTGGGACGGTATGTTTGAGCCAGGGTGTCCCAGTGGCACAATAGTGATGGTCCTCCACAGTCTGTGTGCATGTAGTGTTTACAATGTCTCTGATTTCATGTGCACAATGGGAGACAGTCTCCACATCCACGTTGTGTGTGCATGGACTTTGATGTTGTGCGTGTGTGTGTCACAGACGTCCATGTCTGTCCTGCAGAGGCAAGTGGAACCACTACCTGTGGGGGTCATGGTTGTTTTGCTGTGGTGTATACCTGATACTCCATGTAATGCCAGTGTCCATGTGGCAATACAGGGTCCCTGGGAATGTACCTGTCGTTGAGCTGTGATGCCTGGGGCACATCTGTCCTCACATGTCACTGTGGGGGGTGATTGTGACATGGCAGCAGGAGATGGGAACTGTGACACGGCCTCATGATATCCAATGGGCCAACCTGGGACTTATTGATGCCACTTGTTGAACCGTGATGACAGATGTTGGCCATGTATGTACCATACATGTCCTTACGGAACTGCACACTTCATGTAGTTGTGCCTCATAATGATGTATGATGTGATATTGAGTGTGTTCAATGCCGCATATGTGGGGTGACTGACAATCTTGCTTTCTTCTCCTCTGCACTGCAGGGCTCCTGCTGTCCATAGACCATTCCCAGACCTGGCAACGATGGTGGAACGGGACAGCATCCGACGGTACCGCTTCACCAGGCAGCTGATTGAGGATTTGGCAGTGCAGTTGGCCCCACATTTGCAGCCTGGCCGGCCGTATCCTACAGCGCTGACCCCCAAGGTGAAGGTGATGGCAGCCCTACACTTCTTTGCCACCGGTACCTTCCAACATACTGTGGCGACTGCTGGTGGGATGTCACAGACCATGTTCAGCCGTGTGCTCCGCGATGTTTTGGAGGCAATGTTGCTATACCTGAACCGGTACATCTATTTCCCTAGACTGCAACGACTCACTGACGTGAAGAGTGACTTCTATGCCCTGGGGAGGATGCCGCATGTCATTGGCTCCATTGATGGGACACATGTGGCTTTGGTACCACCACAGGCCCAGGAGCAGGCCTACCGTAACCGCAAGCACTACCACTCGGTCAATGCACTGGTGGTGTGTCTTGCAGATATGACCATCTCACACGTGTGTGCCCGTTTCCCTGGTTCAGCACACGATGCCTTTGTGATGAGGAGTAGTCGCATCCCCAGGATGATGGCACAGATGCAGAACCAGCGTGCCTGGCTTGTCGGTGTGTACTGACTTTGTGCCATTGTGTGTGATCTGATCTGTAGTATTCCGCCCACTTTTCCAAGTCAGCTAATGTGCACTTGTCTGTCCGTAGGTGACTCGGGATACCCCAACATGCCGTGGTTGCTGACACCCCTCAGGAACCCTGTGACACCAGCCCAGATGCGCTACAATGAGGCACATGGTCGGACCAGGAGAGTGATTGAGCGGACATTTGGTCTCCTGAAGAGCCGCTTCCGCTGCCTCGACAAGACAGGAGGGTCCCTCCCATATGCCCCAGCGAAGGTGTGCAAGATTATCATCGTCTGCTGCATGCTCCACAACCTGGCAGTGCGGAAGGAGTTGCCTCTCATCCAGGATGACAATGACCAACATCCGCCACCTGTGGAGGATCCTGGCCTGGACCACGATGCCAGTGATGATGATGATGATGGTGATGTCCGCACACAGCTCATCACCAACTTCTTTAGCTGAATGTGAGTATCCTGAGGTGTCATGTCAATGATGTGAGTTGGCATGATATGTGTAGGTGGTGCTCTGGTGCTGTTGGAGTGTGTCCATGGGCTACTTGACTGGATGTGTGTAGCGATGTGTGCTTACAGGTGGTCTGTACTCCCCAACAGTGTTGACATGCTAACTTGGTTCTGGGTGGGTATCTTGTAACATGTATTGTGCATGAGTTTTGCTGTTCTGTCCTGTTCTCCATTGCTTTTGACTGTGTGTCATTTCTGTCCTTCACAGGGTACTTTCAGATTCGTTTGGTCAACTGTGTCCACCGACGACGTGATTGTACTTCCAGGGTGGTAGCTGTTGTGTCCCTACAGGTGATGTGCGCCACACCCATGGACTTCCTTCCTTCTACAGTTGTTGACTGTGTGCCCGCTGCCAGGTGGGATTACCTTGCATCTGTAGTGGTTACGACATGTTGCAACTGTGTAATAAACCTGTGCTTCACTTTGTGATGTGCGTTGTCTGTGGTCACACATTTGACTGCCATTTGCTTACTGCACCTGTGGGCTACTTGACTACAACTGGGAATAGGTGTGGTGTCTGTGCATTGCACCGTCTTTCCTGGCAACATCAGTGTAGGCAATGAGTCAGATGGCCTAGGTGTGTATGTGTTGTGTAGCCCTGGTGGTGTGTCTCCCTCATATGTGTCACGTTGCCATTACTCACATGCCTGTGTTGTACTTGCTGTTGCAGTTCGCATACACAGTGTAATTTTGCAGTTCATCATCCCCATGACAGCACCCACGTTGGAATCACAACAGAGGCAAGTATGGTGTATTAGTGTGTTTATTGTGATACATTTGTGTGAATAGTGCATAGGATGGTTAGTGCTGTACATTTATATTGCAATCAGAAGTTCCTAGATGAATTGAAAGTCCTGGTAGACAAAATCCCCAGTATCGGGGCCACAGTTGTCTGAGACATTGGTCCAACTTGTACTCCCCATGTCATGTGTGGGAGTTGTGTTGCCGTCAACAGGGTGAACAGTTTGTGCACAAAGGTGAACATCCAGAACAGGTTCAGGCTTCCTGGGGGTTGCACTTGGCCATCGGCCTCTCACTTGCCCCTCCTCGGACGACCCCTCTTCTTTGGGGGGCCCCTCAAGTACAGGCTGCTGCGGTGCAGGGGACTCTCCGCCAGAGTCATCCTCCCTCCCTGTGGCAGTTGCAGTTTGTTCAGCACCAGATGTTGTTGGCACACAGGGAGGTGTAGACTGGTTGCTGTTCATCTGGCGGAGGCATTGTAATATGTCCCTATGCACCGCCGTCATCTCTTGCAGTGTGTCCCACTTGGACTCCACGCGGGACATGTGTGAGTCCAAGCGGGCATGATGGGCAGCCTGCTGCTGTTTCATGTCTCTGAGGAGCCCCACTACCTGGCTGAGATCTCCGGTGCTGGACTGGTACGCATCGGCTATGCGTGCCAGTTGTGGGTCATCATGCACACCAGACACCTCTGCAAGCAGCGACCTCTGTCTCCCACCCCTCCCACCACCCCTGCCGACATGTGCAGTGCGTGCAGTGGCACGCACAGATGACCCTGGTCCCCCTTGGGGGTTGGTGGTGGTGGTGGTGTCCATGGCCCCACGTTGGTCCAGGGTCCCTGTGCTGGTGGTGCTCCTTGTTCTGTCCATGTCGGCAGGGATGGTATTTGTGGTGACAGTCGTTGGAGGGGTGGGTGCAGGGGGTGCAGCTGGTGGTCCTGCTGGTGCTGCAGCTGGTGGTCCTGCTGGTGCTGCATGTTGACTTGCACCGGAGGTGCCAGGTTGGTCTTCTTCATCCGAGGAGGGCAGAGGCTGTACGACACCAGTGAGCTCCGTATCCTCTTGAGCCTGGGACTGGGACTCCTCAGCGTCTGCTGCTGTGTCCCCATCATCACCTGTTTTTGGGAGACACACACAATGTATGTTATGTTTCTGCAGGCATCAATGGTTGACACACCTGACAGTTGTGACTGTGCCTCTGGGTGCGGGCCTGTACATTGCATTGTCCTAAGTTGTCACAGTCAGGGGTTGATATTGGTGTAGCACATTGTCCTGCATTATTTGGGCATGTCTATGTATTTGTTGGGGTGTGAACATGGTCTGCATTGGTTGTATTTGGTTGACAGCCGGCCCTCCTTCCCACCCAGCCAGTCAGTTATCCCACCATGGACTGTGCTTGCATTGCAGGGAGTGAAAGTTGTCTTTCAGGATGTCAGTCAGTGGTGTCCTGCTGTTGGTTGTTGCACAGTTGCCAGCAGGGCCTTGTGCTCCCCACAGCAGTTGCCAGTGTCAGCCATCTTGTCAGTTGTTTTCCACTCCCTGTGATGTGAGCATGGTTCAGGGTGGTGTTGATGGGACAGTTGTGGGGGTGAGCTATGTCTGTGACTATGACTCCCATCATGCTATTGCCTCCACCCCACTTCCCAGCATTCCCATACTTACTTGCTTTTGTGGGGAGTTCAGTGTGTGTGGGTGTGAGAGCAATGGCAAGATGGCTGACAGTGGTGTCCTGCTGTTGGTTGGTGTGCAGTTCCCAGCATGCCCTTGTGCTCCCCACGACACAGCAACAGTGTCAGACATCTTTGATGGGCCTTTCCACTCTCTGTGGGATGTGCATGCGTGAGTGTGAGCTTGCTGGGCCATGTGGTGGGGGATGTTGAGCTGTGACTACGACTCCCATCATGCTATTGCCTCCACCCCCTTCCCAGCATGCCCATCCTTCCTTCCTTTTGACTCTGCTTCCCTGTGGGGTGGGCTGCCTGTGCTGACAGGATGGCTGGGAGTGTTGTCCTGGCAGTTGTTTGGCTAAAAGTCCCAAGAGTGTCCCTGTGCTTCACACAACATAACCCAGGGTGGAGGTTCTTTGTGGGATCTTGAGTTAGGATGTGAGGCATTGCATTCTCCCAGGTGGGTTATGTGGAGTTTGTGTTGAGGGGGTGTGTGAGGGGAGGTGCTTGTGACTATGGTCAGTGCTGCAAGTCCTCCTTCCCACCCAGCCAGATATCCCACCATGGAACGTGCTTGCATTGCAGGGAGTGGAAGTTGTCTTTCAGGATGTCAGTCAGTGGTGTCCTGCTGTTGGTTGTTGCAGTTGCCAGCAGGGCCTTGTGCTCCCCACAGCAGTAGCCAGTGTCAGCCATCTTGTCAGTCCTTATCCACTCCCTGTGATGTGAGCATGGTTCAGAGTGGTGTTGATGGGCCACTTGTGAGGGTGAGCAGTATCTGTGACTCCAACTCCCATCATGCTATTGCCTACACCCCCTTCCCAGCATGCCCGTACTTCCTTCCTTTGGACTCTGCTTCCCTGTGGGGTAGTGTGCCTGTGCTGACAGGAAGGCTGGGAGTGTTGTCCTGGCAGTTGTTTGGCTAAAAGTCCCAAGAGTGTCCCTGTGCTTCACACAACATAACCCAGGGTGGTGGTTCTTTGTGGGATCTTGAGTTAGGATGTGAGGCATTGCATTCTCCCAGGTGGGTTATGTGGAGTTTGTGTTGAGGGTGTGTGTGAGGGGAGGTGCTTGTGACTATGGTCAGTGCTGCGAGTCCTCCTTCCCACCCAGCCAGATATCCCACCATGGAACGTGCTTGCATTGCAGGGAGTGGAAGTTGTCTTTCAGGATGTCAGTCAGTGGTGTCCTGCTGTTGGTTGTTGCACAGTTGCCAGCAGGGCCTTGTGCTCCCCACAGCAGTAGCCAGTGTCAGCCATCTTGTGAGTCCTTTTCCACTCCCTGTGATGTGAGCATGGTTGTGAGTGGTGTTGATGGGCCAGTTGTGAGGCTGAGCAATATCTGTGCCTACTACTCCCATCATGCTATTGCCTCCACCCCCTTCCCAGCATGCCCATGCTTCCTTCCTTTTGACTCTGCTTCCCTGTGGGGTGGGCTGCCTGTGCTGACAGGATGGCTGGGAGTGTTGTCCTGGCAGTTGTTTGGCTAAAAGTCCCAAGAGTGTCCCTGTGCTTCACACAACATAACCCAGGGTGGTGGTTCTTTGTGGGATCTTGAGTTAGGATGTGAGGCATTGCATTCTCCCAGGTGGGTTCTGTGGAGTTTGTGTTGAGGGGGTGTGTGAGGGGAGGTGCTTGTGACTATGGTCAGTGCTGCGAGTCCTCCTTCCCACCCAGCCAGATATCCCACCATGGAACGTGCTTCCATTGCAGGGAGTGCAAGTTGTCTCTCAGGATGTCAGTCAGTGGTGTCCTGCTGTTGGTTGTTGCACAGTTGCCAGCAGGGCCTTGTGCTCCCCACAGCAGTAGCCAGTGTCAGCCATCTTGTGAGTCCTTTTCCACTCCCTGTGATGTGCGCATGGTTCATGGTGGTGTTGATGGGACAGTTGTGGGGGTGAGCAATATCTGTGACTACGACTCCCATGATGCTATTGGCTACACTGACTTGCCCAGCATACACAGAATTCCTTTCTTTCAGTGGTCTTCACTGTGTGTTGGTGTTGTAGTGGTGGCTACATGTCTGGATGTGTTTGTTAGTTATATTTGTGCCACTGCCTAGCTGTAGTTGTAGTTGTGTTTGTACATGTGATGACACGGTTAAATGTAACTTTGAGATGGCATGTGTTGTGTTTATCTGACTGACATACACATTTTGGGATGATTCTGTTCTGGTTGCTGTGTAATTGCTAAGAGTGCATGGTTTGACTCTCCCCTTGACAGTGATGTGTGTGTGTATTGTGGCAGAATATTGTGTACATTTGTTGTGTACTCACCAGGCTCTGGGATGTTTTCTAGTCCATAGACGCTCACTGGCGGAAGGATGGCCCGCACCTTCTCCTCCCAGGGCCTGAGGTATACTGGCTTGGCAGGAGGGCCACTGCCGGTGTATTGGCTCAGGAGGTAGTCCTTCTTCAGCAGCTCCCGTACCCTCCTGCGCACGTCATACCACCTGTTCTGGATGTCAGTCTTTGTGCGCAGACATGGTGATTGTGCGTTCACCCTGTTGATGATCCTCTCCCACATCTTTGTTTTCTGGGAGATGGGTGTCTGTTGGACCAGTGCGCCAAACAGCTGTGGCTCTACCCTGAGGATCTCGTCTACCAGGACTTCCAATTCACAATCTAGGAACTTGTGATTCTTCTTTGGGGGCATGGTGATGGGTGGTGATGGTGAGTAATGTGTGTGTTGGTGTGCAGGTGAAGGTGTGTGAGTGTGTGTTTTGCTGGGTGTATGTGAGGTAGCTATTTGTTGGTGTGCTGATGGTGTGTGGCTTGTGTGAGGGATGAGCTGTGGGTGTGTGGTTGCTGTCTGTTGAGTGCTGGCAGTAGAATAGCATTTGCAAAGGATCATGGTTGGGATTTGTGTCCTTTATATGGGTGGAGTTGTGGGTGTGTCTTTGTTCTCTGTCCCCACCCCCCAGTATTTATTGGCTTTGTAATTGCTTGTTTGGCCTTTTTTTGTGTATTTTTCCTTAGTACTTTCTGTGCATGTTGGAAACGTTCTTGTGACCGAGTCGGACCCTGCAGTTGTCTCGTACGGTCTTCTCCGTTTCGTTCACGCTGTGTTTGTGCAGTTTTCTATGCTGCGTACGCGTCGGTCGCGGTGTTTTGTGTTACTTCGGCTCGCAGTTTTGTATGCGTGTCGGTCGTATCGGCTTGTCCTCCGTACGACTCGGTCGTGGTTTTCGCGCCTTGCATCGTACTTTGCGGTTTGGAGTTCGCGTGTACGTTTCGGTTGGATTTGTTCCGGGTGCGTGTCGGTCGGTTCGATTCGCGTGTTTTTCCGGCCGGATTGCTGTTTTCCGTGCGGCTCGGTCGTTCGGCTTGGGTTCAGTACGTGTCGGTCGGATTTTGCACGCTTTGCATCGTACTTGGCGTGTCGGGCGCCACAGGTACGTGTCGGTCGGAATTAATTCCGGCTCCGAGTCGGTCGGTGCTTTTTCCGGCCCGAATCGGAATCGACCCCATGGTCTCTACTGGGAGGAAATAGTGGCGACAATGGGTGAGCTCAAGAGTAGACCACTTATGAGGGATCCTGTGCAGTGCCTACTAGGAATATTACCACACACAGAAAAAATACTAAATATGTCATGAAATTGCCATGGAGTGGAAATCACTGACTGCACCACAAGTGCTAAGGAGGCTACACGACCCCCTCAAGTGGGCGACAGCAGAGATTGACACTTGGGCTACATTACACACTCAGGGACTCAGAGGCCCTCCAGACAACATATGGGACACTTACTTGACTGCACTGGCGTCAACATCGGACGACAGGCCTCCTGTAGGCAGGAAACTGTCCTGACTATCAAGACTTAAGTCACTGCATGCGGACTGCAACGCCTGTCGACAGGAGCAAGCTATGCAAAACACGGAGGTCAACCCTTACCATGGAGACAGGGGATACACACACCAACCGGAGGAGATGCCCATCGGGGTAAAGCATGAATGTCTTGAGCGATCACTATGATATGGCTATTAAAGAAAAAAGAGTTCAGCAGTAACAGGGAGGTGTAAGCAATAGTTATGTGACAGAGACTATCCACCAGTTTGAATGTTATGTTATCCCACCTTGGAAGAACTGAGCCATTTATATGTTTTTGTCCTTTACTCTGTTCTTATACTCACTTTGTATCTCCTGATTGATATCACCTACGCATATGTAGACCATGTGTAAATATTTGTACCCTATCCATGCAGCTGTCACTACACACAGTAAACAAATGGGTGTATGATCATAATAAAGTGACTCTGGCTCTTGATCATATGTAATGTGTGTAAACGTGTAACAAAGCTCATTTCACCTACTTACTTAAAAAGAGTGTTTATATGAAAACTAATAAAGAGAAACTGGGTAAAAAATGTTTGTGGAAAGGAGGAGGTTAGTGGGTTAGCAAACATAAAAAGGCACCTTGGAAAATAGTGGTTTATGGGGAAAGAGAGACTAAACTTTTTGGAACAAGTACTGGGATGAGAAAGAAAGAATCAGAGGAATGAAGATTACCATTAAGTAATCTAGGTGTTGCTTGAGATTGAAATCCTTTAAAAAACAGAAGACAAGAGGCGTTTGGCAAAACAGGAACAGTTTGTTTAATTAAACATTATGGCCGGGAGAACAGTTACAGTTTCAGGCTCTGAGGACTGTCTCAATTTACAATTAGGCTGTCCGGTTTTAGGTTTAAACCTATAATAACTGATAAAACCCCACCAAAAGGAAAATAGCCCTCACCAGTGTAAACATATAAACACTGAAAAAACTCCTTCGCAACCACAAACTAAATGCCATTCAAAGAAAGGAAAAGGTGAGTGAAAGCATCATTTTTATTTCTTCCTGAAGGGGTCAATACAATGTAACTTTGTTACATAAGGCAGCAGCAAGAAAGACTGGGCTAACATTATTCTGCTTGAGTTTTGTTGTTTAGGGATGTTACTAAAATATTGTTTCTTCTTCCTTTTGATTTTTTCAGTTTTGTGGTCTTTGGTCTAATGATACAGGGTTTAGAAGCATGTTTTAGGTCTTATTTAATTATTTTATAAACTGTAGAGAATCAGGAAATAAATTTGATTCTTTCACTGATAGGTAAAATGGCTGGTTTCATACGCATCTTTCCCAATATGTGCCATCACATTTACCCACAGACAAAGAATGGGTGAAACCCTTTGATACATCAGCCCCCTTTTCTAGCGAGTCATTATTGATAGTAGGTGAATTGCCAAACACTCTAGGCTTTAAAGATTCAATGCAAGGTGTAGTGATAGGTATATGTGAAAAGAGTGCTGTCACCAAGCATCTGGGATAGTTGGGAAAACATGGAAAGCAGTGTCACTTGGAATGCTGCTGCTAAAAGTTCTTACCAAGTTCAACAAAGATTTGAGGATATTGTTTGTATTTGCAGTAATTCAGCTACATATATGAAAAAGTTGTGTGATGTCCTGTCAAAATCAATACCTGAGCTGAAGTGCTTGCCTGTAAGAGATCCTTGCCATTTGCAAGATGGAATGCTGAAAGCATCTTTACACTCTTCAGAGTTAATGAAAAATGCTATTGACTTTTTAGTCCATTCTGGTGCACTGTTTCATTATGCGCGGAAACTAAAACGCAAATATTTCTCATTTTGTGCTTTGTATGGCATCAATGAAAGAGTAATCCCAACTGTATCATTTAGCCGGTGATTCTCAGTCCTAGAGGCCGGTAATGCTATATTATCCATGTGCCGACCATTTACAGAATTTGTGCTTAGTGATGATGCCAAAAGTCAAGAAATGTGAGGCTCTTTGGTCACATATTTATACTGATGTGAAAAGAAGTACACTCTACTGCATTCTTAGATTTTCACAGGAAAACATGATTGCTGTAGTGAACATAATAAAAAAACTAGAGTCTGTAAACACCCTTGTCTACCAAGTGTTCAAAGTAATTAGTGTAGATGTGAAACATCTCCTTGTGAGTTGGCTGGGTGACACTTTTAGTGACTTTGGCACTGCAACATGTTCCATGTTAGAATTCTTGCCACTTGGTAAGCAAAGAAATGTTGAGGAGAAATTCAGGAAATGTCATATCCCTTCACCAACCATGGCATTTGAAGTCAATGAATCCTCACTGAGGTACTCTGTACAAGTTCTAGATCCTTTCAGTAAATGGGAATTTTCTCCGAACTTTGTAAAGAACTGCTTAATTTTTGACTGCTTCAATAACTGAGGGCATATGCACCTAGTTCAACGCATATTTTGCAGAACCTGTCCCAGAGAATCGCAATGTTCAGGTGCACCAGTATTGGAATGGAAAGCTATGTCAGTGGCCAGAGTTAGCAAATTGTGTACTGGCTGTTTTGGCGTTGCCTGTCTCAAGTGCCAATGTTGAGAGGGCCTTTTCACAGATAAATGTTTACATCGGAAGGAAAGAGCGAGTGTGCATGACCAAAGACTCACTAAAGAAGTATTGCATTTTTAGCGATAAGTGCATTCAATTCCATATTAACATTCTTCCTCTAGTTGATTCTTCAACTACCCTACCTAACTCTTGCATTTGGATAGTCACTTTATTTGGGGTCTGTTGTTGGTTAAGCTCACTTTTGACAATAACTACCTTTCTATTTACTTGTATTCTTCCCATTTTGAGGACTGTGTTTTTACAGCAGGTGACCCCCAATTGTATAACCCCACATACAAACAGAAACACAATAATTACATAAACCAGATATCCACTGTGGGAGCCAGGAGAACCAATTCGAAAACCACTCCTGCTCAAGGGCATCTCTTTCTTCGTGCATAGTTCTTTGTAGATTGTGCAATGCTTGGATGGCAAGCATCAGTGTTCCATTGTCCATGTCAGTCCCTAGGATGAACGTGCAGCAGGGAGCATCGATCTTGGCACAAACCCCCCCTCCATTGCGGTTATTAAGTCCAGCATGTAGCGGTACTGCATTACCATGAGGCGGATTGCTTGCATTTCTTCTGTGATTGCATTGAGGCTGAGCTCAGTGCTGTTCATCATTTTGAGCATCTCCCACCGGATAATTTGGAGTCAGTGGGCATTAGCTTTTTTCTGCAGGGTGAAGAAGGGTATCAACACCCCAGCTTCTGGAATGTCCTTGAACTGGGCCCAGCCAGAATAGTCAGTGGCTCTCCTTTCATGAGCTTGGAGCAGCAAGGTTGTCTTCTTCCCTAACAGGTGCTGGTATAAGTCTGATAGTTTCTCTCCAGGAATGACCAGGGTCGAAGTGTGCATGGTGACCATGGAACACAGTCCTTTCCATCCGGGAGTGAGTTCAGTGTAGGTGTACTCGCCGCATTGCCAGTAGTTATTCATCAACATGGAAGTGCCCCTTTGCATATACGGGATATATAAAATCACTCCGCAGTTAGTATTCGTGCCCATTGGAAGTGTTCCTTTTCCTCTTAAACACAAGGAGTACATGGTTAGTGTCCATACAATTAGGGGTTGTCCTTTCCCTTCTATCCAAGTTTATCCACCCACCTCAGTGTCCCAAATTTCCTGACATGGGGAGATCACACTCTCATTCAACTCCCCCCATGCAAATCATTCCCCTTTTTATTCACCAGCTGGACAGCCCTACACTGGAATTCCATGTCAGGAGACCACAAGTTGTTTAAGAAAATCGCCCCGGTTAGACTAAGAGCCGCTCTTGGTCGGCAGACGGATGCTGGAGCAGACGTATTTGTACATTGAGTTGGGGGTTTCCCCACCTCCAAAAATCTTTCCTCTTGGAAATCTCGAGGCTATGTGATATCTTCCCCTATTTGTCCCTTCCTACGCCTCCTGTTCAGCTCGAGTTGGATATCAGTGGGTTCAGTCAGGATGTATAAAGCTGTTGGGTTGGTGTCATATCAGGTTAAGTTTACTACTACCTTGTGTGGTTCTACTTTGTTGGGTTAGATCTTATCCTACAAAGATAGAGGTACATAAGGCATTTTGCCTTCTTTGGGCTACTTTATGGGACAAGTAAAGTCTGTCTGCGCCTACCGCATGTGGGATCAACGAACAGATGTAACATGGCCTGGCTGATGCTTGCAGCCAACTGCAGTCATGTGCTGGTACCATGTTTTATGCAAAAGGGCGCTGTGTGGCGCATGTGGGATGCTGGTGTTCTCTGTCGTGTAATTGTAGGGGACATATGAGAGATCTCTACGCAGATGCTGTGGTTCCCTATTAGTAAACTTCTTTTGACTCAGCAGTTCAGCGGTAGTGCCCAATTGTGGGACTGTACACAATAGGCAGATCATACATAGCAATACAAATGTACATAACGTTTGTGGTGAAACTGCAGTTTTTGGTATGGATCCCCTGGGATTTGTTTGCGCTCCTCCGGCGGCTGTGTTCTTTATGACCAGTCCGTAAAGTTTAGCGGGTTTTAGTTCATGGATGGTGTCGTCATGTAATGGCTTGACCGCATGCTGGAACGGAACACCCACACACATTTCCCCTCCCCTTTGAGGGCCATAGGTGATAGACAGACCCCCGCTGGTGGGCCTGTGGGCTTCCACTGGTGTAAGTTCAGTAATTGTTCCTTTTCTATGGATCCTTGGGTGTTGAAGACAAGTCGGCGTTGGCGCACTTTCATTGTCCTTGCTGGCTGCTACCTGTTTTTTAATAAAACCTTTGTTTGTTGTTAATACAGCCAATTAAGCATTACGCTCATTCTCAATGTTTTTTTGGAGAACCTGTAGTTTGCCATAGGCATGTGATCCCATCAACATACCAGTCACGTCATGGTGAGGTATCAGCACATTACCTTTGTTGGGTGCGTTTTTCAGTAATTAGTGGAGAAAGGGTGTTTATTAAAAACCTTTAAAATGACAAATCCTATTTTTATTATTATAAGCCATTGAACCCACGACCCCCGCCCCCATCCTACTATGGTGATTTCGGATCTTTCCTGCTATTTTGGCTCTCGGGGGACCAATCAGTGTTCGGTATTTTGGGGAGTAGGTCCTATGAGTTTAGGAAGGGATAGTCTTGTGGATTTGGCCGGCGATCTGTGGGTGACACTAATTTTCCAAAAATGACTCGCCTGGTGCATGCATAAGAGCGTGGTGGCTATGGTGCCCCTTCCTGAGACTATTTCCTTTCTGGGGCTACCTGTTATCAAATTTACCCCCAGTTGCATGTGCGCAGAAATATGGGAAGAGGGGGCGTGTTGTCGTAGGTGTGGCTGGTGCTTGCAACGTGCCTCTGGAACACAGTTTTAGTTTGTGCATCTCCCTGTTCTCGGCATGCAGTGTGTCACGTGGCCCTCCCTTGTGGCATTGGTTACCTAGCTTTGGCTGCTCTCGACTTCGCCTTTGTATATGGAACCTTCTTTTTGGGCTAACCTTTTGGGTGGTTTTCCTTTTAGTTGTGGGCATTTCCCTGAGTTCTCGCGTAATCCATTTTTTTCCCTTGCCCTGCGGGGAGAGGGTCGGAGGCCGCTCTGGGAAGCCTTTCCACCATCTATGCTGTCCCATGGGGTCCGAAGTCAGGACCTTCTGTTTTCCCTGTTTTCCCAGTCCAAGCACCCATGCTTGGACTGGAAGTGAACACACCCGGTGTATTGCGTTCCACTGGGAGCCGTATTAGTGGCTTGTAATCCTCCATCCTGGGCAACCCCCTCACTCGGACCACACCCCGCTTCCTATCAGCGTTTCTGGTGGGCCCACTATTCCTACCTTTTGGTTGGAGTCTCTACAGTTGTGCGTTGCCTAAAAAAGATGGTGCTTTTCTTGTCAATCTTAAGAGGGGTGAAAGGTAGGGTTGACCACGTTTTGGAAACCAAAAATTGGGACATTTCACAAAAATAAATAGAAAAAGAACTGTACTAATTCAACATGATCCTGGGTGCACAGAACAACAGTGCACATCAGTTTAGAAACACGGACGAGGCACAAGGAAAAATTTGAAAATTGACTCTGGTACCCAAGTCATACATGTAAAAACGTCTCTACAGTGGTTGCAGTTGACTCACATGGAACACCCGGACCAGAACCAAAATTGCAAAAATCAGCTGGGAACAGCTGGTGAACAACCGGAATTGCCTCACGAAAATCCAGGACCCTGGCCACCCTAGAGAACCCCTTCTGGAGTCTTGAACTCGTCATCATGCTGAGGCCTCATGGCCTACCGACTTTCGCATGTGGAGTTTTAGGGTCTACCATCCCCAGGGCAAGAAGAACATTGTTACCGTCACTGAGGATGGCTACATTTTAGAACTAAAAAGGGAGGCCTCCATTTCCGTAGGCTTCTAGGGCATTTGGGGGTACTATTGGGACTACACGCCATGCAGGAAATACCAAGCAGGAGCCTGATGCCCAAAAATGGGGTTCTTCTGACCCGGTGATTGGAGAACGACCCTGGGTGTCTGCTTTTAAAACAATTTTCTACCCATTTGTCAGACTGTCCTACCCCGGGGTGTGGCTAGTGAACTGCACCCTCGGGGATCAGCAGTAGAGTGGGGCCTAGTTTCCATGGGCGCTTTAGGCAACCTAATTATTTTGTGCTTCCGTGAAGTCATCATTAATGCTGAACTTAGTGTGGGTACCCGATCGGCATAGCCCCCAACAACCCTGAATTTCTGGATGCAACTAAAAATAATTTTTGACTCCTAATGCTGTTAGTCTTTTGATCTGATACAGGTTTTTAGGGGGAGAGGGTAGGGAGATGCTGGTTGATTACTACTGCCTGTCTTCATTTGCTGGGGGATCTATTTTACTGCACATTTTGGCACTATCACCCCTCCTTGTCGGGGTTGTGGCCGCGGTCCCTGCTGTGCTGGGTTCCCTATCTGTGGTAGCTGCTGCCAAGTGCTCGCCCAATTACTTGATCCCTGCTGCAGTTGTGTGGTGCCCGGCGGATCTCTCTGTGACTGAGTGTATACTATGTTCTGATTATTCTCTGCTTGGTACTGAGGAGGGACGTTACCCATATCCTGTTGTGTGGGGTTTTGTGGCAGTAGACCCTTATTCCCTAACCTTTGCTGTTTTGCTGCTCATGGTATGCCTTTAGCCGGCCTCTCTCTGCCAGGTGACCCTGCCTATGGAAGTAGTAGCACTCCCTAATGTCTGGTTGCGGCAAACCTCCCTGGCCTCTACTACCATAGCCTGTTTGAAATCTGCTCAAGTTTTGCAGTGGAGCCCCCATCGGGACTGGCGCCATCTGTATGGCTGCAGCCATCGCTGCTCCCTCGAGGGCAGTCATTTTCCCTTTATGCTGCACTCATTTTGCAGACTCTCTTTGGGTCTGCTCCTGCTTCTCGCTATCCTTTTCTTGCTTTTTCATATGGTAGCGGAGTATATGAGCTTGTATTTCCTGCCATGGTTTGGTATCTAAACCAACTATGCTGTCCAGCTCGTTCTGTATCTTGATGGGTAACCCTTTCCTCAAAATATTGTAGAAAAATGTGACTTGTGGGCCTGTGTTGGCTCACGGCTGTCCAATTTCCTGTCTCCATTTTCCCCACATTCTATTTAGGAAATTGTTTATGCTTTTCTCTTGCTTCATGGTTTCTGCCATTAGCCCTCCTGCATCTGGGTGGTCAGGGAATATTTCTCTCAGGGCCATCCATATCCAGTGCCTGTAAGAATGAAATGTGGCTGGTCATGCTGGGTCTCTATTAACGTGATTGCTGGAATGCGAGCTTGGGTGAACACTGTGTTTGTCTGTTCCCCAATTAGGCTGCTTGGTAAGCTCTTAATGTCACCTATTGCTAGGTTGATACCTGCTGAGTTCTTCTCAAAGCATGTAATCCATTTCCCTGCCCCATCCAGTAATGACGGTAACTTTGTTCTTAGCCCCTCTTTTTCTATCTGGGCCCATGGAATGTATATAACCCGCCCCCCCCCACACCCTTCTGCAGTAATGGGCACATTCTCGATCTAGGTGACTCTACGGGTTTATCCTCAACATAGCGTTCCCATTTTGCCAGGAATTGCTGCATGTAGAGAAAGTTTGGATTTCCTCCTTTATGTCTGATGCAGTCCTCCACAACTGCCATGTCCTCTGGCTCAAACGATCCTTCTCTGGGTCAAGACCGGTCATATTGGTTCCTCTCCTCAGTCCAATCAGCTAACAGGTCGCAAAACAGGTACACAAATGTCTTGCCTTCCTTTTTGGCTATTATCTCCTTCTGGGTTAGTTTATCCTTGTTGTGCACCCGGGTGGAGCAGTGCATATCCTCGTCGCTGCCTCTCCTCATGTGCATGCATAGGTGCCATTTTGTTTTTCATGCATTGCGGGTAAGTAAGTACCAGGATGCCTTGATCCCTTATTTCTTAGTCATCCCTTCTCCTTTGTCGACTGGACGGTGCAACTCTGAGCCCTGCTAGTCTTTCATCTACCTCCATTTCGTCCCAGTGCTGCTCCCTGTACTTGTCTCCGCTTTCCTCATGTAAGAAGCGTGATGTCCTGTCCTCATGCTCTAACTCCTGGCTGCGTGCCCTTTCTCTCTTGAGCAGGAGCTCACGCCTCTCTTCCTTGCGCTGTCTGGTCTGCCTCTTTTCTTCTGAGCTACACGCTGCTTTCATTGACCTGGCTTCGCTTCCAAATTCATCCTCCATTTCCTCCTCGGCTACCTGGGCAAACCCTGTGGTTTGACCATTGTCATCGGTTTCCGGGGGACTGGAGCTCCCTTCCTCTTCTGAGCTCCTTGGGTTGCTATTGAGAACTGCCACAAATTTCCCTGACACTCGTTTGTGCCCGCCAGAACAGTTGGGGATGTGAGTTTTTATTGCCCCTGAGGGGTCACCTGTTGAGCCTTGTGGATGGGGAGTCGAGCTTTTGGGGACCATCCCCAGGGACTTAGGCTGCACTGGAGGTGTCTGGGCTCCCTTGGTTTTGGTTCTCTCGGGCTTAGACCCAACTGTCCTTGTTTCTGTAGCGGGCTCGTCGGCTTCTACTACTGCTGGATTTGAATATCCTTATGCAAGGGAGCCGGTGTGAGGACATCCATCCCTGCATATGGTTGGTGAGGTACTGATGGTTTGCTCGTTAACGGCATTGTGGGGCTATCGCTTTTAGCCTCTTCGAAGATGGCCCGTGATTCTAATAATGACTCTCTTTTGTTTCTCTTTTGACCTGCATATTTGGTCTTTATATGTGTTTTAGTGTGCTCAATTATGTGTGCATCAAATGTTCCCTCCTTAAGCCAGGGAAATGCATGTGCCTGTGTGTGTGTAAATGCCACTGTTGGCAGAACTTGATTTTGTTTATCTGTGTGGGGAACCTAGTTTCCATATGTTTCAATGGGGAATCCATGGCAATTTAGCAATTCAGATAAATACAATTTCAAAAATCTTTCATTTATCTAATCGTAGGGACAATTATACATGGTGCACTCTTACAACTTATGTAGTAGGAGCTCAACGCCTAATACTGAAGCAGCATCAACAATTCAACTTAATATTTCAATAACATTTCAATAGAAACAAGATAAAAAATGCATATGTAGTATTACAACATAGGGCGAATATGCGATATGTTAAAATAGCATCTGCATGATTTCAGCTTTGCACATAATACAGTTTGCAATTAATAATCCATACGACATCATCACATAGATAAACAGTTCAAGTAATGGTTGACAGAAAAAAAATTAACTTTGTCAAAAAAACTCAGAATGTTCACTGCACATGTTATCCTCTAAACAGGAAAGGTTTGCATGGAACATGAGCTGGATAGTCTGCCAATATTCACTCCTACACAAAGGTGGTAATCATAGTTACCAAATTCTAATAACTTTGGAATCACCGGACCTTCTTGGCCACGCACAGTTACGCCCAGTTTCCTGGGTCCAAGTTTTTCCCTAATCTGAATTCCACCCCCCTGTGTAACGCCCAAGGTCCAAATGAAATGTCCCTCCCACACTCCTTTCAGATATTAAGGGTGTTAAGAAATCTCGTTAGCACTGAGAAAACCTTGAACTAAAAAACTATGAGACTGAGATATCAACTCCGCCAGATCAGGATAGCTGTATCACAAAAATAGCATCCTGGGAGTTATCAAAGGCTATACACATTATCACAATTCACCCTCTCTAGCGTACTTGGCTATAGATAGAAGGCGACTTCCACTGGAACGCCTGCAAGGCCGCCTTACGACTAAATCAGTCAGGACATATAAAATAGGTAATATGCCAGATCCTGTCAGTGGCAGGGCGCTTAGGTTATCTTTTTAAGCTTCTCCCTAGTTTACCATACGCCAAATACTTTAGACTATGGAGGTTCTAATGTAGTCTCTTACCCTCTGTGAAGGCTGCTTCAGGACAGACCCCCACCCCGGGGATTCAGCAGAACTTAAAGTCAATTGCGGTGTCTGCCCACAATGTCTTGTTGCGCACTCGTGAGTCCGTCCGGGCGGAGTCTCCTTCCTTTGCCTGCAGTGGGGTTCGAGGTCCCAATCTGCTCCTGGCTGGCTCGCAAAATGTTGCTTGAGTTTGAAATCCCTCAAAAAACAGAAGACAAGAGGTGTTTGGTAAAACAGGAACAGTTTGTTTAATTAAACATTATGGTCGGGAGAGCAGTTACAGATGAGGACTGTCTCAATTTACAATCTATTAGCGTTCTTCCTAAATACAAAATCTGGTGAGTTGTAAAAGTCTGACTTTATGGTGTCTTTAGGAGCGTGTGTATCCCCTTTGGCATGTGCGCTTTATTGGGGCAATCTCCCTTGACCAGTGAATTGTCACTGCGCCTATCTGTGGGGATTGATCAAGAGTTTCCTGCCCGAGTGTTTGCCTGTAAGCTACACACCCTCCCGCCTGTGACCTACCAATCAACAATCCCTGGGCCTAGGTCTCAGGGCCTGCCTAACTACATATTTGCAAGCCGAGGTGTAATTCTATTAAAACTGGGGAGATATCCTTTTTATCGATAAATGCATCCAATTTCATATTAACATAGGCATATGCCTGTATGCCATTTGCCACAGGCTCCCATTTGCAGCCATTGGGTGGGCTTAAAACTAAAACTCCATTGGCACACTGGTTGCAAGTTTCAGAAGTGAGGCCAGTGCGTGACTGGTCACTGAGTCTCAACTCCCTTCTTCCTCTCCAGTTAAGGCTTGACGCACAACTGATGGCAGTGTCATGATCTGGCACTGACAGCAGTGAGATGAGCTGGAACCAAAGAGCCATGTCAGGCACTGGCACTGATTACAGTGTTAGGAGCTGGAACCAATGAGTCATGTGAGGCACTGGCACTAACTGCATTGTGAAGAGCTGGAGCCGATGGGTAGAGTGAAGCACTGGCACTGACAGCTGTCTGAAGAGGTGGAACCGATGGGTGTGTGAGGCACTTGCACTAACTGCAATGTGAGGAGCTAGAACCAATGGGCTGTGTGAGGCATTAACTGCAGCGTAAAGGGCTGACACCGATGGGCCACGTGGAGTGCTGCTTCTGACAGCTGTCTGAGGAGCTGGATCTATTTGGCTGTCTGAGTAGCTGCTACTGACTTAAGTGTGAGGAGCTGGAACCGATCTTATGTTATTCATATTAGTAAAGCACACTAACACCCGCGTGTGTGTGCCTAGCCCTGCCTATGGTAGGTTCATTAATTGGATGGCCAGGTCTTCAACTGCTTGCAGAATTCAAGAAGAGAGGAGGAGGCTCTGATGTGGAGTGGAAGGGCGTTCACGCTTTAGGAGCGATGTAAGATGTAAGAGAACTCCCGTCCTCCTGATCTGGGTCAGTGTTTGTATGGGATGTGTTCGAGTAAGAGTCCTGGGAAGCTGAGATGTCTGAGTGGTTGATAAAGGAGATGCAACTGTTCAGTTAGGTGAGGCCTAAGTTGTGTAGTGCCTTGAATATGTGTGTGAGGAGTTTGAAATGAGAGTGCTTGTGTATTGGGAACCAGTGGAGCTCCCTGAGGTGTGATGTGATGGGAGTTCTGTGTTGAAGGTTGATAATGAGTCTGGCTGCCAAGTTCTAGATGGTTTGTACTGTTCCAGTGAGTTGCTTAGTGATCCCGGTGTAGAGGGTGTTCCCGTAGTCTAACTTGCTGAGGACTAGGGTGTGAGTGACAGTTTTTCTTGTTGCTTGGGAGCTATTTGAAGATCTTCCTCAGCTTCTTCAGGGTGTGGAAGAAGAATGCAGTGACAGCATTGACTTGTCATGTCCAGTTTGCTTTCGATTATTGGCATGGGTGCTGGGTGTGGTTCAGAGTTCGGCCAGCCAACAGTTATTGTCACATGGTGAGGGGTTCTTGCCAAAGATCACTACTTCTTTCTTGCCGGTGTTGAGCTTGAGACAGTTGTCTTTCATCCAGATAGTGACTTCGGTCATGCAGTATGAGTTGTGTGTTGTCAGCGCAAGAGAGGATGTTGATGTCACATGCGTCGATAACGTTGGCCAGAAAGATCATGTATGCGTTGAAGAGGGTGGGGTTGAGCGATGAAACTTGAGGCACTCCGCAGATGAGTTTGCGGGCTTCTGGGAAGTAAGGTGCCAGGCTGGCAGCTTGTATCAAATCCATTAAGAGAAGCACATCCAGTGGAGAGCAGGTCCTTGGACGCCAATCTCGTGCAGGCACCCGATATTGCTGGGGTGTGAGATGGTGTCAAATGCTGCAGAGAGGTCCAGGAGAATGAGGGCTGGCATATCTCCTCAGTCAAGGATCATGAGGATGTCATCTGTAGCAGTGACGAGTTCTGTTTCTGTACTGTGGTTGGGCTTGAATCTGCACTGCGTGGCATTGAAAAGCTGGAAGCTGCTGAGGTAGTCGGTGAGGCATCGGTTGATTAGTTTCTCTAAGACCTTTACCCGGTATTGTAGGAGGGACTGGGTCTGTAGCTTGAAAGTGTGGCTTGGTCAGCAGATGGTTTGTTGAGCAGGGGCATGACAGTGGCATGTTTTCAGGTGCCCGGGAACTAGGCTAAGTCGATGGAGGCATTGTGGATGGGTGTTAGTACTTCGCTGATCGGTATGGGTCCTTTGGTGAAGGCGTGGTGAGGACAAGGGTCTGATGGGGCCCACAAGTGGGAGGTCATCATGGTAGCAGCATTTTGACTGTGGCGATGGTGGGCCACGAGATCAGGGTTCGTTTTCCAGCCATGATAGGGAGTTGAGTTGAGAAGGTGACCGGGCCTGGTTGAGGCTCGAAGTTGCTGTTTATGGAGGTGATTTTGTTACAAAAGAATTCAGAGAGCTTGTTGCAAAGGTCTTGTGAGGGGGGATGTTGCAGGAGGCGGCACGAGGTGCAATCAAATCTTTGATGATGGTGAAGATTACTGTACTGCTGTTAGTGCAGGTGTCGACATTATCTGCAAGAGCTGTGCGCTTGGTGTTAAGTATCTGCTGGTGGTAGTGTCTTAGGGCTGATTTGAAGATGCCTTGGTTTGTGGTGTCTGGGCTTGTTCTCCATTCACGCTCCAGTTGCTTGCATTGTCAGCCTGAGTTCCTCTGCGTACTAACTGGCCTGTGGTTGGGATCTTGCCATTGGGTTGCACTTGAGGTGAGCTAGGATTTCAGTGCATGCGGTGATCTGCCTGTTGAGGTTTTTGATGGCTTTTGGCAAGTTGCATGGAGAGGGTGGAAACCCACTCCTCTTATGTGATGCTTTTCCAGCTGTGGCGAGTGGTTCCGGTGGTGGTAGGGCTGTGGTCGTGCAAGATGGGTTTGCTTAAACTGACAAGGACATGGTCTGTCCAGGTCATAGTTGCTGGCTTATCGACTGTGATGTTGCTGATTGAGGAGAAAATCGGGTCCAAGAGGTGTTCGGAGGAAGGGGTGAGTTCAGTAACGTGCATGGTGAAGCCAAGGTTTGCGATGTTTTCTAGAAGAGTTGCAGAGTTGCAGAGTTTAGTTTGGTGCAGACTTCTAGGTGAAAGTTAAGGTCTCCGAGGAAGATGAAGGTGCTGGCATTGATTATGAGGGGTGCGACGAAGTCTGTGATGAAGGTTGGCAAAATTGCAGTGGGATCATGGCGTCTGTATACAAGGATTCCACCCAGGGCGAAGTTGGCTGTGATGCATATTTTGAACGTGTGGTGTTCCATGTAACAGGTAGAGCGTCCATATAAGTGTTGCAGCTGATGGTATGTTTGAATATGATGGTGAGTTTGCCTCTGGGCTTGTGGCAATGGTCTTGCCTGGCCATCTTGTAGCTGGCAGGGATGGAGGGATGTCTGTAGCGATGTCTGGTGCAGAGGTTGGGTTTAACCATGTTTTTGTGTGGAAGAGCAGGTATGCAAAGTGATGATGCAGTAGGTCCCATATATCCATGGAGTGTTTAGTGAGTGAGCAGGTGTTGAAGAGCATGAAGGAGAGTGTGGCGTATTGTGTGGGTGGTGTTTCGTCTGTGTGAGGTGGTGGCTGGTTGGTGTGTGGGGTGCTGGGTGCTGCTGGTGAAGGAGTGGTCGTTCTGAGCTGTGGGAGAGTGCATGAGAACTTTAAGGAGGCGCATGTGAACACTCCATCTTTGTTGTATGGTGGAGTGTGGTAGCAGTGCAGTGTGCAAAGGGAGGGGCTGAGGGCACAGAGGAGTGTGGCAGGGTAGCTGTGGGTAGGGTGAGAACCAGGGTTCCTGGCACTGGCTATGGTTCAGGAGTGGATGGGCGCAGACGTGCTTGCTTTTGATGCGCCTTCGGTGCAACAGTGGTGCGTCCACTGCATGTCTGCGTGGCAGCCACCATTAAGAAGTTCCTGGGAGGGGGGAGGAGCTCAGGGTGCTGGGGGCGGGAAACCAGTGATGTCACTTGCTGTGCTGATAGATTATGGGGAATCCGGTGATGTCACTTCCTCTGCAGATGGGTGATGGGAATTGAAGCCCTCATGATTGGCTTCTTTTAAGGACAGTTTTGGCAGGAATCCAGAGATGTCACTTCTTGTGCCGATGGATGATGGGAAATCCAGTGATATCACTTCCTGTGCAGATGGGCTGTGGGCCACGTAAGGTGCTGGCCCCAATCGCAGTGTCAGACGCTGCAACCCAAGGTCTGTGTGAGGCACGAATACTAACTGGTGTGTGAGAAACTAAAATCAATGGGCTGTGCGAATCGCTAGCACTTGCTGCAGAGTGAGGAGCTGGAACCAATGGGCCGTGTGAGGGGCTGGTACTAAACTTAAGTGTGAGGAGCTGAAATCGATGGGCCATGTGATACACTGACTGTGGTGGGAGCTGAAAGTAGCTGGCACCAGTTAGTGTATAAATATTGCACTAGCGGCACTGAGAAGAAGGAACTGGTGGGGTGGATGAGATGCTAGCAGAGTTCATTTGGCTTGGTTCAGTTCAATGCTATGTTGTTATATTTAATTATATAGCGCACAACTCACCTGGGGGGGTATCTTGGTGCTGAAGCAGGAGCTGTATGGACTGAGCTGGGGCTGGGGCTAGGGGAAGGTCCTGTTCTTCAGTTTCTTACACAATTGAAAAACTGAGGAGTCAGCTCTACTGTGCAGAGGCATGTCATTCCAGGCTTTAGGAGCAAGGTAGGCAAAAGCCTCTATAACATATTTCAATAATATAAGGAGTTGAGCAGAATGAGAAGGCGGCACTCAGTGCTTAATATGAGCTGGTAGTTTCCAGTGCTCGGCACCGGCACTTAATTGTCAACACCAACACTTATGACAGCAGCCACATGGTGCCACTGTTTATCTAATTTTGAAATGAGCACAACAACAGTTGTTAATAATTCAATTATAAAAGACTTATACCTCCCATCCAAGGCATTCTTATGGCTTTGGGTGGCCTTTGAATAGTCTGGATTGTCACACTTGTAGGAGTGTGCTTGTTAGTAGCTGTGTCGATACTGTCCTTGGCAGCGCTGGCAGGGGCAAAGACTTGAGCAAGCTGCAGTCCCTCCTGATGAGCGCCCTGGCATTTATTTGTTTACAAAGTAAGCACTGGTGGCACTGGTGGTGTTATAAGGTGGCACTGTCAGGTGTTATTGTGCAGTGTGAGAAGGTGCCACTGGTAGGCAGTGTAAGTCCGTTTTTATATAGCGCAGCTACTCACCCTTACGGGTCTCAAGGCGCTGGGGGCCGTCGTGGAAATTAAGTAAGCTATTGCCCAGAGTCACATGGTGCTGAGCTGAGCTGCCGCCGGAGCCGGGGATCGAACCATGAACCCTGTGTTCCGAAGTCAGCTGCCCTGGCCGCTGCACCACACCTCTCCACTGTGTGGGAAGCAAATAACTAAAGTATCACCGGTATGCAGTGTGAGAAATGATTATTAGTCAGCATTTTAAAGGGCCTGGCACCAATGGTCTACATGAGAAGGTGGCTCTGGTTGGTAGTTTGAAAGTGCAGCGTTAGGTTGTGGCACTGGTGCACAGTGTGAGAAGCGGGCACTCATGGGTAATGCCATAATGCAGCCTGAAGAAGGTGGCAATAGTAGGTAGAATGAGAAGCGGAAACCAAGGGATACCAATCATCGTGAGAGGGCAATGCACACTGGTGGGCAGTGTGAGAAGCTGATGCTGGCGAACAGAATCAAATGCCAATGCTGGTGGGAAGTGTGAAAAGCAAGGGTTTGTGAGTAATAGGTCACATGTGGGCAGTACGAAAAAAACGGTGTAATGAGGTGTCATTGATAGTCAGTGTGGGAGGGAAGTCCATGCTAGGAGGTGTCACTGGAAGGCAGTGTGAGGTGCCATTACTGGTGGGCGGTGCTTGAAGGCAGTGTGAGGTGGTGTCAGTGGTAGGTAGTGTGAGAACACAATGTGATGGAGTGTCACTGGCAGTTAGTGTGAGAAGACAGTGTGAGGTGGCATCGTGAATGCTGCTTTAGGGTAAGAAGGCAGTGTGAGGTGGTGCCAGTGGTGGGTAGTGCAAGAAGGCAGTGTGAGGAGATGTTACAAGTACTTAGAAGACAGTGTGAGGTGGTGTGAGTGTTGCTTTAGGGTAAGAAGGCAGTGTGAGGTGGTGCCAGTGGTGGGTAGTGCAAGAAGGCAGTGTGAGGAGATGTTACAGGTACTTAGAAGACAGTGTGGGTATTGAGGCAGCGTGAGTTGGTGTCAGTGGTGGGTAGTGCAAGAAGGCGATGCAACGAGGTGTCGCTGTTAGTGTCGCTGGTAGTCAGTGTAAGAAGACAGTGTGAGGAGATGTTACAGGTACTTAGAAGACAGTGTGGGTATTGAGGCAGCGTGAGTTGGTGTCAGTGGTGGGTAGTGCAAGAAGGCGATGCAACGAGGTGTCGCTGTTAGTGTCGCTGGTAGTCAGTGTAAGAAGGCAGTGTGAGGAGATGTTACAGGTACTTAGAAGACAGTGTGGGTATTGAGGCAGCGTGAGTTGGTGTCAGTGGTGGGTAGTGCAAGAAGGCGATGCAACGAGCAGCGGCGTCACTAGGTTTGGTGTCACCCAGTGCGGTATTTAGTTTTGGGCAATCATGCTTGGACTATAAACCGGCCAAAACAGTTTTTCCACAAGGGGGCAGCAGACAACCTCTTTGGAGAGAAACGAATTCGTAGCTTTTGCTGCCAGCTTTTATGATTATGTTTCAAGACTGCTTCTGTTGGGTCGCTAAGTTCCGCGCATCAGCGGCGTCACTAGGGTTGGTGTCACCCAGTGCGGTAACTCATGGTCCTTTTCCCAAATGAGACTATTTAGTAAATAGTCTCATTTGGGAAAAGGTGTCACCCCATGTGATGGTGTCACCCGGTGCGGTCCGCACCCCCGCACCCTCCTAGTGACGCCACTGGCAACGAGGTGTCGCTGTTAGTGTCGCTGGTAGTCAGTGTAAGAAGGCAGTGTGAGGAGATGTTACAGGTACTTAGAAGACAGTGTGGGTATTGAGGCAGCGTGAGTTGGTGTCAGTGGTGGGTAATGTAAGAAGGCAGTGCAACGAGGTGTCGCTGTTAGTGTCGCTGGTAGTCAGTGTAAGAAGGCAGTGTGAGGTGGTATGAATGGTGGGCAGTCAGAATGCAGTACGAGGGTGTGTCGACCAGTAGGTAGTGCGAGGAGGTGTCACTGGTAGTCAGGAGACAGTGTGATGAGGAGTGTGGTCATCAGTGTGGAGGCAGTGTGAAATGGTGATAGTGGTGGGTGCTTGTGAAAAGTCAATGTCAGTGGTGGCTAATGTGAGAAGACAGTGCAACGAGAGGTCGCTGGTAGTCAGTGTAAGAAGGCAGTGTGAGGTGGTATGAGTGGTGGGCAGTCAGAATGCAGTACGAGGGTGTGTCGCCAGTAGGTAGTGCGAGGAGGTGTCACTGGTAGTCAGGAGACAGTGTGATGAGGAGTGTGGTCATCAGTGTGGAGGCAGTGTAAAATGGTGATAGTGGTGGGTGCTTGTGAAAAGTCAGTGTCAGTTGGTGTCAGTGGTGGCTAATGTAAGAAGACAGTGCAACGAGGGGTCGCTGTTAGTGTCACAGGTGTCACTGGTAGTCGGTGTAAAAAGGCTGTGTGAGTTGGTGTCTGTGGTGGGCAGCGGGAATAGGCAGTGCGATGTGATGTCACTGGTTGGTAGTTCGCGAAGGCAGTGTGATGAAGTGCCACTAATAGTGTGAGGTCGTGTCAGTGGTGGGTAGCGTGAGAAGGCCGTGTGAGGAGGTGCCACTGGTAGTCATTGTGAGAAGGCAGTGCGAGGGCATATCACCAGTGGGCAGTGCAAGAAGGCAGTGCGAGATGGCATTTTCAGATGATAACGGTGGATGTGGCGTTATGGCCAAAGCTGCCAACTTTGGAACTGGAAAACCAGGTTTGAGTCTCGGCATCAACTCAACATCTTTTGATTCTGGGCAAATCGCTTAAGGCCCAAATTATATGTTGGAAGAGAGGGAACTCCATTAAAACGGAGTTCCCTCTCTGCCAATATTATGAACCTCCCGCCCGATTTAGAAGCGGACGAACAATATTTTGACACTGGCAGACACTATCCATCTCTGCCATGGTCTAATCCCTCCGACGACCCGACGGAGTAAGGGCCATTGGAGGTTTATCTATATGCTCACCCACCTAATTAAGATGGGTGGTCATACAGCCGGTTTTCAATGCCCATCGTTGCCAGGGAAACCTAGTGTGAAGGGGCATTGAAAAGTGCTCAATGCCCCCCTCTCCATTGGAAGAAACTCCTGTGGCAAGGGGGGCATTGTTTGTTTTTTATTTTCAAAAGAAAATCCCGCTTTGGGATTTTCTTTTTTTTAGTAAAAAAACTTTGTTAGTTTGCCATACAGCTCTGTCATGTTGATGGAGCCCTACGGCAAACTTACAATGCATTGACAGGAACCGCTGTAACTGAAGTTCCTGTAAATGCTAGAAATGTCCGCTGGGTAAGCAGACATTTCTAAATTTGGCCAGCGACAGCACCGTCTGGGCTACTGAATAATTTACTCTGTCCCCTGGCAAGAATGGGCCACCTGCCAAATAATAAATCAGGCCCCTAATCTCCCCGTGCCTAAAAAAAAAATGAATGTGTCTCTGTGTAATGTAACTGGTGCTCATGTAAATTGCCCCAGTACCTTCGGGTAGAGTTTGCACTATATAAAACTGCAAAAAAAATAAAAATAAACCTCTAATTGACACTGTGAAAAGCTGCTGCATTAGTTCAAGAGAAAAGACCAGAATTAACTTGAAGAACAAGCTGGCACCCTGGACAAAATATTTGAGACTTTAGAGAAAACGGCTCCAAGGACAGAAAGGGCATGTTTGTTGAGCAGCTCCATTCCAACACTATGCACATTGTGACGTGTTTCACCAGCACTGTCGCACTTGTGCCACTTTAGCACCAAAAAGTCTTGTACACTGGGGGCGTGGCCGAGCCGCCGACCAAGATGCCCGCACGGCTTTAAAGCTCCGCCAGCTCATCCCCAAACTTATAGGTTAGCTACCACATTGGGAACCATCCCGCTGCCCGCCATCGCTATTGCCTCCTCCACGGCACAGTAGACAAGAGCTGTGCTTGATGGAGCCCCTGGAGGTGAAACAAGGGAGGGGGCAGCGCGCATGTGGTTAGGGCCAGGCTCTGCCTCAGAAGCCCTGTGGCGACCGGGGTCAGGGGTGGGCTTGAGGCTGGGTCTACCGAGACCCGTCAGGACCCACCGTTGCGCGAACATCCTCGCTGCCGCCACTGAGCCACACTCCCCGACTGTGGAATTACTGGTTGGGGCTGCGTGCCCTCACAATTCCGATTCCTGTTGGCGCCCACCTGGGTAACGCAGCAACGCTTCTGCTTTCAGCGGCCATTTCTGCCCGCGACGCGTGGGCCTACCTGGTGGATCCACACTGCGCTGTGGTCCTGCGTGATAAGGCATGGCTCAACTGGGCACTGAGGAGTTTTCTCATCGGCTCTTGCGGCTGTCGAACCCTTGGAGTGGTGCTGCTTGGGCAGGTGTGTGCTGCATTAGCCTACAGGGACCTCCCATAACTACTGTTGCATCACCAACAGCATGGGCCACGCAGACCCCAAACAACGGAAATTGCCGTTCAAGCCTGCTTCTGAATAGAAAGAAGCTGCCGCGCTGGCTGGATCGGCAGTGGGGATGGAGGGAACCTCAGAGATTGCGCAGCCGGCGACCGCGGAGACCTTGATGGCAGAGATCTGTATGGGGTTTAGGGCTATGGACGCCCATTTTGATGCACTGGTGGGCAGTTTGGACGGCATGGGAGAGAGCCTCGATCACCATCAGGCTCGGCTTGAGGGGCCGGAGGAGTGGATCTCCACACTGGAAGACGGGTCCACTTCCACGTTAAAATGGCTAGAGAATCTGGAGCGCCAGGTCAAGACTGTGGCAGTCAAAAATGATGATCTAGAGGCCAGGTTGCGCCGGAATAATCTCTGCATCACTGGCTTTACCGAATCCACGGCTACCGGTAAGATGGACCTATTTGTGGAAAAGCTGCTGGCAGAACTGTTCGGACGATAGCAGTTTTCATCAACATTCCTGGTGGAGTGGGCCACTGATCCTTGGGCCCTAGTTCCTCCGCGGGAGCGACACCACTGCCCATCATCACCAGAATGCTTAATTTCAGGGATAGGGACACTGCACTTCACCTGGCACAGAAGCAGGGCCAGATTCAATATCAGGGATCCACTATCTCATTCTACCTTGACTTTACCTTGTTGGTTCAAGAGGCTCGTCGCAAATTTGCATAGGCGAAGGCTGCACTTAGGGGCTGGGACTTCACTACAGAATGGTATACCCGGCCTGCCTCCGGGTGGATGTACAGGGTAAACCACGTTTTTTTGACTCCCTTGCAGATGTTCTGATCTTCTGTAAAAAATATGCCACGGATCACCGACCGGACACTGGTGACTCTGCTGGACGCTCCCCCCTGTCCTCCGTGCTACGAACAGTTTGGATTTATTTCCCATAGAATAGCTGGGGGGGCCATCCTGTGGGAGGTTCACCACTAGGATATCTGCTTATTTGCTTAGTGGAGAGTTTGAAATGATACACTGCCTTGCTATACTCTACCACCATGGTTATGCCAGTTAATTGGTGGTTCCAGATTGCTCTCACATGTAATCTTTATCCAGTACTATAGTTGCTGTTCAGAATATGCAATGGGGATTGGCTGTTGAGGCGCTGCCCACCCTCCAAGGTGTACATCGCTATGAGTATTTGTTTGCATTGTTTTTTTCTATTGTTTTGGTAAAGTGTGGGGATTTATTGGGTGCCTTTTTTCCTGGGATGGGTGGGGGGTGGAAATGGGGTAAGGGTTGTTTATGACAGATATGATTGTATACCACATTGGAAGGATAATCTTGACTTGCGAGTGCACAGGTTCTACATGGAGACCATAAGACAAGCCCATGTCTCCCAACCTGATGACCAAAGGGATGGAGGTTCCATTTATGACATGGAATATTAGGGGCATCAATAATCCCCGCAAGGGAAAGCTATTACTGCAATACCTAGTCAGGCACGGAGTGAAGGTGGCGTTTTTAAAGGAGATGCATCTTTCTCCTAGTTCATCCTTGTCCTATGCTTCCACTTGGGGCCCACATGGATTCTTTTCCACCTACCGAACATACTCCTGTGGGGCTGTATTTTAATTCATCATTCAGTTTCCTTTATGCTTACAGACTGCATCCGTGATAAGGAGGGGAGGTATGTAGCGGTCACAAGCAGCTTAGCGGGCCAGAAGGTGCTATTACTAAATGTCTACATGCTGAATGTAGATTCACCAGACTTTTTCAGAGAGTTACTGTCTATACTGGAGAGGGTGGATGTTGATCACGTCATAATGGGGGGCGACCTTAATTTATGCATCAGTCCTGCTCACAACTCAACGGTGAGCGACCCAGATGGGAAGCCCCATGCCCTTCAGGTGTTACAGGATATATGTACCACATACTCCCTTAGGGATGAGTTGCGACATCAGCACGTGTTAACACAGGGGCATACCTTCTAGTCGGCACCACACTGTACTTGGTCTCGTTTAGATTATTGGCTCCTATCAAAATCGCTCCTGCCGTGGCTGGGTAAAGTGAACTGCCTCACAGTACATTGTTAGATCATGCTCCTGTGTCCATAATGCAGACCTTTCCATTCCCGGAGGGGTGGAGGACGTTTGGAGATTTCCCTATCAGGCTCTCCTTGACTCAGTGTTTCGGGGAGAATTCTGATCAGCTATAACCAAATACTCTGCGCTCAGCGAAGGCACCGTCTCCAAGCAGGCCATCCTTTGGGAAGCCTTCAAGGCCTATATCTGCGGGGTAACAATAGCTGAACAGTGCGATATACTTTGGGATATCCGCCATTCCCTGGTGCGGGTTGAGTCTGCTCTACAGCAGATAGATGTTGCCGCAGCCTGGGGACTTGATAATGCCCAGTTACGGCTCCGGGCTCAAATGGTGGAGGAGGTTCATGACCTTGCAGATCAGGAGATGAACTTCCTTGGGAAGTATGCATGGGCAAGACGGTATGGTGAGGGAAAGCCCCCGGCAGTATACTGGCTAGACTGCTTCGTCCGCAGAGGGGCAGTGATTATATTCCTGAACTCACACTTGCAGATGGTACTCAGACCTCGGATAATGGTAAGGTTCGGGCAGAATTGTTGCATTACTATACCGTACTTTATACTTCCGGTGCATAGGGGAAACCCACGAGCTTGCTGATTACCTTTCCGAGGTGGCGATGGTCTGGCTGTCCTCCCCGCAGCAGCAATTTCTTAGTGAACCAATAACAGTGGAAGAGATTGTCTCCACCATAGACTCCATGGATGGTTCTAAGGATCCGGGCTCCGATGGACTGATGGGATTATTTTATAAAACGTATAAACATTTGCTTGCACCCAGTCTTCTGGGTGCTGTAGGTGGGGACTCTCTCCCTACCTTGCGGGATGCGATTATAGTCCTGTTGGTAAAAAATGGGAAGGACCCTAAAGCTTGACAATCCTCCCCTCCATCATCGCTGCTGAATTGTGATAATAAAGTCCTTGCAAAAATACTTGCCACTAGACTCTCTCTCCTTCTTGAAACCAGTGTCTCTCCTCTCCAATCCGGGTGTAATTCACATCAGTCCACGTCTATTAACCTGCGCACGTTGTTTTCCATTCTGAATAGGATATACCCAGACGTCCCAGCTACAGCAGCCCTGCTAGAGGCCGAAAAGGCTTTTGACTCCCTGGAGTGGTTTTTTTTATTAGCAACACTTGGGAAACGTGGCCTCCCACGGGGTGTCACACAGAGGACGCCGGTTTCTTCCATCTCGCATGGACCTGCGTGCACATAGGTAATTTCTGCATAGCAATCGTTACACAATAATCCCAGGTAGTGGAAACATTGCTTTCATTGATAGCACTATTGTTGGCTGAGCTGGAGGTAGCGATCTGTTGGGGCAGTAATTGCCATCCCACTGCTCCACAATGACTTAAGTCTCATGTTCTGTGATACCACTAGTGAGCTGTATGCCTCACTACAACCGCCCACATCCCGCCCCCGGGACATCTGGCAACCGCTGTGTGTGTATTTACAGCAATTGGCTTATGATCTGACAGACTAGGATTTTCTTGAATTAGTGCGGCTGTGCCCCCCTCAGCACTTTGTATTTACTCACCCCCAAGGTCTGAATTATTTGAAATAACTACACATGACATTTAACATTGTCTAATGGACTTACGTATGGATACGACAGTTATAATTTGTGTAGACGGCACTGCTCATTTTGCATTTCTCCTTCCACCCATATAGGTATGCTGTATTACTGCTACACTGAATTCATATTCTGTAACTAATGTGATGTTGTTTGTAATGTTTGGAAAACCATAAATAAAGCTTTAAAAAAAAAAGGCTCGTCCACTGGCACCAGAGGTTGGATGTCTGTTTATTGGTTATAAATAATAACCAGATAACCTTGATAACCACTGGCTGTGTGAATATTTAAGGACCGTCTGTATGTTTCTGCACGTATTTTTAATATTTTAAACTGGACAATATGACCTTCCCTAACTAGAGCAGTAGTCTTCAAACTTTTTATGACGTCTCCCCTCCCCCGGAAAAAAAACATCAGGCCCCGTTCAGAATTTTTCACATTTATTCTATTAAATTGTATCTATTAAAAGTATCCACAGTGTGTGGCCGTGGGTTTTGAAGAATATTTGGAGTCCCTTCCCTTTTGACACTTACTCCCAGCTAGGATATAAATGACAAAATATGTTAGTGATGGCCCATTACAGAGCATAATGCTTCTTTTGGCCAGAGCCTGAAGCCCCCCCTGGGATCTCCTGAGGCCCCCCTAAGGGGGGGGCCACCCGTCAGTTTGAGGAACCCTGAACTAGAGGAACGCAGAGGTAAAATAATGAAACCCACCCCCACCCAACACCTTTGATAAGGATGAATGGATTCACCTCTCAGACATTCACACGGGGGGCAGAGAAATGCTCGAGAGCGCCGTGTGTGGGGGGAGGAGACCCTGGCTGCCCTGTGGCTGCTTTAGAATTAAATAAATACTCAACTGAAATAAAACTAGGAGTAGGTTGTCCAAATCTAGGGCAATGTGTCCAGTTCAAGTGGCATAATGTGGAGCGTAATGAGCAGTTGTAAAGTCCACACCTGGAGTGTTATGTCCAGATCTGCAGGCACCATCTAAAGTGTTGTGGCATAGTCTGTTGACTACATCCGGGGTGCGGAGTTCAGTTCTGAAGGCAACATCTCTAGAGCATGGCATTTTGAGGGGCACCTTAGGAGCTCTCTGCACAGTTCTAGAGGCAAGTAAGGCCTCTCCGGAGCCTGGTGTCTAGTTCTGGTGACAGTCCATTTATGGAGAACATACATAAAGTATAGTGTTGAGTTCTGAACACCACAGCCACCGGCTTGTGTCTAGTTCAGTAATACTCATTGAGTACAGAGTACAGTTATGGTGACTACACATGGTATAGGGCACCCTGTTCTGAATGTCATATCTGGAGTTTTTCTGTCCAGTTATGGTGAGCACACATGAAGTACATAGTCCAGTTATGCTGAGCACACATGGAGTACATAGTCCAGTTATGGTGAGAACACATGAAGTACATAGTCCAGTTATGGTGAGCACACATGGTGTAAGGAGCGCAGCTGTGGTGGGCAGTACGGTCTCCTGTTGTGATGTGCACACACGGAGTAAGGTGTGTAGTACTTGACACCGCATATGCAGACTTGTGTCCATTTCTAGTGAGCACACATAGACTATGGACTCCAGTTGTGGTGAGCACACGTAGAGTATGAAGCACAGCTATAGTGAGTACACGTGGATTTTATAGTCCAGTTTCGGTGAGTACACGAGTATGAAGTAATGTAATGTAATGTAAGCTGGACTTATATAGCGCACTGTCACCTGACAGGTATCCTGGCGCTGGGATTATCATACATTCACTGTGCGTAGATACAACCATGCCAGATGAGAGTAATTAGAGCTACAACTGTACTTCACTCTTCCCTGGGGAAGAGCCACATTTTCAGCTTTTTTCTAAAGTGCAGCAGATTCTCAGTTTGTCTGAGATCAATCGGGAGTTCATTCCACAACCGCGAAGCTGCATAGCCGAATGCTCTGCCTCCAGTTCTGGTTTTTCTAAATCTAGTTGTTCTCACCAGTCTTGCTATTGATGAGCGAAGGTTTCTAGATGGAATATACCAGGTAAATTTGCTCTGCAGTGGTCTAGGTCCCATTCCGTGTACTGCCTTAAAGACAATGCAGAGTGATTTAAATTGTATTCTCTGCAGAATCGGTAACCAATGAAGATCTCTCAGGGATAGAGACGCAGAAGACCTACGCTGTCTCTTTAAAGCTAACTTGGCAGCAATTGATTGAATTCTCTGCAGTTTCATTATCAGAGAATTTGGTGCTCCCAGTAGTAGAGCGTTACAATAGTCTAACCTGCTCAAGATGACACTCCTCACCACCTGTGTCCTGGCGGAAGTAGGCAGCAGCGGAAGTATTTTCCGTAGAGCTCTAATCAAAGATAGACCGGTGCCAACTGTTTTATTTACTTGGGAGTCTAGTTGTAGACTATTGTCAAACAGCACCCCCAGATTACGCACTTTCTTAGATGGAATTAGTGGTTTGTCTGTGGGGGTAGGCCAGAAGTCGGCTGGGAGTGGGTGAGATATTTTGTTTGCCGCACAGTACACAATTTCTGTTTTGTCACCATTAAATTGTAAGGAGTTGTCCCTAAGCCAGTTAGCAGTTTTTCGCATGCACTCGTGGAATCTATCCAATGATACTGCTTGATTCCCTTCCATTGAGAAGACAAGTTGCGTATCATCTGCGTAGATCACTAATTCTATTCCATAGGATTTAATAATAGGAATAAGTGGGCGCAGGTATACTTTTAATAGAATCAGACTTATTGCCGAGCCCTGAGGGACCCCGTGCTGGATGGAACACTTTCTGGATACAAAGGGAGGAATAGCCACTGCCTGCTGTCTGCCCGACAGGTATGACTGGAACGAGTTCAGTGCAAAAAGAACAATTGATGGACAGAATGCAGAACAATGTCATACATTCACCCCAGTACAGAGATCTGGGCCTAAATCCATCGTGTTTTTTGCTCACCATGCCATTCCAGTTTAGACCCAGCCATATGCAAATCAGTCTTGACCCTGAGCCCAATGGGAACAATCCAGTCCGAACTGCCAGGCCAGATCCTCACTGGACTGGAAACAAGCATCCTAGGACCGGTTTCGGGCTTTCAGCCCTCATCAGCCAGGATAGCTTGACTCCAGTGGCATGGAGAGCACGGGACCCAGGTCTGGGCATACCCGTCCCACTCGGGGTGACAAATGCAAAAAGAACAATTGATGGACAGAATGCAGAACAATGTCATACATTCACCCCAGTACAGAGATCTGGGCCTAAATCCATCGTTTTTTTGCTCACCATGCCATTCCAGTTTGGGCCCAGCCATATGCAAATCAGTCTTGACCCTGCGCCCAATGGGAACAGTCCAGCCCGAACTGCCAGGCCAGGTCCTCCCTGGACTGAAACAAGCATTCTAGGACCGGTTTCGGGCTTTCAGCCCTCATCAGCCAGGATAGCTTAACTCCAGTGGCATGGAGAGCACGGGACCCACGTCTGGGCATACCCGTCCCACTCGGGGTGACAAATGCAAAAAGAACAATTGATGGACAGAATGCAGAACAATGTCATACATTCACCCCAGTACAGAGATCTGGGCCTAAATCCATCTTTTTTTGCTCACCATGCCATTCCAGTTTGGACCCAGCCATATGCAAATCAGTCTTGACCCTGCGCCCAATGGAAACAGTCCAGCCCGAACTGCCAGGCCAGGTCCTCCCTGGACTGGAAACAAGCATCCTTGGACCGGTTTCGGGCTTTCAGCCCTCATCAGTCTGGATAGCTTGACTACAGTGGCATGGAGAGCACGGGACCCACGTCTGGGCATACCCGTCCCACTCGGGTTGACAAATGCAAAAAGAACAATTGATGGACAGAATGCAGAACAATGTCATATATTCACCCCAGTACAGAGATCTGGGCCTAAATCCATCGTTTTTTTACTCACCATGCCATTCCAGTTTAGACCCAGCCATATGCAAATCAGTCTTGACCCTGAGCCCAATGGGAACAATCCAGCCCGAACTGCCAGGCCAGGTCCTCACTGGACTGGAAACAAGCATCCTAGGACCGGTTTCGGGCTTTCAGCCCTCATCAGCCAGGATAGCTTGACTCCAGTGGCATGGAGAGCACGGGACCCACGTCTGGGCATACCCGTCCCACTCGGGGTGACAAATGCAAAAAGAACAATTGATGGACAGAATGCAGAACAATGTCATACATTCACCCCAGTACAGAGATCTGGGCCTAAATCCATCTTTTTTTGCTCACCATGCCATTCCAGTTTGGACCCAGCCATATGCAAATCAGTCTTGACCCTGCGCCCAATGGGAACAGTCCAGCCCGAACTGCCAGGCCAGGTCCTCCTTGGACTGGAAACAAGCATCCTAGGACCGGTTTCGGGCTTTCAGCCTTCATCAGCCAGGATAGGTTGACTCCAATGGCATGGAGAGCACGGGACCCACGTCCGGGCATACCCGTCCCACTCGGGGTGACAAATGCAAAAAGAACAATTGATGGACAGAATGCAGAACAATGTCATACATTCACCCCAGTACAGAGATCTGGGCCTAAATCCATCGTTTTTTGCTCACCATGCCATTCCAGTTTGGACCCAGCCATATGCAAATCAGTCTTGACCCTGCGCCCAATGGGAACAGTCCAGCCCGAACTGCCAGCCCAGCTCCTCCCTGGACTGGAAACAAGCATCCTAGGACCGGTTTCGGGCTTTCAGCCCTCATCAGCCAGGATAGCTTGACTCCAGTGGCATGGAGAGCACGGGACCCACGTCTGGGCATACCCGTCCCACTAGGGGTGACAAATGCAAAAAGAACAATTGATGGACAGAATGCAGAACAATGTCATACATTCACCCCAGTACAGAGATCTGGGCCTAAATCCATCGTTTTTTTGCTCACCATGCCATTCCAGTTTAGACCCAGCCATATGCAAATCAGTCTTGACCCTGAGCCCAATGGGAACAATCCAGCCCGAACTGCCAGGCCAGATCCTCACTGGACTGGAAACAAGCATCCTAGGACCGGTTTCGGGCTTTCAGCCCTCATCAGCCAGGATAGCTTGACTCCAGTGGCATGGAGAGCACGGGACCCAGGTCTGGGCATACCCGTCCCACTCGGGGTGACAAATGCAAAAAGAACAATTGATGGACAGAATGCAGAACAATGTCATACATTCACCCCAGTACAGAGATCTGGGCCTAAATCCATCGTTTTTGCTCACCATGCCATTCCAGTTTGGGCCCAGCCATATGCAAATCAGTCTTGACCCTGCGCCCAATGGGAACAGTCCAGCCCGAACTGCCAGGCCAGGTCCTCCCTGGACTGGAAACAAGCATTCTAGGACCGGTTTCGGGCTTTCAGCCCTCATCAGCCAGGATAGCTTGACTCCAGTGGCATGGAGAGCACGGGACCCACGTCTGGGCATACCCGTCCCACTCGGGGTGACAAATGCAAAAAGAACAATTGATGGACAGAATGCAGAACAATGTCATACATTCACCCCAGTACAGAGATCTGGGCCTAAATCCATCTTTTTTGCTCACCATGCCATTCCAGTTTGGACCCAGCCATATGCAAACTCAGTCTTGACCCTGCGCCCAATGGAAACAGTCCAGCCCGAACTGCCAGGCCAGGTCCTCCCTGGACTGGAAACAAGCATCCTTGGACCGGTTTCGGGCTTTCAGCCCTCATCAGTCTGGATAGCTTGACTACAGTGGCATGGAGAGCACGGGACCCACGTCTGGGCATACCCGTCCCACTCGGGTTGACAAATGCAAAAAGAACAATTGATGGACAGAATGCAGAACAATGTCATATATTCACCCCAGTACAGAGATCTGGGCCTAAATCCATCGTTTTTTTACTCACCATGCCATTCCAGTTTAGACCCAGCCATATGCAAATCAGTCTTGACCCTGAGCCCAATGGGAACAATCCAGCCCGAACTGCCAGGCCAGGTCCTCACTGGACTGGAAACAAGCATCCTAGGACCGGTTTCGGGCTTTCAGCCCTCATCAGCCAGGATAGCTTGACTCCAGTGGCATGGAGAGCACGGGACCCACGTCTGGGCATACCCGTCCCACTCGGGGTGACAAATGCTAAAGAACAATTGATGGACAGAATGCAGAACAATGTCATACATTCACCCCAGTACAGAGATCTGGGCCTAAATCCATCGTTTTTTTTGCTCACCATGCCATTCCAGTTTGGACCCAGCCATATGCAAATCAGTCTTGACCCTGCGCCCAATGGGAACACTCCAGCTCGAACTGCCAGGCCAGGTCCTCCCTGGACTGGAAACAAGCATCCTAGGACCGGTTTCGGGCTTTCAGCCCTCATCAGCCAGGATAGCTTGACTCCAGTGGCATGGAGAGCACGGGATCCACGTCTCGGCATACCCGTCCCACTCGGGGTGACAAATGCAAAAAGAACAATTGATGGACAGAATGCAGAACAATGTCATATATTCACCCCAGTACAGAGATATGGGCCTAAATCCATCTTTTTTTGCTCACCATGCCATTCCAGTTTGGACCCAGCCATATGCAAATCAGTCTTGACCCTGCGCCCAATGGGAACAGTCCAGCCCGAACTGCCAGGCCAGGTCCTCCCTGGACTGGAAACAAGCATCCTAGAACCGGTTTCGGGCTTTCAGCCCTCATCAGTCAGGATAGCTTGACTCCAGTGGCATGGAGAGCACGGGACCCACGTCTGGGCATACCCGTCCCATTCGGGTTGACAAATGCAAAAAGAACAATTGATGGACAGAATGCAGAACAATGTCATACATTCACCCCAGTACAGAGATCTGGGCCTAAATCCATCGTTTTTTTGCTCACCATGCCATTCCAGTTTGGGCCCAGCCATATGCAAATCAGTCTTGACCCTGCGCCCAATGGGAACAGTCCAGCCCGAACTGCCAGGCCAGGTCCTCCCTGGACTGGAAACAAGCATCCTAGGACCGGTTTCGGGCTTTCAGCCTTCATCAGCCAGGATAGGTTGACTCCAATGGCATGGAGAGCACGGGACCCACGTCCGGGCATACCCGTCCCACTCGGGGTGACAAATGCAAAAAGAACAATTGATGGAGAGAATGCAGAACAATGTCATACATTCACCCCAGTACAGAGATCTGGGCCTAAATCCATCGTGTTTTTGCTCACCATGCCATTCCAGTTTGGACCCAGCCATATGCAAATCAGTCTTGACCCTGCGCCCAATGGGAACAGTCCAGCCCGAACTGCCAGGCCAGGTCCTCCCTGGACTGGAAACAAGCATCCTAGGACCGGTTTCGGGCTTTCAGCCCTCATCAGCCAGGATAGCTTGACTCCAGTGGCATGGAGAGCACGGGACCCACGTCTGGGCATACCCGTCCCACTCGGGGTGACAAATGCAAAAAGAACAATTGATGGACAGAATGCAGAACAATGTCATACATTCACCCCAGTACAGAGATCTGGGCCTAAATCCATCTTTTTTGCTCACCATGCCATTCCAGTTTGGACCCAGCCATATGCAAATCAGTCTTGACCCTGCGCCCAATGGGAACAGTCCAGCCCGAACTGCCAGGTCAGGTCCTCCCTGGACTGGAAACAAGCATCCTAGGACCAGTTTCGGGCTTTCAGCCTTCATCAGCCAGGATAGCTTGACTCCAGTGGCATGGAGAGCACGGGACCCACGTCTGGGCATACCCGTCCCACTCGGGTGACAAATGCAAAAAGAACAATTGATGGACAGAATGCAGAACAATGTCATACATTCACCCCAGTACAGAGATCTGGGCCTAAATCCATCGTTTTTGCTCACCATGCCATTCCAGTTTGGACCCAGCCATATGCAAATCAGTCTTGACCCTGCGCCCAATGGGAACAGTCCAGCCCGAACTGCCAGGCCAGGTCCTCCCTGGACTGGAAACAAGCATCCTAGGTCCGGTTTCGGGCTTTCAGCCCTCATCAGCCAGGATAGCTTGACTCCAGTGGCATGGAGAGCACGGGATCCACGTCTGGGCATACCCGTCCCACTCAGGGTGACAAATGCAAAAAGAACAATTGATGGACAGAATGCAGAACAATGTCATACATTCACCCCAGTACAGAGATCTGGGCCTAAATCCATCGTTTTTTTGCTCACCATGCCATTTCAGTTTGGACCCAGCCATATGCAAATCAGTCTTGACCCTGCGCCCAATGGGAACAGTCCAGCCCGAACTGCCAGGCCAGGTCCTGCCTGGACTGGAAACAAGCATCCTATAACCGGTTTCGGGCTTTCAGCCCTCATCAGCCAGGATAGCTTGACTCAAGTGGCATGGAGAGCACGGGACCCACGTCTGGGCATAGGATGCTTGTTTCCGGGCCAGGGAGGACCTGGCTTGGCAGTTCAGGCTGGACTGTTCCCATGAGGCACAAGGTCAAGACTGATTTGCATATGGCCAGGTCTTAACTGGGATAGCATGGTGAGCAAAAGAATGATGGATTTAACCCAGATCTCTTGACTGGGGGTGAATGTTTTGATTTGTTCTGCATTCCGTCCATCAATTGTGTGTCTTTTGGCACCAGTTCAGTGCCATGCCCTTAATTCCAGCCTCTATAAGTCTCTTTAACAGAATGTTGTGATTGACCGTATCAAATGCGGCTGACATATCCAATAACACTAATATGACTGATTGGCCGGTGTCAGCTCGCATTCTGAGTTCGTCTAGGACTGTCAGTAAGCCCGTTTCCGTTCCATGCGCAGGTCGGAATCCAAATTGAACCTCATCCAGCAAGTGGTTGTCTTCTAGGAAATATGATAGGGTTTTGCTAACTGACCGCTCCAGGATTTTTACCGGGTAAGGCAACAGGGAGATAGGCCTGTAGTTCGATGGGCATAGAGGATCGAGTGGGCTTTCTTGAGTAAGGGGGGTCACCATTGCCTGCTTCCAACAGTCTGGGACCACTCGGCTACTCAATGATTGACAACAAATTTGGCGGAGCCGGGGAAAGAGCTCTGGATTGAATTCTCTCCATATCCTATGTGGGAGAGGGTCCAGTGGCGACCCGGAGGAAACACTCAGAGCTATTTTATTAAACTCTTCCTCTGTGGGGATCTGGAAATGATCCAGGATTGCCTGTTTATCTTTGTCTGCTCCCTCTTCCTGCTTCCCTGTTGTCATGAGTTCAGATGAGCCCTTTCCATCGTCCATCCCAGTCTCCTTATTTGATTCCAGGCCACCAATGATTTTGTTAATCTTCTCTTCAAAATACCCTGCCAGGCCAGCACATAGCTCTTGCGTGGCTGTGATATTATTATTCACACACCCCGGTTTGGAGAGGTCCTTCACTATATTAAACATGGCTCTGGCACTGTTAGGCGCCTGCAGAATAATTTTTGCGTAATATTCGGCTTTTGCCTTAGCAATTGTTCCTTTATATGTGCCCAATGCTATTTTCAAGGCTATTTTGTCCTTTTCCTCATAGAGTTTCCTCCAATTTCTTTCTGCCTGTTTACAGTTTTTCCTTTGTATCTTTAACTCCTCATTGTACCATGGGGCTGATGGTTTGTCCCTGTTTTTTTTACTTTTTCACTGGTGCCAGTTGGTCAAGAGTGTGGTTTATCTGACCACAAGATTTGTGATAGTTTTCTTCCACCGATTTGCTGGCATCAAATAAGTTCTTTTCAGTAAATAACGGGGAATGATTAATTTTCAGCAGCTCAGTCCATTCCCTTCCCTGTCGATTGTTCCCAGAATGAGTAATTTTATTGCTCACTCTGGGGAGTGTTAACAGAAATTGGATTAAAAAGTGATCAGTCCAGCATTGAGGCAATATCTCTACCACCTCTACCTCTGTGTGATTTGCAAATATTAAGTCTAGGACATGGCCTCCCTGGTGTGTCTCCTGATGATGCTTTATCAGGGATCTAACATTAATTAAGCCAGAAGTCCAGTTCTGGATGTCAACTGCAGTCGTGTCCAGTTATGGTGAGCACACATGGAATATAAAGTCCAGTTATGGTGAGCACACATGGTGTAAGGAGCACAGCTGTAGTACGCGCACATGGATTACAGAGCCTAGTTCTGGTGTCACTTCTGCAGTCGTGTCCAGGTCCGCTGAGCGCACACGGAGTAAGAAATCCGGTACTTGACGTTACACCTGCAGTCTTGTGTCCATTTGTATCAAGCACACATTGAGTATGGAGTCCATTTGTGATGTACACACGCTGAGTAAGGTGTCTAGTTATTGAGACCGCAGATGAAGTCTTGTGTTTATTTCTAGAGAGCGCAGATAAACTATGGACTTCAGTTGTGAGCACACATGAAGTATGGAGCACAGCTATGGTGAGTACACGTGAATTATATAGTCCAGTTCTGGTGAGTACACGAGTATGAAGTCCAGTTCTGGATGTCACTCCTGCAGCCATGTCCAGTTATGGTGAGCACACCAGAAGTGCATAGTCCAGTTCTGGAGAGCACCCATGGAGAAAGGAGCACAGCTGTGGTGGACACACATGGATTATTGAGTCCAGTTCTGATGAGCACACATGGGAGCAGAAGTCCAGTTCTGGATGTCACATCTGAAGTTTTGTGTTTAGTTATGGCATGCGCATATGGAGTACATAGTCCGGTTATGGTGAGCACACATGGTGTAAGGGTGCGCATTCATGGATTATGGGGCCTAGTTCTGGTGCGCACACGTGGAGTACAAAGATAAGTTTTGGTTGTCACATCCACAGACGTGTCCAATTCTGGCAAGCACACAGAGTAAGTAGTCAAGTTTTGCTGAGCACACATGGAGTATAGAGTCCAGTTTTGCTGGGCACACATGGAGTATGGAGTCCAGTTTTGCGTGGCACACATGGAGTATGGAGTCCAGTTTTACGTGGCACACATGGAGTATGGAGTCCAGTTTTGCTGAGCACACATGGAGTCCAGTTTTGCTGAGCACACATGGAGTATGGAGTCCAGTTTTGCGTGGCACACATGGAGTATGGAGTCCAGTTGTGAGGAGCACCCATGGAGTATGGAGTCCAGTTTTGCGTGGCACACATGGAGCATGGAGTCCAGTTGTGAGGAGCACCCATAGAGTATGGCGTCCAGTTTTGCGTGGCACACATGGAGTATGGAGTCCAGTTTTGCTGAGCACACATGGAGTATGGAGTCCAGTTTTGCGTGGCACACATGGAGTATGGAGTCCAGTTTTGCTGGGCACACATGGAGTATGGAGTCCAGTTTTGCTGAGCACACATGGAGTATGGAGTCCAGTTTTGCGTTGCACACTGGGAGTATGGAGTCCAGTTTTGCTGAGCACACATGGAGTATGGAGTCCAGTTTTGCTGAGCACACATGGAGTATGGAGTCAAGTTTTGCTGGGCACACATGGAGTATGGAGTCCAGTTTTGCTGAGCACACATGGAGTATGGAGTCCAGTTTTGCGTGGCACAGATGGAGTATGGAGTCCAGTTTTGCTGGGCACACATGGAGTATGGAGTCCAGTTTTGCTGAGCACACATGGAGTATGGAGTCCAGTTTTGCGTTGCACACTGGGAGTATGGAGTCCAGTTTTGCTGAGCACACATGGAGTATGGAGTCCAGTTTTGCTGAGCACACATGGAGTATGGAGTCAAGTTTTGCTGGGCACACATGGAGTATGGAGTCCAGTTTTGCTGTGCACACATGGAGTATGGAGTTCAGTTTTGAGTGGCACACATGGAGTATGGAGACCAGTTTTGCGTGGCACACATGGAGTATGGAGTCCAGTTATGCTGGGCACACATGGAGTATGGAGTCCAGTTTTGCTGGGCACACATGAAGTATGGAGTCCAGTTTTGCTGGGCACACATGGAGTATGGAGTCCAGTTTTGCATGGCACACATGGAGTATTGAGTCCAGTTTTGCATGGCACACATGGAGTATGGAGTCCAGTTTTGCTGGGCACACATGGAGTATGGAGTCCAGTTTTGTGTGGCACACATGGAGTATGGAGTCCAGTTGTGAGGTGCACCCATGGAGTATGGAGTCCAGTTTTGCTGGGCACACATGGAGTCCAGTTGTGAGGTGCACCCATGGAGTATGGAGTCCAGTTTTGCTGGGCACACATGGAGTATGGAGTCCAGTTTTGCTGGGCACACATGGAGTATTGAGTCCAGTTTTGCTGGTCACACATGGAGTTTGGAGTCCAGTCTTGCGTGGCACACATGGAGTATGGAGTCCAGTTTTGCTGGGCACACATGGAGTATGGAGTCCAGTCTTGCTGGGCACACATGGAGTATGGAGTCCAGTTTTGCGTGGCACACATGGAGTATGGAGTCCAGTTTTGCTGGGCACACATGGAGTATGGAGTCCAGTTGTGAGGAGCACCCATGGAGTAGGGAGTCCAGTTTTGCTGGGCACACATGGAGTATGGAGTCCAGTTTTGCGTGGCACACATGCGGTATGGAGTCCAGTTTTGCTGGGCACACATGGAGTATTGAGTCCAGTTTTGCTGGGCACACAGAGTATGGAGTCCAGCTTCGCTGGGCACACATGGAGTATGGAGTCCAGTTTTGCGTGGCACACATGGAGTATGGAGTCCAGTTTTGCTGGGCACACATGGAGTATGGAGTCCAGTTTTGCTGGGCACACATGGAGTATGGAGTCCAGTTTTGCATGGCACACATGGAGCATGGAGTCCAGTTTTGCTGGGCACACATGGAGCATGGAGTCCAGTTTTGCTGGGCACACATGGAGCATGGAGTCCAGTTTTGCTGGGCACACATGGAGTATGGAGTCCAGTTTTGCGTGGCACACATGGGGTATTGAGTCCAGTTTTGCTGGGCATACATAGAGTATGGAGTCCAGCTTTGCTGGGCACACATGGAGTATGGAGTCCAGTTTTGCTGGGCCCACATGGAGTATGGAGGCCAGTTTTGCTGGGCACACATGGAGTATTGAGTCCAGTTTTGCATGGCACACATGGAGTATGGAGTCCAGTTTTGCGTGGCACACATGGAGTATGGAGTCCAGTTTTGCGTGGCACACATGGAGTATTGAGTCCAGTTTTGCATGGCACACATGGAGTATTGAGTCCAGTTTTGCATGGCACACATGGAGTATGGAGTCCAGTTTTGCGTGGCACACATGGAGTATGGAGTCCAGTTTTGCTGGACACACATGGAGTATGGAGTCCAGTTTTGCGTGGTACACATGGAGTATAGAGTCCAGTTTTGCTGGGCCCACATGGAGTATGGAGTCCAGTTTTGCTGGGCACACATGGAGTATGGAGTCCAGTTTTGCTGGGCACACAAGGAGTATGGAGTCCAGTTTGGCGTGGCACACATGGAGTATGGAGTCCAGTTTTGCTGAGCACACATGGAGCATGGAGTCCAGTTTTGCGTGGCACACATGGAGTATGGAGTCCAGTTTTGCTGGGCACACATGGAGTATGGAGTCCAGTTTTGCTGGGCACACATGGAGTATGGAGTCCAGTTTTGCTTGGCACACATGGAGTATGGAGTCCAGTTTTGCGTGGCACACATGGAGTATGGAGTCCAGTTTTGCTTGGCACACATGGAGTATGGAGTCCAGTTTTGCTGGGCACACATGGAGTATGGAGTCCAGTTTTGCTGGGCACACATGGAGTATGGAGTCCAGTTTTGCTGGGCACACATGGAGTATGGAGTCCAGTTTTGCGTGGCACACATGGAGTCCAGTTTTGCTGGGCACACATGGAGTATGGAGTCCAGTTTTGCTGGGCACACATGGAGTATGGAGTCCAGTTTTGCTGGGCACACATGGAGTATGGAGTCCAGTTTTGCGTGGCACACATGGAGTCCAGTTTTGCTGGGCACACATGGAGTATGGAGTCCAGTTTTGCTGGGCACACATGGAGTATGGAGTCCAGTCCTGAATGTGAAACCTGCAGTCTTGTGCCCAGGTCCGGTGAGCACGCCTTAAGAAAGGACTGGGGTGACGTGGCATCTCGGTTTTCCCGGCAGTTTACTGTAAATGTTCCGGTTTCAAAGAGCGAATACCATACGAACTTTAATGTGATTCCATATAGAATCCATTAGCAGCCAGCACACGACAGGAAGCCATTTGAGTGAATTCGAGGCTGTGTCTTAACGCTGCATTTCATTCTCCCCTCTTTAACACACACACTCATATTGGCACCTAAGTGCCGCACTGTCCTCTGCTCTGATCTGGAGACTCATCTCCAGAAGGATGAAGGCATAATGGAGACAGTTCAAACCAAGTCCAACAAGAGGCTGGACAATAGACACCTAAGGAAAAACTGCGCATCGAAATTGGTAAAGAGAATGAATATAGGCGCTATAGACAAGAGCATTTTTGAACAGTGAAGCTGGGGCCACAGAATGGAGGGAGAACTAGGACAGAGGAGGGCAGAGGCAGTGACGTAGCAGAAGCAGCGACAGGGCATAGTAGTGGCGAGGCAGAAGTAACAAGAGAACCCGTTTTTCCACTGAGGGGTTCATTAGAAAACAGCCTGAATATAACAAATAAAGAAGACGATAGCAGCAGATGAATCCACAAGTCAGGCCCATGGGATCCTCAGCCCATACTGAGCCGGGGGAAAGTCGGAGACCGAGCAGGGGCAGTGAGTACTTCGCTGGCAGGAAACGGGCACCCTGGGTTGGCGCGGCGATACGTATAGTAGTCCAAAGTCCGTATGCTTGGCATGCCGTCTAATAAAAAGCACACGTTCACCTTGGGATTCTTGCTTTGAGGTGACAAAACTAGAACAAGTGTCTGGAAACCCGGCAGTGCCCTCCGCTGTGGTGGTTGTGACTGAACTAATATTTTATAGTCAGCGGACATCTCTGTGGGACCAGTCTGTGTTCAAAGAAATGCTGAAAGAACGCAGCGCTGGATTTAAAGTCCATGTTCCTTTCAGTTCCTGATCTCTTATCTCGTTGTCTTCCTGGGCCGCCAGCAGCACTCCTAGCAGACTGTTGATTGCTTCTGATAAGGCCTGTAGGAGGAAATGGCAGCCATAAAGAGGAAATAATGCTTGCATGCCCTGGGGCAAGCTGTCCTGTCCCATTCAAAGTGGCAGGGCAGACAGAAGGACAATGCAGATCTGCAAGGGACAGGACCCCAATACACTAGTGTGGGGGTGGCCCCTTCATTCACAGCCCTCAGAGGGTCTCTGATTGTACTCGAAGAAAACCTCCCTCGCCAGAAAACTACAAGGAAACCACACGTTGTCGCCTTAACATATGTAATAAAAAACATAGACACTTGGCCTTTTACAGGTGTGTGTTTAGTCATCCCGATTGCCGCCTTTAATTTCGACTAAGACTCCGAGGCACTTAACCTGAATTTTGTTTTAAGTGCTGGCAGCTTTGGCTGGTATCGAAACGGAAAGAGACGAAAGGGGAGATTTGCAAAAAATCCGCAGAAGGCAGAGCTGCGTTGCGTGACAGGGAGGGAGCAGGAGAGCGCCATATATCTTCAGAGATATGGTGGTCTCCTGTCTCCTCCCCTTTCCCTTGTGCGAGCGCTGATTTCAGCTGCCCTGCGCCATGCACACACCTTAGCGCCTTAGCGCTAGGGTGTGTGCATGAGTGTAGTAGCATAGGTTTTGTGCAGGAAGGGTACCCTACCTGTACAAAATACTATGCTAGGCACGATGCAAAGCTTTTCCCACTTTGTATGCCTGCTGCACAGTGCAGCACGCATGCAAAGACGGAAAAGCATAGAGAAATGAAAGCGTTTCTCCTGTTAGCGCCTCCTTTGAAGGGGTGTTAACTTTTGGAGCACAACCATGTTTACAAATCTTTGTAAATATGGTTTTGCGTCAAAAGGCATGGGTGGTTGCATGGGAACGCCCATGTACCACGCATGGAACGCCCCCTCGGCGCAAAGTAACGCAAGGCAGTGCTTTGCGCTTCTTTGTGCTACTTAGAGGGTGCTTTCCATAGCAAAACAACATTTTGGGCTGGTTAGCGTTACTTTTGTGGCGCTAACCCAGCCCAAAATATTTGTAAATCTCCCCTGAAATGTAAACGATTTGACCAAGATCACACCAAGTGAAAGCCAAGTTTAGGGCACATTTTTTCGGACGGACAAAGGTCAGTCACGTGTCAAGTTGGGGCCACTTATAGGCCAGTACATTTAAGGAAGTCTTGACTTTCGGTTCATAGGGTGATACATACCAATACATGTATGTCATATTCAGACATGACCATTTAAGCTTTTCATAGGGAACTTTAAGGAACAGTGCAGCGGCACCAGTTTTGCCCCTTAATAAAATGAAACATCCATTAATCGGAGATCGCTGAAGAGCAGCAAAGGCACATTGGAGCAGGAACTGCTGGGCTTGGCATGGGTGAGTAATGGGTACCCGCTCACCCTTGGAGATGGCTGCAGGGCTCGGGTGCTTACCAGAGGGGCTGGGTCGGGGAGGGAAGGCTCAGAGCACAGACTGGCAGGATCTTTCTGAAGGTGGGAAGGAGATATCGCCTGTCACGTCACTGGCTGGCCCAACTTAGTCACAGATGGGATGAGATTTACTTCACCCTAGCCTACTGCCACCGGCGCCGGACCGAACATGCGGCCGACTGCCTTACTGGCATGTAACTGGTCAGCTTTCTGAGGCCCTACTGGCTCCGGGCATGAGCCTTTTGGCAATCCCTCCCTACTGATACTGGTACCTGACATGTGACTGGTTCTGCCAATACTCTGCCATGGTGGGAGGGGGGGTCTTCGCGAGTCCTGACATGTAAATGACCGAGACTCCTTTTGTCCCAGTCTTACTGGTGCAGGACATGTGAGTGACTGCCACAGCCCTCCTGAGGCCTGACATGTCACTTACTTTACCATAGTCCCACTGGAGGCTGGCATGTGACTGGGTCAGCACTACCACCCATGGTACATGGAATGTCATTGAGCCTGCTCTAGACCTACAGCCGCCTGACATGTGACTTACTTTACCATGGACCTACTGGAGCCTGACATGTGACTTACTTAACCATGGACCTACTGGAGCCGGAAATGTGCCTTACTTTACCATGGACCTACTGGAGCCTGACATGTGACTTACTTAACCATGGACCTACTGGAGCCTGACATGTGACTTACTTAACCATGTACCTACTGGAGCCTGACATGTGGCTTACCTAACCATGGACCTACTGGAGCCTGACATGTGACTTACTTAACCATGGACCTACTGGAGCCTGACATGTGGCTTACTTAACCATGGACCTACTGGAGCCTGACATGTGGCTTACTTAACCATGGACCTACTGGAGCCTGACATGTGACTTACTTTACCAGGGTCCTACAGCCGCCGACATGTGACTTACTTAACCATGGACCTACTGGAGCCCGACATGTGACTTACTTTACCAGGGACCTACTGGAGCCTGACATGTGGCTTACTTAACCATGGACCTACTGGAGCCTGACATGTGACTTACTTAACCATGGACCTACTGGAGCCTGACATGTGACTTACTTAACCATGTACCTACTGGAGCCTGACATGTGGCTTACCTAACCATGGACCTACTGGAGCCTGACATGTGACTTACTTAACCATGGACCTATTGGAGCCTGACATGTGGCTTACTTAACCATGGACCTACTGGAGCCTGACATGTGACTTACTTTACCAGGGACCTACAGCCGCCGAAATGTGACTTACTTAACCATGGACCTACTGGAGCCTGACATGTGACTTACTTTACCAGGGACCTACTGGAGCCTGACATGTGGCTTACTTAACCATGGACCTACTGGAGCCTGACATGTGACTTACTTAACCATGGAATACTGGAGCCTGACGTGACTTACTTTACCAGGGACCTACAGCCGCCGACATGTGACTTACTTAACCATGGACCTACTGGAGCTTGACATGTGACTTACTTAACCATGGACCTACTGGAGCCTGAAATGTGACTTACCTAACCATGGACCTACAGCCGCCTGGCATGTGACTTACTTAACCATGGAATACTGGAGCCTGACATGTGGCTTACTTAACCATGGACCTACTGGAGCCTGACATGTGGCTTACTTAACCATGGACCTACTGTAGCCTGACATGTGCCTTACTTAACCAGGGACCTACAGCCGCCGACATGTGGCTTACTTTACCATGGACCTACTGGAGCCTGACATGTGGCTTACTTAACCATGGACCTACTGTAGCCTGACATGTGACTTACTTTACCAGGGACTTACTGGAGCCTGACATGTGGCTTACTTAACCATGGACCTACTGTAGCCTGACATGTGACTTACTTTACCAGGGACTTACTGGAGCCTGACATGTGACTTACTTTACCAGGGACTTACTGGAGCCTGACATGTGACATACTTTACCAGGGACTTACTGGAGCCTGACATGTGGCTTACTTAACCATGTACCTACTGGAGCCTGACATGTGACTTACTTTACCAGGGACTTACTGGAGCCTGACATGTGACTTACTTTACCAGGGACTTACTGGAGCCTGACATGTGACATACTTTACCAGGGACTTACTGGAGCCTGACATGTGGCTTACTTAACCATGTACCTACTGGAGCCTGACATGTGGCTTACCTAACCATGGACCTACTGGAGCCTGACATGTGCCTTACTTTACCATGGACCTACTGGAGCCTGAAATGTGCCTTACTTTACCAGGGACCTACTGGAGCCTGACATGTTGCTTACTTAACCAGGGACCTACAGCCGCCGACATGTGGCTTACTTTACCATGGACCTACTGGAGCCTGACATGTGGCTTACTTTACCAGGGACTTACTGGAGCCTGACATGTGGCTTACTTAACCATGGACCTACTGTAGCCTGACATGTGACTTACTTTACCAGGGACTTACTGGAGCCTGACATGTGACTTACTTTACCAGGGACTTACTGGAGCCTGACATGTGACATACTTTACCAGGGACTTACTGGAGCCTGACATGTGGCTTACTTAACCATGTACCTACTGGAGCCTGACATGTGACTTACTTTACCAGGGACTTACTGGAGCCTGACATGTGACTTACTTTACCAGGGACTTACTGGAGCCTGACATGTGACATACTTTACCAGGGACTTACTGGAGCCTGACATGTGGCTTACTTAACCATGTACCTACTGGAGCCTGACATGTGGCTTACCTAACCATGGACCTACTGGAGCCTGACATGTGCCTTACTTTACCATGGACCTACTGGAGCTTGACATGTGACTTACTTAACCAGGGACCTACTGGAGCCTGACATGTGGCTTACTTTACCAGGGACCTACTGGAGCCTGACATGTGCCTTACTTTACCATGTACCTACTGGAGCTTGACATGTGACTTACTTAACCAGGGACCTACTGGAGCCTGACATGTGCCTTACTTTACCAGGGACCTACTGGAGCCTGACATGTGGCTTACCTAACCATGGACCTACTGGAGCCTGACATGTGACTTACTTTACCATGGAATACTGGACCCTGGCATGTGACCTCCATTCCTGTTATAGCGTTTCTATGCATTTGTACTGTTCATTATAACAGGAACGGAGCTCGATCTCTGACACTTCCTGTTCTTTTGAAGCACGGCCTGCCCTTCTTTGGCGGGGCTTTGACTGACAGGAATTAGTGCGCCAATCACTGCTCTGACGTGAACTGATGCCGAGGCTGTGACGGTTCCAGCCCTGTGTCCAGTCCGTGCTACTCCGGCAGCACAGCGCCTGCTCAAGTCCTCAAGGTCAGGTTTATTTCTAATGTGCAAAGTTAATTAAAAAACGTTACACCATCAATACATCGGGACAATAATAACATTGTGGAAGTACAGTGATACATTTACAAGTATACAGAGTTACCAAAATCAAGTGCATTATAAATGCTCGTTCATTAAGATTAAAAAATTAAAATGCATTTTAAAGTGCAGCGTGTTCCCGTTGAATGATAAATCATGAGCCTAACTGTGCAAATAATACCAAGGACATGAGCGGGCAAACTTGATTCACCCCATGTCCTTTCTTCTAGCTCCGAATATTCCTGAGCGCTTTCCCACCCGGATTCTGAGAGAGATTCACTCTGACTGGATTGAGTGCGGTTATAAGGCTTGTCTGCTTCTTCGAACGGCGGCCTGATTAAAGACACCTCACAACATCCTTCTGCGGTCTGAGCACCTGGTCATTTTTTCCAGTATTTTATTGTTCTAATTTTGAATAATATCATAAAAGGGCAAATGTTATTGCTTGTATATTAATAAATAAATGGATATACTGTTTATTAATGTGGCACACAGCTCAAACTAAATGACTTCGCATCTGAAATAAAGGGTGTCGATATTATCCCGCACACTGGGGCTCACTGCAGCGACTTCAGAAGGATGAAAGAATAATCAGCCCCGCCAGCACTGGAACGTGTAACCTGCTGTTCATGCTCCATTCTCTGCACAGAGCTATTCTCTCGTCTCTCTTGAAAACCAGACGTCCCCATATTTCTAACATGCTGTGTTTTTGTTAAGCTGCGACCCATGCCTTTAAAGGCACCAGAACTCTCTCTCTACCCAGGTTTAACTCCCCGAACGAGGCAACAGAGATGTCTTTCATGCGACCTACAATGCGGCGACATTGATTAACATACCGGAAATGCATTGAAGGCACGCGCTTAATGATGTCTGCACACCTTTAGAACATAACGACACGCTACGGGCACCCCGACCTCCCTGAACTTTAGAGGCGTTCTCTCCGATTAGTTAAAATGTAAACATGTAGCGTCAAAAGCACCTGGAAACTGACCAGACCCGCTTCCCTGATCCTCCAGCTGGTAGAAGGGACTCCCCTCTCGCTTAAGTGGGCACGGGTGCTGAGAGTGGTTGGCACGGGTGCTGAGAGTGGTGAGCACGGGTGCTGAGAGTGGGTACCGGTGCCGAGGGTGGGCACGGGTGTAAGAGTGGGCATGGCACACAGACAACGCACTGGCACGGCCGTGTGGCTAAGAGATGGCAGTACAGATTGTGCCAGTCTGTCAAGTGCGTTTCTGTATGGGGTTGGTGCAGGGAGGGGGTGCGAGAGGCATAGGTATCACTAATTTTTTCTTTAATTTGATTTCGATTCCATCTCTTTCCCCACCCTCTCACATTGAACTATCGCCCGGCAGAGAGAAATAACTGAAACATTTAGCCCGTAAAATAACCCGCCGTAAATCGCTGCCCCCTCCCCCGGCCAGCCTTCAACCGTAAAGTACGAAGATTTCGGATGTTTTTTAAAGACAAGGTGATGGTTTGCATGCAAATGTCGCCTCTTCCAAAAACGCACATCAAACGAACCCGCAGGGTGCGCGTTGGTTCATCTCTTCGGGGGGCGTTGCACTGTAGAACAGGGGAGGGGCCCAAGGTGCAAAGAGCTTCACTTCGCACCTCTGCATGCAGACCCACTGGCGTCTACTGGGCCGTTGGGGCTTTTTAGGTGTTTTTTTTTATCTTTTACATAAAACGGTATAAAAGGGAAGAAGCGCTTTAAAGCACAGTTAAAGTTTGTGCATTAGCCAGTCCTGGCAGTCTGGATTTCTCGTGCGCTCGGACTCTGCCTCCTGGAATTTCACCTGCTGCGGCCGGTCCTGACAGCGCCTGCTGACAGCCTGGAGACCACCCTCACCGATGCCAGTCCGGAGACCACCTACACTGCCACCCTCGTGGCAATTATTTACAATGATGCCAGAGTGAAGGCCGCCTTCATTGCTACTGGGAACTGCTGCCAGCCTGAGACCACTTCACCGCTGCCAGCCTGACAGGACCCGCGCTGCTGCCAGTCTGGAACCCGCGGCACTGCTGCCAGCCTGAGGTCGCCACCTGTACTGCTGCCAGCCTGACATCATTGCTGCCAGTCTTAGATCACCTGCGGGGCTGTGGGCTTGTGACCACATTCACCGCTGCCAGACTGAAATCACCTGCGCCGCTGCCACACTGAGTCAATATCCAGTGCTGCTATGGTAGAGAACACCCTTACACCTGCCAGCCGGAGACCACCCGCTGTGCTGCCACTCTGGAGGTCATCCTCCTATCTGCACGGCCGAGACCACCTGCCCTGCTGCCAATCTTAGATCACCTGCAGGGGTGCCAGGCGGAGGTCGCTTGCACTGCTTCCATTTTAGAGAACACCATCACACCTGCCAGCCTGAGATCACCCATCCGTGGTGCTGCCAGGCTGAGATCACCCGCATACATGCCAGGCTGAGATCTTGCCAGGCTGAGATCCCCTGCATACATGCCAGGCTGAGATCAGCCGCATACATGCCAGGCTGAGATCTTGCCAGGCTGAGATCAGCCGCATACATGCCAGGCTGAGATCACCCGCCCGCGGTGCTGCCAGGCTATCACCCACAGGTTGAAAATCTCATGCAATGCTGCGATTGGGTGACGGCCATATTGCGACAAATCTTTCACGGGGCCAGTCTGAAGTGACCTGCTACCTTGAGGGCAGCCATTTTGGGTTGCCTGGCCTTTTAATCCTGCCCACTGGGCTTTCGGCCTTCTAACCTGTCATTCTCAAGTGCACGGTCCTGTGTCCTGTGTTTATCAAGTTCCCTGTCCCTTTAAACATGCCGAGCATAGGTAACCTGATAGACATCTGACAGTGCCCGTTTAGTCCTTTCGTGAACTTTCGAACCGTAGAGAAAGAAAGTGCAGCTTAGCGCGCCCCACCACCCCCACCATCACCTACGGCAGCTGCAGCTCTCCCCACTGAATGCATCTGGATTTCTAAACTCGAGCAAGCGGAAAACCTGCCCCAGCAACATGCCCAGAACCCTGTGTGAGTATCTGTGTACTGTCTGTGTGACCCCAAAGAAAGAGGGCTGAGCTTCTTTTTAAAGTGCGCGCGCTGTATGAATATAGCAAACGAAGAGCTGTTTTAAATAGGGGTGGGAGGGTGTATCCTTGCATATTTCAAGGTGGGGCCACAAAAGTGCCCATTTTGGCATACCTGCGTGTGCTTTGACAATGAGGTGAAAGCTCAAGATTAAAGACCTTGTGTTAGTGGGTTGAGGAAGGTTGTCATGGAGGGAAGGGGAATGTGTTTTACATATTACTTCACCGGATGTGCATCTTTTTGTCTTGGTTGTAAAATTGTACCCCGTTCTCATATCAAACACGTATTAATTAAGTTTCATTGTGGACGTGCCCAGATACCACTCACTGATCCCTGTCTTTGCATCCGGTGGAATGGTATATTCCTATGTCCTTGTTCATTGCTCCACCTCAGTCTCCACGCTAATTGGTCAATCTCCTACTTCACAAACAGGGTATGTATAAAGTGTCTCACGGTAACCCATTGGTCCATCCAAGCGTCCTATTTTACGGGTCGGCTAAATGTCGCCTTGGTCATTGGTTCATTTCTGATAGACTGTTGGTCCAATCGGACTGGATGGTCACACGGGCCTAAAGGTGAAACCCGTTTACTTTCTGAGTACGTCCTGTGTCAAATATATACGCCTGCTGTCCTTCCTGCACGAGCTGCTCCCATGTGTCCAACGGTCTCCCGCCACCAAGACGCGCTAGCAGTTAACAGCAGAGTAGCCCCATGGTGTAACTAGGTGTCTCCCGAGGCGCTAAACTAATCTTCTTCAGACGTGTCACACGTTTGTAATTCACGCATAGTGCACATACTGTCTGTCCTATTTTGGAAAATATATTGGCCCGGACTGTCGATGCTGATACTTATGTCCTCAAATCTTTTAAAAATAAAATTATGTGCTTGAATATTCAAGTGCTTTTTTGGAACATATTACCCGCAACGCTACTTTACCAAGTGCGAGTATTGTAATCAATTGAGCGCACCGAGGGCCGGGCAATTTGTGAACCACTTGCATGCGAGCAGCGCTACAGACTGCAAGAGGCGTCACCTTTCAATAGCAAAGGGATGCATCTGACATCGGAGCGGGGCGGCCATAGCATGGGCGAACTGGCTCCACGCCCGGGGCGTCGACATAAGAAGGGGCGCATGGAGCTCCCTACATGCAGGTCCCGCGGCAGTTTCCCTCCGACCTGGCTCCAAACTAGTAACATACAGTACCCTCCATTTCGGCCCCTTACCTCCAACTATATGTCACTGATGGCAAGCAGCTCAGCTGCGGATGATTCTGGAAAGAAGTAAGGCGAGGCTTGTTCACCTAGCCCTCACTGCTCTGACGTAATCAGAGCCTGACCTGTAATCACAAAATGCCCACCTGCTCACCTCATCAATCATACAGTAAGAAGATTGTTTTGCTTTTAATGATACTTATACAGCACTTCATACCCCAAGGGCCCTGCAGCACAGCACACCGGGAGCCTGTTACAGCACAAGGCAGTGCTGGGTTGGAAGCACTTCATGCCCCGACAAGGCCCTGCAGCACAGCACACCGGGAGCCTGTTACAGCACAAGGCAGTGCTGGGTTGGAAGCACTTCATGCCCCGACAAGGCCCTGCAGCACATTAGCACACCGGGAGCCTGTTACAGCACAAGGTAGTGCTGGGTTGGAAGCACTTCATGCCCCGACAAGGCCCTGCAGCACATTAGCACACCGGGAGCCTGTTACAGCACAAGGTAGTGCTGGGTTGGGAAGCACTTCATGCCCGACAAGGCCCTGCAGCACAGCACACCGGGAGCCTGTTACAGCACAAGGTAGTGCTGGGTTGGAAGCACTTCATGCCCCGACAAGGCCCTGCAGCACATTAGCACACCGGGAGCCTGTTACAGCACAAGGTAGTGCTGGGTTGGAAGCACTTCATACCCCAAGGGCCCTGCAGCACAGCACACCGGGAGCCTGTTACAGCACAAGGTAGTGCTGGGTTGGAAGCACTTCATGCCCCGACAAGGTCCTGCAGCACATTAGCACACCAAGAGCCTGTTACAGCACAAGGTAGTGCTGGGTTGGAAGCACTTCATGCCCCGACAAGGCCCTGCAGCACAACACACCGGGAGCCTGTTACAGCACAAGGTAGTGCTGGGTTGGAAGCACTTCATGCCCGACAAGGCCATGCAGCACAGCACACCGGGAGCCTGTTACAGCACAAGGTAATGCTGGGTTGGAAGCACTTCATGCCCCGACAAGGCCTTGCAGCACATTAGCACACCGGGAGCCTGTTACAACACAAGGTAGTGCTGGGTTGGAAGCACTTCATACCCCAAGGTCCCTGCAGCACAGCACACCGGGAGCCTGTTACAGCACAAGGTAGTGTTGGGTTGGAAGCACTTCATGCCCCGACAAGGCCCTGCAGCACAGCACACCGGGAGCCTGTTACAGCACACGGTAGTGTTGGGTTGGAAGCACTTCATGCCCCGACAAGGCCCTGCAGCACAGCACACCGGGAGCCTGTTACAGCACAAGGTTGTGCTGGGCTGGAAGCACTTCATACCCCAAGGGCCCTGCAGCACAGCACACCGGGAGCCTGTTACAGCACAAGGTTGTGCTGGGCTGGAAGCACTCCACACCCCGACAAGGGTAGTGCCTGCTTGGAAGAGCGTTGCACAGAGGTCTGGCCCGAGTAGGATTTTTGTTTTGCGGACGAGTGACCAGAGGGTGCTTTTACCTTATCATAGGTTGCTGCGCCTAGACGTGTGGTGGAAAGAAGAAAAGATACTAGGCACTGTAGTCGCCAATCCACCCACCAGTTTCCTGGGAATTGCCAGTGGTTCCTGCTGGACTGCTTTGCAGGCACCTCTGTTTTCTGTGGCGGGCAGTGCCCCATGACTACAGCAGTATTGTACTGTACTGTACTCTGTCTTCCTCTCTCTTCTGTGTACCACAAACAGTTTAGTTATTTATGACACATTTGACTGTTGATCGGGCTGGCCTTCAATGAGAAGCTTAGCAATACCATCAGAAGAGGACAGCATAATGGGGTATCAAGTGGAGAGGAAACGTGGAAGGGAGGAACCAAGAGATGGGGTGTGGAAGGATGGCTAGAGAGAAGGATGGAGGCAGATATGGAAGGATAGCTTTTTGGATGCAGAGAAGGATGAATGGATGTCAGAAGGAAGAAGAGAGATGATGCAGGGGCGAGTGGATCAAGAAATGAGAGAAGGATAGATTGAAGGGTATTCGGATGATGGAAGGATGGAGACATGCATGGATGGATGAAGAGAATGATGACTGGATGGGGAGAAGAGTTTGGAGAAGGATGGGCAATCTAGGGAAGGAAAGGTGATGTATGAATGGATGGAGAGGAGGAGGGATGGAGGAGTGACACAAAGGAAGTATGACTGGATGAAGGGAAGGTAGGATGGATGGTACGAAGGAAGTACACATGAGACGAAGAAGGAAGGGTGCATGAGAGATGGGTGCAGGATTATTGGGAGAAGGGAGGTATAGTGCTTAAAATAAAGGTGCAGAGTAAAAAGAGAGAGTCATACATGGGTGAGGTAGCGTGAAGAGAGAGCCGGAGAGAAGGGAGAAGTCATAGAGTGAATGAAGGGAATGGGGAGGGCACAGTGAAGCTAAAAGGCAGAAACTGAAGAGAGAGAAAATAGGATGAATGGACAGAGTCTTTGTAAGGGAGAGTAAGGTGCACAGTTCAAGGAGAGGGTGTGTAGTGAGGAGAGAGCTCAGAATGAAGGGATACAGTTCAAGGAGAGGGTGTGCAGTGAGGAGAGAGAGCTCAGAATGAAGGGATACAGTTCAAGGAGAGGGTGTGCAGTGAGGAGAGAGAGCTCAGAATGAAGGGATACAGTTCAAGGAGAGGGTGTGCAGTGAGGAGAGAGGAGAGAGCTCAGAATGAAGGGATACAGTTCAAGGAGAGGGTGTGCAGTGAGGAGAGAGAGCTCAGAATGAAGGGATACAGTTCAAGGAGAGGGTGTGCAGTGAGGAGAGAGAGCTCAGAATGAAGGGATACAGTTCAGAGTGAATGAGGAGAATGTGGTTAGATCCCTGCTTTCAGGCACTATGTTTTGGCACAAGAAACAGTCGGAAATATCCAAGGTTGTTTTGTATTCCCTATGGACTATATTGTTCAGTAAAGACATACTATGTACATTTTGTATTGCAAATGTTCGTGTATGACTGAAGGGATACAGTTCAGAGTGAAGGTGCAGAGCAGCAATTGAAGGGAGAGGAGCTGAGTGCAGAGTTAAGGGAGAGAGCCAATCTCAAGTGAGAGAGCATGTAATAGCTTGAAGGGAGAGAGCCAGGCTAAATGGAAGGGTGCAAAGTAAAGGGGGGCGTAAACATAGTGTGCATTAAGTGAAGATGCGGCGTGAAGGGAGCAGTAGAGAGAGAGTGATGGGAGAGAGCACAGACTGAAGGGAGAATGCAGGATAAGGGAAAAAGCTTTGAAGGGAGAGAGCAGAAGTTAAAGAGAGCACAGACAGAAGAAAGAGAACCAGTGTTAAGGGAGAGAGCTGGAGTGATTAGAGAGAGAGCAGTGAAAGGAAAGAAGAGAAACTGATGAGTTTGTATTGGGACCGAGTCAGTGTGGGCGCTCATCAGAGTGAAGGCAGAAAGCACTAAGTAACCATATAGCGCATAGGATAAAGGAGCAGAGTGATGGTTGAGAGCCAATGTGAAAAGAGAGTTAAAGAGAAGAGAGAGAGCATGAAGTGAAGAGAGAGAGACAGCGCCTGAGCAAAGGTAGAGTGTTGAGTAAATGAAAGCGAAGCATGAATCAAAGGGAGCGCAGTGAAGATCCACCTCAAATATTGCGACCTATGCTGCTACCTTTGGGGGTGGGGGGTGCAAGGGTCAGTATGGCAAATTAAAATTGCTCACTCTCTAGTCCGTGGGTACTCGCAAACATTTTCCCAGGGGCCAAAATGTTTGGTCGGTGGAGTGATGGAGGGCCACACTGATGCTACTAGGGGGTCGTTGGAGAGGGTAAGTTTGATGTAGGTGACTTGACGGATGTACATCTACTCTCTGAATTGAATTGCACAATGTACAACTAGAAAACCAGGGATCAATCCTGGATTCCCCACTTGACCAAATTGTGTGATCGTATGCAATTGTTGTATTTTACTTTCCCTTCATTATCACATATAAGAGGGCCTCGAAATACATTACTTCAGGAAGTGCCTAGTACAAAACCTTTTCCTGTGTTTGATTTAATAAACTATAATGTTGTTCATGTATACTAGCAACCCCGGCCACCCAAAAGGTGCACATAACAGTTGACTTGCCTCTTCATTCACTATTAATATTGTTGCCAGGTTGGGGGAGGGAGCATGAATGTTTCCAAATTCATGTTTGAAAACTATCACTTTTAAAGAAAAAGACTTCCCAATGCACTGATATAATCTAATTTACCAAGGTGAAATGGTTCTGCATGTTAATGAAATACACTTTTGAATTTTGAAGAGCCTGCTTCAAGATGTCTTTAGGAATGAACGTGTTCCTAAAGTTAAGAAGTGCAGGACACCCTAGTGACTCCCTCCTTTTAACAGCAATTAACCTTAAAATAAATGCTTCCCCATTTATTTACCATATTTTAATGTTAGTGCTATGTCGAGTAAACAGCAGCCCAGTGCTGCTGTTGACCAGGTGGCTGCATCCAAAGGTCAGGAGGTCTGCATGCGGCCCCGGGCCGTACTTTGAGTATCACTGCTCTATGCTGAAGTCTTCTGTTCGGTACATAGGGTGTTATTTTGTCTGACTCCATGATGCGTAGGGGCACTCACCTTCCTTACATTTGCAAAGTAGGCAGGGGTACTTGAAATGTCCCCGTGACACCGCTGGAAGCCAATAGTCGCCGGGGTCACATGCTCTTTTTTAGGTCTTGCCCTGAAGCCAGCGCTTGCGCTGGTCTGGGCGAGACATTTTGTAAGTGGGCTTTTAGAAATGCAACCACTTTTTTTTGGGCTTGCCTAGAGCATGCGGGTACGCGCACAGTAACGCGCATTCCTCGCATGCTCCAGGCGCCATATGTCTTTCCTCTCACTTGCTTCTCCCCTCCCCCACCACAGAGCGCTTCTCGGGGCGCGCGGCCGTGTCACTTTCACGGCCGCGCGTCACTTGCTCTCCCGCTCCTCCCCCCACCACAGAGCGCGTCTCGCACGGCCGCGCGGCCAATGCTTGTTTTATTTAGTTTTTGCGCACGCGCGCACACAACTCCCGGTCACGGCCGAAATTCTTGCTCGCGATCACTTTCGCGCGCACCATTTGCTTGTTTGAACACTTCTCGCCCTTTCCTTGCTGTTTTCTGTGCATTGCTCATTCTTTCATTACTTGTCACTTTTATGTGCATTTCTCAGTCTTTCTTTGCTACTTCACTGTGCATTACTCCTTCCTTCTTATTCCTTCTTTGCTGCTTTTCTGTGCGTTTCTCATTCTCTTTCTGCCACTTTCATGTGCTTTTTTCATTATTCGGCAATCTTTCTTTGCTGCTTTTTGAACTTTTACACTGATTCTGTGCCGATCTACTGGGCATCTGCCACTCTTTCTCATTCATTCTTTGCTGATCTTCTGTGCTTTTTGCCTTTCATTCTTTAACATTTTTCTCCGCCCTTTTCACTCAATCCTTGCTGCTCTTGGCTTCTTTTAGTCTCAGCTCTTCTCTTCGAGTTTCGAACTCAATTGCTCTCTTAACTCCTCTTCTTCCTTTTTCTCACTCTTTTGCTCTTCTTCCTGCCCTTTTCCTGAATTTGCGACCTTCCCTGCTTCCTCTCCCACGCCGCACTCCCTTCTCGGTCCCTGCCAGTTACTTAGCCCAACCCATTGCCCCAGAGACCCCGCTCCTAATTCATGTCCGCCGCAGCTTGGATGCACAGCCCTTATGCGCCCCTCCCGTGCCCAGCGCCAGACTCCTTGCTTTCACTCCCATCACTGCTACGTCTCTGCTTCCCTCTCCTCACCCTGAACCTTGAATGCACCTTCCAGTGCTGCTGCTACGCCTCGGTAGTCGACTGCGAAGGTGCCTTCCCCTGTTCCACCTGACACTTTTCCTGCACCTTCCCACACCTTCACATCACCCTCACATGCACCGCACACAACACTCACCTCTCCCTTGGCCACGCACACCTACACACCTCTCCCCACCCCTCCCTGTTCTGCCTTCTCCTCAACCACACCTCCCTCAATAAACACGCTACTGAAATATGGGACCTGCTGCACTACCACACATTGAAACTGCTCTTCCTCACAGAAACCTGGCTGATTCTATCGACATTACCACACCTATTCCCCAGGCACAAGGTTATAAGACAGGACAGAATTAACAGACCCAGCGGAGGACATGTCATCGTTTTCAAAGAGCTCATCAAGTGTTCCACTGCCTCAGCTAGCACCAACATCACTGATGCTGGATGTGTTTATTGTGCCAAAATGGCTTCTTTGGTCATCTTCAATGCAAGATGGTGCACACTCTGAAATCCGTAAAGTGCACTCTCTTAATGCTTTATTTTAATAAATATATTTAATAAATATATTTAGGGTGATCACCAACCTCTAGTTCAGTGTGGACACTTTCTCCAGTCCTTGTCTTCTCTCTCTGTACGTCACACCTCTCTTTCAATAAACCTCAGTGCCCCACAGCACTTACCTCTCATGACCTCAACTTGCCACCTCTCTCCGATCCTACCTCTAGATCTCTAGCTCTCGGTCAGCTCTCTGCCCCTCTCTTCTCCTCAAGTGCCTCTCTCTCTCTCCTTTCTCTTCTTTCTGCATCTTGCTGCTCTGTTTGCATCTCATCCCCCTTCATTTCTCTTCCATTTACTTCCCCTCCCTCTTAATTTCATCTCTTTATCTTACCCTTTCTATCATTTTTGCCATCTATACCTTACCTTTCTCTACCTCTCGCATGCCTCTTTCTACCTCACCATTCTCTCTTTCATTTCTCTCTCTGCCTCACAACTCACTGCCTCATCTCTCTCTTCCCCACCTCTCATACACTATCTAGACTCTCAATTTACATCACCTATTGGCCTTCTATGTCTCTCTTTTATTGATTTCCTCTTTCCCTCGCCTTTTCCATTATTTTATTTCTTTCTCTCTACAATGCTCTCCCTACCTCTTCCACTCCATCTATCACTCCCTTTGCTTTCATCTCTCTTTCTATCTCCTTCACTGTTTCCGTTCACTCTCTCGCCTTCCAATGTCTCGCTCGTTTAATACATGTCTTACCTCTGTCTCTCTCTCTCCCTATTTCACCATTCTCTACTTCTCCCTCGCACTTACTCTGTATTAGCCTCATCTCTCTACCTCATCTGCACCTCTTTTTCTCTACTTCTCATATCTTTCTATTTTTCATCCCACCGGCTCTACCTGCCTCGCTACTTTGTTTACCTGACCTGTCATTCTGTGCTTCACCTTTCTATTTGTGCTATCTCATTATAACTCACCTCTCTTCCTATCTTATTTCTCTCTAGACCTTGCCCCTCGGGTTGGCACCTTTCTTACCAGCCTACATTTAAAACTGCATGCCAGGCCTCTAAAAACAAGCATTGGCATAGTCAATAGGTCTCGCCTTTGGGACCTTATACGTTTTTAGACATGCAACAGTTGATGTTATTGCACCAAGGATATTGTGCTGCATAACTAAATACTTATAAGGTCCCAAAAGCGAGACCTATTGGCTATGCCAATGCTTGTTCTTTAAGGTCAGCAGCAAGGAGTATCCATGTATTTTTAGGTCTCTACAAGAGGCAGCGCAAGCTGTGTGTTGGTGAAAAGACTTATTGTCAGCTTACAGTGTGCCGAAAGGCCACCCATTGCTTACCATTAGATGGCTTTACTCTCACATTTGCATACTTTTTTTAATTAGCTTGTGTGGGCTTTCAATCCTCTTCCTGCATTTATCCCTTCCCTAGAACATCAACACATTACTTATGTCCTTCCACTGCTTGCTTTTCAAGCACTTTTTTCTTTTTCATTAAGAGTGCATGTGTTTTCTGGCTGTCTCCCTCAAGTATTTCTCTCCCCCCAGTTACACTCCGGGTTGCTCTGTCACCCTTGTGCTTCTTCACCTTCCCCTCCATGTTGGGCTCATCCTCCGTGTTGCCTTTCTCACCTGCGTGCTACTCCCCCACCCTCTGTGTTGCTTCTTTCCCCCATGTTGTTTCCCCACACCCTCTATGTTGCTTTCCACCACCTATGACCTCTGTGCTGCATCCTCCCACCTGCACCTTCAGTTGTTTCCCCCGCCCTCATCCTTTGTGATGCCTCCCCCACCTGTGTTCTTTATGATGCTTCCGCCACCTGCGCCCTCCATGGTGCTCTCCCCCACTCACTCCCTCCATGTTGCTGTTCCTACCCATGCTTAAAAACGATTTTGTGCAACTTCTTTTTTTTCACTGATCTAACTGGGTAAATTAAAAAAAAACTTGTGTCATTTTGTAGGAAGGTGCATCCAAGGGTGCGTGTGCCTAGAAAATAGTGTGGCCGCTGCATCTTAGGGCCTTGTTTTCTTTAGCTATGCTGCATAGCATTGGGTATGCTGTATAGCATGTCTAAAAAACACTGGAAAACCAATAGTTCCCAATGGTTAGACCTATTGGCTTGTTGTGCTAGCTGAAGACATATGTATAGTGCTCTGCTGCCTTTTGGCTAGGTTCGTGATATACGAATAGGACATACATACATACATACATACAGGAGATAAACTGTAGTTCCATAGTATACACTTTTTCAACAGCTTGACCTAGATTTTTTACTGAGACAATGAGAATTGGTGTCAATCAACCACACGTTTGATGCGCAACACCACTCTTTTTAGGACAGGAAGTTGAAGCCAGGAGTCATCGTGGGGGGTAACCAGGACTGCTGATAGTCTCGCTGCTGTCTATCTTATCTTCCTATTCTCTGAAATTCACAAAACGGCTGATGATATCACGTTCCCCTTGAACACCTTTTAGTGACGCCAGACATCCAGCCCTCATGCCAGAGGACAGGAGCAGAGGACCAGGAGTGTGACATGTCCAGCAAGGCCAAGAGCTCGAGGACCATCTTCAGCACCGGACAGCTGTGTGCCTTGGAGCAGGAGTACTGCAGGCAGCGCTACCTGTCCAGGGTCAGGAGGAGCGAGCTGGCTGCAGCCCTGCGTCTGCCTGAGACCACTGTCAAGGTAAAAACTGCTGCTGTGCATGCACAGGGACTCTCGCCACGACACAGTCTAAAACAGCGCTTGTTCATTGAGCCCTTAACCAGTCCTAAAAAAGAGAAGTGGGGAGACTCACCAAGTTAGGCAGAATGGGTGTGACATCACTGCGTGTGACATCACAGAAAGTGACATCACCATGTGTGACATCAGAGGAAGTGACATCATGGTGCATGACATTGCATGTGGCATCACAGGAAGTAACATCACAATCCATGACCTCACAGGAAGTGACATCAGATCTTAAGTCCTCACATATGTTTAGCAGGTCTATCATGAGTAAATTTAAGCATATTACAATATTTAACAAATTAGATTTTGCACTGGGGTTGTGCCAAAAATTTGTTATGGGTGAAGCTGGAATCTGATAAGTCCCTTCTCTGTCTACATGGAACAAAAGCAGACAGAGTGCAGGTGCTGCTGAAAGTGTCCCGGTGTCAGAAAATGACACCGGGACGAGTTCAGCATATTTCTGTGAATTCCGGGAGAAGTAGGAAAGAAACGTGGCACTCTGCTGAAAGTGGCCAGCTTTGCAGCAGGATAGACTGTGTCTACCCTCTTTAAATAGTGTTTAGATGGTGGCTACCAGGGCCGGACTGGGAACCAAAACCGGCCCTGGCAAAGTGCTCGGCCATCCCCCCAGGTGGTTGGGGCTGTGGCCGAGCTGTTTGCCAGGGCCGGTTTCGGCCGATTTTGTTACAGGGGGCGATATTGCAGCTAAGCTGAAAAACGGCCCTGTAACAAAATCGGCCCCCAGGGGCCCAAAACCGGCCCCCACCCTAGCGGCCCACCGGGGAAACGCCCGGTGCCCGCTACGGCCAATCCGGCCCTGGTGGCTACCCACGTCTACCTTCGACTCGAGCCCTGCTCTTAATGCGATAGCCCCCTTAGGGACCCCTGCAATTTGCGCCAGAGTCCCCCGAAGGCTGGGCACAGTTGTCTGCCGGCCAGGAAGACGCTACCGAGGGGTTCCCACCTCCTTATGAGATAATGCTCCATATCTGGAGGCCTTGAGGTCATGGAGCCGTTTTGTGCAGCTCTGAAACAGATTTACTTCTAGGCACTTTGGACGACTTTAGCGCAGGTTTGTCCAACTTTCATCCAGCAGGGTGTGGGCAGATGCATGTCCGATTTTTAGGAGTAACACATAGGAAATGATTCCCATTCATTAGCCACGTGCACGTGCTTGTCTGTCCAAATACAGATCATATAGCCTTGCCGATAATTACTACCAGATGACCTAGCAATACCAATCTAAAGAATGTAAAGCCTGACACAAAGACGTGTACTACACCTGTGCTAAGACTGGCAACAGAGGGGCCACTTTTTGCAATTGTTGTGTTGTGGGGTAAGGTTTATGTGAAAAGGTATATAGCAATCATGAGACTGTACAATTCCTGTCGTCTGCTGTGAGCTTGCCATGTGAGTGGCTTCCTCTGAAAAGCCAATAGAGCTGAGGCCACGCCAGTTCCTGCAAGAACTCAAAATGCAAATGAAGTCCTGCGTTCCACATAATCCCCAACTGTCACGTTCCCATTGAGTTCGACGTGTGGAATTGGCCATATTTAGGTGTCTCCTTAAGATGCCTGTAGCTGAAGGACCTACACTGGACCCACCAAACCCTGCAGTGGACTTTGGGCCTGCCCTTTTCATACCGGTTGAGGGCTTTTGGATGCTTTCATTTGGTTGATTCTTAATCAATGGTATTCCTTCCTCTTCTTGTGGTCGTCCTTTACTGGGACCATGGCTTCTTTACCATGCTTTTGATTAGAAGACTTGCATTCTTCCGCTGTTCACATTCAAGGAACTACATTTTTCTTTGGCACTTCAGGACAGTGCTCGTGTTTTCTTGCTCTCTCCCTCCTGTGCTCCTTACCTCCACAAACACCCACCCCACTACGTGTTCTGTGTTGCTCCCTTCTTCCCCAACCCCAACTTGTCCATTACTCCTCCACCCACTTCCTATTGCTTCCCCCCAAAGCATTGCCTTCTCCCCCAAGCGCTTCTCCATTGCTTCCCTGTCCCACTTATCGTGTTCTATAAAAAAAAAAATGTTTATTTAAAAATGTTGTTGAGGGCCCGTCATTTACTGAAGTGGCAGCCCTATTTCCAAATGTGCTTTCGCACATGTTTAAATGATTATTCTTTTTTTAATTTAGTGCTTCAGATTTGGCGACCGCCATCTTGGAACAGTAAATTAAAAAAAAAAATAGTGGGCGCATTATGCCATAAGTCTGGGCATCCAGAGCATCATGCTGCGTGGGCGCGTGCATGTCAGCTCACCATTGTCTTTCTTTTTTGTTTTTGCCAATGAAATACGGCATTGGTAAAATGCATATACATATCACTGCATTGCAAAAATATTTTATTATATAAAAATACATGTCATGATACCCTAATAGTTCTAGCAATACAATTTAGATATCGCATCATAATTTCAAAAATACAAATTTATCATAAAGTATTTTTTTTACAAAGGATGAATAAAAATGACTACAAGAGCATGAAGAAAAAGAAAATAAGAATAGCAGACCCCAGACTCAAACTCAAACTTTAAAAGCCGACCATTCATTCAAGCTATTACATGCACACACACTCATACACTAACACCACTCAGTGTAAAGACCCCGAGTCCCACCGAGCACACTGACAAGTCGCTCTCTTTTACCTCGACAGGTCTGGTTTCAGAACAGGAGGATGAAGGATAAAAGGAGGCGCCATCCCCCAGCGTGGCACCACAGTATGGACCCCATGCTCTACAGCTACCTGATGAACCAGGTGGCCCCTGCCTGGACCCCGTTTCTGTGCCAGCCGCCTACCCCGCTGTATCACCGGGCGTTAGGTCCCCTGGCCGCCCGCGGACAGATGGACTCACCGTGGCTGGACTCCTCGCCCTTCCTGGTGCCGGACATGAGGCCCGTCCTCCCATACCCAGCGGCGTTACAGTACCAGGTACCTCACCTGGCAGCTACCCCTGGGCAGCAATGGCCCCTACCTCAGGTGGCAAGGAGTGCCAGTTACAGCGCAGAGCCACAGACAAGTCGAGAACCAAGACTGTGAGGGTAAAATGCCCCAACCTCTGGGCTTGGTTACAGGATAATTACCCGACATAGGTGTTTCAAGCCTGGCTGCAGGTCTGGATCTACAAAACCTCGAAGTTGTGTGACCCTGAAGCGATCAAATAGATCCCTCTCAGGTGCAGCTCTCAGATTCCTGCTTCCTCTATGAATACGGATCTCGCAGCTGGGACTCAACGAAGTACCCCGTGGGCTTGGAAAATTTGGACGAAAGGCATTGAGTTGTACTACTTCTGAAGGCGCTTCGAGCAAGTGGAGTTTGTCAGGAGCCATTTATTCTCCCAAGTAGGAGCGAATCAAACAACGCATATATCTAGCATGCTTGTGTTTGGTGGCATGTCCATCAAGTGCCAATACTGCCTATCAATCGATCTGATTGGTCAATTGACCATCCTGACCCACCCCAACTTCCCGGAAGGGATTGTCACATCACTTCTGCTTCAACGCTTATATAATGCTCCCTTCTTTGACAGCGCTTCACTTTAACCGATTTCTTTTTGAAATAGTGTGTCCTGGATGCTATCCCTTGTAGGTGGGCAGTAAGGAGTGAGTGCTCTTGAATTGAAAATTGTGAAGCAAGGAGCAACACAAACCACAAATACTTCGAGGCCGGGGGGCTGCAGCACTCCTTGTCCCAACTGTAAAACCTATTAAAAGGAAAGACAAATTCTGTTGTATGTCACAACACTGACCACAAAAATACCGGGCTACATTTTTTTTTTTCAACAACAAAGAGATTGTGAAGTTAAGTGTGCATATATACTCAAGTATAACTTTACTAATCTTAATTCTATATCTGTGAACCTTGGAAGATATATATATCAAGGTACGTACACACGAAGTTAAGTATAGTAAACCTATACCTCCCCTTACATGCGTACCTTCGCAATATTTTTATTTGTGGATACTCTTACTACAGTGTTTTGTAGCACGAGTACTTCACCCCAAAAAAAATCATGTGGTCGATAATTATTTTATTGCGGGTATTTGTAAAGTGATGCATACTAGTGACATATCACCACTGCTATTACACAAGTCCACAGTTAAGCAGAGGATCCAAGCCCAAGCAAATTCTCCATAAAAGAAATTAGCATCCTGTAATCTGACGTAATAAAGCATTATTGGAGACATTTAAAACGCTTATTTATTCAGTCTTAAATTACTTTTAACCAGTTTGTTTCCAGTCTGATTAAGCTATGCCACCTTCCCCCAGTATACATTCTTGTAAAATCTACTATCAAACCTGTCTCCTTCATGGCTGCTAAGGAGCATACTGGTGGCATCCATTTGTCTACCCCTTGCTCTTCAAGAATTTATAATATAGAATATATATTACATTATATACAGTTATGCTGTGTAGCATAATCCCGCATTACTAATTGTGCAGAAAAGTAAGACAGTACTATAAGACTGTCTGAGCAGCAAAGTAAGACTGCATATCTTGTTAATAAAATAATTTATAAAAGGAATTTATCAAACTGGCATTGATGTCACAGAATAGCAAAAAAGCATTGAGGCTCCAGCCCCCATTCCTACACATCTGTCTGCAGGACTACCTCCTCACAGGCACCAGGTGTAGCTTTAGGGAGGTAGTAAGGTCTTATTTTGGGAATGTAGGGCCAGATCTACAAAAAAAAAATTGTGATTACAAACACTCCGATTTGGAGTTTGCGAACACAAAAAACTTCTTGCCCATTTTTGGAATCAGTAAAATTTGATCGACTCCTAAAATTGGGAAGCGACTGGATAACAATGCAATATTTGGAAGAGCCGAGTTGTGGGTGGTCCTTCCAAATGTCGAATCGCTCCCAGATGTGTCAATGGTTTGCAACTGGAATTCTGGCCGCAAACCATTGTAATGTTACTGACCATCAAGTTGAGGTGGTAATTTATTCGCAAATTGGGGTACAATTTTCAGGGGGAATAGGCAAAACTATCAAAAGAACTTTTAAAAAGGAAATCAGGCTGCTTAAAAAAAAAGTCTTTTGTTGAAAAGAATCACAAGGATGGTGGTCTTGTGAGCCTTGCAGGCCACTATTCCCATGATATTGACCAATCAGAGTGAGTCACAATTTGCAACTGAAAAATAATATTAATTAGGTACATTGAATTGCGACCCACTCTTGATTCCTTAATTTTTCGAACCGACCTATTAGTAAATAGGATGGTTTGCAAAATAAGATTCTGGTAGCAAATTGCGGCTGCTTTTTGTGACCGAATATCAGTGCATCTGGCACTTAGGGCCTTATTTAGATCTTGGCGGACTCCTACTCCGTCACAACGGGGACGGATATCCCATTGCAGAAATATAAACCCCACAGGATATAATGGGATTTATATTTCGGCGAAAGTGATATCCGTCACTGTTGGGACGGAGTATCCCGTCCACTGAGATCTAAATTAGACCCTTAGTTCCTTACCTTTGGTGAGACCAGCAGGGAGAGTAGATTGCCTTCTCCCAAGGGTCCTTTACACACAAACCCCACCACAATGCAGTAAATCTGTGAGTTGTCCAGCCTATGAACATGTCTGTGTACCCCCGCCAGGTTAGCAGAACTTCTGTTTCTTCTTTACAGCTCCTCCCTGCACGTTGACCCCCTTTAACTCAGCATCCTTGCCCAACCCATCATAATATCAGTATACTCAATGAATCAATGAAAACCTAAAAGACGACAAGGAAAGACAAAGGAACAGGGACAAATGTGCATTGGCAGCGCCCTCTTATTGACCTACAAGTTGGGGTACACAGTGAGGCTTTGATTGTGCGCGAGATGCCCCTCTATCGCGCCCACCTCCCCAATGCATACATGCAGAGATCTTGACTAACTGTTACTGCTTTACCGCCAATAAAAAATATCAGTTAAAAAGATTGGCTTAGTAAAGTGACCCGAACGAAAAGCTGCTGCCAGCACTGTAGTCATTCAATATGTTGTATTTGTCATTATATGTGAATTAAATGTCATTTAACATAATTTCTTTGTCACTGTATTTTCACGTCAAAAAGCTGCACTTTCATTTCCAGAGTGAACAGGAAGGAGGGAGTTTATTCCAGTCGTTGTTTTAATGGGCTGGCTTGTGATGTGTGCTTCTCGGACATCACGCGTTGACCAATCACATGGCCTCTTAGCCCTATGGTGCAGAGCTTGTCTGCGGTTGAGGGCTGGTCAGGGGACACAGCTCCGTACGGCGATGCCCGTAGCCATTCCCGGGCAGAGTGAATACTGTAGTGTGAATGCCTGGAGTTTGTCCTGCACCATGAGTAGTTAGTGTGAGTAAGTGCAGTGAATGCCTGTAGTGTTTTCCCCTGGGATGGGGTCTTGCGTGGTTAATTTTACGTCCGACAGCCCGCCTGGTCTGTAAACTTCCCCCCGGCCCTGCCCTGCCCCCCTTCTGAACCTGCCTTAAGAGCCTTACATTGAATCCGCATCAGAAAGAACAACTGTTATTTTTCGTGTTGGGTTTTATTACTTCGTTTGTCTTTTACTTATTGTATTAGAACGGTTTCTTCACTTGTACTCGTTTATGCAGCAAACACAGATTTACAGTTTATGTGACTGATTGCTTTTGTTTGCATCTTTTTATTTGTATTTAACAACTTAACCAATTGCATTAGAACGCTAAACAGGAGTCCTATCACGAAATAAAACACAGTTCCGATTACAACTGGGCACAAAAGTACAATTATCACTATTACGGTAACAAGAATAAAAATATACTTACAATTAAAAGTTCAAAATTGTGCCTGAAAATGACTGTTTTTCTGTTTATTAAATTCCATTAATAAAGGTAATGGTTCTTACGGGAAGTTTGCTTCCTGAATGTTGTGTTCCTACTAAAACGAACGTTGGCAGTGCCAAAAGGTCTGGCCTTTGCAAGCAGCTGCGATGTTTTTTTTTTATTGCAAGCGTATTCCAGGCGAGAACCTAAACTTGCAACAAAACACGCAAATTAATAAAAAGATCTTCATATATAATTTTAATAAAACAGTACGGGTGCTCTTTGCAGGTGCTGCGAGACTGAGCGTAGAAACCCTTTTTGTTTGTTTAAATCCATCGCAGAGAATATGATTTATTGAGGCTAGGAAAATAATGACTGTAAGGAGAAGACGGTGTAAACACACAAGAATGATTGGCTTAAGTAAAGCAACGGCCTCCAGCCCTGGCACGGAAGAGCACTTCTTTTAAAGGGGATGTGCACATGTGATCGGGTTATATATTTGATCAGGTTAAATATGGTCACACGTGCAAGAGCGCCAATGCCCGAAGTAGGCTGACACATTGCCCCTTGCTTTATGTTGTGGAGGGTAGAAGCAAACTGTGAATGACATTTTAACAGTACAAAAGTGTTATGGACTATGTGATTACATGAGGCTGATAAGACAGCCAACATGGAGAAATATTCTTTTTAAAGTTGTGGACTTGTGTCTCAATAAAGGAGGCAGAATTTCTCCACAAAGCTCTTGCACTGGCTAAGAGAGGTTTTCGTTTTTTTATTTTATTAAATACTGCTCTTTTATTATAGCAATTTCGCCTGAAGGTGTCTAGGTTTCTGGAAGTTTTTTTAATTTAGTTTTAGTTGGTATTTATATGGCACATAGCTGGTCTTAGAAGGCTGTGGAGCAGTTTACAGAGGACAGAACTACTTGTCAAGATGTGCGGGTGGCACATGCACTGACAGTAGATTATATATATATATATATATATATAATATATATATGATTATATATATATATAATATATATATACATATATATATATATATATATCAATGGACAGGGCAGGGACCGGCTATTCTGCCACTCTGGCATTATTCCAGTAGGCCGCAGGCCAGGAGGCTGGTTTCAGAGGTGAATGCGTTTCCTGAACCCAATCATGAAAGTCTACAAATTCATTCCAATCGCAGTCCCCTACAGCTTGGGACCGGCTCGACATTTTTGCCAGAGATTATTGTGGTTTCCCGTCTGGCCCTGGCAATGGAGACAATCTTACATAGTCATGGTTTGCCGATGAGATGCATACATAGGGAAGGCCTTGTGTTTTAAAATGCAGTCAGAACTCTCTTCGGGATAGGGTTGATATAGCACGGCTGCCCCTTTGGGACATTATAGGACTTCAAAAACACTTCAGGAGGCTGGGGAGGGGGGCTGCTTGGAGAGCTGGGTGGGCTCAGGGATCCTCAGCCCACCGAGTTCTAAGCCGGCCTGAGGGGCTCCATGTATTTTCAAGGCACAACCATTATTTGTGCTTGTAGAGGAATAATGCTCATGCATGCCAGACCCCAAGGATTTAAATATTTCACGATTCTCTCTACGAAGACCTGTCAAATCTATCACTGTTAAGCATACATTTCAGAAAAATGCTCTATGAAATACATAATTTGACTTCATCTAAAAAATGCATTTTGTGGGGATAATTCCCCAGTAACCTCCAAGACCCTCTTCGCTTGCTAGGTCCGCGGGGGCCTGGTGTTAACACATTGTCCCAGCTCGCAGTCCAGCTAGCCCACCTAACTTGCTATAAGATTAAACTGTTATGAAACACTATCCATAGGGGTGCCAGAGATTGTATGGGTACCATTTTATTTTATTTTATTTTTAGAGTTTTATATAGCGCTGGCTAGACCGGTAGGTATCAGAGCGCTTTACATTAGGTTACACAATGTTACAGAAAAATGATAACAATTACACATAACATCAAGAATAATCAACACATTGAGAGAGGAAAGGAAGGTGAGACAAATAGAGCGGAGGGGGGGAAGGGGGAAGTGTGAAGGGGGAGGATGAGGATGAGGGAAAAGACGGCAGGAGAGACGAAAGGAAGTCTGCCCAATGACCGACTGGGTAGGTGACGTCCTAGGAGGGAATCCACAGTCTGTCTCCCCTTCAGCTAAACAGGGTAGCTCCATCGGGCATGATTGCTGCAACACCAAAGTCTGTCCTAGGTAGGACAACAGCACAGAAGAACTCATCTCAGAGACTGGCACCGCCCTCGAGGATTCTGTGAGCAAGTGAAACAGTGGAGCTGAAGAGAAGACGAACCTTCTTTAACCATAGTACGGTATGCGTCAATACTCCTGTAGCCATACAAACTAACTGAAATGGCCTTACAACCTTGCCCTCCCTTATTTACTATGCAATATGCATCTTGGGTAACTGCTTATATGTCTATTATTGTCTGCAATGTGCATTTCCGTGTACCTATCTATATGTTTTCGTGTACCAGCTTAACCAACTGGCTTCGATCTACAGCGCTCTGATACCCTGCAGGGTCTTGTTCGCTCTATAAAACTATTCAAATAAATACAAAATAAATAAACCCATGACACATATCAAGCAGCACACCCCTTTTACAAACATCGTCTATTTTGTTTTGTTTTTTTATTTGTAAAATCACACTGACTCCTTTCTAAATCGATTCCATCAGCTCAATTATTTTTATTTATTATTTAAAGTGTTTGATATGGAGCAGGTATACCTCCGAGAAGCAGGAGAGAAAGTTAAAGAAAAAAATGTTATTGCAACAGAAATAACTCAAACGTGGAGCATTGGCAAGGTAAGGGGTGTGTGTGTGTCTGTGTGTTTGTCAAACTGGCTTATAGGGCAATCAGGCAGTGGCTGAAGGGCTGGTCTGACATGTCAGTGTATGTGCCCCTTTCCCCCGTTTGTGGGCGTGTTTTATGGTCTGTGGAGCCGGTTTTACTGTTAATTTCCCTGATATTACCACAAACATTGTCTGCAGCAAACACAAATCCATGCAGTCTTCCATACTTTAGAAAAACACTTATTACAGCATGTCTTTGCAAGTTCAAAAGTGCCCCAATTTTCAAACATGGGCCACTTAAAAAAGAAATCTAATTCCGTAATTTTATGTTGGTGCCCGGGGCCATTTCCTGTTCCAGTCTGACCGTGGTGTGTGTATACGTGAGCACGTGTATATAAAGCGTTTAGGTTATCAATGCTTGCATTGATCAAAGAAATGAGGCAAAGGTGAGAAAACAGTCACATTTCCATGACTATAATACTGTCTACCTCTCATGGAATCCTGGAAGGGCTTTTTTTTCTGACACCAAAAGGCACTTTCAAAATGTTTCTTTCGACAGAGAGTCCTACAACCCCCAACACGCTGCTTGCCACAGTGCAGTCCTACACAGGGACACCACCTGATCCTAGGCACCATGTAAATGGCTCCCTCTTTTCCTTCAATTAATTTAGAGTGGCAAAAAACAAACATTTACTAAGGTAAAAAACAAAATAATAACTAGACAATAATCAAAGGTACTTAAAGAAGTCGAGAGTATTAAATAATGAGTTAGTGCTTGTTGTGCAAAATGCTGCACATTTGTATATTCTTAGTATTTCTACTAACAATACAGTTTTCACAGACGTTGCATCTACAAATGCTGTATAGCCTTACTACATAAGCACCATAAAGAAATATAAATGCATTAATGCAAACCGTGTATGGCCCTATATTGCCAATGAGGGATGGTGGTGTCGTCATAAACCACTTGGCTGTATGAAATGACACCAGAAACCCAGATCTTGCATTATGTGGCCATATTACACGTTTTTTATGATGTACTTTTATATTACAGGTTTATTTGGGTGAAGTTTGTATGAAAGGGTGTTTTTCTTTTCTAAAAGGTAAATGTTTATTGAAAACAGTAAGTGAAATATTGGACTATACTATTTGGTTGACTGTGGAAAAAGGATGAGAAAAATACTTAATTGTGATGTTCATAATGCAGAATTATAGAAAAATTGCCCTTTGCTTTATAAAGGGAATTGCAATCTGAGTGTAGAAGAGAGAGATTGTTGAAGTTGTTCTCTGCAAGGTGCAGTCATGAATAGAATGTCGAATTACAGTGGACAATGGTAAAGCTGTGCGTAGTTGTTTGGGAGTGTCATTATGATGAATAATTCCATAGTTCTGTATTTGGTCGGTTTCTGTGAAATATGGATGTCTATACCACTGCAATTTTCGGAATAGGAGCACCCAGACATTTCCCCTATTGCTTCTTTATCTTACCATGGGAAAAACACATTTTGATTTGCCATTACATTTTAGACCATTTGACATCTGCACAAAACTTTCCTTAAAAATATAATTAAATGTTGTTCAATTCCTGAAAGTGTCATTCAGATTCATTAAAGCGTTCAAAAGTTACAGAGGGTGTGCCAAGACAGGGCAATATTTATGAAATCCCATATTAATTTATGAGGATTCTGTGGCACAAAAACTACAAGGCAGAATTCTTGCCACCAAATTTCACAGGCATAGAGAGGCGGCTATTCTGTGTGCTTTTTTAAAATTGGAGAAATTCTACTCAGTTCTTTTTCTGTAATCAAAAAATGTTCATTCAGGCTGGAAGTCTAAAAAGCCTATTAACTACATGACATTAAGGAAGCTAATTAGCTGCTGCAAATTGAACAGTCTATCTACCATTTAAAACGTTTGTGTTCAGGGAAAATAGTCAGCGGCCAAATACTGCAAAAAGGTCAAAAATTGCCAACATAGTGACATCTAGGTACTTTACTTACGTAGAAGACACAGGCACATCCCATGGGGGAGAAATGGCCTTGAGTGGCAGAAAAAGTGTCCGCTTTAGGTGGGAATATTGCACGCCCTTAATAAAAGTCCTTATACATTCAAATGACTGTTTCATGGCTTCATTTTAAGGCCGTAATTACATATTTAGAGGGAACTTATATAGTACAAATAACAGTAGCTTGATCATTGCATATGTGTCTTAGCAAAATCTTTCAAATTCACTGACAAAACATTTAAACATAAGAATGTTATTTTGAGATCTTAGAATAAATAAATGAATTTGGCCAGTTATGGCTTTTGTCACCACCGTAGTAAAGCGCCCACATTCCAAATACGGCAAAAATAAGCATACATTTCTTATTAAAAATGCATATATATTTATATATGTACACATATATATGTATATATAGAGAGAGATATAGCTATAGATAAATAGATATGTATTGAAAAAGCTAAGTATAGAGCAATTTATAGTTCAAATAAGATTTGTTGTAGTGCCAAGATGTGATACTAAAAAAACACTCTTGAACTGATGGATTTCAGTCGTTTGGAGATATTTAAGTGTTGCATTCCATGCCTGTGGTAACCATAACTCACAATGAAAACGTTTGTTTTTGTCAGAAAATGGCAGAGACTGAGTACATCGAATTAAGTAACACACAGAGCCAAGTTGTGTGATCCGAGTGTGTATTCTTTACACATTTGTTTAGTGGAGTGCATGTATATTATTGAATTTCCTCTAAATAAAAACACCTCTTCGTGGTTTGCTCACCTCACACTAGTTCATTTGACTCTTATGAGTGCGAATGGTTGTGGCTAATCTATGGATATATATTTAGTGGTCTGAATCTCTTGGTGTGATTGTAGATTTGTGATGCCATTGTGGAGCAGGGTCAGACTGAGATGGAAAATAAGCTGGGGAACCAAAATAAAAATGGCCCCCATTTGCAAATCAGAAAGCTAAAAAAGTGGTCCGCATTTACAAATTGGGACAGTTTTGAATTTAGAAAAAGACACGACGTGTAAGTGTTGAGCAAGGTATATTAGACTGCATGCATTTGTGCTTGCTTCAAGCAATGTTTGTGGCAATGTCGGGGAACTCAACAGTAAAAAAACGGCCCATTAGACTATAGAACAGGCCCACAAACAGCCCAAAAAATGAGCCATGCACTGACCTGACAGACCGGCCCTTCGGGCATTGCCAGATTGCCCTACAGGCCAGTCCGACTCTGTTGTGGAGCACTGCAATTCATGTTTCCTGGCTACATACTCACTATGAAATTGTTCATTCTCTGGAGTGATAGAGGATCAGGACAGAGCTTAAAGTCTCTAAAAATACTGCACAAGTGCGCACCCTTTTTTGAAGCATCTTTATGGCCCAAATAACTTCTCGCTCCATGCCATATTTGGTGTCATTTAATTCAACCATTTTGAGCTGTGTTCTATGCACATTTCCAGAGTTACACAAAACTGGCTTTGAAAATGGTTTTTGAAAAGCCTTGGCCAAGGTTCACCAACATGCACATGTTCCAACTAAGACGATATTAGGACTTTTACGACATTGATCAAAATTATCAGAAGTTGCAGGTAAAAAAAAAAAACTGTTATTAGACTCATGAGTTTGAGCCCTGGGAGTGCGGTTTTCCAGCATGTCAAATAGTTTCATATGTATTCAAGGATAGCTGAATGTCAATATCTCTTGATTGGGAGGAAATGACTCAAATTTGTATTTTTGCCAGGAACCCTAATTAAAAACTGCTCTGATCTCTTTGTTGTTTCTGCTATTTTTTGGCCTGTATGGAGAGAGAAGAGGGAGTGCTCAGGTTACGGCCAAACAGCAGTTCCCAATTCTTGAATTTTCCTAAAATAAATTATTCTCGAATATTCACCCATTAATTCAGTGGGAACACTAGCATGGCTGGTAGTAGCATGCATGGATGCGCAGCTTGACTACATGAAAGCAGGATATTCTGGCCACCCACTATACTATGTCAATTCAATCAATTCAATTCAAAACTTTATTCGGCAGCATTGTGGCAGCCATAAAAATTATTCACAAAAAGAAAAAGACAAAAACATTTTACATCATAACAATTACATTTGAAATTTGACCAGTACACCAAATACCTCAGCTAAAAAGATAAAATATCTTGTACAGTACCAAATTGCAGCAGCATATCTCATCAGTGCATCAATATTCGTACCCGCATGGCAGCCTTTAAAAATGTGCCTACATTAAAAGACACTTCATCATTATGTAAACTATGTCAAATGCCAGTTACAATATCAGTGCAGCAGAGCAGCTTATTGGAAGCCACCATCTTGCATAGGCTACCTTGGCTCTCTTGCCTTAAACTTTGCTACAGCATAGGCAAAGCAGCAGCGCACATTACCATTATTATTGTCACAGGAGCATCCCAAGAATCAGATGCGGCACGTAGAACGTTACCAGGTAATGGAAGCTTGGACGAGATAGGGAAGGAGCGGTGACACCTAATACGGACAGTGCACTGTGTGTTTGCTGGTTATAAAGTCATATTTAGTCACGCGCCGAAGACATGATACGACCCCATATTCCCAAGTCTAGATTTAGACGCCAGACCACATCTTAAAAGAACAGCTGTGTTGGCCTCTACGTCCTTTGAGGATAAAGTCTAATTTTGTGGCTATTCTAGAAGCTGACATTCATCTATGTACAAACTATTAAACGTACACACATCCATATTTTTGTGACAAGTAGTATAGCATGGAAATTCGGTAGTCCCTCATCGCAAATTGTTAAAACAAGGATCGTTTAGTATAAGTTACATAGTGAAATTCAAAGATGGAATTTGAAATCTGTCCTATGATTTGTTACAAAGGTTCATCGATTTCTGCAGACGCCTCACAACAGTTTATTTTGTGGTGTGCACTTTACAAATACATTATTTATATTTTGGATTTTTTTTTAGTTTACCCACAAGCCGTACAATGCAGTATTGTGAAGTAGGATTCGGGCCTCATGGGATTGAATTAACCACTGCCCAACTTGATTTTCAGTGGAATCACTCTGATTCCACAAATCAAAGCAGTATCTAAAGTTTGCTTTACCATCTGTATTAAGAGTGGCTGGTTCCTTGAACCTTGCAATAAAATTCATGGTGGGAAATGCCTTTGTCAACATTTGTCCTGACTTCTGCAACTGTGTATACAGCCTGTCAAAGAAAAAACTTAAACAGATTACATTTTACTCTAAACTCTGCAGCAAAAGTCATTTTAGGGCTAAAGAATTATAACTCTGTCTCAGACAGCCAAAGGGCGTTGCATTATTTACCCGTGCTGAAGAAAACTGTCCTTAATTGGCGGTGATGATGCACCGTGTTTTCTTCCTTACATGACCATTTTTTTGGCTATGAAATTTGCTAAATGTACTCAAAGGTGCCTATCCACAAAGGCATTTTGGAATATGTAAAGTAACACTTCTTTAGTACTGTTGTATGAACTATTTCTTGCCTTCGGATTTGGCCCCAAAATATCAAAAATGGGAATAATCAGGTAATATTACTATAAATTAGCAAAAATAAAAAGAAGTGTGCCCTCTTTGCACTTTTACTAATGTGAGTTCGGTGTTCATTCGCAAAAACATGTAAGAGTACATAAAAGAATACTCCTATAGTGCCACTTCCTGTACTTAAAAATGCATTTGCGAATCAACCTCATAAACTGCCTCTCTGTGCTGTTTCAAATCTGCTATAAGACGTCACCCATCCCCTATAAAAACTCTGAATTGGTAAACATCTTTCTCTGTTCATGGAGCCAAAACGTGGAGTCCTCGTCCACTACAGCCGCGGTACATGTCCAATATAGGACATATCTTTTGTAAGACGATTGTGTGTTTTATCCCACTGCTGTAATACCTGCCTACTTGAGGCTTTCGCTAGCGCCAAGAGGCCCTCTAATCAGCATGTGTTATGTTAAAATTATTTTGCAACACAGTATCTCATGCTTGTGTGAAAATTCATGATTTCAAAAGTTGCCTGAATCTGAGATAATCAGCAGTCATTCTAATGTTGTGTGGAAGAGAATTCCAGACCCGAGGGGCCAATACAGAAAATCTACAACCTTTTAGTGTGATGCGCTGTAGAAAGTAATCGGCCTGTGGGAAAATCTCCCATTTCTGGTAAGCAAACACGAAAGCTGTAACCAGCTTGGCAGCGAACCCCTGTCTCACCTAATGTAGAATGTAGATCTGTAATCCTGGGACGAAACATATTTCAGATTTTCACTCACACTGCAAATGGCGATTCCCTTCAAGGGCCGCAGCATCTTTCTAGCAAAACAAGGCGCTGGTCAGTATTTTGCCCTTGCCATATTTGCCTCCCCGCTTCCAGAGCGTCAACATTTTCCAACCTTCTCCCTAAGTGCCTAGGGCAGCTGTTGTGGGCGCTTAGAGGCCTTCTGGCGCGGTTCGGACTCTGCCACCCTCATTCTATTGCGGTTTCAGCGCCTTTGTCTGGGGCGGCCTATAAAGATGGCAGAGAAGCAGGAAGCCAGCAGATCTTCAATAAAGTGCGTGCCTGCACGCACATTCCTCGCCCGACCACCGTGCCCACGTCTCCTCCTTCGGCCCTGCCGCACCTATTAAACTGATCCGCATTCCAGGCCCGATGACGGACATTCCAGGTGGAAACGGCGGCAAATGGAGAGAAGAGATTTAAAAAATGCGGCTCTGTCAAGTCTGATCGGAGTACCTACCCCCTTGCGCAAGAACCACCCTTGCCAAACTTCTACCAGACTCTGCTCGCAGAGAGGCCACAGCGGGTACAAACGGTGCCAGCCAAGAACTCTGTCCCTGAGGCTCGTGTGACGTCACTCAATAATCTATAAAAGTCTTTCTGCGGCTTTAGTCCATTGTAAACACTGTTGACGATCTCTTGGCGGCAGCCACAAGAAAAGTTGAAAGATAAGATAGCCGCTGGGCTAGAGAGCGTGCACCGGGCCGGAAAGGGTTCATTGGATCTGAAGGGCAGTGCCGCTGAGCTGGATAGGGGGCACCGGAGGAGGAAGGGTTAAAGGGGACTGCTGTGCAGCGTCCCTGGGCTGGAAAGAATGTACCGGAGGTGGCAGGGTTAAATTGAAGGGATGCTTTGCTCCTCTAGCATCCCAGCATGCTCCACTCTGGAATAAAATCCACCCATATTGATTCAGATGACTTTAGCATGATGGTGGCACCAATCTAAGATCGGTCCAGAGGCACGAAACATCCTGTCATGGAGGGCATTAAAACAGAGGTAGCAGCTGCTATTCCGCGCTATTACATCTGAATTAAGGATATTATTACCATTTGAGGAAACGCTAATATCTTCAGTATACCTTCAGTTGATGCCCTTGACACTGTCTTTGCTCTTCCGGGGTCATGGGTCAAGAAGGCAGTGACAGGAACATAATGTAAAGAGGCTGTAAGATTTAGATTCAGTACGTGTAGTTTTAGACTCTTTGCCCTTCTCTGCCTCCTTAGCATTAAATAGGAGGCTTTTTAAGTTCTAAACGTGAGACAAGGGGGTAACACTGTGATCTCATCTGCGGGGTCAAAGGTGAGTGGCGTCACTTCCGCTATGTATAATTTTGGCGCGTCGACGCCCAGGCGTCCATGATAAGTGTGTAAGCATTTCATCTTTTGAAAGTACCAAGCATGCACGAGTTGTGAATTAATTTATGGATGGAATTCCTAGGATTACAGTAAAATGCTGTGTTAACCATAAAACCACCTCAGCTGATATATTAAACGGGAATGTTTTCATCAGTGAAGAATAATACAAATTGTTTTATGCAAAGTGCATCACACCACACTCTGCCAATGTTTCTGAGGCCAGCGTTCAACTGACTGAGCCATCCCTCCTGCCTTTAATTACAGTTTATTTTTTGAAAAATAACAATTCATTCCAGGTTGCTGACTCTGAAGGTCACATTGACTCCTTCCTCGGGCAATCATCTGGCTTGGCCATGTTGGTGATTGGTACATGATGAAATGTTACATACAGATAGAAGTACTGTTCAAAGTGTCTGCGATGGGAGGGAACGATACACACTAGATGGGCATTGCCGTTAATGTATACATGTCTGTGACATAGATGGTGCTGAACGTTCAGGCTGGCCTTGCTTCTGGGCGTTTCGAAGCACTTCATACCCAATGAATCAGCACACACTGGCACCGCACTGCCCATCGCTCAGATTTTTGTCTTTTGAAACAGTTATTACAGCAGTTTTGGGTGCACCGGGGCTGCCCCTTGAAATTTAAAATCATTTTTATACCTAGAAATATGTGACATTTGCCAAGTTCACTTTCGCAGCGGGTTGACTTTTTAACAAAAACTTTACCAACGTCATGAAGTTGGTGAAGATTACATTTTTAAGAGCAGGGTAAAAACATGCTAAAACTAAGCTATCCCTCACCCACCCATCCGTGTCATAAACAGCAGGGCTATCTCTGCCCGGCGGATTTCTCTTTTGTTTGGTGCACACAGCAGACATTCCTCACATGTGAGAGAAGGTAGAGTTGTTCCTTACGTAGGTTATCCCTAGCTGACAGTAGTGCCATCCTGTGCTGAGTTGATTTATCTCTCTCTGGGCGGATAGTAGAGCTATCCCTCATCGGTCACAAACAGCAGAGCTATTGCTTGCTAAGCTGATTCATGCTTCGCCAGGTCTAGATCTTACTAGTCGTATCTCTCACTTACCACAGACAGCCTGGCCATCCCTTGCCGAGTGGATTCATCGTAACTCAGTGCATCCAGCTGAGATGATCCTACATATGGCAGACAGATTAGTAGATTCATCCCTTGCTCCCTGCAGACAGCAGAGTATTCTTACTTCTGACACAGACAACAGAGCTATCTATTACTCAACTGAATGAGCCCTCAACCAGTGTGAAGTACAGAGCTTTCCCTCTCTTGTCCCAGAGTAGAGCTATGTATTGACCGGCTGATTTATCGCTTGTCTGAGCCATAAAGCAGTGATATCCCTCACAGATGACTGATATGCCCGCCTGATTTATCTTTCACCCAATGCAGACAGGAGAGCAATCCCTCACATGTGGACCTAAGCATCACTTTCCAATGAAAGCAGAGCTCATCTGAATTTTCTATGCTAGATACTCACCTGTCTATCTGGTTAACGGACCCACATCTTCACATCTATCAATATCCATAATTAGAGCCATGGGATATTGGTCAGATACTTACTCATTGTAATTTACCCACTTAGGGGCTTATTTACAAGCCCCTTGCGTTGCCTTGAGCCATCATTGCGTCACTTTTTTGACTCAACGGCAGCGCTTCATCTGCCCCATATTTACATGAATGCAAAAGCGTCACTTTTTTACAGACTGCGTCGGTTTTCACCTGTGTGAAAATCGCCTGAACCGCCTCAGATTTTAATTTATGCAAGGTAGGCATTCCGTCAGAAACACCTACCTTGGAACTGACGCAATGGTATATACCACTTGTTTTTTTTTTGTCGCAACCTGCCACTGCGCTGCCAATGCGTCACAATCCCTACGCCTGCCAAACCCAGGCGTAGAGATGATGCATTGGCTGTGTCCAAGGGACCGCACCAGTTGTAGTGACTTGACTGGAATATGCCATCAAGTCAGGAGGAAAGTGGGCCACCTAAGGTAAGTATATACGCGTAATGTCACAATTTGTGACATTACGTGCTGATGTCACACATACAAATGGGTACTATGCCAACTTGTATGCGTCACATCCAGGACCAATATGTTTGAGCGCAAAGTGACATTGTCACCTTTTCACGTTCAAACACATTGGTGCCCATTCAGTAGGCAGTGCGTCAGTTAAAACTGACGCATCACTTCTGAATTTTGACGCATTGCTGGAGTTGCATCAGTTTTCACGACAACCCCAGCAATGCGCCAAAAAACCCTGCGCATGGTGCGCCGTATTGTAAATTCATGGTGGCGCAAGCGTTTCTACCGCAGGAGCAAGAAAACTGACGCAGCGCTGCTTTAACGCAGCGATGCGTCAGTTTCTTGTAAATGAGACCTTACAGACCTTGAGTAACTGGCCCAAAGACTCACAGGCAGGTAACACCTACAGACAGGCCAAAGAATTCTGGGAGCAGGAGCTTTGGGCATGGGAATCTCAGGGGACAGGAAGTCAGCCAACAAGGGGCACGCAGATATGGGACCTTAAATATAGATTCCTTTTTCCCCAAGGAGTCGCTGAGGTAGATGGAGGCACGGGGCAGAGTAACAGGGTCAGGGTGACTGCGACTCAGAGTGACACTGAGAGGGAAGTTTCAGACACAGGATTACAGATTCAGGGGACCCTTAAATAAGAGCGAGACTAGGAGAAGAAGACATATCTTTCTTCATAATACAGGTATTGAACATAGCTGAAGAAAGGGGTCCCCCATTCCTCAACTAAAAAGAGATCGTGAATGTCTGAGTAAAACCTGCAGATGACAACCACTTCTAATTCTGTTTAAGTACATTATATTCCAGGCCACTAAATTATGTAGCAATCTAAAGCAAATTCAAATTATGGGGGAATTGTGGGGGTTAATGGTATTTTATGCAACAATTTCGGTTTTATTTTGAACTATTTTGGCTTTTTAACCCACATTGATATTAAAAAAAAATCAGGACAGTATAGAACATTCGTAGGTTTCTAAAGAAATAAACTATACACTGTCATTAGATGATATTCAAAATTGTAGTCACCCAAAAGTAATGATTTTATCCTGCAAGATAGCACAGAAAAGCTTTTTTTATCTACAATGTCCTTTCTACATCCCGGAGTAATTTGAATGAAAAGATACATACTGTTGCAAGCAGGAGAAAACAAGCATACATGTACAAACTTTATGAAATGAAAGATTTGGCTTTTCTGTTCTGCTGATCAGTGTTTTAGAAGTTGTGTTCAGTTTTGAATTTATTTAGTGCTTGTACTACAAGTCCTCTGAAAGTATCTCTTTCCATAAGAAGCTTTGCAGGTTATATATATATAATATATATAGAAACTGCTTTTGCACTAGGAAGGTATTTAACCGCTTTCTTATTAAAATCAAGTTCTTTAACCAGAACAGTAAGCAGTCACCAGTAATCATTTACTACTGGTGGCATCACAATGCTCCTGTAGGCAAAGGCCCAGGCCCCATTTGCAGGCAGCACCCAGCTCCCTCGGCCTCCTCCTTTCTGTCATAAACTGAAACTAAGATGACAGTCATGTGGCCCTCTGCCAACACTGCATTTTTCATCTACTTTCCTGTGAGAATTTCAGCATTGTTTCAGCTCGACTGACATATCTAAAGGAAAAAGAACATTTTAACAGCTTAATTAGTTCTGTCACCTCTTGTGCAGGCACCTCTGCTGCACGACTACCAGCAGCAGGAGCCAACTGTCCTGCATTTTACAACCGGATGTGACTTAAAATGTTTTTTTTATGCTTGGTGTGTAAATATTGAAACATAAGGTTTGCTCCTTCCCAGCAACAAAATACTTCCTGCTATTTAATTTAGCACTCCTCTGCAGAAACCATAAGCTTTACATCTTACTCTAATATTATGCTAGAATTTGGAGAGTTTAATGGTTTTAAATAATTTCATGAGTACATCCTATTGCATGCACAAAGTGGTCAAGAAAGGATTCAATAAAAAAATACATTTACTTTATTGGAAAGATTATGTATTATAAGAAAGGAAATGCCCATAAATGTACCTAATGAGGACACTGCAAAGTACTTCAAAGCTCCACCACCTAACACATGCTGTGCCTTCCCATGTCTCTATGATAATGGAAGTCCATCTTGCATTGTTTTTGATATGTTCAGTTAGGGGTGCAGTAACCCATATATTGTCTAAGTGTCACACTGGGAGCCATTTTAGAATTCAAGGTATCAAACCGTAAAAAACCTTAAAAAGAGAAGCAAAATGTTTGTGATTCTTCTAAATAGGGTGCTCTCTTAAAATAACTGCTGCTATTAGAGCAATGTGAGGAAAATATGAGTTTGTATGAATAGGGAAACAAAACATTTCTATAATTAAATGTTAATGCATGCCCTTCCCACTCCATTTGAATTACATCTGAATTAAGGATATTATTACCATTTGAGGAAACGCTAATATCTTCAGTATACCTCAATGCAGTAGAAATGAAAGGTGATGCGTCAACGTCTAGAACATGGGTACTTGCAAACATTTTCCCAAGTGCCAAAAAGTTTGTTCCATGATGTGACTGAGGGCCACATTGATGCCAGCAGGGTGGCGGTTGGGCAGGGGGGGTTGGAGGGAGATTGGCGGTAAGTAGGGTGTAGGGTAAGTGAAGCATATAATCAAGTGGTGGAATTGAACAATGTGAAACCAAAAAACATGGAATTCATTTAGGCTTCCCCACTTTACCAAATTGTGTGATCCTAGGCAATTGTTTTATTTAATTTTTCCTCCTTTTCTCGAAGGATCTCGAAATACATGACTTCAGGACGTGCACTGGTCAAAACCTTCTCCTGTGTTTGAGTTAATAAACTATAATGTTGTTCATTTATAATAGGAACCAAGGCCACCTAAAGAGTGCACATAACAACTGATTTGCCTCTTTAGTTCACCATTGGAATTGTTGTCAGGGTAGGGGGGGATTCATGTTTCACTCCTCGGAGTAGCCGTGTGCTTAACAAATACCCCATAACATAACATAACATAACATGTTTCTAAATGAATGTTTGAAAACGATCGCTTTTAAATTAATACTTCTCAATGCACTGATATAATCTTATAAGCTATGGCGAAAAGGTGGTTCTGCATGTTAATCAAATACATTTTTGAAATTTGAAGAGACTTTGTCATATTTTTAAACTTTTTCTGCAAGATGTCTTTAAAATGATGGTGTTCCTAAAATCAAGTGGTGCAGGACACTCTAGTTAGTTAATTTCTTTCATTTCAATTAACCTTCAAATAAAGTCTTGCCTGCTTATTGAACATCTTTTTGATGTTAATGCTGAGTCTGAACAGCAGCCCGGTTCTGGAGACCAGGGGGCCGCATGTCAAGGTCAGGAGGGCCGCATGCGGCCCCCCGAACTGTACTTTGAGTATCACTGTTCTAGAAGGTGCTGGGGAGCTCCATTGCAATCAATGTGCGGTGTTTTCGTTACTTTTGAGCTGTTGAGGTATGCACAATTTTGTTGGATTTTGGAAACTAGAAAGCAAATTGTGGATTATGTTGCACATGCAGCAAATTCATAAATGCATGGAACATGCTGAAGAATAACAATTGCAGAAATTCAGTAGTTCAAATTGGGTTAGTTCTCTAAAGAAATACATTTTTCATGATTAACATTATGACCCTTTGTTAAGTTCAGTCGGTAATACATTTCACCTCTTGCATCCAACTACCAACTTTTTATCTGCAATTCCAAAATGCATGCCTTATATGTAAGACTCCTAGTTTTCAGTTTTTTTTTTACTGATTTTTACAGATAAATACAGACAGAAAACAATGTGGTTCCTGTCTGTATTTATTTTTAAAAGCAGAAAAATACAGAAAATTGTGCTTCTTGTGAATGACTCTCCAAGCTGTCCTTCAAGAATTCAAGGCCAACAGCTGAGCAGATAGACATCATGGGGCAGGGTTCTCCAACCTTTTCTGTACTGAGAGATACTTATGTGCAATGAAACGTATTGAGAGCTACTAATATTATTAGTGTTGTATAATTTAAATTTTGATATATGTATATTAATTTAACCAAGTAAAAGCTTTCTAATTTACCAAGCTGGGCTGCACACAGCTGAGCTCCTCAGAGGTAGCTGGAGAGCTACTGGTTGGAGACCCCTGTGACATGGAGAGTTAAAAAAACATCAATCTTCCTTAAATGAAGGCATACATTAATAAATAATTGCATGTAATGCTAATATCTACCTGTGAGTGTAGTGTTTTGTTATATTTGGCTGCATTATTAGCTAAAACGTGGCAGGCATCAAAGTATGAGTGCATGTTTTCCAGTTAATGTGGAAATATACCATTTTACTTCTCCATTTATTCTCAAAACACAAAATAATTATGGAAAAATACCAATAAGATGGCCAAAAAATAAATATGGGTGAATACAGACAGAAATGTTAAAAAAAAAATACTATAAAACCGGAGCCCTAATTATATGTTCGACTGTAAAGAAACAAAAATTCTGCCTTGTAATAATTGTATGTTTATCATCACAACCGGGGGGATACATCAGATCTAGTTTTTCATGGATTTCATGCGTTTTTTGATTTGTCCCTTTAGAGATTTATTTATTGACTTCATACACATTCTAGAACATACACATGGTATTATATTTTACAATTAATAAAGCCATGAATTTTGTTATTCGTTGTAATGATAAAAGTTACATTTGTCTCTTGCTTATTTACACAGTACTCATTTCCAGCATTTATGAATTGCACCTTTAATGGCTGGTAGACATAAAATGTTCCATATTGTGTATCTTTCTAAATGGCCATGTCGTTATAATATCATGGAGACTATGGGCCTCATTACGATGTTGGTCGGAAAGCCTCCGATTGACAGTTGGATTCTCCTAGACTGTCTCTGAACCCATCCGCCCGACTTGGTCGGAAACAATTCCGACCTGCCGATTACGATGCTCGCGGTTGGAAAGGAAACCGTTCGGTCATTCCAAATCGGTTCCAAATGGCATTCGGAGAGTCTGAGTCGGTCTGAGCCAGTTCGTTCAGCTCTCCAGGCCGCGTTTCCAACCGACCGATTACAATGCCGGATTCTGACAGTCTTTCCGACTTGGTCTGTTTGACATGAAAAGACTGTTGGGAACTGACTGTGGGGGCCCCTAGCAGGCCCTCCTTCATCCGGAGTCCTCCGGTTGGGGGTCGAGGGGGCACCAAAGGAACCCCCCTGTAAAACCATGCACAGTGCAAGGTTTACCGCAGACACCCATTTCCCCATAGGAGCCTGTGTTGTCTGTCAGAACACAGGCTCCCATAGAAGTCAATGGGAGTCCTTCCGAACGGTGTTCGGAAACATCGTAATCCGTCGGGCGGAACCGCCGACCGCAAGTCGGTCAGAACCAAATCCGACAAGGAGTCGGGCGTTTTAGTTTCCGACCAACATGCTAATGATGCCCTATGTATGTATGTATGAATTTATAGGGTATTTCTATAGTGCAGACCTAGCCAAAAGGCAGTAGAGCGCTGCACAGAGTTAAAAATAACCATAAAATCAATGATTGATAGAAGAGGTAGCTTGATTATGGACGGTTAATGCATTGTGATATAGTTATTTAAAGAGGTGAGTCTTCAACTCTTTACTAAATTCAAACAGCGCTAGGGCACTCATGATGGAAACGTGAATGTTGTTCCAATTCTGGGTGCATAGATTGAAAAGGCCTGCTGCCTTGCTTTTTCTTTTTTATTATTATAAACATTTCTACAGCACACAATTACCTAAAAGGCATCGTGGCGATCAGCAACTGCCCCATTCCCCATCTATATACTCAGGTATAGGGTCTTGAGCAACTTCCTGAATTGACTAAGGACTGACATTGCCAAAGAGGTGCAGGTCTGCTATTCCATAGGCAAAGGCCTGTACAGTGAATGAAGAGCTGCCTACACGTAGAAGTTTGAATTTTGGTTGCATCAAGAGATTGGCATCCAAGGAACACAAATAACCAGAGCAGTAACGATTAAACTGTGTGTTCAGAACAACTCCAAAGGTCTTCAAAGTTCAGATGGCCGAGAGTGGTGATCAGGATCATGAACGTTTGCTTTTCCAATGGAGACCAAGAAAGAGGTCACGTTTTCTGTCATTATCAAAGATGACCCAGAGGCCAGCACGTCGCATGGCCTCAGAGATAGTTTGCATAAACAAGATCACCAAGCAGCATGGGAAAGAACTTTACTTTCCACATGAGTAAGTTCTACCAATGGTTACAATGCTGCCGCCTTCTTGAAGCCACCACTGCCAAAAAGCTGAATATCGGCGACGGATGGACTGCCTGGATAGAGACATTTGATGATTTCATTGATGTGATAGAAGAAGCAGATAGCAAAAAGATTATCAAGTACCTCAAGAATCTTGCTGGTGAACGTGTAAAGTAAAAGAAGTCATAAAGAAAGTGTAGCAAGCTGACGAAATTACATACAGTCAAATCAAAGCAGCCTTTGTTGCAGGGATTCTGTTTGGAAACAGAACTATGCCTGGGATCACAGAATGTCAGTATGTAGGGACTGATTCACCATACCACATCAGTACCTATGGGCCCAAATCCAACTAGCTCATAGTGCCATACCTGCCCTCCTAGCCTTCCCAGAGTAACAGGTATATTGCCACGCCAGAACACAACACTTTGCCCCCCTGCCAGGGAGCCGTGGTAACAGATCATCACCTTTCGTTCTCTGACTCGTACTTGTCCATGATAAACAGAAAAGAGACATGAGGAAAGTTTACAATATTTATTGAAACTATTGTGCTCTATCATGAAGCAACTGAGCTGCAATAGGGACCCATATACCACTGAGCAGTGTAATTAGCATTACTAATAAACCATACACAATGAAAAGCCCTATCATGGCGAAGGATATATCTGCCTAAGCATACACTCACTACATGAGCACAGTGATATTTCAGTGATCTCTGGGATTAGCACCAGACCACATATCGGACATTTGCCGTTAGTTGGTCTGCATCTCAGATTGTTCAGCGCTGACGCGCTCGACCTAAGACCTTTCCTCTGCAAGAAATTCCCCGCTCTGTTTTCAAAATGGCAAGACTCAGCTTAAATGATAAGAAATGACATGCTAGAAAACAGCAGCTGGGTCTCTTTGTTATGTCTATATGTTATAATGTGTTAGTGACCAATCACAGAGAAAAACAGGGCATGATGTTCGACTTAGTATGAAATGTCCAGACCCAGTCCCAGGTAGACGTACTGAATTACTAATGTGCAGCCTATTTCTAGAATAATATTGTGGCACATAACAAATGTGCTGTGTGTAACGTGTGCAAAGTGAAGCGGCCTACAACATGTGCAGTTAGGATAACATGGGGGAGAACTACAGTGGGCCCTAAAGTAAACTCGTAACACCTTGAATCTCAAGTTCAAGCCAATGCTGAATGTAAATTACGAAAGGTACATCTTCAGTCAAAAATGACAGAAAGCTGATGAGACCATCGACAAATTTGTTGAGAGACTGGATACGCTCAAATACTTCAAGTTCAGTGACTTTAATGGGGAGGAAGCTATCCGCCTCAGAGTGATTGACGTATGCTTGTCAAATTTGTTCAGACAACGAATGCTGAGAGAAACTCTTAGTCTGGAGTGAGTTCTCATGACTGCCAGAGCTGAAGATCGTGCTGATCGAAAAGCTGCTAACAGGGAGGCTAAAGGTGCCCAGAGTGAATTAGTCATGAATGTGAAAAGTAAGCCAAAGTACAAGGCCATTGGACACAGAGATTTCGCCACAGAAAAAGAAGTTGTGTTTCAGGTGTGGATTTTCATTTCCACACAAAGGTAAATGTCCCACCATTGGGCAAACCTGCAAAGGCTGTGCAAAGGAGAACTATTTGTAACGGTTTGAAAGGTGAAAGGATAAGGAAGTGCATCACGGTTCTAAGACAAAATGGCCGCCCGTTCGTTCCAGAAGCAACGTTCAACACACACCCATAAGGCCAGGCGACCACATCACCTTAGGCAAATCAACACCAAAGTTGATTAGCATCTAAATGGTCGTCAACCAGTTCTTCAGTATCAACGTCAAGTGAAAGTGAAGAAGATGGTTGTGCCATGTCAATGTTTACCTCAGAGAAACATGCGCATGTTGGACTGACCACCTGTGAAGAAAAATACGGTCTAAGAAAAGTCGACAAATCAAAGCACCAAAGTCATTCAAGCATTGTCCGAAAATCACATTAAAAGTCAACAGTTGTTCAATACCTTGCATTATTGATAGTGGTGCGTCAATAAATATTATGCCTGAGGAGAAATATAATGAACTGTCTTCATTGCCCCAACCTACGCCATTGAAAACGAAAGTATTTGCGTGGGCTGCATCAACGCCACTAAAAAAACAAGGTTTATTTGTAGCAACGATGAAACACAAGAAAACAAAAGTACAAGCACCCATTTATTTACTTCAAGTTATAGCGTTAAGTGCCTGTTTAGTCAGCTTCAGCACAGCTGCTGATATGAGACTGATATCTGTGAACTATAACATCAATGCACATCACGAAATAGTGAGCCAATTCCCTTAGTTGTTTCATGGGTTGGGAAGACTCAAGACTATGAAAGTCCCATTACATATTAATGAGGACATCCATCCTATTGGTCAAAGACACAGACAAATTGCCTTTCACTTACAGGAAGCTGTTGAAAAATGACTTGAATCCTTACTCAAACACGATATCATTGACTGTTCTACTGGTCCAACTCCATGGGTATCTCCTGTAGTGTTAGAACCCAAAGGGTCAGTGAAGGAGCTGTACACATTTGCATGGATATGGGTCAAGTGAACAAGGCAATTGAAAGAAAACAAAATCCAGGTCCGCACATTTCTGACATGATAACCCAATTTAATGGTGTAAAGGTATTGTCTCAACTTGATTTGAGTAAAGGTTATATTCAGTTGGAACTCTAGGAGAATTGCAGGTACATTAGAACTATTTCTACACATGTTGGTCTGTTCTGTTACAAAAGACTACATTTTGGTGTGTCATCAGCTGCAGAGCTATTTCAATATGTCATTCAACGTATCATACAGCCTGGTAGGAATGCTTTCAATTATAGTGATGACATATTGGTTTTTATTGCTACACAGACGGAGCACGACAAAGCTCTCACGCAAGTGTGTCACTTGTTTGTTGATGCCGGTTTAACTTTGAATGCCGAAAAATGTATGCCTATAAAACAAAGTTAAAATTCTTTGTCCATATCTTTTCTGATGGGGCATGACACCAGATCCAGCTAAAGTGCAAGCTCTGTCAACTGCCAGTCCCCCACAAGATGTTTCATATTACTTTCATTCCTTGACATGGCCAGCTATTGCTCTAGAAAAAAACGAGACTTTGCCACTGTCAGTGCACCATTAGACTTGACGAAAAAGAATGTTTCTTTTCTTTGGTCACATAAATGCGAGCAAAGCTTCCAGGAAATCAAACAAGCTATTGAGAACGCTACTGAAATGGCATACTTTGATCCAAAGCTTCATACTGCGGTTGTTGTTGGCGCTAGCCCTGTGGGGTTAGGTGTCATCCTTGCACAGCGCAGTGGACATCCAAATGCTCAACAACGTATTGTGGCATATGCAAGTCTGTGTTTTTCCCAAACTGGCCGTACTTATTCACAATCTGAGAAAGAAAGCTTAGCAGCAGTGTGGGCTTGTGATCATTTCCATGTATTCTTGTATGGGAAGCTCTTCATGCTTGTGACAGATCATCAAGCATTGCTGACTAGCTTTGGCAATCCTAAGGCAAAAATGCCTCCTCACATTGTACGTTGGTGTCTGCGATTGCAAGCATACAACTACATCATTGTGCATTGTTCAGGGAAAGACCAGAAGCCTGCCGACTACTTCCCTTGAATGCCTCTACAGTGCCCTCTCACCCATTCTAAGACAGCTGAAGCCTACATAAATTTCAAAGTGAAATCAGACACCCTAGCTGCCATTTCGTTGGAACAAATTGTCACTTCCATGTGTCAAGATAGTGACAAGCTAAAACTGAAAGAAATTATTACACAACAGTCTTGGTACCTGCACCCTCGATGTCTTACCAGTGACAATGAATACCAGAAGTTTAAAAATGTCAAACATGAACAGTTTGTTACTCAGGAAGGTAGTATTCTAAGAGGTTCGAGAATTGTTATTGCGGAGAGTCTGCGACAACAGTTGAAGTGGCCCATGAAGGACATCGTGGATTTGTTGGCACCAAATGAGCTCTCCGAGCCGAGTCTGGTATCCATATCTCCACGAGAGAGTTGACAAGAATTAAAGGCCTGTCATCTATGCAACTACCTATCATTGAAAACCACTCAACACACCTTAAACATGTCGAAGCTGCCAACGCATGCATGGGAAAGAATTGCTGTTGACTTCTTCAGTCCTCTTGACAACAGACATCGCCTGATGGTGATCGTGCATGAATACTCCCATTTTCCATTGATAGAAGATCTCTCATCTATCACTCAAGAAAGATTCATTGAGAGATTAGACGGCATCTTTGCGATATGAGGTGTTCCTGCGATCTTAAAATCTGGCAATGACCCACCTTCCAACAGTCAAGTATTCAAAGACTTTCTCAGGCATCTTAATGTGAAGCATAGGAAGAGCACACCTTTTTAGCCACAGGCCAATGGCCTTGTCGAACGTTTCACTAGTGCTCTTAAGAAAGCTGTCCAATGTGCTGTGCTAAAAAAGCTCAACCTTAAAACTGTCTTAAATTCGACTCTTCAAACTTACTATTTGACCCCTCACTCGACCACAGGTGAAAGCCCAGCAACCTTGATGTTTGGGAGAGCCATGACGACCAAGTTACCTTAATGGACAAACAGGATATCAAATACTGAGGAAGAAACCAGCATGAAAGACTTAGATTGTAAGAGGAAAATGAAGGCCTATGCAGACAAGCGTCGACATGCAAAAGGCATTATGTTCACTAGAGGATATAGAGTGATTGTTCGTCAGCATAGAGAATGAAAGTCTGATGCTCCTTTCGATGCTGAACCATTTCATGTGGTGACCAGCAAAGGACACATGGTGACTTCCCAACATCCTGGGAAGTCCATTACGTGAGATTCCTTCAATTTCCAACATGTGGCTCATCAAGCACTGATGTCAATGTAGGAATTGGGGCTGAAAGGATAAGTGAAGACCCCTGACAGCTGCTATTTCTACATCACTTATGCCTGTCATGGACACTTCTACTTGCCTGTCCCCAGTTTCCGAAGAACGGTCAGGATGTGTGATCGAATCGCCACAAACACTCATCGAAGAGCTATATTTGGAAAACAAAATTGTCATTTTTTATTTAACAGAGGGGGAGATGTAGTGTCGTGTGAGTTTGCAATGATGGAACCCTTGTGGCTCCTGATGGACTCCGTAGAACTGTGACATAAGCATTAGATCATAGTGAAGTGAATGCAGGCTTACAATGTTGAGTTTGCGGTTACAGGCAGAAGAATAAAGATGTGTTGTACTAAGCTCCATGTGTGGCCTAGTCATTGGTGAGTACCCGGGCTGTGGAGGGTGCTACAAAAAATGCACAGAGAGTTGGAAAAAACCTTTTCAGCAGAGGAAGTCAGTGCAATTTAAGAGCATCAACAGCTGAGGTGGATCGGGTAAGGGAGTCAAATGGGCAGCATTAGTTTAAATGTGGGAAAAGCACTAGATTAAATAATCAGTAAAATCTAAGAATAGAGCACATTCATAGTTTAACTGATTTAAGATAGTTGCCTGAACAGTCAGTGGTCGGTGAACAGCAGGATGAAGTGGTAGTATCTTTTGGGGCATTTTGAGAAGTGAAAACATGTGGAGTCAACCTATTTACCTGGGCCATCAGAGATAAATTGCCATCAAAACGGATCCCCAGGTTCCTGACAGCAGACAATCCAGCTGAAGGAAAATCAGCCAGAGAGGGCCAAATGTTTGTTGGGAGAGCTCAAGGTATCTTGTTTATAGTTCAGCAGAGAAGCTCAGTTTTATCCGTGTTTACTTGAGGGCATTAGAGATTAGACAGTTCATGATTTTGTGCATACAGTGATGAAAATTCTCATACAGAGCAGGTGCCATAGAGTCAACTGAGATGATAAGCTGGGTGTCATCTACATAGATCATAGACACGACACCCTGATTGCCGATTAGCCGAGTGTGGTGATCGGGCCTCGTGTTTAAGAGGAAATGGAATGTTCGCACTTAAAGCTCCGCTGCTGTGGTTATGCTAGGAGGATTCCTCGATTGATAGTTGGAGGTACTCTTGAGGGGTCTCCATGGCGGTGGCTCATTGCGCTTACTTGAACAAATAAAGTAACTTTGACTCAACTTATCTGGTGTTCTATATTGTATGTCCACAACATATTTTGGTGACGAGCAATTCTTGAGCCACTGCGAAGTAGCCACGCTTCACTACATCGTCGCCTGGCTTTCGTTACCAGGTTGTAGTTTAGGTGTGCCAGTTAAGAACGTTGTTGTAAGAAGTGATCCGTTAATTCCTTGAAGTGAAGAGTATTGCACTGGGTTTGTTTTCAGCGTAATAAAAACTGGTAGAGGAGCGTGCTCTTCATCTGGAGCACGGCGGAGGGGCGCGATTATTATTCGGCACTTCAATTACAGGCAAGTGTATAGGGGCAGAATAAGAGGCAGAGCACAGCGAAAAGCTATTGACATAGGCCAGAAACAGCAGTTTAACCCCTCCTTTCCGGTACCATTGAGCTGCATGTCCTCACCACACCGCCATTTTAAGACCAGGCAAAGTGCCGGCTAGCATTAGGGGTTTTCAAACGTTTACTGTTGCCTGCACCATGCATGGTCAAGTTGGGTTTTTGCCACACCTTTCTATGACAGCTGTAGATTTAATGTACAGCATTTGAAGATGCTTGTGTGGCACAGGCATTTCTGTTTGCCAGAGTAAGTCCTTGGTAAGTGAAAGACAACAAGCCTAAAATATTGGTTGTGACTAATGTTCATGTGGGTTCTTGCAATTTAAAGCTTGTCAACGGACGGTGACACGCACACCTCTTCTGTTCACGGTGGCATTGGCCGGGTGTTGAAACAGTGCACAGTGACACACTCACCTTTTAACTTAAGAACGTGTTGCATCACAGTGACACACTCACCCTTTTCCTAGTTTGTGGTTAAAGCACGGAAAAAGTGTGTTGCAGCATGGTGACATGCACACCTCTCTCCTATTTTGTGGTCAAAGTATGTACATCATTCATATTGGAAGCGTGTCAAAGCATGGTGACGCACATACAAACACTATTTTCAGAGGACAAGTTAGGCCTTTACCTGCAGAAGTCCAAAGTGTGGATTGAGCCTGTCTGTCTCCTAGGAGATTCTGAACAAGAGAAGCAGCTCCCAACTCCCTGGCCAGCAAACCTTGTCTGAGGTTGCTGGGACCTTATATAGTCTGCTAGTGGTAGGTACATGTATACACTGATTGGAGGTTGTATCTGATGTTTCTATTGGATTAGGGTTAGTGTCCTTATTTGTTGGGTATTTGAGGGTTCTGATTCGTTTCTGGGTCTGTGATTCAATCAATGTAGGGTTGGGACTAGGGCTAGGGTTAGGATTTCTATTGGAAGTAGGGACTAGGGCTTCCTGTGTTATTGGTTGTTGGGACTAGGGTGGGACTAGAGCTAGGGTTATGATTTCTATTGGAAGTAGGGACTAGGGCTTCCTGTGTTATTGGTTGTTGGGACTAGGGTGGGACTAGGGCTAGGGTTAGGCCTTTAATTGGAAGTAGCGATTAGGGCTTTTGGTGTGATTGGTTGCTGGACTAGGTGTGGTACTAAGAGTAGGGTTAGGCTTTCTATTGGAAGTAGGGACTAGGGCTTCCTGTGCCATTGGTTGCTTGGACTTGGGTTGGGACTACTGGTAGGGCTAGGGCCTCTATTGGACGTAGAGATCAGGGTTTTTGAAAGTTATTGGGTGCTTGGACTAGGGCTGAGATTGGCTGTAAGGTCCTTGTCTCCTATTGTCTCTAGATTTTAGGGCTGGTGTTGTGATTGGATAGGGTTAGGGCTAGGGTTCCCATTGGCTAAAGGGGTCACCTGATTACTAGGGCTATAAAAGTCCGAGGCTTAGGGCGTCTCAGCCCGGGCGTCGAGGCTAAGGGCGGAGAGGACAAGGGCAGTTACCTGTTTGAGCCTGTGCGAGACTGGACAGGACTAGTGCCAGAAATGCTGCCCATGTTCACATTCAGTAAGAGCCACCCCACACCATCCACAAACAGAGTAACACACTCACACCAATTGTACACCACACACAACCCTATGCACGGACCAATGTACCAGCATGCACTACAAACACAACCAAACCACATCTATACACCCTTCTATCCCAACTGCCACACATACCCACCATCACCTACAAACAGTACACAACTCTATCCTATACCACTAACCAATACACTCATCAATAACACAACCCCATTCAACACAATACATAACTGCATCCCATCCAGACACACGCTCCCTGCTCTAATTACACCTATCACACCACCTTTTATCACTAACAAACATATATTCATCCTTCCATCATTTGTCCAACAAACACCCTCCTCGCCCTACTACCATAATAACACTAATGCACAACACACACACTGCACACCACCACACTTTTTAACTCATGTAACAAACCAGTCTAAGACGAACGCTCTCACCTCTACTTCATTCCCTCCTACACACAACATACACTCTACTCAAACACATCACCACCCCCTCTACCTTACAACCTCCTCTCACAAACAATACTATACAACCAAATCCATTGCAAGAAACAAATACCCCAGCACCCCTTTTCACTACTCCTCAAAAACAAAACCTATCTCACACACCAGCTCAACAAGATCTTCAAAGCGCAACACGTCAAAATACATACCATCACAAAATACAAACATACACCCACCTTTCAAACCACACAAAGGAACAAACTCCAATGCCAAGCTTTCTCTCTTCCACCACACCGAACACAGATACAGCAACACAGCAACTTTCTTCTAACCGCCTCTCATCCATTGGAACATTTAGAACCTTACTACATGACCCACATGCTGCACCACCACCCCTGACTCATACACCTTCCGCCATAAACACACACAAACAACATAAGCGACGTGCCACACCTCACAACTTCGCTTCCCCATGTCTACTGCACAACAATTTTACACCACGAAAACAACATAGCACACCAACTCACTCTCAAACACCATCTCCACCACATACACACGCAGACCCATCAAAATGCCTTCTTAGCATGTTGGATGAGGAACATGATACAGAACAGCTACACGATTGCTATCCTATTACAGCTAATGCCAGCACTAAAAACACACCTGCTACAAACACACACAATACTGTTCACTCTACTACAAAACAAAGTCTGACTATCACCAAAGGCCATTCTCTAAACTGTCTACTAATAAATGCTCGATCCCTCTCTAAAAACAAACATCACGTCTACGACCTTCTCACAGATGCAAAACCAGACATACTATTCATAACTGAATCATGGTTGGGAGATGATATGGCTCCAGTCCTGCATGAAGCCATTCCTCTAGGCTATCAAACGATCACCCAAAATCGTATAGGCAAAAAGGAGGTGGTCTAGCTGTTGTGTTCAGGCAAACATTACATATCACTAAAGTTGATGACATCTCCATAAAGAATTGTGAGGCTCTTCTAACAAGATGCAATACTACACCGTCTTCATCCTGTAACTTCCTGCTCCTTTACAGACCTCCACCTAGCAAGGCGACATTCCCAGACGCACTTCTAGACACAGTTTCAAACTTGATAACAATACACTCCAACTTATGCGTTCTGGGTGACCTCAACATTTGGTTTGACAAACCCAATATGACCCATCCAAAAACAATAATCACTGGCCTAGAGGCACTGAACCTGCATCAGATTGTCCACAAACCCACACACATCGCTGGACATATCCTAGATGTCATTTTTGCTAATACTGAACTAGTTACCTTTCAAACTATAATTCCAGTCACATGGTCAGACCACCACTTGCTTGCTTTCCAACATAAAACAACATTTAGGGACTCACCTAAAACTAGCTTACATCCATCCACCTATCGGCTATGGAACAAACTCAATTTGGAACACTTAGAAACACAACTAACATCAAGTACAAATCTAGAAACAATTACTTCGGTTCAAAATCTATATGAGTGGCTACAGGAAGCTTTTGACATCCTGATACCACTCAAAACCACACAACAGCACAAAAGAAAAAAAGCGCCTTGGAGAAACGTAGAGATAAAAGACATAAAACAACAAATTAGAAAACTACAACGTACCTGGCTCAAAACAAACGCCAAACAAGACAAACTTCACCTACAAAAAATTAACAGATTATACAAGTCAGCTATCAAAAAAGCCAAGAAAAGGTACTATTCAGACAGAACTCAAAATGCTAAATGTGCAAATAAAGAATTCTATAAAATACTCAATGAATTTCGCAAACCAAATTGCCTAGAAGGAACTCATCCTGTTACTCAAGATTTCACAGACAAACTGGCAAATCATTACACGGACAAAGCAGACACATTGGACTCGTACTTAAAACAGAAACAAAGCACCAGCACTAACCCCTGTACAAAACAACAACCCAAGAATACTCTAACCCAGCCTCTCCGTTCCTTCCAACACATCTCACACAATGAATTTATGGACCTGGTCAAAGCAAGCAGGCCTACCGGCAGCCCTTCTGACCCCTGTCCACCACAAACTTTCAAGACAATTCTTTTAACAACCTCTGCTGCCACTCCAGTAAGAAGAATTATCAACGATTCCTTAACTAGCGGAATATTTCCAGAATAACTCAAAAAATCACACATACGCCCTTTACTGAAGAAAACAAACTTGGACCCGCTGAACCCTAACAACTACAGACCCATTACAAATGGACCTTTCCTGGGCAAACTGATAGAAAGAGCAGCGTTCGCCCAGATGTCACAATTCATTGAAGAGAATGACATACTCTCAGACTTCCAAACAGGATTCCGTCCGGGAAGAGGCACTGAATCTGCCCTTCTTGCCATCTGGGATGACCTGAAGAATACAGTTGACCGCAGCGGGGTTGCTGTGCTACTCCTCTTGGACCTCTCGGCTGCCTTTGACACGGTTGACCATGACACTCTGAAACAGAGACTCTATGAAGCCGGCATAGAGGGAACTGCTCTAGACTGGATCGCGTCCTACCTTCGAAACAGAACTAATGTCATCCATACCCCACCTTTCTCGTCCAAACCATACTCCACAAAAGCAGGGGTCCCTCAAGGCTCTATCATCTCGCCCATGCTTTTCAACATCTACATGAAGTCATTACCGGAACTGATCAATCAATTTCACCTCACGTGCTATAACTATGCAGATGACACGCAAATACTCCTTCAACTGGAATGCCCCAAAGACATTGAAAAATGCCCAATTTTCAATTGTCTCAGAGCCGTGGATCAGTGGATGACTTGGAGCCATCTCAAATTGAATGCTTCAAAAACGGAAATACTCACGTGTGGCGATTGGAAACATTACGACCCGCTTGCCGCCTGGCCTGATGAACTGGGATCACCACCTAAATTATCGAAGGAAGTAAGAAACCTCGGAATAACCATGGACTCCAAGCTGTCGATGAATGCCCAAGTGGACAAACTAGCAAAATCAAGCTTTGTCACTATAAAAACGCTGCAACAAATTTTACCTCATTTGGGATTTCCACACAAGGTCCAAGCTACCTTCTCCCTTGTTCTGTCCAAACTCGATTACGCCAATAGCCTCTACCACGGATCACCTTTAACAACCATGAAAAGACTACAACGGATTCAGAACTCGGCTGCCAGACTACTCTTGCATATCAAACCGCGAGACCACATCTCACCTGCCTTGAAAGCCCTGCATTGGTTACCGGTTGCCAGAAGATCCACGTTCAAGCTACTTTGTATCACCCACAAAGCAATACATGGGATGGGACCGCTCTTCATCAGGAATAAAATCACCAAACACATTCAACAAAGGAACCTACGCTCTAAAGGGGCATCTCGCCTCAAAATCCCAAGATACAAGAAAAAAACCATGGGTGGCACATCCTTCTCTGTTCAAGCAGCCAAACTATGGAACTCATTACCCCACAACATAAGATCCACCGACAACCACCTTATCTTCAGAAAACTACTCAAGAATTGGCTCTTCCCCACATAAGCACCATACGCAACCAGAAATTTACAGCATATTCCTCTGTATATAAGCATTTATTTTCACTATAGATATGTACCTATCTTTGTGTATTGGTTTGAATAAACATGTAGAATAATTATGTTGTTGTAAATAAATAAATAAATAAAAAAACATCTTTGGTCTACATGTACTTACTTCCATTGTGCATCTATGTACCTTCCATGTACTTGGATCTGTGTGTCTGTTGCCTTTCTCCTGAAAAAGCATATCCAATGCACTACCCTATTTCTCATCCTGTACCTCTATCAATATCTTTAATCTATATATTCTTAACTCCTTTATGCATCTATATACTCTCAATGTACTTATGGATCTATATATTTATCACTTTCTTCTAATTTAGCATTTCAAATGCACTACCCTATTTCTAAGCCTATACTTTTCTCAATATATCCTCTGGCCCAACCTTCGGACTTATCTCAAACTTCTTTCTACTACTCTTTCCTCTACCCTATCTCTCACCCTATACATCTATCAATATATCCTCTACATCCACTCTCTCATTTATCCCATACCACTACTATGATAACAAAATAACCCTTTCTAGACTCTGTCCTACTCTACCCTCCTTGCATCATCTGACACCTCTTTTTACTATACCGATCCCCCAAAACAAACTTTTATAAACTCTCCCCTCTGACTCTTCCCCTCAAAAACCCCTTTTTACTCATCCAAAAGCCTCCTCCTACTGCTATGACCTAAAAAAAAAATCTCACTCTTCTGTCCCTCCACTATCCTTTTCAATCAAAATAACAGACTAACACGTTCACTTCTCAATTTCCATATTCCACTATACTAATTCACCACTAGTCCTTTATGGGTTCCAAAGTAGCGTGCTACTCGCCAATGAAGTGTTTCAACACCCCATCAGGGTTACCAGCGCTATATAAACGCAAACCTTTTTCCCTTTTCTACCCCTCTCCAACCCTTCTCAATCCAAATAACTGAATAACATATCCACCACTCAAATTACTTTCATGTTTCGCCATACTAATTCAACAGTAATCCTTATGGGTTCCAGAGTAGCGTGCTACTCGACAATAAAGCGCTTCAAAACCCCATCAAGGGGTAGCAAGCACTATATAAATAGAAACCTCTTTCCCTCTTCTATCCCGCAACCTACCCTTCTCTATCCAAATAACTGAATAACATATCCACCACTCAAATTACTTCATACTTCACTATACTAATTTTCAACACTAATCCTTTATGGGTTCCGGAGTAGCGTCCTACTCGCCAGAAAAGCACTTCAACACCCATCAGGGGTAACAGGTGCTACGTGAATGCAAACCTTTCTTCCCTTTTATCCCTCCGCTACCCTTCTCACTCCAAATAACTGACTAATACCCACCACTCAAATTACTTTCATATTTCACCATACTAATTCAGCACTAATCCTTTATGGGTTTCCGGAGTAGCGTGCTTCAACACCCCATCAGGGGTAACAAGCGCTATCTAAATACAAAGCTTTTTTCCCTCTTCTATCCTTCTGCTATCCTTCCAAATCCAAATAACTGACTAACATATCCACCACTTAAAATTTACTTGCATGTTTCACTATACTAATTCAACACTAATCCTCTATGGGTCCCGGAGTAGCGTGCTACTCGCCGAAAAAGCGCTTCGACGCCTCGTCAGGGGTAGTAAGCGCTATATAAATGCAATTACAATTACAATACAATACCTTTTTTCACGTTGGCAGTCAAAATACAATTTGTTATACACTTTTGCATCACACAAGTGATACGCACACCACATGGTATTAATATTTGGTTCAACAAAGACATGGTTAGCATTTGCTATAAGCTCATTTTAGTATCTATTGAGTATATGTATGTAGGGGTTTAATAAGTTATGCCTTTATATTGTAAGTGCTAGCCACATTGATTTATTTTCTTAAATATATACTTATTTTTGTGTGTATTTGACAAAGTGGGTAAAATGCAATCTGTAAATCCACCACTACAGTTTCTAGAGTCACCAGGGAATCCGACAATTCCATGGAAACAGTGGTACGATGAATTTGGAATGTATAGCCATTGGTGCTTCACGGTTCAGAGCAGAAAGAAATACGTTTTTACTTTTACATTCCATAGGATTTGAAGATAGGGAAATTTACAAACCGTTACCGGATTTACCAGAAGTGGCGGAGGATGATTTAGATGAGTACCAGGAAGTTGTCAAACAAATTGGAGGCAAGTTTTGATATCCAACCTAGCTTAGTTGTACTCTGTCACAAGATTTTCAAAAGAGCGCAAACACAAAGTGAGAACGTGGATGCATACATAAGTGTTTTGCGGAAATTGTGTTCACAGTGTCAATTTGGAGAGTCCACTGATCAGTTAATCAAGAATCAGTTTATTGGTCACTGTTGTGACAAACACATCCAACAGAAGTTACTAACTATGGGTGACCCATCATTAGATGAAGTCATTAAGGTGGCCAAAAGTGTTGAGTTGGCACAATTAGCATTGAAGGAATTGAGTGTATCTACACCAGTAAAAGAAAGTGTTAATGTAGTACAAAGTAATGCACAAGTTGGGTAGGATGTGAAATTTAGTGAGAAAGGTTTCTTTAAACATACTAATATTTTTTCAGATGGGTCAGCAATTCCCATGGTAGGGGAGGTTTAGGGTGTCCAGATGCTGGAGAATGTAACATGCTGCAATTGTGCTAAAGTGGGACATTTTGCAAAAGTCTGTCAAAGTACACAGACTAATGTTCCCAGAGTGGGATGTGTGTTGGAAGAGTATGATTCTGAGGATGTGAACCAGACTATTTGGTTTGGTGCTTAAATCTGGAACAAGTGAGCAAGTGCTTGTGGGTAAAGAATTGTCAGCGTCAGTTTCTATGGAAGTTGAATTTCCTCCGTTTTTTTTTCCATCTGACCTAGGAAAAATTACAGGTTTTAGAAAAATGATGAAAGTGAACCGGGGAGCTATCCCAGTAATACATAAAATACGGTCTGTTCCGTTCAGTATTCGAGATGACTTACAGAAGGAAATGGTTGACCTTGAAAGTAAAGGGGTTATTGAAACCATCGAGTCCAGCTTGTGGTTGTCACCATTGGTGGTAACATGCATTGGTGATATGCGGCTCTGGGTTGAGTTAGGAGCTTGAACAGAGAAATCTGGGTGGATTTACATCCCTTACCAAGAATCAGTGATTTCTTAGAAGAACTAGGTGGGGCCAAATGGTTTTCAAAAATGTATCTAGCGTTGGCCTACAACAGGTTGTGCTTGAAAAATCTTCCAGGCATTAGACTGCTTTTAATTCTCCATTTGGCATGTTTCAGTTCTGTCGGATGACGTTTGGCTTGGCATCAACTGCTTCAGTTTTTTAGCACATCATGCAACTGCTACTGGGTAAAATGCACGAAGTCCTTGTTTTTCAGGATGACGTCTTGGTTTATGCAAAGTATTTGGAGGAACACGACAAAGTACTGTGGTTAAAAAGGAGAAATGTGAATTTTGGAAAAAACCGATTGAATTGCTGGGTCACTGTGTCTCGGGGGTGGGTGTTTTCCAGAGGCCTGGTCTTGTTAAGGCAGTGGTGCAATGCCCAAACACCAAAAACAAGAATGAGCTGTGCTCATTGATTGGGCTCTGCAAATTTTATGCAAGGTTTATTCATGGGTATGCTACGAAAATGAAGAATCTAACATGTTAAGGAATTCTGTGTCTTTCATATGGGATGAGAATTTGCCAAGAAACATTTGCCATGGCGAAGGGAGAGATGACTAATGCTAGTGCATTGAGTTCATATGATCCTTGTTTTCCTTGTACAATTACGGTGGATGCCAGTAAATATGAGTTAGGTGCTGTGCACCCAAAATACTAATAATGCAGAAGTCACTTTGTGCTATGCATCCAGAGTTCTCCGTGAACCTGAACTTAATTATTCAGTAATAGAAAAAGAGTTATTGGCCTGTTATTGGGCTATTGAAAAGTTTAGGACGTATGTGTGGGGAAGAAGGTTTAAGCATCAGACTGATCATAAACCTCTTATATACATCTTGAGTGGTGAACAAATTAAATATGCCATGCTGCGTATAGCTCGTCTTACCACCAAACTACTACAGTATGATTTGATGTTAAGTACATACCTAGTAAGGACAATGTAGTGGCTGATTTGTTATCTAGGCTACCTGTCCAGGAAGTTGAAGAAGGGAATCTTGAGGATGATAAAGGAAATTGTTTTGTTGCCTGTATGGATGTTGAGGAAATTAAAGCTTGCTCAGAGGCTGAATGGAAAAGTGGGTGTCAAGAGGATTCAGTGTTTGAGCGGGTCAAAGAATACATAGTGAATGGTTGGCCCAGAGAATGGAACTTGGCTTCTGAGATGCAACCTGTCTCTAAGATAGCCGAGGAGCTTTCTATTGAAGATGGTATGCTAGTAAGGGGGGGACAAGTGTGTTCCGCCAGTAGCTATTTAGTCACGTCTCATAAAGGCTGTCCAGATGGGACATTTAGGAGCTACTTTGACTAAAAGAAGAGTCAGAGATTTTTACTGGTGGCCTTCAATGGACAAAGATATTGAGGCTGAGGTGAAGAAGTGTGTGGTATGCAACAGTACAGCGAAGAGGTTAAACGTGATGACGCCTCCCCTACTACCGATCCAGCTCCCTGATAGACCATGGGTCAAGTTAGGGATTGATATGGTTGGTCCTTTTAATTTTCTACCCCACAATCTGCATTTTGTTTTTGTACTTATGGATTACCATAGTAAGTGCCCAGAAGTACGTTTTGTATCAGCACCCAAAGCAAGCAATGCAGTATCGTTTCTCAAGGACATCTTTACGAGAGAAGGATTCCCTCAGAATATAATTTCAGACAATGGGGTACAATTTGTGAATGCTGAAATGTAGAAGTTTCTGAAAGAATCGGGTGTGAAACATCTCAAGAGTTCTCTCTATCATCCCCAAACCAATGGGTTGGTTGGTAGTGAGAATGAATAGAGTGGTAGTGGAATGTATCAATGGGGCGAAGAATAACAGTTATGATGTTGAGTGGCCATTGAAAAGCATTTTGTGGTTTTATCGCACGTCTCCACATTCAACTACAAAGGTTTCTCTGTTCTTTTTAATTAGAGGAAGACAGCCAACTCCTGTTCTGTTTCCTGTATTGTTGGCGAGGTCCATTGGAGACAAAGCCATTGTAGATGTGGACCACTGAACCATGCTTAATAGGGCACTTGAGGCTCAAAGTAAACAAAAACTCATGTATGATCTCAGGTAGTGTACCAAACCTCATTCTATTCATGTAGGAGATTTTGTACAAGTTAAGAAACTCAATTTTGTAAAAAAACAAACAAAAAAAACGGGATGCCGGCTATGGTGAACCGGTGGCTGTGGAAAAGGTATGTAGTAATGACATAAAAGTGGTTGAGGGTCATTGGTAGAATGTTGGAAAAGTGGTCAAGTTGTGGAAAAGAACTGTAGGAAAACACCAAGCCCAGAATCTGAGGCATCTAATAGTTCACAAGATGACACCTTAAGTTTCAGACACCAGAAGAGGTCTAGTGTTGGAAGTGGTTACCTCCGGAGGTCCACGAGGGAGAAATTCATACCTTGGAAATACAGATAAGGAACTAGAAGGGCTGTAATGCTCTAGTCTGGTATTCAATGTTTTAACTAATAAGGAGGCTGCGTACAGTATAGCATATCATAGTTGGATACTTTGCCTGGGTATCAAATGTTTACTATGTTTAGTATTCTTAGATTTATAATTTAGTATTATGTTTTTTTATTTGTTTTATTTCTCTTTATTGTTATTTTAATACTGGTGGGTGCTGCTTTGTTACCAGTTATAATGGATAGCTTGTTTTAATTTTTGTTTAAAAAGTAGACGCTATGTGGTGATCAGGGCCTCGTGGCTAAGAGCCAATGGAATGTTCCCCCTGAAAGCTCCACTGCTGTGGTCATGCTAGGAGGATTCCAGGATTGACAGTTGGAGGCACTCCTGTGATGGCTACATGGCAGTGTCTTGTTGCGCTTACTTAAACAAATAAAGTAACGTTGACTCAACTTACCTGGTGGTCTATATCGTATGTCCACAACACCGAGCTAGTGGCCTCAGCTAAATATTGAAAAAAGTGGGACTCAGTGCCGAGCCCTGAGGAATTCCCTGTTTGATACAGTGTAGCCCTGAATGGAACAGCGGAACCCAGAGTTGAACGGTAGAAGATGAACCTTGAGATCCGTTGTCTAGATATGATGCGCACCATTTCAAGGCTGTATCCTTAATGTCAATTTCAGCCAAGCGGAAGGTCAGGATATTATAGGAGACAGTGTTAAAAGGAACCAACAGATCTAATAATACTGGGGCGACAAAGATGTCCTCCCTGGCTGCCCTTTTAATTTAAGGTTATCCAGACCAGAAACCCACATGGTTTCGGTTGGATGTGTGGGATAAAAGACTGATTGTGTGGGGTCCAAAAGATTATTGCTCTCAAGGTAAATTGAGGGAATTGAATTCACATGCTTTTCTAGGATTTTGACTGGGAACGGAAGCAGTGATATAGGCCAGAAATTGCTAAAAATGGTAGGGTCCTCTGTGGGCTTTTTTAACAGTGGCACAACCCAGGCTTACTTCCATTCTGTGGGAAAGTCCCAAATAACAAGAAGGCATTAGAGATGGGCCACAAAAGGTTTGACAGAGTACCTGCAATAGGCTGCCACATTCTCAGTGGCATGGGATCCATCGCGGAGCCAGAGGAGATGGCACACGCCAGCTCCTGGTAGAATGAGAGTGTATAGGGGCGTAATAAAGTCCAGTAAGGCATCTGTAAAATGTGTGGCTGTACCAAGAGGATGGTAGTACGCAAGCCCATCCATGGAATAGTACCCAGTAAGCTGCACAGAGAACCTCAGCAGTCCAGACTCCGAGAAATCATGTATTTGTGAGTATGAAGCTGAAATGGTAAACTGTGTGGAAGGCAGCAAAGAGATCCAGCAATATCAGGAGGCAGAGGGCATCTTCATCTGTGGTGAGGAGGGCACCGTTTACAATGTGTAAGGTAGCAGTTTCAATGCTGCAGCATGATCTGAAGCCAGACTGGTAGTCATGCAGGACATGGTTATCATCAATTTGATTTTGTAGTTGAACATAGATTGATTTTCAAAGATCTTGTCAATGAATGGTAGGTGAGTGATGAGCCGGTAGTTGGCAAGATCATCAGAGTGTAGAGTAGGTTTCTTTAGGAGTGGGAGAATCTTCCGTGTCTTGGGAGCTTTTGGCAAGGTGCCTTGAGTGAGGGAGGCATTGACAATGGTGAGTAGGGATGAGAGAGCGTCCCCAAAGGGAGCTTTGATGAAGAATGAAGACATCGTCTTCACAAGAAGTGGCTTTGAGGGAGTTGAGTATGCTAATGAGATCTGCAAGAGATAGGGCTTTGAAGGTTGACCATTGTGGGATTCTACACGAAGGGGTGGAGGTAATAGATGAAGTAGGCTTGGTGTTGTCAATAGACTGTCTAATCTTCTGTACCTTTCTCAATGAAAAAGAAGTTGATGGGTCTGACAGGGGGATTGATGCAGTGCTTGATTGTCTAACTTGTTTAGATAGAGGTTGGCATGGGATCTGGAGTTGATTGGCTGAGAGGTTACTTCAAGCATTAGGTTGTCTATGGAGAAGTCTACGAAGAATCAGAAGGTCTGTGTTCCATTTTTGAGTTGACCTTGGTTTGTTGGTTTACACTCAGCGGGGAGATAGGGATGGCAACGTAGTTGGTCCAGTCCAGTGGTATCAGTGGCATTGGATTGTTGGTGATGTTGAGACAATAAGATTGAGGAATGTGGTCTTTGGAGAGTGTTATCTGTGTGACATGCTGTATCAAGTTGAGAGTCAATGAGGTTGAAGAGAGAGACTGTTGTCTTTTTTTGAGTTTGTGTTTTCTGGAAAGTTGAAGTCACCCAAAATGGTGGTGTGGGCAGGAGAGTAAGTGAGGAGATTTGAGAATTCAATAATGAAGTCTTTATTCTGGACAGGAGGCCTGTAGATGAGACAGAAGGTAGCCACCTGAGATGAATAGAGTGGGAAATGACACAACCACAGCTCCATGGAGTCGAGTGTTACTTGCTTGCCTAAAGTGCAGAACCAGGAAGGCTCATGAATCACAGCGAGGCATTCTCCCTTCTTGTGTGTTTTGTCCACCCGACAGATGATGTAGTCTGTGGGAAGAAAGATGTCCATGATGTGGGGGGGTGAAACATGTTTCTGTGAGGAAGATGGTGTCAAGCTTGTGAAAGGTAATATCTGGTGTACTGGGGAGTGAATGTTAATAAGCATGAGTTAGAATGTGTGTTCAGTAGTTTGAGGGTGAGTGGTAGTTACTGGGATGTGTACGAGGTTTGGTCTATTTCTTTCTGTAGTTTAGGTCTGAGAGTGATTGTGGGGACTGGCAGTTTGGAGTGCTGGGTGAGGCACATGCTTTAAACTTACTTTGAAAGTTGGCATTCTGGCTAAAAGCCCTTCCTGGCCAAAAGAGGCAATCCCCTGGTATGTGTCTGTCCTTTGATGGGAACACCCAGACGATGGAACACCCTGAAGAGTTAATTGAAGTAGGGAGAACCCAGGAAGTGATGATACTTTCTGTGCATATGGATGATGGAAAATTCAGCGATGTCACATTTTGTCTAGATGAATGATGGGAAATAAAGACCTCTTGGCTGGCTTTGTCTTTTAAAGACTGGAAACATATCTTGTAGATATGTGCTAGTCTCTAATAGTTACCAGTAATGTATTCGCATAACTCTTCGTATTTATATGTATATGTCAATCACCTACATTTGCCCTGTAAAGCGCTCTGATACCCGCAAGGGTCTTGTTCGCGCTATACAAAACTGTCAAAATAAATAAATAAATAAATAAAATAAACCAGTGATCCCCTTTCTGTTCATATGGATGATGAGAATTCCAGTGATGTCACTTCCTCTGCAGATGGATGAGGGGAAATCCAGTACTCTTACTTCCTGCTCAGATGGATGATGCGATTATATGCTCACCTTACCAGACATCATTGTTTGAAAGTATTGTTTAAGCCTGATTACTATTGACTGGTCATGACACGTGCTGGAGATGCCAGGTTTGCAACAATTAACTGCAAGAAGGAAAACAGCAGAATACAGGCCATCACTTGCAATCACTAGAACACTGTTCCATATAACAGATCTTACAAACACCTTCTCCCCCTATGCTTCAGGCAAACGCTAAAGATCTTCAAAGATCACCCTACCCAGTAGTAAAAAAATGTATTGCCCATCCCCCCAAGGGTGCAAGCGAAGCAAACCCTTAATTTGTAAGCAAGTCTTCTCACTTTTATCCCCTTCCATTGTACAGGGCTCTATCGCCTAATGCCTAGATTTGCGCTATATAAATACCCATATATACATTTATACTTATAGAATATGTTATGATATATGGCCCCCGTGTGGTGTCTTGATGGTTGTATGACATTATCACACATGCCTTTACCATGCATGCCTTTACAACATGTATTTTACCACGCATGCCTTTACAATGCATTTACATGAACTAATATTAAAAATTCCTTTACCATGAACATCAGTACTATGCATACCTTTACCATGCAAGCCTTTACCATGACATTTTCTTTTAATAAAAAATATTTTTAAGATATTAATTTTTTTTAAAGCAATTCTGATGTTACACATGATAAAATATCCTTTGCAATTTTATTAATATGTTTTTTATATATTTCAAATGTCCCCTACAAAGATGGCAGACACATTTCATACAGCAATTACATTTTAGTTTCTGTCACAAATTTATTTACAACATTACAAGGAAACAAAAACATATTTTCATTTAAATTGAGGTTTTACCGCAAAATTACAATGAAAACGGCTATCCACAATTTTTTGATCAGTAGGCAATGACCTGTGACCACAAGCACTAGGGTGAAGAGGAAAGTCTACTAAAGCTACAACAGATAGACACTGCCACCTATCTGAAAACATAAGTATTACTAATCTAATACTAAAAGTAATATATACATAGTCTCCACAGATGTATTATAATTTGTATCTCTAAAATATTTTTTTGTCAAGATACAAACACATTGTGACAGAGGACTGTACATTTCCTTAAAGAATACCTAATCCCTTCGAAGTCATATGAATTTTGTAAAAAGTATGTTTAGTTTGAAATTAAATACTCATATGAAAATAAATATATATTTTTTTTTAAATGCCAAATCTACGCCTCCTTTGGGAAAGTGCTGGACACTGTTTGGAGCAGATTTAGTATTCAACTCCAACCTATACCACCTCAGGGAAGGTGCTGAAAGGTGTAGATTTGCTATTCCAAATTCAATCTAAACTACCTCAGGGAAGGTGGTAAGCACTGAAAATCCGGCAGGTTAACTATTCTAACTCCAGTGAAAGCCAACTCGAGGAAGGTGCTGGACACTGATGGGAGCAGATTTATTTATTATGCTACCTCCAGCAAGATTTTGGGCATTGTACTATTCTAAACTCTAGTGAGGGCAAACTTGAGGAAGGTGTTGCACAGTGAAAATTGGGTAGATTTACTATTCTAAACTCTAGTGAAAGCCAACTCGGGGAAGGTGCTGAATACAGAACAGGAAAAATGTGAATGTATATAAAACATATTAAAGAATGATGAAATATAAAACCAAATATAGATTTCTTTCTTACAGTTTTCAACTTTCAAAACAAGTACAATTTCAAAGAAAATAGTTGCAGAACTAGTTTCCCTGAAACAAATATAAATAGATTTGAAAAAAAGGTAAAAACACAGCAAAATGAATAGGCTTGTGAAGACTGAAAAAAAATGTGAAAAACTAATTTTTTTTTTCCAGTTGTGAAAAACAAATTGTAAACCCAAAAACAACAATCACATGCCAAACATGCCAAGAATCCCATCAAAGATCCAAAGTAACATCCTGCAGATAACAATCTTTACGTTTCTGAATTGTTTAGAAAATAATCAAAACCCATCAATGAATTACTTTTTTTTTTTTTTACATAAAACTTGTCTTAAAATAATTCAACAGGGGGGCGTGGCCAGCCAAGATGGCCGTGTGGACGTGATCCACGACGGCTCCGAGGCCGAAATCTGAAATCCAGAAGAAAACGATAGTTTCAACCCACGTAAACTGGTGATCCTTACCCGGTAGCAGAGGGCAAGTGGCCAGGTCACGTCTGGTGCAGCAAACGGGAGAAGCGGCGACCGGATGGCAACCGATTAACGACGTGTGGGCAAGAGACAGGCCCCGCAGAGCCCGTGTCCGAGCAGATGAGATCCCATGTGGCAAAGCCAATAATCCCCTGCTTCAGCGGAGAAGTGGTGTAGTGCTGCCCCCCCGACGCAGAGTCAAATGGAACACCAGGGACTGGCCCCGGAGACGCGGTGAGTGGGGAGAGCGGGAAGTGCATGGCGAAGCCGCAAGACCCAATGAAAGGAGAGCAGCGGGGGGGCGCTAACAGTGCTCGAGCCACGTGGGGGCTATCAAGCAGGCAGTGACACTGATGCCAATACGAATCAACACCGGAGAACTCCGGTAAAGCAATAACCGGTTCCTCATCAATAGCCTACTCATGCCTTACCCTGAAAAAGGCGAAGCCACAAGACCCAACGAAAGGAGAGCAGCGCAGGGGGGGGGCGCTAACAGCGCTCGAGCCACGTAGGGGCTATCAAGCAGCCAGCGACTCTGACATCGGCACGAATCAGCACCAGAGGACTCCGGTAAAGCAATAACCGGCTCCCCATCAATAGCACCCACATGCCTGACCCTAAAATGGCACCCATGCAAGACGCACGGTAAGAAGGAAGAGGCCTGACTACAGACAGACAGTCAGATCGCAATGGACTACAGTGCAGCATAAACGACAAAGAGAGCAGGGAGGCACTCACACAGCAAATACATTCACGGTGCGATATTACGCCAGGAGAGCGTAAAGTTCAACAAGAATAATGATCTGAGGCACACAGGTACAACGTGAGCAAAGACAACGAGGGGGAGGCCCCACAAAGCAGTTTAAGAACGGGCCTGAATCCACCACCACGACAAGAGAAGCCAGGGGTACAAAACAAAGGACATTGAGCTGCCCACGCTCAGGCTACAACTCTAGGCCCTCCCACATGGCCCTACAGCAACCATTGACACCACAAGTGACTCAGAACGGCCCACCAGGGGACACTGAAACGGCAAGGAGACCACACAACCGCAAACGCCAATTCCCCAGTGGAACCTGATTGCGACCAAAGTAACGCAGGAGCAATATGGAGCGTCCTTATGCCACCCAAAAAACAGCAGAACAATAGAGTCTCCATGTACTTCACCCCCACGAGCACCAAAGATTCACAACCGATCGCAGAATTAAGGAGGATCTCCTGGCGTCGCTCCAGGAGTTCAAGCAGGAACTACGGGAGGAACTTAAGGCGGACGTGACAAATTCACTAAAAACATTAAGAGCAGACCTTAGTGGCTGACTAGTCATGCTTCAACAGGATATTGACTCAGTGGGAGCCAGAGTGATGGATGTGGAGACCAAGGCTACAGACCTCGAGCAGCAAATGGACCAAATAACATCCAACACGAAGGATCTACAAACTCAACTACAGGCGGTCCTCCTGAAAAATGAAGATCTGGAGAACAGGTCAAGACGAGAGAATATAAGAATCCGGAACCTGGCAGAAGGGGCAGAGGGCTCAGATCGCGAGGCTTTCATGATTGGTCTCTTCGCGGAGACATTGGCAACACCAACCATCAAAATTAAACTGGAAAGAGTGCACAGAGTGGGAAGACCTAATCAAGGAGATAAGCCCTGACCACGCGATGTCCTGGCTAAACTACACTCTTTCAAAACAAAAGAAGCCATCCTACAAGCCGTCAGGAAAAAGGACACAGTGGAGTTCCAGGGATTCAAATGTGACCTGTACCAGGATATCGCACCATCGAATTTCATGCGCAGACACCAATTTAGACTCATCACAGAAAAACTGAGACATGACAACATTAAATATAGATGGGCTTATCCCTTCGGCTTGGATTTTTAATCCCGCAATAAAGTACGTCACATTATGGATATCAAGGAAGCTCACGCCCTTCTGGGGCTCCCGACGCCGGCAGACGATACCAACCTGGATAGTCGAGATCAACGCTGTAACTCTCGTCCAGGCACAAGAAATGGAGACGCCTGGCACACACATCGACCTCCCAGAACACAGAAGAAACAAGGGCTACCAGAAGCCTCCTGAAAGTGCAGGACTCATAAGACTCACACAGGATTAGGGGCTGCTTCCTTAAGATGCCGATGAGACTGGGCAGAAGAGCGGACACCAGGCAGACAGCATAAAGACTTGATGCAAGTCCCCCTACAACCACTCCGCAATCTAGTCATAACAAATCCGACCCCTACACACGTCGAATGCCCAGGCACACACCTAAGAATAGTATCAACAAGATCGAAGAAGGCGAAACCATCGTATCTTCTCAACGTGAACATGGACAGATATTTCGGCGGCGGACATTGGTCCAATTCGCCCCCGATGCATAACCTTTACCATAATGATGGACTAGTTTGGAGACACGTTGTCCTATTGTTAAGTATTATACGGTTAGATCTTTACTTTCCTTCTTTATTTTGTTTGGGGGTTTTAATTTCAGAGGCCTGGGTAACAAGGGACACGGGGGAAACACATTCTGGTGACAAATCGGAGCGAGGAAGGCTCAAGACATCAGGAGACTACGGGCAGGCTCGGAGAGGGAGGGGAAGATGGAAACGTGGGGCACAAAAGGGTGGATCACAAGCGTGTACGCAGGTACACTTCACCATAATGGTACTCACCACAATATCATGGAACGTTAGGGGCATGAATGCCCCCTCCAAATGCCAGAAGATCTGGAAATACCTCACTGACCAACACTATGATATAGTTGCACTCCAGGAGACACCTTAAAAGAGGGGAAGACCACAGATTAAAACACAAGGCGTACCTGCTAATATATAAGTCCTCCTCCTCCATAAAACATAATGGAGTGGCTCTCCTATTCCACTCTTCCCTCAAATTCCAACCCGAAGATGACAAAACTGACAAGTATTATGGTATGGGTCAGATCCAAGGGAAACAATGCACAATAGCATCAGTATATGCACGTAATACTAACCAGGCGACGTTTATACACAATGATCTAGCCCTACTGGGGGATTTGCAGTGGGAGATAATCATGATGGGGGAATTCAACCTCACCTGGCACTCAGGGACCGACAGCGCACATCCAAGCAGATCACCCACAGGGAGCTTTCCGAAACAAGCCATCCAGGAAATGGGCCTAAAGGACACATGGAGAGACGCACACCCTGAAGACAAAGATTACACCTTCTTCTCCCACATTCACCGCACTTACGCCAGACTCGATTACATCTTCATGAGTCAAGCCTTAAATAAAGACGTCAGGGACGCCACCATACACCCCATCATCATTTCTGATCATGCATCGGTGTCAATCTCCCTGGAGTGGCATTGCCCCGCACCGACATTCAGAAGATAGTTCTTTCCCAATGCATTAGCTCGGGATAAAACACTGCGGGACGCACTTAGAACAACCATCAGAGAATTCTTCCAATTAAATGACCCACAAGACACGTCCTGGGCACACACATGGGATGCACTCAAGGCAGTGATGAGGGGCCAATGCATAACACTAATGTCTACCCTCAACAAACAGAGAGCGGAGGAAAGGATGAACTTAGAAGGAGAACTGAAAGTTTTAGAACACACCCACAAGGCTAACCTCACACTGACACTACAGAGAAAGGTGACAGCCCTAAAAGGAAAACTGCAGGCGATCTACTCTAATAGAGCGTAACTGACACTACTAAGGCTTAAACAGACCTCGTATGCACAGGGCATCAAGGTGGGATCCCACCTAGCACGACAGCTACGGATCAAGAGAGAGAAGGAATATATCAGGGACATACAAGGCCCAGCCGGGATCACATCACGGGATGATTCAGGGGAAGCGCTCACATTCAGGGACTTTTACAATACACTATACACAGCTGACCAACCCAACCTACAAGCATAAGCAGATTACCTTAAAACGGTAGAACTCCCACAAGTCACCCCATCCCAGAATGAACAACTATGCAAACCCATAACAGGGGAGGAAGTGCGACTGGCGCTTGCGGACTAAAATTGCACAATTCACCAGGTCCAGATGGCCTGACAGCACAATTTTATAAAACATTCAGTGCAGAACTGATCCCCCAGCTGACCTCTTTGTTTAACCACATTGCGAAATCATGCAGGTGACACAATCCATGCGCGAGGCACTTATTACAATGATCCCTAAAACTGGGAAAGATCCACAACAATGCAGCTCTTATCGACCCATAGCCCTCCTCAAGTTAGATGCTAAGCTGTACTCCAAAATCCTGGCCACCCGCTTAGAAGACCCAATGCCGGGACTGATCCAACCGGATCAGTACGGCTTCATTAAGGGTAGACAGACACATGATAATGTCCGCAGAGTAATACATCTCATAGAAAAGACTACTAAAAAGCAAGTCCCTGCAATCCTGCTGGGCCTAGACGCCGAGAAGGCGTTTGACAGAATAGACTGGCCGTTTCTCTTTCAAGCTTTCTAGAGGTTTGGCTTCAGTGAGGCATAAATATGATAAAGGCCAACTTTGCGGCCCCAAGTGCCAGAATCCTTTTCTGCTGGGGAGGGGGACGAGGCAGGGATGCCCGCTGTCCCTGCCCCTCTTCCCCCTCAGCATCAAACTCCTAGCTGCAAAAATCAGAGAGAATCGGACGATCAAGGGAATTGATTTTGGCTCAGACGAGCACAAGATTTCCTTGTACGCCGACGATATCTTACTAACACTTACAGGACCGCACCACTCTCACAACACTCCAGGAGGAGCTGAAAAGCTCCGAGGAGGTGGCTGGACTATGCATTAACCTCCCCAAATCCTTCCTCCTCAACCTGACCATAACCGAAGCAGGGATGAATGCACTAATGGCTACAACCCCATTCCAACGGGCCAAGAAGGAATGAACTTACCTTGGCATAAAACGTACTCCTAAAATTTCAGGACACCTTGCAGCTAACTACCCCCCACTCTTACGCCACCTCCAAGCAGACCTTAAACGATGGGCGCCATTATATTTATCCTGGATTGGCAGAATACATACCATCAAAATGGTGGTTCTCCTGCAATTTCTGTACTTATTCCACAGTCTGCCCATTGACCTAGAGAGAGATGACCTACAGGGAGTGCACACTCTCCTTAAGAAATTTATATGGCAAAATAAAAGACTGAGGCTCCCATTCAAGTTATTACGCAAGCCATCAGACAAGGGAGCGATGGCGTTTCCAGACCTGATCCTCTATTATAGAGCGACCTAACTCCGGATCATGGTGGAGTGGTTCCAACATGAGTCAGATAAACACTGGCTACACATGGATCGGGCAATTATGGGGAGAGTTTGGGATGTTCTCTGGAAACCGAAGGTGGACCGTCCCGCCAATGCCTACTTAAGCACACCTACTAGGACAACCTTGAAAATATGGGACACAGTACTGAAACAGACGGACTGGACAACGTCCCCCTCACCATTCACCCCCATACACCACAATGGAGCATTCTCTCCGGTGCCACAGTCGGGGCCCTTCGACGCATGGAAAGAGGGAGATGCCTTACTTTAGCTGACATCTTCCATAACTGGGATAAACTGACCTTCGAAAACTGCCAAAGAGACTTTAACATCCCACACACAGAATACTTCCACTACATCCAATTGCGACACTGGGTCCTACAACCTGACATCAGAGAAAGAGCCACGAGGGAACTCACGGCGCTAAAACGCTATGTAAAGGGGGCGGGGACAGTAAAGTGGGCTATTTCTTTCCTCTACTCGTTGCTGTTAAATGTTATGTTAGAGAGATTTGTAAAGCGCAACAGTTACCCTAGGGTGTCCTGGCGCTAGCTACAGTCCTCCCAGTGATACATAATTTGCAACCCGTTTTTAAATCCAACAGCCACGTTTTTAGGGCCTTCCTGAAAGCTAATTGATCAGTAGCATTCCTCAGATGAAAAGGGAGGTTATTCCAAGCCTTTGCCGCACAAGCCGCAAAACTTCTGCCTCCCCACCTAGCTTTTTTTGTAGGTGGTACTATCACTAGTTTTGCTCCTAGGGAGCGAAGTGAGCTTTTGGGCACGTACCACTGAAATTGTTGTTTCAAGTGATCAGGACCTGTGCCTTGTAGGGCCCTAAAGACCAAACAAAGGGATTTAAATTGCACCGCTTCTTAACAGGTAACCAGTGAAGTCTTTTGATTTCACTTGAAATCGGTGCAAATTTCGATGTGCCGGTAAGCAGTCTAGCGGCCGTATTCTGCAACACTTGCAGTTTATGAAGAAAGCGCTCCTGCATATTCAGGTATAAACATTTGCAATAGTCCAGGCTCGACATAGTTAGTGCTGTAACCACTGTTCGCTGGCTATCTCTCAGCAAAAAAGGCAGAATTTTCTTACTTGTTCTGAGAGTGTATGTTGTGGCTGAAACTACTGCATTGACTTGATTGCCCAGCTCGAGCCTGTCGTCTATTAACACTCCCAAATTTTTTACTTTCCTAGTGGGTGTCGGGAGTGAACCCATAGTATCTGGCCACCAACTTGGGGTCCAAAAGTTGGCATCGTTCCCGATCCGGATGACCTCAGTTTTGCTGGAATTGAGCTTTAGACAGTTTTGGGACATCCACCTTCCTACTGCCTTCATACAGTCATGGAACCGCTTTCCTGTTGCCTTTTCCTGCCCAGGCCGCAGCGACACCACAATTTGTGTGTCATCCGCATACGAGGTAAGGCAAAAGCCAAAGGAATTGATAAGGGGAGCCAACGAAGACACATATACATTAAAAAGTGTAGGGCTCAATGACGACCCCTGTGGCACTCCACAGGGCAGAGAGAAAGGTTTAGAATAAAATTCACCTAATGAGACTATTTGCAGTCTGTCCGAGAGAAAGGAATTCAAGAGTATCCATGCTTTATCCTGCACTCCACAGGCCCGCAAACAGTCCATCAATAAACCATGATGGACCGTATCGAAGGCCGCGGAAAAGTCGAGCATGATCATAGCGGCTTTCCCTCCCTGGTCCAACGATACCCTGAGCTCATCAGTAGATTTTAGGAGTGCAGTTTCCGTGCTGTGCCCTTCTCTGAACCCATATTGAGTAGGATCCAAGACTTTGGCATCACGTAAATAAGCACTCAATTGAGCATTCATTTTTTTCTCAAACAGCTTAGCTGGAAGTGGGAGGCGTTAGATAGGTCGAAAACTATTTGGGTCCTTAGGGTCCAGGCTAGGCTTCTTTAGCAGTGGCAAAATTGAAGCAATTTTCCACGATTTGGGGAAATGCCCTTCTGCAAACATTGTTTGAGAGGTGAGTGGCAGGGCAATCGGTTCTGGGGCCAATTTTACCACCGCAACAGGACATGGTCATACGGGGAGCCTGACTTAGCTGACATGAGAAGCTTATGGGTATCGGTAGAGGATATCGGTACAAACTTGTCCAGAGTAGGCTGAGATCCTAAAGCCAACTTGTGACCCTCTGTTGAAGTCACTGTCCTATCAGTTATTGGGCCCTTAAAAGTTGCAAAGATAGTCTCCACTTTTACCAGGAAAAACCTGGCAATTTCCTCACATAATTCCTGGCTCCTTTGAATGTTTGCTGGTTGGGGTTGTGCCAGGCTCGTTACTGTTTTAAAAAGCTCTTTGGGCGAGTTTTTGGCTAAGTTAATTCGACCAACAAAAAACTCTTGCTTTATCTTAAGAAGTAACGGTTTATAAATCAAAAGGCTTTGTTTATAACTGTTTATCTCTGTTATTTTGTACTCTTTCCTCCAATTCTGTTCCAAACGTTTACAGATCAGTTTTTGATCCTTAAGTTCCGGTGTGTACCATGGAGCGGAGGGTTGTGACCTTTTAGGAAAAAGTTTTTTCTTTGGGGCTAGATTACAAGCAGACTCCAGCCAGGTTGTATATAAGGAGGTAGCCTCCTCCATGTCTAGGGGCATTTGGCCCCCAGTTGACGTAAGCAAATCTGCTAAATCTTTGCCCTCAACTTTATTCCATGCTCTAATTTCCTTCTGTTTCTTAGGAAGTCTTTCCGCAGCATGATGATCTGGAATGGCCAGCTCAAATAGAACAGCCACATGATCTGACCACACTAAGGGCAGCAAGCCTGTAAATGAAAGATGTGGGTGGTTTGAAAAGATACCATCCAACGTATGCCCTGCCACGTGAGTAGGCCCGATTACTTGCTGCCTAAGATCGGCACTATTCATCAGATCTATAAGGTTCACCGTATCTGGTTCTGTATCGGCCTCCAGATGGAAATTAAAATCTCCCAGTATAGTATAGGAGTTGGCACACAGGCCTTCTTCCAGCAAGTTTCCCATAGATGTTACAAACGGGCTCCTAAGACCCGGAGGTCTGTATAATAGGATACCCTTGAAAGTGTGATGATGGGAAAGAGTGAGGGAAAAGGACAATGCTTCACATGCTGCATTTGAGGTTGTTTGAAAGGCTGCCGTGATTGAGCTATGATAAATTACAGCTAGTCCCCCTCCTTTCCTTTTGGGCCTATTTACTGTATGGCAGCTATACCCAGGGGGTGTGGCTTTAACTAAATCTGGACCAGAGGTATCATCCGTCCATGCTTCAGTCATGAATGCCAATTTTGTGTCTCCTCCCTCGATTAGTGTTGAGCACTCAACACTATGCTTCACCAGGGAGCGTGCATTCAGCAATATGCACTTTAGCGCAGGTTTTACCTCTTTGACTTCTGCTGACCTTTCTTGTTTTCTGCAATCAATTTTCCCTTATACAAGATCCGGTAGAGTAGTTTTACAAATGGGGCAGGTCACCGGGCTCGGTGGAGGCTTTGTATTAAGGGTTAGACACATACACCCCGTAGCTTTATCGATGATATTCAGCCCCAGCAGCTCTTCTCTGGAATATTTTAAAATGGAAAGCTTACCTGCTCTCAATCGGGCAGGGTTGCTGGCGCTGAGCGCGGGCCGAGCCTGGACGGGCGCAGACGGGCTTGCCTTCGGCGCGCCAGCTGCGTGCACCCGCTGCGCGCTCACGCCAGGCTCTCTTAATATAGAGTCAGGGTCCAAAAAGACTAGAGCGCTGACCGTGATTCCCCCCAATATGACCGTCCCGCTATGACAATTGCTGTTCCTCGATATTGGCAGTCTTTAAAGTGCCGACAGTGCAAAAAGCGATGTAAAACAAAGCAGCAAAGTCAGATAAAAATTAGCACAATCTAAAAGTATATTAAAAGTCTTAATAAAATAGCAGCGTTCAGTTTCAATAACAAAGCAGCAACGTCACTCCCGGCTCTAGCCTCAGGAGGACGTAGCAATGCGCGCTCGCGCCAGGCTCTCTTAATATAGAGTCAGGGTCCAAAAAGACTAGAGCGCTGACCGTGATTCCCCCCAATATGGCGGTCCCGCTATGACAATTGTGGTCCCCCGATATTGGCAGTCTTTAAAGTGCTGACAGTGCACCCGCTGCGCGCTCACGCCAGGCTCTCTTAATATAGAGTCAGGGTCCAAAAAGACTAGAGCGCTGACCGTGATTCCCCCCAATATGACCGTCCCGCTATGACAATTGCTGTTCCTCGATATTGGCAGTCTTTAAAGTGCTGACAGTGCAAAAAGCGATGTAAAACAAAGCAGCAAATTCAGATGAAAAATTAGCACAATCTAAAAGTATATTAAAATTCTTAATAAAATAGCAGCATTCAGTTTCAATAACAAAGCAGCAAAGTCACTCCCGGCTCAAACCTCAGGAGGACGTAGCAATGCGCGCTCGCGCCAGGCTCTCTTAATATAGAGTCAGGGTCCAAAAAGACTAGACCGCTGACCGTGATTCCCCCCAATATGGCGGTCCCGCTATGACAATTGCGGTCCCCCGATATTGGCAGTCTTTAAAGTGCCGACAGTGCAAAAAGCAATGTAAAACAAAGCAGCAAAGTCAGATTAAAAATTAGCACAATCTAAAAATATATTAAAACTCTTAATAAAATAGCAGCGTTCAGTTTCAATAACAAAGCAGCAAAGTCACTCCCAGCTCAAGCCTCAGGAGGACTTAGGTAAACCCCATACCGTCCAGGCGCCCACGACACCCTGAATTCTGGGAACTCACACTAGGCCACGATATTACAGAGACACAATGGAAGGGCCTATGGAGAGACATTAGACGACACAATCACTCTCTAGGGCACTGCAAGATACTCTATGACTCGTACCTATACCCCATCAAATTAAAAAAGATATTCCTGAGCACATCCAGCCTCTGTTGGAGGGGTTGTGGACTACTGTGGGACTTTCGCCACATATGATGGGATTGCTCGACAATCGGGCCTTTATGGACTGAAATCCTGGCTCAAATTAAAGAGATTCTGGGATACCCGATCCCAGACGCCTCAGATTTTGCACTCCTAGGCCCGAAATATCAAAGGACGGCCGATCAAGCCATAATGTGGCTGTGCTTGGGGACTGCCAAGAAGACCATATTCGTAGCCTGGAAAAAGAAAGAGGCACCAGCTCTGACACAATGGCACGCACGTTTATGGAAGGCACTCATTATAGAATGCATGAGCGATATTTTCAGGGATGAATTTAAATTTTTTGAATACGCCTGGGGCCCGCTGGTCCGCTATTTATCTAAACGGCTCCCGTTAACCACCTGCCCCTCAAGAGTCAGGGTACTGCATCTTTTCCAATTTTGAGTGATACCACCACTTCTGCTAGAGCCCATTCCACGGCTATAGTTACAACCCGATGTCTTCCAGGTCCTCAACTAGGCCTTACCACTTTATGTTCTGATTTTCCTTTTTCTTTCCTTTCTTTATCTTCTTTTGTATCTTAACTTTGGATCCCTCTCTGACTTACCTCTCCCTTGGTATACACTAGGGGACGATACCACGACAATTGTTCAGGGAGGACTTAGCCTCAGGATATATGAGAGACACTAGTGGGGTGGGGAGGGCTTCTTTAATGGGTAATAGATGGAAACAAACCATATAATGCATGGTAGTACATGTCTTAGCATTCAAAGGGGCGACTCTTCGGCTTTCATGTTTGAATCTGTACTGTGAAATATCTTCACAAAGACTACAAGCGAAGACGATGATTGAATGTATTACTATGTATGATGTGTACGAATCAAAAATGACAATAAAAACAAGTTTGACAAAAAAAATAATTCAACATTTTCTTTCTCTCACTAATATCACACGGAAAGTGATAAACATTTTGTAGAGATGTCTGGTGAGGTCATGGAGACTGTTGCCTAGCTAGTGTGTGGAATTCTCCCTATGAGGATTCTAAGTGGGGACAGTTGAAGGAGAGCACCGATGGTTGTGGATTCTGCTCTATGCTGGGGATGTTATGAAGAATAAATCGACGTAAAAGAACCTGTGAAGGCTCATCTTTTCACATTTCCAATCAAAATTTTCAAAAAATACCAACGGCTGGAAAAATGGTAATCGCCTAAAAAAATCAAAGTAACAACTGCAAGGTAATTATTTTCTCCAATAGTATGCATTAAAACAATAATCAAAGCTTTTTAACAACCTGGAAATTAAGATCCATAACTTTCTTTTTTTGACAGGTCAACATATTAATTTAGATTTTTAATAGCAGATTTAAAAAAATAAACAATACTTTATTTTTCTCTCCAAGTACAACAAGAATGAAATAATTATTTGAAAGTAATGTTTTTAAAAATGTCATTAACTTTTCTTTCCTTTTCGTGTTTTTCAGAACTTGAACTTATTGAAAACTCAAAGCAGGTCGAATATAGAGGAACCCATCTCTGAAATATGGTGGGTATAATTATTGTAAAGAGAGATTAACTAAGCCCAGGAGTCACTGGGGGTGTGTTGATTATTTCTCAACCTATTGCAAAGGCAGAGCAATTACACTTGGTAATATTGTTGAGAGGGCCACTGAGTATAACCACTTTGCCCCTGCAACAGAGTTAGAGGTTAGAGTAGGCTTCTCCAACGGGTAGCTCATGAGCTACTGGTAGCTCTCCAGCTACCTGTAAGTTGCTCTCCTGTGTACACCCCAGCCTACTAAATTTGAAGCTTTTATTTGGTTGAATTATTGTATGTGTGCCAAAACTGTATTGAATCCAAAAATGTGTGTATTTTCTTAACTCATAAACTGAAGTTTCGAGAAAATGGCTGAATTTTCAAAATATATTTAAAGCTGTTCTTTATGTCATAAATCACGTGGGGAGACTTATTACTAATATGCTTACTTTCATGCTGGGGCATTGCAGCTATGGATGTTTTATATTCCCTTGTTAGAGACATTTCAAATCGACAAAGTATTTTTTACATTACTGCTGGCAGTCTGTCTGATGCATTGAGGTGATCACAGCTAGTAATCTTACATACAGCCGCCCTAACGTAATCTTGTCTGATGTGGTCACTATTACAACACTGAAAATAATAGTAGCTCACAATGATTTTAATTGAACATAAGTAGCTCTTATTACACAGAATGTTGGAGCCCCTGGGTTAGAGAAAATGCACAACATATTAAAATACTAAGGGGCACCTTCAATGGACCCTGTGGCTCTGTTTTAAGGGACAAAACTCAGAACACCCCCCTGCACATAGCTAGTGGTAATCCCACATTTAACGAGAATGGTACAAAGGCAGAAACAGGTGAGTAATTCCCATTTTCAAACTCCTAAAATTTATTTTGAAATTAACACCCTCCTTGAATAACCATAACCTTTTAATCATGAACCTTTCCTTGTTTTTTAAAACAATCACCCTTAGAAGCATATATACATTTTTTGCAACTTTTTATAACCGTTACACTTGAAAACAGTTAAATATGGTTGATGGTTAGTACTTTTAAGTCTACTCCCTATCCATTTGCACAACTTTACATTGTGTATACTTCCTAACAAGCAATCCTCAACATACACAAAATATTTAACTACGGAACAATTCAAAACAATTAATGAAAATCCTTGGAAAATATTGATTGATTTTGAAATACAAATGATTAGCTCTATAAACAAAATGTATCTTTATACACAAGTTCAAGGGTGCTCTTTTACCTTTGTCAGGTGTATTAGATTAAGATAAAAAAAACACCCTTAGCCGAGGTTTATTTTGCAAATAGTAAAATGCAGTTTGAATTAAAGAAATTACCTGCTTTGTGTTTTGTACCTCCTGAATGTGTGGATGACATCTACACTTGAGTTGTACAGACAGATTGTTATCTACATAATAAAGAAAAATTGACCTGTTGTTAAATTACTTTGAAGAGACATAGTTTAGCAATCTAAAAAGATCAGGTTACAGAGGAAAACCATGCTTTTTAACTGAGTGGTGGAACTGCTATTCGACCTGTTTAGAGGACAGGGCAGAAACCAACAACACCAATGAGTGATGGCATAACTCCTTTAACAGTTCCACTGGCAAAAGTCATCCAAACCTGAATTTCTAGAAATTTTGAAGAAGGAGCAATGTTTCAGGGAAATGAGATAGACGTAGTCATTTAGAGGTAGTTTGCAGCCTCAAGTTTGAAAAAAAAGTAAAGAAATGTCTGATAGACTTTTAGGAAAAATCCAACAATTTTTATTGTCGAGAGCTGCAGATTACTTGGGCAATATTGCTTACATTCCACATTATTAAAAGCATTCGTAATTTTATTAGGATTACTCTCTTGTTTTGCATTTTATCAGTACATTTTGTTGGCATTTTTTTAAATTTTACTTTTTTTAAAAGTATAATTGAATTAATCCTAACTTGTTGTTTTCTATCTTCAACTGATGGTGATTATTTTACAAAATCCTCACATCAAAAGTTACTAGTATTACAACAATCCGCAAATCTGTCTTAAAAAAGGTTCCCCAAAATTGTTTTTTAATAAAAATAAAACGCAAAAATAAAATCCAACTTCCTTTCTTCTTTATCTATTTCTTCTCCACTGTCTTTAAAAATAAAAAGCTGCACTCATTTTAAACAGTTGTTTAAAAACAAAAACAAAATGCTTTCTTCTATGAAACTTCTTTTTTTCTTTTTCTCTTCTAAACCGTTTACAAAACCCTTCGAAAAAATAAAGGTGTCTCTAAAAAAAAAAAGATTAACAAAAAAACAATTTGACACCCTCTTTTTAAAAGTTTTCCCTTTTTAATGAAAGTCAGCCCAATGTGCGCATATGAAGACAACCTGTTTGGGGATTTAATTCTGGTTAGAACACAAAATATATATTAAAAAAATATTATTTAACATCAGTATACCTCCCCACCTCTCTCCTTACAAATACATTTCCTAACCTATATTTGTTTTTAAGTAAACTAGATTGTTCTTACCTGATTGCAGTTTCTCCTTGCTTCCGATCTTGACCATGACGCTCCACTGACTGTAGAAACCGACACAGAGCCATGTGCATGAAGCTGAAAAGTGAAAACCGAAAAAGGACAATGTTCCACTAAAAATAAATGGCAGACCAAGGGAACTTAGGTTTACTGTAAAGTGATTTTACACTCAGTTGTCCATCACTAATTTCTACATTTTAGGTTGGAATATGTTGTGTTAGGCTCCATTAGGACCATGGTTAATATGGGATAAGAATTTGCAGGTTGTGCGACTTATAATTAATGATTTTTGAAAAATATTTGCACCTGTCTAACTTGAGCAGGTGAGGGGATTACACACTTGAAAATAATTTTTAATTCCCTTAAGATACAAAGTATGAGCGGTGCAGGGAAGCTTTGCCAGGGAGGTGCAGCAAATAAAATGTGGGCATTAATTGTAAAAATTCTGGATGTGACGAATACTGCTAATCTAAATTCTTAATGCAGATCTATGATATTAACAAAAAGTTCAAGCTTTAGTGGTATTTAGATTTAATTTTTCATTCTGTGCTTTGCAGTCCTGCAGTTTTCTTGTTTTAAAAGATTAGTTTTTTTGCCTTACTAACGCCTGTGTTTTTTAATGTAGTGCCTAACGGTATTTTTGTACCAACTGCAATAAAGTAGTCATTCATACAGGACACCTGATGACAACTGAAAAGGGATTCATGCTAATCTTTCCCAACCTGGGAAGAATATGACCAGGCAAGTAGTATTTTTCACTCATGCAGCAACCTTTTTCTAGGGGTGTAGGAAGATGCAAAGTTGGCTGACTTATACTCACCTCTGATGTCTCATCCAGTTGACGCCCTCTGCGGCAGAATCCTGAAGGACCCATCCCATCAGACAATTCTTTGGTTGCCAGGGTGGCAAGGTAGGACTCACCTGCAGTTCTCTTGAAGAAACCAGGCCAAATTGTAAACTCTGCTTACCTAATGTACCCCAGAAGCCATGCTGCATAAGAGCCCCTCCTGCCTCATGGTCTTGAACTCAACCTTCAAGAAGAAGGTCCTCAAACCTTCAAGAATACACAATGAGGCACCTCGTACTATGACAGACCCCTTCAAGAGCACGAAGAAGCAACCTCAAGGCTACAGGTTGTTCTTTATTAAACTTCTAAATGAAGAAATAGAAAAACATGTTTTATTCAGTGTAACAAATGTAAGGCTTTTGCCACCAGCTACATCTTTAGTAAAAGGTTAACCTGTAAGATCTAGGACCAGACCATCTACTAATACAAGGCCAAAAACTCTCGTTTCTTGCTAGTTCCCCCAGATTTAGACTTTTATTTATTACATTCAACACAATGAGCATTTTTCCTACTTCTATTATGCAAAGCAAACCAAAGAGAATTTAGAAAGATCTTATGTTGGTTACTGTTGGGGACTGGGAAAAGGTGGCGAGAGCGTGGATGATAGAACAGAATCCAGAGGAGAGCGACAGAGAGAGAGAGATCTATCTGGTGATGCATGGATCCATTTGCCTTCCTTCATTGGAGACCATCTGAAGTAACCTTTTAGGGCAGTATGTTCATTTTTTAATCTTGGAGGTCCCTGTAACGCTAGACATGCAGGGAGAAGCACCATTGTGGATCAGCTTTCAGATGCATCCAGGTAAATGTCTTTTTGTCTCTTGGATGAGAGGTCTTGCAAGGAACAGCCTCTGCTGGTCATTAAATTGGTATCCAACTTGAAGGTTCACCATTATGCCCAGTTCTGATTCCTGTGTACTTGTGTATGAATTATTCTATGTACTGTGTTTTCAACGTAAAGGAATCTGATTTTGACCATCTGGGCGAAAGAAGGAGTTGGCATAGCACCCATTTCAGACATCCTTGGGAACGTGGCACTATACCACTGTTTGCTCTTTCTTCGAGTTCCACCAGCTGATGTTTCTGTTTAATTTAGGGCATCCAAGCGAGGCTTGGAGGGGTGGGGGAGATGGTGGCATGACTTCCCTTACTCTCTCTTCACCAAGTCCCTAGCGGTGCACAGTGTTGACTGGGTTCATGCTAAGCAAATTACACACACCTACATAAAAGCCCCACTATGGTATCTTTTCCCCCCCAGGTAGTGTTCGGCACGTGCACAACCTTTGTGGGGAACTTTGGGAAGATGGATAGTGTGAGAAGCTTTAGATACAAGGGCAGACAGCATGAATGACTTGGAGCACAGAGATAAACACTGTGAGGAGCTTTGGTACACGGAGAGGGTGTAAAGAGCCTCCATCCATGGAGTGATTGAAGTCACATAGGCAGACAGTGTAATGATAATTGGCCCATGGAGAGAGTGTAAGGTGCTGGGGTCACATAGTCAGATAGTGTGAGGAGCTTTGGCACATGCAGAGAGTGTAAGGAGCTTGGGTCACATAGCCAGGTAGTGTGAGGAGCTTTGGCACATGCAGAGAGTGTAAGGTGCTTGGGTCACATAGCCAGGTAGTGTGAGGAGCTTTGGCACATGCAGAGAGTGTAAGGAGCTTGGGTCACATAGCCAGGTAGTGTGAGGAGCTTTGGCACATGGAGAGAGTGTAAGGAGCTTGGGTCACATAGCCAGGTAGTGTGAGGAGCTTTGGCACATGCAGAGAGTGTAAGGAGCGTGGGTCACATAGCCAGGTAGTGTGAGGAGCTTTGGCACATGCAGAGAGTGTAAGGAGCTTGGGTCACATAGCCAGGTAGTGTGAGGAGCTTTGGCACATGGAGAGAGTGCAAGGAGCCTGGGTCACGTACACAGACAGTGTGAGGAGCATTGGACTTAAGGGAAGACAGCATGAAGAGCTTGGAACACGTGGATAGACACTGTGAGGAGCTCTGATACATGGAAAGTGTAAGGAGCCTCCACCCATGGAGGGAGTGTAAGATGCTTAAGTCACATAGGCAGACAGTGTGATGAGCATTGGCACAAGGAGAGAGTGTAAGGAGCTTGGGTCACATAGCCAGGTAGTGTGAGGAGCTTTGGCACATGGAGAGAGTGTAAGGAGCTTGGGTCACATAGCCAGGTAGTGTGAGGAGCTTTGGCACATGGAGAGAGTGCCAGGAGCCTGGGTCATGTACACAGACAGTGTGAGGAGCATTGCACACAAGGGCAGACAGCATAAAGAGCTTGGAGCACATGGATAGACAGTGTAAGAAGCTTTGGTACATGGAGAGTGTAAGGAGCTATGGCACATGGAGAGAGTGTAAGGAGCTTGGGTCACATAGGCAGACAGTGTGAGGAGCTCTTGACGCAAAGGCAGACAGCATGAAGAGCTGGGACCACATGGACAGACAGTAAGTTGCTTGGGCACATGGGCAGACAGTATGAAGAGCATGGGATGCCTGAGCATACAGCATTAGGCAATATATGACTTACAGACTGGTGGAGCATTGGTCAAAGAATTAGTGTGAGAACTTTGAGTACATGGCGAGAGTGTAACGTGTTTGGGTCACGTGAACAGAAAGTGTGAGAAGCGTGTCACATGGGCTGACAGTGTGAGGAGCTTGGGTCACATGGCCCAAGTGTGAGGAACTTTTATTACATTTGCAGATCGCAAGGAGCAAATGACACTTGGACAGACAAGAGGCACAATGGGCACATGGACTAACTGGGCAGACTGTGAGGAGCTTTGGTCACTTGGGCAGACAGTGTGAGGAGCTTGAGGCACAAAGAAAGATATTATGAGTACTGTGGCATATGGACTCAGCCTGGGGGGTTCACAAAGTCATTGTCCACCCTAAATATATGTTTGCAGCAGAAAATGGCAGGATCTACCCCTGCCAGGAATTCACAAAATGCACATAGGCATAAATAGGTTTACTACATCACATGTTTTTGCCACAAATGCAGAAAAGTATGCAGTAGTAACCTCATGGAAGCCGTGGGAGGAGGGTGGAACAGGACATGCTTCACCTTGCAAGTTCATGAATGCCACAAATGTTTATGATTGTGGGTAGTTGCTAACTTTGGGCACAAATTTGGGCACAGACTGTGAGAAGTGGGTGGAAAAGGACATGCTTCACCTTGCAAGTTTATGAACGTCACAAACTTGTATGTTGGTGGGCATTCACTAACTTCGATCCGACCCTTTCCCACCCTTGAAACGGTAGGAGATTTTCTCCAATTAAGGGCTGGACTTACTCCCCTTCCAAGATGGAAAGGCGAGTGCATCACCTTCCAAACTTTGAAAAGATGTAAGGTAAGTGGTTTTCCAGTCTAGACAAAAATATGCATTTGAACATCAGGCACCATTTAACCGGGGACTAAGAGGCATATTTACAAGCCCTCGCCGCCACCGGAGCATTACTTTTTTATAGTGCAGCACCATTTTCCATATTTACAGGGTGGCGGTAAGCCACATGGCATGGCTTAACGCCACCTTATAAATATGCCCCTTTCCGCTGCAGTCCTCTGCGGCAAAGGGGCATGCAATGGGTGTTGCTGTGGGCGTTCCACTGCAACACCCATTGCTTTTTGATGCTGCCCCAGATTTACAAGGCTGAGGCAGCACCAAAAACGAATGCCATGAAATACCAGGCGTTAGAATGGCGCAACGAGGAGAAATTATTAATATCTCCTAGTTTTTTGCTCTTTACATGTGTGCTGCAGAGGTACAAATCGCCATTATTGATTGTTTATGTGCAGGAAGGTGTCCCTTCCTGCACAAACAATCATCCTTGCAGCGCAGGCACCCTTGCAACATGGCGGCAGGGTGCCTGCACTAGTGCTAGGCAGCTTTTTTTGCACCAGCACTAGGGGAAACACAGGGTTGCGCCGTATTCTTGTGCTGCTCGCTGCGTTTTGAAAATGTTGGAGCGCGGTTCTGCCAAATTAGGCACAGCTCCGCACTCCGACATAAATATGCCCCTAAGTTTATGCTATGTAGGTTTGGAAGATGGGGGCCTGTGAAATATGTCACAAGCCTTTTTTAGTAGTGCACCAGAAAAATAACTTTGGGCACATGGGCAAACGCTGCAAGGAGCTTATGGCACATGGACAATATGAACAATATAAGGACCTTGGGTCACACATGGATACACAGTGCCAGGAGCTTTGAGCACATAGATTTTGTAAGGAGCTAGGTGCACATGCGCTGACAGCGTTAGGGGCTTTGGGCACATGGACTGACAGTATAAGGGGCTAAGAGCACATAGACTGACAGTGTAAGGGGCTCCGGGCACATGGACTGACAGTGTAAGGGACGTCAGATACATGAATAGTCTGAGGAGATTTGGACACATGGACGAGTATGACTGGCTTAGGGCACATGGACTGACAGTGTGACGAGATCTGGGCACATGGACTGACAGTGTTAGAGGCTTAGGATGTGTGACGATTTAAGAGGTTTCATACACAAACATAATATGAGGAGATATGGGCACATGAACTGATGGTTTAAGGGGCTCCAGCCATTAACAGAGAGTACAAGGGGCTTAGGACTCATGGGCTGATAGTATATGGGGCTTAAGGCACTTGAGCTGACAGTGTAAGGTGCTTCAGACACAGACAGTGTGAGGAGATTAGGTCACATGGGCTGACAGTATAAGGTGCTTCAGGCAAATGAATGATAGTGCAAGGGGTTTAGGGCAAATGGGCTGATAGTATATGGGTCTCAAGGCACTTGAGCGGGCAGTGTAAGGTGCTTCAGACACATAAATGATAGTGTAAGGGGTTTAGGGCACATGGACTGACAGTGTAAGGGGTTTGGGGCACATGGACCGACAGTAGGATGAGCTTAGGGCACATGGACTGACAGTGTAGGGGGTTTGGGGCACATGGGCTGACAGTAGGATGGGCCTAGGGCACATGGACTGACAGTGAAAGGGGTTTAGGGCACATGGGCTGATAGTAGGATGGGCTTAGGGCACATGGACTGATAGTGTAGGGGACTTAGGGCACATGGACTGACAGTGTAAGGGTTTAGGGCACATGAACGGATAGTGTAAGGGTTTAGGGCGCATGGACTGGCAGTAGGATGGGCTTTGAGCACATGGACGGATAGTGTAAAGGGTTTAGGGCACATTGGCTGACAGTAGGATGGGCCTAGGGCACATGGACTGGCAGTGTAAGGGTTTAGGGCGCATGGGCAGACAGTGTGGGGGGGTTTAGGGCACATGCACTGACAGTGCAAGGGGTTTAGGGCACATGGGCTGACAGTGCAGGGGTTTAGGGCACATGGACTGACGGTGTAAGAGTTTAGGGTGCATGGACTGACATTGTAAGGGGTTTAGGGCACATGGACTGACAGTGTAGGGGTTTAGGGCGCATGGACTGACAGTGTAAGGGTTTAGGGCACATGGACCGACAGTGTAAGGGTTTAGGGTGCATGGACCGACAGTGTAAGGGGTTTAGGGCACATGGACTGACAGTGTAAGGGGTTTAGGGCGCATGGACTGACAGTGTAGGGGTTTAGGGCGCATGGACTGACAGTGTAAGGGTTTAGGACGCATGGACTGAGTGTAGGGGTTTAGGGCGCATGGACTGACAGTGTGGGGGACGTAGGGCGCATGGACTGACAGTGTAAGGGTTTAGGGCACATGGACTGACAGTGTGGGGGGTTTAGGGCACATGGACCCACAGTGTAAGGGGTTTAGGGCGCATGGACTGACAGTGTAAGGGGTTTAGGGCGCATGGACTGACAGTGTGGGGGACTTAGGGCACTTTGCCATTCTGAGGAGTTTCGCACTGTAAGGATCCTGGGCACAGACTGTTGTTTTGGCACCGTGGCAACCAGAGTCCCATAAAGAGACTTTAGCTCGCATTGCCATTAACCCGCTGCCTTTCACTATATCCCAGTCCGGGCTGTGCAAAGTATGCTCCGTTAGTGACTGTATTTACCTTACATCCTGTACAGCGCTGTCACAGCAGTACCCGGTAATGGCGCTAAAAAAACAAAAAAAACAAAAAAAAAAAAAAAAACACACACACACACACACACACACACACACACACACACACACACACACACACACACACACACACCCCCCCCCCCCACACACACCCACACCCCCCCCCCTGGCGTGAGGGAGTCCAGCAGGACAAGTAGCTGCCCTTCCGAGGCAGCTCCCTGAGTCTCCAGCACAGTGATCGGAAGCCCCCTCTTCAGGCCAGGATGTGCTCGGCCCTCTCTACAAGGTGAAGGATGCACCTTTGACACGGGGGCGTGGGAGCGTGCCAGAGAAGGATCTTAATGCCCCTCCATAAAAATCAACATCCCTGAAATATGCCTCTGGGATTACTTCTGGTGCAGCAGCTGTGATGAGTGCATCTGGGTACCACGACGACGGAAGGGGATGAGACAGAAAACACAACATACAATTCTATCATTAAACCCTAGTTACATGCCTTATGCTGTCTATCATTCACCCAAATAAGAACCAGTGACATAAAGTATACCTTCACCCAGTCCAGGCTTCAGCTTTTAGCCCTTATGTATAACAGTTTAAGGAAAACTACGAGTCCCAGAATGCAATGTATTGTTGGCTAAAAAGAGAGGAGTGACAAAAGTGCTACACAGTCTGGCACACAATACAATAACAGTTCAGGGTCATCCAAATGCAATTTCTTGATTACAAACTCCAAGTCGTAGTTGTGCAGACCCTGCACAGAGGTTCGTGTTCCGACAGCAACACAATACAACCTGTTATCTCAAAGTTAAACTCTTTGCCAACCACCAGCTAAATATGCCTCACAGTAAACTAAATGACGATGTTCTCCAGATCTCTTCCTCCACTCATCAGGCGAACCTTCCACTAAAACCGATACTTCAACATGACTGGAAATTTAGAACCTTTATAAAAATAAATAAACAATCTATACGGTTCACCTCTAGTGCAACAACTATAAAATGAACTACTATGGATGACATTCGGACAGCTCTCAAATGTAATTGCAACGTCACAGCACGAATTCTAAGATGTGAACTTCAATAGTTCTGGCAAAAACTTAACCCTGACTTCCATCTCACACTCACTCTCTTACTCAGCCTTAATAAACTGGCACACAAAATTAAACATGGCGCCGCGCATACAATATCACATTACAGAGTGTAGAATTGCCTGATTTTGATCTATTATAAAAGTACACTAATCTGTAAACATATTTCTTTCTTTCTTGCTACACTTGCTGCATTTCTACGTCCAACCTGTCCACTGCTGTACATAGGTGATTAGGCAACTACCCTCGCCCCCTCTTTTTAGGTCGAGCATTCGAGACCTCTTGTATATACTTTAGTATATACTTATATACTTTAGTATATACTTAAATGTGTATGTACTTTGTGAGCTCTGGAGATCAGCCCTAGGACTTGTCTGCTTCCGCGTAGGGACTTTTTTTCTGTTCACCTGCCTCTATTTAACTGTCTTGATAGAAAACAACCAGCAGAGGTCAGTAAAAAAACAGAATTGCTTTCTGCTAAGGGGCTTTTTAAAAAAAAAAATTCTGGCAACTACCTCTATTTAACTTTCTTGATAGAAAACGACCAGCAGAGGTCAGAAAAATACCAGAATCACTTTAGCATTCTCTAGATTCCAGTCCACAGAAATTGTCTTCCTAGAGCACCCGTAGACAATAATATTTTTTTCAAATCTTGTATTTTCAGTGATATGACCACCGAAGGTCCTATTTTATATTAAAAACAGCTTTGGACTATGCCATTTCCTGCTGAAAGGCAATATTTCTCTCCATGCATTCCCATACCTGGCGTGTCACGCAGTTTGGTGCTTACTTTCCCTCATGTTAAAGAACAGTAGATGTTTCAGCACCAAGGCTAATGTGCTGCATAGCCAAATACATATGAGGTCCCAAAGGCGAGACCGATTGCATTGCAAATGCTTGTTTTCTTTATAAACCTCTCCTCGCAGCCATTTTTTGAAGTCTCCTATCACGTCTATGCAAACAGCATCCAGCTATCTATCTCTTTCATCTTGACACACTCAATCTCCACTGGCCTTTCATGAATCAACTACTTGGTGTCTGTACACCCAGTACACCTCAGTTCTTCAAAAACAGAGATCCTTCATTTTCTGGCTGCATGCCCTGATTCCTCCTCCTCACCATCTCATCTGCCCTTTCGCCCACTTCCCATAATCTGGGATGAGCCTGCACTGACTGAGCTTTTTAAACACTGGAATCAGCAAACCTGCGAGCATACCTTTAGAATAGGTACTAGAGAACCTGATTACATACAACAGAGATCTGGCCACAATCAGTTCTGTACAAACACTCTATGGATGGCTCCAGAAAGCTTTTAATCTCTTGATTCCTCTGAAAGAAATCTACGCATAACAAAAAAAAGCACGCCCCTTGAATGAATGCAGAAGTAAAAAAGATGTTTTAAAAGACAAATTGCAAACCTTCAACACAACTGGCTCAAAACAAAAAAAAACCCTCAAGACAAAATTTGCCTACACAAACACCACAGAATATACAAGTCAAAGGTCAAACAGGCAAAAAAACTATAGCATTCCAGCCGAATCCACAGTGTAAAATGTGCCAATAATGAAATTTATAAAATACTCACAGAATTCAGTAAGCCAACATGCACAAAAATCTACCAATCCTCTTTCTCAAGAATTTTGTGGCAAACTGGCAATTCATTACACAACTAAACCAATTATGCTGGATTCCTACTTAAAAAACCAACAAAAACCAACAGCCCCAACCCGTTCTTGACAAAATTCTCCAAGGATAGGTTAACCCAGCCTCTATGCTCCTTCAAAGAGCTATCACCAACTGATTTTTAATCAATCAATCATGAAGCTTTATTTGGACATCCAGTGTCATAGAAAGCAATAATAAAAAAAAAAAACATTTTATAAAACAAATACAAACTCATCTTATCATACAGCAATACGCTAAGAGGTGATATTGTATGTAGTCCCTCCAGGTACTCTGCTGCGCCCTCAGTATAAACTACAGTTACCTGGTTCCACCTTTTAAAAAGTGAATACAAATCATATTAATAAAAACATACAAGTAGTGCAATAAAAAGAGCAAAGAAAAACAACGTAACAATTCATCTTCGGTGGAATCGGGTAACGGGATATGACCCCCGAAGAACCTTATAAAAGGATTCAACCCTCCATAGGATAGTAGCACATGAGATTAAAAATGGAAAAAAGTGCATGTGCATAGCGTATGATTTTGGGACTAGAAAAATCGACCATAGAGCCCTACAATGATTAAGTGTCAACGTGCTTCGTCAAAGTGCTGTACTAATCCTGTCCAGAACTGCTGTCTGATCCGCCATGCGTGGCCTAGTAATTTTGCCACCCAACACGTGAAGAAAGGTCTAGGATCGGTCCTGAGAATGCGCAAGGCAACCTGATAGTCCCATGTTCCCAGTTGCTGGCACAGTGGTTTTAGCCCCTTGGCCCTCAGGAGGTTATAAGCCGGGCAGGCAAACAGAACATGGGCAACACTTTCTAGTGGGGCCTCGCAGCAAGGGCAATTCTTTGATGTTTGATTGCGCGAGTGCCATTTCGCTGTGATCTCACAAACAGGAAGTGTGCTGAACCTAAAATGGATGTATAACATCCTGTCCCGTGGGACCTGAATAGTATCTAAAAAGGGCTCTAGGCATCGTCTGTTTGTGGAGATGAAATTCAGCAGTTAGTCTGCCTAAGTTCGGTTTACAGGTTTCTTGGTGGTCCACCCATTCCCAGTAGCGCTGTGTTAGCTCTTCTCTCGTGGGTGGCTCTTGCCTATCCCAATGTGCTTGGAGCCCCAAAGCTAACATCGTTTTCCTAACATAGGAGATCCAGCCTATTTTGCGGCCAGTGTCTAATCGTATCACCTCAGTGAGGGCCTTGGCATAGGGAAGGAGCTCTGGGGATCGCCTAATGCAGGCCCAAAAGAGGAGCGGGCGCAGCCTCGCTATATCACCAATAGATCGCCTGCCCATGTCGAGCATTAAAGGGGTGAGGGGGATGGATTGGGGCAGCATCACCAGATCTCTGAAAAACTTATGCTCAGATCTGCAGAGATCGTGAGCCTTTTCCGGTCCCCAAAGCTCTGCTCCATACAATGCTGCACCTACCGCTTTGGCATCATAGACCTGGAGGGCTGGGGCTACCGGTCTACTGTGTGAGAGGCGATGTTCCCTCCCAAGTGCACCCACTACTCGTTTATGCCCCAGCAGCATCTTTGCTAGGTGGGGCTTCCATGACAATTTGTCAGCGAGTCGGACGCCAAGATAATCAAAGGTTTCCACCCTTTCCAGGGGTGTCCCACCTAGCAGAGGGGTGCTCCTATAGGACTTAGGGGGGGTTGAAAGCCATAAATTTGGTTTTTAGAGTGTTAATAACCAGCCCCTGGTCGTCACAGTAGAGATGGAAACTACTGAGTAATTGCTGCAGCCCTGCTGGTGTCTTAGACACCAGCAGGGTATCGTCAGCGAATAAGAGAGTCGGTACCTTGTCGCCCCCCAGGGTTGGCGCATCTGCAGGAACTTCTTGGAGGAAGCTGACCACCCCGTTCATATAAAGAGAGAATAGGGTGGGGGCCAAAACACAGCCCTGCCGAACTCCCCTGTTAACTGGGATGCGCTCAGTCAATTGTCCCTGCGCCCCCCATCTGACCTGGGCATAGTTTCCTTCATGTAATCGGACCAGCAGATTTAAGATAAATGCGGAAATACCCATGTCCCTAAGAGACAACCACAATTTGCTCCTGGGGACCAGATCAAAGGCAGTCTTTAGATCGATGAATGCCAGGTAAAGACTGCCCTTGCCAATCACTACCACCTTCCAATAGATAAGTAGCAGGCGAAGCACCTGATCGATAGTTCCTGTCTTAGGTCTGAAGCCGGCCTGGTACTGGGAAAGAATGGCATTATCGTCTGCCCATAGCTAGATCCTCTGCAGAAAGACCCTGCCAAAGACCTTCTGCAGAGCATCAATCAAACTAATGGGCCTATAATTTGAGGGGTCCTCTCTAGGGCCTTTTTTATAGATCGGGACCACCTCTGCACCCTTCCAGGACCCAGGTACAGAAGCCCCGCTGGCTATGGCATTTGCCAAAAGAAGGATGTAACGTGCCCAGTTCGGGGTATCTGCAAGAAATAAATTACCCGGCAGGCCATCTGGTCCTGCTGCTTTGGAGGGCACTACTCTGCCTACCAATCCTCTTTCTCAAGAATTTTGTGGCAAACTGGCAAATCATTACACAACTAAACCAATTATGTTGGATTCCTACTTAAAAAACCAACAGCCCCAACCCGTTCCTGACAAAACTCTCCAAGGAAAGGTTAACCCAGCCTCTACGCTCCTTCAAAGAGCTGTCACCAACTGATTTTCTGGATCTTGTCATAGCAAGCAAGTCGGCCGGTTGTCCCTCAAACCTGTGTCTACCTCAAATGTTAGAAAACATTCTGCTATCAACTTCAGCGCCATCCCACTCAGAACACTCATCAACAGCTCCTTAACAACAGGTGCTTTCCCAGATGACTTAAAAAAGGCACAAATATGCCCGTTATTAAGAAAACCTAACCTGGACAATCCAGTCCCAAGAACTACAGACCCATAGCAAATGGACCATTCCTAGGCAAACGTATAGAAAGAGCAGCTTTCACCCAGATGTCACAATTCATTGAAGACAGTGTCATACTTTCCAACTTCCAACTGGAACTAAATTAGCCCTAATCTCTATTTGGGATGACCTTAAAAAGCACAGTAAACCAGAGCAAGGTTGCTGTCCTTCTTTTGTTGGCCCTTTCGGTGGCTTTTGATGCAATGGATCATGACACACTAATCCAAAAACTTGAATAAGCCGGAATAGAGGGCACGGCTCTCACTTAGATCACATAGTACATACACACTAAAACAAACATTATGCATACTCTTGTGCTATCCTCTTAAACCACAGAGCATTAAAGCAGGAGTCCCTCAAGGCTCCATCATCTCACCCATGCTTTTTAACATCTACATGAAATCATTACAAAACCAGATTATTGGTTTTGACTTCATCTGCTATAACTATGCAGATGTCACACAGATGCTTCTGAAATTGGAAAGCCCAAATGATATTGGAATATCAAAAATCTTCAGTTGCTTTCTGGCCATTGACCAATGGATGACATGGAGCCACCTCAAATTGAATGTCTTCAAATCCAAAATTCTCACCTGTGGCAACTGGAAAACCTATCTAGGACCACAACCAACTAAGGAGGTAAGAAATCTCGGAATTGCTGCACAAGTGGATAAGGTTGCCAAATCAAGCTTTCTCACAATGAAAACACTGCGAAGCATCTGCCCGCACCAAGGACTCTGCCACAAGGCTCAAGCTATCATCTCTCTTGTCCTATCAAAACTGTATTCTACTAATGGGCTGTTTCATGGCTCACCTTTGCCAACTATGAGAAGATTGCAGAGAATTCAGAAAGCTGCTGCTATACTCCTCCTACACGTAAAGCCACAAGCACACATCTCCCCTACATTAAGGGTTACCAGTTGCCAGAAGATCCACTTTCAAGCGGCTCTGTATCACACACAAAGCAATGCATGGCAAAGGACCACTATCCAGCAAGAAGAACATTACCAAATATATACAACAAAGTAGCCTATGCTTGAGAATGGCTCCCCACCTCAAAATTCTTATATACATGAAAACAAATGGGTGGAACATCTTTCTCTGTTCAAGAAGGCAAAGTATGGAATTCGCTACACACAAACATAAGATCCACTGGCACCATCTCAGCTTCAGAAGATTAGTCAAGAGCTGGCTCTTCCCCACATGAGAACTATACTCTCAACATTGTACCAAAACAGTCTACTCAGCGATGACAAATTATGCTTCTCAAGGTATGGAGATGAGGTTGAAGTTGTACAAGTGTCATTGTACATTGAACTATGCTTCCTATTATAAGCAGATACATTTATACAAGGGGAAAATACATATCACACCCCAAGATACATGTGCATATCAGACCATATCATAATTGCTGCTACTGTGTACATATAGGTGCATATATAGAGGGGTTATACCAGCTACTAAAACGTTAAGAAATGCCATTTGTATATATGTATGAATAAGTTTATTACAGTTATTTGAAAAAGAAAATGTGCATATTTCACCTCAAGATAAATGTGCACATCAGACCATGTAAATATTGCTGCTTCTATGTGCATGTGGATATTTGTATACAAGGGTTTGCTCCAGACCATAAAACTTTACCACGTGTCATGTGTAGATATGCATGTATAAGTTAAATTTCAGTTTTTATTAAAAAAAATACTTCCTTCTACCTTTGGTACATCTCTCCACTCTCCAACTGATCCCAAACCTTTCTGACTGCTACTGAACTCCCAAACATCCCAGTGAAACTTCACCCTCCTCATTTAGCCATGTCACCTAGCTAACAGGTACAAACAACCCAGACCTGCACTTAGAACATTGAGGTCCCACTGTGACATCACAAAGAGTTTGGGAGGAAACAAATGAGTCAAACCTTTTTAAAACCTCGTCACAACAGGTGATTTTAGCAAGGACAGCTAGTCTGGTAAATGTAAAAAAACCAAAAGGGCTGACAAATAACCTTTAACAATGCACACTGCAAGTTCTTGTTGGGCCAAGGATAACACAAAGAACAACACAACCGACAATTTGGCCTGTAGAAGGGCAGGATTTCAGTTTACACAACCAGTTACAAACTTGTCCCAGCGCCCGACATTGACAGATTTAGTAGAAGGACACTTGGCAGCCAAGATGACATCGAAACCTTAGGAGGAAGATCGAATGCAGTCAACTGCAGCCACCTAATCTCCACACATGGAGGTGCAGATTGCATAGGTTTGGGTGCAGCACCCTTCCCTGCTGCTGCTACTACAGGAGGTCCTCCCAAAGTAGTAGCTTGATCGGAGGACAGAAGCTCATGTCCAGAAGCTCTGCATTCCACACACTTCTTTCCAGTCTGGAGTCACTAGGATGATATGGGTCCGGTTGGTTCTGATCTTCAGAACTCGGTGCAGGAGAGGCAATGATTGAAAGGTTTACAGAAGTCCTGTGCTCCACTCTATCTGGAATGTGTCTCCGATAGAGAGCCTTCTTGTAAACTCCAGCACACAATTATTTTGACATTGCACTTTCACAATGGTAGCAAAAAGATGTAGCCAGGGTTCTTTCCATGCTGGAAGATTCCTTGTGCCACCTCGGGTTGTAACTTCCATTCATGATCTGCCAGGCACAGCGACTGTGTTTTTCTGGCCTGGACTCAAAGATCCCACCATGTGGTTTGTGACTAAGCAAATTCTTTGCCACTCAAGCTAGCTTCAGAGACGAAGTGCCTCCTGGCACAGGACCTAGGACCCTTCCCCACCCTCTTTGGTGCGGTACCACAAGGCGGTGGTGTTGTCTGTGAGAACCTGAACCAGCGTCCCTCTGATGGACAGTAGGAAGGCTTTCAGCGCCAGGTGAATAGCCAGCAACTCCAGAAGTTTGATGTGGAGATCTGTCGCAGCAGGAGACAAGAGCCATCTGATCCCCACCTCTCCCAGATTACCTTCCCATCCCAGCAGTGAGACATCTGTCACCACCGTCAGCTGTTGGTGGGTAAGGTCTGCTATCGGTCCAACTGCAGTTGAGCCACCACTGCAGTTCTTGAGCAGTCTCCTCCGAAACCTGGATGGAATTTGGCAAATTCCCCTGATGGTGGGCCCACTGAGACTTCAAGTTCTGCTACCAGACCACATGGCATAGTCGAAGATCAGAATTCATAATAGGAAGAGGCACAAAAGCCTCAGAGCCACTCTCACCGAGACCCAAGGCCAAAGTTAAAGCATTGGGACCATAGCCCAAATTACATGGATTGGTTGTAGTAGAGGGAAGGCCCAAAACTACACTGTATCCAGGATGGCTCCAAAGAAAAAGGAGCCACTGACAGAGTCACACTGACAGGTGTGACTTTGGCATATTGATAGTGAACCCCAACGATTTCAGTTTTGCCATCGCTTGGAGGTGATCTACGGCAGACTGTAGTGAGCCCACCTTCAGCACCCAAGCATTGCGGTAGAGGAAAACTAGAATCCCCAACCTCCAAGGATGGGCTGTGACCACTGCCATCACGTTCATGAACACCCGAGGGGCACTAGTGAGGTCCAAGGGGACCACAACAACTTGAAAATGCACCAGACCTATCATCAACCACAAGTAGCATATGTGGGACTGCAGGACAAGAATATGAAAGTAAGCATCCTGCAGGTCCAAAGCCTCCATCTAGTCACCTGGATCTAGGGCAGCCAGAAACTGGGTCAATGTGAGCATGTTGAATTTGTCCTTCCGCAAAACAGAGGTTAGTGGACGGAGATCTAAAATAGGACAAAGTCCACGGTCCCTCTTTGCCAAAAGAGCCTGTGGCGTAACAATAGTCCCTGCAGCCCCTACTGGAGCAATGTTATCGAAATCTTACAAATATTTTGTAAATCACTAGTGGTCTGTGTTGTGCTCAGTTTAGAGATTCTGATGCCTATTATGGAAAACATTCTTGGAATGATGCTCTGGCCTGTTTAGTGTGAACAGTTAATTTTGATGTTGGGAACAAGGATCAAATGATTTTATCAGAAGTCCAATGCTCTGCTAAGGATTCAGGTTCCCGCTGAGATTCCTTTCCATGAATCTCTAGAGGATTACAAATATTAATATTTCCTACATTTGATGATCTGGAACATCTTTTGAAAGAATGGGAGGAAGATCTTTATACAGCATCTTTTAATATGATGCATACATTCATTAAAAATTGAGAAAGGAAGGTAGAATAGTCAAAATCCCAGATCTCTGAATTAGAGAATGACATTAAAGATATGAACTTGAAGGATTTGACAGACAAAAATTATAATCTTTTAAATGGAGTGATCAAGAATCATCAGTTATCTATCAAGGAAAAGAAACGGAGCAAAATCAGACGGGATGTAAAGGGTCTTTACATTGGCAAAAAGGTTTGGTGAAGTTTCTAAGAAAAATAAAAATCAAGATAAGAACGAGCTAACTGAAGTTCAATCAGTGACATGCAGTAGTAAGTCAGAATTACCATCCTTTATAGATCCAAGCCTGAGTAATCGAGCGACACCAAGGCTGTCCTACATGGGTCGCCTTTTTCCAAAGAGGTGCACAGGATAAGGGCAAGAATGAGAAGAGGCACAGGAAAGCAAGGAGAGAAGGGAGGAGGTTCCGAAGGTTCAGGCATGCTAACCCGGAATCGAACAAAGAACAAGTAGTTATTGAAAATATAAATAATCGGGAGAGTAGCAATAATATACGCCAGACAGATATGTTGCAGGTTATCAATCAATCTGATAGATAGTTGAGTGAGGTGGAGATAAACATGCTACAAAAAGGATTGACGTACTGTCCTACCTAACACTGATTTCACGGAATTAAAGATTGATTTGTTTAAGTTTGGTAAAAACTGAAACTTTTTTTTGCAACTCTTTAGACAAAATAACCAATACCAAAACATATGTTTAAGAGATCTTAGTTTTCTATTTCTGATGCACAGGAAGTGCATATGATAATGTAATTAAACAATGAGCATGAATTGGACATTGTAGATGTGTATAATTTGTTGAAAGTGGAAATGGACCCATACTGCGAAAGTGGTTTGGGTCCATCTACGAAAAGATTATGTTTTCGTTAAGAAGGTAGTTGATGATTTGCATAATTTGGAAGAAACCGGTCAAAGAAAGAAAGGGTAGAAGTTGTCAACGATTAAAGATAATTTAACCCTGAACAAACCGAAGGAATTAAATAATTTGGGAGCTGATGAGTCAATTTTGATATGGAGGGCCGACAAAGAGGGGGAACAAAGTCATTATGTGAAGATCTGACTATAATATGGACATTTTGAGACAACTGAATGATGATACACATTATGCAAAAATGAATAGTAATCCTGTAATGCAAGAGAAATGTGTAATTCTTGATAAACGATTTGCCTGGAAAGAGGTTGGACTGATAAATGATGCGGAATATAAGTATTTGAAAGTAGAGAACCCAAGTTATCATCTATATATCTTACTTAAGATACATAACTCTAATAGTACGCCACCTGGAAGACCAATTTTATCTGGTATGGCAAGGCGAACAGAACATATGCCTGAATATCTTGACAAGTTTTTGAAGTCTTTGGAAGTGAACCTACCTTCTTATATAAGGGATACAATGGATGTTTTGACCAAACTTCAGGACATCAATTGGCATTGTAATATGTTGTTTGTCTCCCTTGACATTGTGAGCCTCTACACTTGTATCCGCATAGAGTTTGTATTGAAGGTTTTGCAACATTTTCTGTCCAGTAGGAATGCGAGTCTGTTTGAGCATTCTAAAATCCTCACAGAAATGGTAGATTTGATTTTGACAAACAATTTATTTTTGTTCAATGGTAATTGGTATCATCAGGTTCAGCGAACAGCAATGGCATCCAGATTTGTCCTTTCTTATGCCAGCCTATTCATGGGTTGGTTTGAGAAGGGCCATGCCTGGGCCACTGCTGCTAGTAGATGGATGGATATTTTCTTTTGGGGCTGCTTCATTGGTGATGTCCTAATTATACGGACCTGCTCCCAAATACAGTTGCATGAATATTTGGATTACCTAAATGAGAATGCATTCAATGTACAGTTTACTATGTGTTCTAGCAGTCAAAACATTACTTTTCTGTATGTTGAACTCTATGTGAAGGACGAGAACATTCAGAGCAAATGGCTTAGAAAACCGACTGCTAATAATAACATTTAAAGGGCAGATAGTTCACACCCTAGATTGGTTATAAAAGGAATCCTCTACAGGGAAATGATTAGGCTATGTAGAAACTGTAGTGAAAATCACAATCTGATAGAGATTTCTAGACGCAGATTCCTTACCTTTGAATTTCCCCAGATGTCAGACGGGATCCAGAAGATTTTTCGTGAGTAGTACCCCTACACACCAGTAAGTGGCGTTGACCTGCTCCATGTGAGTCGGTGAACGAAAACAAACAACAATGTCTCAACCGGTATCATTGAGGAAGGCAAGTATATATGCATGTACAAGACATTACAGGAAGGAAGAGGGAGACTCGTGGTGTGTTTATAGAAAGTGCTCTTGGCATCATATATTTGAAGTAACAAAAAATAGAACAGTTATATCAGCACTGTATGCAAGAATGCAAGGGCAACCCAAAACGTACTTGGTGCACTACTGTGCTCGTGACACACGAAGGTGACGGCGCAAGTGACAAGTGAGGGAGCAGCGGAAGGCGCAATGTGACAAAGTGAAAAGGAATATATATATATACAGAAATATATGGTTCAACAGAGACTATTTACAAAAGTTGGTCGCGGTTTAGTTAAACATTTTATGTGAACCATAGTTGAATTTGCGCCGTGGATTACGCTGAATGGTCGATGGCGTTTCGATCTTATTTAATCAGGATCATCTTCAGGACCGGGTTGCCATTTAAGGGGTGCTGTACAAAAAAGGAAAGGGAAGAGATCAGGGAGGGTTGGGATCAGGGAAACGGTGCGCATTAGGAAGCGAAGCCAGGGCAAGGGGGGGTTGGGAGTAGCATACCTGAAAGAGGTAGACTGCGGGCGTCAAGGGGCAGCGTGGCTTGCCCAATGAAGAGAAGAACAATCTAATTAGGTCCCGCTGGTGAGAACTGGGCCCCAAGGGATGCATGCAGCACGTAGGAGCATCTATATAGTAGGCAATGCCGCTGGAAGCTGGGGGTTCCTGGTGGGGAAAAGTCCAAATTAACGTGGAGTAGTGGAGAAAAGACCATGTGTGAGGGGGCGCAGTCGTGCGATAAACTCACCTAAAAGCCGGGTTTTAATGTAAGGCTCGGGAAGCCTACGACAGGGTCGGAGCCCCGATCCACTGTGTGTAGTTAATGAGAAGCAAACGGTCCGTGAAAAGGGATCCTGAATGGGGGCGACATACGGAACGAACCGATTGATGAATAATGGGGCACGTTAGGGCCAAAAGTGAAGCGGTGCGTTGGGAAGAGCTTACCATGAGGAATGGCGGGGGGAAGGTGGAATCAATCCAGAGACAGGAAGTTTGCTGCGACCCTGTCGTAGGCTTCCCGAGCCTTACATTAAAACTCAGCTTTTAGGCGAGTTTATCGCATGACTGCGCCCCCCTCACACATGGTCTTTTCTCCACTACTCCATGTTAATTTGGCCTTTTCCCCACCAGGAACCCCCAGCTTCCAGCGGCATTGCCTACTATATAGATGCTCCTACGCGCTGCGTGCATCCCTTTGGGCCCAGTTCTCACCAGCGGGACCTAATTAGATTGTTCTTCTCTTCATTGGGCAAGCCACGCTGCCCCTTGACGCCCGCAGTCTACCTCTTTCAGGTATGCTACTCCCAACCCCCCCTTGCCCTGGCTTCGCTTCCTAATGCGCACCGTTTCCCTGATCCCAACCCTCCCTGATCTCTTCCCTTTCCTTTCTTGTACAGCACCCCTTAAATGGCAACCCGGTCCTGAAGATGATCCTGATTAAATAGGATCGAAACGCCGTCGACCATTCAGCGTAATCCACGGCGCAAATTCAACTATGGTTCACATAAAATGTTTAACTAAACCGCGACCAACTTTTGTAAATAGTCTCTGTTGAACCATATATTTCTGTATATATATATTCCTTTTCACTTTGTCACATTGTGCCTTCCGCTGCTCCCTCACTTGTCACTTGCGCCGTCACCTTCGTGTGTCACGAGCACAGTAGTGCACCAAGTACGTTTTGGGTTGCCCTTGCATTCTTGCATACAGTGCTGATATAACTGTTCTATTTTTTGTTACTTCAAATATATGCTGCCAAGAGCACTTTCTATAAACACACCCCGAGTCTCCCTCTTCCTTCCTGTAATGTCTTGTACATGCATATATACTTGCCTTCCTCAATGATACCGGTTGAGACATTGTTGTTTGTTTACGTTTACCTACCCAGATCTCAACCTGGTCTATGGGTCTTACTCGTGTTTTTTTTATCATGCGAGTCGGTGGCATCGTCCGCACCAGAAGGGACGTCCGCGGCACCCATCTAGGCATGCTGATGTCAGTTCTTTTCTTCGCGCGCCGGCCAGCGCTGATCCGGAGAAGAGCTACCCCTCAGTCATTTGTTTACTGGATTTTTTCGATGTTTTATCGAGAGTTTTTGAGGGTTATCCTCCTGGTATGGTAGGATATGTCATCCAGGAAGACAGGTTTTAAGTCCTGCAGAGCCTGTCACCAACCAATGTCAGTAACAGACCTGCACCTCATCTGTTTGTGGTGTCTTGAGCGCGATCACAACACGAAGTTGTGCTCTGATTACCGGGCCATGAACCCAAAGGCTTTGAGGGAGTAGTCCCTGAAGCTCACGGCAGCCCGGCATGCAACTTTGTGAAAATCAAGGTCTTGGTCGAGGGGAAGATCATTCGCGGAGCCCGAAGTCGTCATTGTCCCACTACAAGTCCTCAGGACATTCAGGTAACCGGCACAAGAAGAAGAACAAGAAGTCAAAGCAGTCTTCGACTTCTCCTTGTCAGTCGATTGATGCGATGAGGGAGCATTGGCACTCAAGGCCTGGTTTCTCAGAGCCTGCGCCTGGCCTGATTCCGCGTCTCCCCGACTTTCCGAGAGATGGAGCAACCCCCGCCCAACTCAGAGTTTTGTGAGGCCACGTGCCTCATATTTTGGCAGCCCAACCCTGTTGAAGTGCCTTCGGGCCCGCGGGCTCAGTAGAGGTTCCATCTGGTTCCATGCCGGCAGCTCCAGCCCCAGTGGGCCCCCAGGGATCCAGCAGCACCATCCCCATAGTGATCCCCGACTCCAAAATGGAGCCGGATAGGCGTTGTTTGACGCTGGCAGGACCTTTACTTCCTAGATCGGAGCCTGAGCCCTATTCCCATGGGCTAGGACTCGGGGAGGAATGTGAGGGGTCGTTGGACCCTGAAGAATACCAGCCCAACGAAGAGAACCCTAATATGGACTGGTGTGAGGAGCTGGGTGATGTCAGTAGACTGGATACTGGCCTGCTTTCTCCCCCTACTGTGGCTACGGAGGAGGGACCCTCATACGCAATGTTTGTGCGAAAGTCTGCTGAGGTTCTTGACCTTCAGTAGTCCTCGGTGGCAGTCAAGACCAACATCTTGATGGAGGTGCTGCAACCGGGAGTCTCCTCATCCAAAACCTTACTCCAGTTCAATGATGCCCTCACTGACATCCTGTTGGGGACCTGGTTCCTCACCCAACAACCTACCCCAAAGAGCTTGGAGGTCCAAGCCTCAGCTTCCCAGGGCGCATTCCCTCCTGCTCCCACAGACAGGGAATCCAAGAGGCTGGACTCTTTGGGGAAGAAAATGCTGCATGCCTTTTAGGCCATTACTCCCACACTCTGTGGGACACAGTTGCGCAAGTGCTGCCACATGTCACAAAGGAGGCATGGACCATCCTCTCCCAGGCTGTTGCAGATGGGAGAGATGCAGCAAAGTTCACAATTCGCTGTGGATTGGACACAACCGACTTACTGGGCAGAGCTGTTTCATCAACAATGGCCCTGAGGCGCCATGCCTGGTTGAGGACATCTGGCTTTTCGGGGGATGTCCAAGCTTCCCTTATGGACATGCCCATCGATGGCACCTGTCTCGTTGCAGACAAGGCAGATTCAGCGCTGGTGCACTTTAAGGACTCGCGGGCTATGGCCAACACCTTGGGCCTCTTGGCAGTTCCACGTCACGCCCAATCTGCCTTTCGCGGCTATGGAAGGGGCTTCCAACAGCGGCAATTTCCACGAGCTGTGCATGCTCTCCAGCCTCTGCGTGGCCAAGGGCGCGGTGCCCACAGACCTCGTAGGTCAGGTAGCCAGTGGTCTGGTCTATCCACCCCCCAGCAGCTGCAGCCTCCAAGCCCTCCTAATCTGCCCTATAGATCATGGGCATCCAGTTGGGAGCAGAATTCACCATCACCTGCCCCACTGGCAGCCATTACCTTGGACAGGTGGGTCTTGCAGATTGTCTGACGGGGCTACTCCCTCCCCTTCGATACTACTCCTTCATCCATGCCACCATCTCACGACCAGTTGTCGGAGGATCCTTTATCCTTGCTCCGCAAGGAAGTCATAGCTCTCTTGGCCAAGGGAGCCGCAGAGAGGGTTCCAGTGCCAGAAGTAGGCTGTGGTTGCTGTTCCCGCTATTTTCTAGTCCCCAAAAAGGACGAGGACCTTCATCCTATCCTAAATCTACGAGCCTTCAACTTCTTCCTCAAAAAGTAGAAATTCAAGATGCTCACACTAGCTCAGGTCTTGTCTGCCCTGGGCCCAGGAGACTGGGTGGCACTGTTGGACTTGCAGGACACCTATTTCCACATTCTCGTCCTACCGGCTTTATATGCAGTTTACCGTTGGCCACGAGCACTTTCAATTCACTGTACTCCCCTTTGTCCTTACCAGCGCCCCTCGGGAGTTCACCAAGGTGATAGCGGTGGTTGCAGCTCATCTGTGGAGATCAGGGTGCCAGTCTTCCCTTATCTCAACGGTTGAAGGAGGGCTCACCCCAAGTTGCCGTCTCCCACCTCCAGACTACCGCGAACCACCTGCACTCTCTGGGGTTCATTATCAACATGCCAAAGTCATATTGGATTCCCTCTCAGATGCTCCCTTTCATCTGAGCTGTTCTGGAAACAGTACAGTTTCGGGCTTATTCTCCTGAGCGGCTACTCTAGGATATTTAGGCTATGATACAGATGTTTCAGCCCCTATCCTGGATTTTGGTGAAGCAGACACTGAGGCTGTTGGGACTAATGGCCTCCTGCATCCTGCTTGTGATACATGCCCAATGGCATATGCAGGCTCTGCAGTGGGACTTTAAGTATCAATGGACGCAGCATCAGGGGAACCTCTCCGACATGGTCCAGATCTCAGAGGGAACTGCAGAGGACCTGCAGTGGTGGCTTACAAACTGCGATTGAGTCAGCGGCAGACCCCTCTCCCTTTCCCAACCAGAGTTGACAGTAGTGACAGATGCGTCACTCCTGGGATGGGGTGGCCATCTGGGAGAGGTGGAGATCAGAGGACTATGGTCTCCAGCAGAATCTGTACTCCACATCACCCTGCTGGAGCTCCGTGCATTCCAACTGGCATTGAAAGCCTTTCTACCCTCCATCAAGAGAAGGCAAGTGCAGGTGTTCACGGACAACACCATTGCCATGTGGTACTGCAACAAACAGGGCGGGGTGTCATCGTGGACCCTTTGTTAAGAGGCCCTGCATCTCTGGACATGGCTGGAACAGCTGGGCATATCCCTAGTGGTTCAACACCTGGCAGGTTCCCTGAACACCAGAGCGGACAAACTCAGCCGGTGATGACTAGCGGATCATGAATGGCGTCTTAAGCCGGAGATAGCATACGGTCTCTTTCAGCAGTGGGGAAAGCTTTGGTTAGATCTGTTCACCTCCGTCGCAAACGTGCAATGTCAGCACTTTTGCGCGTTGGAGTTTCAAAGGTGGCTGTCGCTTGGAGACAATTATCTCGAGTGGAGATCAGGCCTCCTGTACGCCTTCCCGCCTATACCACTCCTGTCCAGAGTTCAAGAAGATAAGGAACGTCCGGGCCAAGTCATTCTTGTGGCTCTTTTCTGGGCATGGAGAGTTTGGTATTCCAAGCTACTGAGCATGGCAATCGATCCTCTGATCAGGCTGCTCCTTTGGAATGATCTTCTGGCGCAGCAGCAGGGGAGGTTCCTCCACCCAAACCTGCCCACTTTCGCTTTCTTGGGTGGAGATTGAGCAGCGGCAGTCAACAGCTTTTGACCTTCCTCCTAAAGTCTGCAATGTCATTTTGGCAGTCAGGCGGCCCTCCACCAAGACGGTATACACCTGCCGTTGCAAAACATTTGTGGCATGGTGTGCAGAAAAATCCATTGATTCCCTTTCTGCTCCTTCTTGCTGAAGACTTGCTCTTTATTCTTTTCCTTGCCCAGAAGGTCTCTGCTCTGGGCACCCTTATGGGATATTTCTCTGCTCTGTCTGCCTTCTTGCGGCTGCCCGACGAACCCTACTTGTTTAAATCCCCTATTGTACAGAGGTTTTTGAGAGGTCTCGTCTACCTCTTCCCCCCTTCTCTATTCATTATGCCACAGTGGGACCTTAATCTGGTTCTCACTTTTTTTGATGTGTGCTCCTTTCGAGCCTCTCCACAAGTGTCCCCTTAGGTTTCTCACACTAAAAACAGCCTTCCTGGTGGCGATTACATTTGCCCGTAGAATAAGTGAGTTGTAGGTCTTGTCATCTAAGCCGCCTTACCTCTAAATTTATCTTGACAAAGTGGTGCTTTGCACAAAGCTTCGTTTCAGTCGAAAGTGGTCACCCCATTCTATGTAGGGCAGTTCATCACACTGCCTACCTTTTACGCTACTCCACATCCTTCCAAAAGAAGAGAAGCAACGCCATCATCTGGACCCATAAAGAGCGTTTTTGTTCTATCATGACAGCATAAGAGTTCCGGTTGGATGACCAACTCTTCGTGGGGTATGTTGGTGCGAAGAAATGTCTAAAAATCTCTAGAAGGGTCATGCTTTGCATCAAAATCTGCTACGCACTGGCCAAGAAGCAACCTCCTGAAGGCTTGCGTGCTCATTCCACCATAGCTAAAGCTGCAACCACTGTATTAGCACGGGGAGTTTCGGTCCTGGACATCTGCCAGGCAGCAACGTGGGCATCTCTGCACATGTTTACCAAACACTTCTGCCTGGACAGTCAGGTCTGTAGGGATGGGCACTTCGCCCGTTCAGTGCTGCAGGACTTCCTTGTGTGAAATTGGTATGCAGACCCACCACCGGGGCTGGAATTGCTTGGGCCTCTAGTCAAAGGTAAGGAATCTGAGGCTAGAAGTCTCTATCAGATGAACAAATTACTTACCTTCGGTAATACCTTATCTGGTAGAGACTATATATCTAGTCGCAGATTCTTTCCCGACCCACCCATCCTCTGTGATCTGCAGACAGATTTCTAGGGTCAGGGCTGATCCCTTTCAGGACCCTAGTTTATCCACATCAGTGTCAGTGTTCTTCATGGCTCCGTGCTTCTGGCATGGAAAGTCATGAAAAGTAATTGATGTCTGCGCAACTAGGAGCGCCTATATAGGTGCCATGGACATCGCTTACAGCGCGGACGACGCCAACAACACACGCGGAGCCGATCGACGCCACATACCGGTACACAGGGGTACTGCTCACGAAAAATCTTCCGGATACCGTCTGATGCCTGGGGAAATTCAAAGGTAAGGAATCTGCGGCTAGATATAGTCTCTACCAGATAAGGCGTTACGAAGGGTAAGTAACATGCTCATTTTGAAGATAACATTTAAAATTTGAACAATAGACTAAAGTTACGTGGCTATGAGGGAATTCTGCTAAAGAATGCAGGGAATAGAATCTGTACGGTGAATAGGAACAGCACCCTAACACAGAAACCTAAGAAGAATGACAGACTAGCATTGGTAACCACATATAGTTGTGAACATAATGCAGTTTACAAAATTCTGTTGAAGCACTGGTCTCTACTAACTGGGGTAAAAGGATTGGATAAATTGATTTCTGAGAAATCGCTTGTGACCTACAGAAGAGGTGGTACTATAAGGGATAGAGTGAGTAAGAACTTTCTATTTCCTGGGAAGACCAAAAAGGAGAATAACTGGTTGCCTAAACCAGCAAAAGGTTTCTATGTATGCACTGACTGTAATGTATGCCATTATGGTGTTGATAAAATTAATATTTTTAAAGATAACTCTGATAGAACTTATAAAATCGATCAGTACATTAACTGTAAAAGTAATCACGTGGTCTATGCTATTGTCTGTGACTGTAATTTGGTTTATATCGGCAGCACTAAAAGGGCTCTCAAATTAAGGAATCAAGAACAATGCAGGGCCATCAGGAATGATGATGTTGGGTCACCCTTGTCTCAACATATTAAATAGTGTTACTCTGATAGGAGAGAGATGCGATTTCTTGGTATACAATGTTCTAATGTGGACCCTCGGGAGGAGATAGTGAATTGAGACTGAGACAGAATGAAGCGAGGTGGATCAGTAGGTTAAGAACATTCGAAAAGTGATTGTATATTGAGAATAAGTTACATTATTTTCTATAATCCTAAGGGACAGATTAAGGTTGCTGTGGCTGCTTTGTTCAATGTGAAAATTCTGACCATTTTAGAGTGTGAGTGTGATAAATGTATATTTCATGAATGATTGATAGATGACTGATATTTTTGTAAAGGTAATGTTAATTATGATATATTGTTTTAGTATGAATCTGAATTTTGTTAGATTACTTGGTTTTTTAATGGACATTTGGATGGAAGGTGTGACTGTTTTATCATTTTGACAAGCTATGGGAGATTATGTTGTTAGGTTTGAGTGTTTGTTAGAATGAGAATGAGTTGGTTGAGCTCTATATAATGTAGGTGGAAGAGAATTATGGGGGGTATGAATGCTGTTTTACTTGATGACAGCAACATTATTTTGCCAGTTTGGTTTCCTAATTCAAAGGAAGACAAGTTCAGTATTATGCTCCATCTTAATGATAAATATATGTGATTAGATGACCGCTTTGATGTGGGGTCATAGCTCCTTGAGTAATATGAAGATGAGAATGAAATATTGATGACATATGAGGCTCTTCTGGATGTGGAGAATGATATGTGAACAGATGGCCGATTTTAAGTTGTGGTTGCTGCTCCCAGTATAATATTATGTCATGAATAAAGTATTGATGACATGTGAAGTTCCCCTTGTTGTGGAAGATTGTTTTTTTGTAAGTATGTGAACTGCTATCCATGGAGAACTTTAATGATGAAAAGAAATGCATGGCGGAATTCATGGTCATTAAAATTGTTTGACTAACAATATTTATAGGTTACCCTTGATGTGGAGGATTATTTTCGTATTGAATGCGGGCAGCTATCCATGATGAGCACTTTTGATGGAAATGAAATGCAGGTCGCGATTAATGGTTAAAGATGTGAAAAACATTTTTGACATAAAATTTATAGAGTATCAGGTTTCTCTAATTGTACTACAATAAAGTATGTGAGACTTAAAATGTGTAACGCACCATTTCAAGAAGGCGCATTTGGTTACACAATAAAATATTCTGATGATTTATGACCGATTTTTTAAATTTAGTTGGCCGATCTGAGTTTATTTGGGTGGATGTAGGTGATGTATCACTAGGCTAATAGGGTGCTTTTGTCAGTGGAAGTACGTATTTAGATTTATGATAATGATATGTGCCACTTCAAGATGGTGCCTTGTTTCACTTTTGAAGTTACAGGAATAGCGTTACGACTGCGCAATATGAGATTCCAGATTGGCTGTGTTAAAATGGATATGTTTCCTGATTGGCTGTGATGTAAGAGAAAAGCGTCTCTTAGGATATGAGTGGATGCGTTAATGGAATAATGGTTATGATTGGAGGGAAGGTAATTTAAAAGAGCGATATTGTTATAGATGGCTGCCTTTGGCCTAGATTGATGGGACATGTTGCTAAGTGTCATGTTTTTGGATAAAGTTTGTTTGATAAATAGATATAGGCGACGATACATGTGAGCATGTTTTAATAGTCAGTATGTATGATTGACTTTGTGGTTTGTGATTGAATGGGTGTTTAATGTTTGTTATACTTATTTGTTGGACAATGAATGGTGAGCATATGGTGTAAATGTGCTGTGTTATGCAACTTTTTAATGTGAATGGCACTGATTGTTTGGTGGAACAGACGCACGATATGGATAAGCGGTAGCGTTTCTTTAGAGAAAATGTGATGTTGTTTGCTGTGTTACGTGAGTTTAAAATATATTGTTACTTGGTGAGACACACAAGAGTTCATAGAGGTGCTGCGTGCCTTGAAAGGAATTTTTTTAGTGATCAATTTAACTAAGTTCATAAGGTGGTTATGGACACGCTGGAGGTTGGCTATTTATTAGGTGATGCGTAACACTGACACATAGTAGCGTGCTTGCAGATAATTACTGAATGGGAATTATGTGGTTTCGATTGAGTCTTATTTATATATTCTTTTGAAAGGTGGAGGGATAGTACAGCCTGTGGTTAGGGTATATTTATTATTTTTTCTAGGATAATGTGACCTGCTTTGGGGTTATGTTGTTTTTAGATTTAAGGTCAGTCGGCAACACAAAATGATTAACATGGAGAGATCATGACATTTGATATTTTCAGGACTACTAAAATGTAAGTAGGAATATTTCTGTGGCTGAGATTAGATACCTTTTATATTAAGGGGTGACAATGTATGATTTTTTTCCCTGCAGTATGATTATGTATTGGCTATGAAGCAGGAGGATTTAAATATGTCCTGTTTGTGATAAAAATCATTATTATAGTCCTCCGTTATTACGCGAATCACCATGAAATGTGGGGTGAATTAACAAGATGTTAAAAAAAAAAAAATTCTCAACCAGGAGACATACATGTTGATTTAATAATTTACTATCTTCACTGCAATTGTGAGTACAGTTGTTTATTCTTATGCTTCCATCGTTGAAATGATGGGTTGACCATTGTGAATATAATTTCATGTGAAAGATGTAAGGGAGGGTGGAGGTTCTGATTATTGTTTAATTGAATTTCCTTTGGTAATACTGTTTGATTTAAGTTGATACTTTCTGTAATACTGTTTTTGACAAAATATTTAATTACAGACTGTTTTATAAGATGTATATTATGGATAGCTATGATTTTGTTAATTAGTAAATTCAGTCCATACATTGTGATAGGTGAGCCAAATTGTGCTGGGTAGTTTTGTAAATTTTATAAAAACAATGTTTTTTTAATATGTTTTTATTTAGTGGGTGTTTTTGTATGTTTCTCGCAGCCCTGATAAAGTCCATTTTATTGAACGAAACGTGTTGGCCTGGGCTGAGAATTTCCTATATGAAGAATAAAAAGTGTTGTAAAAAACGGACATTGGCTCAAGTATGTTGAACGGACTGAATGAAAAGTGATATATATATATACACATATATATCATACTTAAAGGATGCAGGCAAACCATGAGGGTTATCAAACAGATCGGGGATACCCATGCCGCAACTAAATTCCTTGAAACACACTGCTAAGAAGCTCATAAAAAAATATATATATATATATTAAAGTGCTCCCCTTGGCAGTGTATTTCAAGGAATTAAGTCACAGCCTGGGTAGCTCCAATCTGTTGGATAACCTTCGTGGTGTACCTGCTTCCTTTAAGTATGTTTTAAAAGAGAAATTTCTTGATTCATGCCGAGCATTGAGAATGTGCAAGGAAGCTAGGAAGGACCCTGCATACCACTAGCCTATTGATAGACTCATACCCTATCTGGGTTTTAACTAGCTTTCATAGGTATTTATTAACATGTCTGAGATTTAACACTGTGCACTTTATGGTGGCCTTTTCCACTCCGATTTTATATCATGTATTTTATCATTGTGTTCTTGTGATGATCAATCCATTCAATCGACATTGCACCTTTTGTTTTTCTGTAAATTTTAAGTTTCTCTTAGATGAAGCTTCCAACTGCCTATTCTGAAAGATGCAAATCGTAGGCAGTGTAAGAAAGCCATGGCCTATATACAATTGCTACCATCGGTGTACATATGCTGGACTGTGGCAATTTTTTTTATAGTGGGCTATTCATTTAAGGAAAATATTATGCTAACCTTTTCCTGTCTTATCATACTTGGACATTATTTATTGTTATCCAGTAGTTTATATGCACTCTATGAACGTCAATGAATTTGTTTTTCATCTGTTTTTATTGTACTTTTATGGTTGATATATACAACCAAATAAAGCCAGTTGAGTTGTGTCAGTAGTTGTTCCACATTTGAGATGCCCATTCAATTCTGGTCTCCCAGAAGGGCGTGCCTAAAAACTCCACACTAGCCGAAATCGTTGACAAAGGTGGGACAGCTCACGAGGAATAATTGAATATCCAGACTAGCAAATTCAGATTAAAATAATTTATTGATAAAAATCATATACCTGAGTTAGTTGGAAAGAGTACAAAAAGTGATGGAGCACATAGAAAGAGAAAAAGAGTACTAAAGTGCATAATTCAGGATCAATTCATAAAGAAATTACAAATGTCAGCAAGTCTCCAGCTCAGCTCAGTATCAGTGTTTCACAAATACGTTAAAGACAAGTTCAGAAACCAGGCACTCCAGTTTAATTTCCTTGTTGCAAAACTCAGCAATTATCCACACTGTAAATGAAAAGGAAGAAGGTTCCATGATGCAGTACCATGTAAGCGTTTACATTGGAAGTCTGTACATCTGGAGTCATTACATCAAATGCTGTTTCTTCGCACATCCGGTAAGTGGTTTTAAAACATTTATTGTATACATAAGTGGTAAAACCTGCCATTTAAAATACTATGTAGTAAAGTAATGCCCCACAACTGGTCTGTGCATTCCCGGAGTGCCAAAGCAGATTCATATCCTGACCTGGCTGGTGCTTTTGCTAAAGTCACTGAGTCAGTGTTAAGGGGTAGCGATCTTACCTCTGTGCCATTGCTGACACTGGGACAGCCAGTCCATTTGGCACTCATGAGCTTGTTGCTGTTTGGCTGGACTGAAGAAGACATGTCTTAGGTGATCCTGCTGCCCTTCTTTGAAGAATGTATTTTTGCTTGGTCTTAGATGAAAGTCTATTCTCCTGCCAGCAAAGGAAAGGTGCTTGTTGCCACTGGGTTATCCAAAGGAGAAGCAAGCCAACTGGAGGAGTGCCTAGCACCTCAACTATCTGAAATGGCAAACTGCTCCTTCTGGCCCTGAATTGACTAAGGGAGATGCAAGAATTCAGTCATGCTCATTTCAGGCACTAACCTGCATACGCTGCTCACTGAGAGGTGTGGTGCAGCGGCCAGGGCAGCTGACTTCGGAGCACAGGGTTCACGGTTCGATCCCCGGCTCCGGCGGCAGCTTAGCTCAGCACCATGTGACTCTGGGCAATAGCTCACTTAATTTCAATGACGGCCCCCAGCGCCTTGAGACCCGTAAGGGTGAGTAGCTGCGCTATATAAAAACGGACTTACATTTTTTTATTTTTTTTTACTGACCCTGATAATCAACAGGAGAGCAGCTCCGGCCAACACCCTGAGGCCACTTGCCAGGTGGGACAAATCTGATGGAAAATACACGCATCTCCACAGGATTCTTTTGGGCATGGTCAGCACGATGTCTTTGCAAGAGTTTCTCATTAATTCTTCCCAGTCCTACTCTTAATGGATTATAAACTCAACCCACGCTTGCTTGAAAATGCAAGCTTTCCTGCTGCAGGAAATGTAGCTCCCTGAAAACCTGGAAGGAGGCCTGCAGAAGAGAGCTATCATTACAGGTCATTCTTAGTTGTGCATTAAACTGTATGTTGATGAGGTTGCCCATACCCACCCACACGGTCATAGGAACACATCGCTAATGTTCATTCACACTGTCGTCGGGTCACCCACATGGACAAGATGCAATGTGGTGTCAGCTTACAAGGATCCCAGCCACACTGATATACCTTTGCGAAAGGAAAGGCCTGTTCTCAACCCAAAAGTAAAAATGATCAACACTAGGAACAAAGAATGCTCTGGACAGTATACCTACAACTTCACACTTCTGGGTAGAAATTACACGGCCTTTTTCGATCCTATGTGGATACTGAAACAGTTTCTATGTACAGCCCTCCCAAACACAGCTGCAGAGGATTTAAAACTTCGCTACACTACTCTTCATAAACCTCAATAAACATGACTGCACTTCGTCCATTGTGACATCCTGCCATTGGATCCCACTGCATCAGAGTCATACTTAAGACCCTCTCCTCTTGTTCAAAGACAACTATTCTGCAGGGCTGGAGAACTAATGCAATGGGACCACTACTGCCACGCTTGCCACAAGGGGTCTTTTTCTCAACCCTCCTTCCCGGTTCAGGCTGAGTAGAGCCTAGAATTAGATGGAGATGCCAACGGGATATTTCATGTAATTTCAAATTATTTGATTCGCTCGTACCATTCTCTGCTCAATGGCACTCACCTCTGACCCTGCCAGCAATGATCCAGCTCTGTGGTGTCATGTATGTAAAATTCATAAACAGACTGACTCCGTTTTTCCCTCTTGAACACCTTGCTTTCTTTTAAGACTGAATGCACCAACCCAACTCTTCTGGACACAACGTGATAATATAGGCCTGAGTGGGCTTTCATGCTCTCACACAAATCCCTATTGGGAGGGTATTTCAGTTTAAGATATGTATCAACTTCTTAATTTTGTCCTGTTAATCATCATCTCCCACGACTGTAAACAATGAAGCAGTCAGACTTCCAAAACAAATGGAATGACTTCAAAAATCGGTAGATGTTAGAGATGTGGCGCATTGGCTAATTTACTGACTTTGGTACTTGGAGAACCGAATTTGACTCCCAGCTTCGGCACTAGAGAAAATACACCAAGTGATTCTGGAGAATTTATTTTTGCCTCATCTAGTAAAATAAGTGAGATTTGAATAACAAGGGTAGTAGGTGTGCTACCAAGCACTATCCCACTTTCCCAGCACATCTCATCATGCTTTCTGTAATCTGAACTGCATCAGACCCCAGACACCATGCTGTTCCAGCACCTCTGATCTGAAATGCCCCAGCTGCAATAAAATGCTCTCTGCAACAACAAAAAAACACTGATCACTGGAGCTAAATCTACACCATAAAATCCAAAACCTAACACGTGAAATTCTTGTTCCCTTATAAACTGTTATTTATACAAATATACATTTTGAGAATCCTCTAGTCCTTTCTAGGATTATTTCTAAGGCAGTAGAAAAGAACTGCCAGATTGGTTTGTGTAGTGGAAATGTACAGATTCACTCTCAGGGAGTCGTACAGGTCTAGAACAAGAAGACTGAGGTGCTGCTATGCGGACAGAAACATATGGAAAACATCAATATTAAAGAATATTCCTTAATGCGTGCTTTTCGTAAATACTGCAAGCAATTCACTGTGTAACTAACAAACAGATTATTTAACAATATACATCAAGAGGGCTTTGGGTCTACTCCTTTCAACCACTGTCTTTCTTTGACCAACTTCTTTCAGCCTTTGGCTTGAGATTTTGTAAATTATGTCTGGCTCATCCCAGTGAGGTGTTCAGCTCTCACCTAATGCTTTTCACTGTTTAGGTGTATCCTTCCACCTGCACTCAAGTGCTTGCATTGAACTGCATTAGGAACTACTTTACAACTATAGCCCTATCTGTCCACTCCTGCTAGATCTCTCCCACTTATCTGGCTCTAATGTACTGACCTACTGGGTTTGCCAATGCTTGTTAAATGTGCTGCCAATAATTCAAGCATTAATACGCCCTGTGGGAAACAATGGCTATTAACTACCCACATCCAATAATGCACTAGAGACGCAGGAGACAGCACATTAAGAACTGATGTGTAATTTACAGCAGTTACTGAGCAGCAGCTAAGGGCAATAAGGCTATTAGCAATCCAGAGTTGGTAGCTGTGCCTCACCGTAGACCAACAACGAAATGTGGATGCAATACACAGGGCAAACAAAAAGTGGCTTTTCTGTTGTGCTGGCTCCACCCATTGCTTCGCTGAGGAGGGAACGCATGACTGAATGACACAGAGCAAGAGGCAAAGAAATCAAAATGGCATCTTGCTACTTTTTCTGTACGTCTGACCTTCCCTATTTTGTATATAATCCCAACTCACTGGCCCAAGACACTGGGAGAGAGGTGATTACAAACGCTCCAGGTACATTCTGGAGTTGATACTTCGATATGTACAATCGCTGGTGGTAATTGTTCATGAGCAGTGTGTGGTTAGCAATGTTATGTGGATAACTACTATTGAAGTATTTTCTCACTAGCAATGTGCTGAAGCAGGATGCGGCAGGGCTCACTCAATCCATATTATGAAACGCTTGCAATAAATTTTCTGCAGAAATAGGCAACTATAAAGAGATGTTTATGGGCTTGTGTTAGCCTCTAATCGTTCATAAAAATATATTTGCATGCAGCATGTCACATAATGAAAAGTATCATATAGATGCTATTGTTACTCAAAGCAATAGCTCTATTTTACAGCTTGTGCACAGTCGACAGTCTGAGTAGGCTCAGTCAATGATCAAATCTATGGTCGTTAGGTTACACAGAGGTCTCTATAGTCAGTGCTTACAAGCTTTCTTAGCAGCCTGCACCAAAAGAAAAAAAATACAGTTTGGGCCTCTTTTTAGCCTATTTATTTAATTGCTTTTGCTGACTGGGTGTGAAAGTAGCTCAATGATAATGGTAAAAAGTGCAATTGTTACATTCAATGTCAAGGGTTGGAAAACTGCAGCAAATCTGAAGAGCTGGATCTTGGGAGAAGGTGCCACGTGTGAAGGATTTGAGGAGTCACCGAGGTCTGTCATGATTAGGCACAACACAGAGTCACAACCTGCATAGAAAGAAAATAAGGAGTTACCATTGCTAAGTGGTCAACATGTCTTCATGGTCAACACTCAGACCCAACACCTTGTGAGTCACAATGCCTTACGCCATTGACCTGCTGCAAGAGAGCTGGAGATGACCTGCTGCAAGAGAGCTGGAGATCAGATGACTGTAGGGCAGTATGAACGAGCTGCACCAGCTAATAAAGCCGCTCTTCTAAAATTAGTATTTCATGAAACCTTCTGGCAATGTAGTGCTTCTCCAAAATGTCTGTAGGACAGAAGAGGAGGATGAAGTGCATCCTTCCTGATTTTGAAGGATAAACCCCTTTTCCTACTCAGTGCGCCCGAAGTTTCAGGAAGGTGGCAGGGACAATGTTTAATTTCTCAACTGGCTGCTCATCATCTTACCTAGGGGGTCTTCAAACTGGGGGTGGGCCACCCTGAGGGTGGGGCTCAAGTGATCCCAGGGGAGGCACCAGGCTTTGGCCAAAAGAAGCATTATGCCAATAACAGTGCTTTGTTTTCAGCTGAAAAAAATGAGCGGCAGTAAGCTGCTCTGTAATGGGCCATTACTAACATCTTTTGTCATTTATATCCTGGCTCGGTGAAGGTGTCAAAAGGGAAGGGACTCCAAATATTCTTCAGAACTCCCACTCCCTATTTCTAATAATCATACTGTGGATACATTTACACATTAGTAAGGCCTGCCTAATCAGAATAGTATGTTTAGCAATCATGTATTTGATTGCATTTTTTAAAATAGCAACAGAACTTAACTGCAATGTTTAAATAAGTCTAGACATATTTAAACATTGCTAGTTTAATAGAATAATTGTGAAACTTTTTGAGGGGGGCTGATGATTTTTTTTTTTTTTTTACTGGGGGGTGAAAAGATTCAAGACCACTGATCTGACCGAACTCACCCCAAATTCCAGAGCAGCCTGCTATTTAGAGGTCAAATTTAGTTTCCTGAATATTTGAAACTGAAACGATGTAGAAAAAAGAAGTAACATTTCTTATTAACTAAATACATCTGTGAATTTTACAGAATGCATGAAAGTAATATTTTGTGGAAGAATATGTGAATTTACAGAAAGCTTTGAAATTTTATTTTGGCACTAAACGCATAAACTAGGTTCATATATAAAACAGACATTCTAGGGTTCATCAGCACATGCTAGCACTATCCCAAGCTGATTCTAATACCTGCCCCTCACTGTGTCTCCTGTGTGTGGAGCCTTTCTGGTGTGCATGCCGAGACCTGGTCGCTGGAACAATGGCGCTGGTCTGGAGACCACTAGCAAGTTCGATGTGTTGGGCATAACCAGGATCGACTCTGCGAGTTCCAGCTTCTGTCGATCTCCTTGGCCAAGTCTCCTGAGGTGCACAGCACTCTCTGCAAATACATAAAAGAAATACACATTCAAAATATTTCACTACTTTTTAATTACAAATATTTTTCGCCACTGTTGCTAAGAGAAATGGGGGTACTGAGGACAGCTTCCCCAAGATCTTTGACCTACGCGGTTGCCACTGGGCAGCTGATCGGGTCTCTAACCTGCCTAACAGGCAGGATGAAGATCTTGAGGACAATGATTATAAATGATATAATGTGAATTAGGGAATAACATGAGATAACCGAGTGCAAAGGGAGTTGCCTAAATCTTTAATGTGCCTTGTGCCTCTATGCACACCACTCATGAGAGAACCATTTAGTTTATAAGAGTTAGTTGCCATTCATTCCCTTACTGTAAGATCTTGCAGCCTGTACAAGCCTTTTTAGGTCACAGCTGTAGACAGCATAAACACTGTCTCTAAGATACATGCTGTATCTACTTTGTGGGCTTCAGCCTGCCCATTAGGCTTCCATTTGCTGACTCCATCGTCGCTCTCCTTTTCTTTCTCCCCATTTGTCCATGGTATGCATTTGTCATGCCTCTTTCAGTGTTTATCCCGCCCCAAGAGCAGGGACCAAGTACACTATCTCTCCACTATCCCTCTTTTTATGACCATTTTAGGAACGTCTTTTTTCTTGGTTTACAAGCCCTCCTCAGGACCGCTGGTGTTTTCATTTGCTCCAATTTATTTTCTTATCCTGTCCCACTTTTCATTTGCTCTGTTCATCATTGGCTGCCACGCACTAGCGTCCTCCGTTGCTGCCCCACATGGCTGCACTCCCATGAAGTCCTGTGGGATTACAGGGAAGAAAATGGCAGCGGGAAAAGCCATCGAGCCGGAGGAGGAGAGCTGCCCCAGCCTGACAGCCGCAGAGCGCAAGGCTTTGGCCAGCAGCGACAGGTGGGCCCATGATTACCATAGCTGGCAAGCAGTGCTCTGGCAGCTGTCTCTACCACTGCGCAACCATTGTTCGCTCCTTCCACCGGGGAGCTGTACCCGGGGCTCGCTGCGCTGCGCTGCAGCCAGCTGTAACGGCATCTCTTATACACCCATCTCTCCCTTGTAGACAGTAGCGCTCACCCTTTACAGTTAAGGGCGCTGCCCATTCAGTGGCGGCTCCTCCGCTAAGGCGGAGGAGCATCGCCCCACTGCTATTTGAGCAGTGCAAAAAAGAAAATGAAAATGATAATAACAAGCTGTTAATATCACTTTATTTTTTCTGCAAGGGATTTGAGCCAGGTCGGGGCAGGGCTGAGCACAGTGAGGAGTGGTTTTTGCACTCCCAAAGTGCGCATGATTGTTTGGCCGGCCCACTTAGCATGTTCTCCACCTGGCTGTGTTGCATAGCCCGGTGGAGAACATGCTCAGGCTCCCAGGCACTGCCTGAGCGGCAAAACAGGCCGCTCAGACCAATCACGACGCTGCTCATGCAGCGTCATGATTGGCTGGGAGAGGCTGGGAGCCTGGGTGCTTCCGGTGCTGCAGAATAAAGGGAGAGGAGAGGCGTGCGGCGGCGCGCGAAGGTATGTTTTTAAAAAAAATCCAATTCCCCCGCCTCACCACCCCCGTTCCGAAGCAGCCGCCACTGTCCTCATTGAATGTGGAGCTCAACCTCTGCATGTCTCTGATGTGCATTTTGGGGAAGGTATGCGCGCCCTGATGTATGTGGCATGCGTTACTCTTTGCATTAGCATGTATGCTCTCCATTGCATGGATAGGTGCCTGCATTCTATCCCTCTTGTTTGCACAGTCTTCCTCTTTCATATGTGTGCTTTCCTCATGCACATGTGGGTGCTCGTAGTCTTCTCCGTTCATATTCATATGTGCATGGCTTTACTCCCAGGTGCGCTGCATTTAGTAGTGCTCTCTAATGCTGTAAATGAGCTTTCTCTACTGTGGTTGATCCTTGTTTCTCCTCATTGTGTTTTTCTCACATGTACATGCTTGCATTTTCTGTAACCATGGCGTATCTGCCCTGTGCTTGTATGCTTTCTTCCGCGTTGTACTTCACAGTTCCAATATTTGTAATTTCTTTGTGCTAACATGCCTTTTCTTCCATTATAGTTGATCTTCCCTCTATTTTCGCTTCCAGAGTTAAAACATTGTAACATATTTGCCAGCCTTTGTCAGCAGCATGCATGCTAATTGATTAATTCACTGCCGCAATGCCCCTTTTGTCGTCTCTGTAAATAGGCACTCCCATTGCTGAGACCGATTGACTATGCCAATGCTTGTTTATTCTGTTGCTAATTTTTGTCTCCAATTCCTATAGGCAGTTTATAAGTCTGCCACTACACTTGTGCCAAACGTTCTTATGTTACACTCTTCTTCGACTGTATTTTTGCCCATGTGATATTTCTGTTTTTCACATCTCTTCTAGATAAAAGAGATCTATGAACTTGCATCTTTTTGCCAAAGATTCCTGGGACAGACTTTGGACTACACTGGTCATTGTGTTTTGGACTTTTTCCAATCCCTCCATATCCTTTTGTTCTTCCTAATACGCCAAGTGCCATTTCACCATTGATTTATACGTAGCAAGCCTGGACTGTCCGTACTGGGCATCAGACGTTTCCCTGGGACACTGGAAAGGGGGTTGGGGGCAGGGGGTGGGTGGTTATGTTCCTGGGTGCTGGTTTGGTTACCTAGAGGCCAGTTTATTCCCTATCGGGGGCAACTGTGTTTTGCAAATTAGCATGGGTTTAAAAGCACCCGCTGCAGAGTTCCTTTCATATCTAGCAGCTTTCAGGCAACAAAAATGTCAAGATAACTAACTGGTGATTAATGTTGCTGCTGGAGAAGGATCAGAGTTTTGTGTAGTGAGTGTTCTGATTCATCTAAAGTAGCGCAGAGGATTAACATTCCTGCTGCAAAGAACATGTACCATGCAGATCACAGAACTGTATGTTACTTGGAAAGCTCAGTGGGTTACTACTTGTGTCATAGAGATCCTTTGGTTACTTGCAGTTCATAAGTTACATTTGTATTATAGCACAGTGCGCTATGAACTGCCATCAAAGAGCTGCATGCAAACTGCATGCTACGTGTTAGAAATGTATGTTTTTTCCCAGTCTTTCATTATACTAATGTTGCTAAAAAAGGGTTTGTTTGGGTAGAATTAAGGTATTAGTGGTAAAGCCAACCCTAACCACTGTGTTACCTTTTGAATCCGGAGTTCGTGCTTCTCCAGACCAAGCACTTTTTAAAAATGCCTACCAGTATGGATGACATTTGAATCCTACACCTTGCAATCACCTTTGTTTTATGAAACATTTTCTATACACGGATTTACGAACGTATGATTCATAGTCTCTGTATGTGTGTATGATGTAAAGTGCTCTGTCATCCTACACTGGTACGAGAGGGGCTATAAAACAAATGAAATACATCTGAGAGGGGGTCTATGGAGAGATGAAGGGCAGTGCCATAATTGTAAAACAATCAGTGCCAGGGCCCTCGTCAGGACTCCCCTGCAGCTTACACCACCCATTGCCCCCGCCAGCGCTGCCATTAACCGTGCCATCACAACTAACCATGCCACTCCTACAATTGTGATGATTTAGACTTTTGATATACATTAAAAATTACTAATACCTGCCACCCAAGCAATTCTCATAGCTTTGGGTGGCATATATTAGTCATTTTAATGTAGATTGAATTATTAAGTACCTGTTGTTGTAATCAGCACAAAATTAGACCATGTGGCAGGCTGTCATAAATGCCAGTGTTGAAAATAATTTGCCGGTGCTGAGACCCGGGAACCACCGGCTCAAATTAAGCACAGATGAAGGGCACTGTTAGAGAGTGATAGTGAGGGAAACTGTGGGGAGGAGGTCATTTGGGGAGGGGCACCCACAAATATTGTCGCGCTAAATGGTCTTTCACTGTGATCTCAGCTTCGTGGCTATGCTTAACAGTGAATCTGTGCACTTATGTTATATTTAAATTCATGTTTCCTGCTTGACAACTTAGGGCCTCATTACGATATCGGTCGGAAAGCATTCCGACCGACTCAGTGTCGGAATGGTTTCCAACCGAATCGGATTCGGGGCGTCCGGCCGACCGATTACGATGCTTCCGAACACCGTTCGGTCGGACTCCCATTGACTTCAATGGGAGCCTGTGTTCTCACCGACAACACAGGCTCCCATTGAAAAATGGGGTGGTTGGGGGAAACCCTGCACCCTGTGGTGGGCACCCCATGGTGCCTGCCACACTGTTCATGGTTGGAAAGAGGGGACCCATGGGTACCCCCACGGGCCCCGACCGGATGCCTCTAGGTGAAGGGGGGCCTGCTATGGGCCCCCAAAGTCGGTTTCCGACAGCTGCGTCGGTCTGAAACGCGGTCCATAGAGCCGTATGAGTCGGCTCCGACTGACTCGGTTCCTCTGAATGCCGGTCCGAACCGAGTCGGAAGGACTGAACTGTTACCTAACATCGCAATCGGTCAGTTGGAAATGTTTCAGAGTCAGTCGGAAACACGGTTCCGAAACGGATTCGGACAAACCGAATGCTGTTTGGAGCCTTTCCGACCGACATTGAAATGAGGCCCTAAATTGTTTGTTTTCCCAGTAGGAATGTCTGAGGCTATGACTGGGTATCCTGGTGCACTGCAAGTTCATCGTTTACTACGCTTTAAAAGCGAATACAGTTGAATATATAATGAAAAATGTGTTGCAGAATGCACCATTTTTGCAATTTTTCCCCATATTTACTTGGGGGAACCACCCCCCCCACCCCACTTGTAGTGGACAGGTTCGCTCGCTATGCATCGTTCGGGGGCTGGTCTGATACAATTTGAAAGGGCTGCTTTGGGTTCTCAGTACAGCCCTAATGCCTATGTAATTCTGCTTTCTTTTTCTGGTTATATCTTTTGTTCAACATCCTAAGTCCCCGACTCTCTGCCATTCATTCACATTAGGTGATACCAATGGAGAGCTACACAGAGGAACAGAGTCAGTATTCCTACCCAGATGAGGCAGTACATGTGGACCAAGAGATGTACAATTCAGAATTCAGGAGACCAGGGGATGAGCGTACGAGATAAGAGCCATATAAATCAAAGAAAGCTCACGCACCAATTTTACTATATTATGCCATTTTCAACATTTACAGAATTCAGCAGTCAGACTGATGACCAAAAGTCTACAGCATGACTGTATGTCCCTGGTTCAAGTGCAGCTGCATTGGCTGCCAGTGCAGGAGTGGGTCTATGTTGGGGCCTAGCAGTGTATGACCCCTTATTTTCTGACAGCCATGTGGCAACAATACAGTACTATGAATAGCTTTTTGTTCCTAAGGATATGGTTGTCTTCATTCCTATTTCTTCCATTAAGGACAGGAATATAAGTATTCAGGTATAGGCCATTACACTATGGACCTTGCTACTTCTCCCCTTTTGCCTACAGGTGGACAATCTGAGCTCTTGAAAGAAGCTGAAATTGTGGCTGTTCTTGGCCTCATCTGTCCCCACTGACTTAGGACCTTATTTAGTGTTTGGCGGACAGGGTACTGAGCCCCAAACGTGGCGGATGTTCCATCTGCTATAGTCAAAGGCACATGTAATACGGCGAACCGGAAATCAGCCACATTTGTAACTCTCTATCCGCCAAACTCCAAATAAGGCCCTAAGGACAAGCAATGATGTTGTATTTCGGAGACCTTAAATAATAGAAAGATTGCATGTCAATCCTAGTTTATGACTGTGCAGTACAACCCCCAGGTCCCACCAATACACTCACGTGCTCGATGTCGATGTTGCGGTTTTCGGCTCTGCTCTTCATGAACGATGGGAAGCTCCTCAGTGGGCCCAAGTCTCTGCTTCCGGAGCAGTTCACAGTCCTCAAGTGACCTCTCTCTGCTGCCAGGCTCTATTGGCTTCCAGATCTGGGGAGGAACATTCTCCAAGGGTGGAGGTGACTCCTGGGCCAGTAATGAAGGACCTGGACTCCCCCCTTGACAAAGCAGGGGGTCTTGCGGCAACCTGCTGGCTACAAGGATCTGAAGTGGTGAGTTGGGTCCTATGGAGACATCCTTGGAGGCTACGACCCGCTTCAGTGCCAGTTGTACAGGAACAGATGGTGACAAAAAAAGGTTCAAGTATTCGGGAGTCATCGAGAAATCAGTTCTTTTTATCAGCTGCAGAGCAGTAAAGAATTATAACATTACTCTGGGAAATGCATCGCACAAGCAAACACATGCTGTTATTTTCAAATTTAGAAAGACTTAGCTTTGCCTTTAAAATTCAGTGGTTTATGTGCTAGTAGCACGAGAACAGTTCATGAATATTCCAGTAATTAGCCGACATCAGACACAACAGGACTCAACACTTGATAGAGTCCCTAATCATTTATTTCATTTCCGTAATCATAATATGTCCCGCAATCTTTCCTGAAAAGCAGATAACACTTTAAAATCCAGATACAGTGAGATATGTATTCAATTCTCAGCCATAAAATGGAAATGTTCAGGATGTGAGGGGATTGTATTTATATTCAAGATGTTCTCTACCTTCTCTGACATGTGGGGATATTTCTAGGGTGCAGCAGTTTTTAAAATAGCAAATGTGATTATGGTGCATTGGTGATAATAAGTGACAGAAAGAGGAATGTCCTAAGACCCGCCATCTTGAAAGTATGAAAAAATCAACCCCGCATCCTGTTACATCAGACACACAAGAAATTTAGATCTCAATGGACTTGGAAGTATTTACTCTTAAAGCAGCGAACAACAGGTTTTATACATGACAACGAGTTCTGGTGTGCTCTAGACCTTGCTGCAGAGAGTTTCTCTTGGATTGCTCAGAACGTGCATGGAAGGTGGTAGCACATGGTTCATCGGTATGTAGTTCATTGCTTTGAGCATGCATTGTTGAGCTGTGTGGTTACAGATTTGCGTTTGAGAGCAGACTTTAATGTAAAATAAGCATCATTGAATTTGATAATAGGAACTTTTACAATGCACTAAATGACAATCAATTTGCGCAGCGCTCTATATAGATAATATAATTCAGAGCATATGAAAAGCACTAGAAACAGCTCTTCCTTTAATGTCAATTGTTTTTTAAATTTTGTAATGCACGCTGCATGCGACAAAGTGCAACCTAGTAGCCCTGAGAGCATAAAATAAGGGATACGGTTTTCAATATATATATATATTTATATATATATATACATACACACACACATATATATATTATATGCACAACGATTGTAAACTTGATATCCTTCCTCCATGGTAAAAATCAGAAAGCACAATAGGAATGGGATATTTAATATTTATTCAATTTCTCACCAACAGTGCATTCACAACAACAGGGACAGTCAACGTGTTTCAGTGTTTGCCTTCTACAGGACCATAGAGTCCTGCCATCTAGATTGTCCATTTTAAAGTGACCTTAACCTAAGTCCATCATCACTTTTCCTTTAAAAACAACTAGACTGCATGCTTTTTTTATACAAGGCTGTCAAGCATCATCCAACATTTTAATCAACAATTAAATGTGTAAAGTACAAAATTCTCTTTTCTTTTCTGTACAAGTACATATGGATGATCACTCAATCATGTTATGAAATAGCAGCAACATTTCCAACACTTTATATTTCTCAATTTGTTCTATTTTTTTCTTTTTGCTTCATTTTTACATATTCTTATTTTTTAGTTCGTTTTGGCTAGTGAAACATTTTTTTTTAATGTTTTCTGACATGAGTCACAGTAAAGTACACCAATTAGAGCGGCACATGTAAATAGTGAGCCTTCATTTCAACACAATCCACAATGAGGCACCCCTGAATTTTTCTCACAGTTTATCATAAATCTTGTGAGAGTGCAACTTCTTAAGTGTCAATGCAATATATATATAAAAACAGTAAAATAGTGATCTAATAATTAATTGACAACTTCAGAGAGAACAAGGGGAGGCTCATTCAGACATTTTTTAATACTTTGCCAGATGACTTTGGCTTATGGAGAAAACGGGCTTGCTTCATTCATCTTTCTGTTTCAACAATTCTCATATACCAAACATATTTCATTAAAGTGCAAATGCATTAGCAGCTACCCTATGCAAAATATGCTTTACTAAAGTGCAAATGCAAACACAGTCTAGTCATAAAGTGCCAATAATATTGCAGAACATGATTTTTTGGTATTCTTTTCAAGTGTAAATGCAGCCACAATGCTAACTATTCTCTTCAAAGTATATACATATATATATAAAAAAGAGTCCAGTTAAATAAGTCTGGACATAAATGTATAAAGTGCAAGAAACAATATGTTAGAGAAAAGTAGTATACCCATTGCAGATTTTTAAAGTGCAAGTGCAAAATATGTAAACATTGCTGACATGAGCTGTCATGTCCATGTTTCTGCTATCCCCAAATCCTTTAGTTCTGTATCTAACAATCTCTTATCATGCAAGACAAATCCTGTAACCTAGAATGCATTTCAATAACATGTTTGGAACCAATACACATTTGTGCAATTTTCAGCAATCTGATATGTTAAAGAATAGAAGGGAGAGTCTCATAAATGTACATATAACTCAGCATCTAGACTGTGTCCCATAGGTGTCTCTGTTCCAATCAATATGATTAATCTCGACTCCATCCTTCTCAGAGACATTTAACAATCTCCTTCTATCATTTTTCTGTACATGTTTGATGACAAAGTATTGCAATAATTCAACATTCCCTTCATGTTTTTCCCAAAAATGTTTTGCAAAAGGGTATTAGAAATCATGATTCTTTATTGCTCGAAGATGTTACAAGGTTCTCAGTCGTACTTTGTTCACTGTACTTCCCACATGATATTTCCTGCAAGGGCATACTAAAGCATACACAACAAAGTCCATATTGCAGGTTATGTTTTCTTAGATTTTTTCAACTTTGCCATTATGCAATCTGTAACTGGTTTAATTAGTTCCATGCTCGTAAGCCTTACATTTTGTACATTTCCAGAATACTGGGTTCAACCAATTTGTTTTTTTTCTCAGTTTCATATCGGTAATGACTGCTAGTTAGGAGATCTTCAAATTATGCCACCTCTCTATAGGTGATATTTGGAGGATTTGATAAGGATTTGTTTAACGTTTCATCGATTGCAGTACTCTCCAATTTTTCTGAATTATTTGTTTGATTTCTTTGTGCTGCATGCCATAATCAATGTTGTGACGTATTTTTTCATCCTGCAAGTTTTTCTTCTTAGGTATTAAAAGTTCATCCCTTGGTTTTTTCCGAGCTCTTTCCATGGCATTCTGGATAACTTCAAATGGATAGCCTCTAGACAGGAATCTTATTCTCATTTCATTTATTTCTTCCACAAAATATGTTGTTTCTGTGCAGTTCCTTCAGGCTCTTAACATTCCCCCAAATGGAACACTCCGTCTGAGGTTTTTTGGGAGTTCACTATTGCCATGAAGGAAGCTATTGCATGCCGTTTTTTCCTATGTAGTTTAGTACAGATACACATTTCTTGTACAAGGACCTCAAGGTCTAAAAATGTTATCTGTCTAGGATTAATAGCGTAGGTAAAGGTTAAATTGAGATTATTCTTACTAGGAGACTGAATAAATAATTCTAGACTTTTACTGTCCCCATCCCAGATTAGAAAGAGATAGTCAATAAATCTGGTCCATAGTTTTGCTCTCTCCAATGTCTTCAAATTTGCCTCTGCCCAAACTATTTTTGATTCCCAGTACCCCATGAGAAGATTTGCATATGATGGGGCAAAAGAGATCCCCATGGCCGTACCTTGCCTTTGTAGGTAATGATCTCCATTGAATATGAAAATATTATGTCAGACAAAAATTTAGCATTTCAATAAGCATATCTGAATGTTCAAAGTAGCCGATTGGTTTATCACATAGAAATTATTTAATAGCCTATATGCCATCGCTGTGCTTAATTGATGTGTAGATTGATGTCACGTCAATTGTGGCCATCAAGTAAGACTCTTTCCAGGGTATATTCTGGATCGTGTTTAGGAAGTCCATGGAGTCGCGTAAATAGGACTGCAAACCTGTGACATATGAAACCAAGAAAATATTGATAAACCTTGAGGTGTTTTCCAGGAGAGAATTAATAGAGCTAACTATAAGGTGTCCAGGTGGATTCTGTAAGCTTTTATGTGCCTTCGGAAGAAAGTAAATTGTGGGTGCTACTGGATGTTCGGTCTTTAAGTATTTATATTCTTCATCATCAATCAATTGCTGATCGTGCCATTTTTGTAACTTTCTATGATATTCCGCAGTGAAGATTGTTAATGGATTTTCTTTTAGGTTTTCATAATGTTGCTTGTTCCTCAATTGTTTTTCAGCTTGCATCAGATATTATTTACAATCCTGAATCACAATATTACCATCTTTATCAGATGATTTTATTATGATTTGTTTGTCTTCCCTGAGTTCTTTAATAGCTGCTCTTTCTTCAGAGATAATATTTTGTCATCCCTTGGTTATGTTTCTATGAAATAAATTATTCAGATCTTCCATAACCATTTCTTGGAAAAGATGTATTATATTTCCAGGAGGTAGCAGTGGACAGAATATTGAATGTGCTTTAAGAGCACTGCCTCTTCCTTCTCCTGTTTCTATACCCATATTTAAAAAAAATTGTGCATCTGTTGTTTCTTTAGGTGGATTCGTGTCGCATATTCCCTGCAATTCATCTTTCAAGGTTGCTAGCATTCTCAGGCACTGTAGCTCATTTACTGGTATTTTTTATTTGTTCTTCGTCTTTGGTATCCTCATTTCTGAGAGGGGATGTGCCAAGAAATGCTTCTTAAGCTTAAGTTTTTGAGATAATTTGTACAAATTAATTCTTAAGTTTGCTAGATCCATCTCAGAGTCAGTGCAGAAGGATAGTCCTTTATTGAGTACTTTGATTTAATTTTCATTCAGGGTTTTTTTTGGAAAGGTTGATAAGATTTTCTTCATTTACTGCCTTTTTGAGTTTTGCTTTCTCTTTTTGTTTACTTCTCTTGCTTTTCCATTTCCCCCTGCTCCTTCTGATTTAAGTTCCCTCTGCCTCTTCTGGGGACTGGTCCCCTTCCTCTTCCTCTCTGTCTCATACTCATCCGGACCAAACATAGTTCCCCAGAAATTTCAAAAGTTGCCTGGTCTGAATCCTTATCTGCCGAGCTCACTTCAGAGCTATCTGCTGACACCTCTGAAACCTTGTTTTCCAAGGTTTCATTCATTATAGTTCTGCTTCTCAGGCCGTCATATTTACGAGCGAAGGTATATATGTGCCTGCTGGCATAATAGATTCTACCTCGATTAAACTTTCTTGCTTTCCTTTTTTCTATTTCAGCTTCATGTTTGTTTAATCTATTCTCCATTTGCCTCAGTGACTTCTGTCACCGCATGCTCCTCTAATTCTTGTTCAAGTTCTTTTATTCTAGCGATTGTTTGCTCAAGCTTTCTTTCTGCGTGTAAAATCAAGGTTTGCATTAGTTTAAAGGAGCATTTATTCGTGTCTTCTTGCGAGTTTTTTATAAGGTCGTCATCCAGATCATTCAGGGTGGGTAATATTAGTATTCTCAATCCTCTCGGTATTCTTCTATACTCAATATATTTTTGGGGCGATGTAATTTCTCACCACTTATTCAATTCTACTGTTCTTGCTTGTTCCAGTTCTCTGATAATAATATTATGAGTTCTTTTCCTTTCCTCTGTCAGTTTCAAATTGTATTCTCTGTAGCCGCTTTATCATCATTAAAGAGTTCACTGGCACCTTAAGACCTCAATTGTCTCCTTTCTGTCATTTCAGTCCCTCGAACTCCTCATTTCCCTGTGCTGCACTGTCGGAGATGCTTGTGGGCGTTAATCACACCTTTATTTTATCCAGTGTTTATTTGAATTCTTTTGATACTCCCAAAACCTGTTACCCCAGTGAATTATTCTTCTCAACTGGGTTACCAAACCTTTGCCTCTTGATTTTAATGCCTTTTACTATCGCAGTTGTGCAGGATCTTCTGATCTATTGCGCTCATTATAGGTTCCAGGTGTTTGCGGCTTTCATCGCTGCAGTTAGTGTCGAGTAGGATGTGAGGAGAGCCCTTCTCCCCCCGCACCACCACCGAAGCGTCTATGTTTGGTGCTAAAGCCCCAAGTCATCTCCCAACACAAACCCGTTGGCAAACCCCGCTTACTGGTCCGCACTCTTTCAGTTCGATACCAAGGCAGAGGACCTAGAAAGTTTTCACCTTCTCGCGGTAAACATGGCTGCTGCAAATTTCTGTCTCACCTTCATGTCCGGGTGCACGCTCCGTGCAGCACAGCTGCTGCATAAAAAAAGTATCCAACAATTCTACCACTCAATATCCTTTCTCCACAGTAGAAATCAGATGGCTCCACAGGAATGGGATATTACATTTTTATTCAATTTCTCACCAACAGTGCATTCACAACCACAGGGACAGTTAAAAGCGTTTCGGCGTTTGCCTTCTACAGGACCATAGAGTACTGCCGTCTAGATTGTCCATTTTAAAGTGCCCTTAACCTAAGTCCATCATCACTCTTCCTTTAAAAATAACTGACTGCATGCTTTTTTACACATAGCTTTCAAGTATCATCCACCACTTTCCTCAACTATTATATGAGTAAAGTACAACATTGTTTATTCTTTTCTGTACAAGTACATACAGATGACAAGTCAATCATAAGTTATGAAATGGCAGCAATATTTCCAAAACTTTATATTTCTCAATTTGTTTTATTTTTTTCTCATATATGTTTGGATATATATATATATATATATATATATATATATATATATATATATATATATATATATATATATATATATATATAATGCTACTTACCCAGTATGCATCTGTTCTTGGCATGTAGAGCTGTAGATTCACATGCTTTGCATAAGTCTGCCATCTAGTGTTGGGTCCGGATGTTTGCACTTTGTTTTTGTTCGAAGAAGTATTTTCCAGTCACAGGTAGGTGACTCCTCCTTTCGGTGCTAGTGCGCATGGGCATCGACTCCATTCTTAGATTGTTTTCCAGCAGAGGGTGAGAATGGAGTTAGTAAGAGTAGAATAGAGATGTCCATGTGTATGTATCTAAGTAAGATAGTACTGGAACAGGTACAGGTACCCGGGGAGGTTGGAGGGCGCATGTGAATCTACAGCTCTACATTCCAAGAACAGATGCATACTGGGTAAGTAGCATTTTCCGTTCGAGGCATGTGAGCTGCAGATCACATGCTTTGCATAGACTGTACAGCAGTAATCTCCCAAAGCGGTGGCTAACCTGTAGCTGTTGCACTGGATTGAAATAGCGTACGTAGAACTACCTGGCCTACATTAGCTTGTTGTCTAGCTAACACATCTACACAATAGTGTTTGTAAATGTGTGTGGTGTAGACCATGTTGCAGCTTTACAGATGTCAGCTATGGGAATGTTTCCTAAGAAAGCCATAAAAGCCCCTAGTTTGCGGGTGGAATGCGCCCTAGGGGGAATTAGTAAAATTCTTTTTGCTTTTGCATAGCAAGTTTGAATGCATTTAACTATCCATCGTGCAATACCTGATTTAGAAATTGGATTGCCTTTGTGTGGTGGAGCAAAAGCGACAAAGAGTTGTTTTGTTTGACGAAAAGGTTTTGTCCTTTCTATGTAATAGAGTATGTTATGTTATGTTATGTTAAAAGTTCTTGTATAGCGCACGTACACCATACGGTTTCATGGCGCTGAAGAGGCAAAGAGAAGGTTGCAGAAAACTGAGGCTAGATGTTAAAAGATTGGGCAAACAGACGGGTCTTCAGCATTTTTCTGAACTGTGCGTAGGTAGAAGTCAGTCTAATCTCCACGGGGAGAGAGTTCCAAAACTGGGGGCCTAGGACAGCAAATCTAAGGCCTCCGAGCTTTTTGCGTTTAAAAGAAGGAATAGTCAGCAAATTTTGATGAGAAGAACGCAAATCCCGGGGGGGATATATCTTGAAATCATAGACGAGATAAAAGCAGGGCTGCAACCATGAAGAGCTTTAAAAATGGTGCAAGAGGAGAGTAATGCTCTTTTTAACATCCAAGGTGTGTAGAGTACGTTCTGCCACAGAATCTGGTTGAGGAAAGAACACAGGCAACTAAACAGATAGGTTGATGTGGAAGGCAGAAACAACTTTAGGTAGAAATTTAGGGTTCGTGCGAAGAACCACTTTGTTTTGGTGTACTTGTAAAAATGGTTCTTCTATGGTTAATGCCTGAAGCTCACCCACTCTCCTCAGTGATGTGATAGCAATGAGGAAAGCAACTTTCCAAGTGAGAAATTGCAGTTCACATTTATGCAATGGTTCGAAGGGTGGACCATTAGTCTGGTAAGGACAAAATTAAGATTCCACACTGGGCAGGTGGAAATGTGGGAGGAATAACTCTTAAGTCCATCCATGAAAGCTTTAATAACAGACACTCTGAAAAGGGACAGATGTTGTCTATTTTGAAGATAAGCAGCTATTGCAGCGAGATGTAAGCGTATAAATGTGTACGCTAAATTTGAGCGTTGTAAATGTAAATAGAAAATGATATTTTGAACGAAAGCATCAAGCGGGTTGATATGGTTGTTATTACAATATATAACAAACCACTTCCATTTAGCCGCGTAGCAATCCCTTATAGTAGGCCTTCTGGACTCTTTAATGATGTTCATACAGTCTGGTGGAAGGTTCAGATAACCAAACTCTATGACTTCAGGTGCCAGATCGCTAGGTTGAGTTCTTTGGGATCTGGATGTCTTATCTCTCCATGGCTCTGCGTGAGGAGACTAGACGTGAGATGTAGTTTTTGATGAGGAACTACTGAGAGTTCCAACAGGGTAGTGAACCAGGGCTGACGGGCCCAAGTAGGAGCTACCAGGATTAGTGTGAGGGATGTTTGCCTGAGCTTCCGAACCACTAGTGGAATGAGTGGGAGAGGCGGAAAAGCGTAGACAAATATCCCTGACCAGTTCATCCATAGAGCATTGCTTTTGGATAATGGGTGTGGATACCTGGAGGCGAAGTTTGGGCATTTTGCGTTTTGGTGTGTGGCGAACAGATCTAGGTCTGGGAAGCCCCACATCTGAAAGAACGGGAGGAGAACTTGAGGGTGAAGTTCCCACTCGTGGATCTGTTGTCTCTGTCTGCTGAGCAGATCTGCGATCCGATTGTTTACTCCTGGGAGGTGTTCCACTAAGAGGTACATTTTTTGATGAATGGCCCATCTCTAAATGGCTTGTGCGAGGTGTGACAGTTGGAGAAAGTGTGTCCCCGCATTTCTGTAGCTAATACATGGCTGTCAAGTTGTCTGTGCGTACTAGGACAGCTTTGCCTAGGACAGTTTGGAAGGCTTTGAGCTCTGGAAAGACTGCTCGCAGCTCTAGATGATTTATGTGGAGTTGCTTTTCCTTTTGACTCCACAATCCCTGAATCGTGTGAGTTTGGAGATGAGCTCCCCAACCGTTGAGTGATGCGTCTGTTGTTAGCACTGTCTGTGGAACTGGGTCGATGAAAGGCCGCCCTTTGGAAAGGTTCTGTGGATTCCACCACTGCAGAGAGCGATGAGTGCGGCTGTCCACCAACACTAGATCTGTCAATCGACCCTGAGACTGATTCCACTGACGTGCTAAACATTCCTGAAGGGGACACATTTGAAGTCTTGCATATGAAACTATCATGATGCAAGATGCCATCATTCCTAGTAGCTGCATGAATACCCGAGCTGGTAATGAGTGGTTGGGTTGAAATTTGGAAATGAGAACCTGAATATTGTGGATTCTGGCTGGATTGGGACAGGCTAGAGCTTTTTGTGTATCTAGAGTGGCCCCCAAGTACGTTTGCGTCTTGGAGGGTTGAAGATGGGACTTCAACAGATTTACTGTGAATCCGAGGTCATGCAGTAAGTGTTGTGTTCTTTGAGTGTGCTGTAGGCACTTTGTGAGAGTGCTGGCTTTGATGAGCCAGTCTTCTAGATATGGGAAGATGTGAACATGTTGTCTTCGCAGATGTGCAGCGACTACTGCCAGGCATTTGGTGAATACTCTGGGAGCAGTGGTGACTCCGAATGGGAGCACTTTGAATTGGTAATGTTGTCCTGCTACCACAAACCTGAGGTAGTTGCGATGAGCAGGATGTATTGGAATATGGAAGTACGCGTCCTTTAAGTCCAGAGTGGACATAAATTCGCCTTGTTGTAACAGAGGAAGCACCTGTTGCAAAGTGACCATATGGAAGTGATCTGAATGAATGTATAGGTTTAATTGCCTGAGGTCTAATCTAGGTCTGAGAGAACCATCCTTTTTAGGAATTAGAAAGTAAAGAGAGTATACACCCGTCCCTTGATATTGTAATGGGACGGACTCTATATCTCCCTTTTCCAGAAGAGATTGGACCTCTTGTTTGAGTAGGTGTATATGTTCTGGAGATAGTTTGTGTTTTCTTGGTGGAATGTTTGGAGGGTTGTTGGTAAGCTCCAGGCAATAACCAGATTGGATAATTTGTAAAACCCATTTGTCTGATGTGATGGTATTCCAGACTAGGAGAAATTGAGTGAGACGTCCCCCGACAGGTGTTTAATGATCGGGGGGAAGGGGAGACAAGTCACTGTTTATTTGTGGCTGGGAAGTACGGGGTGTATTACCTTTCCCTCTTCCTTTGCCATTGTTTGCCCGAAATCCACCTCGAAAATAACTTCTGTTAGAGGGTGATTGACTATTGCCTCTGTATGAGGTAGAGGACCCGTCAGTAGGCATGGTCTTTGAGCCTCCCCTGTAAAAGGAGCGGCGAAAGGAACCACGGTTGGATGGTGTCTGCAGTGCTCCCATTGATTTGGCTACCTCAGTGTCTTTCTTAATTTTTTCTAATTTTCTAATGAAGTGTCCACTGCAGGACCAAATAAGTGTTCTTTGTTAAATGGTAAATTTAAAATGGATGCTTGAACCTCCGGTTTAAATCCTGATACCCTTAGCCATGCGTGACGTCTAAGTAGGACGCTGGTGTTAATAGCGCGTGAAGCAGTGTCTGCTGCATCTAGAGCACACCTGCTTGAAGTGTTGGAAATAAGCTTCCCTTCCTGGATGAGGTCATGAGCTTTAGCTTTATGCTCATCGGGCAGATATTGGATCAGCTGCTCAAGCTCATCATAATGAGCTCTGTCATACCTTGCTAAGAGTGCTTGTGTATTAGCTATGCGCCACTGATTGGCTGCTTGCGCTGCTACTCTTTTGCCTGCGGCATCTATTAATTTAGATCCTTTATCCAGAGACGTTTTAAGGCATGGGCAAAGTGGGCTCTGGCCCAGGGCCCCAGCCTTTTAGGGGGGCCCCCTGAAAGATCTGGCTCTGTTCGCCACACAGTCCTGCCCTGATGACCTTGAATGATTCTTAAACATAGATTGTTTTAAATACCACTTTCTTTTAGTTTATTTTTAATACGGGTGATGTGTGGGATTCTTTTACAGACATTCGCAGAGAAATGTGGTGTTTGTTTTTCACCACCATGCAACATCCATAAAAAGGTCCTTTTGAAACAGTACCCCACATTTGAGAAAGGGCAGCGGTTTGCAGAGATTATTTGCAATATAAGTGAGCTTCTGCTATATTACAATATTGAAAACACAGGTCACTATCCCTGAATATTAAATGGAAACACGTTTAGAATTTGGACTAGTTGCCTGCGCAGAGTCAGTGACCTAGCCAAAGACAACATGAAAAAGCTGAAATTGGATCATAAATTCAAAGCTGTTCCAAACAGGGGCCCCCAAAATACCTTTGGCCCAGGCTCCCCAAAATCCTAGAGATGTCCCTGCCTCTATCAGGAGGCGGGGCGTCTCCTGTTGATTGAGAATTAGCTCGTTTACGAACATTTGATACCACTAAAGAATCTAATGGAACCTGACCCCTGATGTCAATTGGGTCTGTAGGTGCAGCTTTATATTTTTTGTCAACTCTAGGTGTGAGGACCCTAGCTCGCACTGGATCTTTGAATACCTCATCTACATGTTTTAACATACCTTTGAGCAAAGGTAGTGTATGTGTAGTCTTTTGTGATGCACTTAGTGTCTCAAACAAAAAATCTTCCTCAAGAGGCTCCTTATGGAGCTGTACTCCATGGTACTGTGCAGCTCTATTAAGCAACTCAATGAACCCCACATTATCATCTGGAGGAGAAGGCTTATATGGGTATAGGTCTGGATCGTTATCATTATTGGGATCAGTGTTATAGTCGCCCCATTATTATTATTATTATTCGTATTTGTAAAGCGCGCAGCTACTTGACAGAGTGTCCCGGCGCTGGCAGAGAGAGGACAGGATGCTAGGGCGGGGCTAGTCATTAAAAAGATGTGTTTTAAGTTTCTTCTTAAAAAGTTCAAGACTGTCTTTCAACCTCAGGGACATAGGAAGACTGTTCCACGCGCAGCGACCCAGGTAAGCAAAGGATCTCCCACCCATCCGAAGACGGTTACATCGAGGGACCTTTGCCATATGAGTTGAAGAAGAGCGAAGAGTGCGGGCAGGGACGTAAGGGGTGATTCTCTCCTTAAGATAGGCAGGACCCGTCCCTTTCAGAGCTTTATGCATTAGGACCATGGCTTTAAACATCACCCTCTGTTTCATGGGAAGACAATGGAGGGCCCTTAAGTGCGGAGTCATGTGGGATCTCGAGGGGAGAGAAAGCAGAACTCTAGCTGCGGTGTTCTGCACCACCTGGAGTCTGTTAAGAAGGTAGTCCGGCAGGCCCAGGTACAGTGCATTACTGTAGTCCAGTCTTGATGTAATTAGAGCCTGTACCACCTTTCTGCTTGCTGCCTCAGAGAGGAGAGGGAGAAATGTTTTCAGCGTGCGAAGCACGTTGAAGCAGGTCCCCGTCAAGGCCAGGATCTGTGGAAGGAAGGATAGAGAGCTGTTGATTTTAATTCCTAAGCTCTTCACACAGTTTTTAGGGGAACCTGGGTGAGGGCAATTACTGGGCCAACAGTCCACCACAGCATTGTGTGGAACATCTCCAAAGGTCACAATTTCCGTTTTCGCGGGGTTACATCTGAGGTGATGCAATTCCATCCACTGGAAAACTCCAGCGAGGCACTTGGCTATTACTTTCTCGTCTAAATCCTTGTCTTTATCACATGAGAACAGTAACGGAGTGTCGTCTGCGTAGGAGACGACTTTAGCGCCAAGAGACTCTGCTAATGTTGCAAGAGGGGTCAAGTACACGTTAAACAGCGTGGGGCTGAGAGCCGATCCCTGTGGCACTCCCACCCCCAGTGGCCTAGCCTGCGCTGTAAACGGAGGCACCCACACTTCAATGGACCGTCCGTCCAGAAAAGATGCCAACCAATTATGGGCCTGATGTCTAATTCCTATTTCATGTAGTCGTTCCAGCAGCTTATGGTGAGGAACCGTGTCAAATGCTGCTGTAAGGTCAAGCAGTATCAGCATTGCCTTTCCTCCTCTGTCCAAAACGCTACGAATGAACTCCGTCATCTCCAACAGTGCGGTCTCAGTGCTAAATTGAGGGCGGAAACCAGATTGCGTGGCATGTAGGATGCCGTTGACCTCCAGGTAAACGGACAACTGGCAGTTTACTTCCTTCTCGAGAATTTTGGAGAAGGCTGGGAGCAGCGAAATGGGCCTATAGTTGGTAACTAACTTAGGGTCTGCTGTAGGTTTTTTCAGCAGTGGCAGAACTTTTGCTTTTTTCCACATACAGGGAACCATCCCAGATGCCAGAGAAGAGTTAAAAATATGGTTTATTGCCGGGTTAATCGTAGGTGCCACCATATTTAAAACTGACACAGAGCAAGGGTCAAGAGGGGAGCCCGATTTAAGACTTTTTAATGCTGCTAAGGACTGAGTTAATGGGATCGGGGTAAAGGCATCGAGGGTGGCATACGCAAGTGGAGAGGGAGTGGACTTCCACTCCAAATTCAGTGTCCCAGGAACAGCGGTCCCGAAACTTTTTTTTTGTGACATGATCTTCTCATGGAAAAATCGATCGAGCTCATTGCACCAGTCCATCGAGGGGGGACAGGCTCTCGAGGTGACCATCGGGCGCAAAAAGAAGTCAACTATTTTGAAAATAGCCTTTGCTTTATTATCAGCTTCCATAACACTACTGTCAAAGAAACTTTTTTAGCAAGATGCAGTTTCATTTGATACAACTTTAAGGCTGCTTTGTAAGCAGCTTTATCCTCGGAGCAACCACGCCTCCAAATTCTTTCCAGCTTCTTGCACTGACTCTTACAAAGATTCAACTCTGCATTAAACCAAGGGGCCGTTGGGCCAGCTCTAGATTGAGAGGCCTTTTTTATGGGTGCTTGTGTATTCACAGTTTCGCCAATCCAACTATTCAGTCTGATAGTGTCACAGTCTACGTTCCCTGTCATAACTGGGGCAGAGGAAAGTAAGGCTTGATTGATATCTTCTGGTTGTAGTTTGTGATAGACCCGATAAGTGGCAGGGCCATTACTACAGTATATGGGCGATTCACTACACATCTGATCCGACGTGAAGATGATCAGGTAGTGGTCTGTCCAGGGGAGAGGGGTGGACACAGTAGTAACAGAGTTCAGATTTGAAAAAATCTGATCAAGGGTATGGCCCGCCGAATGGGTGGGTCCAAAGACCTCCTCTTTCAGTCCCAGGGGGCTCATAATCTCATGTAAGGCCACGGTTTCTGACCCTGTGGCGTTATCTAAGTGAATATTAAAATCTCCCAATACCATGAAGTTGGTATATCTCATTGCCCATGAAGCCAGTATATTTTCCAACGAGCGGAGGCCTTTGCTAGCCGGGCCCGGGGGTCGATAGACCAACACCCCAGCTAGCGAATGATTTGGTGTGAGGGTCAGACAGAAACCTAAGGCTTCTGTCTCAAGGAGGTCAGCCAGTTCAAAGCAAGCACAGTCGACCCCCCCTCCTCTACCGACGTCGCGGTCCTTCCTAAGGATTCTGTAATTGGAGGGAATGGCTGCTGCTACTATGGGATTAGATGTCTCCGACAGCCATGTCTCCGTGAGGAACAACAAATCTAGTTCCTCATCCTTAAGTAGGTCAAATATGAGCTCTTTATGTTTCTGAAGTGACCTAGTATTGAGTAGAGCAGCCTTCATCTTAATCGGAGGACTCCCAGAGACCAGGAGGCAGACTCTCCGTCGAGTAGGGGCCTGGAGCATTGTCCATGGGTCTGGAGCATTGTCTTGTGGCACATCCCCATGTGTGTCCCCATCTTGATCCCCATCCCCCTCATCTTGATAATCTGGAGATTGTGGCCGAGGGGAATTTGTGGGTGTTATGAGTAAATTAAGATCAATAGGTAGAGAAGGTGAAGAAGGTGGTAGAGAAGTGTTAGTACCCATACTATTTCTCTTTAGAGGGATATGATAAGTGTCCTTGAATTCTGCCTTTCTTTTTGCTTTTGTTTGGGGTCCGTGCTGGCAAGCGGAACATCCAAACAAGGTTCCTTAGATGGTGGAGGAGCAGTTTTTTCTTTTGGGGCCAGAATTTTCGGTGTAGAAGATTTTGGTACCAATGATTTCGGAGCCGAGGATTTTGGCGTCGAGGATTTCGGATCCGAAGTTTGTTTTTTGAGGGATCACTTGGCTTTTTTTTCGTTGCCGAAGTTTTGTGTTCGGTCACTTAAGGAAGTCGACTCGGTCCCGAGCCCGAAGGCTTTGATACGTGTTTCAGTGCCGGGCCCGAAGGCAGAGCGTTCGAAACTTTATCTCGGTGCAGACCTTGGCCCGAAGGCAGAGGAGGGACCGGAGCCTTTTTAGAGGGTACCTTCTGGGGCAGAGGAGTGTCTTTACTCATGCTACGCTGACTGGGCGTGATGTCTTCCTCGATGTCGGAGTCTTCCTCGGACACGTAGATGCGTTCTTCCTCCTCTGCCTTGGCTCCCTGTGCTTCGAAGATCTCTTGGTCGACATTTTCTCAGCAGAGATCTGGAGCGGAGTCTCTGTGTTGCTGATACATTTCGTGACGTCGAGCCGGACGGTCACGGAGCGTCTTCTTCGATCAGAACGATCGGCAGGCTTCGCAGTTTTCTTCGTTATGTTAGGGTGATAAACAGAAATTGCATACGTCGTGTAGATCGGTGCGGGGGTACTTACAGTGGCACTGTGGCAGAATTGGAATGGAGTCCGTTCCATCTACTGCAAACTCGGTCGACGTGGATAGGCCCAAGGGCCTTGCCCAAGACTTTCTGATCGAAAGTTTAGAAATGGATACGATACGCAAAGGCAGAAATACGCGATCGAGAAACAATACCGTTGAGGGTAGTGGACTGCGCACCGAGGGGAACCCGAGAACGGTGTCGAACTGGAGCGCAGCAATTCACGTCCGAACAAGATGGCGGAAAAAAACAATCTAACAATGGAGTCGATGCCCATGCACACTATCACCGAAAGGAGGAGTCACCTACCTCGTGACTGGAAAAGACTTCTTCAAACAAAAACAAAGTGCTAACATCCGGACCCAACACTAGATGGCAGACTTATGCAAAGCACGTGATCTACAGCTCACATGCCTCGAATATATATATATATATATATATATATATATATATATATATATATATATATATATATATATAGTAGTAAGGTTGAGAAGAACAACAGATCGGACCTGATCAATCGGCATGCAGAGTGACCCTGTCCATTGTTGGAAGGGAGTGACGGGGCCCTGGGTCGGGGTAATCACTATGTTTTAATGGGTGGCTGGGTAGGCTTCTTTGAAAAGGCTCTTTTCAGTTTCTTTTAGAAAGTAGGCAACTTCGGTTGTTTTTTAGGTATGGGTTTGGAGAGCTCCCGAGCTAAGCTCCAAAAACAACTACCGACTTCCAACTAGGGGTCTTCCAGTTGAATGTGGACAAAAGAAAACTGTATAATGACAGTGGCAAGATTATTTGGCCCAACATCAAATCCCACAAAAGGGCAAAATGACCTTAGCAATACAATTGTCCTTATTCCAGAGACATACGCAACAGGAGTGGACCCACGACCAAACCATAGATATTACCAGTATAGTTCACGAGGGGAATTTAAGGTATGAGAAGGAGCTTGAGTCCAGTTAAAACAGATTTTAAGTAATACATTTCAATATATATATATATATATATATATATATATATATATATATATATATCGTTTCAACAAGGTGTCCCCCTGCAGGGACGCACTCAGGGACAGCCGAATCCTGCAGCTTGTGGCAGCATTTTTTTTGCAGACAAACCGGGGATACCCTATCAAAGTGATGATGGAAGCCCTACGCGTTTCGGAGCTGCCTGCTCCTTGTTCACGGGCAAGTGCATGTGATTAGGCGGAAAGGGAAAGAAGGTACAAGTCACTTACTTTTATCGCCCCCTGGTGGGCCTATAATTTTATTAATTTTCACACCAGCATTCTGGAACTCGTAGTACCATCTGTCCATAATTAACTCCTCCAGTGGATTCCGCCACCTTCACATGCAATGTTACATCAATAAAAACTCTCCAGTGAGCCTAAGATTATAAGCACCCCGGTTCCATTTCTTGCAAAACTGTCCCTCCGCGCGTGCACAGCCAGTCTGTACACAGCAGTCCACATTCCGTTCATGGCGGTGCAAATCCCCCCCGGCCGGGACGGGACGGATTATGTCGTTTCAACAATGTGTCGCCCTCCAGGGACGCACTCAGGGACAGCCGAATCCTGCAGCTTGTGGCAGCATTCTTTTTCCAGACAAACCGGGGATACCCTATCAAAGTGATGATGGAAGCCCTACGCGTTTCGGAGCTGCCTGCTCCTTGTTCACGGGCAAGTGCATGTGATTAGGCGGAAAGGGAAAAAAGGTACAAGTCACTTACTTTTATCGCCCCCTGGTGGGCCTATAATTTTATTAAATTTTCACACCAGCATTCTGGAACTCGTAGTACCATCTGTCCATAATTAACTCCTCCAGTGGATTCCGCCACCTTCACATGCAATGTTACATCAATAAAAACTCTCCAGTGAGCCTAAGATTATAAGCACTCCGGTTCCATTTCTTGCAAAACTGTCCCTCCGCGGGTGCATAGCCAGTCTGTACACAGCAGTCCACATTCCTTTCATGGCGGTGCAAATCCCCCCGGCCGGGACGGGCCGGATTACGTTGTTTCAACAAGGTGTCCCCCTGCAGGGACAGCCGAATCCTGCAGCTTGTGGCAGCATTCTTTTTCCAGACAAACCGGGGATACCCTATCAAAGTAATGACGGCAGCTCCGAAACGCGTAGGGCTTCCATCATCACTTTGATAGGGTATCCCCGGTTGAAACGATATATATATATATATATTTCTCCACAGTAGCGCAACGCGGGCTACAAACAGACGCACTCACGGATAAATCTTCTGCAGTTACTTTATTGTGCGGACTACCCCCGCACAATAAAGTAACTGCAGAAAATGTATCCGTGAGTGTGTCCGTTCTTTGGTAACGCGTTTCGCCTGTTTCCACAGGCTTGCTCACACCAATTACGCTGTTGCCATTTCCTCAGTTTTAAAATGTATATATTTATATTTATCCAAAGAGCGCATATAAAATAATTAAATAGCAGACTATCAGCAAACCTTGAAATACAAACATTTTCATAAAACATCATTGCCCCATCCAGAGGTAAACTTGGGTTTTATACAATGATGGAGAGATTATTTTTTTACAAAGAACAAGGGATGAATACATTTAAAATCCACATAGACTGTATGCAATGTTTTGGGAACATTAAACCAAACCTGGACAAGGATAGAACAAAATGAAATAAATAGACATATGAATAATGGGAGACTAATAAGGCTGGACTGAATTACAAGCACATCTTTAAAATGGTTGTGTGGTATGGGTATAGAAAGTCAATGGATTATTTAATAAAATTTGAAAACTCAAAAAGATAGCTGAATGCTTCTCGCTATAATGCCACCCTATAAGCATAAAAAAGCACAATGTAAGATTTTAAAGAGTGAAATCACTTCTACATATTGATTATAACTTGTATGGACCAAGCTAAGGAATTGTCACTTACAATCTTTGAGCATATGTATGAATATCAACAGGCTTTATATCCAAGCGTTATTCTGGTAGCCTAGGAAAATACTCCCAAAAACATATGTACAGCAAAAATATCAAAATGATGATTTTAAATGTTTGAACCTTTGTCATTGTAACCAAAATGAAAAGACTGCCATAATTCAGAAGGAGAAACTCAAGTTAGTTTATTTTACCGAACAACTTCACCTTCACAATAAAAGAATTTGGAGATGGAATGCATCAGGAGCTATATTACACAAAGTTACCCGGGAGAACAACAGGCGTCTGAACCCACTTTCTATGTCCCGGGCACTTTGGCATTAGAGAAAGCGCAGCCCCTTCTGTAATACATATTGTGCTGTCATGATTCTAAGGGGGTGTTTCTTCATTAAAATGGAATGACACGGCAACGTGTAATGAGGGAAACACTTTGCTTCTGCTTGCACGCCTAGAGACGTACTGACTGTACACTACAAGCAGGAATGCAGGAAGACCCCAGCAATGGTTCAATAAGTGTCCCATTTGGAAGACATTCCCCAGCAGGCTGTTGCAGTCAGTCAATGAACCCTCGTGCAGGAGGCCCTCTGTTCTCCTTTGAAAGGCAGATTTGTTGCCACCTACAAAGTGAAAGACGACTGACTTCTTCAAACACCGGGGTCACCTTTCACCTATGCGCGAGTTTCCTGGGGTCAGTGCATTATCTGAACTAAGGCACATTGTCCCTGTGTACCTGGCACACCTATTGAAGGTGCACCATGGCACAAACAGGAAAAGTGCGCCCTTTTGTATGATATGGCGCCAGATGTGCTAAACAACAGCGTGAGCACAGACTAGGTAAAAGAAGATGTAACAAGCATTTGCAATGCAATCAGTCTCACATTTGTGAAAGTTAGAGCTATTGGCGTTGTAAATGACAATGTTTTTCACTTTTATTTTGCAGTGGAATGATCATTTAGAAAACAAGTGATCTGTGCAGTTCAGAAACCCAAACCTATGTCAAGTACACCAATAAGTGGTTTCAGAAGTGCTCGGAAGAGTCCATACAGTTTCTGGAAAGAAGATCCAACATCCAACCATAAAGAAAATTATATTGAGCAAGATCAAGGTAGCAGATGTCAAACTTATATATCGACTGTCCCAGAATGTCTGACTGAGCATCGGATACCAAAAAATCATGGGGGCTGTGATACTATCAAAATCTAAATGCTATCTAAAACAACTTGTGAGATATTGTAAATATAACCCAATTTAATGTACACATGTACTGCCATTCGGTGCTTTGTTTGGCAACTATAGAACATTTACATTTGAAAATCAATACAATATAATAATAATAATAAATAATAGGTCATTTATAGAGCGCCTGGCTACCCCTACAGGTGTGTCCCCGCGCTTAGAAGCACATCAGCTGGAGTGGAAGAGAACCGGACTAGAGTTGATATAGCCAGGTTTTCAGGCCTTTACGAAAGGTGGGCTCAGATTTCTCTGCACGCAGCAGAGGTGGGAGTGTGTTCCAGTTTTTGGCCGCCAGGTAGCCAAATGAGCGTGCTCCCATCCTTGCTTTTTTTATCTTTGGTATTTTGAGCAGGTGCGCTCCTGTCGATCTTAGCTGTCGACTGGGATTGTGAGGGGTTAGAAAATCATGCAGATAGCTGGGGCCTTTCCTCTGTATGCTCCGGTGACAAAAGCACAGGGCTTTGAAAAGGATTCTCTTTCCAATTGGCAGCCAGTGAAGGGAGTCAAGGGCTTTCGTCATTGAGGCACGTCTTGGTAAATTAAGGACAAGGCGTGCCGCCGCATTTTGAATTCGTTGGAGGAGTTGCAGGCAGCATTTTGGCGCACCCAGATATAGGACATTCCCGTAGTCCAGTTGCGAGGTCACCAAGGTGTGAACTATGGTTTTCCTTGCTGATACCGGAAGAATGTCTAAGGTTTTTTTTAGCATCTTGAGGGTGCTAAAACAGCTCCCTGCTACCTTTCTAGTGTGGGACTCGAAGGAAAGTTTTGGATCGAGCCACACTCCAAGATTCTTTACCTCTGTTTTAGGCGTAGGGACAGGCCCCAGTCTTTGGGGCCACCAGACTGAACCCCAGATGGAGGGGAGAGTTCCCAAAGATCATGACCTCTGTCTTACTACCATTCAATTTTAGGCAGTTGTTTGACATCCATGAGGCCAGATCATTGAGGCAGGAAGAGAACTGTATCACTGATTCACAGGAGTCTTGAGCAAGGGTCACTACAAGCTGGGTGTCGCCAGCGTATGACACCATAGAGATCTTGTACTTGTCCATAATATCAGCCAGCGGGCCGATATATAAATTAAAGAGGGTGGGGCTCAGGATAGAGCCCTGTGGAACCCCTTGAAGGAGTGGCAGAATTTTAGATCGATAAGGGTGCTGTACAACTTGGAAGCTACGGTCTTCTAAGAAGGACCGCATCCACTTTAGTGCTACCCCATCCAGTCCGCACACCTGGAGACGCTGAAGAAGTAGTTTGTGGGATACCGTGTCGAAGGCTGCGCTTAGGTCCAACAGGACCAAGGCCACCATCTGACCGGCGTCCACCCGTCTCCGTATAGACTCCGTTGCAAAGAGGAGTGCTGACTCAGTTGAAAAGGATGCTCTAAAACCTGATTGTGTGGGATGTAGAAGATTGTGTGAGTTGATATGTGCCACTAATTGTTTATTCACAACCTTCTCTGCGATTTTAGAGATGTAGGGGAGTAGAGATATGGGGCGAAGATTGACCAACAGTAATTGTAAACAGGAGAATCTTCTCTAATGCTCCACTGTTGTAATAGGAGTCGCAAAGATGCTAGATACACGTGAGACATGATGAATTCAGTACAAAATAATTAAGTGATCGCCTGAACATTAAATATAACGGGGTAGATGTCATGTTGTCATATTCGCGTTGTTTATGGTAGACCAAATTTTATATGATCACAACTATGAGCACATACAAAATATATCTAAAAAAAAACAATATTTCATCTCCAACAATGTTAAATGTGTCAACAAAGCATGCACATGGCTCACAAACGAATTTCCGTGTGCACCTTAGCAACCAGGCAAGAAAAGAGGAAACAACGCACCCAGACGAAGAAGTCACTGATGCAGAAAATGCAGTGCCATTGCATATGTGAATGCCGAGGAACAAGGTGGCAGTCCCAAAATATGATAACATCGTCCCGCAGCAGTTCACAGATTCATTTGAGTGAAAAAATGAGTATAATATGAATTGCATGACCCTGTATACAATCAAGATAGAGAGGGAGGGAGAACGAGAGTGTATAACAGAGAGAAAGAGCGTGTCAGAGCAACAACAAACCAAAGCAGAAAAAAAAATGTGTTACAGGGTGGTAGAGTTAGGAAAAGTAAATGTGCCTAACGCTATGTTGTTATGTTCCCAACACCGAAGTATCAAACCATGTACTGAAGTATCCAAGTTTGCACTATTATAATTCCATCTCTTTGACTGCTATGTACAGTGCACAGACCAACTGCAGCCTGGAAATCACCACCTAAGTCATGCAAAGCCCCTGTATGACTTCTGCATACATGCCTTTTTAATCTTGAAACTTTTGAAAAATATATAGTGAGTCCATGGGACTACAGATCCAAAATGCCCTTCAGCAACCACTGCGCAGCGCTTTCAATAGTACAGTCCTGCGAAATCTCTACACTGGGATCTCCTTCAGCACTCGTGAGAGAATGGAATTCCACATCTGTATGACTAGCATTGTGTAGTCCAGTCATGTACTCTCTGGCACGGGGCTGCTTCTGTCTGGAATTGCTTATAAGATGCCGTTGCCTGAAGCGCTTTGTTTATGACGTGTCTGATAAACCTCTGTGTAAACGAACCTTTCTTGACTATTTCTGCCTTGCTTCTGCGAGTCTGTGTCCTGGTCCAGAGCGGTTTACTGCAGATTTCTACCAGTTCTGCTTTGTACTTTGCTTTACACTGTTTTGTGTTTAGTCTGCAGTCAGGAGCTGCTCCCAAGCAGTTCCCGCTCTACTTAGCTGCTAGTTTCTTCCTGTACTATTAGTGTTTTGGTAAGTGTACTATTGTATTGTATTGTATTGTAATTGCATTTGTATAGCGCTTACTACCCCTGACGAGGCGTCGAAGCGCTTTTTCGGCGAGTAGCACGCTACTCCGGGACCCATAGAGGATTAGTGTTGAATTAGTATAGTGAAACATGCAAGTAAATTTTAAGTGGTGGATATGTTAGTCAGTTATTTGGATTCGGAAGGATAGCAGAAGGATAGAAGAGGAAAGACGGTTTGTATTTATATCGCGTTTTTAACCCCTGATGGGGTGTTGAATCGCTTTTTTTTTTTGGGCGAGTAGCACGCTACTTTGGAAACCCATAAAGGATTAGTGGTGAATTAGTATGGTGAAATATGAAAGTAATTTGAGTGGCGGATATTAGTCAGTTATTTGGAGTGAGAAGGATAGCGGAGGGATAGAAGGGAAAGAAAGGTTTGCATTCATATAGCGCCTGTTACCCCTGATGGGGTGTTGAAGCACTTTTCTGGCGAGTAGCAGGCTACTCCGGAACCCATAAAGGATTAGTGTTGAAAATTAGTATAGTGAAATATGAAGTAATTTGAGTGGTGGATAGGTTAGTCAGTTATTTGGATTGAGAAGGGCTAGGGAGGGGTAAAAAAGGAAAAAAGGTTTGCATTTATATAGCGCTTGTAACCCTGATGGGGTGTTGAAGCGCTTTTTTGGCGAGTAGCGCGCTACTCTGGAACCCATAAAGGATTAGTGGTGAATTAGTATAGTGGAATATGGAATTAGAGAAGTGAACATGCTAGTCTGTTATTTTGATTGAAAAGGATAGTGGAAGGATAGAAGAGTGAAGGATTTCTTTTTTTAGGTCATAGCAGTAGGAGGAGGCTTTTGGATGAGTGAAAGGGTTTTTGGAGGGGAAGAGTCAGAGGGAAGAGTTTAGAAAGGTTTGTTTTGGGGGATCGGTACAGTAAAGGAGGTGTCAGAAGATGCAAGGAGGGGTAGAGTAGGAGAGAGTCAAGAAAGGGTTATTTTGGGGAACATAGTAGTGGTATGGCGTTTGGGATAAATGAGAGAGTGGGTGTAGAGGATATAATGATAGATGTATAGGGTGAGATAGGGTAGTGAATTGGAAAGAGTAGTAGAAAGAAGTTTGAGATGAGTCAGAAAGTTGGGCTAGAAGATATATTGAGGGAAGTATAGGCTGAGAAATAGGGTAGTGCATTGGAAATGCTAGATTAGAAGAAAGTGATAAATATATAGATCCATAAGTACATTGAAAGTATAGATGCATAAAGGAGGTAAGTATATGCAGATTAAAGATATTGATAGAGGTAGCGGATGAGAAATAGGGTAGTGCATTGGATATGCTTTTTCAGGAGAAAAGTAACAGACACACAGATCCAGGTACATAGATGCCCAATGGAAGCAAGTACATGTAGACCAAAGAAGATTTTTTTTCTTTTCTTTTGTTTTTGTTTTTATAACAACATAATTATTGTACATGTTTATACAAAGCAATACACGAAGATAGGCACATATCTATAGTGAAAATCAATGCTTATGTACAGAGGGACAAATACATAGGGTGGGTATTAATGAATGGGAAAATGGGCAACATTCCTGGCCCGACCAGTTTCGAACAGGCTCAAACAGGCACTCACCCTTGTCCTCTCCACCCTTAACAGGCTCAAACAGGCACTCACCCTTGTCCTCCCCACCCTTAGCTGAGACGCCCGGGCTCAGACGCCCTAAGCCTTGGCCGTTTATAGCCCTAGTAGTCAGGTGACCCCTTCAGCCAATGGGAACCCTAGCCCTAACAATATCCAATCACAGCACTAGCCCTAAAATCTAGAACCAATAGGAGACGAGGACCTTACAGCCAATCTTAGCCCTAGTCCAAGCACCCAATCAGTTTAAAAAACCCTTGATCTCTACGTCCAATACCAATAGAAATACTAACCCTAGCCCTAGTCCCAACCCTACATTGATTGAATCACAGACCCAGAAACCAATCAGAACACTCAAATACCCAACCAATGAGGACACTAACCCTAATCCAATAGAAACATCAGATACAACCACCAATCAGTGTACACATGTACCAAACAATATCAGACTATATAAGGTCCCAGCTACCTCAGACAAGGTTTGCTGGCCAGGGAGTTGGAAGCTGCTACTCTATTCAGAAATCTCCTAGTAGACAGACCGGCTCAATCCACACTTTGGACTTCTGCAGGTAAGGCCCCAACAAACTTGTCCTCTAACAACACTATTTGTATAAAAACTTTACTCCCTCTCCTGGCCAAAAAACGAAGTGCACAGTCCCTATTAAACACAGTTTAAACAGCTTACAGCACATTACTGCTGTCTCAGGAGGGAAGGGGGGCTGGTTTCACTGACTTGTTAACACAAGATGGTCGCTGGGGTGCACTGCTTAACAGATCTTAGCACAGAGCAAAGGAGACATTTGGAGGGAAAAATTGATAGTCACAGGGAATGAGAGGGAAAAACTACGGAGTTTGGACTGCAAATCCCACAATTCAACAGGTTAAATGGAAGCAGTCACAGGCAGGAAAAACACAAGTTTAAACACAAAAACATGGGATAAATTATGCAATCACTGGCAGGTTAAAACTACAATTTTAAACTGTAACAACCACAGGCAAAGACAGTTAAAGAAATTTAAAAAGAAAAATAAGATGATGCAATCACAGGTAGGGAAAATCGTTTTTTAAACTTTTTAGGAAAGAGACAGCACTAGTCTGCCTCCTTACCACTTCCTGGACTCTGCTCACTGCAATCTGGGGCACAGGTAGGCTGCAACTCACAAGATGGAGGAGAATGATTTGGGGTGCACCCAGCAAAGCCTTAAGGGGCTTGGGCAGGTGTGAGGGGAGGGCTCAGAGTTGCCTGGGAGCTGAATAGCCAATCCCCCATCCCAGGTCTGCTGGCCTGGGGGTGGGGACTGGGACTGGGGAGCTGCTCTATTCACAGATCTCCTAGGAGACAGACAGGCTCAATCCACACTTTGGACTATCTTCAGGTAAAGGCCTCACAAACTTGAAATCTAACAATACTGTTTGAATAAAACTTTACTCCCTCTCCTGGCCAAAAAACGAAGTGCACAGTCCCTATTAAACACAGTTTAAACAGCTCACAGAAGCACCCTCTGATGTAGAATATCCCTGTTGCTGGGGGGGGAGGCAGGGGGCGCTGGTTTCACTGGCTTGATAACACAAAATGGTGGCTGGGGGTGCACTGTTTAACATACAGGTCTTAGCACAGAGCAAAGGAGAAATTTGGAGGGAAAACTGAATAGTCACCAGGAATGAGAGGGAAAGACTACAGAGTTTGGACTGCAAATCCCACAATTCAACACGTTAAATGGAAGCAATCATGGGCAGGAAAACCACAAGTTTAAAACACAAAACAGGTGATAAAATATGCAATCACAGGCAGGTTAAAACTACAATTTTAAACTGTAACAACCACAGGCAAAGACAGTAATCACAGAAAGGGAAAATCGTTTATTTAAAAACTTTTGGGGGAGAGAGACAGCCCTAGTCTGCCTCCTTACCACTTCAACTGTGTAGAGCTCTATTCCTTTTGTAAAGGGATTAGCTCCTGGACGACAAAACGTATGTATATAAACACAATCATTGTTAATGTCATAGGCTCCAGATCAGTGCTTAATTTGTATAATTTTTTTAAAAAAAGTTAGTGCCAGGGCTCTCGTCCGGAGGCCACTGCAGCTTGCACCACCCATTGCCCGTATCAGCGCTGCCAATGACAGGACCTGCAAAACTAACCATCACACTGCTACAAATGTGACAATTCAGACTATTTGAGGCCCCCAAAGCTTTAAGAATAGCTTGGGTGGCAGGTATTAGCTGGCTTTAATGTATAATGAATTAATAAACAGCGTTGTTCTGCTCATTTTAAAATTACACAAACAGTGCCACCATGTGGCAGCTGTCATAAGTGCCGGTGCTGACAAGTGCTGGTGCCGAGCACCGGAAACCACCACCTCAAATTAAGCACTTCTCCAGATATCCTAAAGTTTGCAGAGTGATGATTATATGTAAAACTAATCTTCCCACAACTGAGTTTACTTATTAGTGTGGAGAGTTTTGAGTCTTACCTGTGAACAACTCGTGTGTTTGTACAGTTATTGATTCCTTTTCCTGTTGGTACACATTAAAGTCGCCTTGCCTTCTCTCTCTTCTTCCTTTTTCCTTCCACTGTTTGTGACAAACAAGTTACTTACCTTCAGTAACACCGTATGTGGAAGAGACTATCTAGCTGCAGATCCCTTGCCTTAGAATTATCCCAAAGCGTCAGACTGGATCCGGAAAATTTTAATGAGCAGTACCCCTGCACGCTGGTACGTAGCATTGTTCCGCTCCGTGTTGCGTGCTTTGGCATCATCCACGCCATAAATGACGTTTGCGGTGTCTACATAGGTGCCACCTAGGTGCGCTGGCATCAGTTACTTTTCACAACTTTCCACGCCAGAAGCGCAGAGCCACAGAGTACACTGACCACTGCTGTGGAAAACTAGGGGCCTGAAAGGGGAAAGCCCTGTCACTAGAATTCCGTTCGCAGAGCGGGGAGGATGGGTGGGTCAGTGAGGAATCTGTGGCTAGATAGAGTCTCTATCAGATAAGGCGTTACCGAAGGTAAGCAACTTGTTCATCTGATAGAGACTTCCAGCCGCAGATTCCTTACCTTAGAATCGATACCTAAGCAATATCTCCCCGGAGGTGGGTTTGCAGGCCAGTTTCACACAAGCAAGTCCTGCAGGACCGAACAGGCAAAATGCCCATCCCTACAGACCTGACTGTCCAGGCAGTAGCGTTTGGTAAATGTGTGCAAGAAAGCCCACGTTGCCACCTGGCAGATGTCCGGGAATGGAACTCTGGGTGCTAACACAGTGGTGGCAGCTTTAGCTCTAATGAAATGAACAATTAAACCCTCTGGGGGTTGCTTCTTAGCCAATGCGTAGCAGATCTTTATATAGAGTACAATCCATTGGGAGATGGTCCGCTTCTGCACAGCCTGTCCTTTCTCCGTTCCGACATACCCCACGAAGAGTTAGTCATCCACCCCGAACTCTCGTGTGCGGGCAAGATAGAACGACAACGCTCTTTTTGGGTCCAGACACGGTGAAGTCAATCCTCTTCCTTGGAGGGATGAGGCAGAGCGTAAAAAATAGTAGGCAGAGTGAAGGTTTGGCCTAAGTGAAATGGAGTGACCACTTTGGGAATAAAGGAAGCCCTCGTAAGAAGCACTAGCTTGTCTGGATAGATGTTCAGGTAAGGAGGCTTGAATGACAAGGCTTGAAGCTCACTGACCCTCAGTCAGATGTTATGGCCATCAGGAAGGCCATCTTGATAGTAAGGAGCCTTAGAGGACAGTTATGTAAGGGCTTAAACAGAGCACACATCTGGAATGTCAGGACCAGATTAAGGTCCCACTGACGCATAACAAAGGGAGAAGGAAGAAACATGTTGCAAACCGTTCAAAAGCCTATGTACAATAGGGGATAGGGAAAGGGAAGGTTGGTCAGGCAACCGCATAATTGCAGATATCGCAGAAACATCTCCCTTAATAGTGCCCAAAGCAGAGCCCTTATGGGCAAGGGAAAGAACAAACAGAAGAACTTGAGATAGGGGAGCAGAAAGAGGGTCAACTTGTTTCTCTGAACACCATGCCAAAAGTTTACCCCAACGGCAGGTGTACACCGTCTTGGTTGAGGGATGCCTGGCTGCCAGAATAACATTGCAGACTTTAGGTGGAAGGTCAAAAGCCGTCAACTATCACCGCTCAATCTCCACACAAGAAGGCGGAGGGTAGACAGGTTCAGGTGGAGAACCCTCCCCTGCTGCTGCAACAGAAGATCCTCCAGAAGCGGCAGCATTATCAGAGGACCGATGGCCATGCTTAACAGCTCGGGATACCAGACTCTCTGTGCCTAATTCGGGGCCATAAGAATGACTTGGGCCAGGTCGTTCCTGATCTTCTTGACAACTCTGGGCAAGAGTGGTATTATGGAAACAGGAGGCCTGAGCTCCACTTGAGACGAAAAGCGTCTCTGAGCGAAAGCTGCCTTGGAAACTCCAGCACGTAGAACTTCTGACATTGCACGTTATCGTCGGGGACAAACCGATCTAACCAAGGCTCTCACCACTGCTGAAAGAGACCCTTTACCACCTATGGATGGAGATGCCATTTGTGATCCGCAATATATTTAGGAAACAGTGGTTCAGGTGTGGCCTAAATGGTCCAAAGCGAGAAAGTGACCCAGCATGGAACACTTGGTTCTAAGATTTTGAAATTAATTCATGAGGGAGCAAAGGAAAGATCAAAGGAAGATCATGTAGGTCAGATAAATGATAAACATTTATTTTACAATTTTTGTATAGTATTCAGGTGCTCACATATATTTAAGTGAAAGGAAGCGTGACATGCAGGGTGATAGTGAGGTTTAAAAGGCATCGCATTGACAACAGTATAATGAGCTCCACAGTTATTTTACAAGGAGTAATAGGAGTTCATGTTGTATGGTGGTCGACGGCGTTTCGAACCCAATAAGTGGAGTTCATCTTCAGGACAAGGGTGAGCAAGCTGAATTAGAGGAAAGGAAAATCATCCTAGGCCCATTCGTCTGTTAATGATGAGGGCGGCTGGTACTGATTTTTAAAATTGGCTGAGGGAGTGAATTATTGACGCCAAGAAACTGAGTGGGAATGTCTGCCCGGGACTCGTGTTTGCTTATTTTGGAGGGAACCCGGGATGGGAAGGCAGATGGCCGGGATGATTAGTTTTGTTTTTTATGGAAAAGCCTATCTTCAATGCTATTCAATGCCAGCGAAGGCAGAAGCAGGTCGCTCCTGTCTGCTCAGCTCCAGGCCCCCAAATTAATGGCCCTGTTGTTCGTTTTCCATAAAAAACAAAACTAATCAGACATTTCCACTCAGTTTCTTGGCGTCAATAATTCACTCCCTCAGCCAATTTTAAAAATCAGTACCTCTAATTCAGCTTGCTCACCCTTGTCCTGAAGATGAACCCCACTTATTGGGTTCGAAACGCCGTCGACCACCATACAACATGAACTCCTATTACTCCTTGTAAAATAACTGTGGAGCTCATTATACTGTTGTCAAAGCGATGCCTTTTAAACCTTACTATCACCCTGCATGTCACGCTTCCTTTCACTTAAATATATGTGAGCACCTGAATACTATACAAAAAATTGTAAAATAAATGTTTATCATTTATCTGACCTACATGACCTTCCTTTGATCTTTCCTTTGCTCCCTCATGAATTAATTTCAAAATCTTAGAACCAAGTGTTCCATGCTGGGTCACTTTCTCGCTTTGGACCATTTAGGCCACACCTGAACCACTGTTTCCTAAATATCTCGCCACTCCAGGTTCACATATTGGGGTACCATTGTCTTCTCAAAAACCCATTTGTGATCCGCAAGGCATCTTCGGCTGAGTTTGCACACTCTGGCGTTCAGAGAGCCCGCTAGATGTTGAACCACCAGCGAAATGTCTTGCTGTTCAAGCCATGTCCAGAGATGCAGGGCCTCCTGACAAAGGGTCCATGACCACATACCGCCCTGCTTGTTGCAGTACCACATGGCGGTGGTGTTGTCTGTGAACACCTGCACTAACCTTCCCTGGTTGGAGGGTAGAAAGGCTTTCAATGCCAAACGGATCAGCTGAAGCTCCAACAGGTTGATGTGGAGTCCAGATTCTGCCGAAGACCAGAATCCTCTAATCTCCACCTCTCCCAGATGGCCGCCCCAGCCCAGGAGTGATGCATCTGTCACAACTGTGAGATCTGATTGGGGAAGGGATATGGGTCTGCCGCTGACCGAATCGTAGTTTGTTAATCACCCTGCAGATCTCTCACAGTTCCCTCCGAGATATGGACCATGTCAGAGAGATTCCCCTGATGCTGCGCCCACTGGAACTTCAGGTCCCACTGTAGAGCCCACATATTCCAAAGGGCATGTCATCAGCAAGATGCAGGAGGCCATGTGGTCCAGCAGCCTCAGAGACAGTCTCACCTAAATTTAGGATAGAGGCTGAAACATTTGTATCATAGCCTGAATATCCTGGACTCACCATTCGGGAGGATAGGCCCGAAACTGCACCATGTCCAGAACAGTTCAGATCAAAGGGAGCATCTGAGAGGGAGTCAGGTGTGACTTCAGCACGTTGATAGTAAACCCCAACAAATGTAGGAGGTCCACCGCAGGCTGGAGGTGGGAGACGAGAGCCTGAGACGAGCCTTCCTTCAACAGTCGTTGAGATAGGGGGAAGACTGGCATCCCTGATCTCTGCAGATTAGCTGCAACCACCGCCATCACCTTGGTTAACACCCGAGGGGCGCTGGTAAGGCCAAAGGGAAGCACAGAGAACTGAAAGTGCTTGTGGCCCACTGTAAACCGCATGTAACGCCTGTGGGCATGCAGGATGGGAATGTGGAAATATGCGTACTGCAAGTCCAATGCCCATATCCAGTCTTATAGGTCCAGGGCAGATGGGATCTGGGCTAGAGGGAGCATTCTGAACCCCTCCTTCTTGAGAAAGAAGTTGAGAGCCCAGGTCTAAGATAGGATGAAGGTCTCCGTCCTCTTGGGCAGCAGAAAGTAGCAGGAATAACAACCACAACCCACGTTTCGTCGGCACCTTCTCTATGGCTCCTTTGGCCAAAAGAGCCGTCACTTCTTGGCAAAGAAGAGATAGGTGGTCCTCCGTCAGCCTGTCATAAGTAGGTGGCATGGAGGGAGGGGTAGTCTCAAAGGGGAGGGAGTAGACCCTTCGGACTACCAGTGGCGGAGGTGATGGCGAATAATGCCGCCCACGGTGTGGCCATGATGGTAAGTGGGCAGACTAGGAGTGCTTGGAGGCTGCGGCTGATGGGAGGTTGGCGGACTGACCCGACCACTGGCCACCTGACCCACAGGGCCGGTAGGAGCCGCGTCCACAGCCACGCAGAGGATGGAAAGCTTGCGTACTGCAGTGGCTGGACAGGTAAGGACAGCTGTACGCCCTTTCTGCACACATGAAAGGAGGGAAAGGCAGATTGAGGGTGATGAGGGACCATGGAAAGGCCCAAGGACCTGGCCGTAGCCAGCTGTCCTTATAGTACTCCAGGGCCAAATCCGCCTCGTCTCTGAAGAGATGGGAGCCATCAAAGGGCATGTCCATGAGTGATGTCTTCAACCAGGCTTGGCATCTCAAAGCCTCTGTTGATGAAACCGCTTTGCCTAGTGAGTCGGTGGTGTCTAGTCCACATCGAATGGTGAACTTCGCTGCGTCTCTCCCGTCGGCAACGCCCTGGGATAGCATGGCCTGGATCTCCTCCGGAACAGTTGGCAGCACCTGCGCACCATTGTCCCACAGAGCGTGGGAGTAGTGGCCCAAAAGACGTGGTGTTCACCGACCGCAATGCCAATCTGGCGGAAGAAAACATCTTCTTGCTGAAATTATCCAGCTTCTTGGATTCCCGGTCCAGTGGGGCCATAGGCAATGTGCCAGGGTTTACCTGTGAGGTGGAGGTTTGGACGACCAAGCTCTCCGATGTGGGGTGTTAGGTGAGGAATTTGGGAGCCCTTGTGCTGGGCTTAGACCAAGTCCCAAGCAGGACATCAGACAGTGCCTCATTGAAAAGGAGGAGCGGGTCTGATGGGGACACTCCTGGCTGAAACACTTCTGCCAAGACGTTAGTCATGCTTGCCACCGAAGACAAACTAAGGTCCAGGACCTCAGCAGCTCGCCGCACCACCATTGCAAATGAAGCTCTTTCCTCCGTAGCCACAGTAGGGGGAGAAAGCATACCAGCATCTGGAGAGGTGTCCAGTCCACTCGCTTCACCCAGATCCTCACACCAGTCCATAAGGTCTACATAAGGCTGGCATTCTTCAGGATCCAGTGACCTCTCCCAGTCCTCCCCAAGTCCCAGCCCATAAGAATAGGGCTCAGGCTCTGGCCAGGACGGCATGGCTCCAGTCGGTGCCGGATGATCCCCCTCCGGATCCATGTCGGAGTCAGGGATAAAGATGGAGATGGCGCCGCAGGAGGGCACTGGAAGTGTCAACCTCAGGGCCGGCGCCAGGTAAGGTCGAGATGGTACCTCCGGTGCCGGACCAGATCTGACTGTAGATCCCTGGGGCCTGACTGGTGCCGGAGCTGCTGGCGTGGATCCAGAAGGGCCCTTCCGAACTTGGGATCCCAAAGGCGTGCCGGCGGGTACGAGCCACCCAAATATGAGCTACATGGCCTCATAAAATTCTCAAAGCTGGACGTGGGTTGCTCCAGCTCTCGGAAACTTGGGGAGGCGCAGAGTCGACCCAGGCGCTGGCTCATCCGTGGAGCCAGGCCTCGAGTGGTGACACTTCTTTGTCTTGTCGACTTTCGGACGAGGAGAACTCTAAACACGCTTTGACGACTTCTTATGCTTAGACTTACCCGAGTGGCTTGATGACTTAGAATGTGACTACGACCTCTGGCTTCGCAACCACTCCCTTCTTCTCGAGCGGGACCTTGATCGTCGCATAGTTGAGCTACTAGGAACTTGAGGGATGGTTCCCTCAAGGCCTTTGGGTGAATGGAGAGGCAGTCAGGACAGGTCTGCGGGTCGTGGTCCCGCTCGAGGCACCAAAGGCAAACAAGATGCGGATACGCCACCGACATCTGGTGGTGACAGGCGCCACATGGCTTGAAGCCGGCCTTCCTAGATGACATTTTTCTGCCATACCAGGAGAAAATCCTCAAAAAGAGTCAACAAAACGTTGAAAAACCTAGTCAAAAAATGACTAAGGGGCAGCTCTTCCCGGATCTGCGCTGACAGACGTGGAACGAAAAGAACGGACGCCAGCAAGCCTGGGTGGCGCCTATATAGGCACAGCGAGCATCATTTCTGTGGTGGACAATGGCAATAATGCCGTGCGGAGCCAAATGACTCCACCTACCGGCGCGCAAGGGTCCTGCTCACAAAAAAATTCAGGATCCAGTATGACGCCTGGGGATAATTTTAAGGTAAGGAATCTACAGCTAGAAGTCTCTATCGGATTTCTCTTTACTTGTGTATGCCATTACCTGACCCTCTGCATTTGTAGACTGACATTTCTTGACCTCAAAGAGTGCCCTAATCCAAGCCCATTTAGATGCACAGATTGAGATGTTTAAGGTAGTCTCTGCAGTGAAGTGTAGGAAGAGCTCGGTGAATGGCAGGTTGGATGGTGGGGGTTCTGTACATCAGGAGAAATGCACATATGTAAGCGTTTTGCATTTAGGGTTTGTATAGCCCTTTATCCAACTGGAGCAAGGATTGGTTTTGTGAACCTATAAGTAGACCTTCGCCACTTTATTGGGATGGATGATTTAAAAAAAAAAACATTTTATAGCCAGCAGGGATGGTTTCAAGTGGATTAGGTGAAGGATCATCATCAGCATCATAGTATAGCCAAGTTCTTGTGATGAATTGCACGTATGGGCTAGGCTCTGATATTAGCTTGTAGATCTTCATCTATTCGTTGATATAATTTTAAGAGTATTCAGGAGAGGAAATTAATAGATTTCAGAGGTCCTGAGAATGATTAGAATAGGTGTAAACAGTGCAATTCGAAAGAACAGGAATGGGTGCTAGGTAAGTGAAGTAAGGAGGATGGTAGCACTGAAAGAAAAGGGTGGAGGACAGAGCAGGTAGGTATTTTGTACTTCTATGCATATCTTACAAATGGGTAGGCTTGTTTATTTTAGTGATGTTTCTGGCTGGATGTAAATGGTTGCTGATTTGTTCATTATAGTAATGTGACTGGAGCAGCTACCAGTGACTCCTTGCGTTGGAGGACAGATCTGGGGCAGTGGGACACAATGACCATTTCCCACTTGTTTTACTATAAAGTGGTTTACGCCTGCAGCAGCGGAAGCTAAACTACTTTAAACCATTTGTACTGGAAGTTGTTAGCTGAAATGCTACACAGACGTTTAACTGCATACAAGCAAATATTAAGTAATGGTCATTTAAAGATATGAGGACGACTGGCAACTTGTAAGACCGGCAGAAATGGAGATGAAGAAATATTAAACAGCATAACAGATATATGTGAATGGTCTCAAAATACACCCAACTGAATTGTTAGCTGGTTTTGAGGGATTATAAGGAGGGCACAATTTGTGGCTTGTTTACCTTCCTAGATTTACAATAATTATTTTGGAACTGAACTTCTATTGGAGAAAGACTGAGGAGACTAATTGACAGCGCCATGTTTTGCGGTGGTGCTTATGAGTAAAAAAGGAATAAGAATTCACTTTAGTTGTGCTTTGAGATAAAGGAAAATGCTACTTACCCAGTATGCATCTGTTCTTGGCATATAGAGCTGTAGAATTATATGCTTGAGCATAGATCGCCATCTAGTGTTGGGTCCGGATGTTTGCCCTTTGTTTTTCTTCGAAGAAGTCTTTACAGTCACAAGGTAGGTGACTCCTCCTTTCGGTGATAGTGTGCATGTGCATCGACTCCATTGTTAGATTTTTTTCCCCGCAGAGGGTGATAATGGAGTTAGTAAAAGTAGTAAAAGGAGATGTCCATGAATGCATGTATCTAAGTAAGATAATGCTGCAACAGGTATAGGTACTCAGGGAGGCGGGTGGGCGCATATGATTCTACAGCTCTATATGCCAAGAACAGATGCATACTGGGTAAGTAGCATTTTCCGTTCGAGGCATATGAGCTGTAGATCATATGCTTGTGCATAGACTACATAGCAGTTATCTCCCAAAGCGGTGGCTAACCTGTAGCTGTTGCAGTGGTTTGAAATAGTGTACGTAAAACTGCCTGGCCCACACTAGCTTGCTGTCTTGCTAACACATCTACACAATAGTGTTTTGTGAATGTGTGTGGTGTAGACCATGGTGCAGCTCTGCAAATGTCATCTATGGGTATATTTCCTAAGAATGCCATAGAAGCCCCTAGTTTGCGTGTAGAATGCGCCCTAGGGGGAATTGTTAATGTGCGTTTAGCTTTAATGTAGCATATTTGAATGCACTTAACTATCCACCGTGCAATACTTGATTTCGATATTGGATTGCCTTTATGTGGTGGAGCAAAAGCAACAAAAAGTTGCTTCGTTTTCCTGAAAGGTTTTGTTCTTTCTCTATAGTATAGTAATGCTCTTTTGACATCTAAGGTGTGAAGAGCACGTCCTGCCACTGAATCTGGTTGAGGGAAGAACACAGGCAACTCAACAGATTGGTTGATATGAAGGGCAGAAATGACTTTAGGTAAAAATTTGGGGTTAGTCCTTAGAACCAATTTGCTTTGATGTATTTGTAAAAATGGCTCTTCTATGGTTAGTGCCTGAAGCTCATCCACTCTCCTCAGAGATGTGATGGCTATGAGAGAGGCTACCTTCCAAGTGAGGAATTGTAGTTCACATTTGTGCAATGGTTGAAAAGGTGGACCCATGAGTCTCGTAAGAACTATGTTGAGATTCCACACTGGAGCAGGTGGAAGTCTGGGTGGAATGACTCTTAAGTCCTTCCATAACTGCTTTAATAGGAGGCACTCTAAAAAGAGACAAATGCTGTCTATTTTGAAGATATGCAGCTATTGCAGCAAGATGTAAGCATATAGATGTGTACGCTAAATTGGAACGCTGTAGATGTAGTAGATAGCAAATGATGTTTTGAATTGAAGCATCTAGCGCAGTGTTTCCCAAACTGTGGTCCGCGGACCCCCAGGGGTCCGTGACACATTCCCAGGGGGTCCGCAGGCAGCAGTTTTAAAAGCACTGCAAAGTTCCTTCTATAATTAGTAGTTTTCGAGCAACAATAAACCTGTCAAGATAATACCAGTGATTAATGTACCTGCTGGAGTGAGATGAGTGTTTTGTCCAGTGGCAACTTTGAGTTGTCTAATGTAGCACAGAGGGTTGATATGCCTACTGCAAAGAACGTGTACGATGCATTTTAATAAACAGTATTTTATGTGCATAGGTGAGTGGGTTACTGTTCTTGTCAGAGATTCTTTTGTTACTGTGCAGTTCATAAGTGACAACCGTAATCTAGCACAGTGACCTATAAACTTTCATCAAAGAGCTGCTTGCAAATTGCATGGTACAAGTTAGTATCTTATGTTTTTTCCCCAGTCTTTCATTATCCTGATGCTGCTAAAAGGTTTATTTGGGTGGAAATACATTTTTATTGTTAAAGTCAATGCTAACCACTGTGTTATGTTCTGAATCACACGTTTGTGCTTCTCCAGACCAAGCACTCTTTAAAAATGCCGCCTACCAGTATGAATGACATGTGAATCCTACACCTTGTAGTCCCCTTTGCCTTATGTAACATTTTCTATACACTGATTTACACGTATGATTCATTGTCTCTATATGTGTGTAATGTAAAGTACTCAGACATCCTACAATGGTACGAGAGACGCTATAAAACAAATGAAATACATGTGACAACCGGGGCTTTGGAGAGATGAGAGGCACTGTTGGAGGGTGATAATAAGGGAACCATTGAAGAACCCCAACAAAGATTGTCGTATCCTGGTGCATAGTAAGGTCTTCACTTACTATTCGTTAAAAGCTAATACAATTCAATATATAATGATAAATGTGTTTTAGACTGCACCATGGTTTCCTAAATGTTTTGGGGGAGAGCCTCCCAAAGCCCCCTTTGTAGTAGTCAGGCTCACTCACTGCACTTGGTGTGCACTGTATGGGGACTGGCCTGAAAACATTTGCCAGGGCTGCTTTGGGTTTCCAGTCTGGCCCTGGCAGGAGCAGGAGCCTTGTACTGCGAAATAAAACCAACCATTTAAAAGTTAGTCACAGAGATGCAGCACCAACCTTCCCATTAAATTATTTTGTTTTTTGCAAATTCTTTCAATATAAAATACTAAGGGGGATATTTACAACAGAAGTGGGGAGTGTGTCGTTAGCCTCCTTTGCTTAACGACACGCTCCGCCACTTCAGAAACGCAGGACTGCACCATACTTACAAGAATATGGTGCAGCCCTGCGTTTCCTCCCGTGCTGGCGCTACACTTAGCAGTGTAGCAGCAACGCAGGCACCCTTGCACCATAGTGCAAGGGTGTTTGCGTGTAGGGGAAGATTGTTTATGTACAGAAAGGTCCCCCTTCCTGCACACAAACAATATTGCAATGCAGTTTTGTCACTTCTATGTGTGCTGCTTAATGCAGCACACATGGAAGTTACAAAATGCCATTTTGTAAAGATTGTTAATGTGCAGGAAGGGTCACATTCCTGAACATAAACAATCCAACGCGTTTGCTTTTTCCATTTGTGCTGCACAAGGCAGCACACATGGAAAAAGCAAAAACGAGGAGAAATAAAGCATTTCTCCTTGTTTAGCCAAGCTAAGACCAGGTTTTCCCTGGTCTTAATTTTGGCGCTGCATCCTATTTACGCTGCCGTGGTAAATAGGGGCAGCGTCAAAGTTAATGGGTGTTGCGGTGGAACGCCCACCGCAACACCCACTGCCCACCCCTTTCACGCTAAGCATTGCATGAAAGGGGGCCTTATTTACAAAGCAGTGTTAAGCCATGTTAAGTGGCTTAACACTGCCTTGTAAATAAGGCGAAGCACCTATCGCCAAGGGATCATCACAAAAAGTGACGTTCCCATGGCAATAGGGGCTTGTAAATATGCCCCTAAAATCCTTAGTAATTTGAGTATTTGTTTTGTGTGCACGTGTGTTTTTTTTCGAATTACTGTTTTAATGTTTGAAATTTAAATCATACAAATTGCTTGGGGGTCCCCGGCTTCCAGTGGTGACTCAATGGGGGTCCTCAGGAGTCAAAAGTTTGGGAACCACTGATCTAGCGGATTGATTTTATTGTTGTTACAGTAAATGACAAACCGCTTCCACTTTGCTGCATAGCATGCTCTTGTGGTAGGGCGTCTAGCCTCTTTGATAATGTTCATGCAGTCTGGCGGAAGATTGAGATAACCAAACTCTAGGATTTCAGGTGCCAGATCGCAAGGTTGAGATGACTGGGATCTGGATGCCTTATCTCTCCACGGTTCTGAGTGAGAAGACTGAGAGTAAGGCGTAGTTTTTGATGAGGAACTACTGATAGCTCCAATAAGGTTGTAAACCAGGGTTGACGGGCCCATGTGGGAGCAACTAGGATTAGTGTCAGGGATTGCTGTCTGAGCTTCCGAACCACTGATGGAATGAGTGGGAGAGGCGGAAAAGCGTAAGCAAATATCCCTGACCAATTCATCCATAGCGCATTGCCTTTGGACAATGGGTGTGGATACCTGGATGCGAAGTTTGGGCATTTTGCGTTTAGGTGGGTGGCGAACAGATATCTCTCGGAAGCCCCACATTTGAAAGAATGGGAGGAGAACTTGAGGGTGGAGTTCCCATTCATGTATCTGCTGTCGTTGACGACTGAGCAGATCTGCAATCTGGTTGTTTACTCCTGGGAGGTGTTCTGCAAGAAGATATATTTTTTGAGGTATGGCCCATCTCCAGATGCTCTGGGCTAGCTGTGAGAGCTGGAGAGAGTGTGTCCCCCCCGTTTTGTATGTAGTACATTGCTGTCATGTCTGTGCAAATCAGGACAGCTTTGCCTACTAGATGAAGTTGAAATGCTTTCAACGCGAGAAAAATTGCAAGCAGTTCTAGATGGTTTATGTGGAGTTGCTTTTGATGGGGAGTCCACATGCCCTGAATGGTATGTTTTTGAAGATGAGCTCCCCAACCAGTGAGCGATGCATCTGCTGTTAGCACTCTCTGTGGAACCGGGCCGACGAATGGCCGCCCCTTGGAAAGGTTTTGTATGTTCCACCACTGCAGAGAGCGATGGGTGCGGCCATCCACCAACACTAGATCTGATAACTGACCTTGAGCCTGGTTCCACTGGCGTGCTAAGCATTCTTGTAGGGGACGCATTTGGAGTCTTGCGTAAGGAACGATTAAAATGCAAGATGCCATCATTCCTAGCAATTGCATGAACACTCGAGCTGGTAGTGAGTGTTGAGGTTGAAACTGCGATATTAGAGTCTGCATGTTGCAGATCCTGACTGGGTTGGGACACGCCAGAGCTTTTTCAGTGTCTATTGTGGCTCCTAAATACACTTCTGTGTTGGATGGTTGGAGATGAGACTTGGTGAGGTTTACAGTGAACCCGAGGTCGTGAAGCAGTTGGACTGTCTTTCGAGTGTGGCGTAGGCAGCTCTGTTGCGAGTTGGCTTTTATTAGCCAGTCATCCAGGTAGGGGAAGACGTGAATGTGCTGTCTTCTTAGATGAGCCGCGACTACTGCTAGACACTTGGTGAAAACTCTGGGTGCTGTAGTTACTCCGAATGGGAGAACTTTGAATTGATAATGCTGGCCGTCTACCATAAACCTGAGGTATTTGCAGTGAGCAGGGTGAATGGGAATATGGAAATAGGCGTCCTTTAGATCCAGAGTGGACAGGAAGTCACCTTGTTGAAGGAGCGGGAGAACCTGTTGAAGTGTGACCATGTGAAAGTGGTCTGATTGGATGTAGAGATTTAGTTGTCCGAGGTCTAATATGGGTCTTAACGAGCCATCCTTTTTGGGAATTAGGAAGTATAGGGAGTATAACCCGGTCCCTTGATATTGTAATGGGACTGGTTCTATAGCTTGTTTTCCTAGGAGAGAGAGGGAACCTCTTGCTTTAAGAGTGAGAGATGTTCCGGTGACATTGCATGTGGTCGTGGAAGGATATTTGGGGGATTGGCTGTAAGTTCCAGGCAGTAACCATATTGGATAATTTGCAGTACCCATTTGTCTGAAGTGATGGAGTTCCAGAGAGGGATAAATTGGGAGAGACGTCCCCCGACAGGAGTGGAATGATCGGGGGTACAGGAAGGAAGTCACGGTTTGTTGTTGGAGGGGGAAGAGCGTGTGGCGTTGCCTCTGCCTCTTCCCTTGCCATTGTTACCTCTAAAACCTCCTCTGAAATAACCCTTTGGTGAGGGGGATTGAGTATTACCCTTGTAAGAGGAGGAGGTAGTGTCGGTGGATATGTTTTTAGAGCCACCCCTGTAAAAGGAGCGGCAAAATGAACCCCTATTGGAGGGTGACTGCAAAGCCTCGATGGACTTTGAGGCCTCTGTATCTTTTTTCATTTTTTCCAGCGAGGTGTCCACTGCTGGTCCAAAGAGATGTTCCTTATCAAAGGGTTGGTTGAGGATGGAGGTTTGCACCTCAGGTTTGAAACCTGAAATTCTCAACCAAGCATGCCTTCGTAAGAGTACACTGGTGTTAATTGTACGGGCTGCTGTGTCTGCCGCATCTAGGGCACACCTAATAGAGGTATTTGTAATGAGCTTACCCTCTTGAATAAGGTCATTAGCCTTAGTCTTGTGTTCGTCGGGTAAGAACTGCATGAGTTTCTCCAACTCATCATAGTGAGCCCTGTCATAACGAGCTAACAAAGCTTGACTATTGGCAATACGCCAATGGTTAGCTGCTTGTGAAGCTACTCTTTTGCCTGAGGCGTCAATGAGCTTGGACTCCTTATCTGGAGGAGTAGCTTCACCTGATGGTTGGGAATTGGCTCTCTTGCGGGCATTAAAGACTACAAGAGAGTCTAAAGGTAATTGACCTTTGATGTATGTAGGGCCGGTGGGTGCGGGCTTATATTTCTTCTCCACCCTAGGAGTAATAATTCTTGCCCGGACAAGGTCTTTGAAAATGTCCTCAGTGTGCTTTAACATGCCTTTGAGCATAGGTAATGTATGAGTGACTCTATGAGAGGAACTAAGAGTCGCAAAGAGGAAATCCTGCTCTAATGGTTCTGAATGTAACTCCACCCCATGATATTGAGCAGCTCTATTAAGGAGCTCAACGTATCCAATGTTATCATCTGGTGGGGAGGGCCTGGAGGGGTACAAATCTGGATCATTATCTGGATCAGTGTGATAATCCTGCCAAGGATGTCTTGAGGGGGATCTTGGTTGTCATCCCCATCCCCATCATCTTGTGGGTTAGGTGAAGTTGGTGGTGGTGGTGAATTTTCAGGTGAACTAAGTAAATTGGGATTAGTAGGAGAAGTAGGTGGGATGTAAGGAGGGGAAGGGTTAGTACCCACACTTTTCTTCTTTAGAGGAATATGGAAGCCCTCTGGTAAGTCCAATTTCCTCTTTTTTGGTAAATTAGCCTGAATATGGCCTGTATCAGGGTGAATCACACATTTTTTCTGTTTCGGATCCGAAATGGAGTGATCAGACCGAGGCTCTTTCGACGGAGTCTCTTTTTAGTTGGTTGCCTGTTTCGGCGTCGAAGGTTTCGGCTCCGAGACTTTCGGCGCCGGCGGTCTAGGCTTGGACTTGTGTTTAGGTGCCGAAAGTGTTGGATCGGCACCAAGATGAGGCCGGTTTGAGCCCGAGCCGGAAGGCTTTTCTTTATGTTTCGGAGCCGGGCGTCGGAAACTTTTTGTCGGTGCCGACCTTGGCCCGAAGGCAGAGAAGGGACTGGAGCCTTTGTCTTAGGTTGTTGGGGGGGCAAGGGGTTGTCTTTACTCACGGTACGCTGACCCGGAGTAACTTGCTCCTCTTCTTCGACGTCTGAGTCGGCCTTGGACACGGAGAAGGGTTCTTCTTCTTCGGCTCCTTGGGCATGATGTTCGGAGTCGGAATCTTCGCCGAAGATGTCCGGTGCGGAGCCGCTTTGCTGTTGCATCTCGTGACGTCGAGCCCGACGATCACGAAGAGTCTTTTTCGATCGGAAGGATCGGCATGCGTTGCAGTCTTTCTCGTCGTGTTCCGGGGACAGACAGAGGCTGCACACTTTGTGCAAGTCGGTGCGTGGAAATTTAGCACGACACCCGGGACATAACTTGAAGGGAGTCCGTTCCATCGACTGCTAGAGCGGTCGGCGCGGGTAGGCCCGACGGCCTTCCACGAGTTTTTTGATCGAAGATTTTAAAATTGAAGCGATACGCGACGAATGGGGAACCGCGATCGATAACGATACCGTCGAGGGTATGGATTACGCGTCGAAGGGGTCCAAGAAACGGTGCCGAACCGGAGCGCAGCAATACACATCCGAACCCAATGGCGGAAAAAAACAATCTAACAATGGAGTCGATGCCCATGCGCACTATCACCGAAAGGAGGAGTCACCTACCTCGTGACTGGAAAGACTCCTTCGAAGAAAGTGCAAACATCCGGACCCAACACTAGATGGCGATCTATGCACAAGCATATAATCTACAGCTCATATGCCTCGAACATAATTTTTTTAACGAACCCAGGTTATGGTTTATACTTTTGTGACTCAAAGGCTGAGAGGACACAGAGCTTCCAATAGCACGCCTTTCCGGAAATTAACATCTCTGTGCAGCTTCAAGAGAATAGAGTAATGTGGAGAAATTTGCATGTGGCCCTGTGGTAAGAGCTTCGGTCTCTGAAACCTGAGGAACATATGTAGTCTGTTGGTATTGGGACACAGATATGAATAGTGTTAGTTACATGGGTTGATTAGGTGATTCTGTGTATGGGACAAATTGTTAATGCTCAGCAAAAAGATGCCCTTGTGCTTTCTATACCAATAACAATGGTGCCAATCACTGTGCCAGCCAGCACTAACAAAGGCCCAATGAAGGAGACAGAGCCTTCACATGTCAGCCAGCTGATGCTGCCTAGAGTGTGCTGAATTGTGGCTAATATGGCTGCCCACCGGTACAAGGTAAACATTTAGAGACTAATTCCATTGACTCCTAAAGTATTTAGAAGAGTGCAAAGTTTGCAGAATGTTCAGTGATTTTGAGAAGGATTGAAACTACAAAAGAACACCTTTGTTAGACACTGAATGGGAAGACTCACCACTATTGGTCAAACATCATATTATGCGGCATCAGCCATTACAATCTTGTTATACTTTACAGATGCCTTTTGCCACATTTACGGTCAGTAGGGATATGGTTTCTGTAGGAAGTTGACTCTGTATATACTATACCAAAGTAAGGTATAGTGTGCACAGAGTCCAGGGAGTCCCCAGAGTTATAGCAGAGGCTAAATTAGGTAAGTACTAACAGCTCTCTTTGTGGTAGTGTGGATGAGCAGTTAAGCTTATCCAGAGGGTGGGTTAAGCATTTATTGTAGTCACTCAATCAGGACTGAAGGTGCACACTCAGAGACTGAATCCAGACCAATTGGGTAAGTCTAAAAAAGGTATACTTGTGTTTTATTTCTAGAACCAAGCAGGACTTGGTGCAGGTAGGTAAAATATACTTTAAATCATAGAACATTTCAAGAAGTGCAATTGGGAATGGATTTGCATTCATTACAGGTTGGTATTGGTTCAAAATGCAGTTTAAATAACACAGTAATTATCTTTGGAATACTTTTAGATTACATTGACTACTCAGGGTGGTAGGCCTAGATACCACGCCGGGGATCTCACAATACAAGGTAAGTAAGACTTTTTAGGGTATGCAGTTTAGTAACTTTTTCTTTGTTACAGTCAGTTCAACACATTTTTGGAACAAAAACTCGTAACATTGGTTCCTATGGGAGAAATCGGTTTCACAGGTAAGTAAACGAGTGGGAGTTTTGGGGGTTGGGACCAAGGTTCCCCAAGGTCTAGGTAGGCACTCAAATTGCACCACCAGCGACACTGGGGCAGCCAGGTGCAGAGTGCAGGGGTCCAATGTTAGCCAGTGATGTTAAGGCAGCCTTTGGCTCATGGACTGCTTGCGAGAAGGCCACTTGACTTTGGGAGCAAAGCCTCTGGGGTAGAGATTGGCACTTCAGGGGACAACTATCATCGGAGGAGCTGAACCACCAGTGGCACAGGTGCGGCCGGGTGCAGTGTGCCAAGGCGAGGTCGGGGACCCTGTGGATTTCAATGAGGATTTCCGGTTCGGTAAAGATGCTGCAGGCTCAGGCAGGGAGGCTTCCTGGAGGCGACCACCGGCTAAAGAGGTAAGTTGGGTTCTTAGGGGATGCTTGGACACCGTCGGTTGGGCCACGTAATGCCGTGGGTCTTTTGGTGTCGGGTCCTTCTTACCAGCTCCGGTCGCAGGGACCCTTCAGGTTGAGGCTGCAGGTGTCGGCTTGAAGCTTGAGGAAGGTTGGGGATGACCAGATCCCACGTCAGGATCGCTGGGGAGACCTCCTCGTGGTGTTGGGCCACTCTAACTCGGGCCGTGGACGTTGAGTGCAGAGTGGTGCAAAATCACGGCGCTGCCTGGATCCGGATTCTGTAGGCGAGTCTTGGGTGATCAAATCCGGTGCTGACAGGAGACAGAGTCTTAAAGAGGGTTGCAGGGCAGGTCCTCTGGGCGGCTGCTGGACATGCCAGAGTTTCGCTGTAGTCAGGTTGGAGTCGGGACAGGCCGGAAGGGCTGGGGACAAAGCAGTTGGTGTCCTCTTCTTCCTGGGTCAGCACGGGTCTTCGGTCCTTCTTTCTACCTCGAATCTGAGGAGGCAAGGTTCAGGGTCGCCCGGAATACTAAATTTAGGGGTGTTAAAAGGGGTGTGCAGGTCAGGACCAATGGGTCCCTTCCTTGGGGTGGGTACGGTGGGAGGGGTGCATAAGCCTGTCCCTAATTGGGTGGGTCCCCTAATCTTCAAGATGGAGGGGACTGAGGTGTGTGCTTCACCTCGCCTCCCCCACCTTAGCAGTGGGGTTGGCAAAGGTGGGCACACCTCTCCTCCTAGCTTGGTTTTTCTGCCCAAAGTGGGGGGAAGAACCGGTGGGAGCCAGTTGCTGGGGGCAACAAAAGGCAGGGACAGCTTACAAAGGTGGCAAGCCTTTGAAGCTTCCCTTTCGTGGACCCAGCCCATCCTGGGGGAGGAGGCATGACACCTCTGCCCAGGATGGGCTTTGTTTTTGGACCCAGAGAGTGGGGGCTCTCTACCCAGGTGCCTGGTGGTGGCAAATGGCAGGCAGCCATTCAGGAACCACACCAGGGCTATTAGTTTCTCAGGGGGCATCTTTAAGACGCCCTCTGAGTGCATTTTTTACATTAAGTCCCACACTGGCATCAGTGTGGGTTTAATGTGCTGAGAAGTTTGTTACCAAACTTCCCAGGTTTTAGCAAAGCCATTATGGAGCTGTGGACTTTGTAATGACCAACTCCCAGACCATATACTCTTTATGGCTCTACTACACTTAGAATGTCTAAGAATGGACGTAGACACTAGAGGGGTACAGGGCTCATGCCACTGTACCCTCACCTGAGAGCTAGTGCACCCTGCTAGAGGGGTGACTTACCTATGCCTTAGGCAGTGGTTTGCAGGCATGGCACACAGGGATGTGTGCCATGTTGACTCTTCACTTTTCACTGCACCAAAACACATAGCCTGCAATGGCAGGGTGTGGGTGTTCAGGTACAGGGCCTCTGAGGGTGGCACAATAGGTGCTGCAGCCCTTAGAAGCCTTCCCTGGTCACAGTGCCCTTAGTACCCAAGGTACCTTTTACAAGGGGCTTACCTCTGGCCAGAGAGGTGCCAATTGTGGGTACAAAGGTACAGTTTTGAGAAAGAAAACAGGCCCTGGGAACCTGCTTGGCAGGGACCCAGGGCACATCAAGTCAGGTTGCATCAGAAGTCAGACAAAAAGTGGGGGGTAACCATGCAAAAAGGGGCACTTTCCTACAGTTTCATAGAAGCACGATTAAAAGTTGCATATCTCTGGCACATCTCGGAGATCGGGGTGCAAATAGTAGGAGAGGCATGACCATTCAAACCCTAATTTCTACTGAAGCAAATTAAAAAAAGCCCCAAGTTACGACATAGACAAGAACATACTCTTGACAAACTCTTTCCATTATGTAGCAGTAGTAGAGATGTGTGTCTGCAACATATACAACTTGGGAAAACCCCATTTATTTAAGGACTTACCACTGGCTCAGCATCATATACGTGGTAGAAATAATAGCCCTATCAAGGATGTCTATGTTTGACACTAGAATATGCCATTGTGGCGCTCTATACCACAGTGTCAATGCTCATTAGGAGTCTCACTGTTGGTCCCTGTAGGAAAGTGTCCATTTTTTGACATGGTCACCCCCACTTTTTACCTGGTATGCGATGCAATTTTGACTGGAAGTGCACTGGTTTCCTGCTATCCAGGTCACCAGTGCCAGATTTCTTTCCCTAAACTGTACAATGGTTCCCTCAATTGGCAATACCTGAGACCCCTTGTAAGTCTCTAGTAAATGGTACCCCTGGGCATGGGTACCAAAAAGGATCCTTAAGGGCTGCAGCACGTTTTGTGCCACCCTAAGGGACCCCTCACCTAATTCATGCAGACTGCCAATGCAGGCTGCATGTCTTGGTGTAGACCAAAGTGAAAAAACAACATGGCACTCAGAGTGTCATACCTACAGCCACTGCATGCAGTATATGTAAGCCACCTTACAGCAGGCCTTCCAGCCCTAAGGCAGGGTACACTATACTTCATGTGTGGATATATCTGCATGAGCAGATATGTCCCTGTGCTGGTCAGTTCAATTAATGCCAGTACAAGTGAACAGGGAAGCCATTTTAAGTACATTTGCTGGGCATTGGTGAAAAAGAGTTCCCCAGCTACATGATGGCTTCACTTAAACCAAAGATATTTGGTATCAAACATCTTTTAATAATAAACCCACACTGATTCCAGTGGTGGATTTATTAATACATGCACCTAGAGGGTACCTTAGAGGTGCCCCCTGAAAGCCTACCAACGACTAGTGTGCTGGCTGACTGGTCCTGACCAGCCTGCCACCACAGACAAGTTTCTGACCCCCAGGGGTGAGGGCCAATGCTCTCAGGAGGTCAGGAACAAAGCCTGCTCCGGCAGAGGCTGCTTACACCCCCTTCCAGCAGAATGACCTGTAAATTGCATTCCAAGGCAGGGGGCATAAAAGAACCTGTCGCCTTTGGTATGCAAATCTCGCTTCCCTCAGAGGGATGTCAACCCCCCCCCCCCCCAGGCCAGAGCCCATTTGGCTCCTGGACTGGCAAGAAAATTAGTAGTTAGAAAAGAGTGTTCACTTTCAGGCTAGTTCTACCCTTAAGGTGGGCTACCTCAAGTGGATGAAAAATTTCAAAGTAAACAAGGAACTCTGGGACCAGGTTATGCCCATTTCCCACAGAAAGTGGTCATATAGGGGGCGTAGTGACCTCAGGGGTAAGTAGCTCATTAGATGCTACCCTACACTCCCCTAACACCCCTAAATCTAGTATTTAGGGGATCCCCTGGCACGAGGAAATAAGATTCCTGATTATCTAAGAAGAACAAGGACACTGAAGAGCCACGAGAAGCAAGGACTGTGGAAAAGCAACTGACTTGTCGCTAATCCTGTCGGCCTGTCTGCTGCTACCGCCCGATGGCGCTAAAGTCGTCTTGTCCTGCAGCTGCTGTGCCTCCAAAAGCCTGGGAGGACTGTCTGTCTTCAAAAAAGAGCCAGGAACTCCCGTGGAGTAGCAGAGCTGCTTTCCTATATCTTGCAGGCACTCCAAAAGAACTGTGAGGACTCCGGACAGTCGCAAACCGGACACTGGATAGCACAACTGCACCCATGCCCCCTAGCCCGAGGTGAAGTGGGCCAACAGTGCCAGCATGGTCCCCGACCCTCCAGAGACAAAACCTACCTTGGGTTTGCTCACAGCGGACTCACTGCCGCCGCCTTTGTGCAGGGCCCCCCTACCGCAAGTGTCTCTGGTGATGAAAACCTGATGCCTCAGACCACCTCTGCACCCGGCCACCCTGGCCCAAGGAGAAAAGGACCAAAGGTGTCCCCACATCCCCGAGCATCGTGAGACCTGAGCCCACTCGTTGGTTCAGCCTGGCTGGTTTCCCAGTCCCAGGTTGCAGCCTCTTTGCAACCTGACCGTTCCCCATTGCAGTGAATAAGACACCCGATGCCGTAACACACCTTTGCACCCGGACGCCCCAGAGCCTCCCGAGATGACCTGTTGGTGTGGCCTTGGACCTTTCCACATACTCACCTTAAGTCCAGGAGATTGGTACTGTAAATCGCTGTGAAGTGCCCAAATGCAGTACATGTTTCCCCCCCATACGATAAGATTGGGCGCCCGACGCCGAAAAGCACCTCTGCACTCAGCCGCCCAAGGTGACCTGTTGGTACTGCATTGGACCTTGCCCCATAATTACCTTAAGCTCAGGAGATTGGTCCCGTAAGTCGCTGTGAAGCTGTATGCAGTGTATGTCTTTCCTTCATAGGATAACATTACCGCTTCAGAAATTGCACTGTGTTGATTTTTCAAAACTGTAAAAATACATAACTCGAAATGTATTTACCTGATTTTGGTGTTATTGGTGCCAAAAGTTATATAAAGATAATAGTTATTTTTATAAATTGGTGTGGACCTCCTTACTGAGTCATGTGCATCATTTATTGACTGCGTGCGTATTGCAGTTGCTAACACTCCTCTCTGATAAGGCTAAGGCTGCTTGACCACACTACTCCCTAGAAGAGCACCTTGGTATTGCTAGAGCAAGCCCCTGTCCACTAGTAAGGGATACCTGGACTCTTTGCAAAGTAAACCTCTTTTTGGTATACTATATAAAGAGCCAGCTTCCTACAGTCCCTATGGAGTCCTTTTCTGTTAGCCTCTAGCAGAGGTCCACTTGTGGCAGACAGAATTTTCTTGCTTGCAATGTTTTTTACTCTCATTGCACATTTTCTGTCTTATGGCTCTATCTAGGTCTCTCAAAACTCTCATTGCACCATTACTCCTTCTGTTGCCCAATTGCTGTTCTCTCACTCTTGTTGACTCCCTTCTCTCCTAATGATCTCTCTCTCTGCTTCCACCTCTCATTCTCACTCCCTTTCACAGCATATTTCTCTTTAACAACACTCTCTCCCATTGGCCTCCCTCTGTCTTTCTTAGCTCCACTGCCTCTTTATCTTGCATGCACACACCTAGCACCATCCCAACACATACTGCCTTTTTTGTATAAGTTCCCAAGAATGCTCTTAGTAATTAACAATTATATATTATATTCTTGTGGGTTATTCAGAGTCCTGCGTTAATATGGCATTGAGCGTACCGGTGTTTGTGCCAGATTTGACATTACAAGTTGGGTGCAAATACCTCTGCATATTACCAGGAAAAATCTGTGCAGGGAAAAGGTATTGAAAAGGGGAATCTTGTGTGGGTTTTAATGTATTAACCATTGCCACACATTATTCCCCATTTCGACAAGTCAAACTCAGAATCAGGAGGCATTTCTCCCAGGCTGTTTTAATACCCGAATCTCTCATGGGACTCTGAATGAGCCAGCAAGTGTTTTCTTTTGCCTTCTCAGACCAGACAGTTTAACAATATACACAAGAATCTACAAGTTCATTCATAGCTTAAGACTTCCTATCCCAATCTCAGCTCTCACCGGTGGTCCCAGAGTCACATCTAGTGTTGAGCGATGAGCGGGCCCCCTGCAGTGCTGTAGCTCATGGTCTTGGCCAAGCTGGTGTTCAGTGATGCTGAAGTTCTTGTTCCTTATATTGGGCACTGAGCTGGCATGCTTCACAGCACATGTCTCCAGTGATTGCGTAGTCTGTGCACCGGTGTGATGATCCTCAGAGAGGGGTTGCCACAGTGGGCTGGAATCTCTACAGATACCTTCCATTTCAGCACTTTTATCACTGTTCGAGCTCTTTGGTGGGAGACTGCTAGTACGGGAATCCGTGTTATGGAGGAGCTGAAAAGGTATAATAGGAGAAGATTAACAGTGCCTTTTGGAAATAGACTATTCTATATAGAGGTTTTGTTTGCCCCACTGAAGAACCAAGCAACAGAAATTATTAAAGGTCTCAATTGTGACGTTTTTTAAAACAAAAACAATTAGTAAGAGGGGCTCTTGATGAAGAAAGGCTTCCTAATGAGATAATAAAATACAACATACAAAGCAGGGGCTTCTTTTAGTCAAATGTATTTGAGGAATTTGGAAAAACCAATGCCGGTGAATTATCCAGTGTAATATGCCTTCTTACAAAATGGAGTAAAAAGATGAACCACATTTGTATGAAATAATTTTTTGCAGAGTAGAAATGACTGCAAAAAATTATATTGAATGGACTGAAGATATGGCACGCGTAGACTATAAATGGTGTTAATCCTGAGGAGACGGAGACATACAGATATCTAAATTATATTATTACATCCAAATCTGACTATTCAAAATATTTGGTGAGAGTAAGAAACACTGAAGTGAAGAAGGGTACTGTGAACAGCTTTAACAAAAAACCAATCTGAGAAGAGTACGATTCTGAAAGTTCATCACATAAAGTCATACAGCTACTACTTTTTAGTTTTGAAATGTGATGCATAGTATAGGAGGGAAATTGAAAATAAAATAAAGTCTATATGCGGACATAGTAAGTAAAACTTTATTTGTTTCAATTAATTTAAATTTTTACAAATTGTCATTGCATAGTAACATAACTAAAAAAACAATAAAACGACATTTGTCAATCATTAAAATAGATTACAGAATTTTGTCAAAGTTCGGTTAAGGATCTCTAATATTTTCTTACATGTAATAGCTGTTGTAAGTGCCCAACAAATTTGGCAAACCTTGCCAGTTACGTTGGCTTTTCCAGGTTAAAAAGAGTACCTTCGCCTCAGTGCAACTGTAAGTGGTGTATTTAAAAAAAAAGCTGCTTTATTAAAGTGTGACGTGCATTTAAGAAATTCGGGCAAATGCAGATAATATGGACCACAGCTTCCTCGTATAAATGGCACAGTCTACAAGCCTCAATGTTTGCCAGTGATTTCCAACTCACATGTATGTCCTTTATTGGTGGAACCATGAGTCTGGCAAACAAGATCTGCCATAAGATTGGCTTATTCAAATCGCTATTTAAGTAAGACTGGCATAGTTTGTCCCTATAAGAGCTTAGAATTACCTGGATGTTGCAAGCAGAGGTTTTGATAGATCTAAGGTCTTTCTGCCTGGATAGGAGCCTTACTTGTTTTTTCAATACATTTTTTAACGCCAGTGGATGGTGTATGTGCAGAGGTTAAATTTAGAGCAGGCTACCGCCAAATAGCCCAACCAATAGTTTTTGCTGTTTGTGACGATGACCTTCAAAATTTCTTTCATAGTATTAGATGGTGCTGCACAAATTCCGCAGTAGTACCAAATTATAGATGCCCAATTTCCAAAAGTTTGTTTGTTCAGGCCAAACGTGATACGTACCAGAGCATTACGGGTGTATGCTGGGATTTGAAAGACACGTTTGTAGGCGCAACAACACACCAACTCCATGATGTCTGCCAAGGCTCCATGGAAGGCAAATTGTCCGTAGGAGATGGAAGGCAGTAGTTTTGCTCTAATTACCTTCTGGATAGGCTCAGTGGTTTGACTATGCAGGTTGGCATAAAGTTTACACATAGCATAAGTCACTGCCTTGGCCTTTTCTTCTACAGAAGAGATGTGTACCTTGGGCTTGCCGTTGCTCACAAACCCCACCCCCAGTTACTTGTATTTGGAGTCAGTAGTTATTTTCAAATTACCCAGTCTCCAGAGGTGTTTGAGTTTATTAGCGTAGCGGTCGAAGATAAGAACCTTTGTTTTTTTGCAGCTGGCTACTAGTTTGTTGGCGATGTTGTAGGTGCTTAACGCATCCAAGGCTTTCTGTAAACCCACTTTTGTATGCTCCATTAGGATCATATTGTCGGCGTACTGCATCAAAAACAGTCAATTCTGCCCAATCTTTGATACTAGCAGGTATATGCAGACAGTCACTACAGGCCTAATTACGACGGTGGCATGGCGGCTACTGCAGCACCGGTGGTCTGACCGCTGTATTACAACTTCGGTGGTCTGACCGCCATGGGACCGCCGCAACCACCGGGGATCCGCGATCCCTCGGTGGTGGAGTGGCGGTCTGGGGCAGCAATATGCTGGCGGTGCCGCTGGGGCACCACCAAGCATATTACAACTTTCCTCACCTCTACATTTTTCATGGCAGTAATCCCGCCATAAAAAGTGTGGCGGTAAGGAAAGTAATGGGGCCCTTCAGGGCCCCCTGGTGTAGCAGTGCATGGGGGTGCATGCAGGGGGGCATATGGTGTGCCCCAATGTGCATGCACCCCAGCTCCTGCACAGTCAGTGCAGGAAATTGCTTTGGTGCTCCCACAGAGCTGCAGTTCAAAGGCTCACTTATGAGCCTTAAAACTGCAGGGCCGCGGGACCGCCAAAGCGGTGTTGGAGTGGAGCACTGGCGTGGCAGTCCGCTCCCACACCGCCAAACTTGTAATCAGTCCCTAAGTCTCCTCAGTGATACTTCAATCTAAGCACTGTTCCTTTGATGGCATTGCAAAATGTTTTGGATGTTCAACAGAGCCTTGCTGAGAAATTGAGAAACCTTACTCTCAGAAAAGACATTTCAAGAACATAAAAATTATGGGGCGGGTGAGGCAATAAGAGTGATTGCACCTGGAATTTGAGCCGAATATTACAAATAGATATCAAGATAGGAATCGTTCTATTTGGACCAAATAAAAGTAATATTTAAGAAACAACTTTAATCATGGATACTTCACCGGTTGTATGTTAGAACATCGAGGACAAAAATATCGACCTGCCAAAATATCTTGAGAAAAATATCGATAACAGAAGCATGGATTTACTATTCTTAAATCCACATCTTTGTTCCTTGAGGAATGTATACAAAGCTTAGAGGTACGTATGTGTGGAATTAAGTATAGTAGACATATACTTACCTTCACAATATTCTGGTAGTCAATATTCTGGTCATAATATTTTGGCAAGTCAATATTTCAAGATCGGTGTTTTAGGAGTAAACCTACTTGATCATACCTTAGGGCAAAGGTGAGGTTGAAGACACTACCCGAGTGGTTTACCACTATTTTGATATACCTTTTTAAATCACTTGAGAAGGGTACATGTGAATGGATGCTTAATTGTTATTTACACAACAGATATTTAATTTATTTATGAAGGACAATCAGGAATAATATATTAGTGCACTGTATGTTTTTAATAAATGAAAGTGGGAGGTACTTAAATAATATTTTATGCTTTCTAACAATGACAAAAAAGTATTGTTTTTGGAGTTCTGTCAGAAGAAGGGTGGTTGTTGGGAATGCTCATGTTGCAGTGGAGATGTTTTAACTTACCCATAAGTAAGCTAACCAATACACCTTTTAAACTGTAAACCAGACCTCCTGGGGCCAGGAATCTCCTTTCACAAGATTGTTTCACAAGTCTATCAAATACAACTTACTTGAGACACAATGCTAAAGTTGCTCTTGTCAGTAGGGCCTATCAATTTCCTTTTTAACTTGTCCAACTCCCAGGGCTCTGTTTTCTACAGTGGCTCTAATTTCAGATTTACTATTTGCATTTCTTCACATTCTTGGACTCTAAAGGTCAGACCGGGGACCTGTTGCTATAGCATCACTGTTTCAAAAGGAATGTAGTACATATCCTAACACCTACAACTTTCATATATCCAGACCCCATGCTGTGGATAAACTGTGCTGTAGGGCTGTCTTCAACTCCCTGCAGTCCTACTTGTTGACATTCTACTCTCTGTTTTCCTGCCGGAAAAACAACTCCAGCCTGCTCTTAGCAGCCAGACTTTTTTTCATGTAGCTTTCGTTTCACACATTGGATTCCTAGACTGTTTTTCACCAGAGGTAGAGGTTATTTCAGCTGATCAATGCACTTAAATGTCTCTTTTGGTCCGGAACATTTCACCTACTGGCTCCACAAGCAACTCTTACTTTTGTGGGGCACCATATGCCAGTGGGTCTTAACCTTTTGATTTCTTTGGACCCCACTGAAACACTACTAGTAGCCAAAGACACCTGCAAAGGCAGTTGTTATGAGTTGAACTTCAAAAGAATGCACAAAACTAACCAAACAAGGATACATCAAATAAATACCTGTTACAAAATACTTTACTTAATTCATTAACAAAAAATATGCACAAAATCTAAATTTTAATGGGAAGGTGGCTTTATTTCTAAAAGTCAAAGCGATTTGCTATATTCTAGTATATTATTTTGTCTTTTTTGCTCCTAAAGCATGCTCTCTTAATTTTTAGCCTAAAATTTCAAATTTCTTCACATTTACAGAGTGTTTTACAATTTTCAATTTTGTCACAGACCCCTTAAGTAGGAGCCACAGACTCCCTGGGGTCCGTGGACCTCAGGTTCAGAACATTTGCCATATGCCATTACTGCCCTGTGTAGGCTGGTGTCTATTTTGGTCCCTACCTTCTTTCCAATTGGGTCTCATGCTCTTACTCAGCGCGTACCTCATACTATAATAGTTTGGTGTAGTCAGATGCTTCTTCTAGCCCTACTATTCTCCCCAGGCTGATCGTATCTGAAAAGCACTTCATATTATATCTCCCTGGGCAGTAACCTGTTTCGTTCAGTCCCACTGAACTCACCCGTTTGCTTCACAGGCTGATCTTACCCGATGGCCACCTCGTGCCGTAACTGTCATGGCAGTCAGATTTCTTTTCACCAATTATTTTCTAAGCCACTTGCTCCCCATTTTGGTCTTACCTGACGAGTACCTTGTGCCATAGCTGCTCTGTGCAGTTGGCTGTCTCTGCGACTTGGGCTCTTTTCACCTGCCGATTCCCCCATCTGTTCAGCCTTCCTGCTTTTTGACTGGGTCACTTTAAACCTCTGTTTCAGTCGAAGCTCCTGCAGCTGCTGCCTGTGGGTACAGATTCGGGCTTTAGTTACAGGTGAACAAGTGGTGAAATTCTAGGATTTTACAGCGATGAGAGCTCTATATCTGCCTTTGTCTGCATGTATTGTATCAGATTAACAATGGTCAGGTTTTTTGACACAAGATGGTTCCAAATACAAGTTGCACCATTGCTTGAGTGAAATGTCCAGAAATTGAGTTTACTGGTTTTAATGCATAAAATGCATTTCATGCATGAAATGTATAAAATTAGTGAAAAGAACAACTTTCAATCAGGTCTGTATGAAACTTGTGCTGCACTAAATGACATGGGTCCAATAATTTAAATCAACTTTCAAACCATTTTCAGCCTTATACTTTTATTTGTCTGATAAATTGGTGATCTTTCTGAAGATACCATGGGAATATTGGAACCAGTGGTGGCTGGTGACATTTGAAAGTGGTGGGGTATAAAATGATTGCCGTGCTGCACTGCGGCGAGCGAGCGTGCCCGAACAACCTCCAAAGGGTTCGGGGGGGTTCTCCCCCCGAGAAAATTTTGACAAAAGAGTGGACAAATGGTGCATTTTCAAACAAATTTGAGAAAGCAGGAAGGTTAAAAAAGCAATTGTGAAAGTGCAGTTATTACATTAATAAAGAGATGTCATATAATAACATAGGTAGCTGCTTATTCAGTATAACCAAGGTCATGCCGCCCGCTGCTCCGAGCATTCGTGCTCGTGTTTCTAAAACTAAAATGCTGTAAAATATGTGTGTGTGACGTGCAAAAAAAAACTGTGTGCATCACCATATTTTTTTCACATCCTCTAGGTTTGTCTTTCAAGCCCAAGGCCATTGCACACTGCTCACTCACTGTCAGCAAATTACGATGCAAAATGGTTTCCTATTGGAGTAAACATTAGCTCACCTTGCAGGGGCTTATTTGTACAGCGATTAAACATTTTGTTTCTTGCTTTCTCTATATGCCTGTGACATCTACATGCCTGAGCAGACTCAATTAGCTGCTAAAGCTGATGCCTGGGTCTGGCTGTGTTAACATGACTGGGCCTGGCCTCATATTCTGTAACAGAAGAGCCTGCGGTACTGCTGATGCATTTCTGGGGTACAAACATTCGTCATGCACTGCAGTAAGACCATTTCAGGAATTTCAAAACATAATCTGTATTTTTTTCAGCAAGGCACGCATTACAAGATGGACATATATGTGTTTATGATCTAAATATAATCAACCTGTTTAATTTGGCAGCGCCAAAACTGTTACGCATGAATGACACAAGCCACCACTGTGATTAAATTTGCAATACACGTGGATGCACTCAAGACGGCCTGGTGTATGTTTTTAGTTGCCAATATAGCTAGGGGAAGGTAAGCTTAAAGGACGCATAGCAGCAGGGTTCGACTTCAGGAGTACCGTTTGCTTCTATTTTCCCTTTGCTTGGAGATCATACGTTAGGACAGAGTAACACAGATGTTTTATTTGTGAGATGTGGCAGTGGCACGAGGGAGCCGAGGACAGCAGACTTCCTGCTATCAGTACTGTACGCCTCGCAAAAAGCTGTGTTCTCCTGAGGGTTTAAAAACCAGTCTTTGGGGGAGCAGTCAGGGTCAAAGGCTGCACGTTTTGAGCGCTGCATTTTCTAATTAAAAAATCGAATGTCAGAAATAAACATATGCAAAAAAATAAGTAAATGTTATACAATTTTTTAATTGGTAGTCACGTTATGACCAACTAAAACTAGTTGTTCTGTATGAAAAACAGTTTTATGCCACTAAAAACGGTCTGAAATATGGTGTATAGAGTAGACGTCCTCAATGCAATAACAACCAATATTTCTGAACCATATTCAAGTCACACGTACCTGCTGTAGAAACTGTGTGCAAAATTGTTTTCTCCCAACTTCGCCTGTTTGTCACAAACACTATAAAAAAAACTATGTGAAGGTCAAGAAGTTATATGCAAATGTGTAAGTATTTTGTACGCAGGTGTAATTTGATGTACCTTTCGTCACCAGTTTAGAGCCACCCACGAGAAAAAGCTAAGTTATGCACTTGTGTACAAAATGCTTGAGTGTTGCCAGCGCAACAGGGCTTCAGAGAACTAGCCAGGAAACGATTAACAAGTTATATATTTCACACCCAACACGCTCACGAGTTACAACACTGTTTCACAGCACTGGCGAGAATAAACTATGCAAGCTAGGGCTTATGGTACAAAATGCTCGCAAATTCCACGCACTAATTAATACTTTAAAGAGAAAGAAACACGAATCGTGGGCACTCTGCTACAACTACAACAAAGATAAAAGAACGCATTAATGCAGAAAGAATTAAAGCGGGCCTTAATTTAGAAACCAAGCTGTACTCGCATCATGTTTGGAGTAGGAAAGGAAGTCTAGTCTGGTCACGGTGTCGCAGTAGACGGAGACGCTGCACACCAACAGTCCACGGCAGCTCTTTCAAGGAGGCCCAGCTGCAGGTCATAAAATCACCTCTCAGGCCCTCTCTGCTGGTGCTGTAATGCTCTAAACAGAATACACGAGGCGCAGAAGCATGTGCCGTGTAACTGTTTAGAGCAGGTGAGAGGGCAGCCAAACCCTCCCTTTCCATGTCGTCACTGTGACAACATGGCAAAGGGAGGAGTGCTGAACGGCATCTTATGATAGACAAGCAGCCCCGGGAGTACAGGGCTGAAACTGTACACGCCCGGGGCTGCTTTAGAATGTGACGTTTTTAAAACGTCATTTCTGGGCGGGTCCCGAGGACCCTAATTATTGCAAAATCGGGCTGGCAGCATGTCAGCCCGTGCTGCTTAACTTTTAATGCTTCAGTGCTTGTTCTGGCGCTAGACAAATGCGCGCTGGCGCAGTTGCCTAAATTAAAAAGTGCCTGACTGCCTGACGTCCGTTTTGTAGAATGGACTCGGCAGGCCAAGGCAGTGAATGCTGCAGCTTAAGGATAGTGCTTTTAGCAATTACCATCTATGTAACATTTAATTGGAAGGGCGTTGACCCTCCGCCAAATCCCAGAAACCGCCACTGAATTTGAACCTTTAAACACATTTGTCTGGAGGCAACTTAGAAACAAAGAAAGCTGCATCAAACAAATCTCTTTTTCAATTTGTTTGACTTATCACATTTTAATATGATTTACTCATTTGCAGATGTAAATCCGATCCTGCCTATTGCTCATCGCTGGTTGGTTTATTGACACTCATTTGCTTGCTTATTTGATAGCGGGATTTATTTTCTATTCTTGTGTTTGTCCCTTCCATGAAGCCTGGCCAGAGTACACTCCTCACTTTTCAGACACTATTTCTTTTTTTTCTGGTTAAACACTTCATGAGAGTGCATGTATTTTCCAGATGTCTCCATCATTTACGTCTCTTGCCCTCTCAGCTGCGCTCCTGTTTTGGATTAGGTGATGAATCTACTCTCTTAAAATCTTTCTGTGATCAGAATCCTAACCTTAGGCTATCTGATATTAGTTTTGATGGCTTCAGCCTCCAGCACACCCTCCCCCAAGGATTTAAAATAACTAGGGGATCACATGCTTAAAATGAATTAAGGGGAACCTTCAAGATGGCCAAATGATTGCAGCAGTTTGAAAATTTCATGTGAAAGTTTGCTCGAAGAGCCATGGAGCTTGGGGAGTAAGATTTTTGGGACAGCTAAACTTTAAGCAGCTCAGTTTTTGTGTTTCTGTGAGATTTACAGCGTAATGCCACTATTAAATACATTTGGCCAGTCTTGCTCTTAGGAATCCAAACTCCAATCTGCTGCATGCCTGTACTTGATAATGCCCAAAACACATGAAAATGTCTCATTCAATTTGAAATACATTTCCTATTCAATGCATCTAGTTAGACTATTATTAGGAAATATTTAAAAATACTGCTTGAAGAAAAACATTCCACAGAATTTAATTTCTCTCTAGGTCTGAAACATATGCCATATAAATGATGATGTGCTTTTACAAGGATTCATTTTATGATTCAAAAGCAAGGTGCCACTTCTGTCAGCGGAGAAGCGTCATTCTTCGTGGCTGACCTGGCACACTGCCCACGCGCCCTCGATGCTGCTGTTTCCTGAAAGATGGAGCTACTCTGCTGGAAAAACTTCTCATAATTCTCAGCATCTCTTGTGGGGAAAATACGCCGAAAACCGCCCATATTCTTCTCCTCATATTGTTCAGCCTGCTCTATCCAGGCGACCTGTAGACTCCTTTGCTTTTCTGCTCTAAAAGAGGAAGTCAGAGAAACAGATTGAAAGTACATGTGGGAAGCAATACACATTCGTTTTTGCTAGTCAAGAATTTCTGCTGATAAAAAAATAGACTGCCACATGCTTACTCCTACCACAAATGTGCACCAGAACATCACAGAATATGAGAATTAAGTAACATCTCCTCAAAAGATGGTTGGCAAGAAAAATTTGGTAACTGCACACTAATCATTAGTAACAACATTTTAAGTTTTAATAACTGAAATACAAGCAATGAAGTGCTGAAATACTTAATGTTAATTAAAGCTGTGTGAATTAACACAGAGCAGATGCACTTCAACTGACCTATTTTCTACACTTCATACTTTTGAATATATGCCAGAAAGGTAATACCTGTCTACAAAAAGCACTTCTAAATAAAAAAAGGCAATAGTGCAGGACACAAATTTGCCATGAATGTATCAACAATTAGATCTAAATTTCGAACTAGGAACAGGATACAGTAGTTCACTGATACAGTACTTCACTGCTGTTATTCACTCATAATAGCACCCCGAGTCATTGCATTAGTCATATCATATATAACTTTATTCGGAGCCATAACAAACATCCATAAAAGCATTTACACAGATAAAAACAGCAAACGTAAAGTTCATTTCACTGCATTTAAAAAAGGTTAAAAACAATATCATCATAATAACAAGATATTAAAAAGGCGACTAATTAAATTCATTCAGGTATGTATAAAGAATTGTAGATGTAATGAGAAATTGCTAAAAGACCCCTGCTCCCCAAAGTTCCATTATACATTTATACAAATATAATCCTAAAATGGCTAAAATGCATTAGTACAGTGTTCCTCGTACTCCCCTCCAGATTTTATTGTTCCCAGTTACCTCAGTGACCATGGCTCATTGATGTATATTCCCATTATTATACTCTATATAGTACCTGTTGTCATCTTCTTTCTAGCATAAAAAACTGCCCAGAGGAAAGATGACATACTGCAGCAGATCTCTAGAGTTGGCAACTCTGCAAGTACAAATAAGCAGGACGGCATTGTATGAAACTTAAGTGCCTTATAATTGGAAAAATATACCGCTTCCTGTATTTAGAGTAAAATTTGCACAAAAGAACCACATGCATGGTGTTCTGGCGCAGCCTGCCATCACACGGACAATTTACCAGATCTGTTGCCCAATCATTCATTGTAGGAAAGGTACATAATCTGTGAAATATATCCAATCTTAGGTGTGTAAGCACAAACCTATGCCGTGAGTTTAAAACAGTTGTAAGGTAAGGCTGCATATTAAAAGTGGTTAATATCATTTGATTGTGTAAAACAGAAGATTTCGGGAGTTCGATTGTCAAACTAAGCTTTTCCAGATGAGCCACCACCTCTGTTTTCAATGTCTTTCTGCTGATGGTAACTAGGGTCTCTGGTTTATCAAAATATTCTGGATGGGCCATGTCACCAAGGAACCGCTGAACATACATCAGCCACGGAATAGACTTGTATGCACTTAATTTCAGACAGTCGGAAATTATCGCTCGGTTGAGATTTGTGTAGTCTGATGTCCATATTTTAATGCCACAACAGAATTGGTTCTAGCTTAATTAAATCAGTGAGACAGGGGGCGCCGAGTTCGGAGTGGAGTACATAAGCTGAGGTGCTTTAAGGAGTTGCTAAAAGATATCTAAATAAAATATTTTCTGTTACTTGCATCTCAGCACATCTCTTGTATCCCCATATGTCTGCCTCGTAAAGTGCTATACTAGTACATTTAGCTTTATATATTTTCATCAACATTTCTGGGGGGTTCGTGCCAAGGCTACTTGCAAAGCCTCTAACGGCCCAACAGGCCCTACTAAACAGGGTATTTCTATTTTCAATTGCGTTGTTCCATGACCCGTCTTTGTCAAATAGGACTCCAAGGTAGGAGAAGGTGTTGGTAAAACTAATCTTTATTCCATTTATTGCTAAGTTTCTAAATTTCTCATTGTTCCTTCCACACTTCATAATGAAGGTTTTCGATTGGTTAACTTGGAGTCCCAGGTTATTCATATACTTGACAAAGTTAGTAAGCAGCGTCTGTAGGGCCAATGGGGTGTGTGCCATTAATACCGCGTCGTCGGCGTAGAGGAGGGCCGGGACAGGGCGTGTGCCTATTTGTGCAAGATCTTTAGAAGTAGCCACAAGCTCCTCCCTCACACTGTTTATATAAAGTGAGAACAGGAAGGGAGCCAAGACACACCCCTGTCTCACCCCTCTCTCCACGTCGAAGGCCCTAGTACATTCTCCTCCGGCCCCATGCCTTACTTTGGCTCTGCATCCTGTGTATACATTCCTTAAAAAGCTGATGATCGGTCCCTCTACCCCCATTTCTTTCAACTTATCCCACAACCTAGCATGTATTACACAATCGAATTCCGATGTAAGATCGACAAAGGCTAAGTACAGATTCCCCTTCTTTATTCTTACGTATTTTCCAATGAGCATATTTAGATTAAGACTCTGCTCAATTGTCCCAACCCCAGGTCTAAATCCATATTGCAGATCTGTAAGTTTCCCATTACTTTACGCCCAGTGCTGTAGTCTCTCCAGGATTATACATCCTGCTATTTTTGCTAGGGAGTCGATCAGGGAGATCGGCCTATACCATGCTGGGTCTAGGCGATACCCTTTTTTTAAAATTATAAATCGGTACTATAATAGACTCTCCCCATGACGGGAGGAAGCCTACTAAACAGGAAGCCCTTAATACTTGGGTCAGCAAGGGTCCCCATATATTCATATTATCCTTGTACAGATCAACCGGGATTGAATCTGGCCCTGCTGCTTTCCTGTTCTTGCTAGTATGTTGACTTCCTCCTGAGAGAATGGAAAAATGGAGAAGGTTTGGGACAGGAATTCGTTTTCTATTAGCACTAGTGCCTGGTTTTGTGGCTTTGTTTTGTCGGGTGCAGAATAAATACCAACAAAATGCTCAATCCATTCTTCCTCCAAGATTGCGGTCTCAATTTTAGGGGACACCTCTTTGCTCCATGGTGAAGAATGAATTATCTTCCAAAACATTCTCTCATCGTTACCCGCAGTAGCCTCCTGTAGGGACTCCCAGGCTGACTCTCTTAAATACAGTTTTCTCCTCTTTACTGCCTGTTTATATTCTAATCTGCACTGCTGTACTTCTCTATTGCACCTGGGTGTTTTATGTAGTGCCTCCGTCAAGCTTTTATGGGCTTTCGTGCATACAGTGTCAAACCACCCTTTTTCTCTCTTTTTTATCTTCCCACTGGGGGCAAAAAGTCTCTCTTTTATGTCCTTTGCAATAGCCATAAATGCCCCAATAATATCTTTGGGGATGTGTTTTCATTTAGGCATAAGTCAAAGTTGTCTTCTGAAATCAGGAAAGTTGTCTTCTGAAATCAGGAAAGGTGGTTGCTCAATAGCAGCCCACGCATACCAGCAATTAATGCGGATCAATCCAAAACATTTACGACCCTTCCGGTGTTGTCCTAAAGCCCTCTTGTGCCAAAATCGCATTAGTCTTTGGCCATGTGTGGCGTGGGATTGGCAACAGGGCCAGGCCCTCCTGCCAGGCCCTGCATCCAAACCCCCCACAGCCAATCAACCTCCAACCACACACGGTCTTTGGCCATGCGTGGCATGAAGTTGCCCGCAAGGCCTGGCTGCGCCCAACTCCCTGCAGGCAGCCAGCACTCCGCCACACATGGCCTTCGCCTGTTTCCAGTAACCCACTGCTGACACTCAGGCCCTGTTCCTTTTTTTGTTTTTTTGTAAACAATTTTCTGACTCACAAAACTCCCACAGTAGGCAGCAAGGCCCCTTCGCTCCAAACCGGACTCCCGCAGGAGTCCTGGGGTCTGCGCTGGCTTCACTGGACACCAACTGATCACAGAAACCTAGAAGATATTCTACATTTGCCCCAGCAGGGATCCTTCTGCGACCCCCTCCCCCGCAAGGTCCTGGGGATCGGGTTACCTCTACTCTGCCCCCCTTATACTTATTTGTATTTTTTTTATTTTCAGGAAACGATGACCAAGTCGTTGTGTCCTGAAATGGTGGCTGCAATATTTCGTTTCATGTTGCAGCCAGACAATTGTAACACGAGCTCCTGTGGGCACTAGGAGGCGGAAGAGAAAAAAGCCCCCACGGCCAATCAGAATGCGCCATTAATTGAAGTTGCGTGATCGTGGGATTCTCATGGGCCTCCAATGAGTCCAACCATCCAGATATACAAAGTTTTTTAACCTTAATTTCTCAAAAACTACTGAACCAAGATCTAGCTTTCTGCCAAATTTGGTGTAATTCCGTTTCGCTGTTTTTGCAGCATCACTGTTCAATTTTCGTATTGAACGTTGCATGTGGAAATTGCATTTTGGGACCCCCTTTTTTCTCAGTCCCCACTTGTTGGATCACCCCGAAACTTTCTATGAAGGAGCAGAGGTCGATGAACTTTTTCGGGCAGTTTTGTTGAAGATTATTCAAACGTGCTGTTTGGCGAATCTTCAACGAAACTGCCCATTATTAGCAAACCAAAATATGCACTTCCTATGGAAAAACAGTACCTTGCCTCATTCTCATGACAGGCACAGCAAAACCAGAATTTTCAATTGACCCAGCTTAGCATCTGGAAGCTCCTTTGTTATATCTTTATCAAGTGCTTCTTGCCCTCTTCTCATGAAAAAGTAATGCACCTGCTAACACCAATATCTGAGGTTTCCGTTCTGTTACATGTATCCTCCTTCGGCTTACTAAGTGAAAAAAATATAACCATGTTGGGGAAATTTGAGGAGGGTTAGCATTAGATACTCAACTGCTTGGAGAGGTGAACATATGCCTCTCTGTGATGTGATATTACTATTTTTGCTTGATTTGCACAATAAAAATGTTTTAGTCTTCAAGTAAGCATGAAGCCATTTTTCTTCCAGACCTTTGTGCCTCAGGCCGGGGACTGTCTACTCTTGGCCCTTGGTGGGGAGAGATCTGGACCGGACTCCAAGCACCAAAGACAAGGGAGACATATCTCAATGGGAACAGGGGTGGATGGTGGCCCAGCACTTGACCTGTTGAGCAAGTCAATCATCATCAGCACGGCTAAATTGAACAAGATGGAGTCTAAACATGGTTATTTTTCTACTGCGATTTTTATTCATTTGACTGTACTGAGGGTACACAAATGTCATCTGGGAGGGAGACAACTGGTTTAGGCTGGGCAGGTAGGTAAACGAGGCAGGATTTCCTGAAAAAAAGCATGAGTGCATTCCACAGCATAGGAGCACCAAGAACTAGAAGACACTGTATAAAGTTGAATGCGGGGGCAAAACTGACTTAAAGGTCCATCCACTCAAGCTTTTAAGCTAGCTTTGCAGCGTAAGCAGGAGATAGGACAAAAGAAAGGAGATCAGTGTGTGCAAGTGAAAGAAACTTTCCTGCCTCCCTCCATGAGAACAATTAGAGAAAAAATTATTGTGAGGTGCTTCCTGTTTTTCCATTCATCTCTCTCCCTCCAGGGAAGAGTTGCAGCACAATGCTGGCAGACACATTTATGTGTTCCTAGGTGTAAATGGGCCAGAAATTGGGGCTAAGTAATCAAAAGAAGAGGAGCAATTAGTGACAGGGACTCCTGCCCATGCTATGTACCAACAGTATGGAAAAACCCTGTGCAGATATTTGAAACAGTGGGTGGAACTCAATGGCGAAAATGGAAATAAGTCCTTTATCCAGGGAGGTACCTTTGATCTAGACTAAGCTATTTGAGATGACATTTAACAGATCTTAAAAATAAAATAGATACAGAATAATAGCCAGCATTTTTCAAATTATATGAGGAAGCAAATAAACAGAAGCTGTCACAGATCTCTGAGAGGAAGCAGCGCCATTAAAGATTCCACAGAATACTCAGAATGACAGGAAGAAAGGGAGGAGACTATTTTAGATGTCCTAAATTTCCCCAAGTCTGCAAGCAATGCCAGAGGCACGCCAGTGGCTTTGTATAGAAATGAAGCTGAGTTGGCCTGTGCCGCCAGCAAGAGGGGCACAAGGAAGCAAGGCACAAGCAGGCACAGCGAGACAAGCAACCGACAGTGATGGGTTAGAGAACAGTGTGTTACACTTAAGACACAAAGCTGATTTCACCACCTTGCACTCTGCCTCAAGACCTTAAGTCCACTGAGTAACCTAATGGTTGGACTATGGGCCCGTACTATTACCGGAGCTAGTTTGAGATTCACTGTAGGGCATACAACTAGAAATGTAGACAGAAAGGATCATGAGGACCGGCATACCCCACCCTCTAGTGATGCAGATGACGAGGTAACCCACAGACTCCCCTGATGACATTTTCCCCTTACAAGATCAACCAAACCCAGAGGTAGGGTATCAGTCCATATGTCTGATCCCCAGATTATTTACTGACATTAGGAGGCAATTCTCGAATATTCGTGAAAAAACCCTCAAAAATTGATGGTGTTTGAAGTTTATAAACTAAATTAAGCAGTTATGATCCAGAAGTTTGGATTGGTGTTGCTAAATTAAGCCAAAGACAAATTGGTGGAAAAGAGCAGTTGGTTGCTAAAGGTACCTGCTGAGGAAGGCGCTTCAGTAACTGCCATGGATGGGTTGCTGAATGCCGTAATTGAAGTGCGCCAAGTCAAGGACTGGACAAAGATTTCTAATTGTAAACAGAACAAGGCAGAGTCAGTGGTTGTATTGGAGAGACACTTAGGTATAGCCCGCCCCACTGAACTAGCGCAGGAAGCTGTAGGGGCTGCATTTGTGCAGGGATTGCTACTGAGTGTGCAGAACCAGCTGTGTACCCTCTGTATCAGATGACAAACTAAGGCCTTAGTGGAAGTATTTGCAGTGAGAAATCATTGTGGGCCGTACAAGAAGAAAACAAAATCTAATACATTTAAATGAATGGCTTAACAAATGCAACTATTTCAACAGACCATATAAGGAAGAAGAAAGAGAAACCCAAACAGGTGAGAAGAACATGGTGGATAGGGAAGCTGATGGCAAGTCAAAACAATGGAAGGGGGAATAGAGATCAAGCCCCTCCAGGAGGCTCATGCTTTAGCTGTGGAGAACTGGGACAATGGAAAAAGAGATTGCCCTAATCTAATATCAGGGATCCCTTTTCAGTCCAATCCTTCTAAGTTTACCGAGGTTACACAGAACCAATAACCTATTTACTAGGACAGCCCAATAGGTCTTGACTGTGCTGTGAATACAGTAATTCTGGTCGATCAAAAGGGTGTTTATTTGAAATGTATGAATGATGGTAAACTCATATCTGGTCTCGTTGACCCGGGTGCTAGCTGATCTGCCCTGAGAACCTCCAAATTTTGCTTCTTACCTCTATCGGGCTTCTCCATTGAGGCAGATCGGTATCTCACATACAAGAGTTCCAGTAAAACATCCTGTTTCTTTTACACTGGATGCTATAACTGAAAAGCATTCCTTTTTACTGAGCTCTGTGTCACCTGGCTATTTTTCTGGCAGAGATTTATTATGTAAATTGAATTATACAGCGTTTTGTACTAGTGACAGAGTGTTCCTTAACATTCTGCAGCCTAATGAAGATGACGTTTTGGCAGCACTATATGAATCTGACAATCAAAATGTTAAATGTGAAACACTAATGTCTGAATCTTTGAGTAAATTACTTGAGCACATTCTTCATTCTACATTGACGTCCAAGCATGCAGATGATGTTGGGTGTATTTTTTCAAATTATTCTGTTAAGACCAAGGTGAACCTTACGAAGAAACTACCTCATATCCCCCAGTATCCCATGTGTCCTGAGGCTGAAGGTGGGCTTCACCCTATCATTGCCAATTTGATTAGGAAGGGGGTCCAAATGTACACTGGGAGTACCTGCCTGCCTAAGTTGATTAGGCAGGGTGTCCAAAGGTCCAATGTGAGTACCTGCAACACTCAGTCCAATTCTCCCTATTCAGAATGTGGGGGAAAATGGGTACTGCTACATCCAAGAGCTCACAGCTGCCTAGTGATACCAAATCCTGTCACCATCGTTTCTTGTATCCTAGCCACTGCCCAACGGTTCACTGTAGATTTATGCTCCACCTTCTTTACCATTCCCATTCATGAGGAAAGCCAGCATCTCTTTGCGTTCCAATTCAGCGGGTGGCAATTAACATAGTAGAGGCTCCCATAAGGATTTACTGATTCCACAACCATTTCCCCTGATTTTAAAATGAGGCCTTAGCTCCTTAGTCTTTACCGAGTGTTATACATTGGCAGGGCAACTGGAATTATGCGATTGTGCAGCTGCTGTGTTTTTCGCACAAGTATAGATTTGCTGCATTTGCCACATAATCCACCCGCTCCTGCATAATCTGCAGATTTTAACCCCAAAAATGTTTGTTTCTAGCACAAATGGTTCAAAGTGACTAAAACCTCAGCTGTACGTGTTGCAGTCCAGTAGAAGACTCTTTGCCAAGCTTTACTGGACACCATTCTTTCGATGTTGTTGTGTTAAACTGGCACTAATGAAGTGCAGCCAATGCCCAAGCAGTGTTAACAAGTGTCAAAATGACTAAATAATGCACTGCATTACCCTACATAATTTACCTTTTCTAGCCGCATAATTCACTCAACGCTGCCGCATAATTTGGCCCTCCACTGCTGCATAATTCCAGTGGCCCTGCACATTGGTACAGCACGTTGATAATCTGTTACTTGCATCAGCCACCTTAGAACAATGCAGGATTGGTTCCCTATACCTACTCACTAAACTAGCTAAGAAGCTAAATGCTTCAAAAGTGAAATTACAATTTTGTCTCTCTCATGCATATTTAGGTAATGACATCTCAGATGGTCAGTGGCATCTGTCGATGTCAGCCTTCCTGATGCCTGCCTGTCAAGAAGGCAAGCTACATGATTCCCTGCTAGTCACCAAGCACACACCAAACTTCACAATGATCTGTATAATGCACCAATACCCAACAGTCAACTCATTTATTTTGTGGACGGTTCCAGTCTCAGAAATTATGTCGGAAACCTTGTTTCTGGATATTTTGTGGGTACCCAATATATAGTTGTAGAGAATCAACACTAAGTGAGGAGCTATAGTTCAGTGGCAGAAAATCATGTGGTGCCTGGCACATGAGGTATGGATGTTTGGGTGGGGGCACCAGAGGTGCCCCCAGGCTTCATAGCGGAGGCCCACGTGGGAAGGGGGCCCTGCAAGCGGCCCCCAAAGTCCCTTTCCGACAGCCTTACCATGGCAGACGGACCGCCATGGAAAGGCTGTCGGAAAGGGACATCATAATCCCTACAGCAGTGTCTGAGCAGGCACCGCCCCTATTGTAGGGGATACGATCCGACCGATGGGCTCCTTGAGCCTGTCGGAAGCGTCGGTCAGTCCCTCTGACCAATGCAGTCCGACCGACCACATCATAATTCGGTTGTTGGACCGCTCTACTGGATGTCTGTCTGTTACAGGAGTAGGCATTTGATACTGAGAAACAGACCTGGATTAAGCAGCATTCTTAAAAGGACCTTGACTGATTGTGGAGAAACAGCATCAAGAGAGTGGTGGTCCCAAAGTCTCAGCTCCTCAACCTGGCCAGTCTATATCATGGTATTGCCCACGTTGGAAGTGATGTTTCTATTCTCAGGTTTAAATGGTTAATACTCTGCGGCACCATGCTAACAGTGTCTGCATCCCTGACCTGGTACACAGTAAAGCTGGCACCAGTGCTTAATTTGTAAAAGAATCAGTGCTTGTGCCAAAGCTCTGCCCAGAAGCCTGCAGCCGGCGCTAATAAATGTCTGCATAGTCTTAAATCCACCGCATGCCTCTTTAATCCACTATCTCACTTTTGCAGCTCCCTGTTTTCTCCCTTAGTGACGATTTTCCGCCTTTTTCTTCCTCCTTCTTTCCCCTTTGTGTGTTTTCCCTCTCTTGATCTCAGGATATATCTGATGAGGAAAAATAAGTGCCAGTCTCCAAAACGGAGTACCATTGGCCCCCATCAGCAACCACCGGCTCACAAATAAGCACTGGCTGGTACATGGAGGCCACCAGGATCTTCTAGAGTTTAAGGGCAGGCTTTGAAACAAAAATATGGTGAAATCGGTCTTGGGTTGCTTGACTTCTGGTTCTGAGAGGCTCTGGCTTGGCAGTTCAGGTTGGGCTGCTCCTACTGGAGCAGGACCGAGGATGATTTGCATGTGGATGAGTCTAATCTGAAGTGGTATGGTGAGCATAAAAATGATGGACTAGAATAAACCCCGAGTAATTATCAGTTGCTAAGATTTTTTCAGGCATTACATCCATCACTTTTTTGTATTTTTCACATGCTTAGGCAGAAGGAATGTTTTTTTGAGGAAGTTTCACAATTTTGAGGAGAAAATAAAAAAGCACTATCCTGTGCCAATCTTCAGCAGGACGGATGTCTCAGTGAGATGAATACTTGCCACTGAAAACATGTGTAGATCAGCAGAACAAGTCTGAATCCCAGCCAGAACAACAGCCTTCCATACTTATACGGTCAATAAACTTACAACTGTGAAACTGGGTAATAGTAACGCCTATATCTACAGAGGGCAGAAATGGCAGAGGTGCAGTATGAAGTGCTGCATAAAAAAAAGTCATTATCATCTTCACAAACCCTGAAGCAGTTACATCAGGAACCAAGTTAGCCCAGACTTCTGACAGTCCTCGAATGAAAAGCTAAGTTTAGTAGTGATTGTTGAACACTCACACTATCCTGAAGCTCTCCTGACAAAACTAGAAGATGGAACCTACAATTAGACTGTCAGACCGACATTGGACCACCCTTCCAGAAGCGAAAATTCAAACAATTCCATGGGAGAAGGAGAATCCGGCACTAATGCATAAGACTGCAGTGACTGAAGGCCCACGGCGAAATGGAGGAAGAATGAGTCTTGAAGAAAATGATCCAGCAACAAGAGGACCAAGAACCTGCCCTGTGTCAGTGACTCTAAGAATACCAGATATGGTCGTTCCATACAGCGCCACCAAGGTTAATCTGTCTACCGCCTTAATAGGTTGATTCATCCGGGAGATCATCCTAGCTGTCCCGCATCCCATCCCTTCAGGCACCCAAAGAAGCCTGTGAAGGGAGAGCAAAGCTCTTATAAATATATGTGGAAGACTGTGAGCTGGGCAAAGACAGCCACAAGGGGGAAATGCCTGCACCTTTCAAGACCTATAAACTCTTTCTGAGAGACAGGGAATACTTATAACTTCCCTGGGAGAAACCCCTCCTGGGTAAAAAAAAAAAAAAGATGTAACAAAAATAAGTGCAGGTGTCAAGGTTTTTCGAAGGAGCCTGCCACCAGTGCCTTTGAATGTCAAACACCAAGACTGAAAAAGCTGATTAAACCTTATGCCTCGTTCGAACTCCACCCTATGGTTCCTGTCTCTTTATCTTTCTCGTACAGGTTCTTTTCCATTCCTATTTTCTGTCTTTTTCTCAATTTTTCGTATCTTCTGCCTACTCTCCTTCTCCCTTTTCTGTCTTTCTCTTTCTTGCTCTGGATCAAAGCTGGATACTGAAAAACAAGTCCAGATCATGAAAAATAAATGCTGGCGCTTTCCATTTGCACAAAGTAACCACTGGCCACACCTCCAACCCTCTGTTCTCAGGCAAGACTGTTTCACTGGAGCAGCGAAGACCCTGAACATTCTAAATGCACCCAAACCCCAGTTGTGAAGCTGCTATTGGCTCATAAATCCCAAGCACAAGTCAGGGGTAGACGGCGTCCACCCACTATTTTCACAGGGTGGACATAGTCCACCCAGCCAAGAAGTTGGGCCCCACAGAAATATGCTAAACTTTTCCCAGTGTAATTTTCAGACACCACGACATGTTCAGCAGCGCCTACATATTGTCTGCTTTCCAGTCCCATCACCAATGTGCAGGTAGGGAGAGGGGCTTTTTTAATTTCACCTCTAGCTGCAACAAAAATAAAGGCTGAAGTTAAGGGATCATAAGGCCTCTTTTTGATCGGGCAACCTGGCTGAATGAGGTCTGGAGCCTCACACTAAATGCAAATGCAATAGAGGGGTAACGAAAGTATACAGCTTGTTATCACTTCACAGGTACTTAAGAGAGGCATGCTTTTGACTTTGTTCACTCCCTGTATATAAGTGCGTGCACTGTAAGAATGTCAGATGTGTTGGTCTGTCCCAGTATTTACACAAATAATTTAAATAGCACAATTTTATTTCTTTTATAACGCTACTCGTCCCAAAGCAGGGTGTCAGAGCGCTTTACGTAACATACACATTATACATTGACAATAAACCATGTAAATGTGTAAATCAATGTACAAGATGCGTTACATAAGACAGTGAGGGTTACAAGGTTTAGGAGTCACATATCCTCATAGCTCACTGTGTTATATTAGAAGGATTACAATTTGTGAACTGCAAGTAACAAAAGGATTCCTGTGTCAAAAGCAGTAACCCACTTACCCATTTAAATAAAATAAAAATCTGCCATCTGCATAATACATGATGTGCTTTGCAGGAGACACATAGACCTTCTATACTACTTTGATTCAAATCTGGGACTTCACAAAACATAGATATCACCAGCAAAGGTGTTAACCTTCATAGTTATGTTACCATTATCACTATTCTCTGAGATTTACTGGACACACAAAGATCTCCGCAGCAGGTGCCTTAACCCCATACCATATTTTAAAATGCAGTTTTTGCAACCAATTAAGCAGAACATCTAGTACCAGAGGTGGCTCCTCCATTAGGGCAGAGGAGCATCGCCCCACTGCTGAGAGCCAGCAGTTGCAAACATGAAAAATAAACTGATACTAAAACAATTTTATTATCATTTTATTTTTCATTGCTGTCCCCGAGTTGAGTCTTGGGGTGGGACCATCCTGACGACAGCAGCAGGGAGGAGGAGTGGTGGGCACTGCAAGTGTGCATGTCGGTTTGGTCGGCTGTCTCAGAACAGCAAAAATGACATGCGCACTTAGATTTCTCCAACCCGAGCTGTGTTGCACAGCCGGGTGGAGAAGAGGCACAGGCTCCCTGTCCCTGAGTGAGTGCCATACCAGCCCGCTCAGACCAATCCTGGCACTTCTCCCATGCTGGGTAATATTACCAGCTTGAGAGCAGCGTCTGGATTGGCGTAGGGGAGTCTGGGAGCCTGTGCACCAGCCCATGCACTGCCGGGACTGGAGCAGAAAAGCATTGAGGTGGCAGGCAGCAAGTAAGTTTGCTTTTATTTTTGTTTTCATTTTTCTCCTCCGCCTTGCCCCTCCACTTTTCTTTGACAGCAGCCACCACTGTCTAATACCATGCTACTCCTTGTTGCCAACTTCTTTGTGATAGGGTTTAAAATAAAATGCATCAGTTGAAGCCCAGATTTTGCATAGGGGCTGCACCACTTTTTTGGCTCAACCCCGACGCAAAATCTAACCTGCTTAATCTCGTAATTGTACTCTTGATATACTTGATAAACATATGGGTGAGGTCTTAATTTCGGATGTCACTTCTTGTGATGTCACTTACAGTGAGGTCACTTCCTGTGATGCCACATGCGATGCCATGTCGTCATGCGCCATGATTTAACTTGCATACTACTTAACTTGGTTAATCCCCCGAATTCTTTTTTACGACTTGTGCCCTGGACAAATCTTCTATGCCAGAAGTTGTGTCCAGCGTTGTCTGGCTGTCTCGAATACGGACAGCCTCCTTCACCCATGTACACACCCAGAATGCTTGGTATGGAAAAAAAAAAAGAGACGAGAGGTACACTGGCACAGAATGCAAGGAGTCCATGTATCGATATAAACACTGTTATGCCCATTCCAGCTCGTCAGCCCTTGCACAAAGAGAGAGGGCACTGGTCATACAGAGATTTGGAGTGAGATGGGGCAGAGGTGATCAGAGCCTTGAGCGAGCTGAATAATGGTGAGGTGAGCACTTGATGTTGTCAGCCATAGGTGAGCTGAGCCGGGGTGAAGTGTATAACCCTGAGGAAGCTGAGCCGGGGTGAGGTGTATAACCAGTGGTCGAAGCTAGCGAGATCAGCGGGGCACGGCATGCCCCTACTTTTTTTATTTTAATAGAATCCGTTCCCCTACTTTTTTATTTTAAAAATGCATCCCAGGATGGCAGAAATAGCCACTGCCTACAGATAAGGCTCGGTCGTTCGTGGCTGTTCAGGGTCGGGTGGGGTTGTTAGAGAAGGAAAAGGACTCTGTCTTTTCCTTCTTGCTCAGAGAAGACAAGGACAGTGTCCACTTCTGATGCTCTGACGCTGGCAGCTGTTCCCCCCCCCCCCATTCTTTCTTCCTCTTATTCCCTCTCTTTCTGTCTCTGTCTCGCTCCTTTTCACTTGCTGAAAACCTTGACTTCAAGAAACGGCATTTACCCCATCTTTCCTCTCCTTTCCTTCATTAGTTCCCATGTAAAATGGATCCAAAAAAGAAGAAACACTTTTGCTGGAAATATCTTTTTCTGACATTTTTCTATTCCAAAGTGCAGCCTCGGGACGGAGAACAAAAAAAAGGTTCAAAATACGAAAAATAAATAAAGCAAAACAAAGTGGTCGCAAAGTGGCCAGATTGGTTTTTATTCACACCCAAACCCATTAACGCCACTTTACAGAGTTTGCCAGTGAAGCACTACTTTGATTTTCTCACCTTTCTTTGATCAACATTGCTTTCCCCAGGTAGGGAAGTGCATCATTTCTGGAGGTACTGCAATACATGGTTGATGCGTTTGGTGGAAAACGTTTAATGTGATCTTTATCAGCTGTTTTTCTTATTTTAGTTTATAAAATGTGTACCGGGCTCTGTGTTCAGGGATGTGGTCTTTTTAAACCATACTGCTTATGGACATTGAAACAGGTCACTTCCGGGCCCCGTAGTATGTCCTTAACTTTTCAGGCAAAAACACTCATTGATTTCTGAATAATGGGCGTAAAAGCGTTAAGGTAACCATGTTGTTCCTGCTTACATTTCACATGATTTACTTGATCTTGAATTCCCTATGGGTGTTTGCTTTTTCCAGGGTGTTGCTACTTTTTTTTACGGCAGCATATTACTCTTGTCTAGTGCATAAGTTGAATTGAGCCGCATCCAGGTGTTTATAGCAGGGCCCAATTGGGTTGTAGTTGAAGGCTGTGCAAGTTTATCTCAGTGGGGCAGTATGGTGTTCAGTGGGGGAGAGGATGTGGCACTATGGCCAGAGCTGCCGAATTTGGAACTGGGGAACCAGGCTCAGCCTTCATGACCAGACCACGCCCCTGAGGAAGCACATTCCCATGCTAGACCTTAGAAGGCCCCGCTAGACCTTAGAAGCTCTGGTGTCTTAGCACGAGCAGGTCGACCCTAGCAGTGGCAAGTGTGAGTTAACCTTGAAGGCAAGTCCAGCACAATCCATACTGAAGTTCACCCCCAGTCTTGCAGGCAGGCCTACGAAGCAGCACACCCCAGAGCAACAGTGACTCTGTCACTGAGGTCGCAAGACCCTTGAGGTGAGTCTGCTTCACCCATTGGTACCTCCATTGGCCTTGTTTCAGCAGTAGTAGTGCAACTCACCAGGGATTGGCAATGCAAGATTTACACGCACACCAAACTAAGTTTGTGAACTTCACAGTCTCTCTGCTTGATGCACAAGCACTTTTAACACGTGCTGCCTGCTTTGGGGCCATTGGAATGATGCAGCAATGAAGGACAAAATTATGTTACAGTGTTGACTAAATTATGCAGCAAAAAAACAGGCTGCAGCGTAATGCAGTATATTTTCTGATACTTTATTATTTTGAAATTTTTACACATACTAACAGTCTCTGCAAATTTTTGCCTCATTAGTACCAGTGTAACATACAAATGCAGCAGTGAAAAAGGGGGCCAGTCAACCTATGCAAGGGGCCCTCCACTTCGCAGCAACAAAAGTCACATTATTTTTAGTAATTTGCGATCTGTTTGAGCTAAAAAAAAAAAATTACAATCGTCAGATTATTCAGCAGATGATGTATTATGTGGCAAATATGGCAAAGCCATACTTATGTGGAAAACATTTGCAAACTAGGATATTTTGCTATTCATCTTTGAACTGCTCTTGTGGAAAAAGGGAGAAGTGCTGCTGACAGAAACTGCATGGCTCGGTGACAAATGTCTTGTGATTCCACTTTTAAGCGTATTTGGGACATTCTGTGATTGGAAACGTATCCCAGTTTGTCAATGTATTTTAATGTCAATAAATCATATTAAAACATAAACATGTGTATCCATTGCTTGAATTAATTTACGTAATAAGCTATAACTGGTCAGTGAAATGCCAAATACAAAACATTGGAATGTTTTGCTCTTTCTGGCCACACCTCTGACTCGCCCAATGACCCAATCTTAGGATTATTCCAGCTCTCTGATTCTCCGCCCACAGTTTCCCTACCTTTTTCCCCCCACTTCAACCACAGTGTATAATAACCCTGAGGAAGCTGAGCCGGGGTGAGCTGTATAAACAGTATAACCCTGAGGGAGCTGAGCTGGGATGAGATGAATAGCCTTTGAGGGAGGTAAGCCGGGTGAGGTACATAACCCTGAGGGAGGTAAGCCGGGGTGAGGTGTATAACCCTGAGGGAGCTTAGCCGGGGTGAGGTGTATAACCCTGAGGAAACTGATCCGTGGTGAGGTGTATAACCCTGAGGGAGCTGAGCCGGGGTGAGGTGTATAACCCTGAGGGAGCTGAACCGGGGTGAGGTGCATAACCCTGAGGAAACTGATCCGGGGTGAGGTGTATAACCCTGAGGGAGCTGAGCCGGGGTGAGGTATATAACCCTGAGGAAGCTGAGCCGGGGTGAGATGTATAACCCTGAGGGAGCTGAGCCGGGGTGAGGTGTATAACCCTGAGGGAGCTGAGCCGGGGTGAGGTGTATAACCCTGAGGAAACTGATCCAGGGTGAGGTGTATAACCCTGAGGAAACTGATCCAGGGTGAGGTGTATAAACCTGAGGGAGCTGAGCCGGGTGAGATGTATAACCCTGAGGGAGCTGAGCCGAGGTGAGATGTATAACCCTGAGGGAGCTGAGCCGGGGTGAGATGTATAACCCTGAGGGAGCTGAGCCGGGGTTAGGTGTATAATAACCTTGAGAGACCTGAGTCGGGATGAGGTGTATAACGCTAAGGGAGCTGAGCCAGGTGAGGTGTATAACCCCGAGGGAGCTGAGCCGGAGTGAGGTGTATAACCCTGAGGGAGCTGAGCCGGGGTGAGGTGTATAACCCTGAGGGAGCTGAGCCGGGGTGAGGTGTATAACCCGAGGAAGCTGATCCGGGGTGAGGTGTATAACCTTGAGGAAACTGATCCGGGGTGAGGTGTATAACCTTGAGGAAACTGATCCGGGGTGAGGTGTATAACCTTGAGGAAACTGATCCGGGGTGAGGTGTATAACCCTGAGGGAGCTGAGCCGGGGTGAGGTGTATAACCCTGAGGGAGCTGAGCCGGGGTGAGGTGTATAACCCTGAGGGAGCTGAGCCGGGGTGAGGTGTATAACTCTGAGGGAGCTGAGCCGGGGTGAGATGTATAACCCTGAGGGAGCTGAGCCGGGGTGAGGTGTATAACCCTGAGGAAGCTGAGCCGGTGTGAGGTGTATAACCCTGAGGAAACTGATCCAGGGTGAGGTGTATAACCCTGAGGGAGCTGAGCCGGGTGAGATATTGAACGCTGAGGGAGCTGAGCCGGGGTGAGATGTATAACCCTGAGGGAGCTGAGCCGGGGTGAGATGTATAACCCTGAGGGAGCTGAGCCGGGGTGAGGTGTATAATAACCTTGAGAGACCTGAGTCGGGATGAGGTGTATAACCCTAAGGGAGCTGAGTCAGGTGAGGTGTTTAACCCTGAGGGAGCTGAGCCAGGGTGAGGTGTATAATAACCCTGATGGAGCTGAGCCGGGTTGAGGTGTATAACCCTGAGGAAGCTGATCCGGGGTGAGATGTATAACCTTGAGGAAACTGATCCGGGGTGAGGTGTATAACCCTGAGGGAGCTGAGCCGGGTGAGATGTATAACCCTGAGGAAGCTGAGCCGGGGTGAGGTGTATAACCCTGAGGGAACAGAGCCGGGTGAGATGTATAACCCTGACGGAGTTGAGCGGGGGTGAGATGTATAACACTGAGGGAGCTGAGCCGGGGTAAGGTGTATAACCCTGAGGGAGCTGAGCCGGGGTAAGGTGTATAACCCTGAGGGAGCTGAGCCGGGGTGAGGTGTATAACCCTGAGGGAGCTGAGCTGGGGTGAGGTGTATAACCCTGAGGAAGCTGAGCCGGGGTGAGGTTGTATAATAACCCTGAGGGAGCTGAGCCGGGGTGAGATGTATAACCGAGAAGGAGCTGAGCGGTGAGATGTCTAACCCTGAGGGAGCTGAGCCGGGGTGAGGTGTTTAACCCTGACGAAGCTGAGCCGGGTGAGGTGTATAACCCTGAGGGAGCTGAGCCGGGGTGAGATGTATAACCCTGAGGGAGCTGAGCCAGGGTGAGGTGCATAACCCGGAGGAAGCTGAGCCGGGGTGAGGTGTATATTAACCCTGAGGGAGCTGAGCCGGGTGAGATGTATAACCCTGAGGAAGCTGAGCTGGGGTGAGGTGTATAACCCTAAGGGAGCTGAGCTGGGGTGAGGTGAGGTGTATAACCCTAAGGGAGCTGAGCCGGGGTGAGGTGTATAACCCTGAGGGAGCTGAGCCGGGGTGAGGTGTATAACCCTGAGGAAGCTGAGCCGGGGTAAGGTGCATAATAACCCTGAGGGAGCTGAGCTGGGTGAGGTGCATAATAACCCTGAGGGAGCTGAGTCGGGTGAGATGTATAACCCTGAAGGAGCTGAGTCGGGTGAGATGTATAACCCTGAGGGAGCTGAGCCGGGGTGAGGTGTATAACCCTGAGGGAGCTGAGCCGGGGTGAGATGTATAACCCAGAGGGAGCTGAGCCGGGGTGAGGTGTATAACCCTGAGGGAGCTGAGCCGGGTTGAGAATTATAACCCTGAGGGAACTGAGCCGGGCTGAGGTGTAGAATAACCCTGAGGGAGCTGAGCCAGGGTGAGGTGTATAACCCTGTGGGACCTGAGCCGGGGTGAGGTGTATAACCCAGAGGGAGCTCACCCGGGTGAGATGTATAACCCTGAGGGAGCTGAGCCGGGTGAGATGTAGAACCCAGAGGGAGCTGAGCCGGGGTGAGGTGTATGATAACCCTGAGAGAGCTGAGCTGGGGTGAGGTGTATAACCCCGAGGGAGCTGAGCCGGGGTGAGGTGTATAACCCTGAGGGAGCTGAGCTGGGTGAGATGTACAACTCTGAGGGAGCTGAGCCGAGGTGAGGTGTATAATAACCCTGAGGGAGCTGAGCCGGGGTGAGGTGTATAACCCTGAGGGAGCTGTGCCGATGTGAGGTGTATAACCCTGAGGGAGCTGAGCCGGAGTGAGGTGTATAACCCTGAGGAAGCCGAGCCTTAGACGATCTGTGTTCAGTCGGACCAGAGACTGTACCTGCTCTCCTTGGAGGTGCCCGAGGCGTTCAGCCGATCCCTCACTCTCTGCCTCTCCTCTTCCAGAACCTTCTTCTTGCTGCAGGCTCCCAGGTTGATGAGGACCAGTGTGTCGTACAGCAGGGCGTCCTTAACCTCTCTGTCCAGCCGAGAGTCTGTAGAGAAGCTGGGCGAGTGGTTCACCTGCAGTAACAAGCAATGTCATGCATGTTATGGCAAGAAATAAGGGGGGGGACGCACCGCTGAGGTGCGCAATAGGAAACACAATCAACGCGGCCATCAAACGCCCAATCCGGTAGTCCCTTCTTGAGAAAGCTAACCCCAGAAATACACATCTCTCTTCAGCTAAACACAAGATAGCCGCGGCAGCCCTTTTATCCGTATATTTCAATTATTAAAACGATATATTTCATGTGATTTACATTAAGCAGTCCATGTGACCATTCAGCAGGGCACAAGTCCTATAAAAAGAAGTGGGGGGACTGATCAAGTAAGACAGTATGCAAATGACATCATGAGGTCACAACGTAGCGCTATAAAAGAAATAAAATAGTGCTATATAAATTATTTGTGTAAATACTGTGAAAGACCAACCCATCTGAAAGTCTTACAGTGTCTGCACTTATATACAGGGACAGAACAAAGGCAAAAGCATGCCTCTCTTAACTACCTGCGAAGAGAAGGCAAGCTGTGTGCCTTTGTTTCCCTCTGTGGCATTTACATTTAAGTGTGAGGTTCCAGGCGGCCCCCAATCAGCATAGTCAAACAAAAGGAGGCTGGATGGCCCCTTAACTTCGGCCCAGCTGGAGGTGAAAAAAGGCTCCCTCGCTGCCTGCACGTTGCTGCTGGGAATGGAAAGCAGACAACGCACAGGCGCTGCTGAACGTGTCCCGGTGTCTTACACTGGGACAAGTTCAAAATATTTATGTGGGGCCCAAGTTCTTGGCAAGGGGGACGGCGTCCACCCTGTGAAAATAGTGGGTGGACGCTGTGTACCTGCGTGTACCCCCGACTCGTGCCCTGCCATTCAGCGAGAGGTTTCAGTCCTTCCCACGTTCACCTGCCTTTTTTGTAAGAATTTCACATCAGAATGTAGGTACCACGGCGTGGCCAGAGCTTCAAGGAGTCTGAGCGAGAGGAGAGACGGGGAAATCCCTGTGTCACTGTTATTTCTAGTGACTAAATTGTCAATTTCGTTTTGCACCCTGGTCCCTTGCAATATATATCGAGTGCACCATTAATTTGATGCTGTTGCACTATAGGGAGGCTGAGAGCTAGTCCAGCCCCAAATAGGGAGTGAAACGTTAGTAGTTTGCTGAACATCACCAGGGAGAGATATCAGTCTCTGACAGACACCCTCATGTAAAACGCTGGTGAACTTTCACTTGGTATCGCTGACGCTGGAAGGCGTTTATACTACAAACAAGCATTGGCATAGCCAATAGGTCTCGCCTTTGGGACCTTATAAGTATTTAGCCATGCAGCACATTATCCTGGGTGCCAGAACATTTACTGTTCTTTATCGTGTAAGCTTTGACACTAATAGACACATTATAACACAGCATTGAGAAGTACTTATTTAAAGTGTTATTTTTGTATAACTGGTAGTCTGAACTCACATATCTGGAAGTACTTCCGTCCCCGATAATGAAGAACTAGACTGAACTATAAAAGGCACACAAGCGGCACATATATTATTAGTAAATCTGTACTTTTAGACTTGTGCGTTTTATCCAGAGATGCAGCGTGCAATACACATTCACTCATCCTAAGAAGCATCGCAGAACTAAAACCTAATGTCACTTTTAGCAAAGAGGCTCCAGAGTAAGTAAACAATGTTCTATTTTTGAGTACTAAAATAGAGAAAAACTAACCAAAAACACACACAACTAAAGATGCCAGCAACAGCCTTGAGCCCAGGGCGTAAGTAACCCTACGACTAGTATCCATAAGGCGCTATACAGAGGTCTGTGAGCGTAACGAGAAAGGTAGTGCACTGGTTACTGGCGCAGCCAGGGGCAGATTTACAAACTACTCTGCACTGCGCACACTGCGTGCTGGAACATGAGGATTCCTGCAAACACTACACATGCACACTGCACGACGTGCACAAAGATGCACACTGGAAGTGCACTGCACTGTGCACAATGCATGCCGGAACACGAGGATTCCTGCAAATACTACACATGCAAACTGCAGGACACGTGCAAAAAGACGCACACTGGAAGTGCACTGCACCGTGCACACAGCATGCTGATACAAGAGGGCACATGCAGAAACTACACGCACTGGCAGGGCAGACACAGAAAGACACACACTGCCTCGGATTACACTGGAAGTGCACTGCACCGTGCACACCGCGCTGGAACAAGAGGGCATTGCAGAAACTACAAGTGCACTGCACCGTGCGCACAGCGTGCTAGAACAAGAGGGCACATGCAGAAACTACACGCACTGGCAGGGCACACACGGAAGACACACTGTCTCTGATCACGCACTGGCAGGGCACACACGGAAAGACACACGCTGTCTCTGATCTCGCTGGAAGTGCACTGCACTGTGCACATAGCGCGCTGGAACAACAGGAGCGCTGAGTAACCAGACGCCTGGGCCCCAGCTTCGGAAACCCTTTACAACCTACCTGCCCCTGTAGTTTAACAGTGACCTTTGCCCTCTGCCAGTGACCCTGTCCAGATCCCAGCACATACCACCGATCTCTTAAGGCAACATAGGAACCTCCCGGCCTATCCAACCAGGCACATGGCTTTTAGCCTCCACCGGGCCTAGCTCCATAGCGCTATGAGGCTGGTGTAAGCCGACTACAGGCGCGATATAAAACAAGGAAATAAATAAAATATAATTTACCATTACTGTAGTAGACTTGTCAACCTTCAGCAGTGTAATATGAAAATGCACGCGCTCACTTGATACCTACACCAGTGCCGTGAGGGGAACGGCTTCCCACCCTTCTTCCTCCCTCTGACAGCGGACATTCAGCCGTGAGGGGAACGCTTGGGGGCATTTCGGCAGGTTCCCGCCGTGAGGGCAACGGCACCAGCGGTAAAAACCACAATCCCCAGCAGGCACTGCCTGAAGCTTGCTGGGCACGTCATCGCGGCGCCTGGAGGCACGATATCACCGGAGAGACCCTCCCGCAGCGCGGGACGCGCTCACTTGATACCTACACCAGTGCCGTGAGGGGAACGGCTTCCCACCCTTCTTCTTCCCTCTGACAGTGGACATTCAGCCGTGAGGGGAACGCTTGGGGGCATTTGGGCAGGTTCCCGCCGTGAGGGCAACGGCACCAGCGGTAAAAACCACAATCCCCAGCAGGCACTGCCTGACGCTTGATGGGCACGTCATCGCGGCGCCTGGAGGCGCGATATCACCGGAGAGGCCGTCCCGCAGCGCGGGACGCGCGCGGGCGAAGCCCGGGCCAAGGGCAGGCCCGTCCGCGCCTGTCAGCAGCCGGAAGAGGCTGGGCTGGGCCATCCCTCTGAGCCCTTGAAGGGGAGCGGGATAAATCTCGGAAAGTGGACCCCTTCAAAGCCTCATTAAGGTCAGTGACATAAGGCCCCCAGTGCATTCATTTTGGGATACCTAATTGTCCCCTTCTGCAAACATGGGGAGGAGAGCTGGGGCGGGGAAGCCAAATACAGCACCAGCACAGCCGGCCTCTTCTATCCAGCAGACATCAATAGACCGGATGCTCCAGAGAGCCATTGGTGTAGTAGCAAATGAGATTGAATTAACTGAAAGGCGACTATCCCTCACACCAAATCTGGCTGCACCTCTTAGCCCACTTGATATAACAGATTCGCCCCGGACCACGGACCAGGAACTTGCCCCGTGTGATACAAGACCTTCCCCAGCAAGTAGGGCGGACGATTTATACCCAGGGGGGGCCCGCCCAAAAAAAGGGAAAACTAAAGCCATTGTATCCAGAGGGCTCAAACAAAAAGTTCCAGCCCCTGAGACTCCTACCGCCGCAAGGGCAAATGATCATAGTCTCCTATCTAAAGGAGGCCCAGAACAGCCAGCCTGGGTTATGGACGTGGTCGTAGACATGCAGGTCCAAATAAGGACCATAGTGAGGGACGAACTAAAACATTTATGGGATAGGGTAGATAAACTCGCAAAATTGGTAGAACGCTGGGTGGATAGGACCGAGGTGATCTCGAGGGAAAAGGAGTCGGCTAATATATTGCCCCACACAAGACCTGGTCTCCAGCTTACTAAAGTTAACACGCCCCCTCCCAATAAGACACCCCAATTAAATCAGGAGAAGGAGGAAAGCGACCGAGTAGCCCTAAGGGGGTGGGGAAAGGAAATAGTACTCACGGGCAGGAATACAAGCAGGGAGCACAGAAGGAAAAAGACAATGTGAGAGCTGTTCTACTGGCGTGAGGGTCAGGCAGAAGAGTAGGTTACAGGAGGGACCCCACGAAGTAGGGATAGCCCTTCCGTGCATTAATCTACCACCAGCCTCAATCCCCTACGTAGTTATTTTAGCTGGAGTCCCGGAATTAAAAAAAGGCACTAGGGAATCCTATTTCGATTTGAAGAATACATGTATCCATTGGCTAACCAACAACAAACAGTTTTCTCATAGAGATATAAATGAAATTATTATGACTCGTAGGGTGGGGTGGGTAGGTTGGAGACCCAAAGATATTACTGGTGATTGCGTTGTCATTAATTTTAGGAACAGGATGATTGTAAACTCTCTTCTAGATCACCATATATACAGGCTTGGGAGGTCTGTCAATTTATTGCCCTTAGGCTATTTTTACCCTCCAGGTCAGTATCCACAAGAGCCCAGGGGAGTCTATCACCCGAGGTGGGCAATGAATCAGAGCAACCAATTTTTCACACCACTGCAGGCGCAATCAGCTCCATTATTTTTTAATATCCCTGTGAATAACAGGTTTAGCCCCCTCGAGGCAGTTGACTGACTGACGAAAGTGGTACCCTCCATACAAGATAAAGCTCATTTTAGCCCGCGCACCATACAGGCAAGTGGGTCTGTCCAATGGAGTGACCACCTAACACAACCCACGGCCATAGTTCAGCCTATAGAGGCGGGGAAACGTACCTTACTAGAGGATAAACCGAATCAAGATCTTGTGGGCATAATGAACCTAGACAAACCCCTTACTGACACGCATTTAAACAAATCAGCATACAGGGATGAAAAATCTTCCTCAGCACTCAGAAATGCACATATTCTAAATTTTAATTCAAGTTCACCTTCCCAAAAAGAGTCTATTTTAGATAGTATAACCATCGAACGCCCCTTATATGCCATTCCAGTGCACCCCCCTAGCGTGAAAATACTTTCTTGGAACATAGCGGGATTAACATCTAAGTTGAAGAACCCTGATTGGGGACTCTTCATTGATAATCATGAAATTTGTATGTTCCAAGAAACATGGTCTAGGGAAGAACTGAGCAGACAGGGGTACGCGGTCTTTAGTATCCCAGCGATTCACATGGGGAGAGGTAGACCCTCAGGGGGACTGTCCACTTGGGTTGGAGTCCATCTAGGCTGTGAGGCAAAACTTATTGAAAGTTCCTCTTGTGATATTCTTTGTGTCCTTTTAACTTTTCAGTCAAAACAAAGCATCCTGCTAATAAATCTATACTCACGCCCGACGCCCCGCGGTCAAGAGTCTAGCATCCTTGACCAACTTAATGCCCTCCTCCCAACCATTCCATCAAATTACGGATTAATTGTTGGTGGCGACTTTAATTGCCAATTTGAGCCTCTGGACGGTCTGATTTCAGGTCTATTGGATGAGGAGGACCAACATTGGTCCATCCCTGTGCCTAACATTTCCCCAGTGAGGGTTTGGACTCCGTTAGCACTACAGATACAAACCCTAACACTAAATTTTTCTTTAAGAGCATGTAATGGACGCACCACATCTGATACCCCATGGAATCATACTTTTAATAGACCGGGCCACACTTCAATTATTGATTACATTATGCTAGATTCAAAGTCCTGGCATATGGTGATAGATTTTAAAATCAGTCCGCGGCATGACAGCGACCATGATGCTCTTATTTTAGAAATAGTATTGCCTTGTAATATGAATGTACAGGTTAAATCCCCAACGCCAGCCCAAAGCCTGATCCAGATTAACGGTGGGAGAAGAGTACGTTGGGCTGAAATCTCCCAATCGCAAGACAAATTGGCTGAACTTTACCATCAAGTAGTCCCTTATTTCTTAATTATATCCCAATTAACAGAGAGCAATGGAGCCCCTAATTCCCTTTTAAGGATCTCCCAAAATCACCATGAGTTAGTTGCTATTATGGCCCCCTTTTTCTACCAAAATAAAAAGCTGAGAGCGCTCAATAAGCCCAAGTATAAATGGTTTAATGCCAATTGCCGAGTCGCTAAATTCGACTTAATCACTGCCATTAAAAGCAGTGATAAAACAAAAATCAAAGAAGCTAGAGTAGCATACAAAGGTGCCATAACCAAAGCAAAACAACACTGGGAAGCCCAAAAATGGGTGGACGTCAGAAATGCATTAATATCACACGATCTGAGGTCTTTCTGGAATATCCTAAACACTGGCTCCCAGGTAGGCAGATCGGCTATCGAACCTAACATAGTTGAAGGTGTGTGGAGGGCACACTATGAAACTCTATATAGAAAGGACAAGGAAGGGGAAGAAAGTATGGCAAGAGCTTCGCCACATTTGGGTCTAAACCCAGACGATGCTCCTCCAATTACGGTAAAAGAAACCATCGATGCCTTAGGGAAAATACTACCTGCAAAAGCGGCAGGATTGGATAAGATCCCTGGCGATCTCTACGGATCTGAACCTACCATCTGGGCCCCCTATTTGGCTACTCTGTTTAATGCCATACTACAAGGCATGGCAATACCTACCACTTGGGCTGGAGCTGAAATAATACCGATCCACAAAAAGGGCTCCCCGCTCCTGCCTGCCAATTATCGCCCGATTAGTCTTATAGATGTTGGTCAGAAAATCTTCGCCCGCGTCTTATTGGGGCGCCTTCAAGTCTGGATGGAGGAACATAATATCCTAACCCCCCTTCAAGCCGGGTTTAGAGCCAGGACATCAACGATCGACCAAATATTCAGGTTGCAGCTGATATATTGGAAATCTGTTTCCATAGAGGGGGGCAGCCTTTATCTTATTTTTGTAGATTTAAAATCAGCTTTCGACCTGGTCCCAAGGGAAAAATTATGGGCAATTTTAAAGGATATGGGAGTACCAGAATACCTGAGTAAGCAGTTAAAACGTCTTCATGAGGGTAACTTTGCTCGTATCAGATATGGTAAGAATGGTGAACTCTCAGCCCCTTTGCCCGTAGAGAGAGGGGTTTGACAGCGCTGCGTCCTTGCACCCACACTTTTTTCCCTTTTTTCCCTTTACATTAATGGTTTAATAGACTTCCTGATTGCAGGGAAGAATATTGATGCACCAAGGTTGGCGCAGCGCAGGATCCCGGCCCTGATGTTTGCGGATGATACGCTTCTCCTCGCAAAATCCCCGATGGGAATTCAGAGGACTCTTGACAACTTTAGTGCCTTCTGCAAACATCGGGGCCTGGAAATTAACCTGCAAAAAACCAAGTACATGGCTTTTAATGTAGGCAACTCTACCCGCCCCAATCCTTGCTTGGACGGCAGACCCCTTGAGAGAGTAACCATCTTTGAATATCTGGGATTGACGCTGACCGAGAAAATGGATTGGGGTGCCCAAATAAATAAAGCAGGGCTGAAATGTACTCAAACAACGGGGGGTATCTTAAAATTATATAGTAGTTGCACTGAAAAAATACTCAGCCCAGTGTTAGAAATCTATAATGTACAGGCCAGGTCTGCTGCCCTCTATGGAGCAGAACTTTGGGGTCATTGTGCATCGGGCCCGTTAGTTCGAACAGATAATTTTTTCACTAGACAGCGTATGGGCCTCCCCACCAGTACTCCCTTAACTCCACTCCGTTTGGACCTTGGGGTTAGACCCATAGCGGAAGAGGTTGCCCTCAGGCCCCTTCTCTATTGGCGCCGCCTTTGGAGTACCCCGGAACTAGCTGCTTATAGGGATGAATTAACTGACGTAATGGGTATGCGAGGTTCGGGGAAGATACCTTGGTTGATCTACATTAAGAATATTTGCGAGGGTTTGGGTAGGGGTAACTTATGGTGCAATGCGGAAGACATCTCCCAAATAACAGCTAGAAAGTCCCTGGTAGAGAGCTTTAGAGAGCAAAAGCTCAATGAGCTTGAAAGGAGAACTACCACCGGCCGCTTGACAGTGGAATTTTTGGCAGTAAAAAGCAGGTATAGTTTTGAATCGGTGCTGGACGACATCCACCCACTCCTTGCCAAAAAGCTTTATGTCCAGTTCAGACACGGAGTCCTCCCGTTGCGCTCTTTCACTTGTAAGTGGGTGGGGACTTCAAACGGGGGATGCCCGGCCTGTAACCATCCTGATGAAACGGAATTGCACGTACTATTTTTCTGCAAGGGTTATGGAAAGGCCAGAACACGCTGGCTAATCCAACTCTGTAGAAATTTGGGGTCTAGACGTTGCAGTGAAGTGTACAGGATACTTAAATCGAGCACGCAAATGCCTATTGTCTATTCCATCTCACGGGTTTTATTTACTATGTGGTGCACCCGAAGGGCCATCCTAAAACGAATGGCCCAGTAGAATGATATTACAGGAACTGTATGAGTGACTCTAATACTGCATTCTTCTGCATACATCTCGGTTGTGGGAGGGGCTATATCAATTTCATTAATTGGATTAGTGATTAGTACTTTACTTAATTTTTATATTTTTAAACTGTGCAAATTTTTATGAATTTACTGTATTTTACTGTCTGTTTTTTAATGTTGCTTTTATGGCATTGATTGCCGAAATAAAGTTTTATGAAATGAAAATGCACCTCGAAGCCTTCCTCTCTACAGCAACATTCCACGCGATCTTGTACAGAAGGAGGTCACACTGTGAACGGTCATTAGAGCTGGGGCAGAGTACTGCATACAGGCATGACACTTCCGTGAGGCGAGGGAGGGCGCATTGCTAAAGGCCAGATTATTGTCTCTAAAATCAGGGGGTGGGTCCAGCAGGCAGATATTCATTTTCCATTAGTGCTGAAAGTTCTCTCACCCGTACTGTACACTACACCGGCGACCCTCACTCTCACAGATCTGATCAGACAGGCGGCAGGTCAAGTGCCTGATTCTGCCCCAGCCCTACTGACCTATCACAGACCCGCAACTTAACATGTCACTGTCTCCCAGCCCTTCCAGGTGTTATCACCCAGGAGGCATGTCAGGTTAATCTACTCCAGCCATATCGACCTGTCACAGACTGACTCGCTCCCAGCCCTCCCAGATCTTCATAGCCACCTTTCCAGGCATGTACAGGCTTAGCAGCTGATTCACTGTCCCGGACATACGAGGCATGTGAGCCTTACAGAGGCCTGACATGACACAACATGGGACTGACTCTCCGACCAAGTGCTGTATTGACACTGGACGCCCCAGCCCTGCCGTCTTCAAAGAGGCACCAACCTGCCACAACATGTGACTGACTGACCGACCAGCCAAGGTCCTGGCATGCTACTGGATTCCTCAGCCCTGCTGTTCTCGCAGAAGCACCGACATGCGACTGACTCTACATTGGCTCTACCGGCCTATGTGCACCCGTGCCAGCTTTCCTAGAGCTGAAGTGCCTTCCTCTGTGTGGGACGCATTTACATACCTGCATAAATGTATGAGCCTTGCGCTAAGGCAAATATACACATTCCGAGGAGGGCTCACATTCCACAAGCGCTACAAGGCACTGGACGGATCATGCTCCAGCAGAGAGCAGGAACTCTTAGAGGGGTCAGAGTTCGTTACGCATGTGCAGACCGAGTGGAAATTAAAAATATATATATATTTATTTTTACAAGCGCCTCATTCCGCGCTTTCATTTTAATAGCGGCCACGCACCTTTCTTTCGACGACCCGGCTCCAAAGAAAGTGGTGCAGCCACCATTACCTGAAAGCGCGGAATGCAAGTAGCGGCTGATTATGTAAAAGAAAACCTAAATGCTACATGGCAGCAGGCATGTTGTCACAGCGTGAGAAGATCCACGTAAACACAACGATTGGGTTATGAAACCGGGCGCCCATACACATTAGTAAAAAAAAAACATGAAACCAGGCGCCGTGCGAGGCAGCGCGGCGCCTGAACACATTCATTATCACTTGACCATCAAGGATAGGTGGTTACCTGAATGTGTTTTTTCTCCCTCCCCTTCACTGTTTGCCTAATTATTATGTTTTACTTATGTCTTTTTGCTTCCTTAGGTCCTGCTATGTAATGCAATTCTCTTTCTCTCCTGTGTGTATGTAAAGCGCTCTGATACCCACGGGTCAAGCTAGCGCTATATAAAACTTTTTAAATAAATCAAAATTAAATAAAAACAAGCAGCTCAAGAGGAGTGGTGGGGGCGGGCACAGGGAGACAAGGGGGAGTGGTGCAGGGGAGACAAGGAGGCACTGCAGCTGCCGCCCTGCGCACCGCTGCTCGCTCCCGCAGCAAAACGCCGTGGGAGTGAACCTTTCAGAAGAGGTGGGACATGAATCCACCTTTAGCCATTTGCAGGCTTTGATTCCAAAAAGACGCACGCAAAAGCCAACCCAATGTGTGGGAAGAGTCACACCCACACAGAGTAATTGCAAGAAGCCTCGCAGAGCAGCGCATGCGTGCTGCGCTTGGCTCGACCTAAAAAGGAACAAGGCCCCTCGTGCAGAAGTAGCAAGCAGGCCGCCTCGACGGTTCAAGTGCTGGTGCATGGCACTGGTCTGCTCTAAACGACACTGATTTCACAGTACACATCGCCCCCTGGTGGCTGCAAATGGGAATTACTGTTAATGGGCAAACATGATATTTCGAGGGCTTAGGAGGGAGTAACAGCGATTCCAAGCTTTGAAACCGGATGATTCTTTGGCCGAGACTGCGCAGGCACGTCTGCCGAGTTTAGAGTTAAGTGGATGTCACGCCCCAGGCTGCACCACCAGCAACAGTAACGTAAGGCGGCGATTCAGTTAACCACCTTATTCGGCGGAGTCTAAATTCTGCGATGAGTGATTCCTAACCGGCTGATAACCAGTCTTACATCAGAGTCGAATCACAGTTACAAATGAAGCTGTCAAATGGCACTGGCTAAAGTGTCGGGTGGAAAAGACCTGCGATTCAGGGGTGTAACACAGCCCCGGGCAGCCCCTGCAACGCAGAGGGCCCCCAACCATCCAGGGCCCCCCAAAAGTTTCAGAGAGGCCCCTTTACGCCAAAGCCAATGAATGTTTGTGAAATATGGAAGACTCGGAGGCCCCTCTTTACATTCTGCAGGGGGTCCATCATTTTACATTACTCCACAGCTGCAATTGACGAATTACTTTTAGAAATCGTTTGTGTAAACACCGATTCCTGTGGTAGTAGTAACACATTTCTTTGGGTAAACTTGAATGTGCATGGACGATGCACACCTCAGAGCACCGATCTCCGTGGCCACGGGTAATGGAGCCCTCCCCTACAGCAGACAATGCGTCACCGTGACTGGAAGGGCTACGTCAGAGATAGTCGGTCGTGGAAAGGATGACGGGCCTTCGGAACGGGGGCATCTATCTATTGTGCAGCGGGGTCCAGCGTGGAAAGGGCCCACCGAACCCCAATTACATCTATTTCTTACTACACAACCAGTGGACTACAGGCCCATTTTCCTTGCTCACATTGGGGACTGTGACACTCTTGCTATGTTACTGCTTCAGAAGTAGGTTAGTGTCCCTGACATGCTAAGAAACACCCCTCAGCTGGTGATCGGGTTTAGACATTTGGGACCTTGGCCACATTTCCACTGCCCAAATTAGCGGTGAAAATGCCACCATCTAGCACGGTACTGGCACAATTAATGCTGGAGAACAAACCCCCCCTCAATCCGCCACCCTCCACACAAAGTGGATTCTTCCAGGGTAGTTGGAGTTGCTTTAGTGGAGAAACCTCCTCTGCCTTAATAGAAAACTCTAAAATTGTCCACCACCTTCTTGCCACTGGGGGAAAATCCGCAGCAATGGAAGACAGAAAATCTGCAGCCCAAACTCTAAATCAGGCCTTTGATTTATTTAAACATATTTAATTTGGTGGCTTTATATAGCTCCAATATGTTGCGTTAATCACTTCTGAGTGCTATGAGGCTCTATGGAGAGTTGGAGTTTGGGGGAACAGTAATAGAAATGGAAGTAACGACGGAGAGTGGCAACATAGCTGTTGAAAATGGAAATAATCAAATAGAGTGCAGAAAAGTGAAGGGAAGAAATAGAAGTAGGGCTGCTGAGAGGCGGAGAACTGGATGGCAGCGCAGAAAAGCAGGCGGCGAGAGTGGAAATTAAAGATGGAAAAACAGTGTAGGAGAACAACAAAAATAAAGATAGGCAGGCAAAGAGTACAGAAGACTGAACATTGCCCCACTGGTGAAGGAGGCATCGTTCAAGGTGTGCTCAAATATTAGCGACAGTTCTGCCATCTAACAGGCCATTCAGCTGGACTGTCAAACTTTAATGGACAGCTTTGCTGTCTAAGACGTCACCCCACATGGTCTGTAAATGATGAAATCCCTTACTCCCCACCATGCATGTCTATCCAGAAACGATGAAGACCTATACTAACTGACCTATAATAAGATTATTGCAAATCTCAGTGGTAGACAAATCAAATACCTGGATATGTCGGATCTATGGGATATCCCTGGTGTGCACGTACGATCAAACTCTAAGGGGCACATCTGTTCAAATCTAATTAGTGGCAGCCCAATCTGACTGCGTAAAAGACCAATTCTGAGAGAAAGTCCTATTGTTTACCTACGCAAGGTCAGTGCAAATTTCATGGACATGTATGTGTATGTCTATGTAAAAGCTGTCCAACTCTAAGGGAGAGGTCTATTATCAAACTATTTAAACTCAGTAAACATTTTGTTGATATTCCTTTCATCTAACTATGTAAGCTATAGCCAAATAAAAGGGATACTTTTGTTGGGCGCCATATAGTGCCAACATGCTGCTTTTGGCCATTTCTGAGAATTCTGAGATGCTACTGAGAGCAGTTAGACAAGGCAACAGAGGGATAAATTAACGTAAGGATGGGGGGCCAAATTCACAAAGGTAAATTATACAAGTGTATATTTACTCATGTGCAAATCTGCTCCTGCATTCAGGTGTAACCCTTCACTTTTTTGCTCTTCTCCATTTCCAAGTGGAGATTTACATTTAGGTGTAGGCTTTGATGTCTACACCACCAGCCTCTCAAAGGAGGGGCTGGAGTCTCTTACAACACAATTTTCAAGTGTTAAGGTATTACTAGTAACTCTTCATCTGTTGGTGGAGATCTCCCTATGGGAAAGTACAATCAAATTTAATACAATTTATTATTTTGTAAATAATATTTCAAACTAACAATTTTAATGTATAATATAAATGAGAAATAATTTAACATATTTACTATTAACAACACTCTTGTATGCCTCAAATCTAAAAGATAGTCTCAATATCTAACTAATTTAGGCCAGTCCACATTTTAATGGTAGTCCTTTCATCTAACTATACAAAATCTATTTAAATCTGAGGAATAATCCTATTGTCTAACCATGTGCCCTATGATAAAATCTGAAGGATAACTACTATGTAATGTGCCCCCAGGGTCGATATGTCCAAATTTGATGGATATCTTGGCTATCGAAGATATTACTATGCAAGCCTTCCATCGAAACAAAATTTGGCCACCACACATAAGACACTAGTATTTTTTGCTGAAATAAAGTTTTGTGCCCACCCAGAGTCATCAAAGGGTGACGGGCTCTGGGTTCCCCTAGTTGTGGACCAACCTCCAGTAGCCAGGGTCTTAGCTTTCTGTCCAGAAGAATGTCGAAGCCCAAGATCTCGAAGCAAGCACTGCCTGCACTGTGGGAGAGGAAGCAAGAGGTATAGTTGTGTTTGATGGTCGGGTGAGCAGAGATCAGAGTTTTTATGATGACATCTTCAATGTCTTCCCAGATCTGCGCTGTGTTGTAGCCGTGGTTCTGCAGATACTGGTTGATCGTTGAGAGTTTTCTAGAGACAAAAAGGATATAGATTGGAGAATGTCCCTCCCAGTAGGTACTACATAGGATGCATGATTAGTACCATTAAAAATAGCATTGAGCAATCAACGTTCACACCAGAAACTGATTTATGTGTGAAATGGGTTCCGTTCTTAATCAACTCAGCAATATAAATGTTATCGACCTCAAAAAACTAGGACACAATTCAATTTCAGATTTAAAAGCTCTAGACTCTTAGGCTGTCAACCCACTGATTTATCTTATCGACTGTATCAAATTACGGAGGAATTATTTCCACCAGATTGGAAAAGAGATAGAAGAAAGAATACCCCTCCCCACCCAACCACCCAGACTGCTAACTGGCGCTCGATGTCCAGTTCAATTCAATGGGCTGGCTTCAGGGGGCCGACGGTGAAGGGGCTCCCAATCCTAAAAATACATTATCCAAGTTTAAATGTCAAGGTGAATGTCCATGGTCACACTGGTATCAAAACGGTTTTGCAGGCAGACTAGAGAGAGTCACATTTGAGAGAACTTCATTTGTTCATCTAGCTACATATTGTTAAAACTACTCCTTATTTGAACATTATATGCTTGACACAGGCTTTGGGGGGGTGATAATAATAACTTAGTTTTTAATATAGTGCTTCTCACAACAGTATGCTATTTCTAAGTACTATAACTGACAGATGCATCTATAACTCAATATTCTGCTAATCAGTTTACTGAACTCGGAAGGATGCAAGACCGGGTCAGCCTTGCCTCGATAAAAATACATGGGTGCAGATCACTGCATGTCTCAGCGGAGAGCATTTACCTCACTGAGATATCCTGACAGTTCCTGTGCAAGGTGGGAAAGTATGCCATTGTAGGGCATATCCAGGCTTTATCTCCAACCCAGCCCCTACCCCAGTCTTCCTGACAGTTCCTGTGCATCGAAGGAAAAAAGTAAGTCTCTGTAGGACACATCCAGGATCCATCCCTCTACCTCAGAGGAAAGCTGCCTCCGACTACGAAAGGGATCCTGTTCGCTCTTATAATGTCACACACTCATGGTGGGGTAAATCTGGAGCCTTTGTGGGGGTCAGCAAGGTATTTTTTAAGGGAGGTGGTAGACATCTGCAGCTGGGTAGACTGTCATCAACTAGGTGGTTTCCTCACAAGAAGCAGATGAGGTCACCCTTCAAGCCCTTTCAGGAATCCTTCAGACAGTAGCCAGAGGCTCTCTAAGTGCACATCACCAGAATCACTTATGAGCCTTTGGCGATTGGAGCCCCACAAAGAAGAGCCAAATACCACACAAGGAAAGAAAAACCTGAACCAAAACGCAGAAGAAACCATGCTTCTCATAGCCTAGGATCTACAACGCAACAGTATACCAGTCCTGGAATATACTGGGATAGTTAACTCAGGAGGTTGGAGGAGACCCTAAGCAACTGAATGTCTGTCCACTGGTGAAAAGCCTTACTTTGTACTCCATGATAAAGTTTCAACCCTGAATAAAAATACCCCATTGCCACAACTTTGGTTTGTCTCTCTCTAGGCCCTCAATGTCATGTTTCGGTAGGAGGCCCTCCTTCCCCGATCACCTGGTATGTTTGTGTGCGCGCTTGAACCATCACTCATGCGGAAACGAATCTCCTCACTTCCGTGTTGCTGGCGGTTAGCGGTTCAGCTTCCATTGCTGGAACCACCGCCACGTCACTCAGCGCTTCCGGGGAAATCTGCATAACCTCAGCGATTCCCACCGGCTCGGCGCTTCGTATTGACGCCCGTGCCTGGACAGACGCCTTCTTCGCCTGTAGGACACCTTCTCAGGTATTCGGGGCTGCGCAGGAGCGCTGCCCATTCTTCCTTGTTATTGCCTTGACTTGCCGCTTGCTGACACCCTTCAAGGTATCACTCCTCGGCCAGTGCGTGCGCACTGGAAGTGCCTTACATTCCCTGGGGGGGGGTCCAGTCAGTAGGCGCCTGGTTGCCCAGGAAACACACCCTTTGCCACATCGCGCTGGAGCGCTTGTTTACGTTTACCTTTTTCTTCTTTTTTGATAAAGCCACACCGCGCTGGAGCGCTTGTTTTTGGGTTTCCCTGCATCGAGCTGGAGCGCTTGTTTTTGGGTTCTTCTTTCATTGCGCAGGAGCGCTAGTTCCTTTGTTGTACTTTGCGCAGGAGCGCTGGTTACCTTGGTGTGCTTTGCGCAGGAGCGCTATTCTGTTCATTCTATCGATGGCTTCAGAACTTATGATGTCCAGTTATGAGGTAACCGCTACCTTCCGCATGAGTGTATGTTAGTGACCGGAAGAGGGTTTGTTTGTGCTGATTTTAATAGGTATTCCATTGTCTCCCTGTGTAGCTGGTGTCCACGGTTAATCCGAACAGAGGGACGTTCTCTACTGGTCTTCCGGACATCATCCTGCCATCTTAGCTTCCTTCCCCACTCCCATCTTTATCCTAGTTTGTTTCCAAGTCTCGACTGGGGTAAGGTGGACACGGGGGCGATAGCTCATGTCATCTCTGCGAGACCTCTCCGCAAGAAACAGGTAAACTTGTGGGGTACTGGACAGAATACGAAGCCCAAGTTTAACTTCTCGCCCGGACGACATGAGCGATACCGGGATCACGTTACAAGACATAGCAGCTATGCTTGCTAACATACAGGCAGAAAACCTCAGCTTGCGCCAGGACATGACGGCCTTACAGGGTCAGGTGGCGGCTGGCGTTTCAGGTCCCTGGGGTCCTTCTCCCTCTACTAGGGTTCGGCAGGAGGGGTTGCTGCGGCCTCCCTTGTTCACCTTTGGGGGTCCCTCCTCTACTACACAACAAGACAATGCCATACACGTGATAGCTCCTCACCCCGTGCAACTAGCTCCTCCCGAACGCTTTTATGGCGACAGCACCAAGTACAGTGTCTTTCTTCACCAGTGCCACCTGCACTTCATGGCCAGAGCAACCGCTTTTCCGGACGACGCATCCAAGATCGCCTTCATCCTCTCCTACATGGGTGGCGATGCCACCCAATGGTCCATCTCCCTGGTGGACAATGACGACCCCATGTTATACAACCTGCCGGTTTTCAAGGAAGCACTGCGGCGGATGTTCGCCCGTCACACCTTTGTTCAAGCCGCGGACAACGAACTGCTCAATCTGAAACAAGGCAACACCGACCTGCTCCATTATATCACATCCTTCAGTAGACTCGTCATTGAAGCCCGTTGGCCTGAGACCAAGAAAGTATCCGTGTTTTACAGAGGTTTACGCGACAAATTGAAGGACCTGATTTCACAGATGCCTGATCCCCTGGATGAAATAGGTCCTTTCATCGATCTAGTGGTCAAGGTGAACTACAGGATACAGGAGCGAAAGAATGAGAGAACCAAAGGAGGCGACAATCGATTCCTGTCCTTCAAGGACAAAACGAAGGACGAAGCGGCTCCATCCAGTGACGTGCCTGAACCAATGCAAATAGGTGGTGTACGGGGACCTCTCACCAACGAGGAAAGAGAGAAAAGGAGAAAACAGAACCAGTGTCTGTACTGTGGTAAAAACGGACACTTCGTCAGGGAATGCCCAGTAAAGCCTACCCTAGCCAAAGGAAGAATACCGTTCGCACTGCCTGTATCCAAGTTTGACAAAGCGGGAAACGGAGAAACCCAGTAGGTAGCGGGGTCCAGCTACTGGGTTCTTCGTCCAGCAAGACTACGACCCCTGCCTTTTTCGGTGGCAGCCATCACCTGGGTGTTAAGGTGGACCTCCGAGCATGGACAGGCCAGGTATGGCAGGTAACCGCCCTTCTCGATTCAGGAGCCACCGGCAACTTTATTGACACCCAGTATATGAAGGACCTGGGTATGGCCACGGTACCAAAGACAAAACATGAGACAGTAAAAGCAGTGGACGATACTGATCTCACCTCCGGTCTTATCCGGTACCAAACAGAGGACTTGGTTATGTCATTTGAAAACAAACACACGGAAACCATTGCCTTCAACGTTATCGATGCACCCCAGTTTCGAGTTATTTTGGGACTTCCGTGGCTGGTGAGCCACAACCCTCGGATAGACTGGGCATCCGGGATTCTAGCCTTGGATTCAGCCTATTGCAGCACCTCCTGTTATAAACCGACCGACTCCTCCGGTGTGCATGCCATACAGGCCCACACTCTACCCTTGACAGGAATGAGCATGACAACACAGGAAAACGTACAAGAAGCATACCTTGACCTGGCTGCTGTGTTCGACAAGAAGGGAGCCAACACCCTTCCTCCTCACCGTTCTTTCGACTGCAGGATTGATCTGATCCCTGGCTCCACGCTTCCTTGTAGCCGGATATACTCCCTCACTGAAAAGGAGAACGAGCACCTCCGCTCCTACCTGGATGAATACCTACGTAATGGGTTCATACGCCATTCTAGGTCCCCAGTATCCTCTCCTCTTTTCTTCGTGGCCAAGAAGGAGGGGGATCTCAGGACATGTATAGACTTCAGGGCGATGAACGCCATCACTATCAAAAATAGGTACCCATTGCCTCTGATTTCTAACCTGTTGGACCAGGTGAAAAACGCCTCCATTTTCACCAAACTGGACCTGCGGGGGGCTTACCATCTAGTCAGAGTCCGGAAGGGTGACGAATGGAAAACAGCATTCCGGACCAAATTCGGCCTCTTTGAATACCAGGTAATGCCTTTCGGACTCTGCAACGCCCCCGCTGCGTTCCAGTTCTTCATCGACGAGGCGTTGAGGGACTTCATCGATATATTCTGTATAGTGTATATCGATGATATACTGATATATTCACAGACCATGGCAGACCACGTCCAACACGTACGCACCGTCCTCCAACAACTAGGACGACATGGTTTGTACGTCAAACTGGAGAAAAGCATCTTTCATACCACGACTGTCGAGTTCCTGGGACATGTCATCACTCCTACTGGTATCCAAATGGACAACAAGAAGGTAGAAGCTATCTTGCAATGGCCGTCTCCGACCACCGTGAAGCACGTCCAGAGGTTTTTGGGTTTTGCCAATTACTACCGCAGCTTCATCACAGGCTTCTCCAGGATTGTCACTCCCATCACTCGTTTACTGCGCAAGGGGGTCCATTACTGCTGGGATTCGGAAGCCGAACACGCTTTTCAGGAGCTGAAAAGTAAATTTACCACAGCTCCCATTCTGAGACACCCCGACTCTGAACAACCGTTTACTGTGGAGGCTGATGCCTCACAGGACTCTCTGGGAGGTGTGATGTCGCAAAGGGACACTGGAACAGGTCTCCTACACCCTGTAGCGTTCTATTCCAGGAAACTCCAACCAGCCGAACGCAATTACGTCATATCAGACCGAGAGCTCCTGGCCATCAAGACAGCGTTCGAGGAGTGGCGCCACTACCTGAAAGACGCCAAACATCCCGTAACTATTTATACGGATCACAGGAACTTGCAATTCCTTCGCTCGGCCCGTGCCCTCACATCCAGACAACTACGATGGGGTCTGTTTTTTAATGAATACGATTTCCGCATCACGTACCGACCGGGTAGGGAGAACGCCAAGGCCGACGCGCTATCCCGTCTAGAGGACACCGACGACACTGTGTCCGCCGCTGAGCCGTTGCCCATCATTCCCGAACACTGTTTCCAGGGTGTTGTTCTGTCTTCTGATTTCCTTTCCCAGTTTCATGACAACATAAAACAGACTGATCCGACTTCCTTGGTAGAGAACCACAAGGGTGTAACCACACAGAACGGGTTCTTGTACAAAGACGACAAGTACTACCTTCCTCTGGTAGCCCGTCAACAGCAGGCCCTGTATATATGTCACGACCATGTTCTGTCCAACCATCCGGGCTATCACAAAACCATGGAACTATTGCAGAGGCGTTTCTGGTGGCCCACGATGGAAACAGACACCAGGGCCCATATCGCTCGTTGTACTGTGTGTGCCCAAGGAAAGAACATGTCAGGACCATCCGTTGGGCAGTTACATCCCATTCCTGTTCCTCCTCACCCCTGGCACACCATCTCCATGGATTTTGTCGTGGAATTGCCAGCCACCGCATCTGGTTACACCACTGTTCTGACCATAGTAGACCACCTCACGAAGATGGCTCATTTCGTACCACTGAAGAAGTTGCCTTCGGCAGCCGAGCTGGCAGTGGTGTTCCTGCAGAATGTGGTTCGACTGCATGGCATACCGTCTGTAGTAATAACAGACCGGGGTTCGCAATTCGTGTCTCGTTTCTGGAATGAGGTGTGCACTGCCATGGACTTGGACGTTCGCTTGTCATCGGCATACCATCCTCAGACCGACGGTCAAGCCGAGAGGACTAACCACACCATGGAGCAGTACCTCCGTTGCTTGCTTCTGGCAGTTGAAAAAGAATGGGCAGAAGTGCTATGGATGGTGGAAGTCGCATATAATAACAACAAGCATTCTGCCATCGGGATGTCTCCCTTCTACTGCCTCCAGGGCAAGCATCCCAGAACTATGCCATGGGAAGAACCGCAGAACAGTCCCTTGCCCACGGTTCAGGCATACCATGCCAGGCTCTGTACTCTCTGGCAACAGGCCCGATTTGAGCTAGCCAAGGCCAAAGAGACCTATAAGCAGTACGCGGACGATTGCCGGAAGACGGAACCCTCCTACAAAAAAGGAGACAGGGTGTGGCTCTCCATCCGTAACCTTAACGTGCACGGCCCCAAGAAACTGTTGCCCCGTTTTGTGGGACCCTATGTCATTGACAAAGTAATCAACCGTGTGTCCATGAAGCTCTTGTTACCTCCGCAGATGAAAATACACCCTGTCTTCCATGTCTCCCTTCTGCGTGCCGTTCACCCTGAGTGCGCTGTGTCAACCCCTCCTTCTCCAGTTCTTAGGGATGATCACATTGAGTACGAGGTCAGGGCTATAATTGGTTCCCGTCGTACCCGGGGTAGGCTCTTTTATCTGGTAGACTGGAAAGGGTACGGTCCAGAAGAGCGGTCCTGGGAGCCCCTGTCTCATGTACGCCACGCTTCCCGGTTGGTTCGTGCCTTCCATGTCAGTCACCCTCTCAGTCCTCGCCCTGCCACCCCTGTGTGAGGCTGCTGTTGCGGGTGGGGGTTCTGTTTTGGGCGGGGGTACTGTCATGTTTCGGTAGGAGGCCCTCCTTCCCCGATCACCTGGTATGTTTGTGTGCGCGCTTGAACCATCACTCATGCGGAAACGAATCTCCTCACTTCCGTGTTGCTGGCGGTTAGCGGTTCAGCTTCCATTGCTGGAACCACCGCCACGTCACTCAGCGCTTCCGGGGGAATCCGCATAACCTCAGCGATTCCCACCGGCTCGGCGCTTCGTATTGACGCCCGTGCCTGGACAGACGCCTTCTTCGCCTGTAGGACGCCTTCTCAGGTATTCGGGGCTGCGCAGGAGCGCTGCCCATTCTTCCTTGTTATTGCCTTGACTTGCCGCTTGCTGACACCCTTCAAGGTATCACTCCTCGGCCAGTGCGTGCGCACTGGAAGTGCCGTACGTTCCCTGGGGGGGTCCAGTCAGTAGGCGCCTGGTTGCCCAGGAAATACACCCTTTGCCACATCGCGCTGGAGCGCTCGTTTGTGTTTACCTTTTTCTTCTTTTTTGATAAAGCCACACCGCGCTGGAGCGCTTGTTTTTGGGTTTCCCTGCATCGTGCTGGAGCGCTTGTTTTTGGGTTCTTCTTTCATTGCGCAGGAGCGCTAGTTCCTTTGTTGTACTTTGTGCAGGAGCGCTAGTTACTTTGGTGTGCTTTGCGCAGGAGCGCTGGTTACCTTGGTGTGCTTTGCGCAGGAGCGCTATTCTGTTCATTCTATCGATGGCTTCAGAACTTATGATGTCCAGTTATGAGGTAACCGCTACCTTCCGCATGAGTGTATGTTAGTGACCGGAAGAGGGTTTGTTTGTGCTGATTTTAATAGGTATTCCATTGTCTCCCTATGTAGCTGGTGTCCACGGTTAATCCGAACAGAGGGACGTTCTCTACTGGTCTTCCGGACATCATCCTGCCATCTTAGCTTCCTTCCCCACTCCCATCTTTATCCTAGTTTGTTTCCAAGTCTCGACTGGGGTAAGGTGGACACGGGGGCGATAGCTCATGTCATCTCTGCGAGACCTCTCCGCAAGAAACAGGTAAACTTGTGGGGTACTGGACACTCAAGACCATGTCAGTGGTGTATGTGAATCTGTACTGGTAGTTCAACGCCAAACAAGCAGAGTGAAAATTGTTTCAAGAGCCAAACAATGCCACCACTCTTTCTATTGGTGCCCAATTTTGTTCTCAGCAACTGATAAAGGTAACGGAGTGTTCTAACCTTTTGTGATTCTGCACAACAAATAGCAACCTACAAGCACCTCTCCTGAAAGTTCCTATTGTTAATGAGCCCATTTCAGCTTGTCTAAGCCATGTTTACAATCCTCATCCTTAATGCATTTATTGGGTTGGCTCCTTGAGGCCATTGCTATCCAAAAAAGCAACTCTAGTGACATAGCTATCCGCAAAGTGGTATTAGTACACAGTGAGGCTTAAGAATGACTATGTATGTGGGTCTGGGTGGCAAAAGACACCCAGTGTCTCCTTAGACAACCCCAGGTTCAAAGACAAGTATTCAGGTGACACAATGGGGGAGAGCCGCACTCTCTCCACTATGCCATCTCTACCTACTCTTTGAAGGAGGTCAGAAAGTAGCTCATTCCCCCTTTATCTTTTCCAAATGCCACAAGGATGTCAGCCAGATCTACTCTGGTGTAGTAGGTCGCCACAAAGCACTCAATGGAGGGCCTGGGGATCATTATGGCAAAGATGTAGTTGACCTCACTGATCATCTTCGACACAGTGGAAGGACCAGTCGATCTGTCTTAAAATGCTCCAGGATTTGTAGACTTTGATTAAAATAGCCTCTTGCCCTCCTGGCAGATGGGTAGACTGGTCTTCTGATCATACCACTCTTTGATCTGTTCTTGGCTAGCCTTAATGTTGGACCACGTTTTAATCATGCGTTTAGCTCTTTCTTCCTCACGACTAGCCAGCACATAATCCACCACGAGTGTGTTTCTTTCCCCTTTCTTCACTAAAGAGTAAGAGAGGTACCAGAGAGGGTGGCCAAATAGGAGTTCAAAGGGAGTGAAGCCTATCCCTGGAGAGAAGTCCAACTGGTGGCAAATGTCAAGCATGGTAAGCAGTAGTCCCGGTTTCTCCATGAGTGCTGCTCCAAAGTACACGTCACGTGACAAGAATGTGCATCAGAAGCAGCTGGAGTGCTCACCTCAGGTCTGTGCACGTTAATAAAAAAAAGGCACCACCTAGTGCAGCACAGTTGCAGGTAACCTTTCAATTGTTGATTGCTGTATTCAGGTCTTAAAATTGCACGAATTAGCTGATGGTGTAAATGCCCCAATAGTTTACAGGAAAGTGGCTTTTATTTGCAGCATAAAAGAAATAACGACATATTTAAAGAACGTGGAAATATTTTCTCTTTGCTAAGAAAACCTATTACTTCATTATTTGTGCAAAATCATGTTACAACACAGACACAGTTCCAAAAACAGCAGTCATTTCAAGAGGGTAATCAGTGTACTTAAAAATCTTAAACATTTAACTTCTTTTTTAAGTTCTGATGTCTTGAATCTCACAGAGCCACCAAGTGAGACACTTACATTATACATACGTAATGTACAGTATTGTCTGCAGGGCTTTTTTCCTAATGGGAAAAGGTGCTTTGAGAGGCCTATAGTGTGGGCACAGAGTAAAATCAAAGCTTAGTCCAATTTCAAAAGAAAACTTAAATATGTAGACTACAAAAGACACATCCCTTTATCATCACCTTTAGTCCTTTTTTGCTGTCTGTAACACTGTACGTTTTGCGCAAACTATTTTACTATGGGTGTTAGAAAAGACAGTATATATAGAAAGGGGGGTTCCAGTGCTTCCATGAAAGATAAAAACATTATTTTTGATGAATAATATTATTAATAGGATCTGATAAATATACATAATATTCTTTCTACCGCAGAATGCGAGGCATATCCCTGCATTATTTGCTTTTTTTGCAGCACGATTTAGTCACCTCTGTTTCATAATTTGGTTCTCAGCTGCCACATAATTTCAGTTGCTCTGGGTATACCATATTTAGAGCACACACTGCACCTCTTAGCTACACCTCACTAGCCACATACATATAAATGGTTACCAGCTTACATACCTGCCCAGTACCCTACAACTTACACAGTTTATACACCATATTTAGCACCCTTCCCTTACTGGCACTTGCACCTCACCCAAGACAAGCACATTGCATCACATTACAGAAAGTCACATTCTTCTGGTAATACCTTTTACTGCCCGAGTTGTCGTCCCGGATGAAATTCTCACTGTGTTTGTTGATAGAATAGTTAGTCAGGTGCATGCAGATGTTATCCTAGGATTAAAGCAGTACAGGTACAGCACATAAGACATTCCACATCAGTAAATTCAAGCTGTAGGGTACAAGAAACAGCGCCACCTCACTAAAGTCAGCATTGCATTAATACATGGCTTCATGCCATCAAGGAAGGACCACAGGCCCAAAAAAGCAACACTATCTGCATTACTTTCAGTTAATCAAAGTCCATTTTGGCCAAAATCAGAGATGTCTTCCCCATCCATTGCTGACCCCTACTTCTGCCAATATTCTCAAGAGGAAGTGCTTCAAGGCAATAACAGAGTGATTTTGTTACTAACTGATGACCCTCTTTGGAGGAATAGAAATTTGTTTAGAGAAAAAGCGAAAAATATAGGATGTTTGGGCGAAATATTATATGGCAGAGGCTCACAAAATTAAGGACAGCAAACTGGAGGTCGAAATTCATATATCCTTTAACTGTACATACCTCAAAAACACTAACCTTAAGGGCATCTGTTATACTAACCCGATGTTTCTTCAAATATTTGTTTCTGTGCATCTTAATTTCTTAAAATGCAAAGAAATTTCAGTTGACTAGTTGCAACTGATTTTAGAGCCAGTTTGGAATATGGGTTTCTGAGCCACGGATTATAAATTTCTAGTGAAAAACATGGCCAATTGCACTGGTTCATTAATTCACATTACACTATTACACACTCACAACCAATTCCCGAAATGCAACTAGATTCATCCTATATAATACCTGGCCCCCAAACATTGGAATGAGCTCCCAGAGCATATCCGTGCCTGCCCAAACCTCCCACATTTCAAAAAGTTGCTTAAGACCTGGCTATTCTAATGAACGAATATTATATTTTACTCTACATCTGCCTCCTTCTCGAGCGCCATATAAATGAGTCAAATAAATAATAGGTTATTTCATTTACTATAACCCCGACATGTGCAACTGGATCCAGAAAGACCCGTTTGTGTCAGGTCATTTTCACCACACCATAGTTTTGGTCAGTTTATAATGCTACGTAATCCCTCAACGCAACAAACGTGAGAACTTTCCCTGTGATGCCCCTCAGCTGGCACCTGTCCTACCTTCCATCTGAAATTCTATGTCAGAACCAGAGGCAAGGATTATGCTAAACTTTCTTCCTTTAGTACATTCCAGCAGATTTCAACTTCAACAATATGCAACGGGAAAGGACTACAAATAAAGTTCAAGCAATCACAACTAGTCCAGTCCATCATAAGCAGGCTTTCCCTGGTCCACTTCCACTTTCTTTCCTGCTTTCAGCAAGATAATTGTGCTTTTTTCTCAATTCACTACTGTATTGGTTGGTTTGGCTTAACATGTAAAATTTAGGTTTTGCCAGATTACCGCTGCTGGAGCGTGAGTCAACGCTTTATTCACAGCTAACACTGATCCATTTCTCGGGGTCGCAAGAATGCGGTGAGGCAAGAGGGCGCTGGATAGGCTGCGACGCACTTCAAGCGTCTCGTTGCTCCGCGGGGGAAGAACGTGAGTCTGTCAGAGCGCTACTGACGAGCTTACGTCCCCGCATAGCCTGTGCCTCCCCACTCCGCCTTGGAAACCTCTGACGCTGGCGGGGGTCGGTAATATTGAAATTGACAAGCGGCTGACTGTAAAAAAATGAAATAATAATAAATTCATGATATATATTGTAGGAAAGTAGGATCTGCTTTCATGGTCACCCCTAATTTTTGCTGGTGTCATTATATTTTACTAACTAGTCTGGCTGGGATCCTGCTAATCAGAATCTGTGCTTCTCCCCTAAATTGGACATGGCGAGTACTTAGGTACACTCCAGATTGGCTACTGGTGTACCCTTGTAAGTCCCTAGTATATGGTACTAAGGTACCCAGGGCATAGGTACCCCAGGGGTTTCCCATGGGCTGAAGCATGTATAATGCCACCCATGAGAGAACTCAAATTGTGACTACAGGCCTGCCATTGCAGCGAGTGTAAGCTGGGGCTAGCACCACTTACAACAGATATAAGTTTACTTATATCTGAGGTCACTGCACTTAAAACCTATAAGTCACCCCTAAGGCAGGCCTTTCAATCCTGAAGGCAGAGTGCTCAGTTCTAAGTGTGAGGGTGCCCCTGCATGAGCAGGACCCTCGGGGTCCATTCTCCCGGGTTGTAAGTGCATCAGCCATTACGATACATAGAGTGGCCATGCGTCATTACGTGATGGCTATTTCTAAATTGGCTATAACGAACCCTGTCGTGTTCGGTATCAAACATGTTGGAATCATACCCCCACACCGTAAACGGTGTGGGAGTATGATTCCAAGCACTGTAAAGCTCCTTCGAGGGGCCCTCAGTGCTCCCGGTACCAGTCTTCAAGACCAGGACAGCAAACTATGGCTGCTGCCGACCAGAGACACATTCTGCCCTCCTGCTGCTGAGCCAAGCTCGAGCAGGGGAAGGCAGGACAATAGGTATCCTGTCACAGGGAGGTGTAACCGCCTCCCAGACACGACTTAGTGTATTGGGACAGGGTGGGGGCACTTGCAAGCGCCACTAAGACTGCTTGAAGGGCACATTTGGTGCACTCCTTGCATACTCCAGTTCAAACCAGTTCAGGGAGCCGTTGGCTCCCGCTCTGGTGCGAAACTGGACAAAGGACATGGGAGTATCCTTCTCACTGTCCAGCCCCTCCTCTGGAAGGGACCCCTGAATCGTTCCAACCCTTTCCTTAGGGCACTTAAGGGCTTACCTGTGGGTGGGTCCCTAGATTCGTTTTGGGATAAGATTCAGATCCATTACCACTTCAACTTCGACCGTCTGGGCACTCTAGATATTGCTGGACTTCGCTTTGGGAACCGCAACTGCAACTGGGAAGACTCCTGCTGCTCCTGGTCTTGTCGTCCTGCAAGTCTACTGCAACGTCTGTGCCTGTGCTTCATACAGGTTCTTCACAAGGCCTGTGGACAACCAAGACACCCGAAGGAATCTCCCTTGGAGTGAAGGAGTCAGTTTTCTGCATCTGCAGGTACCGCAACGAAGCTGACCGATCTGCTGTTCTTGAACTCCTACGGACTCCGAAAGGTTCAGCAACACAGGTGGTGGTTCTGCAACTCCCTCGAGGCCTGCACTGTCTTCCTAGCAAGTTGGAGGCCAGTATACCTTGTCAGAACTGCTGGAGTAGTACCCCTGTGCACCGCGTCGACTTGCCGTTGCCAAGGTTTGTTGACTCCCTCCTCCAGTGATCTTCAGGCTCCAAGAAGCTCCAGCCTCAAGCATCTCCCGCAGCCAAGATACTTGCCTGCACCACATCCTTTGCACAGCAGGCCTTCATTCTCTGGCGAGCTGCTCGAAGTCCTCTTGCGACTCCTGTGCCTCCGGCCTGTGGGTCCTCTTGAGGGTCTTCTTTGGCTCCAGTGGGTTCCCTTGCTTGCTCGGGGCCTGCTCTGACTCCCTGCTCATGGTGAGTCACTTGGACCTTGCTGGTCTCAACACTGCACCTTTTCGTCGACTATGTTGTTTGCGGCTGCCAAGGCTTGTTGGTGCCCCTGACGGACACTGACCCCATGACTCTTGACATCTGACGTGGGGCAGCTTGTGAATGGCTCCTGGTCTTCTACAGCGTCGCCTTGTCCGCACAGCTGCAACTTCAAGGGCACCGTCAACTCTCCTGAATCTCCGATAATGGTGGGCATTCGTCTTCCGTGCCTCCTGGTCACTCCTGAGTGGCATAGACTCTGTCCCCTCTGCTTGCAGGTACCTCTCACCTTTGGGTTCCACCAGACACTTTCACCTTCTTCGGCAGCTGTATCTATTCTGAAGTCCTCTATTGTGATCTACAGCGGTTTCCGACGTCACTTCGCACCTATGCACCCAGCTCTCCTGGTGTAGGTATCCTGGTTCCTGGGGTATCCACGGGTGGGGTCACTCTCCAACTTTCCATCTTCCACAGGGTTTCTTCAGGGTCCACTGGGAAGGGTCCTTCTTAAAAATTGCAACAGCGACTTACCCATTGACTTCCATTGAGTACGCAGTCGTGTTCCCACTCTGCACACTGCCTCCGTGCGGTTCCTAGATACTCCCCTTGGGTGGTTCCTTGGGTCCCCGACTCTTCTACATCTTCTGGGCCCAGTCTTGACTTAAGTTGTGGTTTGCATTCCACTATTTTAGTATAGGTTTTGGTCTCCCACTGGGGACCACTGTGTATTTGTGCTATTTACGTATTCTATTGACAAGGTATTGTGTGTTATGTGCATATATCTCCGGGTAGGAGATATTGGATTGTGTTAGTGAGTGTTAATAATAAATACATAATTTTTATAACTACACTGTGTGGTTCTTTTTCACTTAACTTATACCATAAGATTAAGTGCTGGTAAAACAAGCTGCTTTGAACTCCTTGTGGACTAAGCCTGAAGGCTGATCTCCACAGCTACCACTTAGAGAACTTTCTAAGGTTGTCTAAGACCACTAAAATCACCATAAAGGTTGTCTGGATTAGTGCAGAGTGCTACACTTAACATAAGTGAGCACCATATACTAAGCCAGCCTCCTACATATATTTATCTATAAATATCTATATCCATCTCTCTCTCTCTCTCTCTATATATATATATATAGTTATATCTATATATAAATCTAGATATAAATCTCTGTCTATATATATATTCCCTAATAGCGCGTTAACCGTCTGGTTTGCCGCTTGGGGGTTTGGCCCAAGCGGTAATTGTCTTGCCCTTCACAGTTACAGGGCGTGTGCAGCCCCAGGGCTTTGACCCATTTTCGCAGTTCCAGCACGTCTGAAACATTAACTGGTCTCTTCCAGTGCCCCATACCGCCCTTGGGGCTGCCAGGCCATTGTTCCGTGCTGTTAGCAGACCCATAGATATCTGGCATCGCCAGCATTACACAAACACCCTTGGGGGCTTTAAATAATAAACTGCTTTTGTCCCATTTTAACTGGCACCACCAGTGAAATTGCGCGGTACGTCAGGGCAAAACCCATTATAGATTACAATGTAGGCCAATATGGAAGGTGACTACCTGGAGGAAGAGTGCATTTCGCTCCTTCCTCTCGATGATGAGTTTAACGAGGCGGTGGATGCCTCCATCCACCAGGCGATGGCCTCCGCCATAGAGCCACTTGCGAGATGTTTGATCCAGCTGGCGTACACCTGCCCAGTTCCTCTAAACCTTTCTCTGGACCAAACCTGCTCCTGGGGTGCCCTTACGGGGTCTGTTCATCTCATTCAATACCCTCCCAAGTGCAAGATGGACTTAGGTATTGATTTGAATGGCTAAAAAAATGCTTTCCTTGCATGTCCTGCCCAAACTGACCAGGGAAGTGCGGCGGACGCCTTATGCACTCCGGATGATCTAACTTCTCCCCCCCTCCCTTAGCTGATGGGGATGACAAGGACTCCCATCGGAACTCCAATGATGAGGCAGGCCCATCCAAGCCTGGGCGCCCATCCCTGGTTCCTACTCCGTAAAGGCACTCTGACGCCCAGAGGTCAGATGATCCCTCTAACATGCTAGACCGCGACGCTCTGACCCACCTTCGGTTGGCATATTGGTTTCCCTCAGCAAAAGTGGGCAAATACATGGCTAGCCGCCTTAGGAAACTCCTAGAGAAGGACGTGCGGGCAAGACTCAGGGTGTGATGGTCCGCGTCTCTCAGTCAGGCAAGGTGGCCATTACCCCAGAGATAGACACTTGAATGGCCATGTTTCTCCAGAAATACATGAGCAACCGTAAAAAGGGTATCAGCAGGTCCTGGAAGTCCTGCTAGGACAAACTCCTGGATTTCATAGGACCCCTGACTAAGGGCATGATTTAGATCTTGGCAGATGGGTTACTCCGTCACAATGGTGAAGGATATCCTGTCTGCCGAAATATAAATTCCATAGGTGATAATGGGATTTATATTTTAGCGGACGGAATATCCTTCACCGTTGTGACGGAGTAACCGGTCCACCAAGATCTAAATTAGGCCCCAAGATACTAGAATTAGTAGAGGAGGCGAAGGCCTCAGGTACCACAATTTCCCCTGAAGGTCTATCCGGGTGGGCACAATGCACTGTAATGTTTCTGGGTAACGCCAATTGCACGTTGTCCATGGAGAGATGCCGCTTTCTCCTGATCAAGGTGGTTTCCAAGCTGCCAGACTTAGCATCTACGGAGGCCGGAGCGGTAGCTCAGGGAGAGATTTTTCGGGGAGCCTTTTGTCAAAGAACTAGGCAAGTTTGTCGCCACTTTTACATCATTAGATAAGGCACAGGTTTTCATCAGAAAGATTTTCCATACCCGTATTTTTGTCGGGCTGATCGTGGCAGAGGGCACTCAACTGGCCGTTTCTACACCCAAGGCCCTACTAGGAGTTAAGGCTACTGCAGAGGCCAGGACCAATCCTACTACGGGGAGTTCCTCCCCACCAGAAGAGGACAGAGAGGACGCAATGTCAGGGGCTCCTCCAGAGGGCAGTTCCATGGAGCCCAGTCAGGCGTGTGTTTGTTTATCTTCCCAGCAAAAGGTGGGTGGTTGCTTGGCATTGTTTCTGCACAACTGGGAGGCATTTACCTCAGACGCATGGGTCTTGCATACAGTCCAAGCTTTCCAAATTGAGTATTACGGTTCCTCCATCCAACACTTGCGTCCTCGCCCACTGGTCTTTTCGAAGGATCAGATAGCCATGATAGATCAAGAAGTGGCAGATCTGCTCCGCAAAGAAGCGATAGCCTCTGCACACCTTCATCCCCGAGGCTTTCACAGCAATATATTCTTGGTGGAGAAATGAGACGGAGGTCAACGACCCATGGTAAACCTAAGAGAGTTCAACAGGTGGTTGATTTACCGCCATTTCAAGATGTAGGGGATCCATCTCCTGCGCGACCTGTTGCGGCCAAAAGATCGGATGGTACGCCTCAATCAAGGATGCGTACCTGACAGTTCCTATTTTACTACTTCATCGCAGGTTTTTATAATTCCTGTGGCAGAGTCAAGTCTAGTGAATATGAATTCAAGCCACTGCCTTTCAGCCTAGAGTTGGCCCCCTGGTGTTTCACCAAGGTGTTGCAGCCGGGGATGAAGTTCCTCAGGGCTCAGGGCTGTCGCCTGATAATTTACCTGGACGATCTCCTTCTCATGGGCCAATGCCCGTTCAGGCTGAGGGACCAGTTGCTGAAGACAAGCCACCTGCTGGAAGGCATGGGATTTGTCATCAACGTGAAGAAGTCCCTTCTGAATCCATCTAAACAGACAACCTTTTTGGGGTTCATCATCAACTCATCGGAGAAGACTCTCAGTCTGCCATCCAAGAAAGTGGCAAAAATTCAGAGAGAGTCGAGAAATACTCTGTCCAGGCCCACGACCTCACTGCTTCAAGTAGCTCATGTGGTAGGCCTCCTATTCTCCTCCATCCAGGCAATATTTCCGGGCCCGTTGCATTACAGGGCCCTCCAATAGCTTAAGGTCTTCCACTTGCACAGAGGCCTCCAATATTCAGAGGGAGCAAATCCCTCTGACAGAGGAAGTTAAGATCGAGATGAGGTGGTGGTTGGCTCACGTGGAGGCTTGGAACAGACGGGCTATATTCGGTTCAGACCTGGATATAGTTATTGAGTCCGATCCCAGCAAATGAGGATGGGGGCAGGGTGCAAGGACTCCTTCACAGGAGGAAAAATTATCCACCGTAGCACAAATCACTCCACATAAATTGCCTTGAGTTGATGGCTGGCTCTTTCACTGTCCAATGCTGGAACAAAGAAAAGGTAAGTTGCTGTGTCCTCCTAAAAATGGACAACATTTCAGCGGTCCGTTATACAAATCATCTGGGGCACCAGATTGAAAGTCTTGGTGGAACTGGCCAAAGAATTCTGGACGTATATTGCCTGACCAACAATGTCTCAGTCACGGCGGAGTATCTTCCAAGAGCCTATAACGAGATAGCGGATTGGTGCTCGAGAGAATGGTCCGGCATGAGCCTGTGGCAGTTGGACCCACAGATCTTCAAGAAACTGGACAAATCGGTGGGGGCCTTTCTCGGTGGACCTCTTCATCTCTCGTCTGGACCATCAGATGGCCAGATACTTCAGTTGGAAGCCGGACCCACAGGCAACGGAGACAGATGCCTTCCTGCAGGATTGATCTGGGGAGAAGGGATACGCGTTTCCCCTTTCGCAATGATGTTGAGTTTGTCGACACAGGCGAACATGGTCCTGATCACGCTGCTCTGGAGGCCTCAATTTTGGTTTCGGTTCTTTTGGAACTTTCTTGGGATTTTCCAATCTTCCTACCCTACGCTCTAGATCTCCTTCAGAATCCTCTGGGTAATTGTCACCCATTAATCCTACAGGGGCGAATGCCCCTCATGGCATGGAGGATTACAGGGAAAGATGAGAGTCATGGGACTTTCACAAGAGGCTGAAAGAATGCTGGATACAGCATGGGCCGACGGAACCACAAAACGAAATAAGTCCGCATGGTCAAAGTGGGTTCGTTGGTGTGTTCAACATGGTGAAGATCGCATGGGGTGCAAAGTTGTCTTTGTAATGAATTTTTGGGCCTCCTTAGCATCACAAGGTTTGGCTTACCGGACAGTCAGTTCCTACAATTTGGCCATTTCTGCAGGTCACCTTCCAGAACAGGGTTCCCAGGTGGGGGGGAACATCCGTTGGTATTAAACTTATGAGACGAATTCAACTGGCATTGCCCCCAGAACCCAGGTATTCCATTCAGTGGGATGTCAATATGATCCTACATCTTTATCGATTATGGCAGCGGAAAGAGTCTTTGTCTCGATAAGAATTATCGGTGAAACTCACAATGCAGCTCTGTTTGGTTTCTTGCTGCAGAGCTTCAGATGATCGGGCACTGGATATCACAGGTAGGGTCTTTACGAATATATGACAGAGGAACTCCGTTCCCCGGGTGAAAGGCAATTATTTTGTGTTAAATTTCTTTATTTCGGTTTTCATAAAGAAAATGGTTAATTTCTCTCAAGAAACCTTTCAAAGCAGTCTCTTCTCCCACCATAGCTCGCTGGGTCATGCAGGAAGTGGGCATTGACTTGATGCAATTTGGAGCTCACTCTGTGAGAGGGGCGATGGCCTCTAAAGCCTTCTCTCTAGGGGCAAGACTAGAGTATATCATCAATGCGGCTGATTGGTCTTGGACTCCATGTTTAAATGGTTTTATTTCAGACTGGTAATAGATATGGCATCTTTGGTGGTAGACCAGCTTTGAGGGAATAAGCCTCGCCTCCGGCCTTGAAAATAGAATGAAAAAATTGCCAGCTTTCATAACGGAAAGTTTCAATTCTATTAATAACACAGAGGCGATGATTATTCCCTCCCAGGCTCATGTGAAATTCCCACCGCTTCATGGTTTAAAGGACATGATTTCAATTCAGGTTATTCTTACGGGTCTGCGTAAGGTATAAGTATACTTTTTTGATCCATATGTTTGCCAGCTTGGGGAAATGTTGATGGTATGTGTTAAATAAGAAGTGTATCTTTCTGAGAAAATGCAAATAAAGTGATATGGCTTTACTTACTAAATGCTTGTGGGTCTACCCAATGCGACATTATAGTAATATTCTGTGTTCTTTCCCAGGTTCTGATTCAACTAATGGCGAATAAAAAAAAAGTTGGGATTACTTCTGTCGCACTCAAGAAAGAGGAAGTGGACCAGGGGAAGTCTGCTTGTGATGGACTGGACTGGTTTTGATTGGTTGAACTTTCTTTGTAGTTCTTTCCTGTTGCATATTGGGAAATGTAGTTTGTTAAAGTTGAAATCTTCTGGAATGTAATAAAGGATGAAAGTTGAGCATAATCCTCGCCTCCGTGTCCTTAATTGAACTGAAACTTTCCATTATGAAAGCTAGGAAATTTTTCATTTACCATCACCACCATCTCATCACCCACAAATATTCAGGTACCCCAAGGTTCTTAGCCCCACACAGGTAAAAACAAACATGAACATAGTCTGGTAGGTGCATAGTGGATTTCACTTATTGGCAGGCAGGACTGAGTAATTTACTCACCAGGTTATTTTGCGAGGGGACAGAGTAGCAGGTGGTTGCAAAGCGTGCCAGGCCCTCATTGTATACAAAGATCCGGAGTGGGTCACATGATGTCACCAGAACATATACCCTCAGGTCAAACTTAAACCCATCAACGATTAATGGCTGAAAGAGAGGGAGGAGAGGGTAGTGTCAGGCAGACGGTTACAGGGTGAAATAGGCAACCTCCCTATGTCTAGGCAGTATAACACAGATTTGCTAGGTCAGCTATATCCTTTTCTGCTATGGTGGCCAGATGGACAGCAACGTTTGAAACCAGTTTATGGAATATTTTTAGTAGCAGTTCTCCTATGACAAGTAAATTAGGCAGGTAATATGAACTTTTTGGCATCTGAAGATGTTAGGTCAAAAGATGCCCTGATTTATACTAGTACATTCTCTAAACGACAGAGCATGTAAGATTGGGTCAGTTCACGGCAGTTACCCAAGGTATGCTATGGGGAGTCCCCTAAGGATCATGACTATTGCCTTAGCTCTAAGCCTTTTATCTGCAGTTGTCAATTCATTTAAGATGCCATTTCAAATCTAAGACAATGAGACATAAATACTGATCTGTTCATGTGAAGATAAAGGCAACAGAACAGAAATATACATTAACTTGTGTCTCACTCGTGCAAGAATGAATGAGGGAAAGCAACATCTGCATCAATAGCTCAGAACTACTGCTCTGTAGTAATCACAATCTACGGCAGTTACCTTTCCACTGAAAAAACGTGAGTATGCACGGTCCAAACATTTGGAACAGTGTCACTCTAGACCTTAAACAACAGCAAGACCATCTCAAGGTCAGAAGGGATCTGAAGATGTTCCTGGTACATCCAGCCTATTCTGAGCTCACTCCAGGACCATCCGGCAACTCGATTTGAATCTGATAAGACCATCAACCAATGCAGCAATATGTTTTAAGTCAAATGGAATGAACTCCCGATATCAACTCTGGAATAATTTAAGAAATTATCCATATAGACTGCGCAAAACACAGTTCTCCTCCTCTTATGACAGGAGATGGATTACAATCTTCCAGGTGTGGTGAATGTTCTTGTGCTTTTTTCCCAACTTTCCTCCACTTTCACTCTTCTCTCTTCCTCCCAATACTCCTTCACCCTAGGAACTCAGTATTAGCCTTAAAGCAGCACGTAGAACCCGCCTTGACTTCAGAAAGCTTTTTACTGCTCTACTGTAGCACCTCTAATCCTATGTCACAGATTCAGAGCTAATGACCGGTCAAATGTGGTCAAGGGACATGACACAGTGAAGTTCTCAGCTGGTCCCCGAAGCGTGGCGCTGAGCCATGAGAAGATAAGTCAGTGTTAGACCTGTCAGCCCTAGGGTGGTCTTGCCCTGTTTTTCCCTTTTTGCGCCTCATTTTTGCCACCATATTTTTACTGGACCTAGGTCTCCGGGCGCCTTGCCACTGCTGGTCAGTGCTGAGGTGCAGGTGCTCTCTCACTAAAGATGGCTGCCACAGGCCCCTGCTACTGCAGAGGGCCTTCCACACATACACGCTAGTCGCCAGAGTCAGGCTGGGACAAGGGATACAGTAGCCATCCCGTCCCCGCCTCTGGGCCCCATAGCTAGGTAGGTGGAAGGTTCCAGAACCTTCCGGGCTGTGGGAGGAGTTACGTTTTGCCGCCTTTAGGAGGGTCCCCTGACCTAGGGGTATAAGAGGCTTGGAGGGAAAACCTTGAGTTAGTTAGGTTGAGGCACCGCTGAACCTGGGAGAACCTGCGCTGGAGTACAGACTTTAGGGCCTAGGGGGGAGACCTACACTACTGCCGCTGACAGGGTCAAGGCCCTGCTGCCGTAAGATAGATGAGGAACGCCCACCACCCACTGATCTTGCCCAGTGTGAGGGGACCCAGGGAACCATCTCCAGCGTGCCAGGAGGAACATCAAACACTCCCAGAATCACCAACTCACAACCCCCCCCCCCCTGTTCATAAAGAGACTTTGCTGAGTCCAAGAGTAACAGGACCTCGAGTGAAACCGTCGAGAAGGGATCACGAGGCGAAGCGCTGTGTCCAACGCGCTAGACCTTCACCCCCCTATCTATCTATACAGACAGCTGGACTGTCCCCCAAGAACCCTTCCCACACAGCCCGGTGCATAAGGCTGTCAGCGCGCCTGCGCTGCAACTCCAAGTGAGGAGAGAACTTGACCTTCCCCCTCCGTCACTGACCTGGTGACCGGATCGCCGCCGCGGCCGCCGCCGCGTGAAGAGGGAGCTGAGGCAGGAAGACCTCTCCCCCGTGCATAACTGTGGTGAGGGGCGCCGTCCGCGCCCTCACCGAAACCCCAGAAGTCACCGCCGGGCCCGAGACCCCTGCCGCTGCAAGCGCGGCCAAGAATAACACCGCCGCAGCCCCGAGGGCCGCGTGAAGTGAGCTGAGGCCTACTGCGGCCTCCAGGCCCGTGAGACGCTGTTGCCGAGGGGCCGGGGACGCTGACCGCGTCACAGGTCGCGCCCCGAAAAGGCCGCGACGGGATTGGCCCGCCGGAGCCAATCGCCGGAGAAGAAGGAGAGGGAGGCGTCGCCTGGCAACCAACGAAGGCCGCGGCGCGATTGGCCCAGCCGGAGCCAAGCGAGACGACGTCAGAGGGGCTCCACTGCCAGCGGAGCCCCGGAAGAAGAGAAGACCGCGACGCGATTGGCCCAGCCGGAGCCAATCGAGAGGACGTCCACGGGGCTCCACTGCCAACGGGAGCCCCAAGAAGAATCGCCGCCGCGCCAGGATTGGGCGCCGTCAAGAGCCCGCCTCCGCCCAGCACGTCCGGAGGTAAGGACGAACCTCCTGTGCCTTCGCGGGGAAGCCGGAGCCGTCTGCAAGGACTGCCGGCTCCCGCTCAGAGTCCCCACTCTCTCCCTGACTCCACGGGGGCCGGAGGAGTGGCATACCGGCCCCCAACGACGCAGCAACACAGCGAGAGGCTCCGTAGCCTCGTGAAGTAGAAACAGCGCCGGCCGGAGGGCCGTGAGACTCACGCCGGGCCCCGCCCCACACAACAGAGGGCTGGCCCGGAGAAGAGTCCGCCGTGAGGCCCCCGCAGCCAGCCACAACACCGCAGGTGAGCCCAGGAGGCCCCTAGGGCTCTAGGTTAAGCCCCTGGGGGCCGGGGGCCACGCATGAAGAGGGATTAAGGAGGGAGGGGGCCTTTGATAACATTTGATAATAGGCCAGGCACCTGGTGTAACCCTAGCCTAATGTAACCCTCACCTCCCCAGGGAGATAAAGGAGTCCCCCCCTTATAGGAAGCCCCCAGCTGCTGGACATGTTGAGGGGTTCCCCCTAGGATTCCCTCCCGCCTAGCGTACCATAGGCTGTACAGAGTACCTAGGCTTGATGTATGTGCCCCGTGGCAAAAGAGGTTAGCGCCTACAAAGTGTTGTGCATGTTCTAGGCCCTAATTTGTAGTGCACCTGAATCATTATTGGTGCTGTGTTTTTAAAGGAACTGTTGAGGGTCTTTGTAAAAGAATGTGTACCAGTTAGGAGCATGTAATGTATAATTTGCATAATTGAATGCCATCTTGGTCGATATAAAGAAACCTGATTTTTACTTACACAAGCCTGGTGTGGTGTCCGGTTATTGCTCCGCATATCTGAGTCAAAGTAAGAGTGTGCTGCACAACTGCCTTACACATTGCCTTCGCGTGCCTTTCCCCGCTTTGCGCCATGCTACCGTAACGGACTCGGTAACTCCGGTTCCAACATTGGTGTTCAGCGGTGGGATAAGGACTGGTATTTGTGCAGCACCCTACAGTGACTCAGTGTGCGCCGCAATTAGACACCTAGGGAAATGTAAGAAGGAATTCTATTGTGATTGCCGATTGTTTTAGCCTTACGTTAGACCTGCTACTTACCCGTTAGGACCCCTTCCTTAAATTGTCTGGGACCCCACCTAGGAGGATGGAGTTTGAGTTAGCCGACCTAGAGAGGTACACGGTGACCCAACTCAAGGAGTTCTGCCTAGAGAGGGGGTGGCCGTCAAGCGAGGTGCCAGAAGGAGGTACTTCAGAAGGCTTTGAGGGCATGGGTCATGGCCCACCCGGAGGGAAGAGGGGAGGAGGAGCAGAGGGAGACAGACGACCCAGGAGAACTGAGCCTACTGAACATTGACGTCAGCGAGAATGTGTTGCCAGGAAGACGTTCCAGGGCAGGCAGTAGTGCGTCAGGGGGAGTGTGTCAGCAGAGGAATTCGAGGACAGAAGGCAGCAAAGGCAATTGACATTAGAGTTGGCTAGGATGGAAAGGGAAGGAGAACAGGCAAGGCTAGCCATGGAGGAAAGAAGGCTTGTACATGAGCTTAGCCTGAAAGAACTGGAGCTCCGAGCCTTGCAAATGGAAATGGAAGGCAAAGGAAATGGTGGCAGCGTACCTGCTGGGGTTCCACAGGAGCCCAAATTCTATCTACCCAGGGAAGTGATGGCTAGCTTTAGTGTGGGCGATGACATCGACAAGTGGTTGACGGCGTACGAGGTAGCTTTGGTGGCCCATAGAGTTCCTGAGAGCTACTGGGGAGGAGGACTTTATAGGTACATACCTCCACTAGTCAGGGACACACTTTTAACTTTAGAAAAGGGGGATCGGACCAACTACCCTATCATGAGGGAGGCCCTGCTCAGGAAGTTTGGTCTCACCCCAGAGAAGTACCGCCAAAAGTTTCGCAACAGCCACAAGCTCACCACACAAAACTGGGTAGATTTTTATGATTATGCCCGGAAGGCATTGGAGGGTTGGGTGCGTGGCAGCGAGGTAGAGGATTACAAAGGGCTGTACGACCTGTTTTTGAGAGAGCACCTCCTCGAGAAATGTTTTCCGGAGCTGCGCCAGTACTTGGTGGACCGCAAGCTGACCAACCCAAGGGAGCTTGCAGAGGAGGCAGACACGTGGGTCAGCACTCAGGTGTCCCACAAAGGGAGCCGGGGCGGATCCCCGAAAGGTGGACAGGTGTTCCCCCAGAAGAAGAGGGGGAGATAAAAAGAGGGAGTTCTTTAAAGGTCCCCAAAATAGACCGCCTGGGAGAGGGGTAGGTTTCCCATCCCAATCTGGATACCAGAAACCCACTTACCCTGACAGGAGTCAGCAGCCCAGAACTGTCCGGTTGCTACGAGTGCGGGGAGGTTGGACACTACAAGGGGGATGCCCAGTGTCGCAAAAGAACCCCAGCCCCCACAGGAGGTAAGACCCCCGGGGTGGCCAGTGTAGCGCTTGGGGAGGAGTTGTCCCTAGGTAGGGAGGTGAGTGGACAGGCTTGACCTTAGTTTCCCTGGGGGATAGGGAGATCATCCCAAGGGTGCAGGTACCCGAGAACACTGCCAAGTATCGGCAGAGGGTCCTGGTGAACGGGGAGGAGGTGGAGGCTCTGAGGGACACAGGTGCCAGTATGACAATGGTGAAACGTCAGCTGGTGTCCCCAGAGCAGGTGATTCCTGAGGAGTTCCACCCGGTTGTGATGGCTGATAATAGCCTGGGTCATTACCCCGTGGCCCAAGTTCCCTTTGAGTGGGGAGGAGTGTCAGGTCTGATGAAGGTTGCGGTGAGCCCTGCCATGCCAGTTGACTGTCTGCTGGGCAACGATTTAGAACATACTGCCTGGAGAGAGGTAGAGTTCAATGCCCATGCTGAGATGTTGGGGTTACCAGGGTGGACTTGCGTTATCACGCGGTCCATGGCTGCCCGACAAGGAACTCAGCCCGGGGTGGAGCCTGAAAGAAGGGCCCAGCCCACTGCTGGACGAGGAGATGTCCGGGAGGAGACACCCGGTGAGATGGATGGGGAGCCCGCGGAGGTGACCCCGGAGTCCGCTGAGGTGGTTGGTTTTCCCGTGGGGGACCTGCCGACCCCTGCAGAGTGGCAGGTGGAAGGAGGGCCTACCCGGGAAGAATTTTGCCGGGCACAGAGGGAGTGCCCTACGCTTGATGGCATACGGCAACAGGCCGACGCCCAAGCAGCTGGAACAGAGACTGGTAATTACCATGTCTACTGGGAGGATGGTCTCCTCTACAGTGAGCCTAAGGCTCCGGTGCATGGGTCCTCAAGGGCCGTGGTGGTCCCCCAATGCCACCGAGCCTTTCTGCTAGAGTTGGCGCATGAGATACCACTAGCAGGACACCTGGGCCAGGACAAGACGTTTGCACGCTTGGTCCCACATTTTTACTGGCCCAGGATGCGCGTCACTTCTGACACTTATTGCAAGACCTGCACCACTTGCCAAGCAAGCGGCAAGACAGGGACTAAGGTGAAGGTCCCTCTAGAACCTCTCCCAGTGGTCGATACCCCTTTTGAGCGAGTGGGGATTGACATTGTCGGGCCGTTGGATCCGCCGACTTCAGCTGGGCATAGGTTCATTTTGGTGCTAGTAGACCACGCCACCCGGTACCCAGAGGCAATCCCTCTGAGGACCATCACAGCACCGGTGGTGGCGCGGGCCCTCATGGGGATTTTTACCCGAGTGGGATTCCCCAAGGTCGTGGTGTCAGATAGGGGCACGAATTTCATGTCGGCCTACATGCAGGCCATGTGGAAGGAGTGTGGAGTGACCTACCGGTTCTCCACTCCTTACCACCCCAGACGAACGGGCTCGTGGAGCGCTTCAACAAAACCTTGAAGGGGATGATCAGGAGCCTACCCGAGGACTTGAGAAGAAAGTGGGACGTCCTCTTACCCTGTCTGCTCTTCTCCTACCGAGAGGTGCCGCAGAAGGGGTCGGTTTCAGCCCCTTTGAGCTGCTCTATGGCCACCCCGTTCGGGGGCCCCTCAGTCTTGTCAAAGAGGGGTGGGAGAAGTCTTCCTCGAAGCTTCCCCGTGATGTGGTCAGCTATATGCTGGCGTTCCGCAGCAAAGTGGCCAAGCTGTGGAAGGAGGCCTCGGACAACTTAGAGGCAAGCCAGGCCGTCATGAAGCAATGGTATGACCGGAACGCGCGGACGGTAGAGTTAGACGCTGGACAGAAGGTGTGGGTCATGGAGCCAGGAGAGCTTAGCGCCCTCCAGGACCGATGGACTGGGCCGTTTGAGATCTTAGAACGAAAAGGCCAGACCACGTATGTCGTCGACATGAAGACCCCCGTCAACCCCACAGGGTGCTCCACGTCAACCGCCTGAAGCCACACCAGGAGCGTTCCGAGCTCACTCTCTTGATGATAACGGATGGAAGTGAGGAAGAGGAGAGTGAGCCTCTGCCAGACCTTCTGGCGGTCCACGAGAAGGATGGTTCGGTAGAGGGAGTAGTCCTCGCCCCATCCTTGACCCCAGAGCAACAGAGGGACTGCCGCCAGGTCTTGGGGCAGTACGCCTCGTTGTTTTCCCTCACGCCTGGAATCACGCACCTGTGTACCCATGATGTGGACACAGGGGACAGTCCGCCAGTGAAGAACAAGTCTTACCGGCTGTCCGATAAGGTCAAGGCTAGTATCCAGGGTGAGGTTGTCAAGATGCTAGAACTGGGGGTGATTGAGCCTTCCAGTAGCCCTTGGGCTAGTCCGGTAGTGTTGGTGCCGAAGCGGCCCCCCGGGCACCACACCAGAACTCCGGTTCTGTGTGGATTATCGTGGACTCAACTCAGTCACCAAGACCGACGCTCACCCGATCCCTCGGGCGGATGAGCTCATAGACCGGCTGGGAGCAGCCCGGTATCTGAGTACCATTGATTTAACATCAGGCTATTGGCAGATCGCCATGGCGGAAGGAGCAAAGGAGAAGACTGCGTTCTCCACCCCCGAGGGCCACTTTCAATTCCAGGTGATGCCCTTCGGGTTGAAAAATGCTCCAGCCACTTTCCAGCGGTTGGTGAACCAGGTGCTGTCTGGCCTAGAGGCCTTCTCTGCTGCCTATCTGGATGACATAGCTGTCTTCAGTAGCAGCTGGGAGGACCATCTGCAGCATCTCCAGGAGGTGCTACAGGCTTTGCAACGGGCTGGTCTAACCATCAAGGCCAGCAAGTGCCAGATTGGACAGGGATCTGTCGTGTACCTGGGGCACCTGGTGGGCGGAGGTAAGGTGCAACCCCTCCAAGCCAAGATTGAGACCATCATGGCCTGGGAGCCCCCAAGACCCAAACAGAGGTCCGAGCTTTTCTCGGCCTCACGGGATACTACCGCCGGTTCGTCAAGGGATATGGAACCATCGTGGGCCCATTGACGGAATTGACTTCCAAGAAGCAGCCACGCAGAGTAATCTGGACGGCTGCCTGCCAGGATGCCTTTGAGACTCTAAAACGTGCCATGTGCACCGCCCCGGTGCTCAGGACTCCAGACTTCGGACGGGAATTTATCGTGCAGACAGACGCTTCTGAGCATGGCATAGGAGCTGTGCTCTCGCAGCTGAATGACGATGGCCAAGACCAGCCAGTGGCCTTTATCTCCCGAAGACTACTCCCCGGGAACAGCGGTGGAGTACCATCGAGCGGGAAGCCTTTGCTGTGGTTTGGGCTGTGAAGAAGTTGAGGCCATACCTTTTTGGTTGTCACTTCTTGATCCAGACCGACCACAGACCCCTTCGCTGGCTCATGCAGATGAGAGGCGAAAATCCCAAATTGTTGAGATGGTCCATTTCCCTCCAGGGGATGGACTTTCGGGTGGAACATCGACCCGGTGTAGACCACGCCAACGCTGACGGTCTCTCCCGGTTTTCCGCCTTAGTGAAGAGAACTCCCTAGAGGTTGGGAAGCTCTCCCCTCTTTCGGCTGGGGGGACGCGTGTTAGACCTGTCAGCCCTAGGGTGGTCTTGCCCTGTTTTCCCTTTTTGCGCCTCATTTTTGCCACCATATTTTTACTGGACCTAGGTCTCCGGGCGCCTTGCCACTGCTGGTCAGTGCTGAGGTGCAGGTGCTCTCTCACTAAAGATGGCTGCCACAGGCCCCTGCTACTGCAGAGGGCCTTCCACACATACACGCTAGTCGCCAGAGTCAGGCTGGGACAAGGGATACAGTAGCCATCCCGTCCCCGCCTCTGGGCCCCATAGCTAGGTAGGTGGAAGGTTCCAGAACCTTCCGGGCTGTGGGAGGAGTTACGTTTTGCCGCCTTTAGGAGGGTCCCTGACCTAGGGGTATAAGAGGCTTGGAGGGAAAACCTTGAGTTAGTTAGGTTGAGGCACCGCTGAACCTGGGAGAACCTGCGCTGGAGTACAGACTTTAGGGCCTAGGGGGGAGACCTACACTACTGCCGCTGACAGGGTCAAGGCCCTGCTGCCGTAAGATAGATGAGGAACGCCCACCACCCACTGATCTTGCCCAGTGTGAGGGGACCCAGGGAACCATCTCCAGCGTGCCAGGAGGAACATCAAACACTCCCAGAATCACCAACTCACAACCCCCCCCCCCTGTTCATAAAGAGACTTTGCTGAGTCCAAGAGTAACAGGACCTCGAGTGAAACCGTCGAGAAGGGATCACGAGGCGAGCGCTGTGTCCAACGCGCTAGACCTTCACCCCCTATCTATCTATACAGACAGCTGGACTGTCCCCCAAGAACCCTTCCCACACAGCCCGGTGCATAAGGCTGTCAGCGCGCCTGCGCTGCAACTCCAAGTGAGGAGAGAACTTGACCTCCCCCCTCCGTCACTGACCTGGTGACCGGATCGCCGCCGCGGCCGCCGCCGCATGAAGAGGAGCTGAGGCAGGAAGACCTCTCCCCCGTGCATAACTGTGGTGAGGGCGCCGTCCGCGCCCTCACCGAAACCCCAGAAGTCACCGCCGGGCCCGAGACCCCTGCCGCTGCAAGCGCGGCCAAGAATAACACCGCCGCAGCCCCGAGGGCCGCGTGAAGTGAGCTGAGGCCTACTGCGGCCTCCAGGCCCGTAGACGCTGTTGCCGAGGGGCCGGGGACGCTGACCGCGTCACAGGTCGCGCCCCGAAAAGGCCGCGGCGGGATTGGCCCGCCGGAGCCAATCGCCGGAGAAGAAGGAGAGGGAGGCGTCGCCTGGCAACCAACGAAGGCCGCGACGCGGTGGCCCAGCCGGAGCCAAGCGAGACGACGTCAGAGGGCTCCACTGCCAACGGGAGCCCCCGGAAGAAGAAGACCGCGACGCGATTGGCCCAGCCGGAGCCAATCGAGAGGGCGTCCACGGGGCTCCACTGCCAACGGGAGCCCCAAGAAGAATCGCCGCCGCGCCCGGATTGGGCGCCGTCAAGAGCCCGCCTCCGCCCAGCACGTCCGGAGGTAAGGACGAACCTCCTGTGCCTTGCGCGGGAAGCCGGAGCCGTCTGCAAGGACTGCCGGCTCCCGCTCAGAGTCCCCACTCTCTCCCCTGACTCCACGGGGGCCGGAGGAGTGGCATACCGGCCCCCAACGACGCAGCAACACAGCGAGAGGCTCCGTAGCCTCGTGAAGTAGAAACAGCGCCGGCCGGAGGGCCGTGGAGGACTCACGCCGGGCCCCGCCCCACACAACAGAGGGCTGGCCCGGAGAAGAGTCCGCCGTGAGGCCCCCGCAGCCAGCCACAACACCGCAGGTGAGCCCAGGAGGCCCCTAGGGCTCTAGGTTAAGCCCCTGGGGGCCGGGGGCCACGCATGAAGAGGGATTAAGGAGGGAGGGGGCCTTTGATAACATTTGATAATAGGCCAGGCACCTGGTGTAACCCTAGCCTAATGTAACCCTCACCTCCCCAGGGAGATAAAGGAGTCCCCCCTTATAGGAAGCCCCCAGCTGCTGGACATGTTGAGGGTTCCCCTAGGATTCCCTCCCCGCCTAGCGTACCATAGGCTGTACAGAGTACCTAGGCTTGATGTATGTGCCCCGTGGCAAAAGAGGTTAGCGCCTACAAAGTGTTGTGCATGTTCTAGGCCCTAATTTGTAGTGCAGCTGAATCATTATTGGTGCTGTGTTTTTAAAAGAACTGTTGAGGGTCTTTGTAAAAGAATGTGTACCAGTTAGGAGCATGTAATGTATAATTTGCATAATTGAATGCCATCTTGGTCGATATAAAGAAACCTGATTTTTACTTACACAAGCCTGGTGTGGTGTCCGGTTATTGCTCCGCATATCTGAGTCAAAGTAAGAGTGTGCTGCACAACTGCCTTACACATTGCCTTCGCGTGCCTTTCCCCGCTTTGCGCCATGCTACCGTAACGGACTCGGTAACTCCGGTTCCAACAGTCAGAATCTGCGACAATGACAACAGATGCGGTCTATAGCTTCTGCGGTGGGCAGGGGATACTTCACTCTGCTCCTCTCAGTGCTTCTCCCTCTTTTTGAGAGTGGCAGGGTGTGATATCACACAGCAGAAGAGGGTTACCACGGCTGGGCCTGTCCTACAAGTTATTATGTCTGGAAGGGATGGGCCTCCATCTCATTTTCAAATGTCACACTGCCCTCCAATCACGGCAGAGTGACTCTCTGACTGCATCATCATTCAAGCTGTGGCTTAGTCCAGACTCTCTCTTACCTACCAGCAAGAGATGGCCATATCAGCTTTATTTGCTCTGCTGAAGCCCTGCTAAGTGCCATACACTTGCATGACAATTCCCAATGCTTGCGTAGGTGTGACGAAATTAGTAATATGTATTAGTTTAACCGGAGATGTGTGGCACTTTGCAGGTCTATGATCATGTTGTGGCTAAAATAACGTTGTAAAAAATGGTCTTTCTAGAGGTACTCAGACTATCTTATGAATCCAACCCCTTCAGTAGCAAAGCCCAGATTCCACTACAAATATTTATAAAGTTCAAGAATACTGCATTTTTATTTTACATCTCCTTTTTATTAAGAGCAACTCAACTGAATAGGCAGGCTGTTCAACAGAACATCAAGCAGAGATGGATTAACCCTTTACTTAGACTCAACAAGTAACCAATGAAGGCTTAAAGTCAAAAAGAGAACGACAACGGCTCATGCCCACCGCAATTGTGTGGAAAGAGAACAGAGAATAAAAGAAGAACACTGTCTAAATGATACGGGGGATGAGGGAAGAGACAAAGGAAAGAGGAAGAAGGTTTAGGACTTTTATGCATTTTGACACTATGACTGCAAGTCCCAGTCTACAGTCAAAAATTTCACAGGAGTCTCCTACTGATGAAGAGTTAGAATGCAGCAGAAGAGGAGGAATCAGATTGGAAAGGGTCAAAGATGAGGCAGAGGTAATAGAGAGACCAGGAAGAGTGATTGAGAAGAAACAGGGGGATACAATGGAGAAGGAGCTGCAATGTACTGCAGCAGTAAGAAGTGAAAGACCTGTAAAAGAAACTTGAAATTGAAACAGCGGGAGGCAAAGGCAGAAGGTGGACAGTACAGACAGGGATGGATAGAGTTACAGGGAGTCTCCCTCATGCGTAAAAGTTGGGAAACAGGGTAAAATGTAAAAAAAATATATATATTACCTATTGGCGGTCGCCAGTAGGTAGTCATAGTTAGGACCTTGTTTCTATAGGAAAATCGTTTTTTCTTTTGCCAATATCTTTGGCGTAGTTTGACGAATCTTCGCGTCATTTTCAAAACTAATGGGGCGGTCAGGTCAGCTGCTGTGTTGAAAATGTCGGGGTGATCCGCCAAGCGGGGGCTGAGAAAAAGGGGGGGACCCAAAACGCGTTTTCTCCATGTTAATTTCCATAGTAAACTTTAGACACGGCTACAGCCCGAACTTCTGACTGGAATTACTCCAAATTTAGCAAAAAGGTAGCTCTTGGTTCAGAAAGCACTCTTTTTGTTAAATGGTGTAAATCCGTTCAGTAGTTCCAGAGAAATTTGAACATTTCTCAGATATACAACTGTGGCCGCAGAGGATCCGCGAACCCTACTGATCTCGAGCCTGCGATCTGATTGGCTGGCAACACTTCAAACCAGGAAGTATTGGCAGCCATCTTGTGACCGAGTCACAAGAAAAAAGGTTAAAAAAACATTGAAAAACAATAAAAGGGGGCAGGGTAGAAACACCCTGACCCACTAGGTCTGTTCAGGGGGGTCCCACAGGGACCACCAGGGCCAAAAAAAGCATTTTCTAAAAACAAATTCGGAGGAAGTAGTGGTGGATCCGCGAATCCTGCCAATTTTTTTTTTTTTTTTAAACTAAGCGCCTTGTTTAATTAGGCTTCCGGGTTGGCCAGGTCTCGGGGGCAATTGAATTAATACCCTGGGGACCGCTACCTCCCCAGGGCTAAATACATAATAGAATGCATGGGGGGCTCCAGCCCCCTCCACGCAGCACTGGGGACCGCCACCTCTCCAGGGCTGTTTTGCAATGCGGGGGGGCCACGCGTCTCCCCCGCAGCCCCAGGGACCGCCACCTGCCCGGGGCTATATAAATAATAGTATGCATTGGGGGGGGCCTCCAGCCCCCCCACGCAGCCCCGGAGACCGCCAACTCTCCAGGGCGCTAATGTTTTGTAATGCGGGGGGGCCACGCGGCCCACTCAGTGGGATTGCTGAGAGGTTGTCACAGGACACGCCCCTTTCTACACCACTCTGCAAACTCGCCTCCTGGCGCACTACTATTTGGGGGATGAAGTCCCCTTGCCTCTTGAGGGTCCAAGGTGGCCAACTAGCTCTCCTGTTACCTCCAGTAAGCCAAAGACAGCTGGATTGCTGAGAGGTGGTCAGTGGCCACGCCCCCTTTCTCCACCACTCTGCAAACACGCCTCCTGGCGCACTGCTGCTTGGGGGATGAAGTCCACTTTACTCCTGAGGCCCTCAGGAGGCAAGGGGACCTCAACGCCCCAGCAGCAGTGCACTGAGGCACGTTTGCAGAGTGGTGGAAAAAGGGGTGTGGCCTCAGAATTTATCCCCTTAGTTGGGGGATAAAGTCCCCTTGGCTCCAGAGGGACCTTGGGGGCAAAGAAGCCCTCCTGGTACCTCCTGTAAGTCCTATGCAGCTGGAATTCTTGAGAGCTGGTTGGAGGCCCAGCTCCCTTTCTCCACCACTCTAGATAAGTGACTGCTAGTTAAAAAACCTTAGAAATTCACTAAAAAAACAAAGGCTACAGGGACGTTATATTTAGCAAATAGAATTTAAAAAACCTTCGAAATTCACTAAAAAAACAAAGGTTACAGGGACGTTATAGTTACGAAATGGAATTTAAAAAAACCTTAGAAATTCACAAAAAAACAAAGGTTACAGGGACATTATGGTTAGGAATTAGCATTTAAAAAACCTGAGAAATTCACTGAAAAAACCACAGGTTTCAGGGACGTTATAGTTAGGCTGACATTTCACTCGGACACAGATCGTCAGTATCGTGAATTATGCCTCACATTTACAATCAGCATATTGAGTAACCGATAGGAGCGTAAGGCATTTCCTCTTTGAAATTTACAGCATAGAATTGACCTACACTAATTACGGGCTATAACCTCTGTCAACGATCCATATAGAGAGTATCCTGTAGGATTGCTAGCTTTCTTCTCTATTAATTTTTGACGCATAATTGGGCATTTGTTATCGAAATTTATTTGCTGCACAAGCATTCATCCATCAAACTTACTTGCAATAGACGGTCCCCTGATGAAGGCAGTAGTGGCGAAACGCTTGCCTCTATCAAGGTTTCACCTATTGTTTGCCCCATCTAATATGTCAAGAATGTGGAAATAAGTATTTATTGTGTCAATGTGAGAATTTATTTTATTATCATCTTTATACATAATCCTTGCATTTATTAATTTTTTTTTTTTTTTTTTAAACGTATTTTATTGGTTTTCTCCCAGTTACATGCATAGTTAGATACTTAACATTTTAAAGCTTATCGCGGTAATAATTGCATATTGATTAGTTCGTCCTTCGCATCTTCCATTGCAATGTCAGTATCATTTGCCGTTTCAATCCGCTCCTAGTGCGTAGGCCGCCTGGATATTTGGCAATTCTGGCGGACAATGTATCGATCATCCTAATCGTCCATCTCTCTCAAGTCTTAATGCGAGCAATCTACTATTTTGTTTCTATGCATATATTCCCCCCTATCAACCCCCCCTCCCCCAACCCTTGCCACCGGTGAGTTTAATTGTCTTAGGTGTGCCTGCACATGCAGGTTACCCACTCTCTATGTAGGGTCTGAAGTTAGGGCCAGTTTCTTCTCTCCCCTGATGCCAACCTTGAGATCCATATTCTGCTGGGCTCCCCTTTTGCCTTTCTCGGAGTTGGCGCCGCTCCCGCCCTCTTACCCCGTGGCAGATATCAGACCCACTGACTCCTCAGACGATTCCTCGTCCGAGTCCACGGCCTGCCCTCGCAACAGTGCAACCAGTGCTTCCCATGCCCGGGCCATATCCAGTGCTCTTTCGCTATTTGCTCTTTTCGCTAGCTGTAGCCTGACAGCGCTCTCGTCAGTTGCCCACTTAATGAACTCCTGTTTCCAGTTCTCTCTAGTAGGCCCTTGTCTGGATTTCCAGCACCTAGTCAATTCCCTCTTAGCTAATAATAAGCCTAGGTCAATAAACTTGCTCGTTACTTTCGTCTTAGTTGTATGCGGGAACCAATGTAGAATACAGACCCCCGTCTCCGGCTCAAGCTGTCTATCTGTTACCTCGCTCAGCACCTCTGTCACGTCCTCCCAATATGTCCCCAGCTGTGGGCAGCTCCATAACATGTGCAGAAGCTCCGCCCCTTCGGAGTTACATCGAGGGCAAGTAGCTGTATCCGTCTTAAAATATTTATTAATCTGGGCCGGCGTAAGATACGCTCTATGCAGTATGTAGTGGTGGATTAACTGAAATCTAGCATTACGCGTACTCTTCCCTGCTCTTTCCACTATCTTTGCCCACTCTACCTCCGGAATTTCCCTGCCCAGATCTACCTCCCATTTCCTCTGCAGTCGATGCAGCGGTTGTGTTCCCTCGCCCAGCAGGCACCGGTATAGGCATGTGATAGCCTTGAAAGTACCTGCTGCCATTACAACGTACTGGCACGTAGGCGTGGTCTGCGGCTCCGACAACCCTCTTCCCCAGTAACGCTTTATGGCCGACACAAGGGCCGAGTGCAGCAGGAAGTGGCCCCTTGGGAGGCCATGCCTATCCTGCAACTCCTGGTAGGGCAAGAGGACACCATCCTCATATAAATCCCCAATCATCTGCACCCCCAATTCCTCCCACTTGGCCAGGTCAGTCCAATCCCCGCCGTGTGGCAGGGCAGTGCACATGCCCAATGGAATTTCCGGGGCATAAGGCCGTTCAATTCCTCCCCGTCTCTGGCTGCGAAGCCAGCATTGCCGCAGCGCTCGCTCCTCATGTGTCAACATTCCCACCCGCAGCCGCTGGTTGAGTATTATAAACGACAACACGTGGCGCGGAAGCCATCTACCCTCCGGGCCGTCTGGTCCCCGGAATTCCCCTGCAACAGCCTGCGTGAGCCACTGCATTTGAGCGGCCAAGTAATACAGTTCTAGGTCCGGGACTGCCCATCCTCCCTCGGCGCGAAGGCGCATCAACGTGGCCAGCGCTACCCGCCGTCGACCATTACCCCATATAAATCCCACCATTAAGGTGCGGAGTGTTTTAAACACCGAGCCCGGGATCCAGATCGGTAACGTCCGGAAATAATATAAAAGCCGGGGTAGAACCACCATTTTCAGTAGTGCTATGCGCCCCGCCACCGAGAGTGGCAGTGTACTCCAAAAGGTCATGCTTCCCCTGATCCCAGTCAGTGCCCTGCGTACATTGCCCTCCAATAAATCTTCCTGTGTGTGGTAGATTCTAGTCACAAGGTAAGGCAAACACCGGGGCTCCCATCGTATATCTCCCATCAGGTCGGGGCACTCCGTTGTCCGCCGCACCGGGAACAGGCAGGTCTTTGCCCAATTCACCCGGAGCCCTGACATTTCCCCAAAAGTCTGCAGCAACGCCATCACCCCCGGCAAGCCATCCCCAGTGTCAGCCAGGAACATAAGGAGGTCATCCGCGTAGAGGGATATGTACTGCATGTCGCCACGAAGCTCTAGCCCTGCATAATGCCCTCCCGACCTCGCATATGCCGCCAGGGGTTCCATCGCAAGGGCGAACAATAGGGGAGACAAAGAGCACCCCTGCCGTGTCCCCCGCTCCACACAGCAGGTGGAGGAGATCGTCATTCCCGTTCGTACTCGCGCCGTCGCCAGGTTGTAGAGGATCCGGGTCCACCCTATGTAGGCATCCCCCAAACCCATCGTTTGCATCACCTGGAACAGGAACGGCCACTCCAGGCTGCCGAAGGCCTTCTCGATGTCAATCGAGAGGATCGTCGCGGTGTTTGGCAAGCGATCCCCCTGCTCCAGAACTCGAAGCAGTCGCCGCACATTAGCCGTCGTGCTCCGTTTGGGGACGAACCCCGCCTGGTCCGGGTGCACCAAGTGCGTCATATGGGGCAGGAGTCGGGTCGCTAGGATCCTGGTTAATATTTTATAGTCCGTAGTCAACATTGACAGAGGACGGTACGCTGTCTTATCTAGTGAGTCTCTGCCAGGCTTCAATAGCGGGATTATAATGGCCTCTCTAGTTGTCATCGGCAATCTACCTAGCGTCCGCGCTTCACAGTATACTTCCAGCAGCCGAGGGGCTAATAAGTCCACGTACACTGTATAAAATTCTATTGGTAGGCCGTCCTCTCCAGGCGTTTTACCTCGCGCCATGTGCTTGATTGCACTTCGGATTTCTCCCAATGTGATGTCCCGCCCCAAGTCGTCCGCCTGATCCCGCTCCAGCCTGGGGAGGGTTAGTGTCACCAAGTAGTCCCCTATCATGTCTTCCCCTCCTTGTAGTTGGCTACAGTATAGGTCGGCATAGTAGTCCCGAAACACTTCGTTTATCCCCTGCTGTGTATACACCACTTCGCCCGCTGGTGCCGTTAGCCCCAGTATAGGCGAACCCCTGGGATTGGGACTGGCCAGCTACGCCAGTAATGCCCCCGTCTTATCGCCCTCTGCATGCACCCGTGTTTGGTATTGTTTGTAATCGAAGGCCCGGAGTCGCTCCACCTGCACCGCCACTGCCTCTCTGGCCTCCAGGACCTCCCCCTGCTGTCCAGCAGCGTCACGGCGAGCTCTCTCAGCCTGCCGCAAGCAGTTGTCTGCCTCTTCTATGTCTTGTAGCAATGTTTTCCGCACCCCTACCAGTTTGGCAATACACGCTCCACGAATCACAACCTTAAAAGCATCCCACTCCACTGCCGTCGTTGCCGCCGTGCCTTCATTGTCCTGGAAGTAGTGTGTTATGCACTCCCCTAGTTCCGCCCTAAATACCGGATCGTCCAGCGATTCCGGACTCAAACGCCAGGTCGGTATGGATGTCCTTTCCCTGGCCCATCGTATCTGCACTAGGAGCGGGTTATGGTCCGATATCGTTCGAGCCAGATACTCACTATGGGTTACCTTGGCGTGCACCTCTGGAGTGCATAGTATTGCGTCCAGCTTTACATGCAGGTCATGAAGACCTGAGTAGTAGGAGTAATCCCTTTCCTCCGGGTGCTGGACGCGCCAAGTATCCACCAGCCCCCAATTAGTTTGCCATGCTTGTCGCGCTTTGGAAAGTCTGTGGGCAGGTGCACCAGTAAGCGGCGAGTGGGACCTATCTTTCTCTATGTCTACTATCGTGTTAAAGTCCCCTCCCATCAATACTGAACTCATCATATACGGTGCCATACTCCGTGACAGCCGGTCTAAAAAGGAGGCCTGGACTACATTGGGGGCATACACAGCGTCACGTCTATCCCGTTTAGGCGGCCCCTCACCACTACAAACCTTCCCTCCGGGTCTGAGAAGTGCTGCGTCGTTTGAAAGGGGATCCCCGCCCTAACCCAAATCAACGCTCCCCTGGCAAAAGCAGAGTAGGTCGTGTAATATAGCTGCCCACTCCATCTCCGTTGCAGCGCCAACCCCTCCTCCCTGTTGATATGCGTTTCTTGGAGTAGGGCGATATGGGCCCCGCGCCGCACTAGATAGGCATGCACCTTGTGTCGCCGCTGCATTGTGTGGAGCCCCCGCACATTCCAGGTGATACATTTCAGATTAGCTAGCCCCCCCATGAGTCAATTCCAAGTCCTCCATCTTCGTTCCCCTACTTCCTGACACACCGGTGGCTCTAATTACTCTACCCAAACCCCAAATTCCCCCCCAACTCCCCATCCCCAGAACAGGCGCTACAACTTTAGTACCCATCCAAACTAACAATCAAACCGCTCCAACAGCAAACTCTGGGAGCTACACCCACACAAACGCAGTGGGGATGACCTGAACCTTCAGAGAGAGAAACTCGATGCCCTCCTTCCCCCCAAACACCTGACCCTTATAATGTTAGTCAGCCCCCTCCGGGGCTGCGACGTAGTAGGGCTACTTCGGCATTCAGTGATCCGATCGAACATTCCTCTCCCCCTCCCACAAACCCTCGCCATTGCCAGCAGGGGAGGCACCGGCAGCCAGCGCCCCGTCAAACCTTCCACTTGTCCCGGGTTTGCCACCTCATCACGCATCCACGATCTCATCAGCTGTCCCAGCGGTCACATGCGGCAGCAACACACTGCCCGCTTCGGACTCTTCAGTGTCAGACCGTAGTGACCCCTTCTCGGATCCCGTTGCTGCCGATAATGCTGTGCTCGGTTCTAATGAGATAGATGCGACCGCCTGCAGAGCAGCCATACGTTCCTTGTCTGTCTGTGACTCCGAAGGCGTCCGTGCTGTTGACCCATATCGTCGGATCCCCCGCGAACGGCGCGGTCGTGGCTCCTCCTGTCGCTCCCTCGTCGTGCGGCCCGCTTCCCCCATTCCCACCTTGTACATCTCCAGCCAAGTCCAGGCATCATCCGGATTGTCGTGGAAGGTCGTTTTGCCGTCTAGCGCTATTTTGAGGCGCGCCGGAAACATCAGTGAGTATTGTACTCCCTCGGAGCGGAGCGCCTGCTTGACTTCCAGAAAAGAGGTGCGGCGGCGCTGAACATCAAGCGTGTAGTCAGGGAAAAGCGTCACTTTGCTGTTGCCCACCGTGTACGGGCCTGAAGTTCGTGCTTTATGCAACAGTATATCCCTATCTCTATAGTGGAGCAACCTAGCTATCACTGGCCGAGGAGGGCGTCCAGGTGCCAACGGCCGCGAAGGCACTCTGTGCGCACGTTCCAGCGTGTAGAAGGACGTCAGCCCTTCAGGTGCGACCTCCCGCCATAGCCAGCCCTCCAGGTAGTCCATCATATTGCCACCCTCCACTCCTTCCGGCAAACCCACCACCCGGACATTATTCCTGCGGTTCCGGCCTTCGGCGTCCTCTGCCCGCCGTTCTAGGGTCCGCAGCCGCTGTTGCACATCCTCCATTTTGACTGCCATCTCTTTTTGGGCGGGTACCAGGGTCTCTATAGTGGGTTCCGATTGTTTCACTCTGTCTGTGAGTTTAGCATGGTCAGCTCGTAGCAGACCCAGCCCCTGCGCTACATGCGCTATGTCCTGCTGCAGTGCCTCCCTGGTATCCGCTATAGCTTTAAGGATCTGGTCCACTTGCCTCTGCTGCATCCCTTCAACCCCTCGTGTGAGCTCCCCCTGGGTAGTCGGTATGCCTTCATCGTCTTCGCGCTCAGGGGTCACTCCCCCCCGTCTTCCCCTTAGGCTTCCCCATAATGCAAATGGTATGCGTGCGGCTGCCGAGAAACACCAGTCCACCGCCCTAGGTATCACTTCCGCTGTAGGAATGACCAGTGCACGTTGCCTGCAAGGGGCCGCTCGCTTGTTGCCCTCTCCTTTCCCGTCTATCCTTCAAACAGGTCCACAGCCTAAACGCCCTATCAATGGGCCCTCCTGATGCTATGCGACAGCCTCCCAGTGCAAACTCCCGGCCAGACTCCCTCGGCGGGCTCCGCTCCACCCAGGTCGCGTCCCACTGTATGGCTACGGTCGTACTCTTGCCACGTTTGCGGCCTCCGCAATAATCAGCGACGACCTGGGCCCCCTCACGTGTTCCAGGCGCAGTGTGCACGTCCCCACTCTCTCGAATGTCACTCTACTACACCCCCACTCACAGTGTCGTGTGTGCCTCTGGCGTCCTTTGCCCGATTACAGCCCTGTTATAGGTCCAGTCGCCAGCCTGACTCCGCGTGGGTGGTGGCAGTGCCCCTGGTCCAACAACTGGAGCCCAGTAAACTGCCCCAGGCTATCCTCCGTGGCCGCTCAGTTGCCGGGGCCGATCCCTCTTATCTCCAGATCAGGCCCATCACAGTTCGGCCAGTCCTCCGTCACGCTCCTCTTGAGGCGACTCCCCGGACCCCGCTATCACCCGGTCTGCCCCTCCGCGGCGTTCACTATTGGGGCCGTTCCACCCCAGGCTCTGTTTCGCTGTTCTCCCTGCCTGGTCTCTGTACTTCTCCCCGGGGGTGGCCGTCGCCAATCCCCAATGCGATCGGCGCGGTTGGCTGTTAAGGTCCGCGTTCTCACACTCCCAAGGGCCCGCTTGCGCTGTGGGGCCCGTGCGGGAACCAGCGCGCTCCACAGCCTGTCTTCACCGGTGCTCCTCCAGTCCGCACCCAGGCGCTCGGCAGTTCTTCCTGCTCATCGCAGTGGTGTTCGCCCCATCGCTCGATCTCCTGAGTCCCGCCTACCTCTCAGGGCCTTTGTGCTGTTGCCGCCAGCGCCTCTCCACTCCGCTGGCCGCCCCGTGTGGCTCCGGCGTGGGGGCGCTAGTGGGCCGCTCCGGTCATCACCGCCGCAGTCTCCGGCCCCAGCGACGATTCCTCCACTCACTGCTTTCAAGCTCCGGCCTCCGCACTAGCTCAGCCGCCAGGAGCCGGTAACTCGCTGCCCCAGTCCGGTCCCAGGCAGGCTGCGCAATCTCAGGCTGCTCCTTTCCCGGCTCCAGGGTTACACCCTCGCCGCCATCTTAGGTCCGCCGGTGCCGCCGCACTTTTCTCCCGTTTTCGCGGTGATTCCGGCACGGGCATCGCCAGCCGCCACTCCCTCCTATGGCGTCTGTCCCTCGCCAATCTGTGGGTCGCTCAGGGGCTCATTTACGTGCCCATAAGACAGGATTTTGGCAGGGTCGGCGCGGAGCTCCGGGCTCAAGCGTCTTCCCTCATCTGCTCCGTGGCCACGCCCCCATCCTTGCATTTATTAATGTTGTTGTTATATATTTTTGTGATATCTTTTTGGGAATAATACATATTTTCTATAAACAAAATCAACAAATGAACTAAAAAAGATTTATAAATAAAAAAATACTATATATTTCCTTAATAAGTGTTGATTTTTTGTATGGTATGTAGTGTGGTTACTGTTTTATTGTACCTAGAATATTTTTTGTGTTTATATAGAAGCTTGCTATTGGTTTCTTTCCTCACTTATTTCACTCGGACAAAACCAGAGAAATTCAGCCGTTATAGTAAGCTGAGCTAACTATAACGCGCGCCCCCGCAATGCACTGCTGATGACGTCACATATTACATCACTCATGACATGGTCAGTGACATCACTGATAACATCATCTAGTGACTGAGTGTTTCTAAAAAGTTTAAGAATGTTATATATATATATATATAATCTACTGGCGGTCGCCAGTAGATAGTTATAGTTAGTACCTATTTTCCATAGGAAATCCACAACATTCTATTTGAAATAACTTTGGCGCCGGTTGACGAATCTTCGCGAAATTTTCAAAACTTATGGCCCGCTCCGGTCCGCTCCTATCCTGAAAGTTTCGGGGTGATTCGGCAAGCGGGGGCCGAGAAAAAAGGGGGGTCCCAAAACGTGTTTTCCCCATGCAATTTTCCATAGGAACCTTTCATCGCAGCTACAGCCCGAACTGCTGAACGGAATCACACCAAATTTGGCAAAAAGGTAGCCCTTGGTTCAGAGTCGTGCCTTTTGCTTAAATGGTGTAAATCCGTTCAGTAGTTCCTGAGAAAATCAAAAGTAAAATCACATATATATCTATGGCCGCGTAGGGTCCGCGCACCCTCCCGATCACGAGCTGCATGCTAATTGGCTGTCAAGTGGCTGTCAACACTCCAAATCAGGAAGTGTTGGCAGCCATTTTGTGCCTCGGTAGAACCGAGGCACAGAAACAAGTCGCAAAACGCAAAAAGGGGGCAGGGTAGAAACACCCTGACCCCCTAGGTCTGCTCAGGGGGTCCCACAAGGACCCCCAGGGCAGAAAAAAGCATTTTAAAAAAAAAAAAAAAATTTAAACCGGCAGGATGCGCGGAACCCGCAGTGATTAAAAAAAAAATCGAAGCGCGGTCTCCCGGGCTTCGAGGCTATTTTGCCCCCGGGTGGGCCAAGTCCCGGGGGCATGCGGGGGGTGGGTTTATATTTTAGGGGGGGGCCTCTAAGGCCCCCCAAGCCCCGGGGACCGCCACCCCCGGGGCTTCAAATAAATAATAGTGGCGGTGGGGGCACACGTCCCCCCCGCAGCGCCGGGGACCGCCACCCCCGGGGCTTATTTTTTTTAAACAAAATTACCTGTGTGGGGGCTCCAGCCCCCCACACGCCCGGGACCGCCACCTCCCGGGGCACTAATTAAAGAAATGTGGGGGTCCGTTTCGGACCTCGAAGCCCCGGGGACCACCACCTCCCGGGGCTCAGTAGATGTTGGGAGGGGGCCGCGCGCCCCCCTCCTGGAGCCTGTGGTGGCCCTGGGGACCGCCACCCCCAGGGCCGGCTACTGCAGTGTCCCGGGGTGCCTACCCCCGGGACACTGCTGTTTGCAATGGCAGGACGGGAGCCTCGCAGCTCCCGCCCTGTCATTGCAAACTTGCTTTGCTTCATTGAAGCGAGAGCAGATTGCTTTTCCATAAGGGGAGCTGCATGTCAGCAGCTCCCCTTATGGAAAAGCAATGCCGGCTCCGGCAGGACGCGGGGAGCCGGCGGGACCGTGCGGGGATTGGGGACCCCCCCACGGTCCCCAACGAGTGGCCAGGCCCTGGGGGATGGGGTCCCTGGGGCCATTAGTGGCCCGGGAGGGGGGCCACGCAGCCCCCTCCCCAAAAATAATTTTTTTTTTTAAACGTCAAGGCCGGCCCCGGGGGATGGGGTTCCCGGGGCCTTAAATGGCCTGAGGAGGGGGGACAGGCAGCCCCCCTCCAAATATTTTTTAATTAAAAAAAAGAGGGCATGCCCCGGAGGATGGGGTCCCCGGGGCCAATAGAGGCCCAGGGAAGGGGGGCCACGCGGCTCCCTTCCCGTTTAAAAAAAAAAAGAAAATCCTCAGGCCCCGGGGGATGGGGTCCCCGGGGGCCAAAGGTGGCCGAGGGAAGGGGGGCCACGCAGCCCCCCTCCCATACCAAAAAAAAAGAAACGACCGGCATCGTGCCGGAGGCCCCGCCCCCTCCCTGCAGCAGTCTGCAAACGCGCCCCCAGGCGCGTTTTAAGAAGGGAAGTAATTCCCCTTGAATACTGGGGGTCCCTGGGGCCAACTAGCCCACCAGGAACCTCCAGTATGCGCCAGGGAGCTGCATTGCAGAGAGGTGTACAGAGGCCACGCCCCTTTTACACCTCTCTGCAACGCAGCTCTGTGGCGCTTTGGAGGTACATGGTGGGCTAGTTGGACTCCAGGGACCCTCAGTATTCAAGGGGACTTAATCCCCCAACTTAAAACGCGCCACGGGGCGCGTTTGCACAGTGGTGAAGGGAGGGGGCGGGGCTTCAGGTGACATGTGTGCAAACAGGCCCCGTGGCGCGTTTTAAGATGGGGAATTAAATCCTCTTCAATCCTGAGGGTCCCTGGGGGCCAACTAGCCCACCAGGTACGTCCAGAAAGCGCCACAGAGCTGCGTTGCAGAGAGGTGTAAAAAGGGGCGTGGCCTCTGAACACCTTTCTGCAACGCAGCTCCCTGGCGCATACTGGAGGTACAGGGTGGGCTAGTTGGACCGCAGGGACCCTCATGATTCAAGGGGACTTAATACCCCAACTTAAAACGCGCCACGGGGCGCGTTTGCACAGTGGTGAAGGGAGGGGGCGGGGCTTGAGGTGACATGTGTGCAAACAGGCCCTGTGGAGTGTTTTAAGTTGGGGGATTAAGTCTCCTTCAATCCTGAGGGTCCCTGGAGTCCAACTAGCCCACCAGGTACCTTCAGTAAGCACAACAGAGTTGCGTTGCAGAGATGTGAAAAAAGGTGCGTGGCCTCGGAACGCCTCTCTGCAACTCAGCTCTGTGGTCCTAACTGGGGGGCTAGTTGGGCCCCAGGGGGGGCTAGTTGGGCCCCAGGGACACTCAGGATTCAAGGGGACTTAATCCCGCAACTTAAAACGTGCCACGGGGTGCGTTTGCACACATGTCACCTCAGGCCCCCCCTCCCTTCACCACTGTGCAAACGCGCCCTGTAGCGCGTTTTAAGAGGTAGTTTTAATCCCCCTGCCCTATTATGTACTAGGGACTTACAGAGGAGGTCATGCTAATCACAGGGGTACCCCAACGCATAGTGTTCCCTAGTGTATGTAGGTGTTTTCACTGTATTCTAAGTGTGATTTAGCATAGCACTGGCTCTGGTTAGTCAGAGTCAGTTACCACCAGTACACGTCGGAAAAAGTTGTGGGCACAGGATGATTTTGGAACAAGGCCTCTTTCTGCTTCTCTGTTGGTTCTTTCTGCACATCTTTTGCTTCTTCCTGCACTTTTCTTCGTCTTTGTGGACTTCTGTTGCTTCTTTCTGCAGTTCTTTTGCTTCTTTCTGTGCGTTTTTTCTTCTTTTTTTACATGTCCTACCTCTGTAGGCATAGTTAGAAACTAGCATTTAAAAACCTTTGAAATTCACTGAAAAAACCATAGGTTTCAGGCACGTTATACTTAGAAATTAGCATTTAAAAAACCTTTGAAATTCACTGAAAAAACCATAGGTTTCAGGCACGTTATAGTTAGAAATTAGCATTTAAAAAACCTTAGAAATTCACTGAAAAAACCATAGGTTTTAGGGAAAGTTATAGTTAGTTGGACATTGCACTCGTACAAAACCCGTGAAATTCCCCGTTATAGTTAGTTCAGCTAACTATAACTCGCGCCCCGCAATGCACTGCTGATGACGTCACATATTACATCACTCATGACATGGTCAGTGACATCACTGATGACATCACTGATGACATCTCAAATGACATCACTGATGACATCACTGATGACATCATCCATGTGATAATTTGATGCATCTTCTCACACCCTAATATAACTTTTGATACACCCACTGTAAATTACAGACTGCCATTGTCAAAACCATAGACACTCCAACACCACTAACTATATACACACTCACTGATTCTTAGGTCTACACACACATCCACTCCCTCACCTGTACAGTCACTCATACTTACGGTCACTCAGTACAGGACTACCATATGCACTCATACACCTACATAGACACTCACACACCGCCACTCATTGATAGAGGTACTCACACACCTAGTCAGTCATGCAAATAATTAATCACACTGCCATTTACTCACCTATACAGTTATACACACACCAGCTCACTTACTCATACAAATACTAGCACATTCTTACGCTCTTATACAATCAGTGATACAAGTACACACTCATCCATACAGCCACTCTCACAATCACACACTCTCACTTATAGCCATTTATATACTCCAACACACATATATACTGCCTTTGACATATGTAGTTACTCACACATGTACCACTGAGATATACATTCACTCACTAACACACCCATACTCACACTCACCCACCCAAACAGTCCATCACAGATGCACTCTTGAAACCATGCACCCAGTGAATCACCCACTCACACATCTATGCACAGAGTCACACACACCCCACCCACACAAACACTCAGGCACCCATACAGATACTCACACAACCAATCAATAACTCATATAGACACTCATGTAGCTATTCACAAACCCATGCAGCCACTTACACAGCAACAGACAGACGGATACAGACATTCACACAGTTTAGTCACTAACCCATGCATTAAGTAAGATACGTTTAATCACTCACTTATAGAGTCAGTCACGCACCTACTAAATCATCCATCCAGACACTTATAAACCCACTCATTCTTCAATACACCTTGGCATATATATTAAACATATTTAAACTTTATAGAAACACACAGTCACTGGATGATGTCATCAGTGATGTCATTTGAGATGTCATCAGTGATGCCATCAGTGATGTCACTGACCATGTCATGAGTGATGTAATATGTGACGTCATCAGCAGTGCATTGCGGGGGCGCGAGTTATAGTTAGCTGAACTAACTATAACGGGGAATTTCACGGGTTTTGTACGAGTGCAATGTCCAACTAACTATAACTTTCCCTAAAACCTATGGTTTTTTCAGTGAATTTCTAAGGTTTTTTAAATGCTAATTTCTAACTATAACGTGCCTGAAACCTATGTTTTTTTCAGTGAATACATATATATATATATATGCCATGGTATATTGAAGAATGAGTGGGTGTATGAGTGTCTGTATGGATGATTTAATGGGTGCGTGACTGACTGTATAAGTGAGTGATTATACGTGTCTCAGTGAATGTATGGGTAAGCGACTAATCTGTGTGAATGTCTGTATCAGTCTGTCAGTTGGTATGTAAGTGGCTGCATGGGTTGGTGAGTAGGTACATGAGTGTCTATATGGCCTATTGTGAGAAGTTGGCCTGGTATATGCTGTTCACTAATTAAAGTGGACACCTTGCACCAGGGCAAATCGACTCTTATGGTAGATAGGTTTAAGACAACCTTTTAAAGAAAGCTATCCTAGTGGTAGCTGTGGAGAGCAGCCTTCAGGCTAAGTCTCGGAGGAATGTAAAGCAGCTTGTTTTACCATATAATCTCTTGAATCACCAAATGAAAAGACACCACACAGGTATATATATCAAATATATATGTATTTATTTCTAAATAACTCTCTACTAATCTCTTTATGAGATTAGAAGACAAACATATGCACAAATCAACGTTTCACAATAAGTTAAGCACAAAATATGGCTGGGGCCCTAGGGGCGTACCAGACCATATACTAAGTAAGAGACTTAGAAACAACGACTTGCAGGGAGACAAGGCCTAGGGCCTTCAGAAGTGCTGGGGCCTCACAAAACCACCCAAGGCAGGTAAGTAAAGGACCCACGGGGGACGCGTGCAGTGTGGATACACAGGCGCGAATCGCCGTTAACTTCAATGGGGCAAGTCGCGGCTGGAAATAAAGAGTTTTAGGATACTTCGGGAGAACCTACAAGCAAGTCACTTACAGGGTAAGTAGTTCTAGGGCCCACACCCACAGGAGCACCGTAGTGCTGGAGTTACCTCACCCAGGGAAGCCGGGTGCACAGGTGTCCTTTGGTGTCGGGTCGCGGCGTCGTTTTCAATGGCGAACAAAGAAGACTTGCTGCTTGCGGGAGCTGAAGAAGTGTCCGGTGGAATCCAAGCCTGGATTCTGAAGAAGGATGACCTGAAAGCAGAGGGGACAGTGTTCAAAGTCACTTGGCAGTGACCCGGGGCAAGGAAGATGGATGCCCACCGTCGTCGGTTGATTCAGGTCGGTTGCGGGTGCCTTGACTCTTCAGCCACGTGGTCCAGGAGGTGTCGACGACGACCAGGAGCTGGATTCGGTGTGTCCTCGACGTCTGCAGCTGACTGCGGTGTCGGCAACTCGATAGGAGCCAACAAGCCTTGGCAGCAGCAAGTCTCGGGAGATGAAGAAAAGTCGATGGCGCAGACCAGCAAGGTCTGAGGGACTCACCCAGCGAGGGTAAGTCAGGGCAGGCCTGGAGCAACCAGGGGAGCCCTTTGGTTTCTTTAAGAAGTCTTCTGGGGACCCACGAGCCGGCTGGCAAGGGATCGCGAAGACACCTCGGGCGGAATCACTCAACAGGGGCCCACGGTCACTCGGGACGGTGTAGGCCTCTGATCTTCGGAGGGATTCCTGCTGGAGGTCGGGACCACACGTGGTCCAAAGCACAAGTTCGTAGAACGTTGTGAAGGGGTTGCACTCGACAATAGTGCACGGTACCCAGGGGTCGCGGTTCCTCGTTACTCGTGGGGTCCACTTGCCTCAGCTTCGCTGGGGACTCACGATGGCCTGGGAGAGGTCAGGAAATCCACTTCTTGGGCTGCAGGGACTTCGGACTCCGGCGGGAGCGGCGTAGTTTGCGACCGTCGTTGTCGTTTTTGGTGCCTGCCAAGCAGGGGAGTCACTCCTTGACTCCAAGGGAGATTCTTCTGTCTTCCAAAGGTAGTGGAACGTCGAAGGGCCAGGATTCTTCTGTAGAGCGTCGTCCAGGGGTTATCTGCTTTGCAATGGCAAGGTTCCCCCTCTTATACTAAAAAGAGGGGATGGACTAGCTCTATGACCCCACCTATGGGAGGGTCAAGGGAGGGGGTGGCTACACTCACTTCCCTTTGTCCAGTTTCGCGCCAGAGCAGGGGCAGGTAGCCCCTGAGCCAGTTTGAACTGGCATATGCACAGAGGAGCCTTCTGCTCCCCCAGTGCAGGACTTCAAAGCACTCTAAGAGTGCACCCACCCAGCCCCAATACACTAAACCCTGTCTGGGAGGTGGTTACACCTCCCTGTGACAGGATGCCTATTGTTGGGCTTCCTCCACTGTGAGTGTCAGTCATCAGCAGGAGGGCAGCCCAGTGTCTGTGACTGGTGGCATCCATTTTGTGATGCCAGGGCTCTGCAGGATTCTACCGCGTTTCCACAGCAGGTACATGTCTTATCCCTCTAGAAGGGTGGAATGCTACCCCCGCCGCCAGGATTGGCGGGGGGGGTAGTATTCCAAGATGTTTGACACCAAACACGACATGTTTTGATGCAGCCATTCCAAAGTTAGCATTCTACCGCGAGGATATAATGCACTTAAGAGTATATGGTTTAACCGCATCCACAAACAGCACCAGAGAATAGACTCTGAGAGCTGCAGAGGGGCCCTGCTCAGGCAGAGGCACCCCCTCACATAGAAGCCAAGCACCCTGCCCTCAGGATTGATAGGGCCTGCCTTAGGGGTGACTGATAGGTTTATATGTGTGTGCAGGAGAGATATAGGAAACCTATATCTCAGTGAGGGGTGCTAGCACCACCTCACCCAGGCTGCAGTAGCAGGCCTGTGGTGTCAGATTTAGACTGCTTCCCAGGGGTGGCATAATACATGCTGCAGCCCCTGGTAGGCCTGTGAAGTACCTATGCCCTTGGCACCTAAGGTACCATATACTAGGGACTCATAAGGCACCACAGTATCCAATCACTAGTGCACCTAGAGTGCACTCCATGTCATTTAGAGAGAGCAGATAGACTGGGGCCCTGAATAGCAGGGTCCCAGTCCAACTAAGTCATAAACCAGCAAAACACCAGGAAAAAAGTGGGGGCAACCATATAGTCAGATTCCACCTTCCTACATAACCCCCCAAACGAAAGGAGATAAGGCTAACCTTGACCAGTTGAGCCTTTATTGATTAAGTGGTCATATAAGGAAGCACCTGCACTAGCATGGTTGCCCCCTGTCTTATGGTCCACTAAGCAATCCCTCACCCTAAGGGTATGAGAGGGTCTCCACCATGGGGAATCACTACCTCTGGTGTGCTTTGGTAAAGTACAAGGCTGGTGGGGTGTCTGAGTAGGGAAGTGAGGCCCTAGGAAGGTTGGCCTCAGCTTCCTCAGATCACTGGTCACCATGTATGCCTGTCTTTCCATGACTGAGTTGCACTTTGCTCTAAGGGTCAACCTTGACTGCCTACAGCTGGGGGTTGGGTCCCTTTGGATGGAACACTGGAGGGACATGGCATGTTTGGAACCTTTTGGTTCCAGGTTTGCCCTTGCCTAACAGAGTCCTTCTGGGGAGGTCCCTACATAAAGGTATGGGGGATCCCTCAGTGGGTTGAGGAATTTTCACCTGGCTAGGGCTACTAGACTGGGTACCCCTAATCTGCTGATGGGGGGTTCCTCTGGACAGGGGGCCCTGGGGGTCCACTGACCTCCCTGACCTCTGCAGCCCTGGGCTGACTGAGGCAGGGTAGAGAGGGGCAGTTTACCTGCTCCAGACTGGGTACCACCTTGGAAGGGTCCTCTGCCATCAGGGGTGGGGCCAGGCCAGGCCTGACTACCTCTGTGGCAGTTCCTTCACTAGGGGTAGGGTCAGTTCCCTGAGGAGGCTGACCCTTACCTACTGTCTGGAGGGAAGAAGACTTTTCTTCAACCCTTGTGCTCTCTTCTGGGGGAGAGTGGGCCATTCTTCCAGGCTCCATCTCTCCAAAATCTTGGGCTGGGGCTGTGGCCATCACAGCCCCACTAACCTTTACAGGGACACCCAACATCCTCAGATGGGTTTGGTGTTCAATTTCAGCCCAGGCAGAAATTTCCAGATCATTGCCCATCAGGCAATCTACCGGTAAGGTTGGGGACACTGCCACTCTTTTTGGGCCTGTGACCCCCTCCCAGCTGAGATTGACTATGGCCATGGGGTGCTCTGTTCTGACACCATCAATGTTGGTCACCTGGTATTTAAACTCAGGTAAAAGCTGGTGAGGGGGGACTAGTTTCCCTGCCACCATGGTGACACTAGCCCCTGTGTCCCTAAATGCCACAGCTTTCTGACCATTAATTATTGGCTCCAGTCTGTACCTGCCCAATGCTGTGGGACCCACGGTAAAGGTGGCAAATCCTATACCACCATCAGAATCTGAGGAGTCTGTTGAGGGGGTCCTGTCTGAACTAGGGCCCACCTCTGTTCCTCTTGCAAAAGCACCTAACTTTTTGGGTGCACTACTCCCAACTGGAGGATTACTACTGGTAGTACCAGGAGGGGTGGTAGTAGTTGTTGGAGGAACATTTTCTTTATTGCCAATCCTGGGACAACTGGGATCAGATTTCCAGTGCCCAGGCTTTTACAGACATGGCAATAGGGTTTCTTTTCAGGAGAGGAAGGAGTTTGGGACCCACCCCCAGAAGAGGACTTTTGGGGCCCTGTAGTGGACTTATCCTTAGATTTATCCCCACCTTTCTCTTGGGACTTGGTAGAATCTTTCTTGTGGTCACCACCCTGATTCTTAGGCCTTATTCTGGTTCTGACCCATTTGTCTGCCTTCTTTCCCAATTCTTGGGGAGAGGTCAGATCAGAGTCCACCAGGTACTGGTGTAAAAGCTGGTTTTGACAATTATTAAGGATCTGTTCTCTCATCATTAGATTATAAAATCCTTTGAAATCAGTAACCCTACTGCCAACCAGCCAACCCTCCAGAGCCTTGGATGCACAATCTACAAAGTCTGTCCAGTCCTGAGTCTGTGCCTTCTGGGTATCTCTGAACTTCAACCTGTACTCTTCAGTGGTTAAGCCAAACCCATCTATCAGTGCACTCTTCAGGACCTCATAATCATCAGCATCCTCCTCTCTAACAGTGAGGAGCTTGTCTCTTCCTTTATCTGAAAAGGAGAGCCACAAGATTGCTGCCCACTGCTTTTGGGGGACCTGCTGTACTCTACAGGCCCTCTCCATAGCAGTTATCCACTTGTGGATATCATCCCCACTCTGGTAGGGAGGAACAACCTTGCTCAGGTTCCTATGGTCAGGAATATATTCTCTGCCTCTAGGGACACTGTTGCTGCCACCAGGGGGTTCTAACCCCTCTTTTCTAGAAGCTCTCTGGATCTCCAGGGCTTCCCTATCCAGTGCCAACTGCTTGGGTCTGAGGGCCACTTTGGCTTCCTCATACTGGAGCAGTTTGCACCTTCTCTCAGAGGCGGTCTCTCTTAAGGAAAAGTATGAGCTCCTCTGCTGGATAAATTCTCTGCCAGAGTGATAAGAGTGGTCAGATTCCCTGGAAGGGGATCTGTGCCTCTCCTCCTCTCTGTCAGTTCTCTTAGGGAGAATTCCTCTGTCCTTTTCAGGCCCCTTGGAGCCTGGCCCTTCAATCACAGAGTCTTGGTCATTCTGATTTTCATCATCTGACCCAGATACTATGACTGACCCACCCACTGATTCAGACCCTTTAGCTCCTAGAGCCAATCTAAGGTCATCTGCTGTCAGCAGATCTATCAGGTGTAGTGTTGAGGGACTCTGTCCTAGCTTCAGGTGTCTTTCAACACACATGGCTCTCAAGTCAGAGAAAGCCATGTCCTTATACTGAGGCTGAGTGGATCCACTGGGTCCACCCTTTAAGGACATTCTAGTGTTGTGCAGTGTTGTACTACCTACACTAGTTTGTGGCCTACTGATCCTAGCTTGAGCTGTGGAAAGGGTGTGCTATCCCTTGGCACACAGCTCTAAGTTCAGTAGAACTTATTGATACTAAGCTTGACTTTATATGTACCTTGAGTACCTATAATGGTTTTCAGTTAGTAATTCAAATAGAGATTTTCTGGTAAAACAATGGCAAGCTGGAATCCCACACGCTGCCCACCAATGTGAGAAGTTGGCCTGGTATATGCTGTTCACTAATTAAAGTGGACACCTTGCACCAGGGCAAATCGACTCTTATGGTAGATAGGTTTAAGACAACCTTTTAAAGAAAGCTATCCTAGTGGTAGCTGTGGAGAGCAGCCTTCAGGCTAAGTCTCGGAGGAATGTAAAGCAGCTTGTTTTACCATATAATCTCTTGAATCACCAAATGAAAAGACACCACACAGGTATATATATCAAATATATATGTATTTATTTCTAAATAACTCTCTACTAATCTCTTTATGAGATTAGAAGACAAACATATGCACAAATCAACGTTTCACAATAAGTTAAGCACAAAATATGGCTGGGGCCCTAGGGGCGTACCAGACCATATACTAAGTAAGAGACTTAGAAACAACGACTTGCAGGGAGACAAGGCCTAGGGCCTTCAGAAGTGCTGGGGCCTCACAAAACCACCCAAGGCAGGTAAGTCAAGGACCCACGGGGGACGCGTGCAGTGTGGATACACAGGCGCGAATCGCCGTTAACTTCAATGGGGCAAGTCGCGGCTGGAAATAAAGAGTTTTAGGATACTTCGGGAGAACCTACAAGCAAGTCACTTACAGGGTAAGTAGTTCTAGGGCCCACACCCACAGGAGCACCGTAGTGCTGGAGTTACCTCACCCAGGGAAGCCGGGTGCACAGGTGTCCTTTGGTGTCGGGTCGCGGCGTCGTTTTCAATGGCGAACAAAGAAGACTTGCTGCTTGCGGGAGCTGAAGAAGTGTCCGGTGGAATCCAAGCCTGGATTCTGAAGAAGGATGACCTGAAAGCAGAGGGGACAGTGTTCAAAGTCACTTGGCAGTGACCCGGGGCAAGGAAGATGGATGCCCACCGTCGTCGGTTGATTCAGGTCGGTTGCGGGTGCCTTGACTCTTCAGCCACGTGGTCCAGGAGGTGTCGACGACGACCAGGAGCTGGATTCGGTGTGTCCTCGACGTCTGCAGCTGACTGCGGTGTCGGCAACTCGATAGGAGCCAACAAGCCTTGGCAGCAGCAAGTCTCGGGGAGATGAAGAAAAGTCGATGGCGCAGACCAGCAAGGTCTGAGGGACTCACCCAGCGAGGGTAAGTCAGGGCAGGCCTGGAGCAACCAGGGGAGCCCTTTGGTTTCTTTAAGAAGTCTTCTGGGGACCCACGAGCCGGCTGGCAAGGGATCGCGAAGACACCTCGGGCGGAATCACTCAACAGGGGCCCACGGTCACTCGGGACGGTGTAGGCCTCTGATCTTCGGAGGGATTCCTGCTGGAGGTCGGGACCACACGTGGTCCAAAGCACAAGTTCGTAGAACGTTGTGAAGGGGTTGCACTCGACAATAGTGCACGGTACCCAGGGGTCGCGGTTCCTCGTTACTCGTGGGGTCCACTTGCCTCAGCTTCGCTGGGGACTCACGATGGCCTGGGAGAGGTCAGGAAATCCACTTCTTGGGCTGCAGGGACTTCGGACTCCGGCGGGAGCGGCGTAGTTTGCGACCGTCGTTGTCGTTTTTGGTGCCTGCCAAGCAGGGAGTCACTCCTTGACTCCAAGGGAGATTCTTCTGTCTTCCAAAGGTAGTGGAACGTCGAAGGGCCAGGATTCTTCTGTAGAGCGTCGTCCAGGGGTTATCTGCTTTGCAATGGCAAGGTTCCCCTCTTATACTAAAAAGAGGGGATGGACTAGCTCTATGACCCCACCTATGGGAGGGTCAAGGGAGGGGTGGCTACACTCACTTCCCTTTGTCCAGTTTCGCGCCAGAGCAGGGGCAGGTAGCCCCTGAGCCAGTTTGAACTGGCATATGCACAGAGGAGCCTTCTGCTCCCCCAGTGCAGGACTTCAAAGCACTCTAAGAGTGCACCCACCCAGCCCCAATACACTAAACCCTGTCTGGGAGGTGGTTACACCTCCCTGTGACAGGATGCCTATTGTTGGGCTTCCTCCACTGTGAGTGTCAGTCATCAGCAGGAGGGCAGCCCAGTGTCTGTGACTGGTGGCATCCATTTTGTGATGCCAGGGCTCTGCAGGATTCTACCGCGTTTCCACAGCAGGTACATGTCTTATCCCTCTAGAAGGGTGGAATGCTACCCCGCCGCCGGGATTGGCGGGGGGTAGTATTCCAAGATGTTTGACACCAAACACGACATGTTTTGATGCAGCCATTCCAAAGTTAGCATTCTACCGCGAGGATATAATGCACTTAAGAGTATATGGTTTAACCGCATCCACAAACAGCACCAGAGAATAGACTCTGAGAGCTGCAGAGGGGCCCTGCTCAGGCAGAGGCACCCCCTCACATAGAAGCCAAGCACCCTGCCCTCAGGATTGATAGGGCCTGCCTTAGGGGTGACTGATAGGTTTATATGTGTGTGCAGGAGAGATATAGGAAACCTATATCTCAGTGAGGGGTGCTAGCACCACCTCACCCAGGCTGCAGTAGCAGGCCTGTGGTGTCAGATTTAGACTGCTTCCCAGGGGTGGCATAATACATGCTGCAGCCCCTGGTAGGCCTGTGAAGTACCTATGCCCTTGGCACCTAAGGTACCATATACTAGGGACTCATAAGGCACCACAGTATCCAATCACTAGTGCACCTAGAGTGCACTCCATGTCATTTAGAGAGAGCAGATAGACTGGGGCCCTGAATAGCAGGGTCCCAGTCCAACTAAGTCATAAACCAGCAAAACACCAGGAAAAAAGTGGGGGCAACCATATAGTCAGATTCCACCTTCCTACACCTATTGATTAGTTGTCTGAGTACCTGAATGGGTGCCTGAGTGTCTGTGTGGGTGGGTGAGGGGGTGTGTGACTCCCTGCATGGATGTGTGAGTGGGTCAATCCCTGGGTGCATGGGTTCATGAGTGCGTCCGCAAGGGGCTGTATGGGTCAGTGAGTGTGCATATGGCTGTGTCGTTAAGTGAATGGATGTCTCAGTAGTATATGGGTGAGTAACTGCATATCTGAAAGGCACTATATTTGAGTGTTGGAGTATATAAGTGACTATGTGTGAGTTAGTGATTGTGAGAGTGGCTCTAGGGGTGAGTGTGTGCTTGTGTCAGTGACTGTATAGGAGAGTAAGTATGTGTTAGTATCTGTATGAAAAAGTGAGGTGGTGTGTGTATAACTGTATAGTTGAGTAAGTGGCAGTGTGACTCTTTGGGTGAGTGACTAGGTGTGTGAGTAGCTCTATGGGTGACTGATGGTGTGTGAGTGTCTGTATGGGTGTATGAGTGGATATATCAGTGGCTGTATTGGTGAGTGACTGGGTGTGTGAGTGACTGGGTGTATGAGTGGCTGTATGGGTAAGTGAGTGGATGTGTGTGTAGACCTATGAATCAGTGAGTGGGTATGTACGTACTGGTATTGGTGTGTCAATGGTTTCAAGAATGGTAGTCTGAAATTTGGAATGGGTGTATGAAAGGTTATATTGGGGTGTGAGTAGGTGCATCAGAGATTATATGGATGATGGCATCAGTGATGTCATTGGAGATGTCATCAGTGATGTCATGAGTGATGTCACTGACCATGTCATGAGTGATGTAATATGTGACGTCATGAGCAGTGCATTGCGGGGCGCGAGTTATAGTTAGCTCAGCTAACTATAACGGCTGAATTTCTCTGGTTCTGTATGAGTGAAATGTCAGCCTAACTATAACGACCCTGGGGGGCGTGGCCAAGCTGCCGACCAAGTAAACTGCTGGCCCTGGCGGCTACGGCGGTGATGCCGGATCGAAACAGGCCGCAGGAGATGATGGAGAGGCTGCCGCTATGAAAGTCGGCCCGAGGAGCGATCGCGGTGCGGATCGGCACCGAAACACGGAAACTGGGCGTGGTGCGGCCTACAGCCTCGTGTGAAGCCATAACACATAATTTTTATTATTTTTCACAAAGTCATTGTATTACATAGCATCACGGATTAATATTCATTGTGCAAACATTAGTCTTATTGCATATGCTATTAAAGGCATAACATTACAACTCATCTCGTATATTTCACTAGTAACACTCAGTGATACAGATCCCATATTTGGGAATGCAAGAATCTGTGATTTGTATTATTTTTTCAGAACAAAGAACAATTCGGAGCATTACACTCAACTAGTCCCTCCTCCCACCCATTAAAGGAACTTTCCCATTGCTTGTAGATGCTGGTCCACGCGTTTTATTTTACATTATTCTTGAACATGGGCCGCTACGGCCCTAAATGTATTGTAGGGAGGGGGTGAGGGGGAGAAAAAAGGGGGGGAGCCAATGGGGCGGGCAGAGGGGAGGGAGTGACGGATCTGGAGGGAGGAAGGAAGGACAAGGGGAAGGTAGGCTAGGAAAAGCAGACAATCACAGTGACATCATTCCTATTCATACCACTTCATATTCAAGTGTATTAGCCCATCACAGATCGGTGGTACCGACCACTACAGCCCTAATCAACAGAGACATTACTTTTGAATTGTTCCAACAGTTGAAACCAGTCTAGCGATATTGGTTTCTTGTGAAGCCCTCTGTACTCCTCCCTTTTGAGAGCTTCCCCTTCCATTTGGGACCATCGCACCACTTCCTCCCCCCAGCATCCTTTTCTCGGAGCCATGTGAGACTTCCATCGCTGCGTTAGCAGTCTTTTAGCCAGTATTAGAGAGAGGTCTGTGAATCGGCGCAACACTTTTGCTTTCTGTGGTAGGGGGGATAGTCCTAGCAAGCATGCTTCTAGCGTTGTGAAGCAGGGTCCCGTTTTACCATATAAAAATCCCCCATGCAGAATCCTGCTCTGCTCAGGCAGCATGACACTCCCATATAGGCCCCACCAGTCAGGCCCTGACAGATGTCCAAAGTTGACCATATTCCCTCAGCCTTTTAGTACCTGTCACAGTGGTCCCCACCTCCTTAGATGCATACACACATAGGCCCAAGCCCACCTCCTTCAATGCACACACATGTAGGCCCAAAACATTAAGTCTACGTAGGCCTCCTCTGCCCTCACAACAGGGACCTGTGCCATCCACACGCGACACCAGCCCCCTTGGAAATTTTCCACAGCTGCAAGAATAGCTCAGATAACACGTAGGCAAGGTTCGGCTGGTACATCTTGGTCTTTCACAAGCAATGTTTGCAAAATTGTTAGTTAAGAAACTTTCCAAGCTTGCTCAAGCGAAACCAGACGACGGCTGTCTGGCTGCCTGGCATAGAAATAATGTATAAAATATTAATTTCCGAGCATCTTACGATGGAAGTTATCTTTTTTTAATGTTTGCGGTCAAGAGCACTGACCACCTGCAAAAACCCCCTGTTTCACCATGATACCACTTCTCAAGTTTTCCGTAAAACTTTCCACTGTTACTGTAAGCATGCGGTCAAGGCCCACGTCAAGAACCCACGTCAGACGTGGGTAGGAGTTCTGCATTTAGCCATATAAAGGTCTACACCTAGGCCAACGCCCCGAACTCCTCCTATAGTGCTCAGCACTTGAGTTCCCGGTCGACCGATCTATCTAGGGCCTAGAAGCCTATTCTGAGGTGGTAATGCTCTTCTTTGATTACCAGCCTCTTGGCTTTGTCAGCCCCTCTAATTTAGCTCATCCACACCCAAGTCATTGCATTTATCCTAGCTTAAATTGTGTACTCTTGGATAGCCTCTTGCTCTGCCCATTCGTGACTTAGAATATGATCTATATGATTGTTGATTCTTTTATTTTCATCCTTCTCATGTGTTCATGAGAAACATTCGACGATGAACAGTTCCTTGTTTAATTGAATTGCTTAATAAAGTGCCATTATATTTCACACTGTTGTTCCTTTTTTTCTCAGAGAACGCGCAGAGCGCAGGTCTTGCTCTCGTGAGCTGGTAAGCCATGTGTGACCACTGCAGTGTCTCTCCATTTACCCTCCATCAGCTGACGACCATGAAGGTCTCGTGCGGATGGTTCCTCTGCAGCGTGGACCTGGGACACACCTGCGGCTGCCCTTGGCCTCTCCCCGCCTCTCCCCACCACCAGCCGGGTAAGTCGGGGACACTTTTTTCCCCCTGCCTTTCCTCCGGTCTCTGGTGTGTGTGGTCCGGTGGATTGAGCCCTCCGGGGTGTCGCCGTGCCCCTCCCTGGTCCCCTGTAGTTTCTGTCGTGCCACGACCACCGCCCTCTTCCCTCTGTGTGGTTGGTCACGCCTCGAGGGGGTTTTCCAGCTCTTACCGTTCTGCTGTTATCGGCTCCCTCTTGGTTTCCTCCTGCTTACTTTCTCTTGGCATTTCTCAGTATTGGTTTGTAGTGCTTTCTGCCGTCATGTATACTATGTGTATGTTTTGATTGTGTTTTAAGTTGACGTTCTTTATTTGAAGAAATGATGTTACATACATGGCTTTGACGTTTGGGGTTTGAGTCCTACACACATGACGCTTGAGGTTTGAGTCCTCCATGGTTTTGACGCTTGAGGTTTGAGTCCTCCATGGTTTTGACGCTTGAGGTTTGAGTCCTCCATGGTTTTGACGCTTGAGGTTTGAGTCCTCCATGGCTTTGACGCTTGCGATTTGAGTCCTACACACATGGATATCTAAAAATTCTATAGAGGTTGGAAGTCCTTGGCACCGCTTAACGGTGTCTAAAGCCCCTCACAGGCTTGAGTCCTGCGCCAGCACGTGGCTGGCCAAATTCTGACACAGGTTTGGGAATCCTTGATACTCGTCCATGCTGTCTAAATTCTGACACAGGGCTTTTTGCGTCCTTGGCACTGTGCACAGCTGGCACACGTGTATAACCTGTTATTGCTGACTCCAGGGTGGGGTCCTCCGGCATTGTGCTACTTAAGGTATGGTCTTCGTCTTCTCACTAGTTTTCGGTCCACCGCACGTGTTCTCTGCGCCATATCATATTCCAGTGGTTACATTTTGTGGTGTTTATTTTTTTATGCATATAGTTTTACAGTGGTTACATTTCCTAGTGCTTTTCACATCTTGCTTTGTCGGTTGCTCTCTACGCCGGCTGCTCCCTTACTCTGTTTCCTGTTAACTTGTTCCATTCCTGTGTTTTCTATTTTCGTCCGTGGGTCAACGACGCACTGCTCCTCCGTTCCATCTCTCCTCTGTCTTATTTGCTAGGTTGCCCTTTTTCAATGCGCCTTCGTTTTTTCAGGGCTCTTTCCCGTGTTTTCTCACATTCCTTCTTCTCCCTCTCTGCCGTGTCCCTCTCTGATTCCGTTCTGCATGGCTTGGGTGTCTTCTTATTGTTATTTTTTCGGTTCATGTCTGTCTCTGCCAGGCGCACCTCTCGGATTTTCTCTGCGCCATTCCAATTTGAGGAAGTGCCTCTCTCGGACACCCTGTGCCCTTCGCAGCTTCACCTCGCCCCTCCCTGCTCTGTCCTCGGCAGCTGCTCTTCGCCTCTCCATCATTAGGTCCGCGTTTAGTATTGTGATCACAATTAATTTGGCATATGCCTATCCTTGATGGAATGCTTGTTTGTTTATTGTCCGTTGTTTCTGTTTTTTGTGCTTCTGTTTCTTTTTGAGCCTCTGTTTGCCCTGCGGCCCCCGCTGCAGTTGCCTCCCAGCCCCGCCACTTCTGATGCTGCTCTGCCAACTCTACAGTCATTAGCCGAGTGACAGGGCTGCCAGTTATTGCTGTTGTCTGAGTTGCCCCTCCCCCCCACTCTTTTCCTCCCCATTAGCGGCAACTCCGCCAGGTAGCTGTTGTCTGGGTTGCTTCCCTGCGGGTATCATTTCACCCTTAGCTTCTGCAGCCCCGCCAGGTGACTGCTCCCTTGCTGACTCTCACATTACTATTCATTGTGCTTCTTTTTCTGTCCCTCACACTTTGTGCCTACCATTTGTCCTAGCCAATTGGTAGCCAAAGGGGGGTGGAGTCGTATCTCCATTCCTCCTGTCAGCTCCCTTACCCCCTCCATCTATCTGATTCTTCCATCACTTCCACTTAAAATTCAGATTGTGATTATTCCGTGTTCACATGTTTTATTTTGTGTAGTTTTCAGTATCAAGACCGGTGGCTTGTACACCGATTTAGTACCTGTATTTGATCTGTTTTAGCGAGATAAGAATAACTAGGACTGCAAATGTATTTTTAAACATGCAAGTTGAGAGTCCTTGAGTTCACCGTAAATCTTATTGTTATATTAGTATATCCTGTTTTCACAGCATTACGTGTTGCTGAAGACTCATCATCATTCGATGGCGATGAGACCCTGCTTGTTAGAATACCAAAAACGTAATTAAATAAATAAATAATTAAAGTGGCGCAGTATCACAGTTAATATTACATTTACATTTACGGTCCCATAAGTAGCTAAACTCCCTGATTAGCTAAAGCACACAAAGACGCCTCCTGCTCCATGTCATGACGGTAGGTTATAAATGCTTTGAAATACATTGTTACGTTTAACTGGAAACACAGGCCTACAATTCCTGTTAATAAAAAATTAGGAATTACAAAAATAGGCTCACGAGTGGAAGGAAGTACTTAAGAGGAGAACATTGGAACGGAGCCAAAGGGCTACCACTCGGTTTACGTTGTTGATGAGCACTGGGAAGGCTCACACACGTAATGATTGATAACTACCAGGAAAAACAGACATATAGATGCATTTACACTGCAAAATTCTGTGATATGCATTAGCAGGCAACATGCAAGGTGTTGCACCCCACATGCAGCCGCAACACAAAGCAATTAAGATCCAAATAATTTACTCCTACCTGCGTCCAATTCAACAGCCCAGGCAGTGAAAAGTGCCACCTCTTCAGGCACGAGCAGGTAGCCCGAATACAAGAACAGATCCAGGAAGTACAGCTACAGAACACACACAGTTGGAGTTAGCTAGTAGAAAAGATTTTGAAATTGTGTCTCGTGGCCAAGGAAGTTAGTGACATTGGACTAAGAGCAACATACATATCGGAGCAGATGGTAATTATTAGAGAGAAAAGAGGAGACAAGGAGACAAATTGATGGAATGGAATGTACACTAACTACACCCATTTTTTAATAAATGATAAAGTAAAAAGAAGTTTATGAAAGAGATGTAAAGTCCCCGAAATTCACATTTCAACAAATTCACCCTTAAAATAAATAAGATGCTTTCAGTGGCTAACAAGTGCGGGACTAATGGG